>CM036588.1:0-1253125 GCA_020745705.1 Hemiprocne comata
GCTCACAGTCTGAGCACACATTGGTACATGCAACTGTTCTTCCAGTTACCTCCCACAATGATGACATCATCCCATTCTGATGGGTTTTGTCCCCCTCTGAGGGTCCCCGTTTACCATCGGTGACTTCTTGTCTAGACCAATTCTCTTGGTTCTCTTCCACTTGTTTCTCAGCTACAAAAGTCTTCCACATTCTGATTTTGTCCAGTTTCTCCAGCTTAAGTTTCAGTCAATGCATCTTCCCATTTTCAAAGATCCTTTTGAGTAATTATCTCATCTACATCTCGTTTCAATATTATTACAGCTGGTACAGTGAAAGTGTAACTAAGGTTCATCACAGGAGTTCAGCTGAAGATTCATTAGAACTGCAGCCTAAGACCTTATCATTCCAGCTACTCACACTAAGTCACAAGTCAAGTCAAAAGTCAAGTCACTTAGGTCAAGCAGTTGTCAGTTTGCTCAGGTCTTGAACAAGTATATAATTTTAACTCATGTCCCTGTCATTAACATACTGATCCCAACATTCCCATAATCAATCCATTTCCCATTTCGGCAGTAAGGAGGCCACAAGGCAGCCCCAGAGAAAGTGTCACAAGCTGTGACAAGAAGCTACAGCCAGAAGCAAAACAGACTGATGCACAAGAAGCCTTGCTAAGACCTAAGAACACAAGAACACAGGGAAGAACACCCAAAAAAGGGCTTCCTGTGGAAGACACGGCTTCAGGGTGGTGCTGACAACACCGACCACAACACCTGCACAAAAGAGGACTCGGCAGGAACATCTGAGTCACAAGACCAAGCTGTGCTTTTGAGTTCTGACACAAGAGAAAAAGCGCCTGATCGGCACCATGACGATGAGCATGGATGTTCAAGACCTCGGGGTGGAGCACAAGGGGAGCACTGAGCTCCTGGAGCACTGAGACCCAAGGAAGATCTGAGACACAGAAGACAACAGGCTACACAATGACACACACACACAGGCTGGAGCTGCCCTGCCTGGCACACACTAGCATCACGCTCCAGCGTAACCCGCTGCCTTTACCCGCCCAAAGGGAACAGCTCCCAGTCAGCCCTCTCCCCACCTCTTATCTTTAAAACCCCTCCCTGCAGTTCCCAACCTTGTCTCTCCACCCCCTGAACCCCCCCCAACACCCATCCCTCAACTTAGCTTTCAGAGGACCACAGGTCTCAATCCATCTTTGTTTAAAGAAAGCACCACAGTTGGTCAACTACAGCAGTTCTGCAACCACCACGTTCCTCTTCATCACCTGCAAAAAGGGAAAAACACCACAGAACATTAAACCACCTTCATACCCCAAAACATTCCACAAGAAGTTTCCAACAGGAAAAAAACCTGCACACAAGAAACACTCTTCCAATTATACACACTATTTACCAAGAGACTCCTACAGATCGAAGATAACCCACTTTCAACAAGCTTCAAAACACAAACAGCTACAAGAAGAGCACAACCCTCACAACAACACAGCCCCTGAGCACACTGAGCTCCCTGCCTACAAGTGGTGCTTCATATACCCCAGGGCCTGCCCACTGCCCTTCCCACAATCCCCTGGGAAAGGGGCAGGGCCACACACCAGCTGGAATTAAGGGGCTGGTGGAGCACCACCTGGTTCTATCACCTGCCCCTGGGGATACACCCCAGGGCAGGAGGCAAGGATGAACACTGGGGACGTCTCAAGCAGGGCAGAGAAAGAGAGAGGGACACACTGCAGGAGAGGGGCAGGGTGGGGGGAGGAGAGACAGGCAGGGACACCCCCAGGGGGCAGGCAGAGACCAGTGGGAACACAGCCATTGGATGGGGCAGGGGAACACGCGGCAGCTAGGACATGCCAAGAGAAAATCTCTTGTGGAGAAATCCCTTGGGGACTATTCAGATTAGTGGATTGATTAAAGGAGTACTGGAAGTCATGGTATAAATGGGGGAGAATTGAGCAAACTGAAAACCACCTGACATAAGTGACTTTGCAGGAGTAGCTGGAGCCATTAGGCCTTAGGCAGCAATTCTAATTGAACTGCAGCTGGATTCCTGTGATTAAACCTTAGTAAACTTACTTTGGCATCTGGAATAATATTGAAACAAGATGTAGACAATGAGGTAATTACTCAAAATGACCCTAGACATTGCTAAGGCAGGTAGACCAAAACTCGTTGGAGAAATTGGACTGGTGAAGAACTATCCTGATGACAAGTGACTGATGGTGAACAGGGACCTTTGGATAGAGGAGGACAGAGCCAAAGACATCATGATTGTGGGAGATAATGGGAACACCTGTTGCAGGCACATGTGCAAACAAGCACGAGGTCAGACTGTGAGGCCCAAAAAGGTACAGACACAGTAACCTCCTGCCACATCCAGCTGCCTTCCTTCTTAAATATTTATAGCACCTACGTAACTGCTGACATGCACCTCGTCAATGATAGGCTACAACTATTTGGCAGTTACAGCTTAAACAATGGGAGTCAGGAAATTATACCATTTTTAACTTTTCAATTTCACGTGTGATGGGAAAAACACAGAGATAAGAGATCCCTCGTATAAATTCGCTTGTGGGAAAAAAAAAATAAGCCCCAGTGCGTCAAAACATGAGGCTACCAAAAACAACTGGCAGATTTACTGATGCTTTTGGATGTATCGACGTGTGGAGAAGAAGACTTTGTTTATGACGTCTCAACTACTACCACTGAGAAACCACTGATGCCATCAACTTTAGGAAGACAGGCTCTGCTTGCATCTTTGAAAGGAAATGCAATCTTTTCTTTTTTTTAGAGTGAAAACTCTTGTTGCTGATGACTTCTACTGCCAAGTACATGATGTCACACGGTGGGTGAGGAGTGACACACGGTGGTGGAGCCCCAAGTAGATAGATTTTATTCAAGTTCACTGTTTGGAGACCCTGAAGAACTACCAACCCTAACATAAAAAAGAACAAAGTTCTTTCAGAACTAGGCACACCGAGTACTAAGAATCACACCTTAGCAAGCCCGTGGTAAACTCTCAACATTACACAGATTTTCTGAGAATGTGGAACAATAGATTGTTAATGAAATTATGAGTAAGTTTGTGATACCATTTTCAAGACACCAGAGGAAAATATGGTTCATTACTGGTCCCTTGATATAAGTGGAAGTGATGCAAAGCCAAATGTCATGATGAGCAATGATGTGTTCTTACAGTGTGGCTGAAGGCTGCCTCCTTCCAGCACCTGAAGCAAACCCCGAATCATTTAGTACCACTGATTTCAACACAGCCTCAGTATCAGTATGAAACCCTTGCAGCAGGAGTTTGCTGTGCCCTTTGTGAGTATCTGCCAAGTTATTCAGGATCTTCAGAAATTAAAACACTAGAGAGTGAAGAAATCTGTATCAGTATTTCAGAGTTGCAGTATATAAAGGCAAATGGGAAAATAAGGACATTCAGAGCTGGCTTTTCTTTCCAAGCTGCAAATTTGTTCTGCATTGAACAGTGCCTGCTGCTTTTTGCAAACGTGTGTGTACACTGAGGAGTTAGAGAGAGGGATAAAAGTATTTGTTGGGAAACCACCAGGGTTTCTAAAAGCATCTTTTCAGCTACTAAGCAATCAAAAAGGCACAACCAGAAATTATTTGTCCCATAAGGGTTCAGGCAACTCCTCCTCAGTGCCCTGACCAGGGATTTTGCTTTGCTCTACAGGAGCTCAGGTACTGGGAGGGGAAGGAGGCTGCTTCCTGCACCCCATGACTGCGGGTGAGCTGGAGCTGCTGGAGCAGCAGGCTGGCTCCCAGGCAGAGGCACAGTCCTGCTTCTCCAGGAGTGCATGGAGTCCAGCAGTGACATCTTCACCTCTGGCTGCTTTTGATGGAGAAGTTACATATCAGGGCTGCTGTAACAGCAACCCACCTGATCAGTCTAGGTGGCTTAATTTTACCACTGACTTAATATAATTTAAATAAATTGCATTTATTTAAATCAAACCTGGCTCAGGAATTCCCTGTGCTGCAAATTGCTGGAAGCTGGGAAAGCATCCTGGAGAGGCCTGTATTCCCACACTTTCTTAACTTCTGTGAAGGCATTAACTTTAGCCCTTGCCAGAGACAGATGGGATGAAGCTTTGAGACAAATCATTACAGATGCTTTTCTCTTGCTCTAGGTAAGGATGGGGGATTTCTGTGCACTAATGAAATATCCACAGTTGAAGCTCTTTACCTAAATGCTTCAGAAAGGTTTTGGGTCTGCCTGCTTAGGATCATGATACACAACTATAAAAATATTTTATCCTTGCTGTATGGACAGAAGAAAGTACCATTTGACATGCAAGCTGAAATATGTCTGTGACTTGAAGTCTCTTTTTGAATCTATTTATACTCCTCTATAACATCCTGGAAATAAGCTCCTGAATCTAATTGTGTTGCATGAAAAAGTCTTCTGCCTGTCTTAAACATAATATTTGCTGTTTTTAAATTGACGTTTTGAATCACATGGAATAGGGAAAAGTTCTCTATTATATTTATTGCTTCACAGGCTGCTGTTGCACCCCCTAATATTCAGCCAACAACTTGAGGTCTCACGGTCTACATCCAGTATTCCTTATACAGGAGTACTATGCTGTCATCACACTCGTTGGCATTCTCTGTAATTTATTTCAATTGTTATGTAGTATTTTAAGGCAAGAATTTAATACAATTTTGAAGGTGCCAGAACACTGTAGATTTATACATAATTATATTTTCTTTTTTCAATACTCCTTTGCCATTAGTTCCTTACATTCTATTTTTCTTTTAACATCTTTATACATAATTATATTTTCTTTTTTCAATACTCCTTTGCCATTAGTTCCTTACATTCTGTTTAACATCTACTGAGCCTAGAGCTGATGTCTATGCAGAATTAGCTGTCCAGGGCCAAGATGTCCCCTCTGAAAGAAAATGGTTCAGAGTCCATCACTGTCCTCATTTTGTTGGTTCCTGCCACCTTTGCATGTACAACCTCCATCGAACAGTGAATTCCACCTGCTTCTCAGAAAGGCTCAAGGGACAGAATATTTCCTGTCTATTGCTATGGCCTTGTATAGATCTCTGGGGTAGCCAGGGTGCAACATCAGTGATTTTATTTGGATAGAAAAAAAGTTTCAAAATAAAAACCACGTGCTACAGAACGCTATGAGCCAGCACAGGTTTTGGCAACAGGGCCTGGCAGTGTGGCAGCAGCCACTGTCAGTGGCCAAGTCCTCCTCCCCTGGCACCTGCTGTCACTTGCCAGCACTTGTGCAGCCACAGCTGAGGGCCCTGGTGGGACCAGTCACCCTTCCTGCTCTGCAGCCAACAGATCCTGCCCCACATCCTTTGCTTGATGGAACATGATCAGCATTTGCTGTCAGGAACAAACACTGAAAAAAGCCAAAGTAATATCAGATGAGAACTTAATTTATTACCAAGTAAAATAGATTGGGATGGTGAAAAAAGACACATCTAAACCACCATCCCCACTTCACTCCTTCATTACTAATCCCTCTATTTCCTCCCCACTAAGTGGCACGGAGGGCTGGGTAATGGGGCTTGTGGTCAGTTCAGAACACTTGGTCTCTGCTGCTCCTTCCTCTTCATGCTCTTCCCTTTCTCCAGCATGGATCCTTTCCACAGGAATACAGTCTTCCACAAACTGCTCCAGCATGGGTCCTTCCAATGGGCTGCAGTCCTTCCTGAACTGCTCCAGCATGGATCCCCACAAACAAGCCTGTCCTGCTCTGGATGAGGCAGCCGTGTGCCCGGGGCTGCCTCCTGGGGCTGCCAGAGCAGGATCTGGGCAGCCAGGTAGCAGAAAAGGCCTGTTTGTACAGGCAGTGATGGAACAAAATGAGATTGTGCAGCAAAAAAAAGCACATTAGTCTCAGGAAAGCAATTAATGTATTCAGAGGAAATCCATGGAATGAGAGAGAGATGCAGTTTCCTCCAGTCTTACAGTATTTCTGGTACTTAGAACCATTGAAAATCAGTGTTGACTGCCCAAACTAAAAATTGCCAGTCCTAGGATTAACCTGCACCAGCTACTGTACCTTGCACTGGCTGAGCTGCACTGCAAGAGGCTGTCTCTGAGCAGAATTTTATACATTAATTCTTCATTGAACCTTTCTAGTGTTTGGTTCAGAATGAATATCTCTGTTCAGCATCAAGAAGCACTGTGTACTCTGATTTTTATATTGGAGAGGAAAGGAGACTACCAAGTGCCCTGGGAGTCAGGGTCTGCTCATTGAATTGCCCTCCACTGCCAAGGGAAGCATTTACATGATGTTATTTATGGACAGAGCTTTGCCTTGCAACCCTCTTTTATCCCAGCAGCTCTGGGCATTGGCTCTGTGGGGATTAAAGCCCAGATGGAAATCCTGGCTCCCCACCAGTTCCCCCCATCCTCACGAGTAGTGGATTTCTGTGGTCCAGGGCAAAACACTTGGGGACACGAGATCTGCCATCAGCTCAGGTAAGGTTAAATATCCCTGAGAAGTGGTAGGGTCGAATCTCCTTGTCCAGTGTCCATCCCCAAGACAGATCTGGGACACCTAGAGGGAAACATCTCTGCAAAACAGAAAGAGAACGCCCCTGGAGTAAGGCAATTAATCTGTATTTGGAGACTTTCTTGTATTATTTGACTTTTTATGGACTTCAGTGAAAACTTTGCCAACTAAAGATCATCAGAGTGAGCCATTGCTAACGTGCACTAAAAAAACCAGCCAATCAAACAAACAAAAAACACACCAGCTTAGATTAACTTTTTTAGTTTCCACAAATGAGGAGAAAACACAAGTTGCTTTTGGTGACTAGAACCAGAGGATCCAGCTGTTCACCTTGTGCACTGATGACCTGACATGTTCTTTGCTATCTGTCCCTTTTTCAGGGAACACTGCAAGTGCAGACTTCTGCAGTGTTCAAGTTTCTCGTTTAGGACACTGAAGAACCCAGCAGCCTAAACAGGCTGCCAGTGGGTTCACCTTCTGTTTTACTGCCTGCCTGCTTTACTGATCTGTGCAAAAGGACTTGAAATATTTGGAGAGCTGTTAGTCCTTTTAAGAAGCAAAACAGATTTTCTCAGATGAAGATTTCTTGACTATCCTCTTTGTCATTTAAACCATTTGCCAGGGGCTCCTGGATCTGTAATGTCTGAGATCATTATTAGCTGTCCTCAAAAATAAAGCTACAGCTCTTGCTGCTTTTATCACCTACTTGTTATTCTACTTTGAGATTTCTCACTTAGAAGTAAAACAAAGATATTTTTTAGTAGTGAGACAGCCGTATCTTAGCTGATTTCTTTCAGGTCTCTCAGAACAATCATCCCCCTGGGGTGCACTCAGGCCACAAGTCAACCTGTCTGTATTTTCCTGATAAATTAGGCTGTGCAGTAAACTTCTTGGGTTTTGGGAAAGAGCATATATGGGGTAGTTATCACTCTGATACTGTCAATATTGCAGACAGCTTCCAGGAAGCCATCTGTTGAGATGCTGCTGATGGATGTCACAGATATCCTGCACATCGGGAGTTCTGATATAAAAAATAAAAATAAATAAATAAAAAATAATAATAAAAAAAGCAGCAGCAGCTCTACATTGAAAAAATACCCTGGAATCTGGGAACTGAATGATACTTACAGAGATATCCATTGCAATCTTCCTTCCTGGGACATGTTTTTAACAGGTGACAGTCACAATTTAGCTTTGCCTCATCAGGTCACTCTGAGGGTGTCACTGTGAAGAAGAAAGATCTGCCAAATAATTATTTGTTGTTGCACTGGCACGCTCTTTCAAATAGTACAGCACATGTCCAGGTCAGCCTGTTGGGTAGAAATTACAGTCTTTTATCTTTGATCTGGTATATGTGAATACTAGACATATAAGGAAAATCAAATGCTTCTCTCCTTCGTGTCATTTTTAGTCTCGCCAAATGTCGCGGACCGAGATGGGTAAAGCCGCGACTCACACCCCCTCCAAAGGGGATTGAGGGCTGAGGACCACTCCCCATCACACCCACAAACAATACTCAAGAATCAACAAGCGTTAATAGGGAGTGCCAGGATGTTAAGTTCGCAAGTCTCACCACCGGGGTGCGGCCGAAGCTGATCCCTGGTCGGGATCCTCCTCCTTCTCCAACGACTCCAGGCAAGCAGTCCGTTTGGTACGCGCACACGCCAACAACCACAGGGAAAGGCGATTCACGGCCCTCACGGTTCCACGGCAGCCTCCGCAGCGATACCCACGGAGCGGTGACTATGTCTGAAGTGGCTAGTGGGGGTGTCCAGTGCGCGCCTTTCGGCTCCGGGTCCGGTTCCGACCCCGCGGTGCCTCCTGGGAGCTGTAGTCTGTGGTCCTGTGCGCATGCGCCTGGTACCTCGCTCCTCTTCTCACGGGTGCGGGGCGTGCATCACCAGGAATAGGCAGTAGATGTCGCTGCATTAAAGGCCATTATACAGTCCGTCTCTCCTAATTTGCTTAGTTTCAATTTACATCTTCAAGAACTTAATGTAATTTTTTCCCCCCAGCTAATTCAAGTGTTAGACCCAAGTAAGGCACTTCTGTGTACATTTAAGAAGCAACAAAGTTCTGTCAGGCTATTTCAAGCAAGGAGTGCTGGGATTTTTCCAATCAAAGTGAGAGAATATTCAGGAAAGCTATTTGTCCTACCTACCCAAAACAAAAATTAAGAGTAGGAAGCAGAGGCATTCATGTACACCTCGTGCTTTGCAAGAGATCAGAATAGCAACTAGTAACTGTCCTGTGGTAAAATGAAACTGACACATGGCAGCAGGTCAGATTGCTCAACAACGATCTTTAAACTCCTCCTGCCCGCACCAGAAGCTGCGCTGCGCGGCTCGGCAGAACGGAGCTACGGGCTCTGCATGGGAAGCATTTTGACATCCTGTGGCTCTTCAGACTGCTCTGGCCGCAGGAGAGGGGTCGGGCAGGGAAGCACCCAGGGCACCGGCCAGAGCCTCCCCCTGGGAGGTGTCGCCCTCGAGGGCTTCCATCTTCTCCTTCCTTTGCCTCCCATCCTCTGGCTGTTCCCTGCAGCGGGTCCTTCCCGGGCTGCTGGAGCTGCTGCCCCGTGCCCTGTCCCCCTTCTTCTCCAGGACAGGGTGTGCCTGGGCAGGCAGGAGCCCCACCAGGAGGGGGGTCAGACAGGTCCTGCATGCCCAGGTACTGGAGCAGGGTCAGCAGCAGGTGGTACAGGACCTGATACTGGACAGCCCTGAAATCAGGTGTCCTCAAGGTGAGGTCCAGCAGCTAGACCAGACTGAGCAAGGCCATCCCACTTCCCTGACCAAAACTCACAAAAAGCACTGGGGGAGATGGGAGCCTTTCTGGATGAGAGAACCAAGCTGGGTGGGAGTAATGGATAGCCTGCAACCTTCCTCCTCTTCACCACAGGAAGTGATCCAAGTGGGGCAGACACGGGTGTCAAGGTGAACCCCGAGGGCTGGGCTTTCTGGGCAGGGGCTGTTGTCACCATGGTGCCATCTCCCATTGCTAGGTGATGCCCTGCCCTCAGGACTCCCCGCTTAGCACTTGGTATGGAGGTGGCCCCAGGGATGGAAGATGCCCAGGGTCGTGCTGCCTGCTCCACTGTCACACCTCAAAGGCACCCGTGGACGACTCTGGGTTGGCAGCAGGTTTCTGCAGCCCGTGCCCAGAGGGACACAGCTCCTTCGCAGGGTGAGCTGGCCCTGCACAGGAGGTTGAGCCATGTGCAGGGACAGGCCCCTCGCACAGCCTGCTCCCTTTCCCACTTCGGGTGTGGAGACGGTGGCTCTCACCCTCCTTACCGGGTTAGCACTCTCTCCGAGCAGCCAAACCATGGGACAACATGACAAAGGGCCAAAGACCTGAGCCCTGCTTTACGGGGCCTCATGCTGCAAGGTCAGAGAAGGAAGCACCTGCAGATGGAAAAACGTACCTGGTGTAGCCTTCCAGAAATACCCACGAGAGGGCAGCATTTGCCAGCATTTGAAACAGGCAGCCCACCCGGAACGTGCTAAAAACTTTCCAAAAGGAAAAATTAATGTAGGCATTGGACACATGCAAATCTGCGGAAGGCTGGGCACCACAAGTTCTTTTCTACTTGGGCATTCGAAAAAGTGAGGAAAACATTAGCTTTCATGTTCATGAACTAGCACCCAAGTTTGGCACTTGATGCTCTGGGATGCAATTCCAACGCTGATGACATGCAGCAGACCCCCCGCAGCGTTTGCCCGGTCCTTACACCTTGTCCTCTGTCTGGCACTGGGCCTGACATGTTTTCACAAGTGAAGATTGTGCAAGCCATGACAGGAGACTCATGTCTGTCCTGCATTTCTGCAGTCTCTCATCTCATCAATCAGCAGGAGCAGGAAGATGCACAATGTATTACAGTGCTGAACACCAATATTACAAAAGCTTGCTCTCAATGCTGACTTCTGACAAAAAACAAGTCAGACTTCAAACATAAACACACCTTTATAAACTCCAGGTTTTAACCATTTTCCCTGAGATCTGATGTTAAGCAATGTTTAGTTACTGGAAGTCATACTTATTACTGTCTCAGCTGATGGAAAGAAACATCATCCTGCTCCAGCCATGGCCCCTTGTAAAACCTCAGGTACTCAATGTCTTCAAGTATCTGGAATGAGAAGATAAAAATCATACTAAGAGGTAGTCTGATCAGAACATCCAAAAAATCAATGAACACACTCCCCATACCAATGAAATAATAAAAATATATTATTAAACAAGTCACCCAGCAAAAAGGCTCCACTGCTAAAGCTGTATTAACAATGCAGATGTTTAGAGCTAACGTCTTTCTCAGCCAAATTTCTGGAGGTTACAGCCCTGCTATAAGTCCTGGGCAGACACATGGGGGCCAGCTCTTAATTTCCTGGTGCTTTCCATGCAACCAGTAGGTCAAAGGAGGTTCTGCTCCCTCTTTATTCTGCCTTGGTGAGGCCACATCTGGAACACTGCATCTAGTTCTGGGCTCCCCAGCTCATAAAGGATAAGCAACTACTGGAAAGAATCCAGCACAGGGCCATAAAGATGATTAGAGGAATTAAGCATCTGCCCTATGAGGAAAGGCTGAGAGAGCTGGGGCTGTTCAGCCTGGAGAAGAGGAGACTGAGGGGGGATCTCATCAATGCTTTCAGCAGTGTACAATGACAGGACCAGGGGCAATGGGCACAAGCTGGAGCACCGGAGGTTCAATTTAAACATAAGGAAAAACTTATTTACTGTGAGAGTAACAGCACTGGAACAGGCTGCCCAGAGAGGTTGTGGAGTCTCCTTCTCTGGAGACATTCAAAACCCACCTGGACATGTTCTGGTGTGATCTACTGTAGGTGATCCTGCTCTAGCAGGGGGGTTGGACTAGATTACCTTCAGAGGTCTCCCTGACCACTCTGTGACTCTGTGACTGTAATTCAGCCCAGGCAAGTAGAAGATGACAGAGAATAAATTGGCTGAGAGGTGCCTTATTTCCAAATTCTGTTCCTCAACCTGCCAATGGGGCTGAAAGGAAGCAAAGAAGGTACAACCCCACCTAGGTAGAGTGAGGAGGAAATGCAAATAAGACTAAATTTAACCTCCTGTTTTGCAACCAAAACCTATCATGCTACATAGGAAGTCCATTTGTTTTTCAGAAAGGCTCAGCGGCAGATTAACTGAGGCAGGCTGAGGAGTAATTGTGGCAACTGCCACTTGGTGTTGCTGTGTTTGGTTCATGTGACAGAAACCAGGGCATGTTTCAGGCTAGAAAACTCAAACACACCTGAAGTAGCCATACTGACACAAGTCCAAAGGCTCATGATTTCATCAGTCATTGGGTCCTACCCATGCATGCATGCACACCCAGCAGAAAGGAAAGGTAAAACTCACAGCTCAGCACCCAGAACCATTCAAAAAAGTAACACCAGCTCAGCAAATCATGCCCTTAGCATTCCCAAACTTATAAATCCTGTATTTGAGATTCATTTGCAGCCTGGCTCCACCAGAAAACAGATCTTTGCTGGTCCACTGGGCAATTGCTTAATACAAATCTGAGGTTATCAAACATAGCTTATTAGATCTGAAGGAAAACCCAACTAGTGTCAGGAAGATGCACTCAAGGTGCATGATGAGGTGGAGATAGTATATTGAAGCAGCTTAAGAAGGCATGGATTATTACAGCAACAAACATCACTTTTCAGAAGCCTCTTCCAGAAGGAAAGGACTAAGCTATAGGTCAGGACCAAAATCCTGATGACACACTGTCAGTCCATTGACAAGTAAGCAGATGCCAGTAAAAGCGATAGAATAATACATGGAAAATGCTTCTACTCTTGACTGTACATTAAATCCATTGTAATTACGCCCTCTGATCACAGCAAATGCTAAATCCCATCTATTACCACATAAAAGGCAATAACAAAGTGCTTTTACAAAGTAGTTTTGACTATAAAAGTCCACTCTATTACTATTATTATGTTTTTATGGTAAGAAAGAATGGCTTAGAGATATGAATGCATGATCATTTTCACAGAATCACAGAGTGGTGGGGGTTGGAAGGGACCTCTGGAGACCATCTAGTCCAATCCTCCTGCTAGAGCAGGATGCCCTACAGCAGATCCCACAGGAACACATCCAGGTGGGTTTGGAATGTCTCCAGGGATGGAGACTCCTTTCTGAGCAGCCTGTCCCAGGGCTTTGTTACCCTCAGAGTAAAAAGTATTTTCTCATACTCAGGTTAAACCTCCTGTGTACCAGTTTGTGCCCATTGCCCCTTGTCCTGTCACTGGGCACCACTGAGAAGAGTCTGGCCCCATCCTCCTGACACCCCCTGTAGATATTGATCAGCACTGCTGAGATCCCCCCTCAGCCTCCTGTTCTCCAGGCTGAACAGCCCCAGCTCTCCCAGCCTTTCCTCACAGGGCAGATGCTCCAGTCCCTTCAGCATCTCAGTGGCCTGTGCTGGACTCTCTCCAGTAGTTCCTTGTCCTTCTTGAACTGGGGAGCCCAGACCTGCACACAGGGCTCCAGGTGAGAGCAGGGCACCAGGGCAGAGCAGAGGAGGAGGAGAACCTCCCTCGTCCTGCTGGCCACACTCTTCTTAATGCCCCCCAGGATGACACTGGCCTCTTGGCTGTAAGGGCACATTGTTGGGTCATGGTCACCCATGACTCCCAGGTCTTTTTCTCCACAGCTGCTTTCCAGCACGTCAGCCCCTAACCTGTACTGGTGCCTGGGGTTGTCCTTTCCCAGATGGAATACTCAAACTTTTCCTTGAGGCATTTATATTTCTTAAAGACTAATTTTGCTGATAAAGACTTTAAAAATACGGTCTACTTGACATCATCAAAGCATATTTAAAACTTCAAGCAAGTTCAGGTGCTCTTCAACCATTTTTGATGTCTTAAAAAGAGGCAGAGTAGACAAGGCAGATACTGTAGCTGAGAGCTCAGGAAACCTACTTTTCACATAAAGGAAAAAGCCAACGAGAAATCCACCTGCTAATGGAAAAATGTTTCAGTCTTCAAAAAACACTACAGAAAACTGCACCACAGACATTGAGAAGAGTTTTCAAACTTCTATTTAGAGACTGCTTCTTCCTACCAAACTGCTGTAATGGAACTCCCCAAGATGAGCGATAAATGATGTAAAGAGGAAGTAAAGTATATTGTAAGCTAGATCAAATATTTAATTATTTAATAGCTGAACCTCCACCATATTTCCTATTAGCTATGCAAAAGCAATTACTTCTCTACTCCACAGCAAAGCTTGGGAAAGTTCCCACTATGGCTGATATCAGGACTAATAATAGAGCTGTTATCAACAGGGCTCAAAATATGTCGCAGGGAAAAAGAGGTCTGTATCCAAATTAGTTTTGCACACTCTTATTACCATATCAGAAGACAACTCTCCCAGCAGCTTGTTAACTAACAATGGTATCAGCCGCCTGACCAGACATTCCCTGGCACCTCCTGGGAATTAGTCTTAAAATCTTGCAGAGCATGGCAGGATTTAGAAAAAAATTGTTTAAATAATGAGACCTCTTTCCATAATCATTGCAACTAACCCAATACAAACAGCTTACAATCTCTAGGCTTGTTTCACAGAGATTTGGCAAGTGCTGTTGCTGCAGGAGCTGGGGGGACGGCAGGCAGCAGGTGACACTGTTCTTATCCATATAATTTCTGGGGACACGGACACCAAACCCCCATAGGTTGCTCTGTCAGCTGACTTCTCCCCAAACTCCTTCCTTGCAGGTTGTTTCTTTAAGCAAGAGATGGATGCAAGGAGCAATGCAGGCTACAGCCCCACAGAGTTCAGACCACAGCTTGCAGGAGGAGCCCAGCCATCTACAGCACCTACAGCTGAACCTTCGTGCAGGCCAGCTCTGCTCTGCAGCACTTCACTTCTGCACGGGCAATGGACATGGCACAAAGCTGGCCTGCCAGCAGCTTGCCACCTTCACAACCACCTCCTGTTCAGGCAAGCTGGTGGCACTGAATACAACTGATACATAATTCAAAACACTACTCACAAGAACAGAGGAGCTGCAACAACTTCGGTAAAGTTTTAAAGTTATTTCCTTTCTTTTTTAATACTCAGGGCTTTAAAAAAATTGAAACATAGTAGCTCACTTTTTATTCCTCATGTAAAAGCAGCCTGAAACACCCCAACAAAGTTCATTTCAGCACTCACTATTCCTTTAATGACTACAACCAAGGTTAATTACAATATGAAACCTCAACGGATCTTTTAAAAACACATTTCAGAAACACAATTCATTTATAAGTTGTGTATGTCTGCTATAAGCAAATGAAAAGCCATAAAAGGACAGGGTCATAAAAAAATTAAGCTCCCAAATCACATAGCAAAAAATGATTGGTAGACTATCTACTTGAGCAACAAGCGCTTTAGAGTGACTTTAAACCCTGATTTAAAGGATTAAAATAAAATCTCCAGCAGTGGGTTTTACTACAAAAAAACCTAGAGAGGAAACAAACTGCTTTATTCTGACCACTTCAGGACATGTTCAGAGAGAAAGGGGAGAAAACAAGCAAATAACCCCTTTCTTTTTCACAGGGGTGCTCACAAGACTGAAAATTCCAAGACTCAAGAGCTACTTGGCTACAACAATTTCAGAACTAAGATGAAATGTGAAGGTTTACCCTCTTTTTTGTAATTTTTTCCCTTCCTGAAAAAGATACAGAATATTTGTGTCAAAATTGGCAGATGATAAAGGTCACAGGTAAGCTATCTGCATACAGTCAATATCAGAACAAAGAGGGTTTTTTTAAGCTTCCAAAAACACCTAACTTTCAGAGATTTTACAAATTTTGTACTAATCCAAACGCAAGCGGTTGCTTTAAGTGCCATTTAACAATTAAGTTCTATTTATCTGCTGTCCCACCAAAGCCACCAGCCCTTTTTGTGGGTATAAACTCAACCTGCTTCACAAGTCTACTGGTTAATTACAATAATCTCTATTGTCATGTGCATGAGTTGACAGAAACCCAGCCACAATAGGGTAGGACTCAAATGACACACAACTATGTTCTCATAAAGGGAACTAAAAGGCTTAGAAATGCAAAGCAATACAGCTAATGGGTGAAATTTTTAGGACCAGGGAAGTCCTTATTCCTATTTTGTGCTTCACAAAGCCTTTGCATGGGAACACAAGGATACTAGGTGCAGGCTATCATCATGCACAGTGCCAACAAAAATCCACACTTTGTTCCTCCAAACAAAATCAGGCTTAAGAAAGTAGAGATTACTGCAGACTTCAGCTGAAACAGATTCATCCTCAACCTCAACAGCAGGAACCAAGCTCCAGATTTTCCAGCCTCTTGCTCCCAAGACTGCTCTCAGCAACCACTCCTCTGGAAAAAACCTCTCCCCAGTTTTATGGCTGACCATGACATTACATGGTGAGAATAGCTCTCTGGTCAGTCCAGCTCAGGTGCCTTCACTGTCTCCTCCCTAACCTCTGCACATCCCCAGCCTGAACTCAGAGCGAGAGTGAGAAACAGAAATGGCCTTGATGACAGCTACAACACTGCTGCATTATCAACACACTTGGTCAGATCTAACACACAGCACCATATGGACTCTTGCAAAAAAAATTTAACTGGATCCCAGCCAAACTCAGTCCACCAGCAAGTAGGCACAGCAGTAATAGGCAGCCTCCTGCAACGTGCAGAAATGTTAAAATATGCAAATAGGCAGCATGCAGTCAGAAATCTCACCTTCTATGAATGCCAAGGCTCAGGCAAATTTCCAGTGGAAGCCAACTGCAACCTAGACTGCAAAAGGGGCACAGGATTACAGACAGCGTTGAAGCCAAAAGCTGTGTGTATTCACGTACATGAGCATACATGTGCACTGTTCCATAAAGCAAACATATTTATTAGAAACAAGAGCAGTACTCAGAATGAGAGGAAGATTTCTGAAAAGCACAACTACGACTTCCAGCACAACTGTGACTTGATTTCAGTTGCATCTGTCATGATCAGAGAAACTGAAAGAAAAAAGGACCCTTACAGTCTAATGCATTTGAGTTGATTAACACCCTCAACCCTGTCCTGCTCAGCATGCCCTCCCTCCTGTTGGGCTTCTGGGGCTAAGGAGGTCAGGTGAAGAAGAAACACCCCAAGCCTGCAAGAAAGTTCCTTGGAGAAGCAAGCCGCTTCTCAGCACGTGTCGCACAGCATTTTAACAGCAAGGATTATAGTATCCAATTATTTAGTTATCCAAACTAAACATCCCCAGTTCCCTCAGCCGCTGCTCGGATGACTTGTTCTCCAGACCCTTCCCCAGCTTGGTTGCTCTCCTCAGTGAAAGCACCGAGGGGTACAGTACAAAACATCCACCGCCTTGCAGACGGCGGGAACAGGCAGACGGCGGGAACAGGCGGCCGGCGGCAGCGCCCCTGGGGCGGGACCCGGCACCCCCGCGCAGACCCCACCCCAGCCCCCCGGCCCCCGCACACTCCACCTGCCTCCGCCGGCCCCCGCAGCAGCTTCCCGCTCAGCGCAGCGCTGCCGGCCCGGCTCCTCCTCCCCTCCCACCGTCCCCTCGGCGCGCCCCGCCCGTCGGCGCTCGGCTCCTTCCACCTGCGCGGAGGCCGAGGCGGCGGCGGCGGGGAGCCGCAGTGCCCCGGGCCGGAAGATGTGAGCCTATGGGCGCCGCCGGGCCGCGGCGGGGGGCGGCCTGGCTGCTGGTGCTGCCGCTGCTCCTGCCGCCGCCCCCCGCGGCGCACACGGGTAGGTAGCGGCCCCGCTGCCTGCCGGGCCCTGGCCCTGGGGGGGCTGCGCATCGGTCTCTGCCCGGGCCGGGGGTGGGAGCGGAGCCCCCCGCGCCGCGGGTCCCCGGGGTCGTCTCCGCGCTCGATGATCTTGGCACGCCGGCCGGCAGCCGGGGCCGGCTCATTCCCCCGCGCCGAGCCCGAGCGGTGCTCCCTTGGCCCGCGGACGGCCGGGGAGGCGGCTTCTGCCTCTTTATCTTTCTGCTCTGGGTGCCGTTCGTGTTAGACAGCAGAGCCTTTAATAATGTTCGTGATGCTGCTGGCCGCCGGTACTTACTTAGAAGATTGAGTATTTCTGTCATACTGCTTCATCTTTTTGCTTTCTTCATAGTCATGCCGGAATTAGGTTTTACAAGCTGTGTGTTAATTTGCTTTCAGCAGTAGGTTGATAGCGTGCTCTTGGGACAGCTCTTGTTATATGCATCGGGGTAATTCCCCAAGGTATTTTTGGTGTTTCTGTCTTTCCCTGTGCTTGGCAGTCGCCAAACGCAGGAGTACAACCTGAGCAGTCGAGAGACAGATTAAAACAACAGGCAGAGTGTCTTTTGGCAGAGATACTCAGCTCACGTGCCAGTGTCCTGAGTGGCTCCGATTCGCTTTTCCCACCTGTATACCGGAGCACTCCTCCGCTGGCAGCCACACATCCGGGCACAAGGAGACAGAGGGAGCAGGAGAGTTGGCAGCTGGATGGGGCGGTGGGAGCAGCAAACAGTCCAGTACACGAGCGGTGTTGTTACCAAGTTGAAATGAGATTGTAAACCGAAGCTGTTGAACGCGTGTGCGTGGTGGGTCGGTCCCCGCTGCTGTTAAAAGGATCACACACGAGTTCTTTTTTTATATCCCTAGAGTACAGAACTGGGCAAGGCATTGCAGAGATTAGGAGATCTTCTGAGAAACCTACTCTGCCTTGGTGCTCTTTGTTCGCTGCTGCAAATGTTTCCTTCAGAACTAAATACATAAGGGCAGAGTTTATGCCATTTAAATCCACAGCAAATGGAGATCCTGGGGGAGCTGGATGGTAGAAAAAACTGTTCTTCATATCCTGAGTGCTCTTGTGTATCACCAAGTTCTGTGTCTCAGTTAACTCTCTTGACAAACTGCTGTGCATCTGTGATTTTGAGTGGCTTTCAGAATGCCAGCTTCTGGTGGTAATTTACCATGTTGTTTTAATCTCATTCAAGTCTGCTGATCATTAGTGCAAGAGTTTTGGAAAATCTGTATAACTGGCATCCAGTTGCTCTTGATTTATTTTTTTAAATTTGATTAGTACTGGTTTTGCTTCTGAAGAGGTTTAGAAAAATAGCAAGGGAGTTATGCTGGTTTTGTCTAATCATTGTTCAAGGGAGAAGGGAATCTGCACATTCCTGAGGTGCTGGCTGAATGTAATTTTAGGTTTTTGTTGACAGCAATACCAGCATGGAAGGGAGAGCTATGCCCTTCACTGAAGGCTTAGAGCTTCCATTTTCACCTCTTCAGCATGAGACAGTTCTTTTAATTCAGCCTATCAGTATTTTGCGAATAGTTGAAAAATTCTGTGAGGTGCAGAACTGTCGTAACAGTGCTCCTGCTCATTCTCCAAAGTGAAGTGATAGGTAGAGGAGTCTCTTTCGGGTACTTTCTTCCCACAGAAGCAGTCGAGGTGGCCAGTTGCTAGCAGATGCAGTCCTGAAAATGCTGCTGTTGTCCTGAGGGCTTGATTTGGTGCTGGAATAGGAACAGACTGTACAGGAGCCCAAGTGCCACAAAAAGCAGAACTACATACATAGACTTGTATCTTTCAGGATCTGTGGTGTGTTGGTGGGTTTAATAGTCTCACAGGGTATCTGAAGCATTACCTGCTTTTGCACAGGACAAAAATGTTATGTGCCACTGCACTCCAGTGGGATTTTTGTAAATTGGTGTTTCACTCACTGTTTAAGAATCTGTAGTTTAGAACAAATGAAAAAGCATGTAAAATGCAAAATGGAAAAGCAAATGGGGCCTGTTCCAGTGCTCTGTAACCATTACAGTAAATAAGTTCTTCCTCATGTTGAGGTGGAACTTACTGTGTTCCAGTTTGCACCCATTGCCCCTCATCCTATCACAGGGCACCACTGAAAAGAGATTGGCCCCTCCTTCTTGACACCCACCCTTCAGATATTTATAGACATTAATAAGATCTCCTCTCAGTCTTCTCTTCTCTAGACTAAATGGCTCCAGGTCTCTCAGCCTTTCCTCATCAGACAGATGTTCCAGTCCCTTAATCATCCTTTTAGCCCTCCATTGGACTTTCTCAAGTATATCCCTGTCGCTCTTGAACTGGGGAACCCAGAACTGGGCACAATACTCCAGGTGGGGTCTCACTAGGGCAGAGTAGAGGGGGAGGATCAGTTTGTGAAGGGCAGAAAGGAAATGCTTGGCTCCATGTTGAACAGTGCTGAGATGTTTAGGTATTGACTCAAGGTGATTTAAGGTACATTTTGAACCTGAGAAGAGGCTAATCTGTTGAGTTTACCTACCCAGTAAGTATTAGCTAAAGTATCAAATAGCCTACTGAAATGTCAGATTATTTCATATAGAAGGCTTGCAATATGCTCATAATAAATCAGCTAATTGCCCTGTGGATATACCCTTTGATGTCTATGTCCTGGAAATTTTACATATTGCACTTGAAGCGATGTCTGCACGTTACCCACATGCAGTAGGAACTCAAATAAAATTGTCTATGATTAGCTAATAATTCCAAGAAGAACAAATATGTTCATGTAACAGTAGAGATGAGAAAAGCTGTGGGGGAAAATATTGTAAAATATCATTATTTTTGAACCCTCAGAAAACTGGAGAATTTTGTGCATGTATTATTTTGTCTTACCTAGTAAATGTCTGTATACTCAGCAGGATTGAACTGCATTTGTGGTGGTGATAATTGGTGTGTGTACTGGAGAGGGCATTAAGCTTCAGTAATAAGGGTGGAAGTACATGGGAGAGCTGAGCCCATGTTTTTCTGTGGTATTTCCTGGCTCTCTGTCAGCATGAAGAATGGAAGAATAAGTGTAACATGGTGATTAATAAAAAGGGATATTGGTGTAAGGAGAATTACAGTATATGAAGGAGGGATGTAATGTTGGTATCATTGAAAGGCTCGTCCTTACCATCTCCAACTTCCAGTCTTGTGCCAGGCTGTTTCAGACAGTGCTGCAATCCACACCCCAGTGTTTGGCTTTGCTTATGATTTCCACAAATTGACAAATTCTTATTGCCTGTTAATTAGGAGTCCTAATGGCTAAAGGAGGTAATTCATTCTGGAGAGAGGACTCTAACAGTGTTAGGATTTGTGATTAAAGTCCAAAACTTTGATGTATGTTGCAGTTCCCCGTACAAACATTCAGGTTGCCATTCTCGCTGACAACCTTACCCTTCCATGGCTGTTGTTCTCTAGTGACCTTTATAGTCTGAATTCCAAGAGAAGCAAGTGCTTAGGATTACTCAAGTAATTTGTACGTGTGTGGCTCCAGTTTCTATTTGTTTTTATAGCTGTGGCTTGTACAGATTGATTTCTGCTGATTGATTTCTCTCCAAGAAGTGGTGCTGATTATCTACAGCTACAGGATCAATAGCTTAGAGAAGAATCACCCTTTATGAGCCAAACAAGAGTTCCCATATTTTAAGTAGTTCAGCTTTGTAAGAGCCTGTGTCGCGGACTGATATCAAAGGCTATCGGATGTCAGGACTTCTCTTGGCTTTCCTGTCTTTTCTGAAAGTACATCAATATATTGCTCTTAGGGGTACTGTAGTCAAACTAGTGAAGTACAGGATGTGGCTCAGAAGGACTGAAAACTGACTGTGTCATGGGTAGTTGCTGACAGGGCTTTTTCCCATTTTAAGAATAACTTCTTCCGTACAGCAAAATAACTTTAAATCCATAGGCAGGTAAATGAGTCTAAAACTAATGACTGGTGGTTTTAACAAAATATGCGTGTTGAATACAGTTAAGATAGTAAAAACACTACTGTACCTATAATTAGATACTGACTGTACTTCACATCTGAAAGTACTGTGGGACACTGAACAGTCATACAGTGCCCCAAAACACACCAGCCTGCACCTGACAGGAGAACAACAGAAATGGGTGGGTGCCTCAGGAAATCTTCATTTCTTGCAAGTTCTCACAGAATCACAGAACGTTCTCTACAGGCAGTTGCTTTCCAAAGGCACTTACGTCCTAGATCATTTGTGGGAAGAATTGTAAATGCAGGGCGCAAGAGGGAAAAATAATTCTGCGAGTGCTTCAAGTAGCAGAGGTGCTCAGCAGGCTGCCTCACACCTGCTGGGGTATCACCAGCCCCTCTCCAGCACCCTGCAAGAGATCAAACCTGGAGCTGTGGTGGCTCTTCCACGGGGTGAACTTGAATTTGCCTTTTGCTGTTTGCAAGCCCTGGTTGTGGACTGGACATAGGCCATTCGTGGTCATTTGTACAGGGCTGGCTACCTGACACCATCAGCCTGACTGCCTGTGAGAGATGAGGCATTGAAAGCTTTTAAAGACTGTTGGTCCTTCCTCTCAGATCTTGGATGCAGAAGGTGGTCTTTGACTTGCATCTTTTGAGGATTGCCTTTACCTCAGAATCATAGAATGGTTTGGGTTGGAAGGGACCTTACAGATCATCTAGATCTAACCCTCCTGCATGTGCAGGGACACCTCCCACTAGACCAGGTTGCTCCAAGCCTCATCCAGCCTGCCCTTGAACACTCCCAGGGATGGGGCTTCCACAACCTCCCTGGGCAACCTGTGCCAGTGTCTCACCACCCTCACACTAAAGAATTTCTTCCTAATATCTAACCTAAATCTCCCCTCTTCCAGTTTTAAACTATTCCCCCTCATTCTATGACTTCAAGCCCTTGTCAAAAGTCCCTCCCAGCTTTCCTGTAGCCCCTTCAGGCACTGGAAGGCCGCTATGAAGTCTCCCTGGAGCCTCCTCTTCTCCAGGCTGAACAACCCCAACTCTCAGCCTGACTGCATAGCAGAGGTGCTCCAGCCCTCTGATCATCTTTGTGGCTTCCTTTGGACTCACTCCAGGAGCTCCATGTCCTTCTTACGTTGGGGGCTCCAGAATTCGACACAGTGTTCCAGGTGGGGTCTCAGCAGAGTAGAGAGGGAGAATCATCTTCCTCAACCTGGTGGTCACAATTCTTTTGATGCAGCCCAGCAAGGAAGACAAGTGCTCATACTCCAGTGACACCACACTCAATCTCCTGCCCAAGGGAGAATGTGCATTCAGAAGAGGAGATTTCACTAATTAAATTAATTTGGACTCCTGGAAAAGCAAATTCCCTTCTCTAGACAAGCCATCAGTAGATTAGAGAGCAAGGAGCAACACCTGTTAGGCAGTAAATACAATGCTGTGAGCTCTGATGGGCTGTTGTTTCCTCATAGATATTCGCCAGCATTAAATGATGAAACCCAGAGCTAATTTATTGCACAGTTTATATGTAAAAAATAGATATTTTATGTAAGGATTGATTAGGAGTGTTCCAAAATGTGATGTATTTGGATTTGGCTGATAATATAATAATTTTTACGATATTTCAAGCAGAGGTCTTACTGAACCTCTGGGTATTTTGAAAAACAAATGCAAGATGTCATAGGTATCCTAATTAAACTTTCATTTTCATGGCTGTTGGGTTATGGTTGATCTAAGTAGTAATAAATCAGTAATGCTGAACATTCTAGGGTGAAAAGACAATCCTCAAATGCTGAACACGTGGGCTATTTATCATATTTTATATAACTTCAAAACATCTGTTGGAGTGCATCAAGGGAAGGTTTTTGCAGCAGAGCATGGTCGCGGCTTTATCTATCTTGGTCCGCGACACCTAATTTGTTTAAATTGTTGCTAAAACGACTAATAGCAGGTAATGCCATCAACTAGCATGAGTTCCTGGTTTTGCTGGGTTTCCTTTTCTGTCTGTGACTTCTGCTCTCCAATTTTGGCTTGGTACCCCTGTTTAACACTTGGTATACTCCCTCACATTCTTGCATGGCCAGTGCCAGCTTGCTTGAGGCTGCAGGTGTGCCAGAAAAGACAGCCCCAAGTGAGTGCCACCGAACACAGTGCTAAATGGGCATTTGTTCTGCTTGAGTATGACCATTTTTATGTTATGCTTAGGCATGCATTTGAGGGAATGTTTTTCACTGAGATCAATGTAACCATTGAATCAGATGAGCTGGAGAAAGAAAAGAGAGCAAAAAAATCCTTAAAAAATGAAGAGCCAGAGCATAGGAGTCAGCAAGATTTAACAGGAGTTTGGTGGCAGTCACCCAGAGCTGACCAGAAAGACTAAACAAAGTGGCTTACAGCATCACCAGAAGTGAAATGTTTGGTGTCCTAGATTTCTCCTAAATTGCTTGATGCTTCACTGGAGGGTCTAAATTCCCAGTGGGACAGGGTGAATGGGGGACTCAGCCTGTGTGAGAGTCTGCCCTCCCACTGATGTCTGTGAGCATGGATTACATCAGTGGTCTTGAAGTGGCACCTGCAAATGGGGAGGCACAAGAGTACCTGTCGTGTTGCCTGTAGATTTGGTGCCCAGCACAAAGGAGCCACTTCCATCAGAGGTGCTCCCAAGGGCCACTTTTGTATAAGGAAAGTAATTGAAGCCAAAGCCTCTGTTGTCAGAAAAGGAGTCCCTCGTTTAAATTCTGAGATAACTGTAGGGGAGGAGTTCCTGGGCTTTACTGCTGTGGCTGTTGGGACAAGCTGTGTCGCAGTAAGGCTCAACTTTCTGTCAATGCTTTCCACATCACTCACTGTCTTATATCTTACAGTTGTATAGAGAAGCCGCGTAACCTTGTTTGTTGTGTTATTTTCTTGGATAATCTGGTGTTTGTGCCCTTGTAGCCATGCCACAGTCAAAGACAGCAGGTGATCGCTCTGCCTGAGAGCAGCGCAGTCAACAACAGTACTTACACAGGAGGCGTTACCGTGCTGACAGGTCAGCTTTCAGTGGTCCTCTGCCTTCTCCCTACCCCAGAACTATAGCCAGTGAACAGAAAAAGTTATAGTTTTATGTGTTTATGTGTTTTTACACTTTGCAGCTGCTAGGTTATAGGTTACCTAACTCAAGTGAAAAGTCAACAAATGTGTTCATAGAGAGAGGGCACAGGTAGTTGCAGTTGTGTTTGTTCTGTAGCTTTAAAATAAAACACAGTTGCTTGTCAGTGAGTTAGGCAGTGGTGCCTCCTAGCAGATAAAAAGCAGATACACTGAAGGGATAATAGTTGTATCATGGCAATTATGTGTGTTTATATTTGTATATATCTGTGTATGTGCATGTGTGGCTAGGTAGATACGGAGATCTAAGTTTTGAGTAGTACCAACACGAGCAAGGCACATACTTGGCAAGGAGCTCTACATGGTTAAAACTGACCACGTTTTTAAACCCAGCAGATGCTTTCACAAAGAGAAGATAAGGCACCTGCCATGCAGTGTTTCACTCATGTGAATAATCTTACTGACGTCAGTGGGGTTTTTTCCTCACACATGAAGGTGTTTTCAGGCTAGGTCATGCCTATTCTGGAGAGTCTCACAATAGCTTATTGTAAGATCTGGACTTGGCTCTTCTTTGTGGTGGTGAAGTTTGCAAGCCTATACTGCTACTTTTTTTTCCAGTCCAGGTGTGCAGAGTCACGAAGATAAAAAGAACACTATTACTCAAGGTTTGATTTACACCATTTCCAGAGACAATAATAAGGGCTCCAGCTTTTTCATGCAAGAAAAAAATGAAGTGACTTGGTTATCCTGGGAAGTGATGACAGCCATTGCAGACTGTCAGTGAGACAGACTAAACCTAGCAAAGCAACATGTATGACTGATTTCTGCTCTCAGGTAGGCCAGTACGAACTGAAAATAATCCATGTGACACCCATGCCATTAATCCCAGTTAATGGAAATAAAATCAGAATGTAACTGGGTGTGTTGCGTTTAAAGACAACATACTGAAATAATGCAGCTCATGCACATACTTGAGTATTTTCCTGACTGATAACCATGGAACGTACAAGTTCTACGTATGATCTACTTTCTGTGTATGCCTGCGGGTACTATTGAGTGTCAAATAGACATGAAGGAGTTTATTCTTAACTCTTCCTGGAGAAGTAGAGAATTATGGTAGTTTTACTCTTGTTTTACAGATGCAGAATTGAGGAATAAAAAACTTGCATCATTTGTTTTAAGAGCAAACAGAAGCCTTTACTACTAAAGGAGCAAGAAATAGAACCCAAGTCTCTTCTTTTCCAGCAAATGGAAAGTTAATGGTCTCAGTCCTTCTGCCTTCCAAATCGCACTGAACTGGGGGCAGGTGAGAGCACGCTGGCAGTGTTGTAATGCTTTAGATCTTGTAAAGATACAGTCTGTGGGTTCTGCATGCTGAGATTGGCTCATCTGCTGCAGTCAGTGTTTCTGTTTTGAAACTTAATTTACCGCAGCAGAAACCACACTGGGAGGAGTGAAATTTAAAAAAAAAAAAAAAAGAAAAAAGAAAAAAAAAAGATGTAACAGATAAATGCATGACTCTTGCTACGTAAAAATGTGCTTAAGGAATATAAATGTTTTTATGCAAGGTTGGACAAATGTCCAAAGGTACAGACAAACAAAAAACTATTCAGAAAACCAACTGGGGTAATTTCACAGAATCATAGAATTGTTTTGGTTGGAAAAGAGCTTTAAGATCATCAAGGCCAACCATTAACCTAGTACACTGCCAAGTCCATCACTAAACTATGTCCCTTAGCATCAAGTCTTTATGTCTTTTAAGTACCTCCAGGGATGGTGACTCCAGCACTTCCCTGGGAAGCCTATTCCAGTGATTGACAGATCTTTCAGAGAATAATTTTTTTTTCCTAATATCTGATCTAAACCTCCCCTGGCATAACTTCAGGCTGCTTCCTCTTGTTCTCTTGCTTGTTACTTGGGAGAAGAGACCAACACCCACCTTGCCACAACCTCCTTTCAGGTAGTTGTAGAGACCGCTAAGATCTCCCCTCGTCTGTAATGAGCTGGCTGCCTCTAGCCAGTTCCATATGGTGACTATGGATTAGTCTGATAAGCAATGCACATTTTATAAACTTTTAAAGAAAAAAGGTGTGGAAACTGAGCTGTTAGGGATGGTTTTAGCTGTCCTATACCTGATTCGCTAGTACCTATGCCAGAGTTCCTGCTAGACGAGGGAAGCCAGATACGTAGGGTAGTATAAGACCTGTCAAAATGGGGCTGGCAGTGACCTTATGAGATCACCTAGTCTGTCCCACTACACTAAATTAGTGTAACTTCTGGCAGATGTTTCTCTAATCTGCCCTTTGAAAGATCAAGGAGCCCTCCCAGGTGACCCACCCTCACATGTCACTCCTCTTCCCATAAGGGGGATTACTCCCAATGTCTTCTTTTTTTGTTGAAACTGACCTCTGTTCCTTTTCCTTCTTGTTTGGGGGGGACATAGAGGATAGATTGTCCCTCTTATGTGGAGACTGTTACAGTGTTCCTCACCGCTCCTCCCCAGACAAGGAGCATCCCTGGTAAGTTTAAGTGTTGAGGAAGCAGAGATGAAGGCTGATGGGTTTGACTGACATCTCCACTGAAGGGAGAAAGATGCACCCAGTCTGGTCCATCCTGGCTAGAGAGATGAACAACCTAAGGAAGAATTTATCTTCTGCTGCTCTTTATGACCACTGCAAAGTAGATGCCTTGCTGAGAGCTCAAGTTACCAGAGATAAATCTCCTCCTCATCTGTTGCTCTTTAAGGGCTACAATTTTTAAAATCTTTCCTCCAAAGGTTTTTGGATTGGGCGCTACATACTATTTTATTCTTAAATGTCTCCTTGTTGGGCTTTTTAGTTTTTCCTCCTTGTTTTTTGATGGGAAGCTTTTTACAGCTCTGATTTCCAGCAATCTAAGAGAATACCTACATTGTATTTCCTCCTACGTGGGAATTGCAGCTGAGTTTGTGCCTCAGTCCATCACTCCTGTTCTGCATGGATTGTGTCATGTCCTTTCTCAGGCCTTGGGCAAGATTGTGTGACTTCTGATCTTGTTTTGTTTGGGATTTTTTTGTTTATTGGGTTTTTTTAATATCTTCTTCCCAGTTGTTGGGTTTCCTGAAGTCTTATACACTTCAGTGCTGGAATGTGGTACAAAGAATAAAACTTGATGCATGGATGATTTCTGGTAGTCCATGTAGTGCTGGTTTTGGTTCATGCTTAGTAGCATGCACATTAGTGGTTTAGGAGCTTCTCTATTTTACTGAACAGATATTGCAGATTTTAGGCAGTTCTTTTCACTCGCTTGTGCAGCTTCATCTTTACATTTGGATTAGTTTCACCTAAAGCAGTTACAGAGGACATTTATTTTGGGGAAAATCAAAACCTTTTATTTTCTAGGTTCTGTATCTCCCCCTTGGAACCAAATGTTAAGAATAAGACAGTTTCCTGGAGGTCTCTTTCTGCTGCTTTCACATCCTCTGGCACCCTGAAACTTTTTAAAATTTCTTCATAACTGAATCTATAGTTTGAGCTCTTGCAAGATGACTGTCACTGGGCATTTCTGTGTCCAAGTGTTCAGGAAATGGGACTTTCTGCATACTTTTTGAAAATAAATAGGCTTGTCCTAAGGACTATACCTGCCAAAACTTGTTCTCCAACTAGAAAAAAATTGAAAGCCATTGAACATTAGCTAATTGCTGGAGAAAATAAAGCAATATTAGAAATACCCTCCATAAACAGCTTATGATCAGAAGATACAGATGCAGGCATAGACCAGAGTTTGTTTTGAACAACACCATGCAGCTAGAGGCTTGGAAAACTCAAGAGTTTCCACTGAGACGGATTAAAGTAATTGGCCTCTACAGAATTGCAGGGATATCGTTTAAATAAATATATTGAAGAGAAAGTTTAAAGTAATTGGCCTCTACAGAACTGCAAGGATATTGTTTTAATAAATGTATTGAAGAGAAAAGCTTTTACTGTTTGGCTCAAAGACAGCTAGAAGTCAGCAAGATAATGAGAAAAATGGTGGTGACTTTTATTTACAAAAGCAACTGTATGTTACATATACAGGAGGATGAGTACTGTAGTAATAGTGAAATATGCTACAAAAACCCCTTAAGGTCTGCTTAAGGAAGTAATAAAGGTCAAGGAGTATTAATTCAGGCAGGTTATCACTGTTTGTGTTACTGTGCTTTATTTCCCCCTTTCTTCATCTCTTAAGAATTAGATTTGTATCCCTGGAGGAAGGGCTTAAAGGGCTTTGAAAAGTGCTGAAAAACCACAGATTCACTTTTTCTCTTCCTCATTACGCTCTTGTGGCCACTCACAAGGAGAAGCTTGTGAGAAGTAAGGAGAAGTGTGGCCAGCAGGTCAAGGGAGGTGGTTCTGCCCCTCTACTCCACTCTTGTAAGACCCCACCTGGAGTACTGTGTCCAGCTCTGGAGCTCTTCACACAAGAGGGATATGGACGTGTTGGAATGAGTGCAGAGAAGGGCCACAGAAATTACCAGAGTGCTGGTGTGCTTCTCCTATGAAGACAGGCTGAGAGATCTGGGACTGTTCAGCCTGGAGAGGAGAAGGCTCTGGGGAGACCACATAGCACCTTCCAGTACACGAAGGAGCTACAGGAAAGCTGGGGAGGGGCTGTTTACAAGGGCTTGGAAGTGATGGAATGAGGGGCAATGGCCTTAAACTAGAGCAGGGTAGATTTATATTAGACATTAGGAAAAAGTTCTTTACAAGGTGGGTGGTGAAGCACTGGAACAGGTTGTCCAAAGAGGTGGTGGAGGCCCCATCCCTGGAGACATTCAAGGCCAAGCTTGATGAGGCTCTGAGCAACCTGATCTAGTTAAAAAGGACCCTGTGCACTGCAGGGGGCTGGACTAGATGACCTTAAAAGGTCCCTTCCAATCCCACACATTCTATGATTCTATGGTAAACTCCTTCCCAGCAGCTTCAGCTTCAGGGCTGGTCTCAGGGTTGCTCCACTGGGTGCAGCTCCCGTGGCAGGAGGTGCTGGGAATTGAGTTACAACTTGGAGCTTGGGGTTCTGCCCGTGGGCCTGCAGGCCTCCATTTTGCAAGCAGTTTATCAATGTGAGCATCTCCATTACATTTGCTAGATTCGAAGTGTGTTCTAGGAAGACTTGAAACTGAGTTGTCAAGAGCCCCAGACTTGCGTGTTTATTTGTTTCAAAAGCTGGTGCAATTAACAGCAGTTTAGATGAGTGGCTGTGGAATTCCAGTACCAGCATGCCATGGGTTAGTGTCTCAGACTGTGGCAGGAAACATGAGGCGCCGGGAGGTGTTTCCTCAGGGGGTGCCCCTGTCTCTGGGGTAGGGGAAGATGATGGGTTCCTCACACATGCACCTGCTCCACCACTGGCTTGGAGGGGCAGTGGGTTGATATTATTGTTGTTCTGTGTCTTTTGTCAACTGTTTATGTTGTTAGCTTTTGAATAAAGCATTGTTTTTATTAGTCCCTCCTCGTGCTGCACAGAGAATCAAAAACAGCCTCCCCAAGCCTGTGGGGACAGGACAGTGATCCAACAGTAGGTGTTCACTTCTGGCTTTCTGGAGAGACACCAGGGATGATCAAATGACCCTGGGGCTGTTGTGATCATCCAGTCTGATACCCCAGTGTGAAGTCATACATCTTTTTGTAAAGCTGTGTTTGCAGTAGACTCCATGTGTCATTTTAAAAATACCTGGTTTGTTTTTTAAAAGTCCACTCAGCTACAACAAGAATTCTACTGAAGCATCAAGGATATGTTTACAATTTCCAGTGTTCTGATTTGTTCTGATATTTTAATATCTTTACAATTTAAGAAATGCATGTCAATTCTAGGCTGCACTTTTCTAGCTTTAGCTTCCAGTCCCTGGATATTTCCATGCCACTGTCTGTCATAAATGGCAAAGCCATTTTTACTAGAGAAAAACCACATTCATGCAGATGGAATTTGAGACTGCAGTAGCTAGGTACACTTTTGAAAAAACTGAGTTTCCATGGCCAACATCTTTTGCTTTTAATGGTAAGAAAGGCAGTATGTATAATTTTATGACTTACTTTAAAATAAGTATCTTTTTTTGTTAACTTGGAAACATATGTATTTGCAGATTCTTAGTCTATGTTGTTCGTTTCTTATTTTCTTTCTCAGGAGAGTTGTATTGTTCTTTGCCCAACCCTAGGAATGTCCATTTTGAATCTATAAACATGAAGAACATCCTTCACTGGTCAGCACCAGAAGGCACAGGAGATGGAGTACTCTACAGGGTGAAGTATTCGGTGTAAGTTGGATTGTTTATTTTTACCCCCACTGAGTTTTATTTCAGCATGTTAAATAATAATTTTAAAAATCTATATGCAAGATAGGGCTGCTAAAAAGTGAAGGAGAACTGAAATGTGGGTTAGACTTAAGCAATATGGTTTCTAATTTTTACTTCTGGTACTGCTTACTTCAGTTAAAAAATTATAAGGAGACTTTTTTCCTATTAAAGAAATGTAGGATGCAACATGGAAGCTTGAAGGGGCATTCCTGAGAAATCAGACAGAAAGACAAAGAAGGGCTGTAGATTGGCACCTGTACACATTAGTCTTCTGTATACATTCATAGAATCATAGAATCACAGAAGGGAAGGAATTGTCTAGTTCCAACCCCCCTGCATGGGCAGGGGCACCTCCCACTAGACCAGGTTGCTCCAAGCCCCATCCAACCTGCCCCTGAACACTGCCAGGGATGGGGCAGCCACAGCTTCCCTGGGCAACCTGGGCCAGTGTCTCACCATCCTCACGCTAAAGAATTTCTTCCTGATGTCTAACCTAAACTTCCCCTCTTCCAATTTAAAACCATTACCCCTTGTCCTATCACTACACACCCTGGTAAAAAGTCCCTCCCTGGCTTTCCTGTAGCCCCTTCAGGCACTGGAAGGTGCTATAAGGTCTCCCTGGAGCCTTCCCTTCTCCAGGCTGAACAGCCCCAACTCTCTCAGCCTGTCTTCATATGAGAGGTGTTCCAGCTCTCTGATCATCTTCGTAGCCCTTCTCTGGACTTGCTCCAAGAGCTCTATGTCCTTCCTGTGCTGAGGGCTCCAGAACTGAACACAGTACTCCAGATGGGGTCTCATGAGTGTGGAGTAGAGTGGCAGGATCACCTCCCTCGACCTGCTGGCATGCTTCTTTTGATGCAGCCCAGGACACAGTTGGCTTTCTGGGCTGCGAGTGCACATTGCTGGCTCATGTTGAGCTTTTTCTCATCGACCAACACTTCAGGTCCTTCTTCTCAAGGCTCTTTCAATCCATTATCTGCCCAACCTGTATTTGTGCTTGGGGTTGCCCAACCCAGGAGGGGGACTTTTCACTTGGCTTTGTTGAACTTCATGAGTTGGGCATGGGCCTGTCAGGGTCCCTCTGGATGGCATTAAAACGGATCTGGAGATGTAGAATATTGACAGCACCCAGTGTTTTGTTGGTCTTTTCTAGTGGATGAAACTCCCACAATTTTTTTCTTATCCTGCAAGCCTCTCTAGTCTAGGAGAAAATCCACTGAAGTTATCAAGTATTGTAGAAAGAAAAGTAATGTGGTTGGAATTGGGCCCTTCTAATTTCAAGGTCTTCACTTTTGTAGGATATAAAGGAATTGTGAGTAAGGACCAGAAACTTTTTTTCTTTATTCCCACCGAGAGAGCACTGGGTCAATCTGCAGGACAGTGCTGGCAGTTTAGCTTATAAGCAGGCATAGCACTGCAGTTGTGGATGAGGTAATGCTCCTAATCTTTACCTCTAAATATGTGCACTTTTCTCAGTTGAGTAGTTTTTTCATTACACTAAACCAAATTTAGATCTCCATAAGTTTCCTGTAACTTGCATTGGCTACTAAAAAAGCCATGCCAGTACTAATTAGCAGCCTAAGGGGAATTATTCTCTGCATAATGTGAATTTGAGGAGCAGGAGCTTCTGAGGAAATTTAGGCAGGAATTTTCCAAGGAAACCTTGGTTTCTTCTACTAAGGTATAACAGTTGGTCAGCACTGAGGTATTGTTGCTGGCATGTATATGCCCCTTTTGCAGTTAGAAGGGTTTTAAAGCTCATTGTGTTCTAATGTAGTCTGTCTTTTAAAGAAGAGGGTTCAGTCCTGTCCACTCATCTTGGAGACCCTGAGCAACATCTGTCTCTGTACACCAGGATGAACCACTGACCATCCTGACAGAACTCTTTGTCTCTATATAAGTAGTTATCCTGACTCTGTTATCCTGTGTTTAGAGTTTAAACTAAAGCTGCTGAGACTGAATTTGAGAGCTCTCTAGTCAATTTAAGCAAAACTGTACTTCGGTAGGTATCAGTAGCATCCCAGTTCGTTCCATATGGCCTCTTCTGGATAGTGCCTACCTGTGGAAGTCTTGTGTTTAACCTCAGCTGCAGTTGGGATTTCCTTGAAATTGCATATTGACAGAATGCACCTTCAGTAAGTTTGCAGATGACACTAAGTTGGGTGGGAGTGTCGATCTGCTTGAGGGTAGGGAGGCTCTGCAGAGGGACCTGGACAGGCTGGATCGACGGGCAGCAAGGCCAAATATCGGGTCCTGCATTTCGGTCACAACAACCCCAGGCAGTGCTTCAGGCTTGGGGAGGGGTGGCTGGAGAGCTGCCCAGCAGAGAAGGATCTGAGGGTGCTGGTTGACAGCCAGATGAACATGAGCCAGTGTGTACCCCGGTGGCCAAGAAGGCCACCAGCATCCTGGCCTGCATCAGGAATAGTGTGACCAGCAGGAGCAGAGCGGTGATCCTGCCCCTCTGCTCGGCCTTGGTGAGGCTGCACTGTGAGGACATCGAGGTGCTGGAGTTAAGGTGCAGAGAAGGGCAGCTAGGCTGATGAGGGGTCTGGAGAAGAGGTCTTATGAGGAGAGGCTGAGGGAGCTGGGGCTTTTCAGCCTGGAGAAGAGGAGGCTGAGGGGAGACCTCATTGCTCTCTACAACTCCCTGAAAGGAGGTTGTGGTGAGGTGGGTGTTGGGCTCTTCTCCATAGTGACCAGTGATAGGACAAGAGGAAATGGGGTCAAGCTGCACCAGGGGAGGTTCAGGCTGGATATTAGGAAAAATTTCTTCACAGAAAGAGTGGTGAGGCCTTGGAACAGGCTGCCCAGGGAGGTGGTGGAGGCACTGTCCCTGGAGGTGTTCAAAAAACGGGTGGACGTGGTGCTTCAGGAGATGGTTTAGTGGGTGGATGGTTGGACTTGATGATCTTGAAGGTCTTTTCCAACCTTGATGATTCTGTGATTCTATGATACTGCAAAACAAGCAAACTGTTTTATCAGTCATCATAAAAGTTTCTGCGCTGTGTTGTCTGGTGACAAATATCATAGAATCACAGAATGTCTTGGGTTGGAAGGGATCTCTAAAGGTCATCTAGTCCAACCCCCCTATGATAAGCAGGGACGTCTCACACTAGAACAGATTGCTCAGAGCCCCATCAAGCCTGACCTTGAATATCTCCAGGGATGGGGCCTCCACCATCTCTCTGGGCAACCTGTTCCCTCACCACCCTCATATTAAATAACTTTTTCCTGATGTCCAACCTACATCTACTTTCCTCTAGTTTAAAACCATTACCCCTTGTCCTATAGTTAGTTGCCCTTGTGAACAGCTCTTCCCCAGCCTTCTTACAGGCCCCTTTCATGTATTGGAAGGTGCTATAAGGTCTCCCCAGAGTCTTCTCTTCTTCAGGCTGAACAACCCCAACTCCCTCAGCCTGTCCTCATAAGAGAGGTGCTCCAGCCCTCTGATAATTTTCATTGCCCTCCTCTGGACATGCTCGAACAGGTCCACATCCTTCTTGTGTTGGAGGCTCCAGAGCTGGACATAGTACTCCAGGTGAGGTCTCACCAGGGCAGAGTAGAGGGGCAGAACCACCTCTCTTGATCTGCTGGCCATACTTGTTTTGATGTAGCCCAGGATTCAGTTGGCCCTCTGGGCTGCAGTTGCACATTGGCAATATCACGGCAATAGCTTTTGTACAGCTCCTTTCTCTTTCTTCTTCAACATAGATATGGTGTTGGCAAATGGATTAGAAAGCCAGAATGCAGGAACATCAACAGAACATGGTGTGACCTCTCTGACGAGACGTCTGACTATGAAGAACAATACTACGGGAGCGTTAAAGCCTTCCTGAATGGGATGTGCTCTGACTGGATGGAAACCACACGGTTCAACCCTCTTACAGACAGTAAGGAGAGATAATCACAAGCCAGATGGCCTTGATTAATACTGTGTGCTCAGACTGCATGTGCCTTCATAGCATATGATATTTTAATTTTAACATGAGGTTATATTTTTTTTGCAGTTGTTTCACATTTATGCTTTTGGCAGGAGTGACTGAAATAATCGTATTAGCATTCGGGCTTATGTGTGTTACACGTACGTTCTTATATATACTGAATACTCTTTCATGCCATGGTAAAGCTTCACTCAAGGCAAATAAAAGCTGGGGCACATCCACAGTATAAAGAACTCTGATTTTGAAAAGGCTCTCTTAAACCAAGCAGTAACCATACTCTAGAGCCCAATATCTCTTATCTGTGCCAGATAATCTGAGAACATTCTGGTAATTTAGCTTGTTTTAGCAAATTGAGTTTCAAGGTTGTTTATCCTGCGAAGTCATAGGAATTCCTAGGCAAAATTCCAAGTCACTGTTTGCCTTCACACTGTAAAGATCCTCTTAGTTAACTGATAAAATAATTTTCTACCAATAGAAAGTAATTGTTTGAAATTCTGCTGAGACTCCCCAGAACATTACAAATATGTAGTATCATCCACTTCAAGAAACTGCATGGTCAAATCTGTGTGCCCCTGCTGCATTTGACTGCTTTTTGTACATGTTCATCTTTCCAGCTAAGATTGATCCACCCACAGTAAGTGTATCTTCTACGGAGAAATCTATTTCAATCATTCTGACTGCTCCTGAGAAGTGGAAGAGAAGTCCTGAGGGAGAATCCGTATCTCTGCTTCAGGTGTATCCTGGCCTGCAATACAACGTGTCTGTCCTCAACAAAAAGACAAAGAAGCGGGTAAGTGTTGACAAGCCTGTCATCTTACCTTTCTTTCAGTGGGGAGTTAAAGGGGAAAAAAAAATATTTTTTATGTCTTCCAGTGGTGGTTCTCCATCAGCAACAACACCTTGGTTGTGCCCTGGTTAGAACCCGGAACAGCTTATTGTGTCAGTGCACAGATACATGTCACCACACCACTTTTGCACAGTGGGTTCTCTAAAGAATATTGCATTGCTACTTTGAAAGGTATGTGTAAGCTGGCAAATTACAAAAAGAAGATTCAAGTTAGAAAAAAACCACGGTGATTGAGTTTGTAAGTTTTTATGTATCCATTCTGAGAGTGAAATCTAGCATTGTTTCTCCCCTCTCCGTGCATTTATACCAATGAAAAAAAAATCTTGGCCTTCAATAAAACATATCTGGGGTCTGGACTGGAAGGCATGAAAGTACCTCTGAAGAAAAGGATCTTTGAGTCTTAGTGAACGGAGAATATTTTTTCTCCTCAAACGAGGTCTGGGAGTGGCAGAGCTGGATCAGTCTCAGGGGGGGCAGAAGTTACCAACAGGAGAACCTGAGGGTGGGGTTGTTACTTCTTTTTAGAGTTTAATTTATAATGTGGATAGTAATAAAAATTTGTCCTGTAGCTGAAATGTCGTTTTTTAACATTTCCTGCAAATTCCTTGTTTATCTAAAACGTTTGCATCCTGCATCCAAAACGCAGTGTGGTGAATGCACATTACTGTCTGAATACATTAAAAAGCTGCTCAGTACAATAAAAACTATTCTTTTGTTTACAGATAAAACGGCAGATGAGACTATAACAACTGTATTTGGATATGTTTTGCCTATCATGCTTGCTGTCCTTTTTATTTCAATTATGTGCTATTGCGTGCACAGGTACATTCATGTCAGCAAACAGAAACATCCAACAAACCTGGTAAGTGTTCTCTGTTGCAGGAGGTCGCTGCCAACCTTGGCACTTACCAGGGAGCTAGTAATCTGGGAGGAAACCATGGCTAGCTGCAAGTAAAAGCTCTGGTTGCCATTTAGATCAAGAAACGAACATCACATTGAGGATTTTTAAAAGCAAGAAAAAATGGAGTAATAACTCAAGTTAGCAACTGTGACTAAAAAGATGCCCAGATCTGAAAAGATGACCAGAGCAAACGAGGATCAGAACAGAGCTATTGGTTTGAGGAGAGTCATTGCCATAAGCAAGGTCTGAGGGGCAGTAAGGCAAGTCCTCTTGGGAAGTCAGTACTAAGTTGATCTAGGAAGGAGCATGGTAGAGATTCAGTGAAAAAAAAAAAGTCATTAATTGGCTTAAATCAGAAACAACAAGAGAAGATAATTAAGCAGTGCAGAAACGCCATGATGTTTTCTTGGACTATTACTGGGTGTTATCAAATTTTACTACTTAATTGCAGTTGTGAAGGATTTAGCACATGTGCATTGAATAGATAATTTAATCTGGATTTCAAGAATACTTTCAAATACTACACTATTTCCCTAACACTCAAAAATGTGCCGACAGACACAATATGTTATTTACACAAATCAAATGCATTTTCTGTGTAAAAATGTTTGCAAGTTTCTTAGAGCTGCGAAGTTTGTTAATTTTTAGGAAGAGCACATGAAATCTAAGAAACACTATTGGTTTCCAGGTCATGAGCCCAGCAGAACTTTCTCACTGTTATCCCTCAAGAAGTTGCTCAAACATAAACATGCAATTATGATAATAAATTAACACTTTGCAGTTAATCCAATCTGCATGACAGCCTGGGATGGGAGGTGTAAGGGAGTTTGTTTCAACATGCTGATCTTTTTGAAGAAATCTAGAGCAGCACAGAGGTGACTGGAGAAATGCGCACAGAGGAACTGTGGGTTCAGGAGTAGAGCAGCTACTGCTGCAGTGTGCTCAGGTGCACATGGAGACACTCTACACCTGACAAGGCACCAGTGTTATCACAGGATCATGGAATCAGAGTGGCTTGGGTTGGAGGAGACCTTCAAAGACCATGTAGATGCAACCCTCCTGCCATGGGCAGGGACACCTCCCACTAGACCACGTTGCTGCAAGCCCCATCCAACCTGGTCTTGCATGCATCCAGGGATGGGGCAGGCCCAACTTCCATGGGCAACCTGTGCCAGGGTCTCACCTCCCTCACAGTGAAGAATTTCTTCCTAATATCCAATCTAAATATGCTCTCTTCCAGTTTAAACCTGTTGCCTGTTGTCCCTACAGGCCCTGCTAAAACGTCTTTGTCTGTCAAATTCTTTATTCTTTGGGGACACAGGGCATGGTAGGGGGTAGTAGCTTGCTCTCCCTTGGAGAGCTAGCAGGACAGAACTCTTTACAGTCCAGGAATGTAAAGGGCTACATAGTGAAAAATTCCCACTCAATAGTAGACTAAACTCCCAACTCCAGGAGTTGTTTTTTTTTCTCTAATAAATATATGATGGGTATGCTGGAATTTTTTTTAATGTCTGTTGCACATTTTTATGAAGTCCTTTAAGCTTCCATTTTATTTCTTCACCTCTGGATTCAGTTGATATTTGGGTAAGAAATTAATATAGACCTGGTGTTTTAACAATGCTTTCTGGCCTTTGCAACCTACAGACTATTCCACGTGGGTACCCTGTGTGGTTATGGGGAGGTAGAATAAGCAGTTTGTTTTGGTCCAGCACTTCTGACTTGAGGGAACATTCAGACTACCTGGTACATCAGTGGTCTTAGTCTTCCATTCAAAACACTGAAGTGCAGCTTCTGGTTGCTGTTTTTCTATTGCACTTTCCTTTAGTGGCTGCTCATGCAGTATTTATTCCAGTTAGAAAGGTTCCTATTGTTTAACTAGATGATTTCTCATAGTCAGTAGTAGCCTGGGACAGACTGCTTAGTGTGGGCTCCATACCTCCTGCATAGCTCCCTCTCTGAAAGGAAACCTGGTATTATTTAACTCTCTGTAAGCTATACCTTAACATGGTACCTGACTTTGTGCTTGTAGCATTTGGTTTTGACTGCACTTTTCCTCTTCACTGGTTAAAAAGAGTGGAGTAGATTGTGTAATCTGTGCCCCAGGAATAACTTACATCTTTTCTCCAGAGTCACTTGAGTTGTGCTGGTGGAAACAAAACCAGAATTGGCAAAATTGTTCTAACCATTATTTTGACATGGGAAAGATGAGAAAATGGATATTAGAGCTGGTCATAATATAGTTTTACTTTGGATAGAATAAAAAAAGGGAAGCCCATTAATTTTTCTGGAAGTTTGTGATTAAATTCCTTCTTCCTGTAATTGAAATAACCTCCTCATAAGGTCTAGCCTAGCCTTATATTTTAAAATTGCATGACAGTGTAAGAAGCAGCAAGTTGGTATTTTACTACACTTCACTCAAATCAAAATAATTTTTTGCTCTCCAGGTATGGCACTACACTGACAAAGGCAAGGAAATGGTTTTCATTCCATGTGAAAAAATAATGGTGAACCTTATAACTCTTAACGTGGATGAGTACAAGCCATCTCAGGAATCCAGCCATCTATCAGAAAGCAAAAGTCCCCGTTACTACACTGTTTACAGTGGCACTGAAGGGAAGAATTTGCCTTTGAAAGAACTGCTGGAAACAAGATGCTTGCTTGATACTGCACGTGAAGAGATTTCACACAAAGAGGATATTTTAGCAGAAGGAGACCAAGCTGGGAACTGGCTGTCTAATGGCCAGCCTGGAACAGAGAGTACTTTGAGACAGAAAAATGCAGAGACTGTAGAGTATGAACATGATGTAAGGGCTGAAGACCTCAGTCCTGGTCAGAAACTAGAAGACCTCAGTTTGGAAGAGAAGACCTCTTCCCTCGGGGGATTACTAGATGAGCCACAGATTGCTCTGGTTAATGTGAAAACAGGACAGCTGTATTGCCCCCAGCTGGAGGTGATGGCAACAGACCCTTGTTTGGGACAGAAAATAGAGGAACTGAACTTGAAGATGGCCGATGCAGCAGACAAACTGCCAGGTGAGGCCCATATCAACTTGGTGGACTTGGATACGGAAAAATCTGGGCAAACATCTTATCCTCAGCTGAAAAAATTTGCACAGGGCCTCACAGAGAAAGAAAGTGGACAGGCCACGTTAGTAGACTGGGATCCTCACACTGGAAGACTGTATATTCCTACCTTGTCCAGTGTTGAAAATCAGGTGTGTGAAGGAGTACTCAAGTGTGATGATCCTGACAAAGAGGGAATTTTGTCCAGGCTTTATGAGAAAGAGGTATCTGATGAATCATCAGAGGACCAAGAAATGTATCTCTTGCAATTCAAGGAACAATGGGGACTGCATGTAGAAATGGAAGACTGAAAAGTAATTTTATAAAATATTCTAAAATGCAAAATCTTGTTTAATTGGCCAGAGAGAGATCTAGACTCCGTGGACCAAATGTGTCTTAATGTATTGAAGTTTTCAGAACTATCACAGTTGAACAATTTATTCATGATACATTTTTTGGTAACAGTTTCCAGACATGATATGAGTAATGAACACCCATCACAAACCCCTCAGGTAAAACAAAGTGGTTACGAAATTATCTACTTTTAAAATATATATATTTTTTTTTTTTTACAGAGAATGCTGTTAGGATTTTCACATAGTAATTTCTACCTAAACAAATTGTCAGCATTTGAAAGCAGTTATTTTTAGCAAATAAAAAGCCATGAGATGACATTTTGCTGGGCTGTTTCATGTATCTTGACACAATGCAGTCTTTTCTAGGTCACACTTCTGGTATATATAACGGTTTGAGCTGACTTTTGTGGAAGTCAAGGGCATTCCTGTATATATTTATTTGGGATAGTAAAATTACAGGATATTCTAGAAATTAGTAGGCAGATGATATTTCTCTTTACAAAGCCTATCTGTCACTTTTCTACTTAATGGACCTTTTTTTTTTTGATCACCAAAAAACTCAAAACAGTGGTGATTTGTTTGGTTTTGAATAGAACCAAAAAAAAAAAAAGAGAAAAAAACCATTTCTATAGTGTTTAAAACTTGTACCCTTCAAACTAGGTACATAGTTAGGCATATTTTTGAAGACTTTTACCAATATCTTTTCTCTCGGGCAACGTTTTTTTTGCATGACCTTGGCTTTTTCTGTGATTGTTCATCATCAGAAATATTTCAATTGTAGTCATAGACTTTAAAACCAGAAATGACAGTAAAATATTTCATGCTGATGACTCCTTATCTGGTGCAAAAAATGCCCTCAACTGCTCTTACAATATGGATATAGATCATGTAGCAATGTTACACCTAAGTGCTTACATCAGTGCTTTTGTGCATCAGAAGTTCATAGAGGAGGTTTATAGCTCAGTGTGAAAGAATAGAATCGTTGGAGATGTGAAAAGCCCAAAATTTCAACTCCTACCAGCCTCATGTAAGCCATCCAAGATCCTTCCCAATATTTTCTCAAGATTTCTTAACTAAGCTCTTTGTGCATATCTCCTCATTGTCTTTGCAATGCGGGGGCTCTGACTCATAGGTAGGGAACAATTATTTCCTTTTTTCTGTACTCCATGGAACTTTATCCAGTTACTGCTGCCTTAAGACAAATCACTCTGTTTAATGTGTTTCTTCCATATGGAAGGATGAGGGTGCTCCAGCTCCCTCAGTAGTTTGGTGCAGCTGCCAACCAATCCATTTTTAGGATAAATTTATGCTTTGAAATAATTTTTGGACCAAAATATTTGTAATAGAAGTTAGCAGCATTTCCAGTGTTGCTTCCTTTTGATCCGAATTTATATTAAATTCGGAACTGATACTAGATTATGCAACAGTCTTTCTTCATATTTATAAGATGTACTTTCAAAGTGTTCTCAGGATAATCACAGCAAAGAAAGCCTGGGGGAGAAATTAAATTAAGCTAAGAACTTTCTTTTATATGCAAAATAATTTTTCAGATTAGCTAGTCAAGTTCTGGAATTGATGAGGCAGAAAAAATGCTGCCTATTTCCATCAATATAATACTAGTAACTTGTTGATGGCATTTTTAATATCCTTGAAGTTACTAATATTTTGTCTTAAAATCTTCTAATTATATTAAACAAATTAAACTGATAAGGCGTGGTACCTTCAGCAAGCCAGTCAGTCAGCAGGGAGCAAAATACTTCCACATAACATTGTAATTCTACCTGCAGATTCCAGAGAAGAGGCAACTATTAATTACATGGTAAATGGAAGCAATACGAGAACTGAGATGTTCCTAGTCTTTATCACACTTTATTAAACTTTAGTTAGCCACATTTAATAGACTCAGTGCAGCCAAAACCAAGGTCCTATAGTTAAGGCTACTTGCAGCCTTAAAATCAATGATTTTGAAAATTAGGTGGGAGATTAACAGAACTAAGTAGAGGTATGTTGAGGGCAAAAGGATTTGTATTTCTTGGCTACAGTGGCAATGAAAATAGAATTTCAGCTGTGTCTGCAGGGCTGGTGTGACCACTGCTGGAAAAACTGCATCCAGTTTACAAAATAATCCAAGCCATGAGGAGAAAAGGCAAATACTACTATAAAAGGCTAAGGCAATGCTCTTTTGAGCTTGAAAAACAGGAAGCCTAGCTATCAAAATGAGATCTAATGATGATGAAACTGATAGCTAAGTGTGGGCACACACTGTTTTGGAAAAGGAACTATGATTTTTAAGTGTGGTTTTGCTGCCTACAACATAGAGAGAGTGACAGGGTTCTTGAAGGAGAGACTGAAACAGGTGGCTGGGTGCAGGATACCTGTGGTCTGACTTGCAGCAGCCCTGGAAAAACTTCTTATGCAATGAGAACAAGCAGATGGAAATTTGGCAGGCAAAAATGCAGCGTGAGCAGCGTCTGTGGCATGGTAAGGACTGCAGGCAGAGTGCCTGCCCAGTGCACAGAGTTCTCCAGGGAAGGAATGCTTGATGGCTCCTAGTGCAGGCTGCAGGATAACCTGTAACATGGAGTGTGAGGAAATGATCACATTGTTAGAAGAAAAACCAAATTACACAGCCACTGGATGCCAGCAGCTGGATTGCCTGCTCTTCATGGGCCTCTGATCACCTCACCAGGGGACCACTAGAGGGGCATGGGTGGCTGGACAAGATGAGGATGTTCTCTGCAAACATGGGGTCAGAAAGAGTTACTGGGGTGGCCTGCTGTGGGTAGAGGGTAAGTGGGTGCATTTTGGAGATGCCAGCAGTGCATTAGCACCTGCAATGGGCCAGTAATTTGCAAAACACTGGTAGTGCAGTGGTTAGGAGAGGTGGGCACTGGGAAGAGGAGTTAATGCTATTCATCAAATAGCACAGATTTTCCTATGGATATTAAGGTAGGTCCAGCAAGAGCTCTGAAAAACATTCTCAGGGTTTAGAAAATGCAGACTATGAAAACATCCTGAGCAAGGAAATACCTCAAATTACATTATTAATAAATGACTGCACAGAAACACACTTATTTCTACTGATGTTAATGTTAAGTTAAACTTGTGCTTTTGGACTTCCCTAAAGAGAAACGAATTCCTGAATTTGGGACTGACCCAATCTATCAAAGTTTATCAGAAAATAGTTAAATCATAACTTCCAGAAGGTTAAACCTGCAAATACAGGCTTAGCCAGATGAAATGACTGGTGTGTGAAGCAAGTGAAACTTACAGTAGAATGGCAGCATGGTTTGAGCATTTCTGTAAAAAAAAGGACAGTTGACCATTTACCAAAGGCTGTGAAAATTCTTCAGTGCCTGTAGGTCTTTCAAACAAGCATGTCCTTCAACAATAATGCTGACAGATGGGTGACATTTCTTGCCTGGAATATGCTGAATGGTATAATGATGCTTATATGCTGTAAAGTCTTCAAACTGATTAATCCTTTTTTTACTGTTTAAACAAGAAATGTGGGTCATCTATACAGTGAAGGTAAAAAAACAGTTATTCAAAGCACTGTATTTCTGAACAATTGCAACTTGTGTTTGATGTGATTCATTCTTGCAAAGTCAAAGATTTAAACCTGTGCAGCTCTCTCCCGTTGTCCATTCAAAGTACCAATGTTCTCCATAAAAGGAAGACACAGCAACAAGGCAAGATTTTTTTGCTTTGGTTTCGCATATATATTTTGAGCTTCATCAGTCCAGGATCATGTAGCAGTAAGTGTAGGAAGTAATTTTCCTGTTTAGTGTCACCTAGAAAGCATAAAGGTTTCTGGTAATTTGTACCAGCAGTAATGCTAAGCTGGTCTCCTTGATTTCTCACTGTCTTTTCCCTTTCTGGTACAAAAAAAAGAGAGCAAAGAGTACAGACTTCTGTTTTTAAAACCTCCAGAATCAGTTTAGCCGAGACAGATTTTCCTGGACTAAGTTAGGTTTTAAGAAGAGGACTTGCTCCTTAGCACCACACAGCTATGACAGCCTCACTCACAGAGGATACACAACTTCCAGCAGCGCTTCGTCAGCTCTCGGCTTTTGCATCCGTTCTGCTGCGGAAACGCTACCTTGCAGTGCAGCCCCGTGCTTCAGTTGCTTGCCACTGCTCTTGGCAACAGTGTAAGGTCTCTGCAGGCTGAGAAACCTGCAGAAAGGGAACAGTCCTAATTCTGTATCACTTGCAAGACAGCCTCTTAGATCTCACGCTGCCTTACCCATTATCCTGTCAAAGTCACAAGGATTTATTCATCCAAGTGTAAGCCAGCACTGCTCCTCATCTCTGACAGCAGCCTAGCAAATGCTGTCTTCTAGCATCCAGAACTGCTGCAGTGCCTCAGTGGTGCCAGAAACCATTCTCAGTTCACAGTAACTAGCCCAGGTGCTGGCTGGCTTCAGCAGCAGCAGCTGGTGCCATAAACAGGCAGCAGCAGCTCTGCCTTCCAAAAACTGGCATCGGGAAACAGTGTTTTTCAGCTGTCCAAAGTTGGTCAGCATGCTGACAGCAGCATGGCTCAGCATCAGGGCAGAAAATTGCTTTGGGTTTCTGAATTCTCAATGAAATGAGAGTGGAGGAAATGCTCAGTAGGACCCCCTACTGAATCAGCATGGAATTCTAAAAAATACCTGAACTCTTTCAGTGTGACAAAAAGATCAAAGTTTTAAACATTTTTTGCTGTTATGCATTAGGAAAGTTAGCACTTCAGTACATCATTTGTGTATTTTAATTTTTGCCTTCATTTCTGTTCGTATTTCAGGCCCTCCAAACATTTTACAGTAATTGAATATAAAGAGTTGATATTCCAATTTTGCAGGCAGCGAAACATATATGGAAAGCCTAAGATGGCTTGAAAACCATCATAAAATAGGTGTGGGCTGTAGGGCAGGAGAGGACAAAACCCAGATCCCCCCTTCCCCAGTGCCATGCATTAACCACTGAGGTCACACTTCTCACCTGTATGTCACCATAGTGCAGGTTACTCTGAGTTGTTGGATGTATAAGGCTATAGACATACACAGTTTGGTTTGGATTAAAAAAGTGAAATTTTAGGTTGAAAAGTTAGTATGTGAACCAGCTGCAAAGTCCAGAGATGATCAACAAGATCAGAGGTCCGGCAAACCAACCCCCAGGGTAAGGTCAGTTCAAAACTCTGAGCTGAGATGGGTGGGGCCCTTTCCACTGGTGTTCAGTTTTCTCACTCACGCCCTCACTACCTATGCCAGCTTCCAGGCCTCTGGTCCTTTTAGCCCTGAATAACCATTTCATACTTAGCTCAGTGCTCCTCATCCTCCCTCTGGGAAATTATGTTCCTTAGACTACCTCTTGCTCCTTGTAATGTAAACACCATGGCATCTACAAAATAATACAGATCTTACTAAACTTCACAGAGTTTTCATGGTCAATCAGAAATTTTAACACACAGACACCCAGTACTTTTAGATGAGAAAAAACATGGGTAACATTGTATTCTGCAGCTCAATGGTACTGTCTGTTTCTCCCCCCCCCCAGTTTTCCCTGGCCTCACGTTTTTAAACTGTAGCCAAGAAGCAGCCTGAAAGCAGGGCAGCAGTTACCAGTCAGAAAGGGATAGTCAGCAGTTGTTCAGGGATAACCAGCAACATTAACATCAGGCAGTGCAGTTGGTTGCAGTAAGGATGGTGTGCGTTGCCAAAGAGCAATAGAAAAGAGCAAAAGCTGATTAAGGGTTGTTTTCTGTCCTACTGAAACACAAATTTAATTTTGCTGGAGATGAGTAGAGAAGCCCTTTGCCTGCCCCAAGGCAATGGCAGGAGCCCTATTTTTTTTTTTTTTTTCAGGAACTTGTTGCCACCTGGAGACAGAAGTACCTACATCCCAATGCTGACCTACTGGGACTCTTAATATGCAGTAATGAAAGCATTTAGCAAAGGTCTCCAAAATAATTATAGCTACAAGTTTAGCCTCTGCACCTGGGCACATGCTGGCTCATGTTCATTCGGCTGTCAACCAGCACCCCCAGGTCCCTCTCTGCTGGGCAGCTCTCCAGCCACTCCCCCCCAAGCCTGAAGCACTGCCTGGGGTTGTTGTCACCGAAATGCAGGACTGGGCACTTGGCCTTGTTGAACGTCATACAATTGGCCTCAACTCATCGATCCAGCTTGTCCAGGTCCCTCTGTAGAGCCTTCCTACCCTCGAGCAGATCGACACTTCCACACAATTTGGTGTCATCTGCAAACTTACTGAGAGTGCACTCAATCCCCTCATCCAGATCATTGATAAAGTTACTGAACAAAACTGGCCCCAAAACTGAGACCTGAGGGACACCACTGGCGACCAGCCCCAACTAGATTTGACCCCATTTACCACAACTCTCTGGGCCCGGCCATCCAGCCAGTTTTTTACCCAGTGAAGAGGATGTTTTTCTACGCCATGATTTGCCAGCTTCTCCAGAATGCTGTGGGAGACTGTGTCAGAGGCCTTACCAAACTCCAGGTAGACAATGTCCACAGCCTTCCGCTCATCGAAAAGTCGGATCATGTGGTCACAGAAAGAGATCAGGTTAGTCAAGCAAGACCTCCCTTTCATAAACCCATGGTGGCTGGCCCTGAATTTGTGTCATTCCTATATTTGTAATATCCTTAACTTCTCATTGCCATCACAAATATTTCTTCACAATCTTTTGGAGCAATTGTATTTCTAGTTTATGAAAAACAAAGGTGTCAGGACTACCCAGCCTCACAGCCCTTGTCAAAACAGTCCCAGGTCTCTGTAAACACACTCCAGTCCAACACACCAAGGTGCAGCAAGACTATATAACCTCTTACACAATTAGTAAACATGATTGATTTGTGGGGCAAGAGGAAAGACTCTTACTTCCAGTATGCCAACTAATAAATTTCTCACAAACAGGTCTCTCAGGAGGGACCAGTTCTACCCCATTTACACCATTATCTTTAATAGAAATGTTTCCATAATCAATACAAGTTCAATCTAAGCACGCTTCTCAAAACTTCCTATTTTTCAAAATGCAGGATATGCTAGGGGAGTAAAAAATACTCTTGTTTTCCAAGTTTGTTTCAATATTATATTGAAATGTTAATAAAAATAAGCTGACCCAAGATTAAGTGATTGAGAGCAGCCCATCTACAACCTCCTCCAGAGCAGAACGGCTGTGTGGCCTTACCTCGCAGCAGCCTCAGGCCTGAATACCCTGTTTTCCATTCTCCTGGCAGTGGGACACTACTATAGCAGTAGGTGTTTCACCGTGGTACTTGTGCTGTGCTTTGTTTCACAGTTCTGTTAAGGTTAACACCATTTTTTTCCCCCCAGTTAACCTCAAAGGAAATCTCAGCAAAATCTTGACATCTTAGTGCTTCTCTCAGATCCACTGTGCATCCTGGCCAAACAAGCAAGCAGGGCATTTAGAAGCCATTGCCAAATTGCCAGCTTACTTCTCAACTCCACATGAAATGTGTGTGAGAGAGAGATCCATCGCTTCTGCCAGGGCTGGAGAGTCTGAAAAGCAGTGTGGTCAGCACCCAAAATCCTCAGTGACTGCAACGAGCTCTGGAAACTGTTGCCAGGGAGTATTTGGAAGAGAAACTCCACCTTCTCCCATGAAAGGGGCCTCAGTCCTACATTTGATGAAAGATGCAATGAAGATAGAAAATGGGAAGTGAAGATTTTATTCTGATGCCTGGAGCACTCCCTAAAACTGGATAATTTCCTGGCATTTCTGTGGCATTCAGCAATGCTGAACCTCCCAATACTAGGTTTCTTCTTAATACCCGTGATTGTTTTGAAGTCCATCCAGTAAAATCAAAACTATCCATTTATCAACTGTAGTTTGTGCAGTTATCAGGTTATGTTACCACTGGCTCCCTTAAAAATTAGAGTTGTAACTGCCCAACAGAGATGAAACAGGCATCTTCATGGCTCCTGACTGATCCAAAGCCAAATATTCCAGTAAATGGCAATAATCAAAATCCATTAAGTGGATGAACCAGTTACGGCTTGTTTTCCCTAGCTTTTTACTGTTACGTTTTTCATTAGTAAGAAGGCAGATCTGTTCCTTGTAACTTCGTTAGCATTTATCAGAAAGCTATTTGCTATAGTGAGGCCATCAGAGTTCCTGGGAAGTATGTTATAAAGACCAAAACAAGCAACTTCATTGAGGCTAGGTTTGTAAATTTGCTTATCTTCTAACTTCTGGTCACCATGACACGGGGCAGATGGCTAGATTTCTTTCAGTCTGATTTGATTACTACTTGTTTTTGTCTCTTCTGCAAGAGAGCACAGGAGACTCCACACTGAGTTAACTGGGAAAGACCTCATCCTAACAGTCTCACCATGGTAACCTGTTACTCCATGATCCAGTGCCCTCTCCAGTGCTCCTAGTAGTAAAGAAACACCAAAAACCAGTGTACACAATTAAAATTTAGTCGAACTAAGCACCTGAACTAGTTAGTCTGAATTTTATCTACTAAAAATAAAAATCTTACAGCAACAAGCACGGTAGAAATACCAACATGGATGAGTAGCTTCAGTTGGTGATGGAAAACTGTAAGCAGTTCAGATCCAGGACAGGCATTTAGCATTTAATCCTCAGGCTTGCAACACACTTCACTGGGACTTCAGGCAAACCAAATGATTTCTTCCTGTTTTCTATTTCTGCCTCTATTACTCCATTTTTATTATTTAGAAAGCTCCCCAAACCTCTCCCAGCTGTGGTCTGTCTAGTGCAACACATCCAGGGACTCAGTTTCTGCCTCAGGCAGTTTTTGTTCAACTGCAGCAGAACTGAAGGAAGCAGCAGCATCTTGGCTGCCAAGACACATTGCAGCATCTTATAACAAACACCAAGAGCTGCAGGGGAAATCCTTTGATTCATTCTCTAAACCACAGAAGCTGCTTGGCAGAAATGTGTCATTCTACTGAGTGGGGAGGCCAGGGCAGCACCTAAGAACCTGGCTCCAGGTTCCTTGAATGCTCTGAGACAATGAGATATCCCCCACCCAGGGAAGTTGCCCAGGGAATGAAAGGCTCTCCACAAATAGAATAGGAATACTAAATCACAAAATGGATGGACTAAATCCACTGCAGCTTTAGGAGATTTTAAAGCTGTTACCAGCAGTTTAGGAGGAAGCAGAGGGCCAGGCACCTGTCAGTCACAGAGTTTCAAGGAAGGCAGACCACTGAGAATTTGGTCCCACTGACTTATGCTTAACCCCACTGTTCACTCCCTTTTCTCTCAGCTGCTCTATTTTGTGTTTTATTCGTGCAGGTTGTAAGAGCTTCAGAATACAATTCAGACCCATCTCCTCTGCATCTTTTCAATAATACAAAAGATAGTGGCAGACTTTTGTCAGTTTAGGAGTATTAGACTCAATGTGAACCTTCTGGTGTGCAATGAGCACATTGACAGAGTCAAAGACTTGTAGTGGATAAAATCCATGTGCTACTTCAAGATCTAAAAGTGTAAATCAAGTAGGTATCTCCCAGATTAATACATTACAATAGAGAGTAATGTTAGAAGGCTAACCCTGACAGGCTGCTCCATAGGAGCATGAGTGTGATACGTAATTGATGGTGCTGCACAAACCTGGAGCAGTCTTGGCTCTAATGAACCACAAGTGAGCACAGGCACTGCCTGCACTTAGATCATCCATACGTCTGTATTCATTTCCAAATGAGACCCCTTTGTGAAGGCTGTCCCATGGTTTTGCACAAGGCCTTACTTATAATCCTGTCTGATTTCCATTCACCAAAATTAGTGTCTCTAGCTAAACAGTTTTAGCTGGTTCCCCTAGCTGGATAGTTTTACCTATGAGGCATCCAACATTGCCAGGAATTTTCCTCTACAGGAAACATTTCACCAGCACAGCTGAGGCAAATCTCAAACATGTGAATCCAGCTGCTCATCCAGAAATTCATCCACCTTCAAGCAGGCCAGCAGAAACTGGAGACTCAAGAGAGACATACGTAGGCAGCAAGTCCCCAAACAGGAATGCAGGAAGGGAAATCTCACGCCCTTCTGAGATGTCAGCCCTTTGAGCTACATGTAAAGAAAGCAAGCTCCTATACTTGGTATCCTAAGCCCTGAAATACCTTCTGAAAAGAGGTATTCAAAGAAAGAAGGGCCCAGTCTTCTCTTAAGCAGGATCATTGGGTGGTAATAGTTTCACCAGTACAATTGAACAGTTGGATCACTCACCCAGGAAGTGGATTGCAGAATTTAAGTTCTTCCTCTGTCCAAGAAGGGATCAAAATCCATACCAGTTTGAACACTGCACACTGGAAACTTTTGAGGCTACATAGCAATTCAAGCGGGAAAACTTTCAATCTCTTATGAAGAACACAAGAGAAAACAACTAGTCATTTCTTGTTAGTAATGGAAAACAATCTATCCTTTTCTTTGCTCTCAGTATTGGTTCTCTCTTTTATTTATAAATGTAAATGCTACCTGCAACAGAAAGAATGGTGACTCCTCTGGATGACCTGTAGGAGAACAGCAGCTAGCACACTATTTGTGGGGACCAGACTTGTCAGTGTGTATGAGACATTCTCAGAACAAACAAATAGATAGAGCCCATAAGGAGATTTAGGAAAAAAAAACAACAAAAAAATATTTCTGGATCCTCGTCAGGCTGAGACATAATTGACGTGTATCTCTTGCCAAGACTCAGATGATGCCAAATCTGAACCTATCTTTTTAACCATTTAAATGCCCCCGTTCTGCACACCTCATACCTCCAGCTGTTGAAGAAATATTTTCAACAAAATATTTTTTTCCTTTAACAAAGAATAGGAATTGGAGAAGACAGAGACTTTCCACAGCAAAGATTATCTCAGGGAAGCAGGATTCATAGTAACCACACACACACAAAAATATCATACTATTACAGTTTGAGAGAGTAGAAGGACTTAAATGAACAGGCATAAACTCAAGTAAAATCCAGGGATGGTGGCAAACTTCTTCTTCAGCCGTTACTAGTGAAGATGATGCAGAACATAATGAGTAGGAGGACATAGTTAAAATGGCTCAGGGGGACGAATATGTGTGGATATAATGGAGCTGTGTGGTGTGGTTGACATCCTAGAGGGATGGGATGCCATCCAGAGGGACCCTGACAGGCTTAAGAGGCGGGCCAATAACAACCTCATGAAGTTCAAGGCCAAGTGCAAGGTCTTATCCCTGGGTCTGCACAACCCCAGGCACAAATACAGGCTGGGGGGAGAATGGCTAGAGAGCAGTCCTGAGGAGGACTTGGGGGTGGTAGTGGATGAGAAGCTGGACTTGCAACCCAGAAGGCAAACTGTATTCTGGACTGCATCAAAAGAATTGTGGCCAGCAGGGTGAGCGAGATGATTTTGCCCCTCTACTCTGCTCTGGTGAGACCCCACCTGGAGTGCTGTGTACGGCTCTGGAGCCTGCAGAAGAGAAAACTCCAGGGAGACCTTAGAGCACCTTCCAGTGTCTGAAGGGGCTACAGGAAAGCTGGGGAGGGACATTTCACCAGAGAGGGCAGAGACAGGACAAGGGGGAATGGTTTTAAACTGAAAGAGGGGAGATTTAGGTTAGACATCAGGAAGAAATTCTTCACCATGAGGGTAGGAAGGCACTAGAAGAGGTTGCCAAGGGAGGTTACAGAAGCCCCCCTCCCTGGAGGTGTTTAAGGCCAGGTTGGATGAGGCTTTGTGGGAGGTGTCCCTGCTCATGGCAGGGAGGTTGGAAGCTGACGATCTTTAAGGTCCCTTCCAACCTTCACCATTCTATGATTCTATGGTACGTTAAACTGCAAAGTACAATCCATGATTCGCAAACAGAGCATGTAATCACAGAGAGAAAAAATAGGCTGGAAACAAGAACAAAGTTTCTCACTATTGGAGAGTTAAAGCTCTGGAATGGCCTTTCTCTAGCAGCAAAGGGCCCAAACCTGGCCATTTTTAGGAATGGCATAAATCAGTGAAGGGAGTTATATTAAAGACTAAAACAAAGTGACCCTAGATATGCTTGGCAGTTACATGTTCATGTTTATAAATCAGGGAACAGAGACTCAGCAAAATCCCTGTGAGCCTAATCACAATCATCCTTGTGCAGGATCAAAAATACTGTCTGAATAGAACAAGATCTCAGATCAAATAATACTGCTGACAAACTCAAGTTTTCCTTCCAGTTCTTCCCATTTTCCACTACGTATGGGTGAAGTTCCCATTCTTGGCTGTAGCCTATAATTAATATGTTTCATGCAAATTTTGTCCTGGAAGGACAAGCTACAAACAAGTGCCCTGGAAGATAAAGCTGATACTGCCCAGGCTCCCTGGAACAATTTCAAATCACTGTAAAGATCCTGATCTTACTTTGAATCAATGGTTCAAGACTGACCATTTTTCAGAAGGTATGAACACCATAGGTAGGCTGAGGATGTTGACGTGGTAGCAATCCTGCAGAGATAATAATACCAGTAATTCCTATTTTGCTTTGAGTTTACTTTCTTTTTAAAATTTATTTAAATAAAAGCAATCCTTTTTTCAGAGAAAATAATCAAGAGATCTGTCAAGACTTCTCAATTGGTTTTCTCTTTGAAGATAAATAGTGTGCTTTTATGTTCATACACAGAACCTTCTGCTACGTAACCCCAGCCTGTCGGAGACACTGACAGTCTCTGAAAAACAACCGAAGGGGCAGGAGGACAGGTTCAGTCCTTTGTAGCTAAAACACCGTGTGACACAGAGAGACTGGGGAGGATAATTCTCCATAGAAAGTCAAAAATACTGTATTCCTTACAATTACCTGTCTTCAAAGGAAAGAAAGGCTTTGGTGGTATAAAAAAATAACAGTGGTGCTGTAGTTACACCATATTTGCTGCATCCTCTATGAATCAGTTTCATTCAAGTCTGAACTGTGTTGGTGGCTTTCAAATTTACATTATACCTCTGAACAGTTTTCTGCAGTGCCTTTTGAAAAGAACTTGGGGTTCTGGACAAACTGAATATTGTTCTCTCTTTCATGGAGATCATCTGGATCCAGGCAATGACCCAGTTTTTTATGGCTCTTTAAAAACTTATTTTTATTTCTAGAGTGCAGAACTTTTTTCTTATTTGTTGCCTATTCTTTTGCAGAGACACACTGTTTGAGAAATCACAAGGGTTCTGTGGCTTCACATAAACACTCAGGAAGGATCAGAGACTGGCAAAGCTGTAGAGGCTGTGAGCAAATCTGAGGCTGGAGCACAGCACTGTAATGGGATGTCAGATTAAGTGAAAGAGCTACTGGCTCTTCAACACATTCCAAGCCTTTGCCACACTTGTTACTTCAGGAAGGGATGGGGTGAGCCAGGAGCTGCATTTGCTGCACAACACAGCAGTGACAGCATGATCCAAAGAAAATAATTTGTTGTGCTCAGCTGTGAGAGAGCAATGATGCTGCTGCTGCTTTCCCGGGCACAGAGCAACCCTTGCTGCCTCCCACCAAATGCAAGCCCTCCTGTGAGGGCTCCAGCTCCAAACTTAAAATTCCCGACCCCTCCAGCTCTAAGGACAGGGAAATAGCAGCCTGAAGCCTGACCCCACTGAGGGTTTTTTCCTCTCCCATGAACAGCCCCAGACTGAGGACCACATAGGGAGTCTCTGGGAAAGACAAACTTGTTTTCCTCCATTTTTCTGCAACTTTCTCATGGTCACTACCCTGTCACTCTCCATCTACAGCATATCATGCTCATATCCACTTTCACTCGCTTCTGGGGGCTACATTGTTCCCCACTGTAGAAGCAGCTGTGTGTGACAAGGATGGCAGGTACACTGTCACAGATGTCTGGTTAGCTACTTCTATAGGTCCCACAGCATGCTCTCTGCTTTTAGGAATAGTAGATAGCTTGGTTGAAAAAAAAAAAGAAGAAGAGACAAAATATTACAAAGGTACAGAAAGCTGCCTCTCCAGGCCTTTTGGGGCCAGGTATATGTGTGCGTTAGACAGCCCCAGAGCACTGCAGCTCTGTTCACATGGTGCTACACCCATGTAAACCAGTTCCAACAACCCCATGCTGTCACACAGAGCTACCTCAGATGTCTCTACACCCGAGGTTATCCGTACTTCAATCTTCCCAGGAACAGTAAGGAGTTATTGAGAGTAACTTGTACACTAATCCCCAGAGCAGACCAACCCAGGAGCGTTACAACCCATTTTACAGAGGAGAAACAAGAACTTCAAAGCCCTGCAGAAGGCTTTGGGAACAGCAGTGCCCAGTTTCAAGACTCCCTGTTGCCTGGTGGAGCCCTCTGCCCCTGAGGAGGGACACCTGTGGTGCAGGGCAGGGATGAGTGCCAAAGTGTGGGAGTCGGAGATTCATGTTGCCAGCCAGGACCTGCTAACATAGGAAATGCTAACCAGGGCAGTGCATTTGAAGATCACAGATGACAAGGTATTTCAGTTCCTTTGTCTGCTTGCTGCCCCTGGTAATTTGTCCATAACTTGAGGTTTGCCATTTGGTAATTTTTACGTAGCTCATGAGGACTAACCTGTGTCCTCTATGTACTGTAATTGTTCACTCTTCATTATGCTACCACAGAAATACCATCTCCAAAAGTTAGCAGAGAGCCTCCAAAACACAAGGGATTCGTAGTACAGAAGTATAGCATAGACCAATACTTACTAGTGAAACATGGTCATTTAAATATTGATTAAAATATTAGAAGCTTTTAGAAGTATGACAATCAGCAGAAATTTTTCAAATGACCCCTCATATGGGTCTGTTTGGTCCCATTGGAGTAATCTGTCAAAATCCCATTAACCAAACAAGAAGCATGTAAGACAAACTGTTTACCACTCACACCCCATTTATCTTCTAAAGTAAATAATGCTCATAATGCCCAAGTCTATGTGATCAGTAACTCAACAGGCAGGAGTATTTCTCTGAAGCGAGAAACAGTGTTAAAAAAAAACAACCCACACTGTACTCTTACTTGGGTTTACAATCAGAGGCAGCATTTTTCTTCTACCAGAGTGAAAAGTGTTGTCAGAGGTAGCAGCAACATCTTCCATCTGCAGTACAAACACTCAGCTCACTGCTATGTAACACCAGACAGCACAAGCCCAAGCAAAAGCCTGGCTGAGCATTTCACTGCAAACAATGCACTGTGGGCTCAGAGGACTTTTCTGTGAAGAGAAGAGCATCTGGGCAGCTACTCTGTAAGAGAACTCACTGCACCTTCTTGTATCTCACTGCTACACCTGTGAGTGTGGTTGGTTCATCCTCCTCTCTTCAGATGCAAGCTATTCTGAATTGTTAAGGAATATTGCATAATGTATTTTACTAATAAAAGTTACCCACGGATAGAAACCCATATTAGATGAGGCAATGCTATCTATCTGTCCTGACAGGTTTGTGAACTGTGAGCAATTCTATTATGCACTTGATGCAGTTTTATCTTCTAGTAGCACATACAATTGCAGGGGATCACTCAATGTTTTCTTATGATTGCAAAGTCTTCAGGCAGAGATCATCTCTTGCGTAAGCAGAGCCTAACACAATAGGGACCTGATGTTGTCTGTGTCCTCTAGATACTTCTGGGAAGCAAATTCTAAATATTATCAGTCCACAAGATTATTCCTGAGAACACCCACGGCATAAAGTTGGTATAATCCACTTGATGGTGTCTGAATTGCCTTAAAAGATTAAGCTTTTGTGCTTACTGCAAAAGCCCAAGGGAAAAATAAAAGCTACAGGCTCAAGGAAAAACACACACACACAACCAGGTGTTTACAGAAATGCTCCTCAGCTGCTGCCTGTCTCTGAAGTCCATAGTAATTGAATCTTCTGCCACTGGCCAAACATGAAGCCACTTCAGTCAGATCACCAACCACCTACAGCACTTCAGTCCTAGTACCAGTTTTCACCTCCACATCCAACCATTGCAAGTAAGACCCAGATCAGGTGTGGTCCCCCTCCCATCACCTCACTCTTTGGTGAGCACTGAAGTAGCCTATCTAATTTGGGCAGAGATGGAGAGATGAGGAGCTCAACCAGCCAGGATCCTTGGCTCCAGGAAAGGGACCAGAATTAAAGAGTAACAGTGGGAACAGGTACCTACTCAGCTGCTGAAACAACCTACCATACTGCACCAAAGGAGCATGTGCTGGCATGTTCCTGGGTGGGCTCTGGTCTGCCTGTTGCAGCAGTTAGAACATTACCATGGTGACTGTGACTGTTTCAGCTCTCTCTGAGACCCAGGAGACAACTGTTGAGCTCTGAGCTGGCTGGCATGGCCAGAGGATGCAGGGTTCCACTGCTGAGATTAAACCTTAGGTGCATGACATGGCTGCCCTGATACTGCTTTTTTGCAGCCCTGTTGGGCACACCTAGCTCAGAAAAGCCTGCATCTCATCAACTCAACATCTATACATACCTGTGGTCCCTGGAAGGGTCACCTCAATGTAGGGGTGGGGAGCTCCACAGGGGGAAGAGCACTTAAAATGAGGTTTTGCCCTCTGTGGCCACACGTCTTTGTACAGCTGTTTGTTTTGTGCCTTTGGAGAGTTCAGCCCTGTGTGTGTCCAGCTTTTAGTGCTTTAACAGATCTTCCAGCCATGTGAATCAAATTCTCATTGAATCCAGTCATTTCAAATCAGATCAAGCGTTAGTCTTCAAACTAAAATGTTAAATATAAAAATCAATGGATGTGTTTTACTATTGCACTCTTGGGATTGCTTTAGAGATGCAGTTGCAGATTTCAGTCAGCCATGGTTGACTGCAGAACCCAGGAATATATTTCAATCTAGAGCCATGCCTCTGCTTACCTTCTGCACACACACACAGCTGCTGCTCCTCTGGATTACATACTCCTGGGCTGAGCCCACACAGCATAAATTTGATGCCTGAACACTCATCTGCAGCCCATGGCACAGACACATTTTCTCCTACTGGGTCAGCAAACAGGCCTCATCAGCTGGGAAATTTATGGAAATTAAATACTTGTAGATTGGTACTGGGCTGTGTGTCTTCCTGGAGACCAAACCATCCTTGAGTCACCAAGTGTAGGCTCACCACCTGGGAAAATCAGACCAGAAGGACAACAAAGTTTTGATTTAGTACAGCCTTAAGCACAACTAGGGCTAGGTTCTTCTCTGTTGACTTTAGGCTTTATAAAGTCTGGGCATCAGGACTTAGAGAGTATTGGAGGCATCTGGCTCTGGGCTGTACTGTCATTAAAAGCTCATGTATGTGAAATTTGCTATAGGATTTTGCTGTTTAAAATTGTCCTCTGCTACCACATACAAGATCCAGCTGGATCCATCCTCCAGATTATGATTTTGAGCAATTTTTGAGTATTCTTTGTGTCACAAAGTACCACGAAGCCCCAGCAAGTTTATTCCATCCTGCAATGCAAAGATCTGGTGCCTGCAAAGATGTGGGAGCAAAAAACAAATGGTGGATACAAGAAAGGGGAAGCATAAAAGACTGTTATCTCCCACAGTTGCAAGCCACTGCTCAGTGTTGCACAGCAAGCCACCAGCCCAATTCCAGTAAAGTGTTTCATTGACATGATGGGCAGAAGTAGTAAAAGGGAGGTTTGGTGACTATCTATTGACACAGCTTCACGTAGTGCTCATAAACTGGGGATTATCTAGTAGCTCCTTGAAAGACTGCAGCAAGTATTAATTTACTTCAAGGATACTCTCTTAGGAACATGGTGTAAGTGGGCACTGCCCATCATAATTATAAATATTACATCTGTTTATGATTACTGTGGTGTTTAGTGGCTTCTAAAGAAGGTCTTAGAGAAAATATACAAATGCACTACCATTCTATGATTCTTGCGTGCTGTCAAGCAATGTTGTTATTGCAAGGGAAAGAGGTATGAAGTCAGCCCCAAGAAAAGGGCTACAAGGATGATTAAGGGACTGGAACACCTGTCTTACGAGGAAAGGCTGAGAGACCTGGGGCGGTTTAGTCTTGACAAAAGAAGAATAAGAGGGGACCATATTAACGTCTATAAATATCTGAAGGGTGGATGTCAAGAATGGGCCAGTCTCTTTCCAGTGGTGCCCTGTGATAGGACAAGGGGAAATGGCACCAAGTTACAACACAGGAATTCTACCTCAACATGAGGAGAAACTTCTTTACTGTGAGGGTGACGGAGCCCTGGGACAGGCTGCCCAGAGAGGTTGTGGAGTCTCCTTCTCTGGAGACTTTCAAGACCCGTCTGGATGCATTCCTGCCCTAGGTGTTCCTGCTGCAGCAAGGGGCGTTGGACTTGATGATCGTCAGAGGTCCCTTCCAACCCCTATAATTCTATGATGTGCTATTGTACAAACCCACGCTACCCATGGTCTGCTGAGCTTGCTGGTTGCTAATGCAGAACAGCATTTGTGGGAAGCTGAGCAGTCCAGGGCTGGCTGCAGCTCAGGGTCTCATGCTCACATTGCTTCTACCAGTGTCTTAACACTGTCCAGGAATTCATAGAGTATATCTAGCACAGTAGAGATACATCAGGATGTCTAGGCATAGCTGCAGTACAAATAGGGAAACTAATTTTAGTGCATAAGCAATTGTTCAATTTAGTAAATATTAAAAAAAAAAGCAAACAACTTAAGAAATGGATTTTTTTTCTAAAGTCACTCCTGGTCGAGAATCCTTTTCCCCCTTGGTGACAGTTCCCCTCCATCTTTGGCCAGTAGGCCCGGTGCTGTGTGAACATCCCCATTATCAAAGAACCCAAAATTCCACTGATGGCACCAGCCTCTGAGCCATGTGTTAACAGTTGTGCTTTCCTGTTCCTGTCAGTGTTCCCCATCACTGAAGGAGCTGAAGAAAACACCACCTGTGCCCCCGATCCCTCAACCGTTTGGCCCAGTGCCCTGAAGCCCCTTTTTATTGCCTTGGGACTTCTCTTGGCCATCTCGTCACTGCCCACCTGCATGACCAGTAGTGGGCAGTAATCAGTGGGCTGTACCAGACCAGGAAGTTTCCTGGTTATATCCCTAACCCAGGCCCTGGGGAGTCAGAAGACTTCCCTGTGATAAGGGTCTGGCTGGCATATGGGACACTCAGTTCCCTTCAGAAGGCAATATCCTATAACAATTACCCTCCTCTTGCTCTTAACAGAAGCAGTCTTCGTGTATGGAGCTGACTGCTTTGGCAACTCCCTGGATGGGCCTTTATCACCATCCTCATTTGCCCGGTCCTCTATTTCCAGAACCCCATATCTATTCCATAAGGACACCTGGGAAGGTGGGGGAGGCCTGAAGGAGACTCACCTGCTGCCTCGAGCAGACACCAGCTTCCACTTCCCTCCCCCTTCATCTCTTAGGTCCCCTCCTTCTGCCTGGTGACAAGAGGGCAGGGGATACTCTGCTTCTTGTGGACCCTCCACCCGCTGCCTTTTCCTTAAGGATGGTAGGGTGTGGCTCCACCAGTCTATTTCCCTTTCACGTTCCCAGACAGTTTTTAATCTTTCCACCTCCTCCTTAAGCTCCACCACCAGGCTGAGCCGATCATTCCCCTGATGACAGCGCACACAGGTGTTGTCTCTGCTGTCCTCTAGGAAGAGTCAAAGGTTCAGACATTCCGCACCACCCGACACTTGGACAGCTGCGTGTTTCCGAGTTACGTCAGTCCGGGTCGCCACATTTCTTCTGACCGTGGCTTTGGATCGAGTGGAAACCACAGCTGGGTTTGCTTCAGGGAGGGTGATTACTTCCAGCTGAGCTGCCCTGGCCGCGCAAGATGCCGCGCCTCGCCCTGTTCGCCCGCCCTCGGTTTGTTCCCGCCCAGGCAGAGCCGCCGCTTCGCAGGAGCTGCTCTTTCCGCTCGGGGAGGGGGCGGTTGGGCCGCTCTCTCTCTCCTTGTGCTTTTGCCGCTTTTTTTTTTGGCTACCAAATGAGGTTCGCACAGGCGCCGTCCTCCGCTCCGGAGCCCTTCGCCTCAGTGACCTCAATGAAGTGAGGTGACATGGCGAGTGCGCAAGGTTTTAAGCTGCCGCCGTCATCGATTTCACCAAACCTACAGCATTATCCCATAGTACAAATCAATGGATGAACCCCCCAAATCCTCATGCCTCCTCTTGCAAAAATAAGTGACAGTGCAATTTCAGAGGGCATGCAATTCTGTTTATAGTTGAAAAGAGCCAAACAAGGAAAAACCTGGCTCTAGTCCAAGTCTAATGGACTTTATTTAAACACAGACACTAGCCCTGGGACAGAGCATCTCCTGTCACAACTGTTGTAACAAAAATCCCAGCTTTGGTGTATCATCTAATCTTTATCTCCCCTACCAGACAGACCAAAAGCAAACAGAGCAGTTCACCCAAACCCTCATCAATCTTTCAGAAAGCAAGTTAGCAGTAACTAAATTAGCCTGAAGGCTGTGGTCCAAAAAACCCACCATCAATGCTTCTGACTTTCTTGTTTTTCTGGCAATACTGCAATGTGAATGTCAGTTCAGGTATTGTCACAAAAAATATGTAGGTGGGGAGACATTTACCCCTGAAGGAAAGAGGACAGCATATAGGACCACCAACCTGAAATGGTTGTGAAGTTTTACATTTCTGCTGGATACACTAAGGCATCCTCAGACAGAAAGATGCAGCAGATGTTTTTATTTTCAGTCTTCCAGGTTCCTGCGTGCCATGGATGGGGGCTGCTCCAGCCACCTGTAGGCTCCTAAAAGTGTTGTGGAGTGCTGGGATGCTGATGGCTCAGAGCCAGGTAGCTCCTGCCGCAGCACCTCATAGGCTCCCTGCAACTACATTTGGATCAGATAATTATGCTGGATTTAAAATAATCCAAATTACTTATGTCCACCTCATTAATACTCAAATGTTTATTCATTATTGTGACTGAAAAATGCAGCACTGTAAATCTTTGGAAATGTGTCCATGGGACTCTTAAGTTTTTTGCTTCCCTTGGCTTTCATTCTTTCTTGATAGCTTATAATACTCTTACATCATTACTCAAGCTTTTTAGTTAAGATGAGAGCAGTTTTCTGCATGAATCTGCAAAATTGATCCTGTGTGTCTCTACTGGCAGCCACCCACAGTCAAGACTTCATGCACCCTAATGCTGGAAATGCACTTACCTAAATTAGATATCCCATTGCAGCAGAGTGCAGCAACAGCAGGGGCATATCAGTGCCGCCTGTGCCCTGGGAATCAGCTGGCTACTCCTTATCTTGCCAGAGATTGAATTAATGGCATTTTTTATTCTAAGGCTCAACTGTAAAGATGCCAGATTTGTTTGTCAAGTCAGCTCAAGAATAATGCTAAATCCCAGATGTTTTCAAATGGGTTTGAAGGTTCACTGTAGCAAAGCTGCTTCACAGAGCTCATTCATTTTTGCAGTCCTTACCTTTACATCCCAGCCCCTTCGAAGGCAATGAAAACAAGGCAGCCACCAACACAATCCATTCCATACATTGATATTTTGCAAGCTCAGCCAACGCTGTATTGCCTGCAGGAACTTGCTTCTTAAATAAGTCTTTTCTTCTAAAACAACTATTAGGAGATTTGCATTTTTCCTTTCAAAAATACAGAGGGAGCTGTGACTGGAAAATAAAGTAATAAAAGAATAATTTCTGCTCCAGTAATAGCCTGACTGACTTACACCAGTACAATTCATACCCTTCCCCCCCTCCCTTGCCCCAAAGCCACGGAAGGCCTGAGCTGACCTGTCCCCCTGGGTAGGGAGGGAGCCCCACCTGGAGTACCGCGTACAGTTCTGGTGCCCTCAGCACAAGAAAGATATGGGCCTGATGGAGAGGGTCAAGAGAAGGGCCACCAAGATGATCAAAGGCCTGGATCACCTCTGCTATGAAGACAGTGCAATCTGGTCTAGTGGTAGGGTTTGTGCTCATGGCAGGGGGGGTTGGAACTTGATGATCTTTAAGGTCCCTTCCAACCTTAGTGATTCTATGATTCTAAGAGTGGGATCTGATGCTTTTTCTCTGCTGGCTGCCACTTTGATTTCCCTGAAGGGGACTCACAGGGCATGTGCCAAGCCCAGGATGCCTTGTTCCCTACCTGACCAGCCACAGGGGACAGGCAGGGGTGAAGTTTGCAGAAAAAGAATAAGAAAAGAATGGTGTCAAATCAACACCAAACCTCAGTCAAGACCAAATTTTGCAAGTTTTGAGGACAGGCATTTAAATAGATAAAGCTGGGGAAAGTCTAAAGCTTGGATAGCAAATAACCTGAATTCCTCCTTGCAAAATCTTCTGTCAAAAAGATGGGTTTTGGCTGTCATTTTCATCTTCCATGTCTTAAAGGAAAACACAATAAACCAGAGGGAACAAACTTCATGTGATACTGTACATATGAAACCAAGACTGCTTTTCAGTAGCTAGCTATTGCTTAGTATCTTTCCTGAACTGTAGTGCTGAATACTTGGAGCAGCTGATTCTTTAAATGACCTTCATGAGTATCCAAGTATACTTAATCACTATTAAGTAAATTCTCCAAACGAAAAAGAAACTGCTGGTTGTGTTGGATGACAGAGCTGGACACAGCATGATTAGCCCTGGTTTGATCAAGCTACTGCAACGTTCAAGTGATTCCGAAGAATTTGGCACCCAGAAGGCACTGCAGGACATCATCAGATATTCCAGATCATTCTGCTCATGCTTAAATTATTAACAATAAAAAACAACAACAAACAAACAATCAAAACAGCTGAGTAATTTTGAAAGTCCAACCCTTTCTCAGGAATTCTTGAAATGTGCTGCTGTCTTGGCAGCCATGCTTCTTTGGAGAGGAGCTCTTTACAGAGAACTGCACCCCAGCTTCTCTAAAAGTTAAGCCATTTCTTCCATGATGCCAGGCAAAAGCATCCCAGTCTCTTTTGGTTTAGAAAATACTGTAAAACCCAGGGCCAAAATTGTGTGACTGTCACACACTGTCAGTTGTGGTGTGTTGTGTGTGCTTCAGCCTTCTGGTGTTCAACGGATATTCAGACCCAGTGGCCTGTCAGCCACTCTGCTTGAGGAGTGCCATTTTTTTTTCCTGTAAAATTGTGATAAAGACATATTTAGCTGCCTTTCTATGTTTCTAACTGTATGTTGTCGGACTTTCCTGTGCCACTGAATGTTCACTCACTCAAGAAGGTGCATTGAGAGAGGGAACCTCTCTCACCCTTAGAGCCCGGCTCAACTAGTGGTGTGATAATCAGAAGGTAAAATCCTTATTTTACATTTTAACCAAGCATCCACAGTTTGGAATTGGACAGACTATACGGATAGCTTTGCAGAGATACTCTAAAGTCTGACAATTCACATAAAATAATTAAGCCAATTCAAGATGCAAGAAGTTAATGGTGATATACATAGCACCCTGTAGCTGTTTTTATTTATTGATGATACTCAATATTTACAGCAGCTGGTAAGCCTGGCTGGTTTACTATCATGATCAGTTATTGCTCTTTTTCAGAGAAACTCTGAATTCTGTTAAAGAATTGTTGAAATCTGTCTTGTATTGTCAGGAACAAAATCAATAGCACCTAATAAAAACATGGTGTAATTTTGAGACCAGAACTGACATTGCTTTTCTTTCATAAAGACAAACTTATCAAGAAAATTAGTATGCCCAGAGCAGAATTTCTAACATCTGCCCAGTAAGAAAAAATCACAGGACCAAAAAGAACAGATCCACCCTTCTTCCCCCCAGCCAGGCATTCACTCTGTCTCTCCCCTTTATGTGTGGCTCTTCCAGGGCCCCAAATTCAAGTGCATTCACAGCAGATTCACTGCACTGTTTGGCCCTGGGTTTCTAACAGTGTCACTATTTCTTTCTGTGTAAGAACAGTGACAAACTGAAATTTGGTGGAGGGGCTGGCTTCCAGCTCCTGGGGGTTGTGGCTGCAGGAGAAAAACACAGAAACATTTTGCTTTGCTGCAAACTCTCACATTTTCCCCATGCATCCTAATTTGGAACTCCCATATTTTCCCTGTGCATCCTAATCCCACTCCTGTGTACCTCTTCAAGCAGTGTTTTCATGCTCTCTACCCAGGCTTTCATCTCAGGCACAAGCTCTCTCCTATCCAAACACAATGTCTAGCACTAAAGTGTGACTGGCTTTCTTAGTCTCCACCTCTAATACAAATGAGCCTGGCTCAATAGCAATAATGACGGCAACTCCTTTTCAGTTTATAGCTTTATTACTCAAAATGCTCTTACTGGGAAAAAAATCTCCTGTTTTTCCATGTATAACAAATACCCACCCTGTCGTGCAGGCCCAGGGGACTGCGGCCCCGCCCGGCAGCAGCGCGGGCGCTTCCCCTGCGTCCACCCTGCGCACAGCCCGGCCCCGCAGGACACCCCTGCGCAGCCCTGGCCCAGCTCCACCAGAAGCTGGGACATAGCCACGGCTGAGCTATATAGGGAGCTGGCGAGCAGGGAGTTGGTGTGCGGGAGAGGATGCACAGAGGTAGCAAGAAGCAGTTTGGACATACAGGATCCCGCTGGTCCATCCACCCCCTGCAGAAAGAAGAAAAAAAAAAAAAAAAAAAGGGCAGAAGCCTCTGGCAAAGCTTTGCAGGCTGGACCCTGGAAACAAGATTTGGGAAATATACAGGAGCAAAGGAAGGAGGGCATGCACACGCTCATCGGGTCCTGACAGGTGGAAGGTTAAAGTGAAAAGCTGCCCAGTGACCTCCAATAAGCTACTGAAGCAGGAACATAGCAGCTAATGGAGAGGCAGAGTCCATTGCACTGCAGTGAGAGGCTTCAGGTTAAAAAAACACAGGAGAAACCTCAAAGTGACATGCGAAATACGGGACACAGGCAGGGAGGACAAGGAGGTGGGAGTCTGTGGTGTTAAGCCTTAACCACGACCAGCAGCAACATGCTCAGCTGTTAATTTAGAGCCCAGAAGTGGTGAAAGGCTTGCATCTCTCTGCCTACTGAAGCCTTTGCCTGCAGCAAACAGATGTAATCAAATTACAGAAGGCTGTTCAGTCCTGACAATAAACTATCCCTGAACATACACAGGGCTGTGGAGTGTTGCTTGATAAACTATAAGATTTCTTTCACCTGTCTTCTTTTTTTGTAGGTTGCTGTTCATATTCCTTCTGGAAGTGATGGTAAATGCAGGATCAGTTTGCCAGTGAAGTACACAATTTTTCTACTTTTCCTTAGAAATTTTAACTGTCCCTGCCTCCAAATAATCTGAGCTTTCTTTGATTTCTCTGAGAAAATAATACATTTTTGAAAAGAGAGCCAGTCTGGCTTTTATTTTCCTGTTGCAATGGTGTTGTGTGCGTGCGTGTGCGTGTGTATATAGTAGTGCTAGAGCAGGTGCCACTCCATGATGTGTTGACACTGAAATTAATGTTTATTCTCAAAGCAGTCATTGTGCTTCAGGTTAATTCGTTATCCTGCAACAAGGACTGCTGCTTTCTGTAAGCTGTCTTGTGGGCACATTTGTGTGGAGCTCTAAGATGAACTCTGCAACAATCACCAGCCCCGGTGTCTGGAACATCCCAGCTTCAGCCACGGGTGCATCGCGTACCTTTCATCCGCAGCAAACAGGTAAAAAGTAATGCTTAAGTCATAGGTGGTAATTGTAAAATAAAAACACTTAAGTCCTTTAAACACTATAGAGGCACAAGAATAACTGTAAATGAACCAAAAAGGAGCAACAATCAGAAAACCAAAAGGCTTTTGGAAAGCAGTGCATTTTATTCCCACATCTCATTCTGCAGTCTTCCGCTGATGCTATTAAAATACCTCAGCACGAGGCAGTATGTATATTTTAATGTGCAACAGTCTCTGTTACTGAAAAAGTGAACTGCATTTGCCAAATTCCCATTTTAATTTAGAGAATGTACAGGTATAAACTGAATACAATATAATCACATTTCAACTATACATGCAAATGTACAACATCATCACAGCAGCTTTTTTAACAGTCAAAACTGTTTGAATTTCTGCAAGTTTCTACTAATACTTCAACAACAGTAAGCAGCAAAACACTGAACTCCCCCAGGGAAAATGTCCTGCAACAAGAGTCCAGGGGAAGAGCTTTCCACAGCATGTGCCAAACACAGTGTGTGCTACAGGATCTAAGCCTGACATCCAGGTGGTAAAAAGATCCACGTTTCTTGTGGGCAGAAAACACTGAGCACAGTGAGGACAGATCAGAGATGCGGGTTTCCCTTCAGCCATCTGCGTGATTACAATGCAGCTCAATATCATAATGAGTTCAGTAACACAGCAGCTATAAGTCATGGGCACAAACTTCTTTAGGATGCATTTGAAAAACAAACAAAACCCCTATTACATTAGCCTATAAACAATAAATAGTGCTTTTGTTGAAAAAAGATGCCATATGGGGCTTGAATGGAAAATAAACGTATTTTGGCACACAGCCAGCGTCTGTCAACTCTTAAACACAAGCTATACACTAGGTGTGATGTACAGATCTCCATGCCTTGTCCCCAGCTCAGCAGCTATAGGCTGTTAGCCTGAATGTATTTTACAGCCATCTGATTAAAAATTCATGGGTGATGCCAGGTCACCACTCAGCCTCTGCTCTCACTCAAAAAATATACTGTCACGCTCAATGTTTCTGCCTGCATTTATTGACAAGACTCTAAAGCTCCCCCAGAGATCAGTTTTGCCAATATTCCCTGCTGGGTAAATGGCTCATTTCAGATTTCAGTGCTGAATGTGCTGTGAGACTAATGCTGCCTGCTTGGCTGGAGAAGGCATCAGGCTAGGCACTGATTAATTACAGCTGTGAGATTTGTGGTTCAGTGGCTTAATAAATAATAGTAACATTAATAACAATAATAATAACCAACTTGGTTCATTTTGTCAGAAGATGAGAGCAACTTCTTTCAGCCTGTGGTCAGGATGGCCCGATGGTTGGGGGACCCTTTTGGGATGAGGAAGACTCAAGAGTCAAATCTCTTCTCAGCCTGGTTCTGAGCAAAGGTTTGACCCAAGGACTCCTGCCTCCCAAAAGGATATCTCCAGGCTAAGAACTATTCAAATGCTTGTTTCCCCAGTCTTTCCCATTAAATGCATATGGTACATCCTGGCCCGAGTGCTCAGCTGTGTGATCTGCCGGAGCACATGGCAGCCCCTGCCTGTCCACGCTTCCTTCCACTGGGCATGGCAGCACAGGGACAGCCAGGGCAGATACACACAGATCCATGTCCCAACACATGGCCAGGATACAGCAAAACTGTCCTGCAAAAGCACTCCTGGGCACCCCAGCAGAGGTGGTGTCCCCACATCTCCTATCAGCCTGTACTTCTGAGAGAGGGAGGTGGAGGGGACACCTAGGTTTCTGGCCAGGTGCCAATTCAACCAACTTCAGGGTACAAGGAGGGGATAGCATAAGGCACACACTGTCTCCCTATCCTTTTTATAGCCCTCCCAAATCAAATCAATACAGTCCAACATTTCCAATCCCTTTTATTTGGATCAAACTGATAATCCAAATGCTACCTGTAGTTAAAGCTCACAGAAAAACACCCTTCTTTTGCTGACCACAGCTTCTCAAAAGCTTAGTCTGATTCTGGTCTCATGTACACCACCACCACAAGAAAAAAGTATTTCTACTGAAGACACAAACCACCCAATGTAAACCAGGTCCAGGGCTCAGTCTGGCCACAGAATCAGGGAGAGTTTAAATTCTTCAGTTAGGAGTGTGACACTAGTTACACCAAGATAATTGAAGTGGCACAACCTCTAGCTCTGTTGCAATTGTATTGACACAGAGGAGTACATAAAAGTACCGTTAATAGCTCATATATTGCAGGACTATGTTTATATTTAGTACCTATAGTTGGATGGATACAGCTATGGAAGCACATCGACAGAGCCTCAAAATGGTGTTAAAATGACCAGGCTCCAGTCATAAGCTAAGCTACAGGCCACTACTGTGCCACTGGCACAGATGACTAGCGTAATGGTACTGGTGTCCCCCATGGCCCAGGCTGCTGGGCAAGCACCCTGTGACTTGCCGGTGCCCAACTCTCTCTGTATCCACAGCAGAGGACTCAGGACCTTTAGCTGTGGTGGGTCTAAACTGAAGTACTGAATGCAGCTGAAAGCAAGCCCAAAGCATGAGCAAACTCTGACCTTTTCTTTTTTAACAATGAGGTAAAGTCATCCTACGTGATTTGGATTTGTCAGCATTGATGTGGAAATGTATGCTCTGCCTTTCCCCCTGTACAGAGAACCAGGTGCCTGTCATCAAGCAATAGGTTTCAAACCTGCTTTTTAAGGGCTTGGTAGCTCCTCATTTTCTATCAAATAATCCTTCTTTATATAATTAGCACCTCTCACCAACCGCCATACTCCAAGATAGGCATCCTTCAGTGAGCTCCTGTTCACTTCTTGTGTGCCAGTGGCTTTTCCCTGGACTGCTGGTCCCTTGGCAGGTTTCTCAGTGCCATCCTTCTTTTCCCCTCCACTCTGGCTGTCCTCCATGGCTGATCCTTCCACTGCTGCTTCCTCAGTCCTCTTCTCCTGGGAAATTGCCTCCATCTGAAAAAGTGCTTGGTCCCCAGCCTGCCTTTTCGCCTCCTCTTCTCTAGCTTCTTTCTCCAGGTCCTCGTAATTGCTCTGCTGTCTGGTCTCAATGTACTTGGCCACACAGTAAATGACAGACCCCAAGGTGTTGACCACAACACCAGCTATAAATAACTTTGTGGGCTCCACATCATTGAATGCCACCATGCCCACTGTGATGGTTGCTATGCTCTTCACCACCCCTACGAAGCTGGTGGTCACAGCTGAGTTAATGTAAGTGCAGTGAAGGGTGGTGAAGTTCATGGCGCAGCTAATCAGGACGCAAGCGATAAAGATGCATACCATGGCAGGGTCCTTCCACCCCGGGAATGACCAGACATTGATGGAATCCATACTGGCAAAGGAGCAGATTATGAGAAAAGGGGTGGCTGAAACAGCGATGGCGTACTGGGCTGTCAGGGGTCCGTATTCACTATCTACACTGGTCTTCTGAATGAGCACCAGGTAGGCAGCGTGTATCAGCACAGCCAGCACGCCTGTCACATAGCCCATAGCATCCCCCGTCAGGTCACCAGCTCCTGTCAGGAAAGTCACAGAAAGGAACTAGCATGGGTTTTGCATGTGAGACAGAACAAGAACACTGTTTTGGGCTGGGGGGATATTTAGGAGATAGATATCAGTGTCCTTTCCATAACTCCTAAGATTTGTCATGCATTTCCCAAGACTGGACAGACCTCCCAACAGATAGATCTTTCTTCAGTATGTGCGTGTGTTGCAAACCTACTGAATGTCATCCACTCTCCCCCTAAGTCCTGCAACCAAAATCAGATTGTGTTCTCCTTTTCGTGAAGACACTACAGGAGATTCGCAGCTGAACTCGCACACACACAGAGCAAGGCTGGGCATCCTCTTGCCAGTCTGGGCACCTGTCAGCTCCGGCTGGCTGGGCTGCCTGCCCTCCAGCCCCCTCAGTCCTCCTCCTGCCCTCCTGTTGCCCCAGCAAGGACAAGCTGTGTGGGGCCCTCACGGTGAGAATCTCCCTGCTGAGGCCCCTGCCAGGCTTCTTTGGGGATTAAGCTACTCACCATGTGTGTGCACTCTGTTCCCTGGGGCAGCCCCCTACCCAGGAGTGTTAACAGGCCACACGGAGCCGGCTTTGCCTCTCACCCCACCTACACCTTGGCTGGAAATCAACACAGGTAGGGCCCCTGGCCCCATAGGTTTGCAGCTGACCCCAAAGGCTGCACCTACCCCTGTAAGACTGCACTTACCCCAGGGAGGCTGCAGTTGCCCCCAGAAGACTGCATCTACCTCTGTTAAGGTCGCACCCACCCCCCATAAGACTACACTTCCTGCTACAGGGCTGGACCTTCCCTAAGAGAGTAGTACTAAGGTTGCACCTACTCCCATAGGTTTACGCCGACTCCTATTAGGGCTGCACCGACCCCCATAAGGACGCACCTATCTCCGGAAGGTTGCACTGACCCCTGGAACATTGTACCTGCCACAGCGGGGCTTCATCCACGCCGCAAGGTCGCGCCTGCGCCCGTAGGGCTGCACCTGCCTCCCTAAGGTTGCGGCCGCCACAGTGGAGCTGCAGCTGCCCCCCAAGGTTGCGCGCCCCTCGTATCTCGCACCTTTTCCCCCGGGCTCCCGCTGCTCACTCCGTCCCGTCCCGCCCCGAAGCCCAGCCGGAGCGGCGGGAGCTGCCAATGCAGAGGCGCCGTCGAGGCGCCCCGCGGCGCTGCTGCCCGCCCCGTCCCTCCGGTGCAGTGGCGGTCGCGGTCGCACTCACCGGCCAGCGCGGCGCCGCAGGTGGTGATGAGGACGGCGACGAGGACGCCGGGCGAGGGCATGCCGTCGCGGAGCACCAGGGCGCCGGTGAGGAGGGTGACGAGGGGCAGGCAGCGCTTGAATACGACGTACATGGGGAGGCTGAGGCCGCGCAGCGACCAGAGCGTGAGAGTGGACTGCAGCGTGGCCAGGGCGGCCACGGCGGCGAAGGGTCGCGCCAGGCGGGGCCCGAAGGGCGGCAGGGCGGCCAGTCCCCGCCGCCGCAGCGCCTCCAGCCCCAGCGCCGCCGCCGCGCTGCTCAGGCACTGCAGCAGTGTCAGGAAGGCGAAGTGGTAGCGGGCCAGCAGGAACTTCAGTAGGATGTTCAGCGAGCCCGAGCACAGCCCGTGCGCCACCGCCACCGCGACGCCCCGCGCCCGGCCCCGCCACCGGCCCATCCTCCCCGCGCACCGCCCCGCCGCCGGGCCGCGGCACTGCCGCCCGCCCGGCCACCCGCCGCGGCGGCGGGGCGGGGGGGGGGAGCAGTGGGGGACGGGACGGGCGGAGGCGGGGGGCGGGCGCAGGCAGGACGCGCTCCCGGCAGGGCGGCCACCGCCCCCGACGTGCTCCCCCTCCCACGCGCTTCTGTTCCCTCCCCGCTGCCGTCCCCGCTGTGTCCCCTCGCCATCCTCAGTGTGTCTCCCCCGTCACTTTCGGTGCCCCCCCCATCCCGCCGCCGGCGGTGTGCCCCCAGCTTTGCGCCGCGGTGTCCCCCGGTGCCTCACCGGGGCTGGGGAGTGCACCTCCCCGCCCGCAAGCGCCCCCAAACCCTGCCGGGCTTAGGAAGGGCGGGCGGTGGCAGCGCGCACGGCGGTGCTTCTAGGCGAGGGGACAAACGCGGCGGAGCGGGACCGGCCCCAAAACAGCGTGGGAAACCCGCGGGAAACCCCGCGTCTCCTGGAGCGGGGAGGTCGGTGCAACTCCCCCCAACGCCTGCAAAATCAGGACTGTATCGCTTTTCTCTCCCCAAAAGCGCACGTCCTCGCGGGAAAGAGCATCCGCCGAGCCTAGCGGCATCCCTCCCGCAGCCCTCCTGCTGCCGCGCGTTGGGGCCCGCCCGGCCTCCCCCGGCTCGCTCTCCCGCTTGTCAAAGGGGCGGGGAACGGCGGAGACACGGGAACCGCTACTCAGGAGGCAGGGAGAACCTGATTCTAGCAGGAGGACTCGACTTTCCTTGAGAAGTCCCTAAAAAACTGGTAACCACACAGAGTCTACGAAAGTGATGTTTTAAAGCCTGGTAAAGTTTAAATAAGCTAATCCCTCCTCTCGACTCGCCGGATGGCGGTTTTAACGGGAGGCTGCCAACAGATCACCTCGCCTCTACGGAAAGGCAGAAGCGGTTCTCTCGGACAGTCAGGTCCTCCAGCAGCCTTCTGCAGGGTGAGGCAACGCAAGGGAATAAAAAACTGCACTATTCGGAGCTGCCCTAGAATCTCGAGCCTGCTTTTAACATTATACATGTTAGGTATCATTAGCAGGTATCATTAGCAGTTATACCACCTTTCACCCGTCAATATGAGATTAGAAAAGTTATCCTTGTTGTAACTGAAACCAGCGTACTCCCGATCCATGGGAACAGCATTAGAAAGAAACAGGTTGAGGGAAAACGGCACACGTGACACCCGAAGCTTGTTTTTGTAAGACTTGGCATAAAAAGAGCGGACCAGGTCATGACAGGGATTGCCAGTTCTGGTGGACTTGTACAGAATTTAGCACGAGCACGGTGGCATTTCAGCAGTATCAAAAAGGCACAACTATTTTCTGTGAGACTGATGCAGAAAAATGTTAGATTTCAGTCTTAGTTCAGTTCGCAGACCTCACTAGACATACCCAGCTTCCAAAGCCAGCTGTACCTCTTCCCAGTCATTGCACTGGAAACTCCTGTTAATTTCAAATATTGTTGATTTTCTGGATTACAACCAGAAGCAGAGCTGGGACTGGCAGGGAAAGGAAGCAGGGCAAAACAACAGAGGATTCTCCTGATATCTATAATTTTAAATTGGCTTTTTTTCCTTTTGACTTTTAAGTGCTCCCTAATTATTTTCCACAACAGTTTATTTTCCATTTTGTTCTGGCTCTGGTTCTCACCAAGGCAGTTGTATTTTTGTCTTTTTTTTAACATGCAAATCTTTAGTTTTTATAATATTTGAGTACTTGCATTTCTATTGAACTCAACTGATTGAAATATTAAAACACTGAAAAAAACCACAGGACTTGTGTGTAGGCTGTCTTTTAAAAGGTGAGAGTAATACCTATCTGAATTCCTCACGTTACATCAGCCACAAAAGCCATGGATGCAATCAGGACACTTACAAGTTTAATCTGTGCTAATTAAGCGTGGGATGAAAGCATGCACCAAACCCCAGAAGTCTTCAGGCAAAATGACATATCACTCGTGGTCACCTCTCTGGTGTCATGGGGTGCTCCACCTTGGGGCCTTCCCCCCCTTCAGCAGCTGCACTGCAACATAAAATGTAAACTCACAGTTAAACAGCCTGAAATATTAAGGCGTATAAAGGTTGAAATTCTCATTTAAGCTTTCTGCAGACCAAACCTGGCTTCAAAACCCACTGAAGAACTGCGCCAATGCATTTACACCAGCCCCCATTTGGACTCATCCCAAGCCCACACTGTACAATTCAAAGGAACGTGTGGATCACTGGGACAGTGTTTGCACACGGGAGAGAAAAAAAACTCCTGTCAAATAAGTGCAGATGGAAAAAAATCTAATAGTGCTTTCTGGAAATACTGTCGTAATTGGGACTCCACCTAAGTGTAACCCCTGGAAGAAAGAATTTTGTCCCTTCGCCAGAGAAATTATCTCTAGAGAAGTGAGTCTCTGACATTGCAGAGGATCAAACTGCAAGTCTGCATTGGGGACTAAGTACTTCCCTGACTGAAACAGAAAAACAAGCCTATCAGAAGGATAAGAATTCAAATAGACTATTTCAGTTGGTAGGGACCTACAAGGATCATCTAGTCCACCTGCCTGACCACTTCAGGGCTGACCAAAAGTCAAAGCACGTTGTTCAGGGCTTTTACCAAATGCCTCTCAAACATGGATAGGCTTGAGGCATCAACCACCTCTCTAGGAAGCCCGTTCCACCCTTTCAGTAAAGAAACCCTTCCAAATGTCCAGTCTAAACCTCTCCTGGTGCAGCTTTGAGCCATTCCCACATGTCCTGTCATGGGATCCCAGGAATAGATCAGCACCTTCCTCTCCACTTCCCCTCCTCACAAGGCTGTAGAGAGCTATGAAGTTGCCCCTCAGCCTCCTTCCTTCCAAACTAGACATGCTGAGCTCTTAGCCACTCCTCACAGGACATTCCTTCCAGCCCTTTCACCAGCTTTGTTCCCCTCCTCCAGACACACTGAAGCACCCTGACATCTTTGGTAAATGGTGGGGCCCAGCACAGCACACGGGGGGAGGCTGTGCTAACACTCCATTTGGAAACTCAAGGGTCCCTATCCCAAGTACCATATCCTATCTCTTGGAACTCACCTGTGTTGCAAGGCCAGCTTCTCTTCTAACATCTCTCATGGTACTCCTAATCTTAGTCTTGCCTATACACAGCAAGGGGGCCAGAGGGGAAGGTGCTGTTCCTTGCTCAACCACCCTTTCTTAATATCGGTTCAGGCCAGGCCCAGCACCAGTCTCCCTCTGCCTCCCCACCACTCCACACTCAGAAAAGATGAGTTCTTCTGCGCTTCACTGGGAAGGCACTGAATAAAGCAACAGATGGACATAATTTCAGGTAACATTGCAGTGAAGGTACTTCCTTCACACAGGCTGTTCTTGTGTCCAGAGACAGCAGTGGGTGCTCAATTCGTAAGTCAACTCAAAAAAATTTGACCTAGCAGTGGGGCACAGATCATAGTGATGAATAGCTCTGTGGTTCCTTATGGTGACGGTTATGATGCCTCAACTCTAATCCTTTGATGCAAATTATGCTCAGTATGCATTTCACCCAGGTACAACAACATAGGTGACAGAAAAAAAAACACCATGGAACAAATTGGTGTCAGATTCCTAAGGTGTAACTTGGTAAAATGGCTTCTGGGATGAAAACGGCAAAGCTCTATATAAAATGTTTAATGGACAGTTTGCTTTACTTGGGGTCTAATGTAACCATGAAGCATGCAGGGGCCAGCATGCAGAGCTAGCTGTATCCCCAGCACACGACCCTGAGCTTGTTCGAAACTGAGCAGCACTACTGAGAGGCTTAGCTCACCCACGCCCATGCAGCAAAACTTGAGGGCAGCACTGCACTAGAAGCTAGAAGCAAGAGATCACTTCATTACTGACATGCAGGCTGCACAAGCAGACACAAAGAATAATTTAAACTAGCTTTTCTTTCTCAAAATAAATACCTGATGGGGCATACATCCAGGCAAAGTAGCAGAGAAGTTGAGAGCAAAAATGCAACTGTCACCCAGCATTCATGCAAGACACAAACCAGAATATCTTTACTTATAAGATACCCTCAGTATCTTTCACTGCGTTTACCTTCTGATCAACCTTTTTAAATTGTGGAAGTGAATACAAGAGTGTAGCCAAAGATATGGTGTGTAATTAATTTAATAACATTGTAGAACAGTAAATCCACTCCTTCAGAACAGTAATAATCAGTATGTTTCTTGAACCATGGAGAAACCTTGGGTTCCCAAAAACCAAAATCTTCCACAGGAGCAAGTAGAACATATTACATCTTTAAGATTGTTGTCACTAGAGGTCTGTTTCAGTTAAGTGAGAGCAAAGATCAGAAGCTAGTATTATGGTCATAAAATAGAAAGTATTTCTTTAAAACAATTGTGCAAACATTCCCTGAGAATTAAGAATCAGCAACAACGATTGCCAGATTGCATTTTCTGTTACAGTGCAGAAATTTTACAGCACTTACTCTCCATTCAAAGATCACACGGGAAGATCAAAGGCCACAGTTTTTATTTACCATGTGCATCTTCTGGATCTGCTCATTATTCAAGAGAATTAAATCCAGGCACAGCAACCCACAGCACTGAAGCTAACCAGGACATGAGGGGAGCAAAAGCAGTTAAGGAAAGGTTTAATCCATGTGTTCAGTGTGCATGTTCAGAATTTTTTTTAGTTTTTTTTCCCCTGTGCCAGGGTTTCAGAATGTGCCTTTCCAACTGATGGGATACAATGACATTCTGGAATATCCTCCCCAATCCCCTCGGAAACATGCATATAAAATACATACCCACCACCAAAATGTTTCACTCAGACAAGTAACTTGCAGTCTAAGCAGAAAAGGAAGATAAAGCAGAAGAGTAGAATAACTACTAAACTTGAAATAATCAATTTTAATGCCTAAAATTAGATTTTATGGCCCATGGTATCCTGAAGGCTGTACACAGCACAGCTTCATCCTTGCATCATTCCTCAGCAGACAAAGTGCAGTAAAAATTTGGAATTTGGTGCAACACACTGTCACAAGGAAATAAAATCTACTTTTTTTTATTAATTTGGCTGGAGAAGATGGCATTCTGGGGTCAGTTTGCACTGACCCAGAAAAATACAAGATCTTACCAGGATTCCAATTCACATGGTGTAGAAGAAGGCTTCTTTCTGTCTTGCCTGAACACTAAATCAATACATTTGTATCTCCCTGTGACTACCTGCTAGCTCCCTGGCTCTTTCTCCAAGATAGCACAATCATTCTTTCCTTGCAACCTGCAGGCCTCAGCTCTGCTGAATTCTTTCTTTCATTTCTTCAAAGCATCCAGCAGATCTGGCAGTGTCTGCTAGTGCCTGATATATGAGTGCTGTAAACCAAAAGTGTACAGCATGCATTAACAGGAGACTATGAAAACCCAACCAAAGATCTGCAAAAATCTGACCTGCAAAGAGTCTTTTGATGGTAAAGATTGTTGAGATGGGGTAAGAGCAGAAGGGAGACAGCTTTAAGAAGGTTAAAAAAAAACAACAGGCTATCAGGAAACCAGGAGAGAAGCCTCACATATGCCAGTGAAAACTGCTGGAATATCACAGTTGGGTTCTGAAAAAGTATTCAAAGGAGAATGGAGAAGCGTCACGACTGGACATCTCTACTTGCCCCAGAAAAACTCACATGAAAACACCAGCGTGTGGGCTGAGGGGTCACAGGGGGCATGCAAAGTACTCAGCATACCTGTGACATGTTGGGCATATTCTTTGAAGTCTAATAGCTTGGCCAGCCTGGATCTGCTATGTTTCTGTCATGCAGTTAATCTGCATGTAGGTAAGTCCAACTGGTCTGGACACCAGCTGTCCCTTTGGTTAGGCTGTCAGAGGTCCAGAAACATGGAATGATGGCCACATGCCTCTTCTATCTCTTGGAAGAACTTCCTAAATGAAAATAAAAGGTAAGTCTAAGAGAAGAGATGGCTGTCCTATTTCTGAATCTTGAGGATTATTGTCCAATTACTGTTGTATATACTTCATGTTTTCCTATTATCATCGAAGTATCTTCCTGCATTACCTCATCAACTGTTTTACTCAAGGAGATCTAACAGAAAAAATGTATGAAAATAATCTTGGCCATCTTTGTGAAGCAGCAGTCAGAAGGTCAAACAAATCAGCTGGCTATAAACTAGGACATTTGCTGTCTATCAAGAGTATTCGTCATATTGCACAAGAAAATAATGCAACATGAGCCACAGCAAAACATATAAATGCATCCAAGTGACACAAACCTCATTGACGTTACAGCACTTCACAGTGAAAAGCTGCTTTTTTTTCCCTTTCTACAATGACATTATCTCAAAATACACTGCCAGTTACTTTTATTCTTTACAAGGATCAAGAAGATTCAGGCCTCTGCTCTCATCGTGAGCCAGACAGATCACAAAGCTGTGTTGGTGATTGTGTCTCAGGACACCAGCTTCCACCTGCCACAGCCACTCTCTGGGTGGCTGCTGGACGCTTTGCTGGCTCAAGCACCTGCACAGCAAACCAAGCCCTAAAAACTCCACATGCTAAGTGCACAACACTCCATTCAAGGATGGTTTTACTTAAAAAGAGACACTAAGGTTAGTGACACAGTTGACACTTGAGCACCATTCCAGTTGCAGGGAAGACAGAGAGGTTCCTGGTGTGTCAGATCTTCACTTTTCTCTAGACAGAAGCTGCCAGACACGATGGAGTATAGATCTTGACTAGTTCATCCCAAGCACAGTCCACCACCTTCAAAGCAAACAACATCTATTTAGATCTTTCGTAAGTGTCATTTCTTAAAAACAACAGAAGGGACTTGTAGGACATGAATGCATATTGTGGACTTAATGCTGGTTGTTACTCTGATTTACAATGCTTCAAAATCATATAATGACAGAGTTGGCTTTATTTTCTTTTTTAAACCTTTGTCTTAACTTTACTGAGATGCATAAAAATTAACAATCTCTTATATTTCACACTCCCCATTAAGAAAGCAGGGAAACCTTTGGGTTTCCACTGATTGTTCCAAATAGGCTGAAGAATTTAACTAAGAATGAAATGAAGGCAGAATGCAGAGAAGTTCAGATCGTGTGTTGTTTCTTCTCTTTACGTGGTTCAGGATCCTATTTTGTTTCAAGCACTATCCAGACCCCACTAGTCTGATGAGAAGTGGTGGCACTTGTGCCAATGGCATCTTATAAACACAGCAGCTGATTTCAGTATAACTGAAATGTTTATGAACTGCAAGTCCCAAGCTCTACTCTAGATGCAGACTTGAACCTAAAATCACAAAACCAGAAGGTTAACCTAATTCTATGGCATTAAAATATTTTAGTAAGTAACAAGATTCCACAGAGGTCTATAAAATGCTTTAGGCTTGAAAATTATTTGATAATGCACTTTAGGGCCTGTAACAAAGTGAAAGGGTTAACCACACTGACAACTACTCAAATAAATGTCCTATAATATATATTCACAAAATATTGTGGGCGGCAAGAACTAAAGAAAAGGGAAGAAGAAAAATGAGAGCTAAAGAGAAAAAGCTGATGAGCCCCACAAATTTATGCCAGTAAATCTGGCTGAATCCATCTTGCATGATCTTTACAATGTCCTTTCCAGTTGGGATCACAAAGGATACAGTATTGGATCCTCTGCACAACAAACTTCCTTCTGCTGCAGACTGCAATTCCTGTTCTCTTCTAGAGCCAGAATGAACAGCTGCACACTGAAAATTTGGAAATCCAACCTCAGTATTTTATTTCAGACTATAATTAGCCCGTTTTGTGTTTACTATACTGCACTATTATTCATTTTTATGACTTCCTTAGCTGGTTCTACTTAGCTATTTGACATGCTTTCCATATACATCTAAATGGATCAAAAAAATCTCTTGACAACGTGTCTGTCTATTCATATGACATAATAGAGCTTTGTGCAATGTAACGTTCTGCTGCATTGCAGTCCCCCAAATCATAGCAAAGAGCAAATTTGAGTTCTCCACTAAACACTATGTAGAAACTGGCAATCGCACAAACCACTGTTTTATTAATGCCCTCCACAGCTCTGGATCAGTATCTGTGTTTCTATAGGCAACACTTTCTAATAAAGAAACAAGAAATAAAGATAACATTTGGAAAAAATCCCACGGGAATTCCCACCTGTTATCACTGTAATTAGCACCCTTGAAGTAGCCTCTGAACAAATGTAGCTACAGAACCATTTAATCTAGCAACACCAAAAATAAACAGGGGATATGAAAAGGGAGTTTGAAAAGGATGACTTGCAGTAATTTGCCCAACTCGTTGACTTCCTGATAGCACATGAAAGATGGAAACACAACCAGCAAACAAAAGGAAAATAAAAGCTGTAGCAAATAACAGTGTATCAAGTTCTCCTGTGCAGCAGGAAGTCTATATAATGGAATACTGGTACGAGTAACCTTGATGAAAACCACACGAAAAGAAGAGCAAACAGGTATATATGGGAAGCTGGGACACTGCAGCAAGGAACAGCATTACAAAATGCAACAGCATTTCCATTTCTCCGTGATACTTTCCCCAAATACAGCCAGGACTGTAAAAGAAAGAGGACAACTGTAAGCTAGCAGCACGCCAGCCAGCACTGACTGATGGGCAGCTGCTGCCTGCCCCTCTGCAGTTATCTGTCACTGCCTCAGACACAAATGGCTAAAATGAACCTTGGATAGAGAAGTGCTGGTTGATGCATCTGTTTACAAACTGTCTTCTCCTTTCATTTGGCCTTTTTTTCTTATGACCTGTCTTGTACAATGGTCTTATGATCATCACACCTCTTCCCAGAAGAGGGAAACATAGAAAAACAAATGTAAGTGCTTTAAAGGTATTTAGAAATGTCAGTTCTCATGTGACACGTGAACATTTTAAACACATACTTTAAAGCACTTTAGCCATTAAAAAAAAAAAAAACTAAATGGTATTTAATTCAAATATTAAAATAGCAACAGGAATTCCACTGGGATGAGGGCTGTTCCAGCACATCACAGTAAATAAATAGGGCATAAAAAAGCCACAAGTCCCTAGAGTTTATATTTTCATCTATGAGATTATGTTACTAAAAGGTAGAAAAGATCGTCCTGTGATAGGATGAAGAACAATGGAAAATTGAAAATGGTCTCCTACATTATTTGCATACCTGATAAAAGTCCTTGCCATTCAGTGCATGGAGGTTTGTCTTCCTGTGAAAATGTCCAATGTCTTGGGGACAAATTTTACCCTCAGACTGAAACAAACCTCACTCATTTCAGTATTTAGAGAGTGCAAGATTATTATTTTTTTTTAAGCTGACACACAAACAGAGTAGAAGACAGTTTATTTCAGTTACCAGGAACTGTGTAATTTATATTTTCGTTCTACTATTGAATATTTTGGACACCTGTATGCCATGCGATTTCTTTATAATTTATTAATACTAAATTGCTCTTGTAACTATGGAATAAAATTAACTATCAGAAACTACAGGGAAAATGAGATTAAGTAGAGTTTAATTGTGAAGTAAGAATATTATACCTTACACTGACTGGTAAATTACATCAAGAAACAATACAAATAGAAAAAACATTTCAGACCTGGTAATTTCAATTACAACTAAAGCTATATGGGACAAGGGCAGTCTAACAAAATTACATTTACCACAACTACTGAAATAAAAACATTAGAGACAACAGTTGCAGTACTAGTATATACGCCAGGGGTACTGTACTGTTACTGCTGCAGAATAAACATCATGCCAAGTTATCTGCCAGCAGAGATTTAAGCAAGTCTATTTGAAGCACATAAAATGGGGATCACTGTATTTCCCTTCACGTAAAGCCAAAAAGCAAGCAAATCAACAAAAAACTGCAGTCGTCACAGGAAGACAATTGCTTGACTAGAAAATCATAGTTCAACTCAAATGAAACAGCTATCCTGTATTTTATTAAAGTGTTTATCCCTGTCCCAGAGTATAACAATGTTTCCCACCAATTGACTTAATATTGACATTCATTTATCCAAGCCATTTCCATTGACTCACTAACTGATTTACTCCCCTGACAGGCCCTCTGTTTCCTATTCATCACAATCATCTTGCTTGGCAATAGACTTAGACCTTTTCCAGCACCCGAGGGCAATGCATTCCATCTAGTGCAATTACCTGCATGACATTCTGCCTCTTTACTGCTTGGAAGAAGCAAGAAAACAAGGGAAATCTCCCAAGTTAGTAGCTAACTTTGTTCCAATACTTGAAGGCATAATAAATCCCCAAGCCCTAACCAAGATTAAATACATTCAAAACAACAACTCAAAACTTTGAGCTCAGTAACCCCTTTATGAAGGGGTTTAATCAGCAGAAAGTACAGCTCCCTCCAGATCAGTATTTCTGGAAGTATCTTGGTGCTGCTCAGCTTCCAGAGTGCTCATCATAAATCATAGGATAATAAGCAAATGTGTCTGGAGAGTGACCCTTTTCTCTTCTCAGTTTTTCTCCATCCATTCCATTTTCAAATAAAACTAGTAAGACCTGTCTTTTTTTTTGTAGAAGTGACAGTGGAAAACGTATTCAGTTATTTGCTTCCATTACTGTTGTGTTTCCCTTCCTCTTTTAAGTTTCTTCTCTTCTGTGTCTTTTCATAAATAATTTAATTGTCTATTTATATCATTATTACGTGTTTTTCTGGGGTCATGAGTATCCTCTGTAAGCAGGTGGTATGGAGATTAAGTGGAGATAAAGCAGAGTATTAGGTTTGCTACTCATCAGATTACTTTCACAGGTGATCATTTAAACTGGTTGGTTAAGGGCATAATGGATCACGCATGAGTTTAAATGCAGCCAATATCTATTTTGTACTAGAAAATCTGAATCACTAGTGTGACCTTTTCTTTGGTCAAGAGTTGCCAGGGTGAACTGCACACAATGCCTGCTTTTATATGAAAGTGATGAGAGTTTGTAAATTAAAACTTTTTATCTTCAATGTGCAATAAACCAAATAATTTTTAAATTTTTTACTTTTTCATAATAATTTAATAATTTTTAAATTTTTAAACTTTTGAAAAAAACATGACATTGATTTCATTATCATTTCCAGTCAAGACAGAATAAAACAAACCCTGGACCAGACGCTCTTATAAAGATCTACGTTCAAACTACATTTATCAGACACAGATGCTCCAAATAATGCCTAAGAAATCTCTTTCTTAAGGAGGGAAAAGATAAAAGACTTGAGGGACATTATTTTTCAGATCGCAAAGATGTGTCACAAATAACTGATCTAAAAGCCAGGATGCTGCCTCAACATCTGTTTTGTTGCTCTGACATGGGCAACAAGGAGATGACTTGGTAGTTGTGCCACACATTTCTAAAGGCAAGTCTTCTGAGTGTACATTTCATCAGTGAGATGTAAAGGAAATTGAGATGTGAGTTGCAGGTTGGAGAGAAGTCCTTGGAATCTCCACAGAATTTGTGGCGATTCCTCTGTTCTTTGCAGACAGGAGGAAAGACATCTCCCCAGTATTTCAAAACCTGGTTTTAATTGGTAAAGTCGATCATGAATTCTGTAGAAGACACACTGGAACTGCACAATGCCTTTCTGTGCTGGCACTAACCTTGGTGACCCCAAATGAAGTCAACTTACATGTAGTGAAATAGAGTTTTCTAATGAACCTACCCAATCTTTAAATTTGTCCTTCAGCACAGAGTTCAGCTAAGTTCCTTCCATTTTGGGATATGATCACAGATAACCGTAAGCCAAAAACGGTTTTGGTGACAGCTGCAAAATCCTGCTGTCTTCCCTTGAGTTTCACTAGTGTACACACACAGTCACAGTAAAATACAATTGTAAATGATCACTATCTGTGTTGTACATTAAGTTATTCTAAAACTTAGACTTTAACACACACTCAGCTAACAGATGATTTTGGACTAGAGAACTGCCATTTGCTTTATCCCCATTTTGTGCAGAATGGTTTTAATTTCCAAAGGGAGCACCTCAGTATTGTGTGTCGTTGAAGTCCTGGTCTGATTTGGCATGTTGCAGATGTCTGATGTGCTCTTCACATATCAAGTGTTCTAAGCCACTACACCACTTGCCATCACTCCTGTTGAAAATCACAGACCCTTGCCATTTAGAAATGTCATTGTTCATAGATAAAAGTAGAGAGAAATGAAAGATTCTTCTCCTGTTCCCATTAGATACTTAATCTTGTTCTCAGCAGCAAGATAGAATGCCTGTCTCAATGGAAAACATTAATTTGTACTTTCCACTGGCTGCTTTACAGTGCAGAACAGACATGAGATGTAGCTGAGAAAGGTTTTCAGACTAAATTCAGGGCTTCAGTTTTTCTTACATTTGTGTTAAGCAAAAAACTTTGAAAAATGTTAAAAATACAACCGAAAGGACTGAGTAATTGCTGTCCACAACTTCAAGAAATTCATAGTACATATGTATTTTTATTATTTATGTACTTATTGAAACAATTTCAGAATGAAGACGAGAAGTGAATGTTCACAATATTTGTACTTCTTATCTGTGTAATTGATGGGATTGTCTAAAAGACATTTAAAATTAAGTCATGACTGCCTTAACACATTCAACCCACAACAGAAGAAAAAGGCTGCTTTTAAATAAATAAAAAAATGCACAAACAATACCAAAATAAGTTATGTTCATGCTTACATGCTGTAGGTAAGCACAGAAAATTTGCAGTAAGAGCTATGCTTAAAGGAGTATTATATTTTAATTCATCAGAACATTCACAGATGGCATACAGGGAGGTAAATATCAGGAGAGAAACAATCTGATGAGCTACAGAGCACAATTCCAATACATGGCAGAGCATTATCAGCCCCTAGTGAGGAACAGTGTATAGCTGATTACCATTTTCATCTTCTCTACATGCATACTGTGCCTGTCTAGTGTACACAGAGAGCAGCAAGCTTTAATTGCTTTTTGTATCTCCAAGCTTTGGAAAGAACTATCATGTCCGGTTTAAAAAAATCCTGCATGCTCTTCATACTGCTGACCAGGTAAAGGGACTTGTACTGTCCTTAATACTGCACACCATCAGAAATTTAACAGATTTTTTGGTGCTTAGGGTATTGTCAGTGTTCTTGTGTATGTCAAAGCTGCTTCGGCTGAAAGCTGGAGTTGGGATTATTTCCTCCTAGACACCCTGCCTTGCAAGCTCTCACATCAGCCCTTGCAGTTTAACAGAGAAATACCCTGAATATCATGAGGATCATTCCTGTTAATGCTTTGCAGAGTAAAATGCACACTTTTCCATGCACCTGAATGTTTGTTTGTCAGTTGTCTGAAACTGCTATGAATGTGACACCAACATTATAGTAGAAAAAAACAAGTTGATTTTATTAAAATGCAAAACTTTCAGCAGTTACTTTAAGTATAGGCATATACCCCAAAATAGGTATGAGAATCTTAATTATGCACAAAGGAGGTTTCTGTTTCGTCTAGCTCATACTTACCTACCTCCACAACCTGAGACCCATTCCTTACGGCCAGATCTCTCTCCCATGTGTTGCCTCCCCTTAGCAGGACACTGTACAAGAACCAGCTTGCCTGCAAGTACCTACTCTCTGCCTGTGGTTTCTGTTCAAAGTTCAATCTGTTCCACGGGAAAGTCTTGTAATTCCTAGATCAGATACTTAATCACAGTATCTATTTTGAACAGTTTTTCAAAAGTACCAATTGGTTTTTCCTTGACATGTAAAAGATACTTCAAAACTGCTGAAGTTCACTGGGCAAAGGCAAAGAAAATATCATCTGGCTAGACAACAAAAACATCATTAGGAATGAAAGCAAAGGTTGATGAGCAGAATGGTACTTAATTCGACTATAAATGAATAGCTTGACCATTATGAATAAATAACCTGCACACATGGTGAACAGAAGCAGCACAAAGTCGTAACTCCTTATAAAACACACAGCGAGTATCACAAGTCACATAAATGCATGAGGAATAACAATGAATGGGGCTCATTATCAAGTCTTGATAGAAAGCAGACAGAAAGGCAATCTATGTATTGGGAACAGCAGCATAAAATTTAAGCAAAGAATCTTTTTTGGATTGATGTAGAAAACAGGGAAAGGCTGCAAGTGATCATGCTGGAAGCAACTGTTCAGTAAGTGTTCATTTTTATCTTGCAACTACAGTTTAATTTTATCACAAGTTTTTAAACTTCTTTTAAAAAAATAGAACATTTACATTTTGCATTACTGTGATGTCCAACCCTCACACTACAGTAAATCAACTCAATAGAAAAACCAGAGGAATATTAAAGCTGTTGCAGATGCCAAACTTCTGTCTGGAAGCTACATTGCCATGCAGTGTACACAGGTAAGTACCCAGATTTACAGATTTTGTGCCATAAGTCCAACATCCAACTTGTAGAATTCCTGTGTGGGAAAAGAATAATACCTGGAGGCACAAATACTCTTGTGTCGATGGGTATGCACACCATCATTTTCCTTTTTCCAACATACAAGCGCATATGCAGCTGTTTGCTTTCAAATAATTATGTATCATCAATGAGCATTTAATTGGCTTTTTCCAAGAAGACTGCTCCATATTGCAGTATCAAAAGAAATATCCACATAGCTGCAACCCCAAGTCTGACAGATGAATCAAACACAAAGAGGTCCTACCCAGTCAGGCAGTCAGAAACACCATCCACCGAGACCCATTCTGTAACACACGGGGCTCTTTGCCACAGGCTTATGATCAAGATCACATCCTCAATACAAAGGGAAGAAAAATCATCTCACCTCATGCAGATCCGTGGCAAAACCCACACCAGCTGCACGGGAAGCTGACCTAGGCTCAGAGCATGCAGTGATGTAGCACTGTAAGGCCATGATGTACTGTGCTGTGTTTGCTGCTCCCTTTGGACCCAATTTAGCCAGAATCAGACCACTTGGGAGAGGTCTCCCCTCCCAATCATTTGGGATGAAGTTTTAATTCCCAGCAGAAATTAAAATGGTTTTGTTTGCTTTGTCCAATCAGAATTTCCACACAGATGTTACAAGTAATTTTTATCAGGGTTATAAAATTAATTTCACTGTGAATTAGAAAGGAATGTAGATGCAAGTGCTATCTGTGGCACATTAAATAGTGCATTAGTTGCAGTTAACCTAGTGACAGTCATTACTGTGTGAAAACTGTAGGCTTTCTTGTTTTAAAGAAAATCATTAACTTCAGTTTTTCTGCCTTTCATGCCTGAAAAAAACAGTTCCTACTACAACCAACCATCCTCTGTTTACAAACAGAAACGATTAAAGCAACAGAAGCCAAGGAGAATCCTGCCACAACCACTACAGAAATAACTGCCCCTGATAAAATGGGTTCAACCTATCCATGTCAATAGCTGAGGGTTTTACAATTCTAACTACATCTCAAGACTCTTGTAGTACTCCCAGTATTATGATCAGCCAGGTGTAGGTACCATGGGTGACACTATCAATGTTTAACTTGACATTCCAAGTAGATGGAAGAAAGCTCTCTATCTCAGCTTGACGTTCTAGGCCCCTCTCTATCACTCTTCCTTCTGACACAAAATTACCTAATTTTCCCTGAGCTCACAGTGGCTTTCAGATATCTGATTTTGCAAATTTGTCTGTCCTGCCCTCCTTTCCTACCCAACCTAAGTAACTGCTTTATAAATAAAAATGGACCTGAAGTGAGGTTTATTTAATAAGCATTCAGCAGACTCACTTCCAGAGCTTTCTGCAATCTGGTGGCTCTTAGGCAGGACCCAAGTCCTGCAGTCCAGCCATGCCCACAGTGGCTGTAATAGGCAAGTGAAAAGTAAATTCATCCCAGCTCTTACCTGACCACGGTTGTGAAGACTTAAATCCAGTCCACATGTAAATTCAGTATGATGCTCGACTGTTTCCAGCAAAGGGTTAGGCTTGGAAAAGTCCCAGAATCTATAGAGAAAGGGAAGGAGGGAGGGGGAAAGAGAGAAGAAAAACTCAAACAAACCACAATTAAAGTAATTGAAAGGCCATTTCAAAAATATAATGCAAGATATTGACAACTCTGTTGCTGCCAGGATATTTAAAAAAGCAAACTCATCCACTGAGGAAACATAAATCATATTCCTGCAAAGCCATCTGCTGATTTGCATAAATTAAACCCCACTGGGCTAAACCGTCTTTGTCTCTTGTTGCAGAAACTGAGATCAAAGTTGGCACCAAAGAGCAGCTGTTGGGACATTATTAAAATTGAAGAAAATGTATGCTAGAATACTCTTGTTCTATTTCTTGATGGCTAGGGAATCTTATCCCTGAAAGACATTAGCACAATTTATGACTTTACTCAGTTTTTTGGTATTGTTCACTATGGGGTGAACAGTATTTGCTGAAATTTATTTACTGAAAATCACATGTTCTTTTATAGGTATTGGTCATTTCCAGGCTCAAATTTGAAATTGTGTTCTTGTAAAACAGAGTGTAATATTATAATTTAATAATAAATTTTGTACTACAAGGGTCAGCTGCATTACACAGTTAAGTCCACTAATTCCTGTGTTAAAAAAGCAATTTCCCTTTCCAAACTTTGTTGATAAAAATGCTTAGAAGATAGCTTTCTGAAGTCCCAGATACTGCCCCATTAGATGCAAGGTCCGTCAATGCAGTTAACAGCAAGGATGAGAGAGGTGAAAGAGAAGATGGGATGAAAGTGTAGGTACCAGAAATCTCAGGATTCAGGAATAGATTCAGGAACAGACCAATCAGATAACACCCTGAGAAGACACCATATGATGGCACGAAAGAAAGATTTGGTCGTTTTTTGTGGTGTGTATACTGCTTGGAAAAGTCCATAGTCTGCAAAGCAAAGCAGGTTTCGTGGGCTGGCAGCTGTAATCAGATTTGGTGCAGCTGGAATTTTCTCACAGTGGTCAATCGTTTGCTTTTCTTCTGTAACAACCACAGAGGTGTCTCTGCCTTGCTCCTACTGGGCAAAGTGACAATACTTAATAAGAACAGCTCATTATCAGACCAACTACACTGACAGCACTCTATGTTCAAACCAATTCAGGTAAAACAGCAAACACTGGAGCCAGTGGGGTCAGTTTGTTTAAGGTGTAGATGTTATTTCCTTCATAAACGAGCAGAGTGGGATCAGCACAATAGCTATGCCATAGCAACAACCCTCTTAACTTTTGCCTAGTACCTGAGATCTAAGATAAACAACTTATTTTGCAGGAGAGTGGAGCAAAAGACCATCTCAGCGTTTTCATCCTCCCACATTTGTTCATAAGAAGGTAAGGACACAAATCTTGTTTCTAAGTAATAGTGGTAGCCTTTCTTACACATAAGCTCTCTGCTAACTCTTGAAAGACAGATGCTCACCACTGAAACTAAGATTAAAGGAGACAACTTCAGATCTACACAAACGAAAACTTAGAAAATACTTTCTGATCAATCTTAAAAACAGGAGGACAAATGGTGTTTGTTGTATGGAGTCATGTTTGCAAGAAGTCAGAAGCACTACAGAGTTGAAGAGCACTGAAACTTAGTTCAAGTTCCACAGACTGTTTGGGACCTTTGTCTTTTTTAATATAAAAAAAATTACTAGTGAAAGTCCAAAAAAATGTAGTGTCTCAGGACTGAGAATCATTGATAACAAGTTCATGATGGCTCTCATACCTCTGCAGTCCAAAGTCCACTATCTACAGCTCAGCTTTCAGAACTAGCATGGTGACAACAATATTTTGCTCAGAGACAACTTCCATCACACTGTGAAAACTTAAAGTGCGATGCAGATTTTCTAAGACAGTGAGAGCAAAAAGGGAGCAAACACCCACCTTTCCACCTTGAAGAAAAAAAGAAGCAAAAAAAAGCTAGCAAGGATAAGTAACTGAAATGAAAACCAGTTTCTTTTCTGAGCAGCATTATTCCAGAAGTTCTTACGATTTCTTTGTGATCCAACTTCCTGGACTTGTATACAGTGTTGGAGACCTGGAGATAGTGGTTTACCTTAAAGTGTCTTGCAGAGACAATACCCAGAACAGTACAACTTTCAACAAAAAAAATCACCTTTTTGCCTCAGAGGCAAGCTTTGGTGAATACATTTCAAGATCTGGCCTGATACCAGCCTAATTAAGTTCTATAATTTATCAGATCTTCTGTTTAGATTTTGGTGAGCACTGTGTCTAATGCAGCAAGATTTTTTTTCTTCATACTGAAGAGAGTCCAAAAATACAGAAGTGATTCCAGTAAGAGATGACACTGATGTTCTTTCAAACTGAATTTTGATAGAGATAAGGTTTAAGAACATGCATGCAGACTTACGTAAGTTCTGGAAATGTTACAGTACTTTTTTTAATGATTCATTTGTGTTAAAACTGCTCTTTAACTGCCCTACATTTTTCCTGAACTCTTCCAAAGAGTAAGGACATGGTATTAAAAAAATTGTCTCAATGAGGCATTTACTAGATAGGGGTTAAATCCAAATCATTATACCCAAGCACATAGAAGCCCAAGTTCAAATCTACACCCTCTTTTTCTTAGCCCCATGTATGAAGTTGGCACATGAACTAGTTTTCTTTTCAGCAGCTTGACTAGTGCACACTGCACACAAAGGATGAAGCTGAGCTTTGGTAACTTTGCTTTCAACCTACCACTTTTTGCTTTTAGACAGACAGTTGTGATTATGTGCCAAACTAACTGTTCTACCTAAAACAAACACAAACCTTGCCTCCTACACTGCAGTTTGGTAATCCTATCTAAAATTTGCATTTGTTTGGTTAAACTATAAAGCTTCAGTAACATTTAAGAGTACAGAGCTTAAACAGTAAGCTATACTGTATCCTGTTATCTACTAAATGTTAATGCTTACAGACAATTCTGATCTTCAGACAGAAATGTTACAGAAGAAAAAAGAACAATATCAGAACTAGGCTGCTATTAAAATAGCACTTCTATCAATGAAACTGTTTTTAAAGGACTGACATACCATACTGTTCTATGAACTACTATCAAACATGGGTAAAAGTCACAGGCCTTGAGTAGATTAAATAAGATCCAAAATTAATACCGTACACTGGAATCCTTATTTCTCTTCCATCTTTCCTATATTTATCAAGCATTTTTGTTCTTTTTGTTCACTCATACCAAACTCAGCAACTGATAGTTTTAGAAAACGGCTAAAAATCTGTATTTCATCCCTTCAACCCTGCACTCTGTCCCTAGAACAAGAAGTAATTAACAACAAGTAATTGCTTGGACAGAAAAAATAATGCCTAGAGTGGCATTTTGTGAAAAGGTCCCCAAGCTCTGCATTTACAGACACTGGTATATGAGCTAGTAGGAGCTCCCCTCATTTTCACTGACAGCTCCACACAGGGAAATGTCAGAGCTGGAATTGCACTAGATTTTGGTACAGCACGAAAGACACTAATGCTAAACCTGAGTACAGCTGGTCTCAACAATGAGAAGAACATGACAACACAATCAAGTCACTTCAACACATCAGCATGCTGATTATTAGTCTTACTGCTCAGATAAGGCCACTGGAAGAAACCAATTACCACTTTCTATTTTAGACCTAGAAGCCTTTAGAGAAACGATACACTGCAAACCAGCTGGCACTGCACCAGTAAAGGATGTTAGGATCCCATAAATAACCTTCCACAGACCACTGTGCAGTATTCTGTGAGAAGTGCATTTTTATCATCAATAAAATTAAGCAGTTTATGCAAGATGGAATGCTGGTACAGTAGTCTAGAAAGCTATAAACATATGGACATCCCAGCACTTACACTGCCAGGCTCCTGGCAGCAGCCACATGACAGCAGATATTGCTGGCAAGGCACTGCTACCCCTTATTACAGTAAGCAAAAGAGTAACAATTAACATTAACTTAAGTGCTTGAGAACCTTCCCTAGGACTATATAGATTTATGATTTAGAAACATGTACGTGCACTGACAGTTAGCAAGGTTTCCCTTAGGAAACAGAACCTTTCTGTTTCTGGTGTCAGACCACTCAGGACACAACCAGAAGTGACATTAACTGGGATGATTTGGGCAAGTGGGATAACCTTGCAGTCACTTGTGGAGGCAAGAGGCCTTCTCCCATTTGTAAATGTACTGCCCAGTATGTCCAGTCCATGTGATAAAATTAAAATGTAAATCAAATAATGGGATTTAAATATTCAGGGATGTACCTCACAGTGTATTGACTTACAACACTGTGTATCTTAAAGAAGTCCTAATATGAGGTCAAACTCTTTAGGACTTTTAATCAGCTTTAAATCAGCTGTAATATAAAATCCTCAGCAGTATCAGCTATACTGGGCAGCCAGGGGAACTTGAAGAAGTACTGTCTAAATAATTTCAGCACTCAAACTGTGGAACAAACTCAAGCTTCCTCAGATATTGGTAGGACAAAAACTTTGTTCATAAAACACTAAAATAAAAAATATGTCACGGAAACATACAAAGTCACCCACTTACATTCATTTAAGAGGTTATTACCTTCTTATCAGAGACTATCACAGCCAGATGCAACTATGCTCAGCAGAATTATGTGAAAAGGACTACAGAAAGCATCCCTCAGAGCAGAAATCATTCAGAACGGTGACTGAGCTAGCCTTGAAGTGAAGAACCCACGCATTTTCTACACAGCTTATGAAGAGAGCACATCCGATAGCACCATCAATTGCACTTCAGTATGTCCACTTTAGAACTGTTTCCTATTGCAAGCCATATTAAAATAGATTATCTTTCCATTTTTATCCAATTAAAAAATACTGTACCTCACAGTAAAATCATAGGAGCAAGAGGCCAGTAAGGTTGCATGGAATGGTGAAAACTGCAAGACAACAAAACAAAACAATATTAAAGTAAAACCACTGTGAACATATACAGACTTGCTGTAAGTAGAAAGTTACTGAAGTTCAAGTATTTAAACTGTTTTGGCAGGTACCACATCATGTTGCAACAAAACAGACTACATTAACAACTTTCACTGCCATGCTTCTATTTACGAGGAACGTTCTATGGAATCCTGGTTTGGTTTGATTTAATTACAGCAGTGCCAAACAACCCTGCTGTAAAGTTAGTAAGTTTTAAGACAGTCAAATAAACAGTCATTGAATTCAGCTTTTGGCTGACAAGCTGAGCATCATCTCAATATATACAGTGAGTTTCAGAAAAGCTATGTAACAAGTTTATTATTTTCAGAGAGAAAAATTGTGCCACACTGCAAAGAATGTAAGATATATTACTGTCATCAATTCCATGTCCTAAAATTTTGAAATTATTTACAGAAATTGGAAAATCTGAGGTAAGTTGAAAAACTGAAGGCAGCGTAATGTCACTTCATAGTTCCTCCTCTCCTGCAGGGTAATTTATGGGGGACACTCTTCTAGGGAGCACTGCAGACAGGTTTAAGAACTGCAGCAATAAGGATGTAGGTAGGTGAAAATTGTTCACCTTGGCTCCAGCTTTTTCACAATCCTCCGTTTCCAACTATTTTAAGGTCTGTATTTCTCACCAGGAAATACAGAAGTCATTGCCATAACTTCAGTTTGAAATGCAGGTCCCCCACATCATGGTTCATTGGCCAGATTCTTCCTGCAAAACGTGCAATATTATTCACAGTCAAAGTGAGGCCTGGGCTATGGTCTCAGTTGCCCAAGTTGCCAAGAGAGCAGTTTATGTTCTTGCATGCTGAACTCTGCTGACAGAATTCTCTTCACTAGAGCAGAATCAAGGATGTGCATGCTTGAACTTTAACCTCCCTAAGATTCCTACAATTTTTCTGGAGGTAAAAAAAAAAGCAAAACCACAAAAACCCAAACCAAACAACAACAACAAAAAAAACCAATACAAAACCCCCACATAGTTTCAGATGAAGCAAAAACATCTTGTCAAAGCTGAAAAGCTTCACATTAACCTCATGTATCTGAGAGACTTACTTAAGAAAAGTCTATCAAAATACTTAGCTGAGTTCTACATATATAAGCTGACAGAATTTGAATGATGTCTTTCTGTTACAAAGAGAGGAGATTATTTTATAAGTGTCTTCCACTTAACCATAAGATACTACAATTTTATAATCTGAACAGTTGCATATAGACAGAAGAGACCAACACATCATCCAGCCTGACCTTCACAGATCATTCAGCCAAATATCTTCTTAGGTAAACTCAAAAGCCGTAACTACTTTTCAGTATGAGATTGAAGCCAGCTAAGAATATGAGACAGCTAAATGCACCAATGTAAAAATCTCCTGAAAAGGGCTCCAGACAACCTCAGTATGCTGATAATGGCCTGTACTGTAGTGAAAGGCCACAAGAAACCTGCACAAATCCTGACTGTGTTTGGTAGAATTCCTTGCCAGCCCAGACCTGACAGTCAACACAACCCTGAACAAGTGAACAGAATACAAAAGACAGACAACTGAAGAGTGTGACTTCGTGGTTGGTTTAAGGTAATTTAAAAGTGCACTCTGCTGCCAAGACTTGTGGCCTTCCCTTCCCTTCCACTTCCACTTACGCTGTGGTCTCCTGCCCCCCTCCTTCGTGTCAGGACTTGCAATTGTGCGCTTGAGTGACAAATGGAGACACTCTCTTAAGTCCACAGGGACCATGACTATCTTGAAATGGATATCTATCTCTCAAGCTCTCAAACCCTCCTCATGTTCCTCATGGAAATACACTGACTTTGAAGATGTCATTTACTTTGAAATCCCAGCAACCTGCTAAACATCAAAATGTTTTACAGTGCTAAATGGAAGGTTTCCAAGAACAGTCACTGTAGCATCTAGAATCTTCAACACCTGTTGTTTTCTTCCTAGTTATTAGATAATATAAAATATTACTGCTTTCCAGACCGATTTGTGTAACAATTCAGTGGTGGTCAATGGGGAATAATATACAACTTACTTTAACTCTTCTGATAGCATAGGTATGACCAAGCAAGACAAACACTGGCTGCCGGATGTTCCGCAAATCCCAGCCCTTCAAGCTACAGTCAACGGCACCAGTTACCAGCAAGTTCTGATGATTGGATAAAACACAGATATATCAATAGAACTTCATTATTAAATTGCAGTGATGTGCATGTTGGCTACAAACGTCAGATAAATCAAACAATACAGATGAATACATTATAAATGAGGTCTCCAGTGTGTGAATTTAAGAGAACAGAGAAATACAAACTATTTCTCCACTATGGACTGTTCTGTCTGCTACACAAAAGAATAAGCTAAATGTCTGATCTACTTGGGCTGCCATCTGCTGGGAAAAGGCTCTCCTGAAGATGTAGTAGCAAATGAGAGCAACAAAGCAATTAGACTTGTTTTCATAAAGAGAAGATGCATTAATGTTGCAATAAAAACCCAGGCTATTTAATAAGAGTGATTAAATTAGGAAAACAGTGGGATGGCAGGTTTATACCTCATCATATTTGCACCAGTCACAGCTCAAGATCTCAGCCTGGTGGGCTGGTATCACAAGTTTGACTCCTGGGGCTTTTACATCCCAAACTCTTAAAGTCTGGTCACCTGAAACAAAGAGAAACTGATTCAACATTGTGGAATTAGTTTTGGGATACAGTTAATCCATTAATACTTATTAGACTAGTTTATTGGCTGTATGAAACACAAACGATTACATGAGGACACTCATGCCAAATAAAGCAAGCACATTATAGACATGGAGGTCGGGCTGATGCACAAAAGGAATCAGAACTCACTACTGCTCTTGGATTAGAAAAAAAGCAAACCAAAACCAACTTCATTTTACTGCTAAAACTTTTGTCCAGCTTAACTTGAGAGCTGTGAATGAACTGAGCTTCTCTCTCTTTACCTCCAGCCAGAAATTGTCTTCTGTCACTAAAGATCTTCAGCATTTGTGTAAAATCATAGGAATTCAGATGCTAATGGCTTACAAAGACATGGAAAACTGCATCAGATGACAAGACAACCATGCTTTTCAATTATTTAAATCGTGATTCTCTCATTAATCCTGAATACTTAGCTTCACATGAGAAAAAATGGACTCTCCAGATAATTTGTTAAGAGAGACAAAATGAATTAGAATTCATTATTATGCCTGTGTTCGTTCAAGAGACAAATGAAATCACTAGAAGCTGTACACAAACACCCATGATTTCTACAGAAAATGTGTATCAATACCAAGTAAATTAAAAAATACTGGTTTACCTTGCTACTGAAGAAATCACTATTGTTTCTTTACCAGAAATACTCCTGGAAATCCTCAAATTGCCTATTATTAATTATGATTTTTCTGTTGTATAGTTACAAGCATTTCAATGGTTTCAATGCCTGGTTGGTCATTGGCCTCAAAATATACAGCTGGGCCCACAGAATCATAGCTCTTCATGGAATCACAGAATTGTCAGGGCTGGAAGGGAGCTCTAGAGATCATCTAGTGCAACTCCCCTGCTAAAGCAGGATTGCCCAGAGTACATTACTCAGGACTGCATCCAGGCAGGTCTTGAATATCTCCAGAGAAGGGGACCCCAGAACCTCCCTGGGCAGCCTGTCCCAGGGCTCTGTCACCCTCACCGTAAATAAGTTTTTCCTCATACTTAAATGGAAGTTCCCATGTTCCAGCTTGTGCCCGTTGCCCCTCGTCCTGTCCCTGGGAACTACTGACCAGAGTCTGGCTCCATCCTCCCTGCACCCACCCTTTAGATACTCGTAGGCATTGATAAGGTCTCCCCTCAGCCTTCTCTTTTCCAGGCTGAACAGTCCCAGCTCTCTCAGCCTTTCCTCATCAGAGATGTGCTCCAATTCCCCAGTCATCTTTGTTGCCCTCCACTGGACTCCCTCCAGTAGTTCCCTGTCTCTCTTGAAGTGGGGAGCCAAGAACTGATTCCAGTTCTCCAGATGTGGCCTCACCAGGGCAGAGTAAGGGGGGAGGATGACCTCTCTCGACCTACTGGCCACACTCCTCCTTATGCACCCCCCTGGATTCCAATGGCCCTCTTGGCAACGAGGGCACACTGCTGGCTCATGGATCATTTACTATCTACCAGGACTCCCAGATCCTTCTCCTCAGAACTGCTTTCCAGCAGGTCCACCCCTAACCTACACTGGTGCATATTCTTCCTCCCCAGGTGCAGGAACCTATACTTCCCTTGTTGAACCTCACTAGGTTCTCCTCTGCCCAGCTCTCCAGCCTGTCCAGGTCATGCTGGATGGCAGCACAGACCTCTGGAGTGTCACCAACCGTCACCAACCCTCCCTGTTTGGTATCATCAGTGAACTTGCTGAGGTCACACTCTGTCCCCTCATCCAGGTTGTTGATGAACATGTCCAACAAACCAGACCGAGTACTGACCCTTGGGGGACACCACTGGTTACAGGCCTCCAACTCAGCCCTGCTCTGTTAATCACAACCCTCTGAATTCTGTCACACAGCAAGCTCTCAATCCACCTAATCCTAATCTTTTCAAGAAACTGGCTGCAGTTTAAATAAAAGTATCCCCAGAGCCACAATAATAATATTCCTATTACACAAACTACCAGGCCCTGTAGGCTTTGCAAAAAGAGTTAAAACATTTTGCAAGTTCATTACAAAAATGAAGCTAGAGAGCTGATGACAGAAGACTGGCCTCATGCCTGTGGTACTACCCGGATCAGGGAAAGCTCTGCTCTGATGGTTCGGTGGCTGGCTTCTCCTCAGATTTCATGACTGTGAGAGATCCTGTACTCTTGGAGGAAACACTGTGGGAACAACATTTCTCACAGTTTTCACTCCCCTCGCCTACTTTAATGCTGTCAGGAGCAAGGCTGCTGCTCAGTGTGTGTACAGCACTCCTGACAGGGACACCCTGCAGGCAGCTGGAGCCCCACACATCACTGCCATGCTGGTGAAAGCAGGGCAACATATGGGGAGGAGGAAACATGACCAGCAGGGTTTTGGCAAAAAAAGGGTAGTATGCCCATCCACCCACCATTAGTCTTGCTTATCTGTTTGCCTGCACAGGACAGATTTCAGCTTGACTCTTAAGTCTTTCAGAAATATTGTAACAGACTTCTTAAAAAGCTTTTATTTTAATTTCATCAGATAACATAGATTTGAAGGGGAAACATATTTCATGACAGACAGGATCATCTCTCCTAAGTAAATAAATATATAAATCCAGGTGGACTTGAATGAACTGCTACAGAGATGGGCCACAGTTAGCATTATAAGGGCCAAAAACATTTGGAAAAGTAAGTTACTCAGCCAATAACAATTTTGATACTAAATAGACAATTGCCCCAATTATTCCTTTTTTAATAGAAAATGCTGATGTACAAGAAAAAGAGTTCTTTTATTTTATTTCTTTGAAAATGCTAGACTTAGCTGTTATTAATTCTGGCTGGCATTATTTGTAAAATGGAGTAACATAATATGCAAGTGAACCTTTCTGTGAATAGAACAGAATGAATTAAAGCCAAAGGCATATCCAATTTTTCCATTTAAGCTGTAAGTGGAAGAATCAGATTAATTTTTAAAAAGTGCTGATAAACAGTGTAATGCTGACACATTACACATTTTAACAAACTTTTTTTAAAACCTCAAACATCTTTCCATGATCTCACCACATAGATTTTTTTTTTACATTTAATTTCAAGAAAAATTGCTGTTAAAAATTTTGGAATTTCCGCATTTCTATGACTCCTTCAAATCTGCATTACAAAGGATTAATTTCTTCCACATGGTAAAGCAGCTGTAGGATAGTAACAATAGGAAGCACAAGTAAAGCACACCTAGTACAATCGTATCCACTAACAGCCACTTCCAGTTGGCATCCCAAAGTGAGCAACCACAAAAGGGGCCAACATCTCCCGCAGAAAGTATTTCTATTTTTGTAAAAAGCAATTTCTCTATGGCAACAGATTTTTGCTAGTCTGTTAGATAATTATGATTCCAGATTTGTTTGTATATTGTACTGGCTTTCTTTCATTTTAATGAATATTTGTGAAATCTTGGACGAATCGATAGAACTAAACAATATATACTCATCTATTCAACACTTTTGAAAGAGATGCTAATCTACAAGCACATCATCCCTGTACATGGGATAAAGACTGCTAATGGGAATGACAATGTATGATAGTGAAAAGATAGTTTATTTAAGATTTACATTTCATGTCAGTTTTATACTAGCTTTTTATTCACAGATGTATTTTACCCAAATCCATAAATCATCATCTCCTAGATCCTGTGACAATAACTGGCTAAGCAACCATTGCCAGACAGTGCAGAGGTACACCATTAACTATAAAAAATAGCTAGGTATTTGGGAGAGTAATAAAAACCCAAGGAACCTTAAACACTCTCTGAAGGCAAAAAGGAAACTAACCAGGACAGACAGAATGTTTTTCAAGAACTGAAGTACTTTAGCTTAAAGTTTTATGTTAAAAAAATGAATCTGATTTCTTTTTAAGTTCTAAAGCAAGAAATCTGATCTCCTTACACTGTTCTCTCATCAAGAAAAAAAAACCCAAACAAATAATATATCTTTACTTAGGAAAAAAATTTGGCATAAAAGACACAAGAGGGCTGGAGCACCTTTCTTATGAAGACAAGCTGAGGGAGTTGGGGTTGTTCAGCCTGAAGATGAGAAGGCTCTGGGGAGACCTCATAGCACCTTCCAGTGCCTGAAGGGGCTACAGGAAAGCTGGGGAGGGGCTGTTTACAAGGGCTTGTAGGGAGAGGACAAGGGGCAATGGTTTTAAAATGAAAGAGGAGAGATTTAGGTTAGAGATCAGGAGGAAATTCTTTAGTGTGAGGGTGGTGAGACCCTGGCCCAGGTTGCCCAGGGAAGCTGTGGCTGCCCCATCCCTGGCAGTGTTCAAGGGCAGGTTGGATGGGGCTGGGAGCAACCTGGTCTAGTGGGAGGTGTCCCTGCCCATGCAGGGGGTTGGAACTAGATGATCTTTAAGGTCCCTTACAACTCTTAACCATTCTGTGATTCTGTGATTCTAAGTATTGGCCTATATGGTGTAACATCAAAAAAACGCTCGATTAAAGTAAGTATTTCTGCAGTGCTGTTGAATGATTACAAGTTAACATTACTTGCTTACTTTAGTGTTTTAAAATACTAAACCAGATTAAGCTGTTTAGTCTGAATCAACTAGAAAACATGCAGGAGAATAAAGTGCAGAACCCAAACCTCATGACTCTCAAAAACAACCTCTTTAGGCATGTTAAAAAGGTTATGCTGCCCATTTCCATCATAGATAGTACAAGGGAACCTTAAACAGGAATAATAAAGCACATGAGATTCCACACAGACAGAAGTAAGTGACACAAATAGCAGCTTTATTTAAGTCACCCAGCAGGACTGTACGAAATGCACAACATCTATTTCCATGTAGAACAACCTGGGTATCAAGGAAACTTAATTCCCAGTGGAAACATACTTTCCAGCTGGTAATTTTTCAGTCTCAATACAAAATGCTGTAAAGCTAAAAATCAAAAGAGCTCTAAGTTACTTTAGAAAAGATCTCAGAGACTTTTTCTGAAAAGAGTTATTTGCTAAAAAACAACCAACCAAACAAACAAACAACATTTATTTCAGTGTTTGCCAAGATGATTAAACATCAATCTTCAGACAAAATTTTTATTATTTCAAAATTGACCTAACTTATGACTTATTATTGCACCATTCTTCAGCAAATGGCAATAGTGGCCAAATACCCAACTCTAACCCAAAACATATACATTCACTGTAAAAAACTTGTTGCATTTTTCTTCTCAACACTAAACCATTGTTTTACAATATAAGATTCTAATATCAAATATTATAACCTGAAAGTGCTTTATATTGCAGCACGTGCTGCACACAGGACTTCACTATGGTTGCTGTGTACCACAACTGAGGGCCAAACTCATTTCCTGAGCAATATTTCAGCTGGCACCCCAGGGACACAAGGGTTAATTCATTAATTCTGCACTGTGCTAGTATGTCTTGAAGCAATGATTGGAAATGAAAACACCCACCTCACTTCATTACATTTATTTGACACAAAGTAAGCAGGTGAAATATATTGTAATAGCTTCTAGCATAAAGAGCAGTTCAACTAAACCACAACAAAACACTCCTTGCTCAGCTTGCTCTCCAGATGCTCAATTTGTACAGCAAGATGCTGTGCAGTAAATTGAAGCTTCCTATTCTTTTACCCCTGGAGGATTTGGATTCAAAAAATGACCAAGTTTTGCAAAGCCTTGAACCTTGCTCATGTTGGCATTTCTTCTAGTACATTCAACAAGCAAGTAACCGGGAAAGAACTCCTAAGAAGCAGAGTGGACCCACACCACACACAACCTAATGGCACATAAACCTCTAGTAGAGTGTTCTGGAACTCATGGCAAACCACTGTCACAGGACAGAAGATTATTTCCTTCAGTTTTTTAGGAACCTGAACAAACCCTACTTTTGTAAGCTTTTTTTTGGAATTACTTGTCTGCAAGCCCCAACCCACAACAGCTCCTTGTTTTGCCCTGTGCTACTTGTGAAGCAGGAATGTAAGCTGAAGAAATGAAAGCTGAAGTCAAGTATCTGACAACCTCGAAGTTAGGCCAGGAACATACACGTGGAAAACACCTCTTCATTGAGGAGCTGCATTCAAGGCTTTTCCTTTCTAACTAACTCAGTAACCATCCCTTTAACAGATGTACACCTTTCCCAGTTGATTATTTCATGCAAAATAATTAATTCATTTTTAGTTTTCTTTCACAAGTTGGATCCCAAACCCAGAAAGGTGTGCCAAGACTACATACCAGGTTGATTTATGAAACTACCACTTGACAACCCCTTAACTACACACATTTATCACTAAGAGACCAGTAGGCAAGAAGACAAACTTTTGAAAAGGCATCTCAACATGGCAGGGCTGCCAATAAAACAGAATACGAGATGGACAATGTTTTTCAATTTTGACCCTAAAGTCTAGGACTGAATGCAAAAGCTTACAAAAGTGGAGACTGGATGTTCAAGTTAATTTGTAAACCATCAAAGCTACAGATCCCAAACACTTTTGTCAACGTAATACACATTTCTCAGAAATGATCACATCTTGTTGTGGTATAAGGAAATTTTTTGCCCTGGGCTTTCAGTTTGGAAAACGAGTCTTTCAGCAAAGAATACAATTATTTGATCTAAATACTGATGTATGCGGACATTATCCTGCAGATTTGAGAAACTCTTCTTTTATTTAAGATTTTATAAAAACTATGTATCTGCCCTGATCAATGCACTTACAAAGTGTAATCATGATTTTAAAATTAATGCAGCATTAAAAATGAGGTCCCAGTAGCTAAGATTAAAGCTAGCAGTCATTTTAAATCTGGGCTTTGTCAAATCCAAACCATTCATATTTTCATTTGCCAGTGTTGTGTCTGCATCGAAGAATACTACAGTTATGCAAGTAAGGATAAAATGGTACTCATTAATTACTACCCACTGTTAAATTTAAGGGCAATAAAAACAGTTGATACTATATTGGATGCTTTCTTTATAAACCACAGGACTGAACAAGGCCTTTTGCTCTGCAGTTATGGAGAATCCATTAGCAGAACAAATTTTCATTTGACTACACAGTAACGTACATGTGGCACTTTCTTTATGTGCTTCTCACCGATTTACTCTCTGGATAAAAAAAAACAAAAACACAACCTTCTGGACAAATGACACAATAACTCATTAAACCCTTTTAGCCATCAAGATGCTTTTAAACATTTATGTCACTTCTCTAATGACATTTTCCACATCACTGTTTTTTTCAATGTTACCAGGGCTCTGGTTTGGTGCTGCACTTACATGTGAACATCCTGGTTATCTTATCAGCTCAGAAATTGTTACTGGCATCACAACAGCAGTTATTTACATATACATAATTGTACAAATGGTTGCTTGTACATGAAGACAACAGCATTAAGCACCTCACACATCCCCGTGAATGTTAAATGGACATGTATCAGATGCTGAATAAAAGCTAATTTAACTGAACGATCAGACATATTTAGCTTCTGTAATTCAACTGCATTTTGTTGTCCACTGCAGACAAACTTATGTTCCCTGTATGTATTCAGATTGGAGGATTAATGAAGCAAAATAACCATATTTAGCATTAAATTATTTTTCAACTGCTCTACTTACGCTACGAAGACAGGCTGAGAGAGTTGGGGCTGTTCAGCCTGGAGAAGAGAAGGCTCCAGGGAGACCTTATAGCACCTTCCAGTGACTGAAGGGGCTACAGGAAAGCTGGGGAGGGACATTTCACCAGAGAGGGCAGAGACAGAACAAGGGGTGATGGTTTTAAACTGAAAGAGGGGAGATTTAGGTTAGACATCAGGAAGAAATTCTTCACCATGAGGGTAGGAAGGCACTGGAACAGGTTGCCCAGGGAGGTTGTGGCTGCCCCCTCCCTGGAGGTGTTCAAGGCCAGGTTGGATGAGGCTTGTGCAGCCTGGTCTGGTGGGAGGTGTCCCTGCTCATAGCAGGGGGGTTAGAACATGATGATCTTTAAGGTCCCTTTCAACCTTAGCCATTCTATAACTCTATACTGCAGCCTTACATTTCTCTTTTTTTTCACCTGTATTCTTCTTCTATTCTCATAATACTTTGAGAAAAAGTCATATTCCAAAAGCAAAGACTTAACCCTAACAGCTTCAGGCAAAACTTGTTTAGGCACATAATGGTCCTTCTCAGCAGTTATTTTACTGTGGCTTGAGCTGTATTCGCTTTTCTGTTTTCAGTGTTCACAAGCTAATTACTTAAGTGGAAATTAAACTTTTGCTGGTATCTATGTGGATTCAAATAAAGCCAGAAAAAGGGCAGGAGAGAGGACTGCAAAAGGTCCCTAAATTTCCTTCTGTCTTTTTAATTTTCTTAAAAATAAAAAATAAACTTTAAAAGTGCATTGCTGTACTTAAATGTTGCTATGATTAACAACGTGTCTGAGTTATTTTACTAACACATGGAAAATTGAAGATGCTGCAACATGAAACAGTTCATTTCTGGTCTGAAGTGCTGAGAGTTTACTATGAGTAATTATGTGGTTGTGAGCAGGGAAGTGTGAGGTGGGATGAGAGAAAGGGGACATAAGGGGCAAGAGGAAGAATACACCCACGCTCTGCAATCCTAAAGCAGTTTAGCCTCCTTCAAAAGACAATGTTTCAATACACTTTAACGACACTCTTCAGAAAGCTATTGGTTTAAAAATTAAGAAAAAAACCCCACCACCATAAGGAAGATTAAAGTAAGTACAAGAAGTACAGACATTTTCAGTTACTGTCAACATGACACAAAGTTGCAGAAGAAGCGACCACAAAACTTAGGCCAACCCTTCCAGCAGGTATCTCAAAGAAAGGAACACCTGTAAATTCCACATGGTACTATCATGTTGGATTGCAGTTCTTCTCCTGCTCCAACTTCAGCTTAATAGAAGATCAGTAATCAGTGAAATTAACCTTTCTGTCCCATAATTTTCTGTCATCCTTATAAAGTGTGTGAATCATAACAAATTTCAAATGAGGAGGTCCAGCCTCCTGAACAATTCCACCTGACTTTCATTACATATCTTGACTGACAGTAGAATGCCATTAAGCACTGAACAGTGCAGTAAACTCTCTGAACATTAACTGTCTGATATGCCACTCTTACAACAAGGAAATGGCATTTATACCCAGAGCTAGAGGGTCATGAGTACTTCTACTGCCCACAGTCCTGCTTACCAAAGAGAAAACTCCCAATATGTATTTTCTGTAGTCAAGTCATCTAATCAAACTACAGGAAAATTCCAACGTAAAAACCAAAAGCCAATAAAGAAACTTTTCCACATGGGCATGTCATGATTTCTATTTTATGCTATTTCATTTAGAAGCACACCAGATGTTTTATTCTGGAAATTTTAAAGAGAGTCCACTAGCACTTTAAAAGACTTCATTTTCCTTTATCTCATGATTTTACACCTAGCATTACACTGTAAGATTTTTGTTTCACACCTGAGTAGTATTTACAGCAGAAAAAGATTGTGTCTTTTATGTGTGTTGTTTTTCCTATAAAATACTATGGAGTCACCGATCAGTGAAAACTGACTGCAATTAGGTTCAGGCTCCAGCAGTATATGTTAGTCCCTTTCAAATGGCAGGTTGCACAAAAGAAAAGGAACTCTTCAGTGTTTCAGTCAAAACTTCCAACAGCTGCACCCACTGCGTCACTCAAAGAACAGATCAATTGTGTGTTGCTGTATCCAATTTAAGTACCACCACATACAGCATCTAACAGCCAATGTTTCCCAGAATTGTTCAAGTGGCAATGTATTAGAAGAGTTTGTCTTCATAGCCTAGAGAAACAAATTTTAAATAACCAACTGAACCAGTAAAGCCCTTTTCTTCATATACAATATCAGAAATTCTATATGAGTGAGACTACCATGGAGGTGATGCTTCTGAGGACTTAAAGAGATCACAACACCCTCTAGAACTTGCAAAAAACCCTAAGCACTGTTTTCTCCACTAGCTTTGACCAGCTGGTACTCAGCTAGCATTCTGCAGTACATAGCTGCATTTCAGTAGAACTGTTCATACAGCACACAGGGCTCAATCCTGTAAGTTTCTGCACATCCTACTAGATAGGAACCTCACCAAGTATTACCTCAATGAATCCTTAAATAAGTTGGAAATACCTGTGCACCAGCACCCAGCTTCCAAGCACTATGTTAGAACAAATACATGTAACTTGTCATTCTAGATTAACACTGCAAGAGGAGTCAGACAGAAGTAGCCAGACTGAAATTTTAGGAAAGCACTTTTTCATCATTTCCCATGGAATAGGGAAGACTCACTGTGTCTCTTTAATTTCAGTAACAGGAAAACATATTTATACTTGCTTACCCTCTTGATATAAGAGCTAAACAGCTTCTATTTAAACCAGTATACAAGTCCAGCAGACTTGAAACCAGATGAAGTTAAGCCACTGGAGTTAATCCCCTAATATTTGTACTAAGGCAGTGTCTTACTGCACCTCAGCTTCCCACACAAACTCCGTGGCTCACAGCACCCCTGGCTCAGCCAGCAGTTAGGCTGCAGGTCTCAGTCCGGAGCTCCCGGTGTATCCCTGGAAAACACTGCCAGCTCAACAGCCTCTTTGCCTCTGGGTACACCCAACTCAAATATGACTGTATTGACCAGCAAGACTCGTAGCACTGGCCAAAGCAGAGCAGTAAAACTAATTATTACCCTTTCCAAAGAACAAGGCACAAAGATATCCAGCAGTACTTTAAACAGTTCAACAGGAACTGACTATGTTTCTCACAGAGCTAACAGTCGATTGACACTTGGGATAATTTGAACAAAATGTAAGCCAGAACACAAAATAAAGCATGATTGAACACTCAATAATAAGAATGAGGTGAATGGAAGAGAGCTACACAAAATAACAGAAAAAAATGCCATAAGGTCACTGAAGTGATAGCTAGAAAACTGCTGATCCCTGCTTAAATGACCAAGAGGATGATTTACAGATCATAACAGAACATACAACTCCAGCAGCTCCTGTCATTTTTAGTTATGACACATACTACCATCTGCTGGACAAAGTGCTGAACTAATCCAACAACACACAAGTGGATTTTTTTTCCTGTGAGAATTCCTTTACAATCATGTTTACCTGAGGCAGATGCAAAACAACCTGGGATGTGTGGAGACCATATAGTGCTGTAAATGACCCCTTCGTGGCCTTTAAAAGTGCTTAATGACTTCCCCACAGCTGGATCCCACTGAATAAAGTAAAAAGAAATCTGTTGAGGTACACATTCAATATGGAAGGAAAGGATTTAATACATGGAAAGGTTTTATACATACAGAAAGGACTAAATTAACCTTTTCTTTTTACCATGTATCATGAAAAGTATTTGTATACTTAAACTGGTATCAGCTAAGGGATAAATTGACATCTCAGTTAAAACAGAATTAAGCCTTGGTGTAAAAATAAAGACCAAAAGTGAATAAATGCTGTTTCTTAACACAAAGAACTATTCAGATCCAAGATAAATCACATTTTTCACCTTCAGCAGAAAACCAACATACCAGCTTGGCTGTTTGATCCCATGAACCAGACACCACTAGGTGCTCTCCTCTAGTTTGGCTCCAGTCAACACTATATGCCTATAAATGATATAACAACCTAGTTTAGAAAAAGCATTAGAATACAAGTTTCAAACTCAACTTAGCCAAAGTTTCACACAGTAGATTTGCAGATTGTCTGATCATCAACTAAAAAAACTACACCAGTCAAGCACAACAAACCTGCCAACAATGCCATTTACCTAAACAAAATTAAATTTAACATCTCAGTCTGGCATTAATGGTACATATATGCTCCAAAAAGCATCCAAAAAAGTAGAGATGGGCCAAAACACAAAGTTTAAAAAAAAAAAAAAAGTTGTAACAAAATCCATATGGACCCACAATCACCAGAAGTTTCTCTCAATGGTAAAAAAGTAATAATTCAAACAGATTTCTTGTCTCTTATCTAATTTTGTTCAAATACCTAGTTTCAAATTGCGAGCAACGTAAGTGCCACCTTTATTCAGGGTTGACTATGGAGTTAACTTCGAGGTCTTAGCTAACTAACAATAAACATGCTTTTTATGACATTTAATTCTCATACAAAATACATGCCATAAAATACTCCTGATTTGCATCTTTTGTAGGTTCTGTGACACTCTTTTACATTCATATCCTTAAATAAAAAAAAATTAAAAACTCAACTTCACTCATGATTCATCATTCAGCTATTAGAAAATTGCTTTTCTCTGTGTAGTTGAAATAAGCTCCCTCTTCTCTGGAGGCAACTGCTGCCGACAGGAAAACAAAGTGCATTATCTGCAACTTTCCTTTTTTATATTAGAATGTCCTGCTTCCCATATACTGAAAGTATATTGCTCTGGCATAATGTTGTGCTAGCTCCCTTCCTTGAGAAGCTTAGAATTCAAATGTGCGAGACACTCAGTACTTGACAAAAGTCAAATACCAAACTGAGACAATGCTTTTGTTTGTTTTTCCAAACCATGCCTTTACATCTTTGCTTTTCTCCTTTTGTCCGCTAAGTACCAGTACTACAGCTCATCAGAACACCCTCCCTTCCAATAGACTTCACCTGTTAACATAACAGAGGAGACACACAAGTACCCGCTCTATTCTAAGAATGGAAGACATTAGGGTTCTCCAAAGTGGCTCCCGAGCTCCTCACAAACATCACTCTCCTTCCCCCTGAATCTGTGCAGTTTCCTGTGCTCAACTCCTGAGCTGTTGCGTTTGCAATGCCCCTCAGTGTATCGCCACGCGGTGTGCCTCTCACACAACAGCACTACAGACTCAGCTCAGTTGAAGGGTTTGGCTCAGTATTTTCCAGAGAGAACGATGTCTCTGAGAAACATGTACCTGTGTCACACAGTTCACCTAGCCCCACATATTTGGGATGTATCAGATCTACTTTTACTCGGCTCTCATGAGACCCCACCTGGAGCACTGTGTGCAATTCTGGAGCACCCAAAATGTTGGGATTTATGGAAGATTGGCAGGCCCGAATTAAAACAACAGTATTGCAGGTGCCATTAACTAAATCGTTAGGCACTCTGAAGCAAAACCGTGGGACTGGTAAACAAGCGGATGTCTCACAGGCTGGTACCCCACGGGACCAGCAAACAGCAGGTGTCCTATCTCACGGTTGTTATCTCATGAAGTAGTGGGAAAAGAATGTTGTAGCAAGAACTGAGAGGCACCGTCTGGGAAGCAAGACACCTTGGGTCATCCTGACACGGGCAGTAAGTGACAAGACACGTAGCCAGTCATATATTAATTGTGTATGTGTGTAACCAACAGGGTCTGTACAGGGTGGAACATCTGGAGTCAGAGGGGTATAAATTGCCGCCATTTGTAAAAATAAAGGTCTTCGGTTATAACTCTTATAGAGTTGTGTGAAGTCCATACGTCGCCTCCGACACCAAAAGAAGAAGGACATGGAGCTCCTGGAGAGAGTCCAGAGAAGGAAGATGATCCGAGGGCTGGAGCACCTCTGCTATGAAGACAGGCTGAGAGAGTTGGGGCTGTCCAGCCTGGAGAAGAGAAGGTTCCAGGGAGACTTCATAGCGGCCTTCCAGTGCCTGAAGGGGCTACAGGAAAGCTGGGGAGGGGCTTTGTACAAGGGCTTGTAAAATGGTTTAAAACTAGAAGAGGGGAGATTTAGGTTGGACATTAGGAAGAAATTATTTCCTGTGAGGCTGGTGAGACTGGAACAGAATGCCCAGGGAAGTTGTGGCTGCCCCATCCCTGGAAGTGTTCAAGGGCAGGTTGGATGGGGCTCCGAGCAACCTGGTCTAACGGGAGGTGTCCCTGCCCATGGCTTACAGCTCCCTTGCCAGCCATCAGCACGCAGGTCTGTGTAGCACTTTTGGTGGTGACACAGCTCTGTGTCCATGCAGCAGACCTGGCTGGCACTGCCCAGCTCTCTGCAGCTGCATTGGCAGCAAAGGGATCTGGGCAAATTCTCCTTCAGGCAAGAACTCCAAACAGTGAAGTGGCTCAGAAAAAGCAAGAGTTATTTTCCAGTTAGGACGTGACAGGTCCAGGTAATGGTAAGAGAATGACAAGGAGATGATGTGGAGAACCAAGTAAGGCTGGCTTTTATTCTTCTTGCCTTTTCATGCTTGCATCCAACATAAATTTACAGATGGTGCAATAGAAGCTGTGCCGAGCAGCTGGGACAGCGTAAACCTTTGCTGTTAATCTTTTAGTGCTTTACCTTCAATCATAAAATATATTAATAGTAGTTTATGCCTCCCACACTGCAGCAAGAAATGCCTTGGGCAAGATGAAAATTTGATGAAAAGTCGTTGTAGAAAAAATAAAAAAAAGGTTCAGAAATGAAGTTCAGGCTCACTTTACAAGACAAATTTAATTCAAGCATTCTATTATCTCACATTCCAGTAAGACTTCACTAAAACCAAAGGAAATTAGACTAATTTATTAATGAGATCCAGCAGTTGGTTAGTGCTGGAATAAAACTCATTGTCCTTTCACAATAAAGCCATGCTTTTAAATTAAAAATGCGCATTCTTTTTAGGAGGGACAATGGTCTCATTTAGGAAAAAATAAACAGATCCCTGTCAGTCACACATTAGAAATGTTACAAAATGCAGTGACAAAACTGCAATTACAAATGTCAGACAGGGATTAAGGATTAGGAAGGTAGTCAATAATTTTAAAAAGCATTGTCTACCAATGTTTACCACAAAGTATTGGGCATATTCCCTCTGAGATCTATCCTCCTAATATATGTTTATAAAGAATCAATACAAACCTTGTGTATCACACCAGAAACACTCAGCCCATGCATCCTACACTGTCTTTCTACCTCATGGTTGAGTGACTCCACCTCCCCATGCTACCTGCTAAACCAAGACTTGGACACAGAAATGTTTACTTCACAAACAACAGATGGTGTAGCAGAACCAAAATAAACTTTTGGACAGAATTTCAACGAGAAAATGACAGTCAGAAAAAATTTATAACTTCAGTATCATGCTTTGCCTACATCTGTTACTACCAGCAGCCTTTGACTACCACAAAATCCTGATCACAGCTACAAACTCAGGTCTCAAAATTCTTTATTTACGTAGTACATGTATTAAACCAAAGCAGGAAAATCACAAAGAAATAAGGTACAGAAGACACTGTTATGTAACTGCAGTCACTCAGCTTTCAGCGTTGTGCTTCGTATCTGAAAAAAATACCAGCTTCTTCGTGAAAACAAAACTGGATTCCCTCCATAATTTTTATTGACTATATATCCACTAGGTTATTTTATTCAAATTTATGTAATTTAGATAAAGCATCAGTAAACCAGGCTAAAATGGATTGCATCTAAAGTTCAAAGACTTGACAGAAGTGAGGGGAGAGTTAGAATGAAAGCACACACACACACAAAAGGGTAGAAAAATCACTAAGGGGAAGTGTCCTTTAAAACATAGAAATACATTTATGAACATGGATATAACATTTTTCTCTACCCACATTGCACTGCATAAAGAAACTGAAATTTTAAGAAAATCAAATGCAACAGTATCAAACAGTAATCAAAAGGCTAAAAAAAAATACATGGCATCCCAGTTTTTGATTACTGTTATTTGAGTAGGATCTCACAGATGCTAGGATGGAAAAGGATAAGCAGTTCCCAGGGACAACAGAAGTACTAAGGATCTGAATAATGTGTATGACTCTACATCCTCAAGGATAACACTGCTAAATGCATCAGCTGTCTGATTGAGACCTACCCAATAACACTCTCTAAAACTCACAGAACAACTGCAGTACTTTCATACAACCCAGTGATTACTTGACATATAAGAAACCATAAATGCTATTTCTGAAGATCTTTGATTTCTGTAATTAAGCAGTACCTACTACAGCATACAAATGTACCTATGAATATGTACAACAGGTAATTCACTTTGTATTCAAAATAATATTAAGTTATAAATTCAAACCACGGACCCAAACAAAGCTAAAAAATAGACAACAAAACCCACTTTTGATTATAAAACCACAAGTAAATCTCTTAATAATTCAAACATTAGATCATCCATTAAGTTTTTCAAGTTTGCCTGGTTTACCTCCTGAGTGTGCTCTTTATAGACTTGCAGGGGACCTTTGGTTTTAGCTGTATCCCAGATTTGCAGAGATCCATCTCCACTAGAAGTGATCAACACATGTTCGTTATTCTCGCTCCAGGTCACATCAAACAGGCCATCATTCCAGTCAAAACTAAATTGGAACAATGAAGATATTTGTCTGTGAGAAAGCACAACATAAGTCTGGACTAGTTACATGCAAAGACAGTATTTATTTAAATCACCCTCTTTACCATTCTAACCAACATTTCTATATATTTGGGTTTCCAGTAAATCCCCTTGCAAGTAACTTACTTGTTATAATGTCAACTTTTACAACTGTATGCAAGAATAGGTTAAGTTAAAGCATAAATGAGCCAGACCTTCCACACAGAGAGTGAAATCTGATTTCAGTCTCAAACTAGCCAGGCAGACACAGAGGTACCACATGTCTCAGTCTGATCTATAGTTTCTCCAGGATGTTGCTACAGAGGTAGGAGCTCTTTGCCTGTAACAACTCTGGTAAACAAAGAAATAAAACTCGTGTTGGGAGAGCTCTATCCAGTTCCCAACACAATTAGGAAGCTGAGTCACAATGAAAAACCAACAGAAAGACAGTCATGAACATATTAAAGATCTCTGCACTCCCTTAAAAAGGGCTTTCAACACCCCAACAATTCATCATACGGGATCAAATACCATGTATTAATTGCTATGCAACAACTGTGAATGACCGTGCAGTTATCTGATGGTAAATATGAATTTATTTACCCCCTCTTAACTGAGGGTTCACCTACGCTCAGGTTAAACTTCATGGCACCCTGCAGTACTGATGAGGGAAAGGCACACACAGAGAACATTTCAGAAGAGAAAATTACACAGCTTGTGGCTCAGGAACTCACAGGACTTTCTACCACAAAATAAATGTAGTCACTGGAAACATAGAAATGAACAGTACTAAACCAGAGAACTTAACAGAACTAACAACATTGAACAGCTTCAAAAAGTTTTGCTTTATAACTTATAAATTAAAAAGTTTATCTGACTATGATTAACTATTTGTTAAGCATTTCTATTTCAGCTCTCTTAATCTAAACAATTGCTGTTTCAAAATTTGCTTTAAAAAAAAATGTTAGGTCAATGATGGCCAAGTGTTAAACCCCCTCCTTCCTAACCTTTCTCCTCCTCCCATCCAGAACACAAATCAAACTCATCTCAAACCCTTAGGATACTGGATCTCCTAGGAAGGACCTCTATGAGTTTAGGCAGCTTCCTGCTCTACTTTCAGTACAAGTCAGTCACAAGGACATAAATTTAGGTGGCAATGCACTGTTCTTAAAAAGCTAAAACTTTTAATTGCAAGCTAGAAAGGCTGCTTTTAATTTCCATTGTAATTTTCTATAGAATTGTTTACACTACAGAAATGGTGCAATCCAGATTACCTCCTATAACATAATCTATGCAATGTAAACCTATAATGTGTATGTAAACAGAAATACACTCATTTGTATGTAAATACAAAAACACATCCTCAGTAGATACTGTAGCATGGATGCAATGTTTTTTTATGGCTAAAAATAACCCAACAATACTGGGGTTGTGTCCTGTACTCACAGGTACATAGTAAGTTTTCCTCCTGCAAAAATAAAACATATTACCTCTTGAGCAGAAAAATCCCAGCTTCATTTTGTTCCAGCACTGCCAGAGTTCCACAACCTAAACCAGCAATACAAAAGAAAACATCACAACTAGTTCCCCCGTGCCAAAAGAAACGGGTGTTTGCTCTGAGGGTAGCTACGATGTGCAAATACAAAGGAGATCTGAACTTGAAGAGGACAACCAATCAGTTGCATAAATAAACATCTTGTTGTCTCATGTTCTCTAAACCAGTAACTCAATAATAGATGGGGTTTGAGGTTGTTTTAACTTCAGTATACCTGTGGGTGAGGTTGGAAAAGAAACAACTCACCAATAAAGCAAAAAAAGTACGTTTCCCCCACGAACCTCACCTTACAGACATGCCAGCATAGGGTTCCCTTGTATCTTTTTGATAAACCAGCAGACATTTTTTTCCCTCTGAATCTAGGAAGACGAACAGAGCTCTCCAGAAATGAAACAAATAATTCGAGAAAATACACATGCGCACTGCTCTCCCATAGAGACTGGGTTATTGTCAAAGTCATTACACATTTAGAACTTTGTTTAAAAGGAACGCTTTTAGAAGCAGCACTCCCACTGGAAATGGAAAAGGTCCCGAGATAAGCTCGGCGCGCTTCCTGGGGGGCACCCTGGGGTGGCCAGGGCCTGCCTGGCACCCCGTGACCGAGACTGAACAGTTACAGCTTTAAGGTTCTGGACACCCAGATCCCCACCCACCAACGAGCCCCCGTGAGCAGCCGCCACGGGGCACTTATGGTCACGGTTACCCACCCCCTCCTTCGCCCCCCGCCGCGGACGCCCCGCCCGCACCTGCGATGCCGTAGTACTGCGCGGCGGCGCAGGCCACACGCCCGGGCCAGTAGGGCGAGAACTCCACCGCGTAGCCGTGCAGCCCGGGCAGACGCAGGGCATTGCCGCCCGCCGTGCCCATGACCCCCGGGCCGAGGCGCTGGGAAACCCCCGCGCCGCCGCCGAGCGCACGGCCCCGCCGGAAGCGCCCCGCCTGCCGGGCGGTGCTGAAGCTGTGCCGCCGCCATCTTTGGCGATGGCAGACGGCGGCCCGCGGCGCTTTTACTGTGGCAAACCGCCCCGGCCCCGGCGGGCCCTGCTGGAGAGGGCACCGCTGCCGCTTCAGAGCCGCCCTGGGCTCCAGGGGCTCTGCTGCTGGCCCTGGGTGGCCGTGCCGCTGTGCCTCGCTGCACCAGCCATCCCCAGTTCCCTTTGGGCCTCTGTGGTTTTTCCCGCCGATGCGGCCTTGCACGCAGACCTCCCCAGAGGAAAGCTGTAAGCTTAGGAGGGCCTACTGAGAAATTTGTCATTTTATACTGTTAGGTTTTCATACATACCCACTGTGATTCGTAATTAAAGGTCACCAGGCCTCCGACCACTTGGTGCCCATTTCTCATGATTCTGCAAAATTGCTTTTTGGTGAGAAGAGGACTTCCAAACTTAAGACAATCCATTCCTTTATAAGCTACATAAGACACATATCAGCACCTTGTGTGTGCATCAACTTCAATACACAAGGTCTTTCAATCATAGTATAAGTATGTATGTTGCCTGTCATTTTTCCTTTTAAAAAGCGCTTCTAACATACTTAATTTTCCTGGAAATCCTCTTAGTACAAACTCATATCTGTCCCACATATATGGGACTTTACTATACAGGCACAGAGATTATTCCAGTTGGACACAGTCTACCCTAATGAGTTATAATGATCTATGTGTGTAGAAATAAAAATGCAAAGGTACTATTTTACACATTAGGAAGGTACAGTAAAGGTTAATTAGATTATTTACTCACAGTTACATCATGGAGCTTGGAGGATAGTTATGTACTCCCACTAATCAGTGTTATATTTAAAACTAAACCTTGATTACAAAATCTATTATAAAGCCACACAAATGTCTAATTGCTTCAGCTGGCACTCAAATGCAGATCACTGAATTAGGAAGTTTTAATTCTTTGATCTTGTATTAAAAATGAAAACAAATATGTTTATCAGTTTCCAGGATTTTAGAATAAAAGAAACCCAAATTCAGTGCAAGTGAAGCTCTATGTATCCTTTGGATTATCACAGCAGCTCCTAAAGCCTCATGACTGACAGACATTATATGAGATCAGTTGTGGTTTTTCTTAACCCTGGGGCAAATGAATACCATATTGAATTGGCTGCTCCCTGCAGAATCTTTTATAAATCTTTTATCTTTTCAAAATGCAAGTTTCAAGACAATTTTCTGAGCAAGTGTTTTTAAAGTAATTCCCCTTTGTGACTGGGATGTCCATAGCAACATTTAGTGTGATGGTGCTGAGACCCTGGCACAGGTTGTCCAGGGAAGCTGTGGCTGCCCCATCCCTGGCAGTGTTCAAGGGCAGGTTGGATGGGGCTTGGAGCAACCTGGTCTGATGGGAGGTGTCCCTGCCCGTGGCATGGGGGTTGGAACTAAATGGTCTTTAAGGTCCCTTCCAACCCAAACTGTTCTGTGGGTCTGTGATACGCAGCCACCACGGTGGTGCAGTAAGTAAATTTGGGCTCGGCCTTCGTGTGTCAAGTGCTTGATGGTGTAAAGTCCAGTTGCTCCATGGACAATTTAGCTCTGATATAGCTGTTTATCACAAAGGTTCCATCAAGTGCATTTTCAAATCTAGTTGATCTTTTGCAAGGAGTGAAATTCTGCAAAGAGGTTATGCAAAGAGGAAGCAATTCTTAGTAGTGGTCCAGCTTTGTTTTAAAGACAGATTAAAAGAATTTTCATAAAGATCAAGAAGTGGATAAAAGGTTACAAGGAACCTTTCTCTTTCCTGAGGGAAAGACTAGTTCCCAAACAATTTTTTTTCACAGTCAAGCTTGTGAATTCAGGTTTTGAAGATCCTTAGAAGTAGGAAGCAAAATAATACAGCAAGGAAAAGTGTTTCCATAGCAAGATTTGAAGTTACAGAGAAAAAGAACTCCAGAAGCAAAAGCTATTTTACAAGCAAAGAGTGCAGGGCCCAACAAATAAAGCTGCTAACCGTGACTGTATTTCCTCCTCAGCCTCTGGGCAGGTGAGTACATTCAAGGCCACCAACTACAGCAGCTATTGACCCCAGTGTCGGGGAGCCGGCTCTCCCCGGCGGTGCCCCCGAGCAGGGGCTCCCGCGGGCAGCGGTAGGTGGCAGCCGTGATCCGCGGCAGAGCTCAGAGCCCGCCGGGCCAGGGAAGAATCACCCAGCTACACTGGGTTATGTTTTTCCTAACCCAACATCACTTCAATGAATTTAAAAAAAAAAAAAGAAAGCTGCTTACTATACGAGTTTTAGGCTATATTTATGCTGCTGTGTGAGCTCAGAGCTCAGCTCACAGTCATACCCCTCGTTAGCGTTGGAATAGGTAATAGAGATGCTTACAGCATTATCTCCACATCCCGTTCACCACCTTTCAGTCTAGTGAGCTCTGTTCTGCTACAAACACGTCCCTCATTTCCTCAGCTTCCTAGCTGACAGCTTAGGTGTGAGTTGAGCTGGTAACCATCACTGCTGTATACACAAATCCTGAAAAATAATCAGCAGAAACAGTTATCAGGAAGGCTCTAGTCCAGGTATTTAAAGAAGTAATGAAAAAAGCTTTTCTACCAGAGAAGGTAGATGGTGAGTTATTCCCTTACCTGCAAGGACAGGTAGCTTAAAACACTGCAAGTACTCAGGGACTGCAGTAAACTTTTTTCTGTCCTGTAGTTATTGAGCCATTCATTAAGCTTCATGTTACCAAGATTTTTCTACTGCGAGAATGTTTATTGACTAATAGAACCATAGAGTTTTCCAGATAAAATGCCCATAGAGTGATAAAGCTGTGTGAGATGAATCTTTAAGAAAAGCATTTAGGGTCCCAAGGCTGTGATAAGATTGCAAAACTGGCAACAGTGAAAATAAGCAGTAAGTAATCAAGGGGGCTGCAGAAATGCATGCAAAGGGAAAAGGCTCCCCTCATGGGGAAAGGGAGGCTTGTGTGAGACGGAAGGAAGAGGCAGTTAGCATGGAGACTTTTCTGGAAGTTTAAAAGGACAAAAGAAGCCAGAGGAGGGAAAGGCACTGGAGCAGAGGAAGATTTAGACAAGGAGATGTAGAATGAAGTGTGAGTTGTTAACGAGGGAAAAGGGTATGAGCAAGAACGGTGCATGTTCTTCACTGTGCTCCAAGGACAGTCTTGACTAATGAAATACCCATCCACAAACCATGTATCCACACTACTCCACTAGGTTTTGCTGACTGACATTTATGTGCTCCGTGCCATCATTTGGTAAGAAAATTCCTCCTGTTATTACTGTTACATGTTACAAGGTGATCAGCTGCATCCCTACACAATGGCCACCAGTCTCTATTTGCCTGCCCCTTTGTACTGAAATACTGCTTCACGTGTTCAGTGTAATCATAGATTTACCTCATCTGAAAGACTGGCAGCTGACTGCCTTGTAAGAAAACATTGCACTCTACAAAACATAAAGGCTTCTTCTGGCTGTCTGCACTGATATGCTTTGTCTTACTTTTTAGGACAGTTTTTAGAAACAAGTTTTTTTATTTCAGTGAAATAATTTCTGCTGCTTGTGAGAGTTCTGGTCTAAAGCTTACAGAAATTCCATTAGTTTATCTACTTTCAATATCTCATTCAGATTTTTGTATTTGCAAATTCCTTTACATTCTTTTTTTTTTTTTTTTACACATAATTGAGGCACGCTGGACTTTACTCCTGCCAACTTCTTTGTCCTGCTTATCAGTGAAGAATTTACGTTGTATCTCCAATCTGTCATTCCTATATATTGTCCTCTAGTTAAATAAGAGGGCTTTAAAGTATGGATGAATTTAAGTATCCATTTTAAACCCAGCTGTAGTGATGTATTTTAGTCCATTCCATCAGTTCCATCAGCACGACCATAAACAACATTCCAAGTACAGATTAGTCTAGAATAATTTTTCTCCCTCTACTGGACACTGATGGCCACAATACATGAAAAATATAATTTGGACAGTTATGTTAAATGCTTTACATTTAATTTCTATAAGTTGAGATACATTGGAACAATGTTTTTTGGTCTTGCATCTTGTTTATACTAGTTTGAGTGACTGACTCAAGCCTGGGGCATCTGTCATATGCTGTTTGTCACCCAGCAAAAATTGTATTTCTATTTGCAACTAATAGAGGTGGCAATTTCTTGAATGTTAAATTGTAATTATGGTTAAATCTAAAGGCCAGTGATGTAGAGCTGTAAAAACATAATTAAGAGAGGGTCGTTATTTCCACAAATTTGCAGCTGCTTGTTTTTGTCATAAAAAAAAAACAGAGCTGGAACAGGGTGATACTGAATGGTGATAATATGCAAACCATCTGGTGCTAAAGATGTTAGTTGTACATACAGCACTTGAGAACAAAGTGAACAAGGTAAGCGTACTTCTGATAACAAATGGGGTGTTATTTTGGTTTTTATAAAATCCTTGGAGTTACTGTCTCCTAATCAGACATTAAAACACAAGAGGTCCTAAAATGCCTGGTTGCTCACTTCAAAGAGCTAACAGATTGAAAGATGCGTTTTCACTGTATAAAAATGTGAGCAATTTGTGTTTATTATTCCAGATTCAACAGCTTTTTTTTTTTTTTTTTTTTCTGGTTTGGGTCCCAGCCTCACTCCCAGCCTAATCAATAGACAAACTAACTTGAATTTCTAATAGATGCAATGCTAAAAATGAAGCAAGCCTCACAAGGCAGCAACGCTAAGTGGAATAGCATGCTGCTTCCGTCTCCTTTCAGGCTGAGACTTCCTTCTGCACTTGACAAACACGGGCTGTTCTCGAAAACAACAGAGACATATTGTTCTTGCTTCCTGTGAGGTGATGTAACTGCAATGCTGAGTGGATTAACACCAATTCTGCATTTTGTGGAAAACTACATTATTTAGAAAAACACCAATTGCCATTCAGACTGTAGCAAGAAACAATAACCTACTGTACCTGGCAGATTAGCAAATATTAACTTTTCCCTGTAAACTGGTCTTTAGTTTGCTTGTCATCTTCCCACCCCATTTACCTATTTCTTATCAGCAGAAGCAAATGCCAGGCATATCTCTTTGAAGAAGGGGACTGCTCAATGCAAAAGCAAACAGCTATTGAAGTTACTGCAGTGACTAATTTTTCTAATTATTCCAGAATTGATCCTCTGTCTACAGAAATCATGGAAAACAATGATACAGGAGCAGGCTTTGTGCCAACAAGTTGATTAGTCTTAATGAGATCAGTTTTAACAGGATGGACCTATTGATATGACATATAAACATACCTGTAAATATGTATATTTTTCCTCCTTTTCTCCTCTACCTCTTTAATCAAAACCCCTAATAAAATGTAAAGCAATAAAATGATCATCCAATTTCACAGTATTTATGTTCAAAAACAGACTGCAGAAGTCTCAACATAATTTCATTTTCAAATCCATTTTGAATTCCTTAGAGATTCACTCTTGGCCTGCAAATACTCTGAAAGTTGGAGGTGTTCACCCTAGACATTATGTATTATTTCACATGTCAAAGGATCTTTTCCTCAACTGTGTGGCCTACTGGACAAAGTTAGCACAGCTTTTAGCTATAGGCTAGTTATTCCAATTAGTTTCCTTTCCCTGAATAAATATTTTTGTTAATTTTCAAGTGTGTGTGTGTGTGTTCTTCACAGTAAATTCCAGGTGAACGTCAGAAACCGACATATTTGATCAACATCCCCAGATTAGTTTTCCAGTTTCAACCAGCCACAGCCCCTTTGGTGAACTTGAACCTGTTTGGGAACACAGAAAGAAGGAGGGAGGTTTAAACGGGTAATACTGTAGAAGACAAGGGTTAATGACTATTAAATCATTAATAATGAGCGTCCCAGGAAGTGGGGAGGGTACCCTCATGGGAGGGCCGACCCCCTCAGGCAGCCCCCGCCGGGCAGGAAAGCCCTGTGAGGTCGTGGCTCCTCCACCCCTGAACTCCCACAGGGGACGCGAAGTGGCCGGAGCAGCGAGTGGGAGGGAGGGGGGCGGCTGTTCCTGCCCGGAGGCGGGGCCGGAGGGTGGTGCCCGGCGTTGGGGCCGCCTCAGCCGCCAAGTGGCTTTGCAGCCCTCGGTCGGCTGGAGCGGGGGCGCCGAAGAGGGATCCCACAAGTGGTTTCTCCCAGCGGCCGAGTTGTTTAGCCCGGGGAGCCCAGCGGCCGGAGGAAGAGCGAGGTCCCGTGGGCGGCAGGAGCAAGAGGCCGGGCTGCCGGGGGTCGGCTTGTCGGGTAGTCCTTGCAGGTGCGGGGGAGAAGGGAGAGGCGCGCCATGGTGCCGGCGGCAGACGCCGAAGGAGGCTGAGCTCCTCTCCCCGCTTCTGGCAGTCTTCGCTAGCGCCCAGCGGGGAGCCTCTCGCTTCAGCCCGGCCACCTCTCCCCTCCGGCAGCTCGGCGGGACCGTTCCGGGGCGGGCGGTGCAGCATGGCATCCGCCTAAACCCGGCCAGCGCAGCAGAGCCTGGGACGCGCCGCGGCGGCGGCTGCTCCTCCGCCGCCGGGATGAGTGACGGCAGCGAGGGGATCATCAGCGTGCCGGTTCCCAGCCCTCCCGGCGGAGAAGCCCCCTGCGAGGAGGCACTTGGCAGGCGGCAAGAGAACGACGGTGGCTCCCGCAGCCTCCTGCCCGACACCCTCTGGACAGAGGACGGCGCGGCCGGGCCGGGCATCGCGGCGCGGGCCAAGGGTGGCGGCAGGCGGACGGCCGTCACCTACGTGATCAACGAGGCGAGCCAGGGGCCGCTGCTGGCGGCGGAGAGCGGCGCCTTGCAGAGCCTGCGGGAGGCGTGCGAGGTGGTGGGGGCCGCCCTGGAGACGCTGCACTTCGGCAAGCTGGACTTCGGCGAGACAGCGGTGCTGGACCGCTTCTACAACGCAGGTGAGAGCGACCTGCCGGGGCTGATCGCCGCGGCGGGAACGGCTCGGCCCGGGCTCGCCGTCACCTTCCTGGCCCGGAACGCCCGCGGTTCACCGCGGGGCGGCGGGAGCAGGCGCGGCCCTCCCCCGCTGCGGGGTCAGCTCCGGCCGCCGAGCCCGGCGTGGGCTGAGCCCCGGCGCGCCCCCGCTGCCCCGAGCTCCCGTGACACCCTTCGGGCGGCCGCGGCGGGTGCGTGGAGAGGCTAAAGCGCGTCAGAGCCTTCTTTTGTCCCTCCCCACGCCCCGTTGTGTGTTTTGGAGAAGAAACTCTATCAGCAAGCATGCTGTGAATCAGCGCTTGGGATTTTTACCTGCGAACGAAACATGACCTGGCTGTTCTTCCCCGTCTCCCAGCAGAGTACAGGGATGCCAGTTCTTACTAATGCGCTGAGCCCTGTCTGAAGCAGGCAGGAGCTGCGAGGCCCCGGGAGCTTTAAGAAGTAGCTTTGGCACCAGCCGTGTAGCTCGGCAGTTTCTCTGTGCTGACACAGTATCTGGGACGCTCTGTGTGCTTGGAAGTTTGTGCTTCAGGTATTGGTTGCATAAAACATTGATGATGGATGGACTTGAGCAAAGAGCTTATGTGTACCGATCCGGTTAGTCAGCGGGAATGCCCGGTGCTGCATCCTCTCACCCCGGTTTGCCAGCTTCCCTAGCGAGAAAATTTTAGCATCTTCATTGGAAGGTGTGGTGACCCAAAATTGTGTGTTATGACTTACCTGGCCCCACTTCTAAAAATAATAACAAAAAACTTCTGTCTTTTTTATTTTACTGACAGATACGCGGCATGAATGCAAAATAAAAATGTCTGCTTACTAGAGTTTTAAAGACTTCATATAACTAAATTACAGTATTGAATTCATGTCTTTTTGACTTAAAAAATCAGAAGAAGGAAATTGACCTGAGCTACAATGCTCAGCTTATTGTGTGGTATGGTTTTTGCATATGTAAGATACATGCAAAAAATGAGCATTTGAAGTTTGGCTGATACTAGTTTCCTCCTCTCCTGGGTAGGGGAGAAAAAAGAGGGGGGGAAAAAAACCCTGGTGGGGTTGTAGGCAAGTTCCACAAAAGACGCTTTGACATGGACATGCATATGCATGTCATCTCTTGGAAACTCCACAAGCTTTCCCTCGTGGACTGCTGCTTTCAGTTCAGTGAGTGGGTGATTCTGAAGCATGCAGTTGCAGCTTATTCCTTGTGCCTCTTGCAGAGCTGTGTCCTTAGGGGTAACCTCGGAAGTCAGCAGCTGTCCTCACTGGTGGAATAGGAAGGCTCTAGAACTTCATTATAGATCTTATACTCTCCACACACAGATAAGAGGGACTTCACATTTCAAGCACCCTGACACCTTTTCTTTGCAGGAAAAGTAAGACCTCAGAGTGTCTTCTGGTTCTGTTGTGAAAGCTGTCACATAGTGAGGCTCAGAGTTGAATTATGCCTCCAAATTGGGTTAATTTTTAGACTCTGAGCTGTGCAGTAGGCAGGGTCTTGGTAGCTTGCGGGGGCTTTTCTTGTAATGGGCGATTTGACTGGCAGTGGGCCCCCTTTCAATCTGGCTGTAGGTGCCTGGCATATAGTGCTACGTAACTGCACACTTATGTAATATTGCTTACTTCAACAGCTTTTTAGCTGGGTAAACGTGAAAACATTAGGTTTTCTTTCAGTGCTATTTGGCTGTGGGAGTTTAGTCAAAATACTGCAAAACAGGAAAAATACTTTGCCCTTCTGCTTTAGTAGCAAAGCCCCTAAACATGTAAAGAAGCAGGAGAGAAACATCCAGCTCCTGTACTGAAGGGAGCAGGACTTAATAGTTTGTGTCTGTAATGTCTGACATGGCGAGTGTTAAACCAGCTGTGATCCCAAAACTATGTTGTGATGCTGATTCTAAGGCTAAACTTAGGTCTAGAAAGTTATGTGAGTATTCATACTTGTTTCTTTATTCCTGTTGCACTTTATACGCTCTCTCTGTATTTTGAAGAGCGTTATTCTTCAGAAACATTCAGCTAGTGAAAAAAGGACTTTCAGGTTAGGAACAGAACAGCATTGAAGAGTAGAAACTATGTAAGCTGAAGAATGCAAGTAGGGAACAGTGTGGTGAACGAAACCAAAGTGGTCATGGAAGATGTAACTATTGCACAGACTTTTTTTTTTTAACATTGCTATAACAATGTTGTGGAGCATTTGTAGGTGGCCTAAACTCCTTCCTAATTCCCCTTCTTGTCTTCTGTCTTGCTGTGTGCTTTCAGTGATCCCAGATGGTATTAGTAATATCGATAAAGAATGGCTGCACATTGCATTATTTAAATAATATAGTGTATGAAAACAGTACAGCATGACTGATTGTCATATAAGAGTTTAGCAATAAAAGTACTTTCAAATTAAGTAATAGGTATCAAGTCTTACTGGACTCTATAAAGGCCAATTGAGTTACAAGAGTAAGGAGTGATGTAATTTCGTGAAGATTTGCAAAATCAAGGTTATAACTGTGTTTGAATGAAATAAAACAAACCTCTCAACTCTTGTAATGCATATAAATCAGCTGTGATTTGGGGAGGAGGGGGCAGAGCTACAGTATAACCTGTCCATTCTCGAGCCTTCCCTTCTTAGTATCTTGTTTCTGTTTTGTATAACGTAGTCTGAGCTCTTGGTGATCTCTGATATAGGTTCAGTTCATGCCTTTCACTGCTTCAAAGAGAAGTTCAAGAAGTATTAAAATCTAATCTCGGATGTAAATACTCATCATCCGTTCTAAATGTAGATTAGCCTACTAATAATCTTCTGCCAACTTCAGTCAACTGATGGTCCTTAGATGCTGAGACATAATTAGCAATGCATATGATTACTGAGTAGGTCTCAGCTATTTATAGTTGAACTGTTCAAGCACCAAAAATTAAGAATGAGCCTGTTTTAGTATTTCTGCTTGGGTGGTTTAAATTCTGCTTAATTCAGGAAAAAAAATTAAGTTGCTTCTTGAGAAGCAAGTGTCAAATGAGCTCTAGAAACTGTTTGAAAAGTGTGTAACAAAAATAGAGATTTCAACATTTATCACCCTTTCCTCAACTTAAGAGGTAGTAAGGTGAGAAGAGGAAAATCTAGTCCAGTTTCTTGAAAAACTCAAGGTATCTAGGTTTGATCAGCTGTCTCAAGGGCTTTTTTCCTCCATGAAGAGGATACTTAGTTTTTTGTTGTTTGTTTGCTTGTTTTTTCTTTTTCTTTTCCTGCAGTTGTTTTAAGCTGCTGCAGGTGAGTTGCAGGTCTCTCTTAAATTCAGCTTAATTTCTAAACAGTTCAGGAATGTTTGAAGAGTTAGGCAATAAGAGACATGCTAAAACATAGCAGGGAAGTCTTTCTACAATGCCATAGACAGTTGGGGTGTTTTAAAAATTCCTATAGCCATTAATATTTGTAAACTCTATTTTTTTTTAATGTTGTAATCGCCTGATCGGCATATCCTGTTTTTTTGGTTTTTTTTTTTTTCTTATTTAGTTTCTCACTTTCTTTTGAAAACTGAACCATAAATGAGTATAGAGTACTTAAGAGTTTGCTTGACTTAAATAAGCATTATTTTCTTTCCCATCTTTTTTAGGCAATTGAAATTAGGATGGGTTGTTTTCTATGCAGATCTTTACACCATCATTTTGTATTACACAAACACATCATGGACAAGCTGAGCAGAGTGTTTTAGAAAAAGGGAAAAGGTGAAAGTGCTGTAAAAGGCAAAAATAGTATGAATCTGTAATCTGGGTCAGCTCTTCATGGGAGGGAGGTGCTCTAGGTCAAGCTAATTTCTTCACACAGGCTTCTAGGATGAGGCAGATTTTTGTTGATTAAAGAAATACCTCATCTGGAATTTTCTTTTAAATTGTATTGGTAAGGGCAGGGTAGGTGGGGGGCGAGTGTTCAGTTGACTGACAAGGGAAGTGGTGGACAGGTGTCAAAACCAGCATAACTAAGAGAGGTTTTTGGAATGACCTGTAGAGAACAGTACTGTAAAGGTGAAAGTTGGGCTTGATTTCTTAAAGAGGTTAGTAATCTTGTGTTTTGGGGGAGGTTCACCTTAAGAGATAAACTATTGGAAATGTCTTATTCTGGAGTACCTTTTACCCTCTCTTGAAGAAGCTTGTGTTGATTTACAGTGCATTTGTTTAGTATTTTCAAGTGCATGTTCCCGCTGCTTGTCTGCTTTGCAAGATTATATTCAAGGTAAAGATGTAAAATTGATTATTTGGAGGAATGATATTTTGTCAGGAGCACAGGATCAAGCATTCTGACTTTTGTGTACAAGCTCAGAGGGACAATGGAAGATATGAAAGATGAAAAGTTAGAGGCTATTGTGCATCAGGGAGACCATGGTATATTTGCCATCATGGAAATGTGGTGGGATCATTGGCATGGTTGGAGTTCTGCAATGGATGGCTACAGGATCTTTAGAAAGGACAGGCAAGGCAAGAGAGGTGGTGGGGTGGCGTTGCGGCGTTGTATGTTAAGGAGTGCTTCGACTGCCTAGAATTCAATGTTAGACACACCAAGGCAGAATGTTTATGGCTAAGGATAAAGGGGAAGGCCAATGAGGCTGATATCCTAGTGGGAGTCTGCTACAGACTGCCCGACCAGGATAAAGACACTGACAAGACACTCTTCCAACAACTCGGAGATGTCTTGCGTTCACTAGGCGCTTGTTCTCGTGGGGGACTTCAACTTACCAGATGTCTGCTGGATGTACAACACAGCAAAAAGGGGGGGCAATCCAGGAGATTTCTGGAATGGATGGAAGATAACTTCCTGCTACAACTGGTAAGCGAGACTACCAGGGGTAGTGCCATGCTAGACCTACTGTTTACGAACAGGGAAGGGCTGGTGGAAGATGTAGTGGTTGGAGGTCATCTTGGGCACAGCGACCATGATATGATAGAATTTTCAATATGTGGTGAAGTTAGGAGGGTTGTCAGCAAAACCTCTACCTTGGACTTCCAGAGGGCTGACTTTGGCCTCTTCAGAACACTGGTTCAGAGAGTCCCTTGGGAAGCAGCCCTCAAAAACAAAGGAGCCCAGGAAGGCTGGGCTTACTTTCAGAATGAATTTCTGAAGGTGCAGGAGCAGGCTGTCCCTGTGTGCCGAAAAAGGAGCCGGTGGGGAAGGAGACCAGCCTGGTTGAGCAGGGAACTATTACAAGAACTCAGAAATAAAAGTATATCAAGTTAGGAAAAAGGGACAGGTGAATCAGGAAGTATTTAAGGATATTGTAAGAGCAGGTAGGAAGAGAATTAGAGATGCAGAAGCTCAGCTAGAACTTAATCTGGCCATCTCTGTAAAAGATAATAAAAAATGCTTTTATAAAGACATTAATAACAAAAGGAGGGTCAGGGAAAATCTTCATTCCTTATTGGATGAGGGGGTGAACTTAGTAACGGAGGACAAGGAAAAGGCTGAGGTGCTTAACACCTTCTTTGCCTCAGTCTTTAACAAAAAGACTAGCTACCCTCAGGACAACTGGGCTCCTGAGTTGGTAGACAGGGATGGGGAGCAGAATCCCCCTCCTATAATCCAGGAGGAAGTAGTTAGGGACCTGCTATGCCACTTAGATCCCAACAAGTCCATGGGTCCGGATGGGATTCATCCTAGGGTGCTGAGGGAGCTGGCGGAAGAACCGGCTAAGCCGCTCTCAATCATTTATCACCAGTCCTGGCTCACTGGGGAGGTCCCAGATGACTGGAGGTTGGCCAATGTGACCCCATCCACAAGAAGGGCCGGAAGGAGGATCCGGGGAACTATAGGCCTGTCAGCCTGACCTCGGTGCCTGGCAAGGTTATGGAACAGATCATCCTGAGTGCCATCAAGCGGCATGTAGAAGACAACCAGGGGATCAGGTCCAGCAAAAAAGGTTTAGGAAAGGAAGATCCTGCCTGACTAATCTCATCTTCTTCCATGACTGGGTGACCCGCCTAGTGGATGAGGGGAAGGCTGTGGATGTGGTCTACCTCGACTTCAGCAAGGCCTTTGACACAGTCTCCCACAGCATCCTCCTGGAGAAGCTAGCAATCCATGGCTTCGACAGGTGCACCCTTCGCTGGGTCAAAAACTGGTTGGATGACCGGGCCCAGAGAGTGATGGTGGATGGAGCTGCATCCAATTGGCATCCGGTGACCAGCGGTGTCCCCCAGGGATCAGTACTGGGCCCAGTCCTATTCAATATCTTTATTGATGACCTGGATGTGGGGATTGAGTCCACCCTCAGTAAATTCGCAGATGACACCAAGCTGGGGGGGAGTGTTGATCTGCCAGAGGGTAGGAAGAGGCTGCAGGAGGACCTGGACAGGATGGATTGGTGGGCTGAGGCCAACGGCATGAAATTCAACAAGACCAAGTGCAGGGTCCTGCACTTTGGCCACAATAACCCCAGGCAGTGCTACAGGCTGGGGGAAGAGTGGCTGGAGAGCAGCCTGGCAGAGGGGACCTGGGAGTGTTGGTGGACAGCTGGTTGAACATGAGCCAGCAGTGTGCCCAGGTGGCCCGGAAGGCCAATGGCATCCTGGCTTGTATCAGGAATAGTGTGGCCAGCAGGAGCAGGGATGTGATTCTCCCCCTGTACACAGCACTGGTGAGGCCTCAGCTCGAGTACTGTGTGCAGTTCTGGGCCCCTCACTTCAAGAAGGACGTTGAGGTGCTGGAGCGGGTCCAGAGGAGAGCAACAAGGCTGGTGAAAGGACTAGAGGGAAAGTCTTATAGGGAGAGGCTGAGGATGTTTGGGTTGTTTAGCCTGGAGAAGAGGAGACTCAGGGGGGACCTCATCACTCTCTTCAACTACCTGAAGGGAGGTTGTAGTCAGGTGGGGGCTGGGCTCTTCTCCCAGGCAACCAGTGACAGGACAAGAGGGCACAGCCTGAAGCTGCTCCAAGGGAGGTTTAGGTTGGATATTAGGAAACAATTCCTCACAGAGAGGGTGATTAGACATTGGAATAGACTTCCCAGGGAAGTGGTGGAGGCACCGTCCCTGGATGTGTTCAAGGAAAGGCTGGATGTGGCATTTAGTGCCATAGTCCAGATGCTGTGGTGGTGTTGGTCATAGGCTGGACTTGATGATCTTAAAGGTCTTTTCCAGCCTTGGTGATTCTGTGATTCTATGACATGATGACTGAGGAGGATCTGGGTTCTCTAATCTGTACAGTCACTTGCTTTAGTATGCTTCTTAAGCTAAAGAGCTTGACTGATGTGCTTGTCATACAAATCTCTGCTTGTAATTAGCTTTTCTTAAGCTGCTTTTGCTCAAGTTTTATGAATCAACGGCCCTTATGGTATTATTTTGTACTAATACTGGTGTGTGACTATCAAGCGAATTCCCCATACCAGCAATGATTGACTAAAACAGAGTTCATCGAATAACAGATAATAAAATGGCTTTAGCCTTTTGTAATTGTTTCTAGAATTCAGCATTGTAGCTTTTAGAATTCCTGCAGGCTTGGGTTGGAAATCGTCAGTGTCAGCTTGCTGGTCTGAACACATACTGTGCAAGATGCTGGGGGAGAATCTTGGCATGCAAAACAACAGGATCTTCAGAGAGGTGGTACAGTCACTTGTGTGAAAGCAAACTTTGCTTGGGAGATGTTCTGCACCTGAAATGTTTCTGCAGACTTTACAGAGTGTTTGTGGATTATGAGTTTATGAACATTTAGAGGCACACAGAGATGCAGTAAAACAGTACCTGGGTTCAACTGCAGTCTTGCTGTTTCTTCCTGTTTTTCTTTAAATATGCTAAATTTTATGATGCTAAATTGTTTTTTGAAGTGAATTATGCCTTTTATGTAAATGTCGTGAAAGTTCTGTGATTGTGACCCACTAATGCAAGGTCTCCTTTTAAACCCCAAAAAGGTGAAGTTCTTTTCAAAACTGATGTTCTTGATTGTAGCATTTGATGTAAATATTTTCCTTGGTAAATAAATGCATGCTACCTACCGTATGAGCTGTTTGTAAGAGCCAAAAACCACTACCAGGGAGAGGAACCGCAAGCTTTATGATACATAACATTGTCTCAGAATTATTAGGTTTTTTTCACCACCTTTTCCTCTTTATTTCCTGATTTATTAATTTTTTTCTTCATTTCACCAGCAGGGTTTTGTCAGACACTTCAGATACTGCACATGCTTTCTGTGATTACGTATCATGTGCATCCATTGCTTCTTTTGCTTTTTCAACACCTCCACCTCCAGCATTCCCCCAGGTGCTGCTGAATCACCACTGCTGCTTCTGTAGAATCATGACTGGAGAATCCCTGTTCCAAATGATAGTTCTTGTTACGTACCAGAAGAAATTACCCTGATGAATTATTCTTGGCCAACTTCAATGTCAAGGGCAGCTACTAAAAAATAAAAAGCCAAACTCTGATTACAATGTCAGTGGAATTCGTGTTGAAAGAGCTTTGCATTTTAGCAGCACAATGTTGCAAGTGATGAGCTGTAGCAAGAAGTGCTGAGTAATTTAATAATGCAGGGGGTGTGCAGAACAGAGTTGATGGTTGTAGCTAAACTTGCAAAATAGATGTGTCAGGGATGTGAGATGTTACGAATACAGAATCTTTGTGTCTGAATTGCATAGTGTATATTGTAACATTGAAATAGGATGGGTTATAAAGCTCCTTTTGACTCTGGATATTGATTCTGGGCTTTATTAGAAGGCAGCATTAGAAACCTGAAGCAGATGCATGGCGCATCTTCAACATTAAACTATTTCATTCTGAAGGACCTGAATGTGAGCTACATCTACAACAAAAGTTAAGATGATGAATCTGGAAAAAAAAATATAATCCTGATATGAAGTTCTGTTTTCTGTTCAAAGTATTAGTGTAGAACTTCTGAATTTATGAAGAAATTACAGGATTTGAAACAACGTATTCACAAATACTTCCATTGCTGGACCAGCTGTAAATTTTATAGCCAGATTCCGATATCGTTACTGTGTGTGCACCTCCCATCAGGCTACTTGCAGTAGGTGACTGGAAGGCTAATATCCCATCAGCTTCAGTATGAAGTAGGAGGAGCACAGCAGATATATGGACAGCATGTATGGAGGTATGGGGGCTGTGTGACCTGGGTTGTCTTTCAAACGTAGTCACTGGCCTGTTGTAGCAGTCTGTAGCTCTGCTGTGCTGCAAGAGCTTCCTCGGGCCTTTCCCCCACTGAGAGGCTGTGCAGCATCCAGCGCGGGTGCCCCAGGCACAGAAGCCCTTACCTCAGTGTGAATTTCCCTCCATTTCTGTAATGGAAATAGTATTAAGGGTATATGCTCTTGCAGTGCTTATTTACTGGATCTCCCCGTGATACCAGTGAGACACCTGGATAGACAGTTCACATCCAGGCTTTTGTTGGATTATTAGAAGATAAAGGCTTTTGAAATGCTGCCTTCTCTGTTGAGTACATCAGGATGTTACAGCTAGTTTTAAAATTCTGTGTGCTGCATAGCATTTGAAGTGGCAGGAGAAATGAAAGTGGCAGGTTATGAAATTATTAGGGTCTCTTAAAATACAGTAAAGATGTAAAACTGACTGTGAGGCATCTGAGCAGCCATCATGAGAGTATAGTCCCCGGTGGAGAAAAGGCTGAATGAAGCTGGATAAATGCTTTTGGAGAGTAATGCAGAAGAAAGCTTGTGACGTTTTTCTGCAGTTTGCATTTCTGTAGCCCTGAACAGTATTTCATGCTGAAATGACTCCTGAATTTACCACAGCCACGGTAAGAATTTGACTTCTCTTTTTAGTCACTTTCTAAAGTAAAGCATCAAAATACAAAAAAACTGTAGATGTAGCAACAGAATTAAACAAAGTGAAAAGCAAAAAAGGCCTTAATCATTTACACAGAATCACAGAAAGTTAGGGGTTGGATTTAGCACCATTATGTTCAGTAAATTTTTCTGTCTGTTATGGTCTTAAATAAAATCAAGCAAAGGAAACCTTCAGTTCTATGGCAGTTCATTTTCTTTTGTCTTTCAGTAGAGAAGCTGAGTTTTAAGCATATTGTGTAGTGCTGGTCATTTAAAACTTGTTCCTTTCTTTTCCTTAGCCCTTTGGACAGTCACTATTTAGAGCTGCTGTATTTGCATGCATGGGCAACCTGCAAGTTTTATTTGTAAGCTATAGCCAAATAAACTAAAATATAACCTCAGTAGCTCAACAGCGATAGGGATTTTGCACATTTGTGGTTAATAAAATGGAAGTTACTGCTGGTATTCCCATCTTTAGTTGTAGGTTGCCTGCTTCAGATTATCCCTGAACATCCACTGTCCACAGAAATTTCCCACCACTTATTTTGTATGGCTTCTCTGGGGGGTTGTGTTCAGGGATAAAGATGCACTCAGAAGTACAGCATTTGTTAGGATGAGGTAGACATATGAAGTAGTCAGGGAAGTCATCTTGTATAGCAGAATGTGTGTACGGCAGATGACAGCAGAATCTGTTTTGACAATTAAGGAGTTCTCTGGTAATCACTGAGGGGTAGACTTCTGTAAGGAGTTTGTAATTGTTTGTATTTCAAGAGAAAAATGAACCTCAGGCAGAGCTTGACACACAAGGACAGGCTGCTTCTTTTTAGTGTATATTACTTTTTTTCCGCTTGAGACCAAATTTACTCCCTGACTGGAGCAATTATAATCCTTCTTTCAGTTATGAAGACCTGCTGATCAACTACTGACAATGGCACACCAGAGTTGAATTTTCTTCTAAGTCATGTCTGCCTTTATTTATAACCTTTGGGATGTGTTCAGATGCAGCATGGGGCTTAAAGATTTCCCACAGACTGACTCATTTGAAGTCAGTGGGAATCAGCTCTCTTTCAAATCCCACAAGAAACGTATATTTTGATTTAGGAACTGGATACCCTTGTAAAAATTTGGCTCTGCCTTTCTCCCTTACTGTAATAAAGTAGATAAGCTGCTCTGGGACTTGCTTGCTAATGGCATCAGTGGATGCCACTTGCAGGGTGCACTTTGGGTGAGTAAGCAGCTGGTGCTTTCAGTGGTGAAGACAGCTTTTCAGTCATGTTCTCACAGAAGAGTTATCCACAGCTCTTGCAGAGAGTTTTATCTGATCTTCTTCCCCTTTATACAATACCTGTCTGATACAGGTATAATGCAGCTTTCAGTACAGTCTTTCTGGCTTACTAAGAGCTATAGACTGAAACCTGCAGTCTGTGATGTGTGAAGATTAAATAATTATCAAGAGTTGAAGGTCCTTCAGCATCTTCCCATGGACTTAGGTGCCTCCAACGGAAGGGTGTTCTGCAATGTGCAAGAGTGCCCAAGTCAGTTGTCTGTAGCACAGAAAGCTTTGGGTGCTAACAAGGAAGGCTTGGTGATGAACCAAGAGGAAAGGAACACTTGCACTGCTGTAGGAATTAATTTATGGTTCTGAGGTGGGGCCCCTTGTTCTTGGGATAAATTTGTCCAGTTATGTTGACACAGTAGCAAAGTGCTTCATTTAACTCCACCATAGAGGCACTCCCATAAGATTAAAAGCCACCTACTTCCACTGCTCCACCCTCAGTATGGTTTTTACAGCTCCACACACTTTAAAAAGAATGGCAGGATTAGTTTTTCTCTCTAGAAAAATATCTCTGAAGGGAACCATGCTAGATATATGCTGTGATTTTGAGTTTTATTGTTTTATTACTGCCTTTCAATGCATTATATAAGATAAGGTTTCTCAGCCTTCCTCCAGGAACCTTCTGGATGATTCATATGAAAATTAATTGTCTTTAATCTCAATGTGTGTGTGCTGGCCACTGGTTCTGCTTCCATGTGCTGGTGATACTGTGGCCTGCTGGTGACAGCCAGGTTTGTGGTTGTGTGCCACAGCCTGTCTTCACTCGTTCCTCGCAGCTCGTGCCATCAGTGGAAGTGACGTGTGGCACTGGTGGGGAAGGGCAGAAGCTGTTTAAGCTCTTGAACGTATCCTTGTCTTCCGGTTTGCAGTTGGAAATGGGAAGTTTTTGCCAGGCAGTTGGTGCAAAGAACTGGGAATACTTCCAGGTCTCCTTGGGAGTGGAATTTGGTCAGTTCTGGACACTGTCACCATTCCTGGGTGATGTGGAATTGCAAAAAGCTCAGTGACGCTGTCCTGATCGGTTTCACCAGAAAAGAAATGGTTGTTACCTGTGCAAATAAACTGAAGTCTTGTTTATTTATACTATGTTTCCTTGAGGTCAGTTTCAGTTTTTGTTTGCTGCAGAGCTGAACTCCACTGGTACTTCATATAATGATAAATGTACTTCATATAACACGTAGTCTCTTATGAAGGTTTTCAGTGACCTTGCAAATCACCCAAACTCCTGTGCAGAAACTATTTTCTTTGCTTATAAAGAAGAAACTTATTTCAGGAGGTAAACTTTCCTGATTAATTCATTCAGTATTTGTATGTTATTTATATTTCAAGACTGTGAAGCCCATGCAATGTAACTCTTCCACAACTGCTTTTTATGAGTGTACATTAATTAGGAACAGAACTTCTTAAAGATTTGTTTGTTTTGGTATTTCGAGACTGTGTAACTGAAAACTTTGGTGGTTCTAGCTTAATTTTATTTCTACTGGAGTTTATTATTCCTTTTATGTCTTTCGTGGTTGCAATTGAACCTGGAAATTTTCCTGATTAACTAACCAGGAGTAACAACTCCAGGAATAGTGAGTGTGCCACAGATGAAGCATAGGAGAGATTGCAGAGCAAACCAGGAAAAAAAAAGTGGTACTTGCAAAATATCCTGTACAGTTGTAGCATTGCTGTGCAAAGCAGGATCTATTATTTTTTTGACAGAGTGCCTGTAGAGCAGGAAATAGCAGGTTCCCTAGTGCTGCGGCTCTGAAGGGAGGAGGGGAGAAAGGGCATCATCCCCTGCGCTGTGAGCGGGCTGCTGCAGCCAGTGCTGCTCTCTCAGGAAGTGCTGGGATCTTTTAGCACTGCCTGCTTCTGATCTCTTCTTGAGGGATTGTGTTCTTTTCTACCCTTAGCTCAGAGTGAGCAGAGGACTGAGGTTTTTTTGGTGTTTTTTTTAATCTCCTACTTGCGCTCTCATACCAAGGGCAGCACATGGGTACCCTGACTTACTGCAGCCATAGGAGGCCATCTCTGTTGCTGGAGTCTGAACTTCACATGGTATTGCTGAGTCTAGGTCTGTAGCTGGAGAGAAAGTACTTCCTCAGCCTCTCAGCATAAGGGAGGAAGTCCTCTGGCCTGGGCTAGAGGTGGCACAGGTAGTGTATGCTGGGCTCTGGGCAAGTCTTCTCCTAGGCTGGGCCCTATATGGGCAGCACAGTCCAGCTGTCCAGGGTGCAGACTGCAGGATGCTGCCCCGCCCAGCTGTGCTGGCAGCTTTTTTGCTGGACCAGTCTCAAGGTGTATGGCAGAACTGTGTTTGCAGCTGAGTTTACAAATGTCCCGGCCATTCAACAAGATTGGACAACAAGATTTGGACAGGCTAGAGAGCTGGGCAAGGAGGAATAAAATGAGGTTCAACAAGAGCAAATGCAGAGTCCTGCACCTTGGAAAGAACAACAAAATGTACCAATACAGGTTAGGAGGTGATCTGCTAGAGAGCAGCTCCGTGGAGAAGGACCTTGGAGTCCTGGTAGATGACAAGTTATCCATGGGACAACAATGTGCTCTTGTGGCCAAGAAGGCCAGGGGTATCCTGGGGTGCATTAGGAGGAATGTGTCCAGCAGATCAAGGGACGTTCTTCGCCCACTATACTCGGCCCTGGTGAGACCCCAGTTGGAGTATTGTGTCCAGTTCTGGGTTCCCCAGTTCAAGAGGGACAGGGATATACTTGAGAGAGTCCAATGGAGGCTACGAGGATGATTAAGGGACTGGAACACCTGCCTTACGAGGAAAGGCTAAGAGACCTGGGGCTGTTCAGTCTAGAGAGGAGAAGATTAAGGGGGGATCTAATTAATGTCTATAAGCATATGAGGGCTGGTCATCAAGAAGGCAGGGACAACCTGTTTTCACTTGTGCCCAGTGATAGGATGAGGGGCAATGGATTCAAACTCGAGCACAGGAAGTTCCACCTCAACATGAGGACGAACTTCTTTACTGTGAGGGTTACAGAGCACTGGAACAGGCTGCCTAGGGAGGTGGTGGAGTCTCCTTCTCTGGAAACTTTCAAGAGCTGTCTGGATGCCTTTCTGAGTGATCTGCCCTAGTTTTTGGTCCTGCTCTGGCAGGGGCGTCAGACTTGATCTTCAGAGGTCCCTTCCAACCCCTAACATTCTGTGATTCTGTCTCATGGGCTGGATTTAGCTGCCAGAGCTTGTATTGAGGCTTTACTTGGGTGTACTTATTTCTTTGAGGCTTAGTAACAACAGGAGTTTGTGGAGGTCATTAAGTGTGAAGTGGTTTTAACTTGGTTTAAATACCTCAACACACTTGGGTGTATTTCACAATTTTGAGGAAAATGGAGAAAGTGTTAAAGTATGCATTCTAGAAGTGTTCCATAAAAGAAAGAAAACAACTATTCTTGCCAGTAATTCTGTTGCCAAAACCCATGATCTCCCTTTTCCAGCTGATGCAAGAAGGCCAAAATGCAATAAAAGCGCTAGGAAAATGGACTCATCTAAAGCAAGAGCTTCTGTAGCAAACCCTGCCAGATGGGCGTGTAACTGGAAAACTTCCAGTCCCTTTTGTTGCTTAACTGCTTGCATTTTGGTCTGTTTTCTGCAGTGTCTCAAAAGTGTCTCTGTTCTGAATGATCTCTGTGTTGACAACCTGATACTTTGTCTGTCTCTTCTCTGTTTAAGTACTTTAATAGTAGCTCCAATGGAAAATTTTCCTGGTAGGCAGGTTTCCCAAGTCTTGATGGATTTCAGTTTATGTTGTGGCTGGTTGCAAACTGGCAGGTGCCTATCTTCAGGATTTAATTCGGTTCATAAGAAGTTACGTATTCCTTATCTATTTTGAACTGAAACTATTGATGCAGAGCTACTGCTGCACTCCTTTCTAGCTGCACTTTTGTAGTAGAACTGTCTCAGACTTCAACACTTAAGGCCTAGTTGACATGGCATATTTTCAGATAATCTTTAATGCTGACAAATAAATAAATACAAGTAAGGTAACAGTCACTGCAATATGCATATCAATATTGGAACAGGGAATTATTCTCCCGCTAGAAGTATACTGCTGCCTCCCTCTAGTTGCAGTGCTACGTAGGGAAAGAAGATTGTAAAATCCATTTTTGTGTGTACTTATAAGTAGGTCTGCTGGAAGAATTGCTTTTATTGTATCGAAAATGTGGACTGACACACTTCTCCCAGGTGCTGCTTTCAGCATTCAGTTACTTGATGAGGTAGGTCAGGGAGCCAACCTGATTGCAAACTCACCCCGTGTTTCTTTCTGCTTAGCTTTCTGTTGAGGGAGTTTTCTGAGCTGACCATCTGTTCCAGAGGACAGACCAAAAGTGGGACTGCAGCAACCTGAGCTGGGATTGCCTAAAGGTGGTGTCGTTTCATGTTGTTGTTGATCCTGTCTCACTGAGGCTTGCCTCATAGCCTTCCCTCTTCTGGTAAGGGTGGCTGAGGAGTGTATTTCATGTTTGTGCTGGCAGCCTGATGTTTTTCAGAAACTTTCAGTTTACAGAAAAGTTTGAAGCCAGTGTTTGGGTTTTGTTTTGGATTGGAACAGAAACTTTAGGAGGTCTCATCAGCTGAAAGGTCAAAGACTCTGCTGCCTGAATTGAAATTTGTGATAGCACCTTTGCTAGCACCTGAGAGCACTCATGGACACCAGAGTTCAGGTGCCTGTGCTGGGAGGTTGTTACCACTCCTGGCATGCATATGGCCTGGGTCAACCAGTACAGGTCCAGTAGTGTTGCCAGTGGCCAGGCTGAAGGCAGCAACCTGAGACCAGGAGAATTAAAGGTGGATGTAAGCCATTCCAGGCCACTTGTTCCTCATGCAGAAGTGGGACCTGGGGTACATTTAGTCCATCAGCATTGCTTTGCTGGCTTCCTACTATAGCTGTAACAAGCATGCTGCTTTGAAGAAATGCGAGGCCTGCACTGGCAGCAGACAATGTGCAGACCTCCAGTGCTGTATCTATGCAGGGAGGGGGATTATAGAATCATAGAATTGTTAGGGTTGGAAGGGACCTTAAAGATCAACTAGTTCCAACCCCCCTGCCATGGGCAGGGACACCTCCCACTAGACCAGGTTGCTCAGAGCCCCATCCAGCCTGGCCTTGAAAACTTCCAGGGATGGGGCTTCCACAGCTTCCCTGGGCATCCTGTTCCAGTGTTTCACCACCCTCATGGTGAAGAACTTCTTCCTAACATCTAATCTGAATCTACCCACCTCTAGTTTTGATCCATTCCCCTTAGTCCTACCACTACCTGACATCCTAAAAAGTCCCTCACCAGCTTTCTTGTAGGCCCCCTTAAGATACTGGAAGGCCAGAATAAGGTCCTCTCGGAGCCTTCTCTTCTCCAGACTGAATAACCCCAAGCCTCTGTCTGCCTTCATAGAAGAGGTGCTCCAGCCCTCTGATCATTCTCATGGCCCTTCTTTGAATACGTTCCAGCATGTCCATATCTTTCTTGTAATAGGGGCTCCAGAACTGGATGCAGTACTGCAGATGGGGTCCCACGAGAGTGGAGTAGAGGGGGAGAATCACCTCCCTTGACCATCTGCATCTGTGCATCTGTGAGTGCTCAATTCCAGCAGCTATCTTAGCTTCCAAATGCACAGTCTGTCTTGGAGTCCTTAAATTGAATGAAGGGCATTGGGTGGCTACTGCAAGTCTTAGGCCTCTGTAGTCATCAAGCAAATCATCTGCTAATATGGGCTGTCTGTTCAAAAGGAATCTTTAAAAAAAACACCTTGTAGAACTAGATTGCAAATACACTATTTGTGCATCTTTTCCAGCAGAGGAACTTTTCCATTAGTTCCTCTTTAATATGCAAAAAAGTAATGACTGAATATGATGTAAAAATTTTACGTTCTGGTTTAGTATACCTGGACTTTCAGTCCAACTGTAAGGCCTAACTGAGAGAGCACCTCTCAATGTCTGCTTTGGTAAAAGATACGTATGTTTCAGTTACTAATTTCAGCATTATATAACTGCTTTGCTCTACTGCAGTTTTACTGAAAAGCCTTTGTTGTGGAAAATGAAGAAGGCTGACTGCAAAAGAAACAAATTAAGCTTCAGGTGTTCAATTTAGATTCGTGCTATTCTAAATTATCTGTTCAGTGCTGGCAAAATTGGTTCCTAGGTTTCATGATTTAATGTGCTGGCCTTTGTATCCAGGTATTTTTGGACAAATCTCAGTATTCCTCAAAGTGCAAGAGTGGTTACTCCTCAAAATGAATGTGTGAGTAGGTGGTGGCTGTTTTAACTTTTTGTAGTGTCTCTAATGTTTCTTAATCTTAAATTATTCTTTGTCATCTTTAGAAATTGAAGAAGTTGCTGAAGCATGAGAATGCAAGTGTTAATACTGTAAAAGCAAACTGAGATGCATTTCTTAGCAGCTGTGTTGGTTTCTTAGTTTATGCAAAGCTGAATATATATTTTGCTGGCAATTATTCAAATTATTCAAAGACTTGCATCTGTGTAGCTTTCCTATTCATATCAGTAATTGTTGTAGGGAAAAAATCTATTTTTATCATAAATGACTGTTATCTTACCATTTCATCACTTCAGCTTGAAGCCTATATTGAATCTTGCAGTTAGATCTTTCATACTGAGTTATTTTAGTTAATTGGTACCAAGCCACTCGGAATACTAATTGAATTCCAGAAATTATTTGGAGTGAAAGCTTTTTTGCCCATACATAGAATACAGAAGGAATAGAGATATAAGATTAAATAAATTACCTATTAAATATGCAAATGGTCATTCCTACCATTTTTTGGCTCTACTAAACTATGCTAGTCATCAAACTTTCTCCTGGAGTACTGATTTAGCCAGCTGAAGTGGATGAATTTGTAAGCTCTAGAAGAGTAATATCCTTTCCTTGGTTCAGTTGTGGGCTAGCTAGCTTTGCTGTCTGTGGTGATTCAAGAAATCTAGGTAATGGATTATTTTGTAGTCTGTGTTCTCAAATAAAATGTTCAGCTGTGTTCCTATTCTTTCGCTTGTTCCTACTCAAAAATACGATGCTATGCAAGGCTCCTATAGTGCATAACCTCATGGTGGTAGTTGTGTTTCAGAAACTGCTATGAGCGTAATAATTATTTTTCTTCTAAACATGGAGTTTGGTGCAGTGCTAGCTTGGTGAATGTCAATATATAAATTCTTCAGAATCAAATTCAACACTTAAAGTGCTCCAAGTGTTTATCTTCAAGTTGCTTCTGCCAGCCCTGATGCTGGCCATTCCCATTTGTGAGTTAATGTGTCTACCGTGGGTTTCATCTGTAGATCCTGAAGCACTCTATAGAGGGGAAAAAGCAGCAAGCTCATCACGTTAAGGATCGTGAAACAAGGACAGAGGGCAAAGTGACATGTCTGAGGTTGGGCAGCAGAGTGTAGCCAGAGCTGAGGAGAGAACTTGGGTTTCCTGAGTTTGAGCCACTGGCTGTATCAGAGGTGCTGCTGCTGTGATATTGGTGGTTTAGATGTTACTAATTTATGTTAAGAAGGCAAGAACATTTATGATCCTTTAACATTAAATCACTTTAAACAACTTTTACACAATGGCTGTATATTAGATTCTATTACAGTAATTCTAAACCAGTGCTGTAGCAAAATGAAAGCAGCGTTTGGTACCACAGTCGTATGCAAAGCTGGGTTGCCTTTGGAAGCGTTTGCGTGTTCATCTAGATTGACAAGCGACAGTAAGTCAGGGCTATTCTTTTTGCTGTAAGACTGGATTGAATGGGAGTGAAATCATAGCTATGGCAGGCCACCTGGAGTTAGAACTGACAAAGCCAAATGCAGACCTGCTTATCAGACCTGTTTAATCTTGTTTTGCAGCAATTAGCAGCCATCATGTGAAGCGTTAAGAACTTAACTCCCGTGAGTCATATCCGTTTTCTGCTGTGAGATGCAGTAGTGCAGTCACTTGTGAGGCTGGGCAGTCAGTGCTGCCTTCCTGGCAGATGGTGTGGTGGTGTAAGCAGTAGTTAATTTCAGGTATATTGTATTTTCTGTAGTGGATTGCAAATTAATTGTTGCTTCTTGGGAAATTTGAGTGTGTAAATCCAGGAACTCAAATACTAAGTCACTTCTTATGTGCACACACACTCAGTTATTTTGGTAGAGCAACTACTGTAAAGTTGTGCCCCTCTCCATAAGAATAGGGCATGTATCTCTTCCTCTCCTCTGTACTGATTCTCTCATTCTTAGCCTGACAGGCTTGAAATCTGAGGTGTGGTGATGTGATCTGTGGAACTGTGCTCTGATGGGCTAAAGCAGGGAGTTGTATCTCAAATTCTGAAATTAGTTTGAAACAATCTCTGTAAAAGGCAAATGAACTTAAGCTGAGTAAAGCAGCCCAGATGAATCTGTATCCGTCTGAACTCGAAGATGTTCTGATTCTGATAAAGCTGCTGTGCAGCCAGTTCCAAATATCGCATGATCCTGCACTGTGTGTCTAAATTAAGAAGCTGGATCAGAATCACAGCTTGCAATAGAAACTAGTGTACTCCAGCTTTGAATATTAGTTTAAATTTTGTAAGCCTAATGTTCTCAACATTTCAGGTTTTGCAGTTTTTCCTAGATGAGGGCCGCATTTTATTGTATCCAAAACTTTTGTAACTATTGTCCTCAGGAACTGGTGAGAGATGAGGTTTGCCAAACAGCAGCCATTCCAAACTTTCTGGTAGCTAGCAGCAATACTTGCTCTGTAATCAAACTTGCATGTCTGCAATGGTATACAAGGCAGCAGTTTTGCTTCTTTCTGCTTGAGACAAACTCCATGTCCTTGTTAGCTTCTAACTTTAAATTTTTAAAAGGATTTGGGGCTTTTGTGTCACAGGGCAAGATGACTTCTTAAGTCCATGCTGTGGAGCACTCTGCAAAGTGGGACACTGATTCCAGCTAGATCTTCCATGAATTGTTGTGACAGAAGTAAAAGTGCCATGTGCTGCACTAGTGACGTGTCAGGTTCTGATGGAAGGTTGTTTTTAAATTTCTGAATACTCCAAACCATAGCCTTATCTTTAAATTTGATAATTTATTTTCTGTGGGAAGTAGGTACTTTTATGCAGTGTTTCTGGTGGAGGCCAAGGGATCTTTCAAATTACGTTTAATCAGGTGTTTACTCTGCACTTTGCCTGTGTTGACTGAAATAAATTGATTTGTGTGGCTGAGTGCTGCAGGTGGTACGAAGGACTGGGACTTTTCCCTGCTAAATCGCAGGGAGGGCTGCGTGCCAAACTCGTGCTTATGACCTACGGATCAGTAAGGCCTCACTGAGCCCTGGGGTGATTGTCCTGCCTGCTTTCAAATAATGTTAGACTTGGGAAGTCTTAGTACTAGTGTCAAGTGGAAAAAGCAATTTAACTGTAATTCTGTAGCTTGCTTTTGTTGATGAAAGAAAGCGGTGGTTTCTCTTTTTTTTTTTTTTAAAAGGAAGAGCTGGAAATAGATAAGGTATATGAGGCATGGGGGCAGAGAATGGTGTATCCTTCTGTTTTTTCAAGGATTTCTTTGAATTAGGACATTAGTAGGCTTTGTAAAGTGCAGAGCAGTAGGAAAAATTAAAGATAATCTTTTGAATTTAAACAATGAATATTAAGGACATTGCATGTAGACAATAAATAATAACAAATTCATGTGCTAGAGATGATGAGTTTATTATTGTGCTTGTAGGGAAAGAACATACTTTGCTACCTAGAAACCTGTGACCAATGAAGCAATTGATAAACTAGTGTTTATATAGGTTTATTTTGAGAAATATTGGTCAGTGTGGTCACTGTACTGATTTTGAAAGCAAATGAATAGAGACGTAAAAGGACTAAATGCTGCTGGGCATGCTAATTTTCTGATCTATTAGGATGTCTAACAGAGGTTAGAGTTATTGTGAATAGACTTCTGAAAACCTCATGGAAGTAATACATAAAAATGTCAGGAGTTACTAGGAAAAAATAGAGGAAAAACTAGAAAAGTTGCTTGCTGTATAAATCTGTGATGCATTGAATCTTTATTATTGCAAGCATCTCTGCTCATCTCATTTCCAAAATTGCATTTGTAACTTGGTGGAATATACAAACAAGGGAAAAAAGATTATAAGAAGCATTCATGGGATTGTTTCCATGCAGATTGTGACTGGATAGATAATGGTCTCTTCAGAAGAAAAACAAAGGGAAAGGTGACATAATTTAAGATCAGGAATGGGAAGGAAAGAATTATTAAAGAACAATTAACTCATTTTTAATCATTGGTCTTCTAGCTCTTATCTGCAAGCAACATTAGAAGCAGCTAAAGGAAGCACTTTTCCATATAAGGACATGGTTAAACAGTCTTCAAAAGGACTAACATTCATGAGGGATAGGGTTGCTGAGACCTGTTATGCCTGGTGGGCACATGAAATGACTCAGGAACTCTTCAGGGTGTTGAATTAACAGAAGCTTTGAGGATGAACTCCTGCAGTTGCTCTGTTTCTTTTCTTTTCCCTAATAACTGCTGTTGGCAGTGGTAGAGTTAAGATACTGGATTAGATGGACTTTTTGATCTGACTTAATGCTGCTACCCTTAAAACCAAACTGACACCGTTCATTGACAGATTATATACATTTTCTAATTTTCTAGACAAATGACATTGCAAATGTGTTCCAGAAGTAAATGCAAATATGATTATGACCAAAGCTGCCCTGTTTAATGCCGGGTGGGGGCAGATTGTCAGCTAATACAGCCTGATTCACAGAAGCGCACTAGTTTTCACTGGGTGAGAATCTGGCATCAGTTTGATATCTGGACTGGCAGGAAGACTGTCCATAAGTGTAGTGCCAGATTTGCTTTGGGATGTGTTTTCTGCACACTGTTGCACAGCCTCCTTAGCTTCATCACAGCAGAGCTCCAGGAGCCCTCTTCTCAGGATGCTTTTCTCTGGCAGTATCTCTCCATCTGTAATTTGGAGTCTGGGTCACCTTCAAAGTAAAGCCAGGGAATTCAGTGGTTAAGCTCATGGTTTTTTGAAGCATGAATTTCAGCAACGTGTAATTTAGATCTGTAGAGCAGAATCGGGAGGAATCACACAGAATCACAGAATGGTCAGGGTTGGAAGGGACCTCTGGAGACCATGTAGTCCAACCCCTCTGCTAGAGCAGGATCCCATAGAGCAGATCACACAGGAACATGTCCAGGTGGGTTTGGAATGTCTCCAGGGATGGAGACTCCACAACCTCCCTGGGCAGCTTGTTTCAGTGCTCTGTTACCCTCAGAGTAAAGAAGTATTTTCTCATATTTAGGTTAAACCTCCTGTGTACCAGTTTGTGACCATTGCCCCTTGTTCTGTCACCTGACACCACTGAGAACAGTCTGGACCCACCCTCTGTTGATAGAGGAAGGTTTTGTAGAAAGTGCCTCTAGGAACTTCTTTTAATTTAGATGTGGGAAGGGGGGTATTATGCAACCCTTAATTTGTGCAAAAACACTGAAAGCACATCAGAGACACCTAGAATGTGCTGGCATAAAAAAAGCACTTTCCATGGGTGTCGAATGAAGGCCAAAAGCTGTGTGTGTGAAATGGCTGAATGGATCAGTGTGACACGGATGTGTGGTGGAAGGGACCCTCCCGTTGAAGCCACAGGATTTCAGACACAGCTCCCTGGCTCTCCCACAGCCCTTGTACACCAGGGTGCTGGGGGGGCTGGGCTGCTGCCTGACCTCTCAGGAGGTAACCAACGGTTTGTGACTAAAGGATTGTGTGCATTTATGTGTACAGCTGCTCAACAATGTCTGTCTGTCCCACTGTCCTCACTTTGCAAAGTGGCAAATACAAAGTACTTAGATGTAAATGTGAGGTAATTTATTAGGGTGACAGAACAAGTTGGGGATAGCTGTTGATAAATGCACTGACTACAGGAGCACTATTAATAGCTGTCAATATTGCTAGCAATAATAATGCACAGTATACAATACACAATACACCCAGGGATGGTTTCACCCCTACCCAGAAGGTGAATGTTGCAATATCTTGCCCAAGGAGCCGTTCCTGCCTGGGAGAAGAAGAGTGGATCAGGCCCATTGACCCGTTCCAGGGGAGGTGCTCTTCTCTCCCCAAACAATGGATTCAAAGACTAATTTATTACTTTTTGACAAGGTGGGACTTAGGTCATAACCAGTGTATTGATTGGCTCTCAACAGACTAATAATGCTGATTAATAAGGAAAAAGGTAAGGGAGAAACCCAGTGCCTGCTTGGTATGTAAATTCAAGCTTCGTTAAGGCCCAGGGCTGGCTTCACATGCGCATCACCAGATGCAAGCACACAGGCTTGGATCCAGCCCTTACCGTGTGGCCTCTGACCGCGGAGCCTTTGCTGTGCTCCACAAGCCATGCCCAGTCCAGCCATGGAGCCGTGTGGCACCTGGTGTGACGACAGGCAGACAAGGACAGGATGGATTCCTGCCAGCCAGCCAGTCGGGCCTGTCCTCCCTACCGGCCATAAATCAGCCACTTGTCAGGCCCAAGGCTGAGCGCCCCTTCCAGCACTGCTCATCTCGCGCTGCTCTGCACAGATCCTTCCAAGAAAGTTAAAACAAGGCACAATCCAAGTTCAGTTTTCCCACGCATGGAACATCTTGTTTTACTCTTGTGCAGTTTGCTTTCTGTGTGGCAACAAGCTACAGTGAGGTTCAGCACGGTCTGTCTGAGCAGGTTGTCCATTTTGTCGTTTCGTTACACAGAATTTGAAAGGGGGGTTCTTTACCTGTTTCGATCCATCCAATTCAGATAAGAGCATTTTCGTGTACAGAGTAAATAAAATGAGATCCCAGGCTGCTGAAGATGTTTGTTGTCTGCTTCTTTATCGTAAATATTATTTTCTGTATTTCATGAAAACTCTTCTAATATATAACCAAATTTATTACATCAGACCTGCGTATGCAAACTGGAATACCTGCAGCATGGATATTGTCATAAAAGCATTCCTATTTTATTTTATTTAAGCATCTTTAGATTGTTTTGAATGTATTGTAAACATGAAGAAAACTGACAAAAGTTAGTGTCCTAATCACATGGAGTCAGAAGCAGCAGTGCAGTATGTTTGTTGTTAAATGAGAATAGTGTGGCTTGCAAATATAAAAAGAGCAATGCAAATCACAGAACAATGTAGGGTTGGCAGGGAGCCCATGGAGTTGCTACTCCATCTGGAACTTCAGGGATGGATCAGGTATTGATGCCTTCACTGCACCATGAGGAATCCAGTCTGTTAATGGAAATGTCCAGTAGCAGAGAGTCTTTAACCTCCCCTAAACCCTATGTGGACATAGTTGCCTTTAAAGGTAGACTTTTTTTTTTCCCCTAAATCTGTTCTAAATCTCCTTTACTTTGGAAGTAAATATATTCTAAGAGATGTTTAAAAAAACGGCTATGTTTTAATTAAAAGTAATTTTAAAATTTAGTCCTATTACTCTTACTGTTCACAAACACAGGGAAATGTAATTGTTTTTCTGCGACATTTTATGCAGTGAGGAATTATATGACACGTCCAGCAATAGTTTTTTTTACTCATGGACGAAACAACTCTAGTGTGTTTAGTCATTCCACCTTAATCTCTTTAAACCTCTTCTCACCCTCATATTTTCTTCCTTTTTTCTGGATACTTTGCCAGTTTTACTTTCCCCTTTCAGTTATGACCCAGATGGTGCACAGTATTTCATTTGCTGCCTTGTGAGCAGAGGCAGGTAGAGGAGGATAATGACTTCTTGTGTTTTTCGTATGAAACTGCCCATCACGCAGTACAGAATGTGGTGGGGTTTTTTTTGCAGTAGCCTATAGTGCTGGGTTCTGTGTTCTGTGACTGTGCTAGGATATGCAAAATACTTTTTTGTTCTATCCTGAATGCTGCCTAGACAGTTGTACATTTTATTTTAGTACCCCTAAGCACAGGGGATAATAAATGCTCATGTTTACTGACTGTTGTCAATCTCATGTCAAAACAAGTTCCCCTCCTGTCCTTCAGGGTGCTTCCCAAATGGGTGTGACAGACAAATTCTAGCTGCACTGACATGCAGGTCAGGAATGCAGTATGACTTTGCACAGTTCCTTGTGATACTGTGCTACAGTTTCAGTGAATCATGGGTTAATACTCTCATTGTATAAGGAAAAATGGTGTGGTTTTCACTAAACTTGGCATTTATCTTAAAATGTTCAAGAGCAAACTGCAAGAAGTAGAAGTAAGCAGTTTAAATTCCCGAGTCCTGGATCCAGCCATAAGTTTAATCAACACAGCATGTTGCCAGCTTAATATTTATGATTGGATACTTTAGATGAGACTTCTCATATCAGTTTTTTTAACAGAATATGTTATGATTACTTTGCAGCAGAGCTACTGGGAATTTACTCCTTTCTGGATCAAGCCTAATTAATAGATATTTGTGCAATTTTTAAGACATGCTGGTGTTTTCTATCAGAAAACATGGCACATTAGATTCCTAAGTCCTAGGGCATTTAGTTTTCTCTGTTCCTGGGAAAATACTGGACACGATGTAGAGATTTTTGTGGAGAGAGTGGTGAGAACTGTGGATGGTAGATGTATTTTGTACCTTTGGTTATGATGAGACTCGGGGCCTAAAATTCTCAAATACTGTCTTATTTATTCCCCACACTGTCTTATTTATGAGAGCTTTTTTCTTCTTAGGATAAAACCACTTGACTGAGTAAGTGAAGAGAGTTAACAAATGTTTGTTTACATATCTTAGAATACTTCTGCTTCCAAATTTTTTAAAGTCTGGGAAGATCCACACTTTTTACAGGCATTCCAGCTGCTGTTCATGATATTCTTGAAGTACTATGTATTTATTTTTCAGTCTGTGCTTATTGCTCATGGATCTTCTATGCTTAAACCATTTTTGGTTTCACTGGATTGGGAAATGTTAAGACCCATGACTTGAAATAATGTCATAAGAAATAATTCTGCATGAATGCAATAAAGCATTCTTGAACCCTTCACCAGCAGGGAACAAGGTAGGGACCCTGTTCAGTCAAGATGGAAACGGAGGACTTGAGAAAGATGCAGCTTCCCTGCTATGACTTTCTTTAAAGGGATGAGGCTGACGACCTGTCTCAGATTTAAATTGCAAGAAGAAGTGGCTTTAAAATAAGCTGATAGAATGACCTGTAACAACTCACAGAACTATTTGATGATGTTCTCAAGTTCTCAAGGAGTTCTGACTGAAACAAGCGGAGCTGTACATTATGGTGCACGACTTTTGACTGTAGTTGATGTTTGCAGCATAGGAAAGGGAGATGGTAATGTAATACCAATAGGACAAATGAGTGGAAAATATAAATAAAGAATACATTGCATAGACATATGGCTAAAATCTGGCAGTAGGGAAGAGCTGACATGGCTTTTTGTAGAGGGAAATCACACTTCTTTTTATCAGCCTGTACTTAAGTGTGATCCATTTAAGGCAGTATATTGGGATGTCAGGAAGCTTTTGACAGCGTACCTGACTGAAGACTCTTTAAGAAACAAAATGACTGGAGATAACATCTTTACCCCCTTCAGATGAACAGGTGTTTAAAGGAAGGGAACAGAAGATCAGTGTTGCAATGAAGCAAGTCCGATAGTAGAAAAATGTGCTGATGAAAGGGTTGTTCTGTACTTTCTATTTGAATTGGCCTTTTCAGAGGATTCATGGCTGATCTGGAAACTTCCTGCTGGTGAAGAGCATGATGGCAGTATTTGCTGATGTGCAGGCTAGTTAAAACTATAAAGAATTGCAGAAAGTCTTATGGTACCAGGCAAGTGGGCAGATAAAGGACAGCTGAAGTTCAGTGATAGTGAATGCAAAGTACCATCTATGAAGAAAAGAAGCTCTAATTATTCACACAATATTAAGAGCTAAATTAGTTGCTGCTCTTCAGCTTTCTAGTTAGCTGAAGAGTTTTCTGAAAATATCTCTGGGTTGCTGACTGAGAAACGTCAGGTTTTATTTGCCCCATTCTTCTAATCTCTAACATTGACTGTGGGCTTCTGGCAGAGAGGAGATACTGAGCCAAACGGAGCTTTGATCTGATCATTCTAGCTGCTACCATGAAACTCAGTTGTTTTCTGAAGCTTGGAGGTGGGTCTGCCTAGATGTTCTTGTCACAGTGAGCTAGTCAAAGAAGCCAAATATATAACCATGTTATAAATGAAAATAGTCAGATTTTATTACAATAAAGATTAGAATACTTATATTCTTAGGTGGAGAAAACTTTGGGTCACTAAGACAGAAACAAACAGAACAAACAGAAATGAAAACAACTTTTCATTGACTTTATTCCTGACCATCCTGTCTTGTAGGTGGAATGTTGTTTTTTGCCTTGGTTTAAATGAACTCTGCCCCATTGGAGGTGTAGCAAACTCTACATTTCCTTTAGACTTCAGGAAATCTTTCCATTACCTCTAAGGCCCGACTGTTTGCTTTTTGTAGGACCCTCCTTTCTTCTCTGAGCTCTTCTGTTGGCCTGTCTGTTGTCCCAAAGGTACTTTCTTCTTGGGTAGTCTCAGTTCCTTCTGCAGAGAATGAGTAACCACTGCTTCATTTCATGTCTTAAAGGCACATAACTTCAAAACATAAACCCAAATAATCACACAGATACCATCACATCTCTTGTTTATTTGTTTGGGTTTTTTCACCTGCTTGAGGTCCTGTCCAGGCCAAAGGAGTGCTTGGTCGTCTTTGGAAAAAAATAATTTTCAGTGATGTAGATCCTCTGGACAAAACTTCTAACGGTAGGAGTACTGACTTGCTACAGCTTGCCTTGTTTTCCTTGACTTTTTCTGCTGTTGTGTTTGTAGATTGTTTAACAACACATTAATGTTTGATACAGATCCTAACACTGACTAGCCCTGCAATGTGCTCAAGCCTTCAGCTGAGCCGCTTTAGTTACCTCTTTGAGCTCTGAGTATTTTTTCTGATGCACAGTTTGGAGTTGAGATAATGTTTAGTATTTGGTGTTCTTGGCACTAGGGAGCCTGTTTTGCTGGGATTGATACAGATGCTGTGAGCATCGAGGTTATTTTAAAATAAATGGCTCTTTGTTTGCTTGTCATCTTTTATTCTTGCCTAATCCTGAGTTCCTCCCACATGCATCAAGCTGCGAGTGGGTTTTTTTCAGTTGTTGGGGGTTGGAATCATGTGATAACATCAGTCCTTTGTCTTGGGCCAAGAGAGAGTGGATTTTTTGAATCTCAAGCTTTCTTCTTCCTTTTTTTTCCTTCTTTTTTGTCTTCAGCAGAAAGCTTTTCTGTATTGTTCCAGTTGTCTTCAGATCATTGATGTTGTCATTTAGATTTTGCCATGTAGTTTGCTGTGTTAATTCCTACCCCCACTCCCCCTTCTGTCATCTGCATTCTCCCCTCTTACTCCTTTTCTAGCATCTGTATGAACTTTCTCTGTGTCACCAGTTAGTTGCCACCTTCAGCTGTTTTATTACAGTAAGTACCCTATGCTTTGTTCCCATCATCCTTGCATTGCAGACTCAAAGGGTTCTTTCCCCTTCGTGTCCGTGCAGTACAGCACAGTCAGCACAGCCCTCGGGGGCTCTCAGACTAGAACACTGTGGGATCAGTCGTGTTTTGCCTTCTCCTTGTCAAGTTGGTTCTGTTTGGTGAAGTCTTGGACTTGCTTTTATGAGAATGATCTGAGCTGATTAGCTACAAAAGTTGTCAGGAATTGCTTCACCCAGGCTTTTCTTAGCAGCACCTTGATGCACTGTGGGAGAGGGTGCAAGTTTTGCAGTGCTCCTGTGTGACAGCAGGGTGAGCACCATGGGTTGGTCACGCGTCTGGGGAGCTGCTCCACAACATTGTGATTTGGGGGTTATGAACTTTCCTGTGATTTCTGGTTTAAATTTACATAGGGGCAGTTTATATTTGCTTTTGTACCACACGGTCATCCTGTAGCTTAACTAGTTCTTCTTACCTTACCTATCACTAAGAAGAGGAAAGATTGCTTTTCCAGTGATTATTTGTTACTGAGTAGATTCCCAGAGGTTTAAATTGAGACACATACAAAGTCTGTCAGTATGGGTATAGATGCTGAATTTGTATCTGTAATAAAGTGGATTGGGATGTGTTTGTGTTTATTTATGTATTTATTTTCTGTATTGTGCCTCAAGGAACTTCTTCCTCCTGTGATGATGTTGTCTCAAAGGTTCCTGAACAAGTGGATGTTGCATCTATTTGGAGGGTAAATATCCTTACCCACTGGAACAATGCATGACTCTCAATCTTTAGCAGAAGTAGGGAGTTACTCTGTTGCCTCCCTGAAGATATTGTAGTGTCTGGTGTCTTTGTGTAGGAGATAGTGTAGATGGAATGTGAGATCACCTAAGTGATCCGGGAGGCAACTGATCCTGTACACTCACTCCACCCCTCCAAGCTAACAGATAGATTTCCTCAGTTGTCTCATTGGGTATGAACCACGCCAGGTCTGATACAAACCTGTGGGGAAGAGTCAGGACCACCCCTAACAGTAACAGCTTTAGAAGAGTTTATCTGAAATCAAATAATACTTTTTGCTTCTGAGTCTATGTGTAGAAGTTCACTTTTAAATTCAAGAGAAGTTCAACTCAGTTCAACTATTCAGGGAGCAGTGGGCTTAAGGCCAGTCTGAGGGCAACACGGTGCTGTTGTATTTGAAGGTAACGTGTATTTTGGGTAAGTATTAGGTGCCCTAGTTATTTCTATCTCTACTTTGTGCTACACAGCATCCAGAAAGGAAGACACACAAAACTGCTGGGCTTGCATTGCATCTGCTGGGAATGTGTGCTTAGAAATTTCCTTTGGAGTAGGTTGCAGGACTGGCTCTAGTTTGTACTTGAGTGATGCAGGATCTCTGCTTCCATTTCATAAGAATGAACCTACTTTAGTCAGGATTACTAGAAGGATCCCAAACCATAATGCTTTATGCTAGATAAGCAGTAGCCCATGTCCATTACATGTCTCTATCTTAGCGCCCTTGCACATACTTCTCATATCAGTTGGAGCTTCTACAAATATAGAATCACAGATTTATTAAGGTTGGAAAAGACCTTTAAGGTCAAGTCCAACCATGAGCCCAACACCACCGTGCCCACTAAATCATGTCCTGAAGTGCCACATCTATGTGTTTTTTGAACTCCTCCAGGGATGGCAACTCCACCGCTTCCCTGGGCAGCCTGTTCCAATATCAGAGAATCACAGAATGTATGGAATTGGAAGGGACCTTTAAAGGTCATCTGGTCCAATGCCCCCACAATACTCAGGGATGTCTATAACTAGATCAGGTTGCTTAGAGCCCCATCAAGCCTGGCCTTGAATGTCTCCAGGGATGGGGCCTCCACCACCTCTCTGGGCAACCTGTTCCAGTGCTTCACCACCCTCATTGTAAAGAACTTCTTCCTAATGTCTAATCTAAATTTACCCTGTTCTAGTTTAAGACCATGTATCATGCTTTTCCTCTAATATATGGCACACTGAATGTGCCTGTACAGTCATTACTTGTGTTTCCTTCCCCGTGTCCAAGCCTCGGGCACCTTTATAAAGTTATTTTTCCAGCTAGCCTCTCCCAACAGACTAGCTCAGCTGGATGGGTTTCCTGGGAGGTCAGCCATAGTGCTGTGTTGAGGTGTTCTCACTCCAGTAGCTCCCATCAAATGGTTCTGGTCTTGGAGATGTGTGAGGTGCTCCTGACAGGAAATGTCTGTTGCCAGTGGTGGTGACAGGTCAGTGACGCTGTGGTTTGCACAGTTGAGCCGGAAATACCAAGCTGTGCTGATGTCATGCTGGGATTTCCAAAGCAGGTTTCCTACCTCCTGCAGGCAGTCTCTGGGTAAAGAGTAAGATAACCATGGAGAACCCTGAAGAAATTGAAGTAGATAAGGATGTTTTTTGCTTTTTTCTGAAAGCTTATCCAATGGTAAATGTCATCGTGGCTTGTTGAAACCATTGTTAGGATGCTGAATGGAGAGCTGCTACTGCAGTATGAAAAATGCTTAGTGTTCAGACTTGCACTGAAATGCATTTTATCACAAGCCCTTTTCTTCCTACATCTCTGTCAGAAGAGCATCTAATTCTGTCTTATAACCCCCATGTGGAAAAGAACCCTCAATATTGGTCTGTCTCAGAAGTTGCTGTTACCAGCTTTCCTGTTGCCCTGATTAACGATGGGACAATGCATGTGAGGCAGTGTCCATGTGTTTCATTCCAGTGAATCATAGAATCATAGAATCCTAGGGGTTGGAAGGGACCTCGAAAGATCATCTAGTCCAACCCCCCCAATCAGGAGATAGTAGCAAACATAAACATTAATTAGTTGTGCTGCTCTGTTTGCATTCATTGTTTCTCGTGGCAGCACTGTAGTAAGCAGGTAGTATCAAAAAGGAGGGTTTACGTGTATGATACCTCGGAGGATTTGTTTTAACATTCTTCTTTGCCCTGTTGTATTTGACTTCTGAACATCTGAACCCAGTGCTCCAAACACTGATCTTTGGGCAGAGGAGTTTCTCCTGTTGTTGTGAAAGATGATAGTCAGAAATGGGTCTGTCAGAAGCACTGGTTTAGGGTATAGGGCTTTTTATTTGATAGATACTTGGTCCCAAAAGCACACGTACTCTTTGTGGCTTGGAAACTGTAATACCAGCCCTGAGAGCTAGCCCAGGCTTTAGAAATCTGATCTCTTTGTCCTGAATTGACAACTTCATCTTAAAATATGTAACTGTTGGACTGGAAAATTTCACAGAAGTTGGTCCTATCTTAAGGAAGACACTGCTTTACCAAATGAGATTTATACAGATGTGAATTTCACAGAAGTCATAAAATACAAAGGAGAAAGAACCCCATCAAGAAATATAAATACCACGACAGAGTTTATGCCAATATCTTAGTATAATTTTTGTTACAAATGTTTCCTTATAACGTGATCCTTCCCTCCTCAGTTTATGTAACTCAAGGTTTTGTTTGATTTTTTTTATATTTCTGTGATGGGGATGGGACAGGACCCAAGAACATTTCTTACTTTGTGGCCCTGAGTCAGATCTGTTCTAGCAATTACGGCAAATGGATTTGGCCAGCTGATCTTGATGGCTATACACGCACACTTATACAAATTATTTTTTAAAGTGTTATTCTTTCCTTCTGCATGGCCCTGGGAACTTTCCGTTTTAACATAGGATTTCTGAAGTATTTTCTGTGTTTGGTCAGGGTCTATAACTTTTTTTTTTTTAAGTAGTGTATTTCATTTAGTCTTAGTTTTGCAACTGCAGTGAAAGCCTTTTATCTTGCAAGATTTGAGAATTAAGTCATGGCAAATTGTGCAAATTTTCCTCCTGCTCAGTGTGACAGAAATGTACCATAAACTTAGAGTTGCTCAAGACTAAACTTTATATGAATAAGAGCAGTTAAAAATAGAGCTTGTATTATGGCAACATCCTAAAGAAAATAAACAAGCCCTAATCTCATCCAAACAAGATATGGTATCAATATTGTCATTCTTGTTTGGCCTTAGTGATGTCTCAGTTTCCTAAAATTAAAGAAGGTTCACCTATGTGTGGTCTTAGCAATGCACTGCCTTTTTAACTGCAATAAGATGAATTTGATGGAACCCACACTGTAAATACTTATTTGAAATTGGACAGAGGGAGATTCTTAGAATGTAAGTTATGAAACGTTTAGAAAACATAATGTAATATTTGATTTTTGAGGGGGGAAGATTTTCCCTTTCATACACAATGTTAGTCTCCTCTCTTTCAATCTTGTTTTTTGAAGACCCTAAGCTTGTATAGGCAAATGTTGTCTCTTCATCCCCCTGTGTGTATCCATCCTTTCTTCAGCTTTTTCATAGTTTCTAAGCCTGTAGGCCACTTGCAGTAAAGTTTGACTGAAGACCAGAGGTCTCAAAGATGTTACTTTTCAACAAGTTAGAGAGATGCCCTTGCTGTTGAGAGCATGGCCACAAAGCTTATGTTTTATTGAATATCTTCATTACAGTTCTAATGATCTAAGGAAATAGGCAAGGTGGAAGTTGTGGTTAGAGGTAGAATATCAATTAGAGTGGGGCAACTTCAGGGTGTGTAAGCTTTTTGCCTACAGAGCTTGTCTTGCTATCTCTTTTTCTGTCATAAAAGCATCCATGGGCAGGTGAAAGCAGGGAGAGACACTGGAAGCCAATCTGCTTTTTTGTTTGTTTGTTCTACTCTTCACAGAACTACATTTCTCTGAATTTCTTTTTCCTGAAAAAAAAAAATAGAAAACTGAATTGGATGAATAGACAGAAGGGTGTTTGCAAAAGAGGTGGAGATGAGTAATTTCTCTTGTTTTGCTGCCTTGATCCCACAAGCCTTTTGCAGTGGCAATACGCTGCCTGTTGTAAGAGAAGCCTTTGCTACTTCTGATGACACTCTGTAATTGCCTCTTGTTTTCCTTTTACATGGGGGTGAATCTGGGCAAGTGCAACACACGTTTTAAGAGAAACTGTGGACTACATTCCTTGTTCTGTTAGCATTCGTGCATGTGCTTCATTTTGCTTGTACAGCTAAAATTTATTCTGAACAGAATCTTCTGCACAATAAATTTCTTACCTAGATGGGAGATTCTATGACTTTACATATTGACTCTCTCTTTCCTTCTCTTCTGCTTTACCTTGTCCTTTTATCTCTAGTCTTGCTATATGAATCAAAACAGCTGAATGGTCATTTATATTGGAACTTAACTTTTGCCTTTCTATTTACAGCTGTTTTCTTCCAAAGTTACAATGCAGAATCTATATAGAATGTGCTGCAGTGATATATATTGCATGAATTTTTATTGCAACATCCACAGAGGGTGAAAATACATATAAAATATTTTTTCCTTTTTTTCCATAAGGTCATAAATTAACCAAACAGATTTTGTTCTCCAAGGGACCAAATTAACTTTTGTCCTATTCTTGATAAGTGATTTTAAAAGTTTTTTTTCTTTTATCCCTTTTTACCTGAGGAAAGTATGGTCTCATTTAAAGAAAAAAAAAATGGGGGGGGGGAGGAGGAGGAAGGAAGAAAGAAAAGACAAAAAATTAAACCACATTGTACTGATTATATTCAGAATTCAGATGTAATATCTAAAACAGGGAAATGCTCCTAGGTCTCATTTCCCATTTAAAATCAGGTCGTCTTATCAAAGCAAGTTGTGTGAAGAGAGGTGTATGGCATTGACAGTGAGTTTCTTATTTCTTCCTGCAGATATTGCAGTCGTAGAGATGAGTGATGCCTTCCGTCAGCCATCCCTGTTCTACCACCTGGGGGTCAGGGAGAGCTTCAGCATGGCCAACAACATCATCCTCTACTGCGACACCAATGCCGAGTCTCTGCAGTCGTTGAAGGTACCTCTGGAAGAATGGGGTGTGCTGGGGGGAGGTCAGAGTTGGCCCAGCTCTTGAAATGGGTTGCCTGTTTCCATAGGAAATGCAGATGCCACTTGTGGTTCAGAAAATCATAGCAAAAATATTCTGAGGCCTGGAAAGCATGGCCACAGTGAAGTGCTGAAAAACTCAGTTTTCCCAAGAGAAAGATTTAGGTGACTTTATCACAGTTGAATAAATGCCCAGTTCAATGGCTCTTCACAGAAACAAAAATTTGACAAATTTCAGATGAGAAATTAAATCCATAGTTTTGTCATTCAAGGGAATTGCTGGTACTTAGGGTAAACCATTATAGTAATAGCAACTGGGTGAGAATGGTTGCATGGTAACGTCTATGGGGATGGAGGAGGGTAGACAACTTACAGGGCAGTCTTTTCCATCACTTCCCCTCCCTCGGATTCACTGGCTGTGGTCCAGGAGGTGGTTTATGCTGTTGCACTTCTGTTGTAGGCATTGCTAAAAAGACGCATTTCAGTAAGTAGCTCGGTGAATCAGACTGCAATCTGGGCACTGCTACCTCTCACAAAGGGTTTGCTTCCACTGCTTCTGGCTCGTGCAGGATGTTTGGTTTTGATTCTGTCCCATTATTTGCTGCTTGGCCCTGTTCTGGGGGGGACATATCTTGAGTAACTCAGTTCTTTCTCCTGCTCTTGCGTCCAGGTTTCCTTGGCCAGCCAGATTGGTTGCAATCCAATGATTTCCTTTCTTTTTTGCAACACAGAGGGTATACAGATAAAAGCCCTGAACACAAAACTGCTAATGACAAAAGAACTAACTATCTGTGGATTGAATTCAGTTATGCAAGTACAATGACCTACAGTATAAGCAGAGCAGAATTTCATTTTACTGGGTAAAGAGCCAAATTCCCAACTCCCACTGAAAATCACTTGGAGTGAGGCACCAGGCTTCCTTGGGCACTTGGGAGGACTTTTTACTAGTTTAGGAGCTGGATGTTGCAGGTGGGTCCCATGCAGGGTTCTCACTGACCTCGGTGGCAGCCCAGTTCTGCACAGGAGATGCGGGTGTCCCAGTTGCCACTGGTACAGTGGCCTCTGAAAGACTCTCTTCAGTTTCCTTTAGCTTTGGGCTGGGCCCATGTTTCTGCTTTTGATTGATTGCAGGAAAGTTGTCAGAGCAAGACCCTTTCCATGGTACCCAATAACTAGCTGCAAATAAGCAGGTACGGGCATGCCTGGGCATCTTCTGAGGTAATGTTTGTTCCTGCATTTGTTGCAGCCAGCAGATAGAGTAGAAGCAATGCAGGAGTGTCTGTGCAGTTTTAATCTTGTGTAGAAGGTGGTGAATTCAGAAACCAAAAGTGTTCAAGAAAATGTAGGAAATACAAAACTGCAGGACATCATGTAACTGGGGTACAAAGAAATGTAGGTGACCTTGGCTGGTGGAATGACCTCTGACATTCAGGTCAGGCTGGACAAGACCTGATCGAGCAACCCAATCTAGCAAAAGATGTCCATGCCCATGCTGGGGGTGTTTGAGTAGATATTTATGTCCTACATTTTGGAAGGCAGCAACAGCCATATGTGAAACATGCCTCCTCAACAGGGGGAAGAGCAGTGTTTTGGAAGCCTTACTTATGCAACATGGAAAGTACGAGGTGTCTTGGTTTGACACTGTATTTGTTTTTAGTGCTGTGGTGTGGGCAAAGCTGCTCAGTCATCCCAGTGGCAGTGTAGTGTAGCTGTCTGATAAATCTGGCAGGGTTAGCAGTTGTTGAGACCAGAACTTGCTAACAAAATCTTCCTGAAAACAAGGTCACTGTCCAGAAGTGGTTCACACTTGGGCTGCACCACTCAGATGAGTCTGCAAGAATCAGCTCTTTCCATCCGTGGGTGCTCTGGCTTCTTATTCTCTACAACTTTACATTTAAAATGTGAGGATACATTCTTTGCATCAGACTTATTAGAGCAATGTGAATTTCAAACAGTTTTGGAGTATTTTAAAACCTCATAGAAATGCTACTCTTTACTATTCTTCACAGTTTCTTCTGCTGGCAGCAAAATGTTACTTATTATATTTCTCAGATATGAGCAGATGTGTATTAATAGTCAAGTTTTGGACATAATGTCTCTAGGAAAATATATATAGGGAGGGGCGTGTACATGTGTGCATATATATACGTGTATATACATATATATACACACACACACAGATGCACACAGTACATATGCTCCTGTGTGTATAGAAGATGTATGTATCTACTTGGTTCCATCATCATTTTGTCTCTACTGAGACAACACTTGATTTCTATGCCTGTCAAATCAATATAAAACATCTACCAACCAGTCTTTTCTTGTCATGTGTCTGTAAATGTTAATATTAACAAGTCATACTGATCAGATACCTTTCTTAGTTGTTGTTTGTTCTATTAACATTGGGTTTTTTTCTTCTGTTTTATTCCAGGAAATAATTTTCCAGAAGAATAATGTAAGTATGATTTCTGGGTACCAGTTGAATTCTAGGCATTCCAAACTTCTGATCCACTTAATGTTGTTTATCTTATGTTTTCCACTTGAATCATTTAACACTCTCCTACCATGTTTTACAGAGTTAGATGCAGAATTCTGGGAATCCTAGTAGCAAATGTGTGTATATCAATTTGTTGCTAGGTACCAGCCTTACATCTTGCCTTGCCTCCATCTATCAGTGGTATTTTCCTTGCTGCCTTTATGTGTCTGTCATATTTTTTCTCAAACCATTTACATCTGTCGTTTTCGTGTTTTTGTTTTTGTTTTTTTTTTTCCTGTACAGTGTCTTTAGTGTTTTTTAAAAATACTAAATTGAAAAGGAGGATTATTTGGAAACTGATGCTCATTTTAGAAACATGTGGCTACAGCTATGAAAATACATATGTTTATAGAGTGCGTGTGTATTTATTTCTGGAGGTTGAGTCCTGGAGCCTGCTAGTCCTAGGGCAGTGCAGATCTGTCTGTGACTGCCAGTCATTAAACTGCAGATTTCTGCACCTTGGCATCCCTTTGGTTTCTGAGGTTGGCCTTGCAAATCCCCCTTCCCTTTTTCACTCCCAGGTTCAAGGGAGGCAGACTTGTGACTGTGAGAACATTGCTTTCTCAATGTGGCTTGTTCTGGAGCAACACCAGTCACGTCAGAGTATATATCTGGCATGTTGAGTTAGTTGTTTTTGGCTTCACTTTGGGACTTACTGGTAGCCATATATGCTAAGACACAATTTTATAGTGGTTATTCAGTGGTGTGTAGATCTTCTGAGGTGCTATGTGTGTGCGCTGTACAATTCTATATATTTGAATAAACTTTTCTAAGAGGCATGTGAAGTATTTAATTTTAGAAATTGGTTCAGGTTGTATTTCCCACAGTGTTAGAACATCCATAAGGACTGCAGTATTCCTGTTTTTGTTTTTTTTATTTAACAGTGCAATTTGTGGATTAATTACTGGCTTCTGCCTTTGAAAAAGATGCAGTTTTCTACTATAGGTGGCAGACTTTCTAAAGATAGCTTAAAAACTGGTGCAAGCTTTGGCCCTAACTCTGCATTTTAAGTTAGATTTTTTTATTTACAGAAAAAAAAGCAAAAACGGTTCCATATAGAGTTTCTGTATAGCTCTTAACCAAGAAGTGCTTTTCAGAGGCTCACAGAGTGCTGCAAATGACGTGCTAGGCTAAAAACCTCTGGCTTTTCTCTAGTGAAAGTGGGGTAAATGATCAGTTAAGCCTTTACACAAAAAGAAAGAGAACAGTAAGGCCTTTCTTGTAAATGAATGTATTGACTTCTGTATTTTTGCTTTGGTGGCCCAGGATCTAGGGAAAATGATGTGTGACTAATGTAATGTCCCTAGGAGGACAGAGAGAAGGGCTCTGCTAGCAGGAAACCAGCAGGAGATGGCTGGTACAGTGGAATAAAGGGGAGATGTTGTTGCCTTGTCCTGGTTTTAAATAACAGTCCCTGAAGCTCAAGGAGAGGTATGGTAACTCAGCCGTCCTCTGTTTGAGAAGGGTTTGTTCTGTTACCCATTTAAATTTGGATACGTGGCTATGAAACTGTCATTTGTCGCTTTTAGAAATGTGTCAATGTATGCCACAAAAAGAATGTGTTCCTTGAGAGTCTCAGATGTTTTCAAGCACACCCACATAACATCTTTTCTGGGAGGAAGTATTTTCCCAAGGATTAGAACAGGGAAGTCGGTGAAAATGGCTTCCTTAATTACTTACTTAAATGGCAACTCTACAACTGATCTTTTTTTTTCCATTTCCTTGTTTTTTGGCATGATGTCAGCCAAATTATCTGGAAGAAGAATTTTTTACAATATTGGTGCATGCCTAACTATTCAGTAGAATTCCTGCTTCATGAAAATCATGTTTCTTCATAAATTGTAAGGCTCTTAGATAAATGGGTATAACAAAGGTGCTGTTCTTGAGAGGCTGTGACTGTGATCCCTACCCTTATTAGAAATAGTCATATGAATGATGATATGAAGTTGCAAATACGAAAAAATGAAATTCACATATGCACTAATATTCACATATTCACTAAACCAGGAGTTTAGTCCTGCTCATCTAGAACGTTTTTCAATATCAAGCAAACATCAGCCCTAACAGGACAATGGTATCCGTGGCACCAGGGGATTACAAAGGCTGCAAAACAAGGCACGTGTGTGTGTGTATATATATCTGTCTCACTGAAATGCCTTATGTTTGCTTTTCCTGAACCTTGTATCCCTAAAACTAGTGGGGAGAAAAAAAAAAAATCCATTGCCAACTGTTAAGTTCTTTGTTCTGACTGAATTTTTGTGCTTCCTAATAATAGAACGTTGCATAGCCGGGATAAGCTGCCTGGAGCCTGGCAGGGCAGAGCAGTGCAAGATAGCATGGGCTCATTTCCTGTTATATGTGGTTTTATAGCTGTTCAGCTGGACCCCTTCCAAAACGTTGCAGGAGTACCAAAGCCATAGATTTTTACACAGAGTGGTACTTTGGCAGGAGGCAGTTACTTTGATATTTGAAAGCTTAAGTTTGGTTTTTGCTGTTATCTGATTTTTGAGGTCTACCAAGCAGCAGAGGCATGCTAAAAATTACTAGTAAAGAGTTTCAGTCACAAGGAGCTGTTGGTATAAAGGTTACAGTACATGGCTGTATGTTGTTTGTTTTAGCTCACTAATTTTTATTTCATCCTAGTTCTCTGTTTGAATCGTATCAATTAGTGAGCTAAAAGCTGCAGGTCAGGTTACACATGGCCATTTATTCAATAATTTTATTCTTTAAATTTCACTTTTGCTGAACCTGAGGAAGTTTCCTGCGCATGCCCCAGGCCTGGTTTGCAGCCCCAGGCCTGGTTTGCAGCCCCAGGCCTGGTTTGCAGCCCCAGGCCTGGTTTGCAGCCCCAGGCCTGGTTTGCAGCCCCAGGCCTGGTTTGCAGCCCCAGGCCTGGTTTGCAGCCCCAGGCCTGGTTTGCAGCCCCAGGCCTGGTTTGCAGCCCCAGGCCTGGTTTGCAGCCCCAGGCCTGGTTTGCAGCCCCAGGCCTGGTTTGCAGCCCCAGGCCTGGTTTGCAGCCCCAGGCCTGGTTTGCAGCCCCTGGCGGTGCGGAACCCCTGGGCACCGGGCTCGCCTCTGGGCTCAGGCGGCCGGCGGGCGGCAGGACGAGCGGGGCAGCCCTCCTGCTGGGCAGCCCCGCAGCGGATCGCGGTTAAGCAACAGGGCTGATGTTGTGTGGCTGGGGACTCTTATTAGTGTTTTCCTTTTCTGATGCTTGGAGGGATCAGAGATTGTAGTTTTTACTGGCTTCCCACAGCCCTTCCTAACTGCCTCCTGTTTCAGGTGTAGCTTGGGAGACAGTTTGGTGTAGTGCTGCTGCAGTGGGAGTGGGAGAATGAGTGACCCTGGGTGCCAGCGTGCCAGAGGCAGCTGCAGGCTGGGAGCCTCTGTGGAGGTCCTGCTGGAAGGCTGTGGATCCCATAGAATGTGTTTAGCTATTTGGCTCTTTCACTGTGGAAATAGGGGAAAACATTTTTACTACTCCTTACCCAGCTGACAGATAATTCAAGGGCTGTAAGATTTTTGGTATCCAAGTATGTAAAAATGCTACGTTGTAGCCTTCAGTAATTATGTTGTTGATAATGGTAACTGTGGTGTTTATTCTTATTTATAATATATCATTATCTCTTGCTCATTCTTTCATTTTTTAAATTCTTTGCCTAATATATTTGGCACATACTTTCCTTGGGAAAAGTTAGAACTTTTGTTTCCTATGTGAATATGATGAAAGGACCATATAGAGTATATGCTGATTTTTAACGTGCATTTAGCATGTGGTGTGGCTGCAATAGAATGTTATTGCTGGACATATAAAGAAATAATATATTCCTAAAGAAAACGGAAAGCATTTTAGAGTACACCCAGTCTCTGGACTTCAGTTACTTTGAGGTGTGAGGCTTATGTTCCTTTCCAAATCAATAGCAAGGCTGTCATTCATGTGAGGGGGATTTGAAGTAAACCCAAACTGAGTCTGTATTCATTAAAACATCAGCACATGTTGATTTACTGTGTGTTTGGGTGATGGAGGGAATAGGTTTAATAACTCAGTTTAGGATTTTGCCATCTGCTACATGTAACACCATGTACAGTCAGAGGATTACCTTTATGAAAAATCTGATAAGAATAGTTGAAATAAGAGCAGATATTTCTCAAAAGAACTAGAAGGAGAAATGCAAAGAAGCTAATCTTAATTAGAGGAAAGTCATCAGGAAAAACCGTTCCTACTGTGAAAAATACTGGCTATTTTTATTACCTCAGCTGATTTTATTTATTAAAAAGAAAAAAGAAAGTTATATTGGATACTGATCTGAAGCTCAGGCAAGTAGATGGGATTCTGCTAGATTCCCCCATCCATGAGTAAAGCATCATTGTTTTGTTTGGGGGATTTTTGTTTTCCTTGACAGTTTTTTTCTTTAAAGGCAGCTTTCTTCTGTCTGTGGATATTTGACTGTTAAATGATACCAAGAGAGCAGTGTTAGTAAAGAGCCTCAGGGAATGGAGAGGACTGCACATTGTAATCTCCCTGGGATTTCTGATTAGACTGACTGCTTTGATGGAATGGGATATGACACAGTCTTTCAGGAGGTGGCCTGATGTTGCCAGGTTCTGAGTGTGCTGGCCCAAAGCCTTGTAAGATATGTATGTTTGTAACTTCTAGATATAACTGGTTCAGCTGATCTGAGAGCTCAGGCCAAGTTTTCCGTATCTGTAGTCCTGAGTTCTTGTGGATCAGGCTTAACCACATTAATGATCTGTATGCACACTCACAGGCTGTCCCAGCCCCTGGTGTTGTCAGCAATGCCTTTTAGTTTACAACACAGGTGACCTGCAATCACTTTGTAACTGTCATTAGTGTAATTTGAGCTTTTGAACCTTATAAAGAAAGAGGGTTGGAAAATGTAACTTCTAGCACCTGTTGTGGATTTTGGGGGTTGTCTATTCCCATCTACTTTTGAAGCCTCTTTATGGTACTCATGTTATTTAAAGGATGTTGACATAACTGAGAATATTGCAATTGGATTTAAGGTGTTATTCCTTCAAAATTTGCCTATTTTTCTTGAATGGCTGGATTCTGTTACTTTCCTTGCACATGGTATGGAGAGTAAGGGCAATGGATCAAAGGCAAACAACAATTTTGTCTTGGGTGCTCAGCAAACTTAGAATCTAGAGTGAGGTTGATTAGGGTTAGGAAATAATAGCAGAGTTTCTGCGATCCGAATTGGGATGGAGTGTCACAGGGCAGATTTTAGTAGGATAAGTAGAATATATTTAAACTTGCTAGTGGAATAATGTGCACTAAGTCAAAATGCATAGCAATGCATGAGCAGTAAAGAAGTCAGGAAGACTGCCTGATCCTCACTGACTGTTACAGTTTGAGTAGACCTGGCAGATTGTTGACACGTCTAAGAGGAACTAGAGAGAGGGTCTTTAGGACCCTGAAGGACCCAGGAGGGTCAGAACAGCAAGGGGTCAGGATTCCTCCCCCTTCCTGCCAAATTCTGTGCAAGCCAGGAGAACAGAAAGCTCAGCCCTTATTTCATGTGCTTTCTTCCTTGCTGCTGGTGCTGCTTGAAGGTTCTGCAAGTCACCAGGTGCTCTCCAGAATCCAGCTCTGCTGGGTGCTGTGAGGAGCTGCAGGCCCCTCTCCTGAAGCAGCCTTGCCACAAGGGACCCTCACCCACCTGTTCCTGCCATCAGCGAGATGGTTTTGTATAGGTCTGTATAGAAGTTTATACATCTCTTCTTTCCCCTGTGTGTTACTCCCTTTTCCATGTTACAGTAAACTTGTTCCAGTTTCAATTTCCAGCCCTGAAGTCTCTCTTCCTTATTCCCCTTTTCTCTTCCCTTGGGAGGGTGGAAGTGAGGTAATAGGGAGCTATTCTGCCCTCCAGTTTGTGGTTTGCCCAGACGGCTAAACCAAGACACTGACTTAAGTTAGTGTGACTTATATTTTGATAAAGAAAAGTGAGAAAGGAAGTAAAAGTGGCCAAGACAGAGGTAGCATGGCCTGGGAATGAGGAAAGAAGCAAGTTGTGCACTCTGCTTCAGGGAAGAAGGTTTAGAGCTGTCAGATGTTGGAGCAGATCCTCAGCTGCTCCTCCACAGCCTGGTCCTCTCGGTCTCCTGTCCCAGTTGTTGTCGAAATGCGGTTGGGGTTGGGGTCTTTGTAGTTAGAATTTGTGATGGTGAAAAAATACATTTCTCCATAGTGGGAGACCATATACTTTATTTTACAAGAGCAGTCTTGCCTTCACTGTTGTCTTTCTTCCACCAGCTTTAGTAAATAATATGTACCTTTTGAGTCCTTTTTTTTTTTTTTTTTTTTCACCAGAGCAACTGCATGTCTGCTTTTGTCAGGTTCAGCTGTTAAATATCTAATGTACTCTTTAGCTAGGAAAGTGAAATTTAGGTCAATATTTCTTTACTGCATGTGAGTTTACTCTTTTTTTTTTTTAAGCCTGTTTCCTAAGGAAATGAAACTTAAGGCTTGTACTGTTTTTTCATCCTCCACCCTCTTTCTGTATCTGCCTGTTTTGTCTGTCTGATGAATTTCTGCCAAATTTGAGAGGTTTCAGAGGTACAGAGCTCCCTCCAAAATGTAACTGTCTAGGTTAAGTTAACAACCAAATGAATGCCTTGGCTGAGGGAAAGACCACTGTGTCCCCACACTGCCACCAAGGATCAAGGTGAGACTGCCTTGAAACAATTCCCTGAGAACCCTGGGGGGTCTTTGAAGATCAGTGAATTGATTTTATTTTCTGCTCTTCTCTTTTTTTTTCCCATGTGATGGTTTCTCCTACCTTTTACTGTTAGTTTCTTCCTTGTCCATTGCTCCCAAAGGGTACTGGCTCTGCATGTCTTCTATTGCAGGCTCTGTAATATAAAGAGCTTTGTTTTTCCCCTCAGGTAACAGGAAAAATGCATTTAAACTAACTCTTGCTGGCTCTGTTGTTCCAGTGAAATAGAAACCTGCTTCCTACAGAAGGTGCACCTGGGATCAGTTCATAAGAGCTCTTGCTGAGTAATGGGCTCAAGCACTTGACCTCTGGAGGAAGAGCAGTTTTCCTGTGTGTAGGATTATTTATGAAGACTCTAGTACTGTCTCTGTAGGTGGCCTGACCACTATGCCAGGATAAACTTTGGGTTCTGTGGATTTCAAAAGCTGGAAACTTCCTTTTTCACAGTTGATTTGTGTTTAAGACTAAAGCGTTGGAAACTGTGTGCCAGAGGTCTGAGAAGGCCTTCCTGAAAGCAGTCCTGGATGTATTTGTAATGCGCTGAATAAGCGTTAGGAGGTGAAATGCTTGCCTCAGGATATCTGTAGCAACCTTCCCCTTTTTCTTGGTCTGACTTGCCAAACTTTTCCTCCTTTATTTAAAAAAGTTAAGTAGGAGAATAGTCTGCCTATATTTAATAGTGGCTCCTGTGCCAGTTGCTGCCCACCCTTGTCCTCTAATTGCTGAAACCAGTTCCAGCAAATTCCTAATGTCCTCTCTGCTTTTGACTGTAGGGCTTATTATGTTTTAGCAGGGTCAAAGGTTCATCCATCCACTCTTGAAAGTGTGTGATTGCCTTACGTGCTAGCATTCTTGAGCAGAAGTGTTCATTCAGTTCTCCATCATGAAGATGAACAGATCGGGTTCTAGCATTGCACTTCTCAATTGCTTGTTAAAAATAATGTCATACAGTTCCCAGTTCTCAAGTTTCTTTTGGAATTCTTGCACTCATGCACAGAAAAATGTGTCCTAGCTATTAGGCTGTAATAGTTTGCAGTTGTTGGAGGAGGAAGACTAAATTAATACTTGTACAAGTCTGTGCAAGCAGTAATCTCCAACCAGGTTCTGGGTTAGTTGAGCTCAATGGACTTGTGAAAATGCCTGCATCAATTAATTTCACATTTTACAGAGTTTGTCTGTATCCCTCAGAAGCAGGGATGGGATTGCCTTTATAGCAAGGTCTTAGTTTCATAGTAGGTGTAATTAAAAAAAAATAATTCCTGTACTCTTCATAGCCAGTCTGTCATCTGTACACAAACATGTTTACTATCATATCTGTGTGCATACATCTATACAGACTGGAGTTCCTCAATCATTCCATGTTTTTAAAATCTAATAATGCATGTTAAAATGCATGTGTTAAGGACACAGCTGGTAGTATGGATTTGAAAACTGTTTAGTCCCTGCTCTCTTGATGCATGTAGCTCAGCTTGGCATAGAGAGGCTCTGAAGTGATGTTCTCATTGCTGTGTTGACTTCTGGGAGAGCAGAAGCAGCTGACCAGAAAGTAATTAACCTTGGAAGTAATTTAGGGGTACTGAAACGATGAGTCTCAAGAACTTCTCCCTTAAGGCTTTTCTTCCTGGGCTGCTGGCCACTTCAACAGTGGAGGCTGAGCTTGGAGACCCAAATGGCAGAACTTCTCCTGATTTTGATGGTATGCTGTCTCATAGTTAAGACCTTTCAGAATCACAAACATTTAGCAAGCTTTCTATGGGTGTACTCACACACAGGCACCAGACATCTTGTCTTCCTCTTTCCTGGAAAATAAACTTAAATTTTTGTTTTTGCAAAGTATCTCTCACACATTGATATATAAGGAATCAATGCAGTTTGGCAATGATAAGACATTCCATAAAGTGATTATTCTGAAATATTTATGGTTATAAGTCCCCCTGGCTGGGAAGGTTTGCTACAAAGCAGGGAATTTAATTTGTCTTTGTTATGCTAAGCTATTTGGGTAATTTTGCAGTTCACATGAGGACTTGTTTTCTTTACAGTTTTCCAGTTGTGAAGCAACTAGCTTGGTTACTGTTTCCAACATCTGTGAACCTGACTATACTCAATGGCAGGGTGCTTGCTCTCTTCTGAACATCTGTCACCTTGAAAGAAGTGCATGTCAGCTTCACTGCGGGGTGGCAAGGGTGTGTCCCCAGAGTTGTTTTGCTATTCAGCCAACGTTCTGGCTGGTTTAAAGGTCAACGTCATGCTTCTAAAATACTCATCTTACAGTAAGCAGTTCAGAAATCTGAAAAAATAAATTTCCGGCGTGTGTCATATTTGAGATGAAAATTGAGTTTATGTAATCCTAGGCTTCATAGGTAAAACCTTGGTTAAAACCTTGGTTAAAACCTTGGTCCTGCTGAAGTAGCAGCAGATCTTCCTGTGACTTCGACAGGTGCAATTCTGCAGGTGCAGGATAATGCAGCTTTTTTATGCCTAGGCTTGTCAAACAGTAACTGCCCTCAATATTGCTCCTTGTTTCCCTACAGATGTGCACTGGTAACTACATATTTGTTCCCTACATGATAACTCCACATAACAAGGTGTACTGCTGTGACAGCAGTTTCATGAAGGGACTCACAGAACTGATGCAGCCCAGTTTCGAGTCGCTGCTGGGGCCGATCTGCTTGCCTCTGGTGGATCGGTTCATCCAGCTCTTGAAGGTGGCACAGGCCAGTTCAAGGTGAGTTGGTTTTTGTACCTCTGTGTCAGATGCAGATATTCCTGCTAGCAGTATAAATGCCAGGCTTCAGGTGGTGCTTTAGGGTGAAGCATCACTCTTGCTTCAGGGTGATGCCATGTTTTGCTTTCTGTTGGGACAAACTGATGCTTAATAATTTAGCTTGATGGAGTCTCTCCATTAACACTGCTTTATTGCTAAATGTTCCACATATACATTGTGGGAGAGCTGCAGGGCCAGAAAACCAGATGCCATGTCCCAAACTGCTGATGTGAAGTTCTTCCTCTCCAGCCAGTATTTCCGGGAATCCATCCTGAACGACATCAGGAAGGCCCGGACCCTCTACACGGGCAAGGAACTGGCAGCAGAGCTGGCGAGGATTCGACAGCGGGTGGACAGCGTTGAAGTCTTGTCTGCTGACATTGTAATAAACTTGCTGTTGTCCTACAGAGACATCCAGGTATGAATCCTATGCTCAAAGGTAATCTAAAATATAGGCAATCATGGATACTTTTTACTTTATTTTTGTAGTTATGCTGTTCGTAGTGTGCTTTACATAGCTGAAAAATGTTCCTTTATAACAGCACCTAAAAAATACACCACATAGAACAACTTTTCTTCATCTCAGCATTACTGTGTGATGAACAGCCTGTGGTGTGTCCTACTTCAAGGCTATGGTAGCACTCTGCTATTGATATGCATACATATTCTTTGTCACCATGCTTGTAACATTTCTCATGGAAACAACATGTTCATATACATTTCAGCTTCAGGAATGGTGCTAGTAATTGCTTACCTTGCTGTACATAATTTCAACGGATGCTCCTTAAACATTTTGAAGTGGCTTCTTTTTTATTTTGGTTTTGTTTTGTTTTTTAATTACATCAGCAAGTAAGCTACTTTAAAAACTGTGGCATTGAAAGATTGTTTTACTTCGTTTTTGTGGCTCATGCCTAATTCAGAGATCTGGGATGCCTTAACTGGCATGCAGTTAGCATTGTAATGTCTGTCCAGCAAGAGCTCTGATACGTGTTCAGTCCCTGAAGATAACTTCAGACATGAACTAGATATACTAACATTTCCACAGATCCACACTGAAGAAGTACAGGAGACCAAATTATATTTCTGAGCTAAATACTGCGCATATTCACGTTTCTGATGAGTGTCAGACCTTTTACAACTTCAAAAAAAAGAAATCCATAGAATTGATAATGAACTGAAAATACTTAGTATGAAATACCAGGTGCTTAATTCAATGAGTTTATATAGTCATACCTCAGTACAGCCACCTAAAACTTCATTATTCCCTTCTTTTGGAAGGATTATGATTCCATTGTGAAACTGGTGAAAACTTTAGAAAAACTGCCTACTTTTGACTTGGCTTCCCATCACCATGTGAGGTTTCATTATGCTTTTGCACTGAACAGGTAAGAACCTACCCTTCCTTCTGCTGTTGCACAGGAAATCAGAACTGCAAACTTCACACAGGCCTGGTAATCCCAGGTGGAGTTCCCTACTGGAATTTTCATATGCAGGTCTAGGGTTTTAATGGAAGTAATTCTGGGGACCCGGAGCTGCTTCATGATCAATCTGAGCTTACTGTACCTTCCATGCTATCAAATTCCATTGGTCTTCCTTTAAGCATGAGTGTTTGGTTTGTCTTTCTGTAGGTCTGCATCATTGTTTCGTTTCAGCACCTAAATCAGAGCACATAAATACCCAGCAGTACATCACCTTTGTAAAACACAAGTGTGACATCACTGTTTGGGTGGCAGTGCTGAGGCATTTGTGCTACCTTGGACATCCTCATTCAAGTCTGAGTTCTGCTAGTGTAAGGAGACAGGAGGAGAACTTTCATCAAACATCAGAAGATTTTATTGTACTAATAAACAAATTTTCATGTTCTCTGATAAGATACACAAAATGTGCCACATGCAGCAACATTTAACCTATTTTTTGGGTTAAATGAGAGCCAAGCCCAGTTTTTTTCCTAGGATACTGGCAACTGGGCAAGGCATTAAAAGGGGAGTTTTTCAGAGGAAATAGCACAGTTTTCTGCTCCTTTGCAGTTATCTCAATGGACATTTGGCAGCTGACACTGAGAGGAGTAGACCAGGTGTCAGCAGGCATTGGAGTTCTCAAATACAGAAAATGTCTACAGATATTCCTGCTTCTCTCACAGTTTTGAGTATTATAATTCAGGTTCACCAAGGAGGCTCAAAATTGTGTATCTTGTCAAAGTGATGTCAAAAATATGTCACAAGTAATTAGTTGAAAAAATAAACCTCTTCTTAAAACAAAAATAAAACAAACCACAAAAGAAACCAGAAAAGGCTATCTGCCATTGTTTTGACTGAATAAAATGTCCGGGTACTTTCTTGCTCTTTTATACCAGATATATGATGGGATAAATACAGTTCCCTTTTTGTCCTGCTTTGCTGTGCAAATGAAGTACTCCAGCACATATCTGCCACTTCTACATAGCCTTCAAAAAAGTCACCAGGTGTACCTTAGAATTTTAACAAGTTATTTAGACCCCAAGGTCACAACTTCCTTTAAAACAATGTCCCCTTTGAAAATAGGACTTGGCTAGTTGTCCTGGTTTTGCTGGGATAGAATTATGGAATCAACTTTCTGTTCAGGGAAGCTGTGTTTTTTGAGAAGACTGCAGCACCCAGTTTGGTGGGAACAAAGTTGCTCAGACCCTTTGTTTTAGTTTGTGGCCAGACACAGTGCATGGGTTTCTCTGGTGATCAGTTTTGAGTCAGCCAGGTGCTAAAGCTAGGAGGAGTGATGCCCATGGCAGCTGAGCCAAGCTGGCCAACAGCTGGTGAGGAGGGGTCAGTGGGTGCTAGAACATCTGCCTAAGTGAAGACACTGGTTCACTGGGGCACAAAAGAACCTGCAAAAGTGCAGCATAAACTTTTCAGGCAGATTTTTATACTCTCTTGGTTCTGTTGAGACTTCTTGCAGACTGAAAGGTCTGTTTTCAGAGATACGGCTCTTTGAGGCTATCTGGTGTACAAAAGGTTTGCTCAGTACCTTCAAAGGAGTTCAGATTTTCCTCTCCCTCCCTGCTCCAGATTGTAAATTCAACTGGAATCCATGATAGCCATGAAAATGTTCATGCTTTGAGGTACACCAAGAAGGCATTACTAAGGCTAATTTTAGACTTCACCTTTTGGGGAATATAGAGGATGTTTCCTAGACAGGTCTGGAATACTCTGCACATCTGAATGCATGCTGTGGAAGAAGACATCCCTCTTGCTTCTAATCCAGATCACTAGTGCGGAAGGACAGAGCAGCTTGATTAATCAGGATTAGTCTGACCTAAATCAAGAGTGTGGGGGGGGAATTGATGATGAAAAAGTAAACAGAAAGAAAAGCAGGGATCTCTGTCTCTAGAGACCAGCAAAATATAAATGGTCATGTCACAAAACACTGCTGTGCCTTACTGGTTTTGTTCTCATTAAGTTCAGCTGGCTATTGGTTTGATGTGGATTTGTGATAGTTGATACAAAATGTGGAGGAGTTACCCAGCTGAAACTCCATTCTGAAAATCACCCTTCTGTAATGAAAGTCAACTTAAAAATGTAAAGCAGCTGCAGACTCACCATTGTTGCTTTACTTGAGTGGTCAAGATGAGAAAAGAAAACAAAAGGAAGCAAACCATCAACAGCTGGGCAAGAGATCAAGTGGCAGGGGAACCAGAATAACAGACCTGAAGGACACTGTTGTTTGCTCAGCCGGGAGCTCTTGATTTCTCTCCCTGGGATTTGAAGCACTTGTCCATCTCAAATAAGTACACCAGCCTTGCTGTGCCACTCTGTGTACCTGGGGAGCCTATGGCAGCTCTAGTCTGAGTAGGCTTTTCCTAATTTGTTAGAATTTGACTGATCTGGACATCAGGAAGAGAGAGCACTGGGTTTCACTGACCTTTCTCGTCAGGCTGAGACATAACAGAGGTTGCCCAGCGTGTAGACTTGCACACTACTTGGGTTTTTGCTCAGAAAAGCAATTTATACTGTCTGTTCAAACAAATGCTTTTGCTCTGTTTTCTTAATTATTTTTGTTATGATGCAAGTACTCATTCTTCCTCTGTTACCCATTCTACTTGACTTAAGCCTTTTCTTCCACTTCTCTTTGTCTTGGAGCTGCATACATGAGCTCAGAGCTCGGAAGCTCAGGTGTCACTTAGAGTACTTATGTTCTGGTCTCCCAGGCTGGACACTGACACTGCTTTTGCAATGTCAAACTTGGCATCCATTTCTTGTAGGACCAAGCAAAAAATCCATTACTGAACCTCTAATCAAGTGGTATCTAATTTAAGATGTCTGTGCCTTTCAACATGGGGTTTTTTTCTTTCCGAGGTAGCCTTCTCTTGCAGGCTGCTTCAATGCAAAGCTTGCAAGACAGATAAAAACCACTTTTATATATTCCCCCCAATTCAAGTTGTAGCCACTCCAATATTACAAGCAATTTCTTCACAAGAACATAATACTCTCCCCAAACCACTGAAGAGTAGTTTCTGCTGAGAAAGGAGTCGCTTGTTCAGTACATAAATATATAAACGATTGTAAACTCTCGGCACTGGAGGATGTATGTATCCAAACTGAGAGTCACCAGGAAGTGTCTCATGCTTACAGTTAGTGAGCTATTTGTCTGAAGTGCTTTTGTTAATATTACCTAGTGAGCTTCACTTCCTAACCTTCCCTATCATGGGAGTTCAGTCTGGATTGTGTTTCTTTGGGTTTTTGCTTCACATTCAAAAAGTGTATTGAAAAATAATAAATCACAAGCACAAAGTAGAATCTTTTTTTCCTTTGAAGCATTAATTACTATGAAAAATACTAGATAAGAAACCTAGGTTTGTATCTTTCTCTTTTGTAATAAAGTAACACCTCTTTCTAAGAACTCCTCTTCAGACTTTTGTAGCTTTTGTCAGTGCTTTGCTCTAGCTGTTGCTTCCTGAGAGAGAAAAAACATGTTTGGGGGCTTTTTTAAAGGTGTCCCATGATGCTAAGGATCAAAAAAGAAAAAGGGGGGGGGGGAGAAGTGTGTATATATATTACAGTTTATCATGTCTACATGCATGTTTTACATGGATGAAGTCATACATACATATTCAAACATGGTCATGAAAAAGTATTTCTTGTTAATTTTAATGGTTTTTTAATACAAAAATATTTCTTAATAGGCGAAATCTGCCTGGAGACAGACAGAAAGCTCTAGAAATTATGATTCCCCTGGTAGAACAGGAAGACCAAGTAGCTTCAGATATGTACTGCCTGGTTGGTCGAATTTACAAGGACATGTTTTTGGAATCTGGGTTCATTGATATCGAAAGCAGGGACAAAGGGACGTTCTGGTGAGTACTGTTCCTGGTCTATGTCCTTCTCTTAGCTTTTGGAAAATATACCTTAGACAAGAATATATTTCAACTGGTTTTCGTTCCATAAATTTGGCATCTTGAAAGGATACACTGACTCTTTTAATCTTCACTTACTAAGGAGAGATCTACGTTGTTCACAGATCTGCTTACACAAAGTTCTTGAAGTGCCTCAGAACCTTGAAAGTTTAGGTAGCTCTCATCAGAGTCTACTTTCCTCTTTTCTGTCAAATGCAAAGTCTCCATTTTATTATATTATTCTTAGGAATTGGGGCAGACAATCAGCCATGAATCTGTCAGCATATCTGTAACCTGATAGATCTTAGGTAACTAGGCTTTAAAGGTGCTGAGGTTTAGCTCTGCACTGATGCTTAGAATGGAGCATTCTGTCTTTTTTTGGCTTCCATGCTTACAAGCAATAGGAGTGTTCCAAACTCATGCTGGCAAAAGCATCAGCACCATATAATGTATGTGTATTACAGAGGACTACAGTACCATCGATAGTCAAAGAAGGACACAATTAGTCAAATTCTTAATTTTAGACCCAAGTAACATTTTTTTAATTGGTTTTGAAATGCATTAAAATGCTGTTATGTGGAATAGGTTTAAAAAAAAACAAGTTTTTGTCTCTTTGATGTATCAGGCTTTTTAATTCCCAAAAGTTATGTACTTGAAATGGAGGCACTGGACACCATCCTAGAGTTCTGTCAGGATGAGCTGCTTTCCTCCATTAGGATTCAGATTAAGATACAGACAGTCTGTGTTTATGTATCCTGTGCATCAGATCCTAGTTCTGGTTTTGTGCTTATCAGTTGCCTGTTGAAGTAAAAGATTAGAATGGAAAGCTTTCTTCTCCCTTTGTCATTTATCACTGTTTTCAGTAAACTTCAGACTAGAACTGTCTTTAGAGAAAGATGAGATATAATTGTTTACCATTTGTGGCCTCAGAATACCAGTACAGTTTATAGTTGCTGGCGAATCTTTACAGTTTTGCAATTCTTACTGGATTTTTGAAAGATGTTGAAATAACAGGAACGCAGAATATTGTCATCTTCGTCCTCCTCGTAATTTTGAATTAAATAAAATTTTTATTTCCTCTAAGGCAACACCTATAAAACTTTCCAGATTCGGTTGTTTTTTGTGTTTGTTTTTTTAATAGCTAATGTAATGAACCAATATAAAAAGAAAGCTGTACTTCTCTGTACAAATCCTAGGCATTGACACAGACTAAATAGAATGCAAAGAAATTACTTTTGCTATTGTTCATCTTGATTTTTCCTCATTCGTAGTGTCTTATGAACAGATAAATGTGGAGATTTTAAAACATAATTGAACTAAGAATGATAATGTGTGTAATAGTGGTAATTACTTCTAGGACATTTAATGCAGCCATTTTTTAGCACACTTTTAGTAGCTGCGTCTTGGCAATCATCAGATCGGTACGTTTGTGAGGGAAGTGCCGGCAGGCGGGCCCAGCGGCCGGGGAGCTGCAGCAGGGCGGGCAGCACGGGCCCGAATTCCGGGCCCAGCCCCGTGCGGGCAGTCGGGCCCAGCCCGCCTGCTCCGTGGCCGCTGCCGGGGACGAGGCGGCGCTGCCCGCTGCGCTGCAGTGCGGCCGGGAGCCGTGCCGGGAGGGCCGGCTGCCTTTGGGTTGTGCTGCGTGCTGGATATGGATCTGAATTGCTGTGTTAGGCACGCAGCGGGCTTGAGGTGGCCGAAGGGCCGACTCCTGACTCGGTGGAAGGCTCCTGGGAAGCAGCCGACCTGCTGCAGTGCCAGAGCCGGCACAGCGGAAGGTGTGTGCGGGAACAGTGCCTCCCTGATCGTGTTGCTTTATGGAGAGGTAAAGGTTATCTCAGTGGTACATTCATGAGGATGTTGGAGAAGTAGAGTGAATTGCTTAAGATAATGAGAATTTGGCAGCAGAACCAAAGCATTGGTTTTACAACAACCAGTGATATCTAGGTACTCAGGTCTATTCTGAAAAAAAATATGAAAAAAATAGGCAGGCAGGGTGCATTACTGACAATTAAAAAGTGGAATAAAATACATCTTTCTCATAAATATGAGAAAAGAGATGAAAGATTAATATTTAACTGTCACTTTCTTGCTGCATACTGACAGTGTAAATCAGACTTACCACAGCTATCAAGTCTTCATTCAAACCTATTCACTGCTACCTTTGTAATTCCGTGTCTGTACAGCAATGTTTTCCCAAATGTCAGCTTTCAATTTCTTGATGACATTTATAATTGTAGCAGCCTCTACTTCATAGGCAGACTGCTAAACCTCACCACCTCGCTACAATAGCGCATGGGTTCCTCCAGTGCTACTTGGGGCATGACAGTGTACAGCAATTGCACCAGTTGAATTTAAATCAGTTCAGTCAACAGATGTGACTTGTGAGTTGTTTGGGAAACTGTGAATATTTTTAGCTGTTCAAAATTAATTACAGGGTTTTGTTGTTTTTTGTTTTTTGGTTTTTTTTGTCTGTACATTTTTGCTGTGCAGGTTATGGGGATATAAGGCAGATTTAAGAATGTCAGCACAGGATCGCACAAGATCTAAATTGTTACCACTAAAAGTGTAATTTTCTGAGAGGTGAACAAATATTCCAAGACACTAGAGTTTCTTGGTGTGAGTTGTATGTAAAGATGGCTAAAAAAATGAATTTCTGCTGTCAGGAAGGGAGATTTGGGAGCAATTTGGAAAGAAGAGCCAGAACCCAGAAACAGAAATTTCCAGGGTATCCCTTCTGGTCTGCTGGGGCTAAGTGGGAAGCTCCTGGCAGCAGGAACTGCAGGGGTGGCCTCTAACACGAGACAAGGAGTTGCCCTGTTAGACACAGCCGGTTCCAGCCAGCCCCGACGGACTCGTCACGGGCCAGCACTGAGCACTGCTGGCACCTCTGGCGGTAGCATGTTTGAGAGAGGCTTTTTCAGTCTGTTCCACCAACACTTCTCACTGTTTTGCGAGTCTAAGCTTATCTCCACCTCCTTTGCCCAAGTGATTGTTTACAGCACAAATGTGCCCACCTGTTGATGTGCATGAGACATGTTTATTTTATCTTTAAATTTTGAAGTTCTGTATGTCTCTGTCCAGGAACTAGAGAAATTTTGATAGTCATGCGAGAAAATCAGGCATTTTGGGGCAAAACAAAAATGTGAAATTACAGAGTCTCTTGTATTGGAACAAAATAGTTCTTTTCAAGGTTGTTTTTTCTTCTATCTTTCCTTTGTCTTTGTCCTGATACTGCATGAGAATTACAAGGCACAAAAGGAAGTCCAGTTCCAAACATTTCTGAGTCTCCAAACAGATTACCCAATTCAATGGCTCTCTTCTCGCTATATATACTTAGAATCAATAAGTGTTGTCCTGTTTGTTTGGTGGGGTTTTATGTTTTGTTTTGTTGTTGTTGTTGTGGGTAGGATTTTTTTAAGTGGGCAAAAATGTTTTGAATGTCCTTTCTTCCTTGTTTTGTTGTAATTCACAGTACAAGAGGAAAGGCAGATGATGAAAGAATAATTAATTGAGCCGTCTGTACTCATCATGCTTTTTTAGAACGTTAGACTCTTGTCTAATGATTAAGTTCTTTGGAGGTGGGCAACTGGAGTAGAGAAAGCGTATGTCTGTAGCAGACTGAAGAGGAGCTTGTTTGCAGTTTTGGAAAGAAGAGCATATGCTAAAATAAGCAAGGTCCTGAATCATTAGGGCCGGAAAAACAACAAACAATAAAATTAAAAAACAGCCATATTTTTCGCTTGCTGGGATCAAAATACCTTGGCATGTCAAAGCACAGTCTGGAAGCCAAATCCTTAGTTTTTGCATAGATTATTTTTCTTCCTTATGCATGAATCTCATAACCTGATTAATTTTTTTCATACAATCCATTTGTTTGTCTGGATTTTTCCCATAATTTTGAAAGTAATTTTAAACTCCATAGCTTGTACTGTAGCAGAGTCGTGTTGTCTGAATCTCTTGTGCTCCTTAACTCGCATCTGATAGTCTTGTTTGCCTCCCCTTACAGAGAGGGGTGTGTATATACATACATACATGCAACCAAGCTGGTTGCTACTCTGTAGAACAAGTGTGAAGCACTGTAGCTCTGCTGTCACTGTTGTCACCACAACTTGCATGGCCAGCAGGAGGACAGTGTGTGCAGTGTTTGTGTGAAGTCCGTTGACTTCTCTGAAGACAAGATTTTGGCTAGGTGAACACTACTGAGGTTCCTCTTGCTCGTTCACTTCCTCTTGACAGAATAAAATGTGTTGTAGTCCTTTATTATGTGAACAGACTCAGAAGAACAATGTCAATGAGACTCCAAGTAAAGAATACAATTTGGTGTAGCTGAAATTGTAGCTAAATGCAAAGTATGTTCTTGTATTGCTTGCTTTTGTGCTTATGTATTCTGACATGCTTTTATGCCACTGCAGCATATCCACCTTAGAATCTAAGGTTTTAAGTCAGTAAAAAGTCATATATTCGACAGTAAATTAATGAGCTTATTAGTATTCATAACTGTGAGACAGAACTCTTTCAAGCTGGTAATTTTTTTTCCTTAATGTCAAAGAAAATTGGAAATGTAATAAGATTGTAACTTTAGTGGAATGGATGAGTAGGTTCTGTGCTTGTTGTGTGAGGGGAACAGAAATGGGAGGAGGATATATGTATATAATGGATTCCTAAAAATAGCCACAAAGCATGTGTGGAAAACAACAAAATATTTTTGCTTCCATGGATTCTTGCTGTGTAAACAGAAGATAAGCACTTAAGTACCTAAAAGTATAATTATGTCCCTATTAGATTGCATTATTTAGAAAGTCAACTTGTATGTTTGTTTTTTCTAGGTTCAAGAAGGCGTTTGAGTCAGAGCCAACATTACAGTCGGGGATTAATTATGCAGTACTCCTCCTGGCAGCTGGACACTGCTTTGATACTTCTTTTGAGCTGCGGAAAGTTGGTAATTATAGCTTGCAAATGCCCAGAGAAATCGAGTTCTAGTGACAGTATGACACTACCCTCTGTCACAGGGGAAAACCTCATGATTGTGTACAAATGCTTTGCTAGTAAGCATGTGAATATTGAAGTTGGTCTCCCCCACCAACACTGATCCGTCCTGATGGCAGGTAGGCGCTGTCATGAAGACCTGGTTCCAGTTTCAAAGTCAACTGGTTGCCAGAGCGTAGTGAAAACTGACAGCCCTCCTTTGCCATGACATCGTTTGTGTGGAACAGGAACACCTGAAGGGGGAATCCCATTCCAGCTAGCATTCCTTAAAGTGAGCAGAAGCCCCTGTAGAATTGGAGGGAATATGGAGGAAAAGTCCATCCTAAGAGTGGGCAAAATGCACTTGACTTGAACTTGGAATGGGCTGAGAGAAGAATGTTTCTCTTCCTGTGCTTTCTGTGAGGTTTCCTGGATGTCTGTATTCATAGAACGACAGAGTGGTTTGGATTGGAAGGGGCTTTTTAAAGACCATCTAGTCCAATCCCCATGCTGTGGGCAGGGACACCTTTCACTAGATCAGGTTGCCCAACCTGACATTGAACACTTCCAACAATGCGGCATTCACGACTTCCCTGGCCAGTCTGGTCCAATGTCTCACCATCCTCACTGTAAACAATTTCTTGCTTAAGAAGGAGGAATTAAGATGTATACTTAATTTGTGGGTTTATTTTATTTTTCTGTGTTTGAGGAAAGTGCAAGGTCAAGATTAGTCAGCAACACTTTCAGTGAAGGTATGGAGAAGGCACTGACTATTGTAATTGGTAGTAATGTAGCCTTTGCAACTTGCATTCTTCTTCATGAATTTGTATAGTTCTTGACTTAGTGTAGTCTTTTTTATCCTTCTGTCTCCCAAGGAGGTTGTCAAGTGAGAAACAAAGAGTACTGTACATCTAAAGAATGTGTCTTTAACCAGCCACTGCTCTAGTTTAGAAGTTAGGTGTGCACTGCATCTCTGGAAGTAATTTTCTGGATAGAGAAGTTTAGAGTGTGAGGGTCAAAGTGAGATGGTTACTTTCACATAGGTAGTGGAAATGAAATTGAAATTCTCTGGTGTGAAAGAAGGTATTCATTTGGATGTGATGGGCTTCATAAAGTTGCCCCAACTACCGTGTTTGCCCTTCTGTGAGTGGCTGTAATTAGAAGATGCATATCTGATTACATTGGTGATAATGTAATCCAGCAAAACTAAGAGTAAGTCTAGTATCCAAGAGAATTTTTACCTATCTGCATCAGATCAGAAAGTTTGCCTTCTAAAAGTTCCTACCTCTACTTGTCAGATAATAGTTCACAGTGAGCTGATCATGTGAAGCATTAATAAAAAACCTCCTATTTTCTTAATAGGTATGGCTTTCTTAACTGTACAAAATTGTAGAACTTTGAGACCAAAACAGGTGCAGTGCTTGGCATGGACAGTAATGAGCTCTGCAGGCTGTGCAACTTTGGCACACGAAGGATCCTGTAGTATTAATTTTTCTGTCAATATTTGAGCAAGGAAAACAGTTTATTTATAAAGCCTTCATAGTAATATTTAACTGGTAATCTTCACAGTAATATTTAACTGGTAATATCTACTGACTGTATCTTGTTTTCTTCACAATCTGTGGGTATATTCTTGAGGTTATAAAAACAATGGCTTTTCTGGCATTAATGGTTCCTCTATTTTGGCTCATTTATTTTTAAGGCTAAATATTTTTGATAAAATATACTGGAATGCAGCTGCTGCTTTTTTTCTTTCCCTTGGGAGGGTGCCTTGGGGATATTGCTCAGTAGTGTTACTCAGGGCGCTGGGAGAGATTTAATTTTTTCCACTTGCTGTTGTGGGGGTAGCATGCAGGTTTTGGTTTCTAGAGCCCAACTGAAGCTGGACACATGTAACACAAATTCCCTCTTCCTGTCCTGCACTGGCAAGTGGAGGTGTCCCTCTCCAGCAGCCTGTTACCATGTGCATGTGTATAGCACCAGCATCCTGGCTTAGAGCCTGCAGAGCTGATACGCACTGAGATGGTCACCACCCTGTGTTGTGGAGTTGGTGGAGGTGATGCACATTGCATCATGTAGATCTGAGGTATTTTGTAAAACCTATTGCATCTTTTTCTCTTTGGGAATAACTAAACACACTTCTTTCCCAAGAAGCAAATAAACAGTGTTTTTTATATGATTTAAGTATTATTTTGTTCTGTAGGTTACTACAGCGCAACAATCTTGTGTTACCATGAAAGCACAAAGTGTGAAATACAGACACGAAACAGGCTAGAGACATTTGGATACAATTTCACATTTCATAAACATTTATTACCTAATGTTGATAACATAAAAATGTGAACAACAGGAGAAAACAAGATGAATTCTGTAGACTGAAATGTAGCTAATGTAATGCTATCCATTTTGATAGGATTTATTGCTGCTTCCAGCATGAAGTTTAGTCTGCTTGCTACTTAAGGAAGGGTAAGGAAAAAATAAAGATCAACAGTGGCATTGAAATTTATTGTGAATACTCAGCCTTAATATCAAAGTAATGTGGGAGGGAAGCAGTCATAGTGGAGTAGTGTGGGAAAAGCAAATACAAGAGTATGATGAAGAGACTTGTGTTGGAAGCTGCAAGTTGTTTTATTTGCAGGGGATGGTGCAGCATATCCAACGTTAGCTATAAATATGTAGCAGTTGATGTGAACTAAAAATCATCCTGAAGGCCACAGGGAAACCTGTAGTAGTCAGGAAACTTAGCAAGTCAAAATAAACCCTGAGGCTCTCCATAGTCTTGAGTTGCTGAGGGACTTATGAATATTAATAGATGTCTTTCATTGGGGTAGGACTTGCGGCAATTAAAAGAACATCACTGCTGGAAGAAGCCCAGTGGATCATCTGTTCCTTCTGCATGGGACCTTGTCTATAAAGGTAAGTTTGGGGCTTGGGGCTTTTAAGTAAAAAAAACAAAGCAGAAAAAAACATAATAGGTGCCTTATTCAGCATCTGTTAAGTTTTTACAGCTATGTTGTGTAGCCTAAGGCCCCAATTTACCTTTACAGATGAGGTCCATGCAAGAACATAGGTAATATATGACTGTGGCCTTGTCCTGACAGTGATGTCTTAAAGTTCCTTTCTTGAGAAGCCTTTAGGAAGAGGGGGAGGGGAAAAAAACTACTGCGTAGGGTGTTCAAAACGCCTGTAATATTAAATGGTAAGTATGATTTCTGTCTTACTTCATGGAAATGGAGAGGCTACAGTAATTTAAGCAATTAATAGATTTCAAATCAGGGAAATGGTGATTTCAAAACTGCATTAATGCATTCCTGTGATGTGTTATTCTTTTTACTACAGGAGTAAAGATCAGCAGCCTGCTTGGTAAAAAGGGATGCTTGGAGAAACTGCAAAGCTATTGGGAAGTGGGATCTTTCTTGGGGGCCAGTATGTTGGCTAATGACCATATAAGAGTGATCCAGGCTTCAGAAAAGCTGTTTAAGCTAAAGGCACCAGCATGGTAAGGTGATAAATGAGATCATGTACCTTGCTATGAGTTAAAACATTGGACTCCTTCAGCCTTTACATTCAGCATTCTATTTAGTTAGCTGACAGGAGATTGGTTTGGTTTTTTTCAATATTTTGCTGTCTGTGTATTATTTCACTGCAGTTTTACCCAGACAAGGGACACTCTTCCCCTTTTGTCCTTATTCAGGAATAGATTTGATACAAGCCTTTAATTTGATGTCTAAAAAGGGCAGATTCACCATTGGTTCCAGGCAGGCTCTTCTGAGGCAAGGGGAAAGGAGGAATTGCTTGTAGGCACCCTTCTTCAGTAGTTAGATTGCTGAAGAGTAGGGGTATTGGCATGTGGGTTTAGTCATAACTGCCTGGAAGCTTTTGGGAAATGCAGACAGCTTGGCTAGAGAGGCATGGATATACCTTGAAATACTGTGATGGTTACTGCACATACCAGCTAGTTTAGAAACTTGAACACAAACGAGCTGTATGGTGCAAGTTGCATCTCATTATGATTGAGAAGCGTGCAGATTTAAGGCAAATTAGCAGAAAGGTTATCAATCTAGGGTTAAGGACAACCCTGTGAACTCAACATCTGTTATGCAAAGGCCAAGAGACATGCTCTGCCAGCAGGCTCCTGGCACCTGCTCTGCTTTGGATATGGGTAGTGATGAAGGAGCAGGCACCTGCTCATCAAGGGCTGGGGTCCTGTTAGCTGTAGATAACCAAGACTCCTTTTTGACTAAAAAAGTTGTCACCCTGCCAATTGAAGAGTCCATATGTCATAGCTTCTGCATTTTTGTTTTTTTATGAAGGCTAGAAAGTGCCTCCAGAGCTGATCAGAGAGGAATGTATTTGTGTGCTAAAATAAGGAAATACTGAACTTTTATATTGACATAATATAGGAAACAGTCAAAATTAATAACTCTTGATTTTCTGACAAATTATTTTATATAGGCTGATTAAGTGTATTTACCTGCAATATTTTTCCATATTTACTATGTGCAAGTTTTAGTGTGAATCTGGATAGCACTGTCTGGAAGTCTCCTGGTAGAGTTTTCTCAAGTGTGTGAGTACCTGGTTGTCAGGATTTTATGTACCAATGCCTTGGGGGTTTAAATCTGTGGATCAGACTCTGAAAATACAGCACACTCATTTGTGCTTCAGGGAGGATTTGTCATGGGAGCAATTCCTTCCCAGTGTGTTGCCTGCTGTTCAGCAGAGCCCACTTGGTGCAAAGGGGAGTAGATACAGTACCTTAAGCCAGTTGTCCCTGTGGCCTGAGAAGGATGAATGCACAGCAGTGGAACAGATCCCAAAAGGCCCTCTGAGTTTACATTATGTCCTCTGGTCATGAGCCCAGAAACAAGTCTCCATGAGTGGTAAGTCTCCCTAAGGTGATAGCTATGATAAATCCTCTTTAAGCATGTGTGTCTCATTGCTGTAGTGTTAATAAAAATTGCACAAAATTGTGTTTATAACTTTATTAAAAAATGGCAAGAGAAAGCAATGTTATGAGGCACCTCCTAAATCAGCCCCAGAGGGTAGAACAGCAGAGAGAGGGATGAGCTGCGTTCAGGGCAGACCTTCAGCACTGCTCTTGTCCCTCTCCAGCAATGCCAGAGGCTGCTCAGCAGAGCTGTTGCCATCTTTACAGGATGATCAGTTCCAGGGTGTCATGTTTTAGAGTCTGTGTTAAACAACTGCCAGTGCAGATGCAATGCAGAACAGTGTGGAAAGTTAAACTAGCAGGCTTGTCACTTAAGTTTTTATTGGAGGTTGGTCACTACTGAAACAAGTTTGATGTGGGCTCAGTTTGGTCCATAGGGAGAAGATTGAGCTATTTCATGACGCTTTCATGGCTTAGGATAGGAGACAGTATCTTATGGGATCAGGAGTTTGTGCAGGAAGGAGTGTCCCAGAACTCATTTGTATTCCAGGTTACTAATATAGTAGCTACTATTTCCAGTTCTGAATGGGACCTTGCCATTATTAAAAGCAGTCCTAGAGAAGCAAAGTCTTACTGGCTGCCTTGTAGCAGTGGTGAATGTTTCAGTTGTGATGAAAGGTAGAGACATTATTACTGACAAACTGTATTGGATTTACCACCTGTGTGTACTTGGATGATCACAGGTACCTGAAGTCTATCGTAGAGACGATTTTGATACATCAGCATTTTAAGAAACTCACTCCAGAGCATCATACAGCCAAACAGGAACTTGTGGACTTCTGGATGGACTTCCTTGTTGAAGCCACAAAGACAGATGTGTCTGTAGTTCGATTTCCAGTAAGTGGTTATTTTGTTCTTGTTTGTTTGTTTGTTTGTTTTTTAATAAATTGTGACATGAAGGAAATGAACACAAAGCACTGCTTGTTTTTTGGTTGCTGGACAATAAATTGCTGTTTCAGAATAAATTTATTTGGCCTGTATATCAAATTGGTTTTAATTGATTGCACATGGCTACAGTGGGGTTGCACAGTGTGTTCCATATGAATGTAGTGAGGAAAAAATCAAAATAGAGCTTGGCTATTTAGTGTTTGCTACCAATGGGTATACTTGTAAAGCAAACCTTTACTGTGTATTCCAGGTGATACTATATTAACTATATTATGTTTTGAAGAAAATATGCTTAATTTCAGTTTCTTTCTGGCTCGGCAGGCTTTGCATACCCTACTGCCAATTAAGCATGTGCTTTGTTAAAGGTTAAAAATCAACCAAAACAGTCAGAAATCCGTTGTTCCAGCTGCTAGACAGTGGAGTATGACAACACTGCACTGTAAGTGCATGTATACTTCGCTGATTTCTTCCACAAATGCTTTGCTGAAAATTTTTATTAGATATCCTGGTATTGTACAATATCCTGAAAGTAAACTGTAAAAAGATCATAGAATCATAGAATCATGCTGATTGGAAAGAACCTTGAAGATCATCAATTCCAACCGTAACCTAAATCCACCCACCATAACCTCATCTACCCGTTCAGTGCTTAAATCATGTCCCTAAGTACTATATCTATATTTCTTTTAAACATTTCCAAGGATGGTGACTCCAGCACCTCCCTGGGCAGCCTGTTCCACTGTCCAACCACTCTCTCAGTAAAGAAATTCTTTCTAATATCCAGTCTAAACCTCCCCTGGCTCGACTTCAGGCCATTTCCTTTCATCCTGTCATTATTCACTTGAGAGAAGAGGCCACCAGGGAGATCTTTGTTCCCTGTGTACATATTAACTAGGTATGTACAGAGATACAATGCCTTGGGTATTCCTTTTAGCTAACCAGTAGCAAATACAGCTTTTTGTTTTAATATAGTTGCTATTTAAAACAGACACTTGAAGTGTGTATTGGTTGTTTTGTACTGTTCTTCTGGCTTCCATGTGTAGATGGGATAATAAAGCGTAAGGAAGACTCATGTTGAGCAGCAACAGCTTGAGGCAGTAAAGGGAAAGCAACACATGACTCTCTAGGGAGTCTGGTTCTGCTTCTCCAGAGAGAATGGGTGTAAAGTTTTATAAGGAAGCAGAAAATATTTTGAACCCTCTGTTTTCCATAAAAGACAAAACCGTGTTCCTTATAGATTTTTTTGAGTGATGAAATTGTGTAATTAGATATTTAAAATAGACTCTTACTGAAAAAACTGTCCAAATCAGATGGTTTGGATTTGTACTAATATTAAGAGACAAGGTGAAGCTGATTGTTGCAATAGCATGAACTAGAAGATAAACCCAGTGATCACAGAGTTTTCCCTCTACAGAAAACTCTTCTGGTGCTGCAGACAGACGTACCTGGTTTTTCCCAGTACAAAAGCTGTTTGTGCCTATTCAGGAGGAACATCAGGCCATTCAACAAGTCAGCAGAATGAAACACTGACTTTTTCCCCCTCCCTTCTCCCAGATTCTTGCAAATAACTTATTCTAAAAGCAGATTGTTTTTTTTCAGATTTCCTTACTGTGAATTGTTCTCAGAGCTTGAATTTAAGGACTTCACTGTCCATCAGTACCAGCTTGGCTGTCAGTTCCTCTCTTAGGTGGTAGCATCAGTGTCATTGCCCTGGTTTCAGTCTTTAGAGGAAGAAACGATTCAGTGTGTAGGTAACCTGCTGTAGGCTAAAGACCCCAGTTTGCAAAATGGCCAAAACCAGATTTTAGAAAGAAGTGTCTGCAGGTGCCAAGCAGCACATTTGAAATCCCACTGGTCATTATTAACAGAGTTAAATGCCTAAGTACTTTTCAAAATTTGGCCTTACACTTCTTCCAGTGTATCTGTATGCTCATTGACTCTGTAGGAGGTGACATGGCTTACGTTTGACTTGAAGCCATGGCTTTTTCCAAGACTTTCTGCTGTATTTTATACATGGCTTTCAGGTCAACACTGAGAGCTGGAAATCTTCCTGTGCATGCTGAAGTGCAAGAGAGTAGCTTTTTCTTGAATTTAGTAATGTTTTACATTCTGAAACTGAGAATACCTCCAACTGAGGCAAGATAGATTTGAAGTTTTAGACTTAAGATTTTAACCACTGACAATCTAAAATAAATAAATAGTTCTCATGAGAAATCACACTTCTTCAAATAGCCAAACTTTGACTTTTTCCATTAAAGCATGCTGGAAGCTTTAAAGATCTGGAAGTAATTCTGGCAGAACACAAAGTGGCAGAGTGGCTGCCTTCATCTGCTGAGGGGCTACATTAGACTAAACCTCTCTGCATCGCATCCCAGCCCTTTCACTTGATAGTTCTAGTTTTTGTTTCACTTATTCCAGGCAATTTCCTATAGTCTTTAGCTGTCAGCCTCTTGCAGTGGTACTTGCTGCTTTTGAGAAATCACTTGATCTGGTGGCTACAGTTCAGAGTGATCTAAATCAAAAGCAATTCAGTCTAGCTCTGGGTTGATGGGTATTTCCGATTTACCCAAATGCACTTCTGTCAAAAGCTGATAAGGGTATGCCAAGAATCCTCTCCATGGGGGAGAGGGACATTCCTGAATGGCATTGCAAGAGAATGAATTGTGACAAAGATTTCAAAATCTGATGGTTGTTAGCGAAATCGTTTGGAAAATTATGAGGTAGCAACTGACACATAAGGGTCTTATATAAAAAAACTAAATTAACAATGGCTTTTTTTTTTTTTTTCCATTTTAAGTTATTGTCAGCCATAGTAAATTAGTCCAGTACCTAAAATTTTACCTTTCATTCTGTTTCTTCTGCTCTTCCTGCCATGGTATGAGTACAGAAATAGTTGTAACAGATTTTAATACTTTTTAAAGTTCTACATATTTTGTACTAATTCTTAAACAATATTTTTTTCTACAAGGTTTTAATACTAGAACCAACAAAAATCTACCAGCCCTCATATCTGTCCATCAACAGTGAAGCCGAGGAGAAGACTGTGTCTATCTGGCACGTGCTGCCTGATGATAAGGTACACCCTCATGTTCTCTGTAGTTGCAGCTTTTTTCCCAGTCTAACAGTATCCATGGTACATAAGGCATAAAACCTGTAAACAGATGCATCTCGTGGTGGATTCTGCAAAGGAGAAAAGTGTTTTAGTAACACAGGAAGATGCTGTGGACGTATCTTGCCATGCATTTTATTTTTTTAATATGACATCCTTAAATTTTCTTTAGGTTTGTCCTGTTTCTTCAATAGATTGTCTCAACTTTTTTAAAAATAACTTGCATCTTCTTTCGGGTAGTTTTAAACCAGTGTATAATATGCAACAAGTCCATTGCTTCAGATTTCATAACTAATTTACAAAATACTATTGTCATACAAATAATGTAGCATAAAATTGCTTATAGAAACAGAACTATCTGCTTCCTGTACTTGCAGCATTGCTTGTTGGCTGTGGTAAATACTCCTTTAAATATGAAAGTAAGATACTGGTGTCTTAAAATAGGAGCAGGATCAGTCAAAAGCAAAAGAAGTGTTTGGCAGGAGGATAGATGCTTAGAAGGTCTAGAAATTGAAAAATCTGGGAAGTCCATGTGTCAAGGTGTGAGATAGCCAGATGTATTGGAAGGGAGCTTAGAAACTCTGGAGTTGCAAAGGGAGAGGAAAAGCTGGAATGGTTATTGCACTCTGGGATGCTTAGGAGGCAAAATGTTGGTAAGACCGAAGACAGGGGAGACCTCGTAGAACCTCAGGGAACGACGGGAGCACAGAGACATGGGGGGAGTAGAAGAAGAGTGAATGGAGGCAGAGCCAGCTGGAATCACAGCACTCATGTCTCTTTAGTGGTCTCAGCTTGTTTTTCTTAGATAAAGCAAGTAAGCTCGGTGTACCAGCCAGACATGGCACCTCCTTGCCATGACTCCTTATGTTCCAGTTTGAGTTAGCCTTACTTGAACATGTGCATTCATATTCCAAAAATGGTATTTCATGGTGCATTCGTGTATCTTTTGGCTACTGGGATATTTTGCTTGATACTTTTCAGCAATGACCTTTGTCATAGCTGTGTCACTTGGCTGACCAGTTATCCTGTGGCTAGGAGAAAGATTTGGATGCATTCATTGTACCTGTTGGGTGTTCCGTAGATGGGTATTTTGGCTGCGCAGAGTTTGTAACCTTTGCTTTGTAGTATTTTCTGTTATTGTAATTCTGTTACTCCATTTTTTAACTTTCTCTGTATTATGTTATACCGTTTTTCTTTTTTTTTTTTCCTCTCCTTCCTGATTTGGGGAGTGCATCTCTGTATTTTCTGCATATTAGTGTTTATGTATTTTTGCTGCCCTAGTGTTAATCAATAGCATTTGGCAAGGTCAGTTCTAAATGCCCTCTCTAGTACTTTTGCAGTGGCCAGAATCTTCACTGTGGTGAGCTTGCTCAGCAGCCCTTGGTCTGGTGGTGCTCAATGCAGACACCCTTGCCCTGTGAGCTGTGACACCTGTCAAAAGAAGGCAGTGGGCAGTTTGGTAGCTACCCCTTCAGCTGGACAATTGGCTGCTGTTCCAAGTTTTGTCAAAGTCAGAAACTTTACAGGGAGAAAAGGGACTAGAAAAATTTGGGGACACCAGCTTTCTTTTAACTTAAATGTATTCAGTATAGTTGTCCTTGATAAGAGATTTTGTGAAGGAAATGGATGTATTCTCTGCGAAGAGGAAGACTCTTGCTTACTTACTTCAGCCCTGACTGGGCTGAAAACGGGGATTTTAGGGGCTGGTTAAGAAGCAAAACCACCTATCCCTGCTGCAAGGGCTGGGTTGGAAACTTCTTCAACTATCTAGTTTCAATCTACCCGTAGGTCTGTCAGAGGTTTGCCAGCTCACACTTCATATTTCAGTTCATTTTGGCTCATAAGGCAGGGTTCTAGTTATTCTCCAAAATTCAATCAGTGCTCTAAGAATACGAATTGTGAGTTACGAAGTGTATGAACTTTCTTATAAGCACAAAGATACTGAATTTCTGTTTCAAGTCCAGTGGAGCCTGCAGCTGGCAATTTTGTAATAAATAGGCAAATGACCGTCAATACCAGAATAAATAATGTGGTCTCTTCCTTTTCCATGGCTTTTTTAGCAACATATCTGAACATTTATGCCTTTAATAATACCAAGTTCATCATAAACACGTATAAAAATCAGATAGCTTTTTGTTTTGTGGAATGCACATTACCTTTCCCTTGCAGTTCCCTAATTGTAGCAGCCTTTTCCACATGGGGTTAGAGGAATGCAGCAGTGCTGCTTGCAAGTTGGAAAGAAAACAGCCTGTCTGTGTTTCACGTTGGCTTCTGAATCCATTGTGAGTTTTGTTTTGGGTGGTTGGTGTTTCTTTGCCTAACCAAAGAACAGATGCTGAATTTGGATAGCATGCCTGATGTATTTACTTAAATGTATTCAAAACTTGGCAAGATCATGAGGGACATAACTTTTGTATTATTTCACTGCCTGAGAACTGTGTATGGTAAATAAAAGAGGCATGAATCTATGAGAGATTAGTTGCATGTAGATGACAGGTAAAACCCACAATACTTAACCTTCTTGTTATGCTTCTTGAGCATTTCTGCCTGTCAGGGTGTATATTTTAACTTATTTAGACTTTAGATTATTCCCAGTAGTGGGAATTGGACAAGTATCAATAGCTAAGCTCCAAAGATAGTTTCCAAGCATGGAAAATTGGAAAGTGGCAGAGTATATGGAGGGAGGAGTAAAAGACAGTGCAGGTACACCCCACTTATTAGCAGTGGGATTGAGCTGGTGATCTTTCTTCATGCAAGAGAACCAGACAACTTGAATAGAAGTTTCACAAACACTTTCACAGAATCATCCTGGTTGGAAAAGACCTCGAAGATCATCAAGTCCAACCATAACCTAAATCCACCCACCATAACCTTTATTTACCCATTCAATGCTTAAATCACGTCCCTAAGCACCACACCACTTTGTGTTAGCATCAGTTAGTACCCCCACCTCAACATGCAATCCCACCCATTCTAAACAGCAGGCTGTTCTCCTGTCCCTGTACCCCACTGGAGAAACCCTTCCACCAGATAATCTCAAAGAGATGCTGGAGTTACTGCTTTGTACTTTACAATTATAATGTGAAGCTGTGCTTCAAGAAGGATGTTTGCTTGTATTTTTGGTACGCTGTGTTAGGCATTTCATATTAGCATCACAACCTTTAGTGTGATTTGAGCAGGCAGGAAAGAATTACAGAGGAGGAGAAAATTTATGTACAAAGCCTTACAGAAAGCTGTTATAGCTGGGAGAATGGTTTCCTCTACAATTTCCTGCACGTTGTGCAAGTGTTTTGGCAGTATATCTGTTCTGACTTCTGTATATTTCACTATTCATGGTATGTTCTGTAAGCTACACATTCTCATGCCTTCTTTTGGAATACATTTGATTGTGTTTGACACTATGCCCTTATGCTGTGAACTACCTGTCAGCAAGAAATGTGCCCATGTCTTTTCATTGCTCAGGTCACTAAAATGCCAAATGAAATTCAACTCTAGGAAGTGAATGTGTTGCTCATTGTGGTGGGATCCAAGGTTGCCAGCACTTTGAGGTGGTGCAGTTCTACCTTTTCCTGAAAGGAGAATGTTTGCTTTGGAAGATACAAAAGGCTTCTGTTGCCCACAGTGACGTTTTATTAGAACATAAACATAGAGCAATATGACTATCTACAGAGAGAACTCAGTTCTGCTGAATGTAACAGACGTAAATTTAAAGGAGCTTAAAATAAATAAGGCCTGGCCATTTCTGTTTTGTTTTCTCAGGGTGGCTTCTTTCTTCCAGCAGCACCTGGGGCTTCTAGTGCATTCTTACTGCTCTCCTCTGAACTCCTAGGGAAATAGTCTCCTTTCTGTTTCTTTGGACACTTGGCCTTCAGATTTGTTCCTTCTCTGAGTGATTCCTCCTACTTTTCAATAATTTACCACTTTGCTCTCCAGTGTCAGACTTCCTCCTTGTAGCCCTCTCAGCCTGGTCTTCCCCCCTCCCAGGGGCACTGGGCATGCAGAGCAGGCTCTTGTTATTCTCAGAGGTGAAATTTTCCTCCCACCCACTTTGCAGAGGGCCACGTGTAACCCCAAGTTCAGAGCCCAGGCCAGGCTTATACTCACAGCCCTTCTGATCTGCTGGTTTGCATGCTTTCTAAAATAATACATTGTGTTTGCAGAGTAAATGGTGAAGAAACAAACCAAGCAAAACTTCTATCTAGAACTTGCATTGCTTTGGTTTTGGGTTAAAAAAACCCAACAAAACACACTGAAAAATAAGTATTAAAAGGTAACAGGCTGTTGTAATTCCAGTGTCTCTGTTTCCATCTTTTGAGTTTCAGTCTAGGAGATGTGCTTACTGGCACTTCATTCATAACAAGGAATGGTTATTTATTTCTTTTCTTATGTGTGTTACAGAAGGGTATCCATGAGTGGAACTTCTGTGCTGCTTCTATCAGGGGAGTAAGGTAAGTTGATTCCCTTTCATGTTTCAAAATGAAAAGAGTAGTTGAATTAATCTTGTGTTGAGCTGCTGCTGTGGACCTTGGGTGAATAACAGACACAGAATTGGTGCAGAGTATTGGAGGTACTGGCACAGGTGCCCAGCTCTAAGTGAAGCCCCTGGAGTCTTGTTCTGGATTCAGAAATGACCACTTGCAGAGTTAATTATGTAAGAACTGGCAAACATAGCCCATTGAATTAAAGAACTAGTGTTTTCTGAAAGTTGGTAGTCACTTACTTCATGCTAATTTAGATTGAATTAAAATAACTGCAAATGCTTAATGTAATTTTACCTGAGTCCTGTCATGGCCAGCAGCTGCCTGGTGCACAGAATATGTAGGCCAAGAAGTAGTAACATGTGGATGCAGAGCAGGAGAATGTGAGGAACTGACAAGATCAGCATGTCTTGCAATATCCTAATTGTTTACCTGTTGTTGGGTTTTTGTGTGTGTGTATATTTGGGTTTTTATTTGTTGTTTCTGTGTCTGTTTAGGAGTATGGCAGCAAAACTGTTTCAGGGAAGGCCTATAGGGAGAGGAGTCCGTCAACACAGAGTTGTAGTAAGGCTACAAAGTGAAAACTTGAGGATGGAGAGAACAGGAAAGGGAGTCAATAGAAGAAGAAGAAGAAAAAAAAGAAAAAAACCCAACAACCCCTAGCTTCCCAACGATTCTTGTGGAGTAGGTTAGCATGGATCAATAAATCACAGGAGCAGGAATGACATGTGCAAGACTGGCTTGACTGGATTAGAAGAGAATGATGTTATACCTTCAAGGCCACCTTTCTTTTCTTCAGCACAGTTCTCTCTTTGGGACAGGGCTTGTGAGAGAATGACAAAGGAGGAAACTTTGTCAAGGGTTTGCTTGATTTCAGCAGGATGTTTTCAGTCTACCAGGGGAGAGTTCTTTGCCGGATTATGTGCCTTATTGTCAGCAGAGAAGGGCCAAATCTGAGCTAGTGGGTTTCCTCTGCTAGCCCAGGTTGAATGTGGAGTGCACCCTGTTTGGCAGGGTCCAGCCTTGCAGTTTGTATCTTCTGATAATAAGAAAGTAGTGTCCTGCCTCTGCTGTGAACACTTTGGATCAGTTCTTCCCCTTACTATCTTTTTTTTATTTTTTCCCCTAAGATTTATCTATGGTGTCCTGCAACTTTCTACTGTGGTGTTTGCTTTCAGTGTAATTAAAAAAAAAAAAAAGGAAAAAAAGTCCAGAAATCTTACTCTTTTTTTTAATAGTATAGCTTGGTTCTAATAATAAGTGTTCCATACACACAAAACGGTTGCTATGTCTGCAGAATATTTTTGCACAGATGAATGATTCTTTTTCCTTCCAAAAAGTAACTTAAACAAACAATCGATAGGCACAGAAATTCAGTCCTGTGGGATTTGATTTATTTTAGGCAAAAATTGCAATGATACGCTTAGTTCAGTCTGGTTTGGGTTTTGGTTACAATATGTTTTTGTGTGCTCTTGAAAAAGAAGAAGTTGATCTATTGTCCTTTCTTTTTTCCTTTCCCTCCCCCTTATCAAACCACACTGTGGTCAGTGCTATTTCTGGTGCATCCTCCTAGATTGGTTCTTTAAACTGTCAATTGTCATTTAATTTGTCAATTATATTTCCAACCTGTTCCTCTGGAGAGATGTCCAAAACAACTTGGAAGTGAGCTAAGAGTCACTGGGAATTCTTAGAAAACTCTGTGGTTGCCTCCATGAGGAGCTGCAGTGGGAAATCTTTACCTTATGCAAGTATAAAACTGAATAAGCCTTTTTTTTTTTTTTCCTCCTCCTTCCAAATGTATGCAAGTTTCTGATCACTTAATTTTTCAGTGTTTTTGAGGGGTTTTTCCCCCCCCTAGTTTTATGAATGCAGGTATTCTTTGGCATGGGATAGCCTTCAGAACCAGACCTGCTTCTAATTTATTTTGTATGAAGACCATCTTTGGCTCTTTTTAAGCTCCTAGACTTAAAGCAGTCTAGGAAGGGGGAGTTCCAGCTTTAGGAGGATTCTCAGCCTTTCAAGGCTAGGAAGAGCCAGCTTTGGAAGTGCAGCCTTAACGTACAAGGCAGGTCTTTGTACACGATCTTGGAGGCTTCTTCAACAAAGATCTCCAATAATATTTACTGCATTACATAAGGAGACAGCAGGTCTGAAGAGACAGCTGACAGAGAAATGGCTGTTGGTTTTGGTAAATACTTCAGAAAGTGACTGAGGGATCACTTTTTCTGTGTGCTATGTGTCAGCTGATGTAATCTTATTTCATGAGTTATAATAGAGCTCAGCTCTCAAGAATTGCAAAGGGACTAGAAAAGTATATAGAGAGTTCTCTTAGCAGCACAGTGCTAAATCACACTCAGTGCAGGGAGGTACAGGCATTTGGTTTGGCTTAGCAAACTGGTTGATTAGCAGTCTGTGTGCTTATGTAAAGAACTGCTTTTGTCATATGCCTCCTTGACCTCCTAAACACAAATGTTTATTATTGAATTGGGCCAAAAAGCACCATTAATCTTAAAAGCTTCATCAGAGCTTTTGGAACACAGCTGCTACCCCAAGGTGTTTTGCAGCTTAGGTTACCCAGAAAAGTCACTCCTGTTCCGCAGAGCTGACATCAAATGAGCAAGAAGGATACCCAATTTATTTTTCCAGTTTTTAAAAATAAAAAATAAAGCAGCAGACTGGATTTGCTAGACTACAAGTTGGCTTTTTCTCAGTGTTTGGGAGAAGCCCTGGGTCATTAAATTACTGCAGTTTGAGCTGTTTCTGTGGGAGGGTGACTCAGAGGTCACGCTGGTGAAATCTAGTGTTCGAAATTGTGAAAAGGTTGGATTCAGATCTGCGTCCAGTTTTCTTCATAGCTTGAGAATTGATAGCAAGGATATTCATCCTCCATCCCAAGTTCTTGGAGCTTGGAATCTCTTCAGACTGCTTCATTAGGACAGCAGAAGGTGCTATGCTTCTAGCAATCAGACAAAGTTCCACAGAGCTGCTTTTCCATGGCTGCTGTCAGTGCTCTATGGTTTTATCTGCTGCTTCATCTGGGAGTATTAGTAAGCAGTAGTTAAGCACTTGCAGGGTTTCTCATTGCTGGGTTTCCCATTGACCAAGGGGAGTTTTGGACACACAGGAGGTGGGCACAAGGCCACGCTGTGTCACGCTTCCCCTTTTGTCTTTGGTGTTTTGCAAATTCAGCCCCAGTTCTGCTGTGGTGGAAGTCAGCGGGTGCCGTGTGTGCTGGGAACGGTCAGACTGAGACATTTCCTGAGCACAAGTCTCTTTAACTTGGTATTTTTTAGTCTTCCTTTTTTCACTTTTTTCACAAGTTTTTTTTCAGGGAGGAAAGCAACATATAAGCAATGTAAATGGTCACTTAAAGGCCTTAAATATTTATGGACTTGTCTGCCCTCTGTGTACACGCCACATTCTTACCCTTTTATTCACTGCTGTGTTAGTCAGTGGGTTCAGTGCATGTCAGGTTTAAACTGACAGTTTAATCAGTAAGATGTTTAAACTCAGCTGGAACTTGAAATGAATGAGTAATTCTTTTAATATCAGTTAGTCCGTATCTGGAGGGTGTACCTATATGCTTGAAAAACTTGAATTAAAAGTTCGTTTCTAAACTGGGGACAATGACCTGTCTTCCCAGATGTGGTTATTACTTAGCACTTAGGAATTTTTCCTACTGTAAAAATAAATGAGTTACCATACCCAAAGACAAATATTCTTAAAATGAAGCTTGCTTTTCTCCTAAGTAGCTTTATGAAAGGCAGGCCCTGCAACTTGTCTGAAGAGCCATTTTCTTCCCTAAAGTTACAGGGCTCTGCAACAGAGGAATCATAAAAGGAAGGCAAGGACCAGACAGCCATAGACACCTAGTAAAGGTTGAAAATTACAAGTATTTCCTGATATTTAAAGAAAAACTGTGGTGTTAATCAAATCATCAATCCTTTGGCATCACATAGAATACCATTCTACTTTCTTGCGCTATAAATTAATGAAAAACATTATGGCTATCTTGATCCATCTAAAATAAATTGATTTCACAAGGACTGTGGATTTGGTCCAGTATCCTAAGAATGTTAATAAGGACACTCAATTTGTTTTAGTTTATCAAATACTACATTATATTCTATAGTAACCTCTCTAGCCATCTTTTTTTTCCCCTTCTAATATAGTGACAATCAATTGCATTGCATCAGTTTGACACCTGGCACTCACATGTGACAAAGTTACTGAAAGAACTATTTCAAATAATGTTTAATATTTTCTATAAGGAACACAGTAATGAAATGCATATAAAACAATTCTGGTGAATGAGTAGCTTTGCAAGAGCTGCAGCCTGCTTGGGGTAGCAAACTGACCAGAGTTTGCACCTCTTCTGTTGAGACATCTGTGAATCCAAAAGGAGATGGCCTATGTACTTCTTCATTATCTTTGTTCTCTTGTTATAGCAGATAAAACCAAAACTGAAGAAAGGCCTGAGTGGTCAAGAGTGGTAAAGCAACTCAACTCATTTTTTGGTTCTGACTTAATTTTAAAATACTTTTCCAAAATACTGTCAATATACTAGTTCACGAGGAAGCTATCAGAGTTTTTTGTGGTCAGGGTTGAGCTGTGACCAACCTCAAAAGTGGGAAGAACTCATGATTTTTGTTCCAAGATCAGCTTCCTAATGTAATCCTGAAAGAGTGTTTCATCCTGGCTGCAGGAGTGGAAATTAAGGGCTTTACCTACATGTACTGAAGACAAAAATTACTTGGTTCAATGGAAATAATCCTGTTAACCTCTTTGCTCCTGCTCTTCCCTGGGCACTGTGTGGACTAGGGGCCAAGCTGAAGGGAGCAAACAGCAGGTGGTGAACTTTGGAGGATACAGAAGTGTAGTTTTACAGTAAGCAAAAACTATGTCAGCTGAGGTTTAGTCTGGTGCTCTCCTGTATGAAATGGGTCACTCTGCATGGTTTGGCAGGGCTGGTGGCAGTCTCAGTGCATCCTTCCAATAACGTGTTCTGCTTGGCTGCCCTTCCAGCATTTCCAAGTTTGAAGAGCGGTGCTGTTTCCTGTACGTGCTGCACAACTCGGACGACTTTCAAATCTATTTCTGCACAGAACTTCATTGCAGAAGGTGTGTCACTATTGTTGTTTCAGAAAAAAGCCAGCAGCCTGTGATGGGGTAGATGGTGTCTGCGTGCACAACAGGGACTGACTGTTCAGATCACCATCTTTCATGCCAAAGCTTAGTGCTGCAGTATCCTGGAGATGTATGAGGTTGGAAGGGTCGAAGTGCAAGCTCAGACAAACATTAGAAACAAATATGATTGCAAATTTAATTATTTTTTTACACATTTTCTAGGATTATTTTTTCTAATACTAATCATATTAAGGCTTACTGCAAGTGTTTGTTGCACCTAGTCCAACAAAGCATCCTAAAATTAAAATGGACTTTCTGAAGTGGGAACATTTGGGGTAACAACAAACTCTGGTCAAACTCATTTCTCTTTTACTGTAACTAAAATTTTATTTGCAATTACAAAGAAGCATGCTTGATTTCCTTTATATTATCATAATGTTTACATAAGTTAGATTGTAGCAGTATCCCTACAGAAAACTTGGCAAGGAGTGTCTCAGATTCTCTGAGCTGTTTCTGCTCCAGAAGTTTGAGGACTGTGGTCTTGAATTGATCCAGAAGGCATTCCAAGAGGAAATGTGACATCTTTTTGTGCTAAAAAAGCCTGCAACTTTGCAAATATGACAGCAGCACTCTGTGTTATTGGCTGTGGCCACATCCTGACCTAATCCCTACCTAGTCTGCTCATCCATTCAGCTTCAGAATGTTCTTTTACCATGCTCATTCCCCTTCATATCTGAGCACTTCATAGAAGATGAGTAAGCAATGCCTTACCATGACATGGTCTTTGCATTTGTATTCTTTCAGAGGTAGAAGTCATATGTCATAGTATTTTTTAAATGGCAAGTTGTAAAACAGACCCCTTTTTCATTCAAGCAAAAACTTGAAGCTAACTTCCCTGCACTACAAAAACTCCTCCAAATGTGGCCAAGACTTCTAGGCAATTCTCATGAGGCTTCAGTGCTTTCATTGGACATAAAGAAATGGTGGTAAAGGGTGAGAATTTCACCTGATACATGGATTTTGAAATAGGAATTCCATTAACACTGTCAGGCATCACAGATGTCTTGCACATACAAAAGGAGTATGTAAAAAGTAGGAAAAATGCAGACTTTGACTGTTAGCTCTCAACGTAAACCAAAATATTTTTTCTTTTTGCCAACAAATAAACTTTTACACTGAGTTTGTACTTACTGTATATAAGTCCTACTTCAGTTCATTCATTATCTCAGAGGGAAGTGTTCTCTTTGACCCCAAACTGTCTCAGCTGTATTTGCTTTTTATCTCCCTTTTAACAGGTTTTTTGACATGGTCAACAATATCACTGAAGAAATAGGGAAGACTACAGAGGAAGGCGAATGTGATGGAGATTCTCTAGAGGTATTTTTACTCCCCTCCCCCCAACATACTAAGAGTTTTGGGGTTCTCATGCAGCATTTCTCTGAAGGGAGTAAGGTACTGATTTTTTTTCTGGAAGGAGTTAGGCAAGTTATTGTTTGCAAAATTTTCTCTTCTACTGTTTAAAAATTAATGATTCTTTTAAATGGTCCTCATGTAGTTCTAATAACCAGCATAACTAAATCTCTCAGTTAGTATACTTGCTTGAGAGGGTACTCAACCTGGAAATTCTCCAGCTGTGCTTATTACAGAGCGACTCTTGTAACAGCTACTTCAGAGTGTGAGCATAGTCAGGCAGCAGTAGCATCTGTTTAAATTTTAAAGACTGTTTGTTGTCTGTTTCGTGCATCACTGAAATAATGTACACTAACGTTATTGGCAGTCATCTGCAAAACAAATAAAGGATATAGCTGTGGCAGGGGAAAGCTTGTCCCTGCCAGTTCCTGTCTGTAGGCAAGCACAGCAGTGGACAGCAAACTGCATCAGATGGTGCTGCTGAGAGTCTGTTTATACCCTTAGCCCACCAACTCACTCCCACTGAAGCTTGGGATGCCCTGCTGCTGCTGCCATCCCTTAGCTGAGGTGCAGCATGCCTGGGTGTGACAGTGCTCCCTGCATTCTCACCTTGGCTTCTCAACATACGGAGCTGAAAAGGGAGCGCAGGGCCATCGGGTGCAGTGCAGTACTTGGGGGTTTTAGGCTTTCTTTTAGGTGGCAGGGAACACTGAATCACAGAATGTTAGGGGTTGGAAGGGACCTCTGGAAGTCACAGAATGTTAGGGGTTGGAAGGGACCTCTGGAAGTCACAGAATGTTAGGGGTTGGAAGGGACCTCTGGAAGTCACAGAATGTTAGGGGTTGGAAGGGACCTCTGGAAGTCACAGAATGTTAGGGGTTGGAAGGGACCTCTGGAGGTCACAGAATGTTAGGGGTTGGAAGGGACCTCTGGAAGTCACAGAATGTTAGGGATTGGAAGGGACCTCTGGAGGTCACAGAATGTTAGGGGTTGGAAGGGACCTCTGGAGGTCACAGAATGTTAGGGGTTGGAAGGGACCTCTGGAGGTCACAGAATGTTAGGGGTTGGAAGGGACCTCTGGAGGTCGCAGAATGTTAGGGGTTGGAAGGGACCTCTGGAAGTCACAGAATGTTAGGGGTTGGAAGGGACCTCTGGAGGTCACAGAATGTTAGGGGTTGGAAGGGACCTCTGGAAGTCACAGAATGTTAGGGGTTGGAAGGGACCTCTGGAGGTCACAGAATGTTAGGGGTTGGAAGGGACCTCGAAAAGATCATCTAGTCCCTTGCTAGAGAAGATTTCACAGGGACATGTCCAGGGAGGTTTGGAATGTCTCCAGGGACGGAGACTCCACAACCTCCTTGGGCAGCCTGTCCCAGGGCTCTGTTACCCTCAGAGTAAAACGTATTTTCTCATATTCAGGTTAAACCTCCTGTGTACCAGTTTGTGCCCATTGCCCCTTGTCCTGTCACTGGGCACCACTGAGAAGAGTCTGGCCCCATCTTCCTGACACCCCCTGTAGATATTGATCAGCACTGCTGAGATCCCCCCTCAGCCTCCTGTTCTCCAGGCTGAACAGCCCCAGCTCTCTCAGCCTTTCCTCACAGGGCAGATGCTCCAGTCCCTTCAGCATCTCAGTGGCCTGTGCTGGACTCTCTCCAGTAGTTCCTTGTCCTTCTTGAACTGGGGAGCCCAGACCTGCACACAGGGCTCCAGGTGAGAGCAGGGCACCAGGGCAGAGCAGAGGAGGAGGAGAACCTCCCTCGTCCTGCTGGCCACACTCTTCTTAATGCCCCCCAGGATGACACTGGCCTCTTGGCTGTGAGGGCACATTGTTGGGGCATGGGAACAGGACAGAATACCTAAGCCCGTGTCCTATCACATGAAAATCTTGTGTCCTGAAGCTCTAGTGACATCTAGAACTGAGAGAGTCAGTGCTGGGTAATGAATGCAGCCCTCTGTCCCAGTTCTGATGTTGACATTCTATAATACATCTGAAATAGGAGATGGGGCAAACAAACCAATCAAGTGACTTGAGGTTTCCTTATAATACCCTATAATGAGAACCTTAGGGTGCCTGATTTGTTTATTTTAGCAAAAAGAAAAGCAGTGGGTGACTTGATTACAGTGGGTAAGTGTTTTTACAGGGAAAATTACGATGTGCTAATAGTATCTTTAATCTATTGAAGAAAAAATTAAATACAAGAACACCAAAGAATTTTGAATTCAGAGGCATGACTTCACCATGAGAGTAATTAATTGTTGATACAAAGTACTAAAAGAAATAGTGGATTGTCTCTTTATTAAGAGAGCAATCTTTATTTAGAAGAAAAGAAGAAATACTGTACCTAGGCATGAGCTACTGGACTTACCATGGGAGTGAGGGTGTGAAATTACATGTCTGTGTTACACAAGAAGCCAGATCAGATAATCTGTCTCCTGACCGTTTCTTGACTGGCCTTTTAAACTCTTTGAAATTCAAATTCAGCCGAAACCACGCTTCATACGACACAGTCCTGACTCACCTCCATCACCACACTCTGCTGGCTGACCTCGCACTGGCAAGGTTGAGGTGGTGCTGTTTTTGGAAGGTGTGGTCAGGTCAGGAAAGCATCTGTAACACATTAAGCGTGTCTCGCCTTGCTCTGATGTCTGTGTGGGAGCCGCAGTTCTCCGTCTGGTGCAGAGGGCCCTCTGTCGTCTTCTCGTTTTCACAGCACCTGCCAGCAGAATTGCAGATGCTGTTGAATAAGACATACGATTGCACAGAACAGATAAAAGCTCCCTGTGCTTTACACCCCTGCCTGAAATGGCTGCCCTAGGAGCCAGTGCTTCTTGTACAGTCAGGGAAGAAGTACAGCCGTGTCTGTATGGCATCCCAGTTGTCTTCTTGAAGGGCTTCTCTTTCCTTTTCCATAGTCCGCAGAAAGCAACTAACATCCTAGATGCCTAGATAGATGCACAGTGCCAGATGGAATAAATCCCCTTATCCCCCTGTTTCATTTCATGTTGTTTACTTTGCAGTATGATTATGAATACGATGAGAACGGCGAGCGAGTCATTCTGGGGAAAGGCACCTATGGCATTGTGTATGCAGGGCGAGATCTGAGCAACCAAGTCAGAATTGCTATTAAAGAAATCCCTGAGAGAGACAGCAGGTATAGTAACTGGGGTTGGTTCCAAATCTTGTGACTTGTACAACTTCATCTGTAACGTGATCAGCCAGCTTGCTGGTCAGGGAGTACCTCTTCTACAAAGCTGCCAATAAATTACCTGTTTGTGGTATGTAAAGGTGTTTCCTCTTTTTGTAGCTAGTTGCAGGATAGATTATGATCACAGCTGAGAATTTAGATGTTTGCTGGTTTTGGTACTAGCAGTTCATAACACTTTCTCTTTCCAAAATAAATGTTGCTGAACTGCAGGACACCTAGTGATAAGCTCTGTCTACCTAGACATGCTCAGGCATGTCCATAGAAAAGAACCACTGAAGTTCATTATTTGTGGAGTCCTTTAAAATTCTGAGCCTGAATTGCTGATAAAGATACTCTCTTTTCCTGTTCGTGCATCATTTATGATGAAGTCCCTTAACATTAGAATAAATCATGTAGACTGAGCTTTTTGTCCATGATTTTTTTAATGCTCCTTTTCCACAAACGGTGGTTTTACCCCCGGGACATGGATTCTAGATAAACATGAGAATAGCAACCACTCTGGGGGCTTAGAATAGCTTCTGGAATTTACTGTTTTGAATACTAGCAACCTCTTTAAGATGACTGCCATGTAGGGGCGAGTAAAACCAACTTCCTTCCTGATTATTTTGTTGTAGATTGAGCACTGCACAAACAAGGATGTAGTTATTTCCTCCTGCAGAGGAAATGCAACGAGCCAAAATATGGGAAATCCTGCTGAAGGACTATCTTTTTTTCTCCTATACACATTTTACATGAATTGTCAATGGAAAAAGTTCAATGTGCAAAGCATACTGATGCTGTTTGGGTGAGCTGATAACTACCTGCCCCCAAAGGAAATGAAGCTCGAAGGCACCTTTTCCCTAACAATTCAATGGCATTTGTGCTTTGATTGCCTTCCTGGCACTGGCACTGTGCTGGGTCCAGGGAGAGCTAACTCCTGGACTGGAGGCAGCAGGAAGCTCCCCTTCCCCCCTGCCACAAATAAATAAATTAATTACAATTTTTCTGCCAGTTCATTAGTGGATGAGAATGTACCAATGGTGGTGTGAAGTCTAACCTGATAGTAACCTGCTAAAGGTGGAGGTGGCAGTAAAACTGCTCCTTTGCTGACAAGTAGCTGCACTGTTGAGTTTGCAGTTGTATTTACTCCTCCCTCAGTATAAACGTGTCTTCCACTTGCTCAGGACTCCGCAGCTTTTTCTCACGTCTGGACTGCCAGAAGGAGGTCTCTATCCTTCATCTCTCTCAGCTACCCTGAAAGTCTGGGCTGCAGATGTTAGTGCTTTAGTGAAAACAGCCACCAGACTCCCAGCATATTGTCCACCGTTTGCCAGACAGTATCCAGAATCTGGCAGCTGACCTGCTTGCCAACTCACCCATGGTTGGAAGAAGAGTGTTAGGGCTGGCCCAGGGAGCACATCAGCTGCTGAGCTCTGGTGGTGTTCCACCTTGGAGAAGGATCTGGACTCCAGAAACCTTAACAAAAAGACTGCTGAAAAGCTTAATTCTCTGGAAAATATTTTACCATGGACAGAATTACATTTGATGGAATTGTTTTTGTCATTTCTCCTGAATATCTCCTGATGAAATGATTGCTTCTTTTCCTACTCTGGTAGCTGCCACTCTTGCTTTCAGATATAACTCCTACTTTAATTAATAAAAATTTAAATGGTAGTTTGTTTTCATTATAGAGGTGATTTTAATTATACACTAACTTTATGGTTTACTAGTTCACTTTGGCATTAGGCTGAATCAAACCACTTTCCCAGCTGTTCAGTCTCTTTAGGTTAGGCTGGAGAGTTCATTTCTACAAACATTGTTTTGGTCAGTTTGTCAATGTACATTTATAACATTTTGTGTGTGTGTATACACAGTATTATATATATTTTATATTTATTTTGCATAAGTGTAGGCTCATAGAATGCTTTCGGTTGGAAGGGACCTTAAAGATCATCTAGTTCTAACCCCCCTGCTGTGGCCACAGTAAACACAAGACTTTCTTCCCAAAAGTCAATATTGAATAAACTGGTTCTTTTCTTTCCAGGTACTCCCAGCCTCTGCATGAAGAAATAGCTTTGCATAAGCATCTCAAACATAAGAACATTGTCCAGTATTTAGGTTCTCTTAGTGAGAATGGCTTCATTAAGATATTCATGGAACAGGTGCCAGGTGGTAAGTTGTGGGGGAGACTGGTTTGGCGATTGGTGGATTTGCTTTTTTAACGTTTTGAAAGTATAAAAAACAATAGTACTGCAGCAAGGTATCTTTAATGCAGATGTAATATTCCTTAACGTCTCTCCCCTAAACTAATGTGGAAAACTGTGTCTTCAAAGTGCTTGAGTCCTCTCATTCAGTATTGAGACAGGATGTGCTCCAGGAACAGCCCAGCTTCGTGCTGTGGCAGGTGAGCTCCTTGTACCTACAGGTCAGAGATGATCTGGGGTCATCCTGCTAGAGACACTGTAGCTGGTCTCAGGTGGCTGAGCCCTCCTCAGGTACCCAGCACGAGAGAGGGGCAGTTGGTGATGGTTGCTGCAGCCAGATGCAACCCAAGTGCCATTACTGGAGCTTAGCTTTTCAAGCAGCTGTGTGGAATTGGTGTATGTACAAAGAGATGCAGATGCACATCTGCCCTTTTTCACTGTTTTACAACATTACTTTGGGGAAACTTCTTTCCAGGAATAGCAGAGAGGTGAGCAGGTTGGCTGAGTTAGTTCTGATCTGCCTGCTTGAGGAAGCATATGCTTTTGTACTGCAGCTGAGGCCAGTGGAGATACTGAGAATCTCTTTTTTGTTACTCAGGCTGGTGATGATGCAAGTAAGCAATTGCCTGGAGAGGTCTTTGATTATAGAAGAGCTGCCTATGCTGGGTATAGGGTTGATGTTTAGTGTTTTTTTGTTGTTGTTTTTAGGTTTTTTCCTTTGGGAAAGAAGGCAGAATTTAATTTTATTTTTATTCTCACTTGTTTGCTCTCCAAAATTATAGGCAGCCTTTCTGCTCTTCTACGATCAAAATGGGGACCATTAAAAAATAATGAGCAGACCATTGGCTTTTATACCAAGCAGATTCTTGAAGGATTAAAATACCTCCATGATAATCAAATAGTGCATCGAGACATAAAGGTAAGAATTTGCAGGGAATTTACCTGACAGTGTTGTGTAGCTACATAACCATTTATTTGTCCTCTCATTAAAAAATGTATTTTCTGAAAGTTCTTCACTGTCACATTCCGTCTCTGTTATTCTAACTGTGAGCTAGGGAAGTGAACCATTGCTGATCTGAATCTGCACCAACAAAATATGTGTGGGGTGTTTTTTTTATTTTAGAAGAATTGACATACAGCAACTTAAGATGTGATAAAGTGGATATTTTTGTTTGTTTTTGATGGTTGAACATTCATAAAAGCTTATTAGAAGTGAGGAAGATTGTGGATGGTATATTTGCAGGTCCTTTTCCAAGGAGATTGCAGGTAAAGAAGCTGCCTTTAAAAAAACCCAAAAAAACAACCTTTTTACCTCTCTTAGTATTCTTTAATAATTCCTGTAGGGGGGGAAGTTCACTTGGAGATGAGGTTTCTGATGATAGGGTTATGTAAGGAAGGAAGGCTATTGATTCCTCTGTCATCTCCCCTCTTAAGAGCCTTAGGAAGTAGTTGTTACTAAAGAGTGCATTGTTAGAAACAGGCTGTGCAAGAAGTCTTAGAGAAAGAGTCAGCAGAGAAAAATAACTGCTCTGAATGTTCTGTTCCTCAGGGTGATAATGTGCTTATCAACACATACAGTGGAGTGTTAAAGATTTCAGACTTTGGAACTTCCAAGAGACTTGCAGGAATCAACCCCTGTACTGAAACTTTCACTGGTATGTTCCCATAGGAGACTCTTTCCTCACTCGAACTGTGCCTGTAGGGTCAGAATCCACAGCTGCTGAACTTTCATTGACTTCAAATCAATATATATGGTTGCTGCAAGAATAACTTTTTGAATACTTAATCTTAAGATACACACTGTGCTTGCATACACTGCTTAAAGAGAATGCTGGTTTGGACATTCCACTTGAGATGTGAAAGTCCTCTGCAACAGAAAAGCTGTGTCTTCCCTACCTTGTACCTGAGCCTGTCTCTTTTGTGCACATGGCTTTTTCATCTTGCTGAGCAAAGGCTCACTTTTGTTATTATTTCATGACTGGCTTGGATGTCCTGGCTTCATCTCCAGCGTTGCTTTTCTACAGAGCCTGTAATTAACTTGATCTTCATTCTGCTTGATAATTTGATTTGCATGTTAAATCATGTAGTGGCACTGCATTAAATAATTAGGCAAAATGAGAAGTGACTGTTATTTTAGTTCCATCCTCTGCTTTTCTATTTCTGCTCTAAATGGAACAGAATGCAGAATGATGTGTGAGGTTGATTCCCTTACTTAAGAAAAAGTGTTCATATCACCTGCTGCTTTAGGTTCAGATTTCAGGTTTCACTTCCCTTTGCTCTTTGGATGCAATTCATAGTGATCTTCCTTATTTTAATCTTAATCTATAATTCAGTAAATGAAAACTGTCTGATCCAAAGCTCATTGAAACTTCTTAATGATGTTGACTTTGAAAAGTGATATAATCATATCAGTAGATGATATCAGATGCTTTTAGCACAAGTAACATTTTTAATGGGATTCTGAGTTTTATGTAGACTGGATATGAAAATTTTTTGAATTTTGAATAATAAAGAGTATTTTTTAACTCTCCCAATATTGTTCATTCCTCGGTGATTTTGTTCCGCTTGTCCTTTAACTATGTATTGCATAATTAGTGCACCTAAGTAAAAAAAATGAGTATGTTTTAAACCAGGTACCCTTCAGTACATGGCACCAGAAATCATAGACAAAGGACCACGTGGCTATGGGAAGGCTGCAGACATCTGGTCTTTGGGATGCACAATCATTGAGATGGCAACAGGGAAGCCCCCTTTTTATGAGCTGGGAGAACCACAAGCAGCTATGTTTAAGGTCAGATATCTTCCTGGTACAACTCAGACCATTATTTGTAAACAGGAAACCTTACGGCTGTTTTGGAGGAGCTAGGAGTGCAACCTGCAGGAAAAGGAGATAAAGGAAATGCTTGCTTAGTGAGGATGTTGAGAAGCATGAGCTGATTCACCTGAGTGGGAGTGCTGTGTTGTTTTGGAGAGAGCGATGGAGCAACAGCAGATACTCAGTGGCCTGGATGTTTAAAAAAAAAAAATAACAAAGTAGCTGGGAAATGAAGCAGTTTCCTGCTTTGCGAGAGCCTCTACTTACAATTGTGGGGTTTTGATGGAATCGTTTCTGCAATTTGTAATGGGTTTTTTCACAGAATTAATAAACTCGTTACAGAAAGATAATATCAAAACTTGCCAACAATATGCCACTTGTGATATCTAAGCACTTTTTGGATGCTATTTAGTGTTTGGAAAAGAGCAGTGTAGGCCATTGTTTCTCCCTTCATTTGTCTCAGGTGGGAATGTTTAAAATACACCCGGAAATCCCAGACTCCATGTCTGCGGAAGCGAAGGCGTTCATCCTGCGCTGCTTTGAGCCGGACCCTGATAAACGGGCCTTTGCTCATGAGCTGCTTGTAGATGAGTTCTTGAAGGTCTCGAGCAAAAAAAGGAAGTCCCCGTCAAAGCTCTCAGGTGAGCGCTGGTCAACTCCATCTGCAGTTTTCCTCTTGTTGATGATAGTGTTGCCTGACACTGCTGGTTTAGTCTTTAAGGTGAACACAGCAGATCTCCATCCCAGGGGAACAGTCAGTTGTAACCTTCTGCAGAAACACTGTTGTAGCAGAACTCTGTTACTGTGTTGTCACAGGGGTGATTTATAGAAAATATTTCTGATAAGATTTCTGAAAGTCTGTTTATGGTTTTGTGCAGCTTTTTGTGTTTGTGGTTTTTGGATTTTTTTAAATGTGCTTATGTTTTCATTCAAAGAATTTTTGCATAAAGTACATTTTGTGTGAGGTTAGAACATGCTATGGAGCTTCAGGGAAGTTCTCTACGTGAGCAAAAGATCTGTGTCCCATAGCAAATGTGCAAAAACTGCATTATGTTTGTTTCATGTACTCATTTTCTGTGGTGTTCTAAATTATGGAAAGTAACAAAGGAGTTTTGAGAATATGAATTACATATTCTATGTGTGTGCATATAGACATTTGAAAACATCTTCTGTATGTTTTTAGCATGATACCTAAAAGAAATAAAAATACCAGGTAAAAGGGGATGACATCGGATGAGCACTTTGAGCATACCTTCCACCCCCCCCAGGTTAAAATTCACTTGAAATCACAATAAATTGCACTTCTAGAGATTGCAGTCAGGGGAGTCCAGATAGTCCATACAAAATAGGAGGAGAGTTATCCTTTAGACTATGCTTATTTTCTCAGTGAATTTCAGCACATGTCACTTTCTTTTTCTTTGCTTGTCTCCCACAGTTCTTTCAGCTAACACAAATGGTGAGTTTTAACATACTTCTCTATCAGAACATGACTGTGTAGATACTGTGGTTATCACTTACTCTGGTGTAATTTGTCACACTAAAATGCTGCAAAGAGAAGCAGACACAATTATGAAAATAAGTGACCTTTGTCTGTTAGGAACCTCTAATTGTGCAAATTTCAGCTACTATTTGTAATCCTACCTGACTATGGCTTAATTGTCTAGGCAGGTGGGTCATACAGGCTTGAAGAGCTGCATTGTTGTTTTAGGACCATTTAGTGGAAATTTGAACAGGAAACCAAATCCCTGGTTTATGGTAGCAATAGGGCCAAGGTTTGTGGAGAAGGAGAACCGATTTTTATTAGGCTAAATTCTGTAATTGAAAGAAGTGGAATGTATTTGAGACACTCTGTCAGGCCTGGGTACAGAGTAGTCATCTCTGAGGAAATGAACTGAGGAGAGCAAGGGGGGCAGGAACCAAACAAACACATGGTTATGTTCATGCTGAGTTGCTATCAAAGAGCAGTTTGAAATGTGCACTCCTGAAAGAGGTGTGAATAGTTCCTTGCAGCAGTAATGTGTGCTGTGGATTTAAAAATGGAAGTTCTGAGTTAACATGCACGTTTATTATTAATCAAAGACTATGAACTAATTAAACTTGTACAAAACTGATAAAGAAATGTATCTTATGTGTTTTAGTATATGTACTGTATATATAAAGATACATATTTATGTACACACATAAAATGAAGATCTTGGAAGGTGCTTGAATGGCACTGTAGGAACATTGTGCACCTGCTGAGAGTGTGTACTGGTGGTGTGAGATGCCCATTCACTCCAATGGTGATGTAAGGGAACTTGCAAAGAGCCCCAGCCTTTCCATATCTCAGGAAGCTTTTGAATAAAAATGTAACTCAAAGATAACTCTATTCCAGAAGAATAAGCTTTAGGAGTTTCTTGTCAGTTTTGTTTTAATATTTTGTATTGGCATGGAGGAAGGCTGGAGTCTTTGTTTCCTCTTACAGAATAACCTTTTCACTTTGGAACTGTGATGGCACTATTAAATTCTAATTTCTGAATATTCCTATACAAACAGAGTATCTCCGGAGTATTTCCTTACCTGTCCCTGTTCTGGTGGAAGATACAAGTAGCAGCAGTGAATATGGTTCTGTCTCACCTGATACAGAATTAAAAATTGATCCGTTCTCTTTCAAAACAAGAGCCAAATCCTGTGGAGACAAAGATGGGAAGGGAATCCGGTCCCTTTTTCTAAGGTAAAGAGCTATCTGGCATTTATGTTACACAGTAGGTTAGGAATGTGCACATTGGGATGGTTTTTATAAAGTTTCTATTAAATGAGTGTTTTTAATTCAGCATCCCAGATGAAAATTTTGAGGATCACAGTGCACCTCCTTCACCTGAAGAGAAAGATTCTGGGTTTTTCTTGTTGAAGAAGGATAGTGAAAGGAGAGCCACCCTTCACAGGATATTAACTGAGGACCAAGAGAAGGTGGTGAGGAACTTGATGGAAGCATTGGCTCAGGTAATTTCAGAAGGCAGCAAAAATTTTGCACGATTTGAAGACTTATCTGCAATTACGTGGAACTTGTGAAATTACACATAGTAAAGTAATTAAAAAATAAAGCTTGATTAAATCAGAAAGCATGCACCATGTAAGGTTTCACAGTTTATTGTTTTATTTGGGCTATTAAAAATAGTCTTTAAAATTGTTTATGCTCCATTAAATATGCCTTTTGGTTATTTGTAGGTACTGTATGTATACCTGGGTATTAGTGCTGGCCAGACAACAGAAAAACATAATTCCATGATACTATGTTTGGTGGGATTTTTTTTTCCAAATGGGACTCTAACTGAGGCTGTCAGGTCAACTTGTGTGACATCACCAGGAGGATTGGGGGTTGGACTAGATGATCTTTCGAGGTCCCTTCCAACCCCTAGGATTCTATGATTATTTGGCTGCCCTTTTAGAGTTCTGTCTTCTGTCTGATTGTTGGATGAAGGGAGGTTCAGGTCTTCCATCCTCCTCTGGCCTTATGTCAGGTTATTGTACAAAAAATGGGACTGCCTGGACCAGCATTGCCCTCTAGTGAGGAGCCATACAAGGGGGAGAAGGGGGTGGCGAGAAGATAAATTGCAGCTCTTCCTCGCAGCAGCTGGGAGCACATATGGAGGGGAGGGAAGATGGAGTAACAGTGGGAGCTGCAGCAAATAACACAGTAATTGCAGAATGACCTTTTGGCACTCCTTTGTGGGTTTGATTCAGTGATGGTGTATCAGTTCAGGGTGACACTGAATAAATTACCTCATGACCATGCTGCTAAGTGTTGCAACACCATAATTGGATGACATGATTTTTTGTTCCTGTTTGTAACGTGTGTGTTAGTACTTAATTGACTCACTTTGTTCTCAAGGTTAAGTGTTGCTGGTCTAAAACATAATTGTATAAAATGTGACAACTCATCTCTAAAGATAGTATTATTTAGAAACTGATGCAAGCCAATCTGATTCTTGTGCCTGCACTACAGTTAATGTAATTGGAATTTGCTTCCATACCAATAAAAAGAGCTCCTAACTCTTGGTGGGGGGAGAGTATAAACCAAAGTTGTCCTGGTAACCATAGGAATTTGTTAAAATAGAAGGCAATAAGAGAGATGCCTGTGGTCTGTGCTTTGCTAGATGTTGCTGTAACACAGTTGTTAGCACGGGTATGAAAGGAATCATCATGATTGTGAGAGGCTGAAACCCAATCGTGAGATCCAGAGAGGGTGCTGGGTGTTTCATGCCTTCCTCAGCTGGGCTGGAACAGCCCAAGGTAGGAGCAGAGACAAGGAGTTGTAGAGCCAAAGGGTTCCAAGCACACGTGCATGGGACTGTCTGCCTTTCAAGAGGATGCAGAATTCCAACTCCCACAGTTGAGACAGTGACCCAGGTCAAAGAGTAGGAAACTTAATCAAACCACCAGGTCAAGGGGCAGTTGAGTCAGCTGCTCGTTATGTCGTGGTTAAACGCACATTAACAATAGTTGGAACCCTGAGTTGCTTGTTAGGGCTCATCAGGATTTGGCCTTTGATAGTGCTTTTCCTTCACAAAAACTTTTCATAAGGATAATTTCAACAAAAGTCATTTGGTGTGGGGGCTGGGGGAGGAGAATGACTGTCCCAAAATGTGTCACTGTTCCGTACTGGGGAGCTATGCTGGTTGCCCTGTCCCAAGCATGCCTTGACAGACTTCTGATCCAGGGCTACAGTGTGTTGTGTGTCCACTTGTCTGCCTTAGTGGCTTCTGAATTGTTTACACAAAAAGGAGATCAGCTACTGCAGGACAGAGTGAGGGACCCGCTTCAGTGTGGAAACTCATCTGGTGAGTTCTCCAAATCAAAGTGGATCAGGATCAGGGGCTAGGATCTTTTATCTGAGAGATGGGTGCTTTAGTCAGTCAAATGAGGGTTTGACTGCTCTAGAGCTTTTTCTTTTTTTTTTTTTTAGTTTCTTTTTCACAAATAATGAAGTTATCTTTGTTTCTCCTGATCAGAATTAATTACCTGTAGCTCAGTGTTGTTGGTAAGCAGAATTCCTGATATCTGGCCAACTGTAACGTTCATGGCAAATACAACAGAACCAAACATCTTATGTCCTTCTGTTACAGAAGTCAACGTTAAGAGATCTTTAGTCTCTATAAATAATGAGTTAACTTCCTTCTGAATAAGCATCTAATACTTTGTGTTGAACAACTAATAGGGTTTTCTATCTCAGGCTTAATTTTAAGACTTCAAATTGAAATTTGTATTCAGTTTACATAACATGAGTTTTGAGAGTAAATACAATGCTCTGCTCCCTAGTTAGTTATACTGGTTATTCTGATGAATGTGGTTGAGCTTTTCGTTACTTTGGTAGGTCATACAAAAACTTTTAAAAAATAAGCATATGAATATTTATATCAGAAAGGTGACAGATGGGTAGACCTGCTCTAAGAATAGGTAGAAGTACCATGTCTAGAGAAATTATGTAGGAAAAAAAGTCTCTTTCTGAGCCTTCTATGTAACTTTGCCTAATCCCTTCTTTGAAATGCTACCGTGGGAGTTTGCATGTTGTCTCTCAGAGGCATGTTGTCACTCTGAAACTAGAGGCACTGCAAAGTGTGTGTTTGCAAGTAAGAGTGATTTGTAGTATTCTGTGCACAGTATATTTATTCATGTCTTTCCACTCCTGTACACACAGACCTATAGTGTGCACATCTACTTCAGCACCTGATACAAAACAGTCTGCTACTTGCTGATCATTGACCTGTGTTAGCAGGGAGCCCAGTGGCAGGGCTTTTGGTGCTGTCGTTAGCTGCTGCCTTTATCTGACCTGCAGCTGCATCTCTCCCTTAGCCCTAGCAGCAGAGCTTCTGAAAATCCATGTTGCCAACTGACTTTGTTGGCTGAAGTCCCTCTGGGTGTACATTTCAAAAGATGGCTATCAAAACTATTTCTTTTCCTCTCTTTTCTACCAGGGAGCTGAAGAACCCAAGCTGAAGTGGGAACATATCACAACACTGGTTTCCAGCCTCAGAGAGTTTGTGCGCTCCACTGATCGTAAAATCATTGCAACCACCCTCTCAAAGCTGAAACTGGAGTTAGACTTTGACAGCCATGGAATCAGCCAAGTGCAGCTCATGCTGTTTGGGTTTCAAGATGCTGTAAGTTGTCATTTTTACTAAGAACTTTGTGCACCAAAACTGACAACAGCAACAAAAAAAGCTAGAAGCCAGATGCAAACAGAACTTCATTAACTTCCATCCAAGTTACAGAAAGAATAATATTTGAGGGCTTCAGACCTGTAGTAACAAACACGCAGCCCAGAGACATGACTTGGTTGGGTTATGGTATGGTCTTTTGGCAGAACACAGACCCTGCACACAACTGGTGAGATGTGGTGATTAAAGACCTGGCAGGTTCAGCATAGTTGTGTAAACACTATGTCATAATGCTAAAGCAGGAAAGCCTTGTTAAAAAAAAACTCATTTTGGAGGGTTTTATGGTACAAAGATCAAGATCAACACTGAATGTCACATTCTACATAAATGCAGGTCTCTTGAACTTGACTTCTCTTACAAAAGAATATATTAAACCCCTCTATGCCCCCAATAGTAGTCTGTCTACCTTATAATATTGTATTGAGTTCTCATTCTAGTGTTTTTGGTTAGCAGCCAATTTCTGCTGAACGAGACATTGTCATTTAAATTTATAGTCAGGATAAGAGGGAAGAAAAACAAGTTACTTTTCTGTCAATAGTTAATGCAAAATATGATTTCCTACAGAGCAACCAAGCACACACAGGGGTACCTTTTAAATAGCTAGTTTACCAAAAGCAAATGTTTTTTCTTCTTAAACTCTGTATTTAAATGTTAGTTCACAAGCAATTAGGTGCAGTGATTAAGATGAATAACTAACATGGGAGGATACAGCTGTGCTGGGCATCACTGGACCAGATTGAAGTCATGTAGTAAAAATGAAATTACAGTCCAAGTAAGCGTTTGAGGTGGATGATTCTAGTAGCATCTAAACCTGGGGCTCTCTGACAAGTAAATGAGCTATCAGGAAGGACTGCATAGCATGTAAACTGTTTGTTGCATGGACTACACTGAAAGAATTAGATACTGTTTACAAAACCAAAACAACTAATGTGTGAAATGAATTGGTAGCAGAGAGGTTTCCACAAATGAAAGTTTTCTCTTTGAATCTTCATTTTGAGTTCACTTCTGCTCTCTATTCCACTTAGCTTCATACTAGTACTGATTTGACACTTGGAGGAAAAGAACCATAAGTACAAGGTGAAGAACAAAATGGGGGGGGGGGTGTGTGAAAGTACCATTGTCTGGGTAGGTTTTCTGATGGAGATGTTGCTGGACATCAGTTATTCAGTGGTAATTGCTTGAGTTATGTTCTTTTTCAATAAAAACTTTACCCTTTTATTTTAACTACAATTTGACTTCTATTAACTTACAAATTGCTGGGTTTAATGGATAAATGTCTCTTTCATTACTATCTCTATTATTTAACTAAATAACCCACAGTAAGTTCAAAGAAAGCTTTGCTTTATATGTACCCAGTCTTAATTCTTTTGGACATACTAGATTTCTATTGTAGAGCACTGAAATCCAGCATCAGTATCAGCACCTCAGGTGCTGCAGAGACTGGGATATTACTAAAACTGGGGGCAAGTAGTTCCCTTGTTCTCAGGAATTAATAAGGTAATCTCAGATAACAAGGTTTAATAATCACAATATCCTCATTGGCTCAACCAAGAAAAAGTAGTGTTGTGCTGTAATGTAAATAGCTACATGCCATTACTGTGGATTTTAGCGTTCTCCACACGTGCTCTTTCAAAGTGCTCGAGTAGGCTGCCCTTGGCTGAGCACATCTCACTGTCCGTGTGGGATTCGCGGTGGGAAGGTGCACAGAGCTTGCCAACAGGAGCTGGGCTGCCTGGAGGGCCTCGGACAACCTCTGGGGCCCTGAGGCAGCTGCTGCCCAGGGGTCAGGCCCGGGGCAGACTCCCCTGGCACGGCTGCCGCCGCCCCAGGGCCGAGCACAGTGTCCCGGTGCCATCTGGTGGCCGCTGGAAACAGAAACGAGGAGACGTGGGGGTAGACCGCGGCTGGCAGGTACGGGAAAGCCCCTGCCGGGTGCCTCCTTCACTCCCTCCCAGCGGCTTGAGGGAGGGAATCAGATGGGCAAAAAGTGAGAAAAGTTGTGGGTCAGGATAAAGACTGTTCAATGAGAGAAGGCGGAAAAAACCAAGCAAACAAACCCCACAAGTGATGCAAAAGCAATCACTCACCACCAGTAGACTAATGCCCAGCCAGGCCCTGAGCAACGGCTCCTTTGGAAAAACGACCTCCCTAGTTTTATTGCTGAGCGTGATATTGTATGGAAGGGAATATTTCTTTATCCAGATCAAGTCATCTGTGCTGGCCATGTCCCCATCCAGCTGTTAGTCACCCCCAGCCTACTGACTGGTGGGGCAGTGTCAGAAAGGGAGGCCTTGACACTGTGCAGGCTCTGCTGGGCAAAAGCTAAAACATGGGTGTGTTATCAAGGCTGTTTAGTCACCAGTCTGAAACATAGCACCATGTGGGCTGCTGTGGGGAAAATTAACTCCCTCCCAGCCAAAGCCAGTGCAGGTACCTACATAAATGACTGCTTTACATAAATGACTGTTGCTTTGGGGCAATGATAATGATGTGATTAATAACATTTAACAGCTCTTGCGTATCTCCTGAAGGCATCATTTGTGTAACCTCTGTTATTTTTTACAGAAGTTATCACAGTGTGAGAGAATTGAACTAACCCTTTTTTTAGGAAGCCCTAACTGAAGTACCTTCTTGCCACATTTTTTTAGTAGGCAGTAGTTGCTACTTTTTTTATAAGGCTTTGAGTAGCTTTATAATTTTCTAAATTAAGTTATGTTTGTATCTTCCTGCAACTCGTCGAGTTCTGCTCCTACAGAGTCTGTTGGTTTGGACAGCTTCCATGCCTGGAAAACAGCCCCAGGTCTGGTCTGTGGTGTTGCTGCTTACTGTGGCTAGGCATTTTGTTGTAGCACCTGCTGCTTCTCTGTCAGTTGGAAAACAGTTCATCTGTGTAGAGACATTCCTGCAAGTGGCATGGAGCATCCAGAGAGGCACCTGGGTATGTGGCTAGAAGTGGTTTGAAAGCAGGCCTGGAGGGAATTAGGAGCAAACCAGTATAGAGAACTACCTCATTGTATAAACTAAAAAGTGGAAGGAAAGATAAAATGGCACAGCATACAAATGAAGTAGCCTGACTATTAACTAATGTTAATTGACTATTTTCTGAATCAAGAAGGAGCAGTATTACATTAGTTCTTTGCTATTTCCTACAATTGTACTTATAAACAGGTAAGTATTGCTTAGAACAGGCAGTGAAAATTAGGCCCAAAACCCCAAGATTAAGTAGCTTAAGTTACAAGTCTTTCATAATATGGCCCTTGGTATTTGTCTTACTTGCATTCTTTTTAAGTTTCTCTCCATACCCATGAAAGTTAAATGAACTTCAGTATCACAGTCATCAAAAATCACCTCACGCAGGAACTAGTGCTTGATAAAAAGTAAAAAATATGGCACGACTTGTAATAAACTGGTGGAAGTTGGCAATGTTGCTCTTTTGTTAATTTAGTGACAACATGAAGTAGTTTTAATCACCTGCTTTGATACAGCCTCTGTAGGTTCAAACACTTTATATAATGCTGACATATATTGTAGTGTTAAGGTTGAGGGGATGTAATATCTGAACTGACTTCTCTGTTGCTAGGTCAACAAAGTTCTCCGAAATCACAACATCAAGCCACACTGGATGTTTGCACTGGATAGCATCATCAGGAAAGCTGTGCAGACTGCTATCACTATTCTGGTCCCAGGTGAGTCAGTTCTTAATACTCAGCAAATACTTACTGACTGATCTCTTTAAACGTGCTTTAGAGCTGTGATTATGATGCTTCACTTAAGAGTTTGAAACCAGCAGTGGCCTTTTTCCTGTTCACTGTCTCTTTTGTAACTCAAAAACTTATCAGTGTATTGTCCAAGTTATTTTGAAAAGCACCTTTCTGAGATGCACCAGGTGAACAACTCTGCCACACAGTGAGCTATAACGGGCTAAGGTGCTCTGGGGCCTCATGTTTTTGAGGTGCACAGTGCTGCCTCTTGAAATCTGAAGGGCAGACCACTTGCTAGCACATGCCAGTTTTGGAAGGTGTTTTACAGAGTGCAGATTAATGATGTGCTTTTTTGAGAACTCAAAAGTCTCTCTGGTTCCTGGTTAGAAGCTGTCCAAAGCAAGAAAAAAAAAAAAAAAAAAAAAATCAATCTGCAATACTTGCAGTTTGAATATTGTATTTTGAATGTTGTGGAAGTAGAAGACATGGCTTAGCTGAGGGAAGGTGTCTGTGTAGAACAAACTGTAGCCCATTCTGTTCTTACTCTACCTATGTCCAGAGTTTGTTTCTCTGCTGCCTCTTAACTTCTAAGTTTGTGATTCCACCATTCCCAACACTGGAAATAATGGTGCAATTTTCAAATATATGATTTAATGCTTTAAGTCTGAAGTCAGAGGGGGATCTGAAAATCCTGACGAAAGTTAGAGCCCTTCATGTTCTCCTTGGTATTTTCTGGATCCCCAGCACAACCAGCAAGGCATAAATAGGGGTTTTTTGTTACTTCTGAGTCTGAAGGAATATCTGTCTTTTGATTAAAATGCTGAACACCTTTAACAGGCACATACTTTGCTGCTGTATAGTGGGAGTCCTGTAGAATTCCTCCTTAATACTCTTCCCCATACAGCTCAGTATCAGCATTAATTGTACATGGTCAAACATAAGCAAAAGCCTGTGTGCCCTAGTAGCTTTCAGGCACTGATCTTCTTCCTCTTCCCTTATTGCTTTACCCCTCTGATTGCATCCCCTTGCCTTTGTCTGACTTGTTTGGTGTTTTTCCCCTATGAATGCTGTGAATTTGTCTCTGGCCTTAACACTGCTAAAAGTTTTGGGATGTTTTAGGAATGGTATGAAGCAGATGTTGTATGGTTTTCCTGCTTGGTGGAGAACAATGGCAAAATGAACTTGTGTTCTTATTAGCATGATGCAGAAGTTCAAAGCAAATTCAGACGTGTTTGCCTAGCAGTATTTGGATAACTGCTATATAATAAATCTGCTTTATTTAATTTGGAGGAAGCACAGCTGTGTTGATTTTAGTCTGTCCAGCCTTGAAAAAGGTACGTAGCATTGAAATGAAGAGACAAAATGGATCAAGGAATGTCCCTTCTGTAAAGAAGAGAAATGTACTTGTTAGTTCTTCAGCAGAAGGGACAAAAACCAAATGTGATTCAGAAAGAAGTGTGTTTTGGTGAGGAGATTTAAGGGAGTGCTCAGCAGTAAGAAACCACAATGGAAGGAAGGAAGATTTCTGTTGAGTGGTTAGAATTAACCAATGGATATTGTTGCAAGAATAGGTCTGTAGCAGTATAAGGTCTTGTGTACATACCTTGCATGGCACCTGGTAGGCAGTTTAAAGAGGGAACAACAGAAAGCAGAGTATGCAGATGGCTTCTGTGGGGGAACATGGCCACAAAACAGGCAGTGCTCTCCCCAGTAAGGAGAAGGGAAGCGTGCTGCTTCTCATTGCTGGGAAAGGGGTCTGTTTGTTACTTCCTCTCTATATATTTGGATACGATTTTTTTGCAAACATGGTATTCTTATAATGAGAGAATGATAAATATGCAGAATAGCAACAACAAGAATAGCTGGATATGACAGAAATAATGGTGATTTAATAAAACATTTCAGGTCAGACAAATAAGAATTTGCAAATCTGTGAGAATGGAATACAGCAAAAGTACTTCTGCTGCATGTAGTACTTGAGCACAATTTGACATGAAATGCTAGCCAAACCTGGAATCCTATTAATCCAGATTTTTTGGGTTTTTAGAGCTTTTGGACTTTTGAGAGGCTGAATAATAATCAGCATAAACTAAGATGCTGCTATGGTCTGAGTGGTCTTAAACCCCTAGAAAATACCATTTGCTTTCTTGCTACAGAAGCTTCAGGTCTGATTTAACCAAAACTGTAGGATGATCTGTAAATAGTCACTTAGGTCTGCTTTTGTTTTACTGCTAAATATCTTCAATGTTTTTTCTTTTACTTGTATTTTATTATTACTAATAGAATTGAGGCCACATTTTAGTCTTGCATCTGAAAGTGATACAGCAGATCAAGACGATATAGAAGTTGAAGAAGATCAAGATGAGCAGCCTCAGAACCAGACCATCCAGCAGCCGTGCATTGTCATGGAGGATGCAGTAGCTACCTCAGGTGTAAGCACACTCAGCTCCACAGTGTCCCATGACTCCCAGGCTGCTCACAGGTCACTGAGTGTCCAGCTGGGCAGGCTAAAATTAGAGACAAACAGGTAAGTCTGGACGTCAGGAGACACTGATGTACTTGTGACAGTATGTGTTGTTTTGCTTTTAAAATATATGTGCTAGAATACTAGTGACAGTATCAAAATTCCATAGGACTGCAACTTGTTCATTTGAATGATGGTCATTGTTTAGCTGTGACTGATCACTTAAAATAGTTTTATTCACTTTAGAGCATTAGTGATGCAAGTTAAGGTCAGCCTCGATTTCAGGTGCCCTTTCAAGGAAGGTCTGAAAAAACTGAGCTTGCTGCCAAGCTTCTGCTTTTTCTCCCCCTCATATGCTGTGTATGGCTGACGACTGGTGTGATGTTTTGTTTCCATTAAGGCAGAACTTGCTGTTCCTTTCTGTAGTTATTCTTGGGGAATGAACTCAAGCTAGTTGACAGCCACATAGGAACTCCACAAGGAAAGTGCTTCAGACTTGTTTTGTGCCCAGAATTCACTGCAGCAGGTTCTGTGCTTACCAGCAAACATAACCTCTTTATTCAATGTATGTTTTTAATCAGAGAAAGATGGGGGAAGTAGGTTTGTTGCCTAAAAAGAAGAAATGAGCCAGAAATTTGGATGTTGTTTTTTTTTTCAGAAATACACATATTTCACTTTCAACCTGAGAAGTAGTTCTTTTGGGGTTTTTGTTTGTTTAGGAAATGGCAGAGACAAATCCATCTCCATTATTTTATCCAAATAGTTCTATATGTTTTTTCTTTTCATTAAAATACACCAGACAGTCTGTTTAAAGCTTCTGCAGCATCTGATTTATGACATTGAATTTCTTACTAACCTCTGTAAATTTTGAGTATGACCTTGATAGAAATAGAACATAGAAAGAAACAGTTGTTAGGCTGCTAGAAAGTTTTCTAGTTCTTTTTCCAATTTAAATGAAAATGTTAAATTGCACTTTACTTTTAAACATGTCCAAAAATTTTGCCATAATTAGAGTAATTTATTAAACTGTACTGTTTTTAATAAGGTATCAGTGTTTTTGAGTTATGTTACAATTCATTTTTTTGCTTGTAATGACCAGTGAGAAATATTTTTATTGCCTTATTGATACACTTAAATAAATAAATACATAAATTATTTAGATTGACTCACTTCCCAAGTTTATGATGGGGAGCAGCATCAGAAGTGATCCATTTGGAGAGGTGCTGTTTTCTAGCACTCTGCTTTTCTAAATGGCTCAAATCCAAAGCCTGTGGCCAAGTAATCATATCATGTCATTCTTGCAGAAATGTTGAGGTAAATAATATGGACAGTTCAAGTCTTAATTAAAGTTTTATTGGCATAAACAGCAAGCTGTTATCAAGTGAAAATAGTCAATTATTTTATTGACCCTGAAGGTCTTTTTCAATCAGAATGGCTAGAGGAGGAATAAATTGGCTGCAAGCTGACTGCACGCCTGTCTGGGCAGACTGTCAGTCTGCAGGGAGATGAACCAAGGTGTGTGTGTGGAGCACAGAGCAGGTGTGCTGGTGCAGGGTGGGCTGTTGAGGATTGTGAGCTCAGGTGTGGAAGCACTCCCGTGCAGCTGTGCTGCTGGTAGGCCTGCGTGCAAACTAGAAGCAAGAATTTATGTTTTTACAAAGTAGTCATGTGAGATGCTTCTCATATGATTTTATGAGTTTACTTCTCTGCAAAGACAGGTAAGGTGCTTTTGTGGCACATTCTCTAGCTGCATTCCAGAATGTCCCTCTCTTTCAGTGTCCCAGAAAAAAGTGGCAGTGCTCAACTGGTATAAACAAATAAAATGGAAAAAAACCCAAACAAACAAAGCCAAAGTCATACAAAAGTGGAACAGTTATGGCTGAGTTCTCAGGCTGACAAAGGCTTCAAGGAAGGGATGAAGGGGCTACAGTTCTTTTGAGGCAGAACTTCCCAAGACACCAAAGTCAGTGATGGGTTTATGAGTGTGTTCTCCATGTCCAATTTCTCTGACCAAGTTCCTGAATATTGTTCACAAATCCTCCTTTTTACTAAAACGCTTTTCTAAAGGAACAAATTGCAGCAGTTTCACATACTGATTTACCTTTGTATTCTGATTATTTTCCTCCTCTTTTCTCATTCTTCATATGGCACAAGAAGGTGGGCACAAAGTGCCTGGTATGTGAGGAAGGTGGGACAGCCCTTGTGTGGGTGAGGACACGTTTTCCCCATGTAAGAAACGCAACCCTAAGTTTTAACAACAGTTTCATCACAGCTCCATCCTTTGGAAATATTTTCTGGAGTGAAGTGGACTGGCATTTTTCCTTGAAAAGGTTTATGTCACAAAGTTTAGCCCTTGATTTATGAAACACTTTTATATTTGTTCTTCTCAGTTACATGGTTTTGTTTAAAACAGAATCCTGGCTGAAATTCTGTACCATGCCACCTGTTCAGTGGGTGGATGTGTGCATGGAGGCTGATGGCTTTGGGGCTCTTTTCTCTTTTAAAGAGCTATAGGTCTAGGAACCAGTGAATGTGTGTCTTGATATAGGTCATGAATCTGTAGTGGGAGGATATTCCTATGAAAGTTGAAGAAGCCTGTCCTTGTTTCTGTCAAGAAGGTTTCCAGTTTAAGTGTAGTGAGATCCTTGCTTTACTGAAAATTTGAAACTACTTAAGGAAATGTGTGCTTCCTTCCTGTTACTTCACAGGTTATTGGAGGAGTTGGTTCAAAAGGAGAGAGAATTTCAAGTCCTCTTGCATCAAGCTATAGAAGAGAAGGATCAAGAGATCAGAAACCTTCAGCTGAGGTCACAGCCAATAAGTAAGTGAGAAGAGTTGCCAAGGAAAAATTCCATACTGGCTACAGATTAAGACAGTGGCAGCTAAACTTCTGTTCTTTTTATTGAGCCAGTCTCAGCGAAGCTGCTTTATTATGCTGCTTCTGGTAGGGTTTGCTTTGAAGCAAGAATGTACATTTGTGGAAACAAATTACTGAATTTGTTAATCACAGTACAAGGAATGATATGATTTAAATATTTTTGATTGTGATTATATGGAAGAGTACAAGGCTCATATCCAACAGAATAAATATAATTTCTAAAGAGGGTAATCTAGTATGTTTATGTATGTGTTGGTTGAATTACAGACTGCTGCAATTGTTACAGTGAAAGTTCAAGAGGATCTAATCAGTGAGATGTAAATACAACTTCAGGCTTACAGAGGGGAGTTGAGTTTGATGTGGATCTGCCCTGAAGAAGCTGGAAGTGCTAATGCAGTTTGACGTTTCTGTGTAATGTGCTTCAAAGAAGTGTTGCTTTCCAAAAGCAGCTTTTCCTTGGTCCAAGGCATTGCCTACACACCAGTTGTATGAGTTACACTGAACAGCTCAGTTAAATTGCTGCAACAAACTCAGTGTAAACACAGCTACAGGGAAATTGATGTACCTTGTACTAGCAGAGTCACTTTCCAAAGAGGACAGAAAATGTATCTGTATCAGATACATTAGTATTTGCACTACTTCAACTGTACCCCTAACCAAGGACAGTAATTGGTCTGTAATTGTCTCTCAGCTGTAATTAAGGGCGTGCTTTGGGAGCTGACATCTTTCTGTAGGGGGGGGTACAGGTATTGTAGGCTTGAAACTCATGGAAATTAAAGTGCTTCAGCAGTCAAAAATGACAAGAGGTTGCTTTGGCAACACAAAACCTTTTCTCAAAAATGCTTGTTCTAGATATTCCTGGGTTGTCTGTCTGCCATCGTCATCCCACTGGGACAGGGACTGAGGACCCTGATCTCATCAACTGGCTGAGAGGTCAAGGAGCTGATGAGGCCACCATAAACAAGGTAGGGATGGTTCTGTTCTCTGATGCAGCTGCAGGACTGTGTTGTGACTTGGTGCAAGCAGATACCAAACCTTTCTAGTTACTTTAGCACCTTGTGAGAGATGAATTTGTTTTCAGATAGGAAAAAGCCACGAATATGAAGGCCTTCATAAAAAGACAGTATTGTTAGTAACTCCTGTATATGACTAGGAGTAAGGGAATCAAGTGTCCTGGTAAACAGACAGAATTGCTTTGGTTCCTAGTTCCTCAGTGTCTTTACACGTCGCTGCAGTTCCTGCTGATGATACCCTGGAAACAGGGTACCTGTTCACCCTCAGCTAACTGTGCTTAAGTGGAACCTCCTGAAAAAGCTGGGTCTGCTCTGCAGCAAATTATGTAACTTTAGAGGTGTTGAGCATCTCAGGATTTCAGCTGACTTAGGAAAATCTGCATGTAGTTATCACTCCTACAGATCAGATCAAAGGTTCCTCGAAATTCAGGTACATCAAATTTAGGTGCCACTTTTTAACAGATAGGTCTTAACTGTTGTTTTTAACTTCCTCATGGGTGAAATGTGGGATGAATTATGTTCTAATTCATGCTTGTCAAAGTCTGACTCTGAGATATCAGTGATAACAATAGAAATGCCACTTGACAAAAGTTTTGAGTAGGTGTAAAAGCCATGACATCTTTCAAGATGTGCCTGGTATGCCAGAGTAGAGTATGCAGTATAAAAACTAAGGAGTTTCACTGTATTTCTAGAAACAATGTGGATTAATCTGTTACATGTACCACATTTTGGCCCAATTTTAAGTTTCTTCTAAACACCTATTTTTAAGGGCAGATGGCATATAAAGCTTAGAAAGTTAGATTATATTTCTAACAAAATGTTAATTTAAATGTCTTTTTGTAGTTCTTGGCTGAAGACTATACATTAATGGATGTTCTCTGCTATGTTACACGAGATGACCTGAAATGTTTGAGACTGAGGTAATGCTTCACAGTTAAATGAACTGTGCTGAACAGGAGCTGTGTTTTATTAAGAGAAAATATCTGATATTAAGTCTCTATTTATTGGATTGTGCAGTATTAATTTAAATAAGTAACACTTTCCAGTACATCTTTGTATACTGATGCATTCCTGATGAACACCTGATACTGTTTAAATTTTAAAATCAGCTTTCCCATTAAAGGAAAGCAAAGGGGAAAGTTTTGAAGTAAAGCTTTTCTCTTACACTTGGAGAAACTGGATATCCCATTAGAGCTTTGCTTTTACTGAAGAAGGCAGAGATAGCAAGGCTTTCTGTAGTTTATCTTCATCATCAGCCTTCAGAAATGCTACTCATGGACTGCCACTAACTCTAGATGTAACCTAATCATGCCAGGTGTGTGGGTCACTGCAGAGCCAACATTGAGTAGCAACAATAGAAGTTATCAAACACTGTGTGTGCCCAGTCAGTTAAAAAATAAATAACTAAATAAAAATTATAGTTTTTTTGAAAAGTCAGGTGTTAAGATTTTTTCATAATCAAGACTTTCATAATGTTGGAAGTCTGCTGTGGGTTATGCAGCCCTTTGGACCAGAAACCTGGCATCTGAAAAGTGGACAGATTGCCCTGCACTGTAATCAGAAAAGGACTCTGCTCTGTATTTGCATGGGCTATTGTGTGTTGGATTTCACCTTTGATCAGCCTGCCCACTGAATTTCATTAGCCAAAACCTGAGCAAGAAAATCAGAAGGCACCTGAACTGGAATGCTTTCAGGCTAGAGAGTATCTGTGTGCCTGAGCATCTCTCTCACTTCTCTTGCAGAGGAGGGATGCTGTGCACACTGTGGAAGGCCATCACTGACTTCCGAGAGAAACACGCCTGACACAGACGTTCCCTTCGCTTCTCTGCAGAGAGGAAAAGGTTTCCCTTCAGCACGGGGCAGCTGCTTCAGAAGGACTGTTGCACTTTAATCCAGTATTTGTTTACCAATGTTAAAAACACTGCAGCTTCCTGACTGCTTTTACTCCTATCATCAGTAAGGAACCTGTAAACAACTTACAACATTATTTTATTTTAAATGTTTTTACATGCGACTTTTTCAAAAATTAAAAAAAAAACCCACACCAAAACTGTTATAAACTCATGAAATGTTGTAGTTAAAGTAACCAGATGTTAATTTCATGAAAAACTGATTTAAGATTTCATGTGACTGTGTATCACTGAAACAAAACCAAAATGTGACAACTTCCCCAGTTTTTTTCTTTGTATTATATCAATAATCTGTAATAGAACTTCATAATTTCAATAATAATTAGATATTTTTTCTTCTAGTGTGCAAGACCTAAAGGTAGTTAGTTTTACCTACTGCCCTACGTAGTTTAATATTGTTTATTTTTCGTAATTTAAGTTCTATGGTGCATTTGTTTTATAGTTGTCCATGTACTACTGAACTGTACCAGTTGCATACATCTGAACCACAGTAATGTTAGCTTGTTCTAAAGCTACCTCTGACAAACACAGTTGAAAATAAAAAGAACATAAGACTTACTTTTTCCTATATTTTTTGACTTTTAAAATAATAGAAGTGTAGAACTGGAAAATATTGGAATAAAAAAAAGAGGAAAAAATCATACTGAGTATCAAAGGAACCTTTCTGACACATGTTAAAGTTACTGTGGTTTGAGTTTGATAACCATAGCTTTGAATATTTTCTTATTTTTCCTGTTCAGTCTAATTCCTGTACTGACAATCCAGGGCCAAACAAACTTCTCTGGGTGCTCTACTTGAGAAATAAATGTTCTGTCTCCATGCACTGAATAGTCACAGAATCATAGAATGGTTTGGGTTGGAAGGGACCTTAAAGATCATCACATTCCAACCCCCTGCATGGGCAGGGACACCTCCCACCAGACCAGGTTGCTCCAAGCCCCATCCAACCTGCCCTTGAACACTGCCAGGGATGGGGCAGCCACAGCTTCCCTGGGATACCTATTCATTGGGGCCTATTGTTTTCTTCTGCTTTTGTTTCTACAGTATGTCTTTTCTCACATACAGTGAGGAAGGACAGTGGATATTCCCTGTTCATCCACTCTCATTGTCACTCAGCATTCTGGTGCTGGGTATCATCAGATTCTTGTAGGGCAGCTACAGAAGATTCCATTCTGAGTAAGACCTGCTTTTTTTTTTTGTAAGTTTTGGTAGTCAGTGAACAGCTTATGCCCTGGATCTTTCAGGCCTGGCAAATATTTTCAAAGAAAATTAAGTATTTTTTTTCTAAACATAAACACGTTGTCCTAACATGTATGTGTTAAAAAATAGGCTAAACAAAGAACAGTAGATTACATAATTTTAATCAGTTTTGTTCACTCTGAAGATGGTTCCACTGATGTTTGGGCACAGATTGATTCAACTAATCCCAGAAACTTAACTACATTTCAGGAGAAACATAGTGTTCAACAATTTCTACTATATTGCAGCTCAAAACAGTACAATTTCAAGGTAGATTTAACCACTGGAAAGACCAGTGGTGGAGGTTGACTTCCAAAACCCAAAGTAACTAGAAAAATCTACATGTGCCGTGGGACAACAAACTCTGCTAATTTGATTGTTTTTTAATGTAAAATATGATCTTGTATCAGTCTATGATTGTAGCTTGAAAACCTTTGATTTCATGCAGCAGGAATGTAGTTGCCTTGCTTTTTTTGTGTGCTGATAGCTGGAAAGCATGCAGCAGTTCTCTATTACCTGTGAGTCAGGGTGCCCAGCATGCCAGCTGTGTGTAGGAGCAGGGAGTGCAATCAAGGGATCATGTCAGTGTCTCCATGAGACCCAGCCTGGCACCAGCTGGTAATTAGTTCCTGTAGTTCACTGCTGGTCTTGTCAGATCCAAGGTGGCTTCTGCAGAGCTGCTCAGCAATCATTTCTGTCTTCTCCACAGTATCAGGTCTGGTACATGCCTAGGCTGGGCCATGTGCACTTAGGCTACTTGAGAGATTGTGACCTGGTCTGGATGTCCTTCTCAGAGCAGCACAGCTCCTCCTTCTACGTATGAGGTCTCTGCACAGAAACATACGTAACAGACCCACTTTGGGCTACTTTATCTGGATTGTGCCAGACACATTCCTTGTTACAGCCTTGGACAAAATGGGAAGAAACATTTCGGGACAGAGTGCATGAGACAGGTCAGCCTGGGATTCCTCAGCCAGCCTCCCTGAAAATGCATGGAGTACAAGTAAGGGATATGAGATGATGTTGTAAGGACACATCAGGTTTAAGTGCAGGATCTTACCAAGCACAAGCTTTTGACTATAGGACACAGCTGTGAGTGCTGCTAGCCTCGTGCACCTGGAGTGCTGCTGCAATCCAGGGGTCGGGTTGACTGAGAGACACCCTTCTACCTCCATTAAGTGAGCCAGGCAGAACACAGAAGTGAAGACTTCTGAAGCCCAAGGCAATGCTGATTTTGGAGTGTCTTCACCTTTCAGTGCAGAGCTCAGACTGTTCCTGTACCACACACACTGTCCTGCCCACAAACCACAGGGCACATTTATCACCCAGGCCTCGGCTCCTTCAGTTTTAGAGCACAAATGGCTCCTGGTGCAAGAAAACGTCCACCCTCCCTTTCCCTGGAAGAAGACCTCATCCCCTAAGTGTAGCTGTTTGTGCAAGGAAGACATTCTGCAGTGGCAGTGTTTGCTTTGTCCAGCAGGTCAGAGGGAGGGAGCTGCACCTCTCCGGCCACTGGCCTGTGCCCCAGGGGGGCCATGATTCATTCACCCTCTTCCCACCGTGGTTCTGATGGTTGATGCTACCTGCAAGCAGATGCAACATGAAATGATGTTTTAATCCAGACCTAGAACGCTTTGAAGAGAAACAGTCTTGTACGATCCCCAGAAAGACATTTAGGGCGAGTTCAGGTGAACTCATGGGAAAGGTGAGAAGACTGTGACCTTTACAGAAGGAGCTGGTGCGTGGGCAGCTCTGCACCGAGCTGTTCCGTGGCAGCCGGGGCAGCTCCGGTGCCTACCAGCTGTTTGACACCAGTAACGAGGCTGCAGCAGCACAGTTGTTCCTGCCCAGAGGATGTGGCACACTGCTGGGGCTCGCCAAGTGGCCACCACCCGACACCCCGGTGGGGAATCGCTCATCATCCCAAAACCAGTTGTTTTGTACCGCGCTGGTGCCTAACAAGTTGTGCCAATGCGGTGGGAGCCCCTCTCAAGCACAAAACCCCTATGTGTACTATGCTGGGCCTGGTTCTCTCCAACAAGGATGGCCTGCTGAACAACGTGAAGCTTAAGGTTATCCTACTCCAATGGGAGACTTGGACTAGATGATGTCTGGACGTCCCTTCCAACTCTTAACGATTCTGTGATTGCGTTCAGCCTTATGTTCAGCCTGGAGAAGAGAAAGCTCACGGGGAGACCTTATAGTGGCCTTTCAGTATCTGAAGGGGGCCTACAGGAAAACTGGGGAGGGACTTTTTACTAGGGTGTGTAGTGATAGGACAAGAGGTAATTGTTTTAAACTGGAAGAGGGGAGATTTAGGTTAGACATTAGGAAGAAATTAGTGTGAGGGTGGTGAGACCCTGGCCCAGGTTGCCCAGGGAAGCTGTGGCTGCCCCATCCCTGGAAGTGTTCAAGGGCAGGTTGGATGGGGCTTGGAGCAACCTGGTCTAGTGGGAGGTGTCCCTGCCCATGCAGGGGGTTGGAACGTGATGATCTTCTAGGTCCCTTCCAACCCAAACCATTCTATGATTCCATGATATATACCCGAGGAGGTAGCCCGAGGGGCCCCGTGCTGCCGCGGGCCGGCCCTGCGGGCAGGCTGCTCCCCGCCCGCCGCCTCCCACCGCCTCCCACCGCTCCCTCCCAACCGCCGCGACGGGCGGCGGGGGCTCGTGCCCGCGCGGGGCGGCCGTTACCCGCTCGCGGCCGCCGTTCGCGCCGGGCCTGCCCTCACCTGCTCCCGGGCAGATCCTGCCGCCGGCGCCGGGCGGGGTGGGGACGGGACGTGGCGCTCTCACCTGCCTGGGGCCGCGGATCCGCGGGGCGGAGCAGCCGTGCTCGGCGAGGAGACATGGCGGAGGCCGCGGGCAGGAGCGGCGGGGGCAGGCGCCCCCCAGGTAAGGCTCTGCCGCTGGTTGGGGGTAGGGGGGGTTGCGGCGCGGTGCTGTTCGGCGGCTGCGGGCGGCCGTGAGGAGAGGGAGCGCAGCGGGGCTCGGCGGCGGCCTCCTCTCGCAACAGGTGCGCGGCCGCTCCGCGGCTGCCCGTGCCCGCCGTGCGCTGAGCTGTGAGGGGGAGCTGCCGTTCCCTCCCTCGCGTGTCACCCACCCACCGCGAACCGCCGCCTGCAGACCCGGCCCGGGGCCATCCGGCGGGGCGGCCCCACGTAGGGGCACTGCGGCCCGGCCCGGCCCGGCCCGGCCGGCGGGCAGATCCGTGCTGGTGGAGGCGGCTCGTCCGGCCCGTGCCCGGTGTAACGGCGAGATCCAACCGGAGCCGGCCAGAGGGGTGTCGGCGGGTGCGCCCTGTCCTGCCTTGGGCACCGCTTCTTGTTCTGAAACACGTCGCTTTTGGGGCTCCTTCACCGCCACAGGGCTAACGCGGGGGTGCCGAGCCGCGCGGGGGAGGGGCTCGGGGCGTGCGGGGGCCGGGCTGCGGCGCGGGAGCCCGGGGCGTGCGGGGCAGTAGGTTTTGAACGGGACGTGAGGTAGCGGCGAGTTCCCGCAGTCAGGGTGAATACCTGCACCATCTATTGACGGGGATTAGGGAAGCCCCAGCGAGGGAGGAGCGATGTCTCGGTGGGCTTAAGGTACCCGGTAGTTCCGGGCGCCTCTCCGAGCGAGGCCCGGGGCCTGCGCCCCGCAGCAGGGCGCTCTGAGGGGACCGGGGGTTTGGCTGCCCCTTACAAACGTGCAAGCGACGGGCTTCTGCGAGCCCGTCCTTCCTGTGAGGAAAGCAGAGAGGTGTCTTTGCATCTCCTATATGAAGAGGCGCGCTACAAGAGCATTTGAAAACGGTTTTATTTTGTCCTAAGGGCGAGGAGGGCGCAGGGAGGAGATTTTGGCTTACGCAAGCGGATCGAGTGCTGTATCACTGCTGTGGGCGCAGATGCTGTTTGCTTTTGCAGTGCAGGGGTTGCCTTTCTGGCACGTTCGCCGAGAGTGCTGCTTTCTGGACTGTGAAGTCTGACTCCAGCTTTCTGTCCTCTCCTTTTTTCCTTTTTTCCTTCGTTCCACAGTGCCAGTCCTTCTCTTCTCTAAAATACTTCCAAGTTCATTTCTGAATCACAAAGTGAGGTTTTTTCATCAGAACAACATATGAATAGGCCATATGGCTGTTGGTTAATAAACTGTGTATAATATTTTGAATACATATTTTATATAATGTGACCATGCAGTCACAGGCCAGAGTGGTGGGCAGACCCATCTAGATGCTGTCTTTTTTAATTAAAGTTAGAAATATAGTGCTTTTGCTCAGAAATCCTTTTTACAAATCACTCCAAGCCATCACTCTAAAGTTCAGCTTCATAAAAGAAGTGCATCTATTATCCTATGTAGGTTAGAGTTTGCAGCCTCATTAACTTCACTTTCCACAGGAAGAACTGTCTGTCAACGTATTTTTAAAGCCACGTTTAACAAACTCTTTTCAAGTTCTATACCTTACATTGTTTATGTGATTTAAAAAAAAATTTAAACGATTCTCAGTCTTTTTTTAATTGTTTACCAAAACTGGAGATGAGCTGCCAGGTGATTATATATTTTACGTATGTATACTTTTAAAAGTACTTGCATGCCTAAATCTATTCTGGGCGTGCTTTTGTGTTTCATGTTACTGTGTTGAACTGTTACTCAGTAGGGACATACTTGTAGACAGGAGGTGGATCTGCTTGCATGAGTGGTTGAGTATTTTGAGTTTAAATTGGTTTGTGCTGTCAAAGTTCATTCAAAGCTTCCTGGTGTGTGAAATGCCAGAGTGAAGCTGTGCCATGTCTAAGTTCTTTTAGGCCTCCGAGTGCAGGGGCCGCTTTCCAGGCGTTCACAACCACGCAGAGTGTCAGGGAGGTGCCGGGCGGCTGCTGGTCGGTCCGTTCCCGGGCCGGGGGGTGTGCCCGGGCCGGGGGGTGTGCCCGGGCCGGGGGGTGTGCCCGGGCCGGGGGGTGTGCCCGGGCCGGGGGGTGTGCCCGGGCCGGGCTGCGGGCTGCTCCACCAGCGGAACGCCCCGAACGGGATCCGGCTCCAATCCTGGTTTGGTGAAATTACCTACTGGTTGGCTTATTGCTTCTGTTTAAAAACCAAAACAAGCCAGTTCAGTAGCTGTGTGTTTGTGTTTTTCCTTTTCCCCTTCTGTGGCTGGATAAACAGACTTTCAGAGCTGGTCCTGGGGAAGGCTTTAACAGCACCGCGAGGGCTTTGGAGAGAGATGTTAGAAGCGAATCCTTTATTGTTGAGCAGATGGTCTGCTGCACTTTGCTTTCTTCAGGTGAATGGCTTAATTACCAGGAGTGAGGGGTCTTTTTCCTCTGCCGTTCATAAATGTATAGATGGCAAAATGAGTGCATTGCCAAGGGGATATACTAACTTAGACCAGTTGGGATTTTTAATCATAGCTACTTGAGCGTGTGACACTGCTAACGAGCTTTGCAGTGATTCCCGAGATGAGAGGAGCCCTCTTGTGGGGAATACCAAGCAGAGAAGCTCTTGAGGTACCTCGTTTCATGGCTGCCCACCCATAACACACACAAACAGATCCCTGCCCAGGCGGCTCTGCCCAGCTCAGTGCACAGGTGACGATTGGCACGGGCTCTGGGAGGAGAGAGAGAGCGACTTGCTGGGCTGCTGCAAAAACACCGGGATGAGTTTGCATGCTCTTCTAGTTAGCGTTGTCTTCTAAGTGAGTTTCATGCAGTTCTGTCGCTGCAGCACAGCAGGTCCGCGCTGTGTGCTCCAGGGGTGCCGGAGGGCGCCAGCCCTGCCGCGGCTCCTGCCCGGCTGCCGACACCGGGGCGGGGGGCACGGGCACGGCTCGGCTTTCCGCCCCGTGCCTCGGCTGTTGCTCCTCGCTCTGACTCGTGACATCGGTGATCAGAGCACAAGGCGGCGTGAAGTTTCCGGTGATCTGCAGCAGGCCGTTGTATTGCCGTGAAGGTACATGCTTACAAAGGCTGAAGGTGTTAAAAGTGTGTATCTTGTTAGGTACTCTTAATATCCATCCATAATTATTTTAGCATTAGCCTTATTGTGAATATTTCCTATGTTTTAATATAGAAATTAATTTGAGAATGTGTAATTCTTCTATCACCACATCTCTCTGATTAAAACCTACACAAACTTCGGAATTCTGTACGTGATCTTACGATTACTTAGTTGGTCCTACGTTAATAGTTTCCTGTAGCTCTAAGTGCATAGACTCTGATTTATCAGTAGCTTGTAGAATGAAAACGATACAACTACATTGAATTTAGAAGTGTGGATGTGTTAAAATCTTTATAGAAGCGATTTCTCAGCTTTACTGTCTCTTGGTATCTTTCTTTGGTCAAGTAACGTCTGTGCAAGGACTACACACTGTGGAAAATGTGACAAGCCTTTTTAGATGCATATTGTGTAACCTGAGCCAGGCTGTCTTTTTCTCCACCTACCTATTCCCAGCACTGCCAGTGTAAAAAAAGGGGAGGGGAAGGAAATGGCAAACACAAAATAAAACAAACAAAACAACAAAAAACCGAAACCCAAACACTGCCACGAAAACCTCCAGAGTTCATGAAAAAACAGGCCTGTTAAATGAAGCTGGATCAGGGGGCTTCAGGAAGAGAGCCTCTACTGATCTAGCTGAAGTTGTGTGTGTTGTCATTTTACTTGGGCCTTGATATGGGTGTTCTTTCTTATGTGCTACTGCAAACTGTAAAAAATGTAAACGTGTGGTAATCTGAGAAGGCTCCAATTTTGTTTGCATGATGGCTGGTTTATTATTATCACAGATAAGCAAGTTTAATACTTTACAGCAGAAAATTATCTGTGGTATTAAAAGTAATTAAATCATGATCAGTGCAATAATTGCCTTAATTATATGAATACTGTATAAACTTGCAACATATTTTCTTTTCTGCTTGAAACAATATGCATAAATCTAGACCCACAATAAGGCACAGCGTGCGCTGGTGGTGTTGTGGTAACTGTCTCTGCACACCCACCTTTCCTCCAGGAAGGAGATCCCCTTCTGTAGCTTCTGTTAAACAAATATCGTGGCCTGCTAGGAACTGTGGCAGAACAGGCTACATGTATAGTAAACATGTGTAAGGTGAAAGAGACTACAAGAAGATGGTACATTTGCTAAACTGCTTCAGGTTTAGTTCTGCAGCTCTTCCTGAGCATTGATTCTGGAGTCATGCCCTATTTGCTTTCATTAAAATCAATCTTTGCTTTCATTAAAAGAAGGAGAAGGTGTATCTATGCCCTTTGTGGCGTTGGAGAAAAATGTTGAAAATATGTATTCTAGGAGATCTGTCTGAGTTCAAGGAAAACGACCTGCAGCTGCCTGTTGAAATGAGGTCTGGGGGGTGGGCTGCTTCACTTTTCCAATGGTAGAGTTAGCAACCTGCACTCCTCCTGGCTTTGAGGATCTTCAGAGGTGTAAGTGGTGTCATGATTTGTGCTCCAGATTGATAAACATTGTGAAACTAGACTTTGGAGGGGGGAAATAAAGTACTGATGTCAGACACAGACAAGCAATACTTGGAGATATTTTAATGTTTTCTCCCTTAAAATTAATAGAATCCAGAAGTCCAGACTTCTTGGTCACCTTCTAAGAAATCTATTATGAAGTAAGCTGTCAGGAGAGCACTGGTAATTAACACAGCACAAAGTAGTTCACAGAATTCCATCCATCGGATACTGTTGGGAAAACAACAATGGAGAAAATTTTAATTTGGTCTTGGCCTATTTCCTTTTCTTTGAAGTATGTTCACGTTTACATGAAAAAGCTTGGTGCCTCTTCTTTGAAGAGCGTTCACATTCCTACCAAAAAGCTTAGTACCTAAATAAGTGCTCTTAATTTTGAGTGTTTTACAAATGCTTTGATCTCTAGACATGGCTTCAAACTAGGTATTTTAAAAACATGATTTTTTTCTTGGAAGCAGTGGCAATGTTGCCCAGGCTGTTAGCTAGTAGGGTAATTAGCACTGATGGCTTCTGTCTTCTACTGAATTCCTGTTTCCTACTGCCCTGTTAAGTGCCCGTTCCTCACTGCCTTTCCTTATTTAACTGAGCACTGGCTGAAGTTACATGGTATGTTCTGCTATAGGGCCAGATCCAGGATCTTTCTGTTAGATATAAATGAAAACGTTGGCTCAGAATGATCTAATATGTTTTTATTCATAGTTGTGCAATATTTATTATTAGTCACACTATGCAAATCCTTGTAATTTAAAAAATGTAACAAGACTTGTTAATGTACATCTTGTATTTGATTGTTTTATTGGTGTGTTTGTGAGGCTCTTACGTCCACATTCATGTCTTTTGCTGTGATGAGGGAATTTGACTCAGACAGGGCAGGGCTCCCAGCTTTCTCAATTTTCCTATGCGTGGGAATGCACACATGTTCAGTTTTAATTGACAGAAGGGAATTTAGTGAATGCTTACCTGCTGTCTAGTCACTTCTGAGGAGCTCTTGACATCCCTGGGTCCAGTGTGTGGCACTGTGCATGTGCTGTGGCTTAATCCCTGCTGGCAATAGAACACCACACAGCTGCTTCCTCACTCCTACCTGATCAGATGGGGAGGAGAATAAAAAAAAAAGTAAAACTCCCAGATTGAGATAAAAACAGCTTAATAATTGAAATAAAATACAGTTAATACTAATTCTAATAATAATTGTATGAAATGAAAGATAACAAAAAGAGAGAGAGGGGTCGTTCAGCCTGGAGAAGAGGAGGCTCTGAGGTGACCTTACAGCGACTTTCCAATATCTGAAGGGGGCCTACAGGAAAGCTGGGGCAGGACTTTTTGCATGGGAATGTAGCGAGAGGACAAGGGGCAATGGTTTAAAACTTGAAGAGGGGAGATTTAGATTAGATATTAGGAGGAAATTCTTTACTATGAGGGTGGTAAGGTGCTGGAACAAGCTGCTCAGGGAGGTCATGGAAGCCCCATCCCTGGCAGTGTTCAAGGGCAGGTTGAATGGGGCTCTGAGCAACCCGGTCTAGTGGTAGGTGTCCCTGCCCATGCAGGGGGGTTGGAACTGGGTGATCTTTAAAGTCTCTTCCAGCCTTAACCTTTCTATGATTCTATGAAAAGTCTAGGAAGACAATTGATGCACACTGCAGTTGCTCACCACCAACTGACCAATGACCAGCAGTCCCTGAGCAGCACTCCATTCCCTCTGGCCAGCTCCTCCCCAGTTTATGTACTGAGCATGACCTCCTGTGGTATGGAATATCCCTTTGGCTGGTTTGAGTCAGCTGTTCTGGCCATGGTCGCTCCCAGCTTCTGCCCCTCCTCGCTGGCAGAGCATGAGAAGCATAATAAACACTACTCAGCAAAAACTAAAACATTAGTGTGTTATCAATGTTATTCTCATACTAAATCCAAAACACAACTTGTACCAGCTTCTAGGAAGAAAATGAACTCTATCCCAGCTGAAACCAGGACAGTATGTCAGAGGGACAGCTGAAACTAGGAAGAGGTCACCTCCAGGAGAACCCTTCTGTGCCTGAGCACTTGCATGATGTGTTTCCTGGTGGAGCTGTCTCCTGCTCCAGGGTTGTGTAGGCAGTGTGGCTGCCTGTGATTCACCAGGGCTGCGGTGGGAAGGGACAAGGTGGGGACTGGAGAAGTCTCCCACATCTCATCAGAGGGTTGCCATGGCTGCTCTTAGCACCTCCAGTTCTGTGGCTGAAGAATATGTCATCTTATTGTTGTGATCCAAGTAGTGTCTGGAATGTGCACAGTCTGTGCAGCATGTGGGATGGGACATGTTAACACAGCTAAGCTAGAGGAGCCAGAGTAGTCAGGCTAGTTGATACAAAAACAAAGACCTGGTCTCTGCTTTTTGTTTCCTGATCTACCTTATTTAAAATTAATTGTCTCTTAGGCAGATGTGGATAATAATTCTGAATTTAGTTTATTGGAAAGTGAGATACTGAGATATGAAACCAGAATAAAGACATGTTGATTCAAACTGCAGGAGAAAGGTGAAAAGAGCTGAACCTGCCATCTAAATTTGCCTTCTGAAGAATCTTAATAATCCACTGCTGCTCCCCATTCTTTCTTCAGCATATATTTAAGTGGATGTTTGCTTAGAAAGGCTGAACAGTTCTGCTCTGTCTTGGGTTGAAGCCCCTAATTCAATGGATGAATGAAGAATAAGTTCATGAAATTCCTGTTGGTTTCTTGCCCTGACTTTTAGAAGTGAGTCAACTCATTGCTTATTTAGAGCTATTCAGATTGCATCTATACTCTTGACAGCAGGATTCTCATTAGTCAAAAAGATGAATGTTTCCCTTCTTGTTCTCTAGCATTTTATATTCAATCTTGCTGATTAATGCAAGGGGCCTTTTTTCCTTCCAAGAAGATGGAAAGTGGAAGTAAATTATTATATTAGATGTTTATACACTAAATAGTGAAGTTGTTTAAAAAAAATAAATGTACTGCTGTAAAAATAATCTGCCAGTCATTTGTTATCTTTGATATAAAAGTGAGGCCTTGGAGATATCTTTGAGGAGAGGCTTAGAAAACTCTGTAAAGACAAGGTTATTCTCTGTCATTTTTTGACAAAAAGAGGTAGAAGGAAAAGAGAATACAAGAGAAGCAGTGGAAAAAAATCAGGTGTGGATGATGTTAGAGGCAGCAGTTGGCTTAATGGAAGCAAGTATATTTTCTGATAAAGTGGCTATTTCTGCAATTTTCAACTTAACTGTTTCTTTTATTTTTTAAAAAACAGGAAAAAGAATCCTGTCTGTCCTTTTAAGGCTATTTTGCTCTGTCCTAGATTTACATGGCATTGAAAAGGTTTTCAGTCCTTTGGTGCTGAGTAAATAGCTGTTTTCTCACAGAAGAAAAAAAAATAAAAGGCTCTACTTTCTCAGTTCTTTTGGCCTGATTTAAAGCTTAGTGAAGGAGAAAGTAAATGCAGAGAGATGAGTCTGCTGGAGGAACTTAGGGAGAGATTGAGTTTGGAGTTGAGTTAGTGCCCATCTATTCCAACATAGTCCTGCCAGGAGTAGGGAACTGGACATTATGGGTCCCTTCTAACTGAGTATTTTCTGTGATTCTTTGAACTAGTACTATCTGTATTATGTATTTTTAAATGAGCTCTTAAAAAAGCTTTTGATGTAGATGATTAATGTTGAAAATTTCCATACAAAAGATGAGCCCATGTTTTGAAGGGTAGGTACAATGATGTTCTTTTGGGGTACTGTTTTTGTGGAACAGGATGGGAGCTTTAAAATCTATCTTGCATTTCCTGACCTTTCTTCCCAGGAAAGAAACTTTTGAAACCCAGTTCCCAATGGAACCTTGTTGTTTGGTGCTGGGAAATCACGACTATGAAGGTAAAATGCCATATCCTCTCTTGATGCTACTGTATGGGATAAATACTGACCTTGTCCTGAACTTATCAGTACTAAGAGAGAAATATTTGCAATCTGGAAAGGACCGTATGTGAAAATAATGTATTGACTTGATCTAATTCTTGATACAGAATGCACTTAAGTTGAGGGAAAGCTTTCTATGTTAAAGGGCCTTGAATCAGCATCCAAGAGCAGAAGTAGAACAGGCTTTATTTTGCTTTGCAAATACTGTGACCTAGACCTATTGCAGGTTTGTGGATTTTTTTTTTTGCTTTGGTTTTGGTTTGATGGGGGTTTTTTTGGTACCATAGAGGAAAATTAACTTCAGCTGTTAGGAGTTTTGGATAAAACTGAAGAAAAAGGTAAGAAAAGGATTGTGTATAATGCTCTAAAAGCACTAAAGCACTTCTCTGTTCAGCTTGTGGTTTTCACAGTCCAAACTTGTCTTCTCTTTATGACAGTAAAGTCATACAAAGTATTTTAAAAGAGAAAAGTATTTTAGAATCAATGAGTTCTTTCAGAAGAAGAATTCTTTTGAAGGTTTTATTCCATCTCATAACTGGATAGATTGGGGCTAGGGGTTATAACTTACCTCAGGCTTTGGAAAGGTTAAGTGTCACAAAGAAGAGCAGTGGTGAGAAGGCTGACCTGGCTTCTGAATCTGGTTTGATGCATCTGTGTCCTGAACTTTTTGTGTTATTCCCTCTGGCTGGCAGTGGGGAGGAAGGGGAGCTTGAAGGCTGGAGGTTAACTAGTGGTACATTCAATGGATGATCCTATCTGGGTTTCACAGTAATGGCAGACAGTGGATTTTTGTGTGTGTTAAGACTAAGCATTTATTAGACTGGGAATTGTTGAGGAGTTGGCGTTTCTTTTGCTTTTTGGTGTGTTTTTTTTGGGAGTGGGGAGGGGTTTCCCCATCAAACGCTGACTTCTTGGTTGCTTGCTCTTTGGCTATGGCCTTCTAAAACAGTATTTAAATTGCTCTTATCCTAAGAAAATAGCAGGAGAAAGATGTGAAGTTCCTATAAAATGTAGCTTGGTTAACATACAGTGGGCATCTCATGGAGTAGGAAGAAAAATGTGTATTTTGTGAGTCAGCAATATCTGATGAGTGCTCCTGTTTTCAGGGCCTTTCATAGGCAATCTGCCTATAAAGCTCTTTTGCCCCTTTTGAGATCTTGCATTCATAGAATCATGGAATCGTAGGGGTTGGAAAGGACTTCTGAAGATGACTGAGTCCAACCCCCCTGCTACAGCAGTTCACATGACTTCCTGGAACACAACCTGACAGTGCCCAACAATACAAGATGGCTTCCAGTCAGTGGCACATCAAGTGTGGTTTTTCTGTGAAAACCTACACAGCCCTGGTTATCACAGCCTGCCAGCTCTTATGAAAGATACAAATTGCTTGTCTTCACAAGGTTTTTGCTTCCTGTTAGGTAGCTCTCTTGTGGTGAATACTGCCTTTTGTCTTCCACCCCCACATGAAAGAGCAAAAAGGTTCAGACTGGCAGAGTGCTTCACAGGGCAGTGGTTGTAGGTCATGAATTTATATCACAACTCCTTATACTCTAAGTCACAGTAGTGAGCTTTATATAGTGTTTGGATAGCTTACAAGGACTGAAACAGTCCTGTGAATGAAAAAGGAGAGCAAATCTAGAGTTCAGCCACTGAACGTTACCAGATTACCCATAGTAGACTGCACATAGATGTCATGGTGACTGGCTTCAACTTGCTTTTCATTACATAGGTAGAGATATCAAGCCTATATACTTGATGTTAAAGCAGAATCATAATTAGCATGCTTTTATAAATATTTACATGTCCCAGATCACAATATAATTATCCTAATAGTCTTCCTTCAGACTGCTATTTAACACTGTTGTATATCAGATCATGTATTATGCAGGTAATTACACTTATAGAATCCAGCAGGAGAAAATGGGTGTGTTTAGGTGTAGTGGTTTAGCTGATAATGAGTTTGGAAGTGTTGTAAAAAAGAAAACCAAAACTCAACCAGTGCCCTCAAGATACACAGTTGCCCTCTCTCTGTCTCTTGAGAGAGTCTCAACCCATCAGTAAGAGCTGAATTTCAATTGTATTGATACACAGTAATAGTAATGGTTAGAAAAGGGAAAAAAAATCACTAATAGGGGTTGTGTAAGCAAATGGTTATCTTTTTAAAAAAAATAATTTAACAGCCTTGCTACTAAAATTATCCACCACTTTGTCCCCTCAAGGGAATGTTGCTTTCATGCCACTTTTCATATAGAAGCTGCCACATAGCTGAGACAAGGCTGAAATAAACAAAGCTCTCCTGATAAGGATACCTCAGAAATTTCTTTTTCTGCCCTAAACCAATGGATGGAGGGAGGGGATTTGTCAGTACAGTCTGATTTTATGCAGCATTGGTACCTTTCTAAGCATGCTTAATAGTGTCATTAGGAAGAAGTTTTTACAATTAAAAAAAAAAAAAAAAAAGAGTACCTGAAGTTGTGTGGTATCTTCTATTGTAATAGGTGTCTTCTTTGTAATAGGTTGCAGAATGGTTAGGGTGCCATTTTATTAGGCATTTTGAAGCATGGTGTGAGCTGGCATAGTATTTAACCACAAGGGCCTGGAAATAAAATCATGCTCTAAAAGCTGAATGTGCTGTTGATCCTTTTCCTTGGTCAGAAGTCACCTCTGTGTTAGTAAGAGAACAGAAGGAAATGTGCACCAACGCCTGAGTTGCCTGTGAGTGGTAGCCCAAATCCATCGTCACCAGACCCCAAAGCATCAGACTTAGTCATGACTACATTTTGTACTTGGAGCAAGTCACTCTTATGGGTGTGGGTGTTCCTGCAAGGACCAAGGGAGGCATTCTCAGTCCTCTAGCTGTTCTCCATGACTCCTCAGATAATAGGGAAATGAAGACACTGAAGCAGTTACTGTACTGTAAGCTTGAAAGCCTCTTTGTAAGCTCCTCCAGTCAGGTGTATTTTTTGTGTGTTAGATAGTTCTTACATGTTTGAAAATGCATATTTAAGTAGTTTAGCAATTAAAGGTGATTGACTGATTAAACAGAATCTTTAAAAGGGCAGGAATCCTTTCTTAATGACTTAAAACAGTGAGAGGGAGTGGATTGATATTTAACTAAGCTGCCATGGAAGTGTTGTTTTCTGTTACTTTTCTGTTAGTGACAGACTTGGGCATGTATGAAAATTATTAATGGGAATGCTTTGAGGAATGGAGCTGTTTCACTTACAGGACAAAGTAGTAGCCTGTGTAAACCCCAGAAGGGGAATGCTAAAGAACAGCTTGTGTTAGAGCTTTTTTTTCTTACTTTTTTTCCCCCACACCCTTTAGTACAAAGCATCTTTATCTGTAGTCAGATGTCATCGTGTATAGCTTTGGTGTATCTGGAGCCCTAGATGCCAAGCAGGACAGACACACTGGGGGTGGGCTGTGGGCTTGGTTCAGAACTGGTGCCCTCCTGCAGAATACTTCTGTTCTGATGGGATGTTTTGTGCTCACGATGGAGAAGAAGGGAAAGTGATCCTGCTGAGCCTTCAGGTGGTGCTGTGTTCTTCTCCAGCCACTGGGGTCCTGGCTGATGAGCCTGAGGTGTGTGAGAACAGATTCTGTCCTCCCAGCTGAGGATGATCCAGGACTCCCCTGTACAGAGCATCCCAGGCCACTGTGATGTGACTGTCATAAACTCTGACCCTTCTTCTGCAGTCTTTGAGGTGATCATACATGTCTGCATAATCTTGCATTTTCACCACCTTAAGGTCTGTCAAATAGTGTATGTGCCATCTTGTGGCAGGTGATCATTTTACAGGACGTTTCAGTTAAAAAGTCTGAAGTGGGGAAAATCCCGTAATTTTAACATTATAGAGATGGTCTAGCTTCTAGTTTTTGTTCAGTAGCATTATGAAATGCTGATCACACATTGAGTTAGAGCAGTGGAAGTAGATGAAGATTATGGTCTCACAGGTAAAACATCCAGCATGTTGCATGGTGGTGTTTGGAGCTGTGAAAGGTGTAACATGCAGATTGCAAAACTTGGGAACAAGTGCTCTGCTGTAAATAGAAAACAGAAAATACAGAATGCAAACATACAAAGGAGATCCAACTAATTAAAACCACCCAGGCTGTTTGTATTTTGTTAATGGTTGGTGCTGTAGAACTAATGATGTGGTACAGAATATTCAGTCCGAAAGTCCTTTCCTTGCCCTGTGTTGTCTGTACAAGCTAGAAATCCTGATTTTTGAGTTTTCACACAGAGGAATGTTCCAACACCTGCCTGTAATTGTGGGTGTATGCATTCCTAATGCAAAAGGTATGCACTGCACAGGACGGCGATTAAGTGAAAGGGGTGGGGGGGGGGGACACCCAACACATGCATATATGGAAGAAGACTTCTCATTGGTTTAGTTTAGATTAGGTTAAAATTTCTAGGCATGAATAAAAGGAACAGCTGGCAAAATTCCTGCCCGGAGCCTTCCAAGCCTCTTTTCCCCCAGTGCCGGTTGGCGGGTACAAGCACAGCTCGGCCCCCCGCCCCCCAGTGCCGGTTGGCGGGTGCAAGCACAGCTCGGCCCCCCGCCCCGCCCGGGGGCAGGGGTGCGGGAGCAGAGCTCCCGAGGCCAGCTTCCCGCAGCTGGGGATTCAGCGCTCCTGGACCCCTTTGGGTAGGATGTGTAGGTGTTGTCAGGGCAACTGCTAACAGCGGCGTATCAGATTTTCTACTCGTGCTGCGTGCTGAATATTTCAGCGTGCGGTAGCTGGGAGAGGGTTGCAGGGGAAAAGGTGCTGCAGCAAGGAGCCCGGAGCTGAGGTGTAGACAGCGACGAGCAGCATCCAAACCGATGTGCCTTTAATTAGGGCTTTCCTTGAAGGTGGGGAAAAGCCTGCAAGGCTTTGCAGCCGAGTGGATGTTGGTGTTTGTCAGCTGTTTGCACGCTGCTCGTCCCTAGGGATCCGCTCCCGGGGCTCCAATGAGCGGCGGTGCTGCAGCTCGCCGCCGAGCAGGGGCTGCAGCTCCTGGCTGTTTTTAATAAGCAAGAGGCAGCAGCAACATGCCTGGTTCAACTACTGCCCTCCGACAAGACAGACTGAAGAAGACGAGTGCCCGGCCAAATCCCCTGGGCTTATTCACCATTACCGAAGAGGATGAGCAGCAAAGGAACGGGAATTCCGCAAGGCTGGCAGGTATGTCAGGGTGCTGCCGCGGGAGTGCCCCGCACAGCAGGCACGGCTTATTCGCTGTTCTGTGTGCTGGGGGGAGCCTGGAAATGCCTGGTGCGGTCTGGCCATGCGTGTTGGCACCCGCAAACGTTCTGTACATGATAGGTGTCTGGATCTAAGGCCCTGGGATGGTTATGCAATCATTTGCTCTAGAGAGAAAATTTAAAAAAGACTTTTTAGTTATTAATCCCATTTTTTTCTGGTAGGGATAAGAGTCTTGCATCAGAAATACACCAGTGGATTTCTCCCAGTTTTATTTGATTTCTGTGCACAGTCTGGATAAATACCTGTAATTAAAAAAAAAAAAAAAAAAGGTGATTGTAGGCTTGGAGACTGGAGAATGCAATACCAGCCTGTTACAGAAGACAGCTTTGCCAAAGACAATGTAAAATGTACTTCCATTCCTGTGCGTAAGGGGCAGGGTGTCTTTGGCAGAATACAGAAAAAGACACAGTTTAAATATGCTGATTTTGGTAGGTCTCAAGAAAAACCCCAAACACCCAAAACCCAAATCCAAACAAATTGTAACTACTAAAGAAAAATATTTATGGTGTTTAAACTAAGTGAGTGGTGGTGGCAGAGGGGTGCTGAGGGTTGTTGATTTTGAACAGGGGTCTGTCATGCCTGTGAAGCCACTGTCTGTCTTGTATCACATAATTAATGTTTTCCACATGGATCATAGTGGACTGACAGGGATGCTGAACCTTACAATTGTGACTGGAATCTTAAGTTTGATTGTTAGAATATTTTGTTCTTTTTTGTGACCAAGTGATTCTAATTATATGAGTAGTCTTTTTCGTGGCCTTATTTTGGGGGAAAAAATTATACCAGATTTTTTTGCTTACAAAACAAATGTTAGTTTGTGTTTCAAATTTCAGACATTACCAATTCTATCATGTAACAGGAGAGGCTAGCAAACATTTAAATAGCAAGTTTATACTATGTATATTTATTAGAACTGAATCATTTACAGCTTTTTTTTTTCTTGAAAGAAGAGTGTACGGTGGTAGCTGTTAGAAACAAATTCAGAACTCTGATTTTTTTGAGTTTACAGCTTGCACTTTTTTTTTTTTCAGAACTGACAAGAACCTGACAGATTTGTGTGTAGTGATAAAAGATATATTGCTAGTCATTGGCAATGTGCCTAATGTCTTAGGGTCTTGTGTACATGGTGACTCACTCTTCTCTGTATTTGAAACTGCCCATGTAAAATGGGGATACAAACTCTAGTGTGAGGTTATTGAGTTTTTAGTGTTTTAAGAAGCATATTAATTTCCTTTATCACCCGCTGGATGACTTCTAGAGTCAACAGTCTACAAAGCTCAGAATCTATAATTTTTCTGTTTTTGTTCAATGGCACTGATAGTTTCCCAGGGTAAAAGTTCTTGTTGACATAGCTAGTGTTTTCTGCTTGCAGCAGCTATACAATGTGCTTATCCTTTGCCTCTCTAGTTGTAACTGAGGTTCCATCTGTTATTATTCCTTTTTTCTCTGTGAAATATAAGTAGACAAATGTTCACTGGAGCACAGACAGCAACCTACCAACTGTATGTGATTTCAGTATAAAATCCTTGAACACTCCTGGTGAGAAATAGCATAGGAGGCTGTACAAAATATTTTGGAAGTGTACTAGTTTGTTTTTCTTTTACTAAATACTTAAAATGGCTCATAGTGTCTCTAGAACACCATTTGCATGCTGATGGACATAGCTATCTACCCTTCTGTATGATGGAAAGCATTAGCAGTGGTGAGGTGGGTTAGAGCTGGAGTGCCTGTACTCAGGGTTGTGTTCTCCCTTCCTCACCTGGGACCAAGCAAGGTCACTCCAGCACAGCTCTGAGTGGAAACAGATGATGTGTGATGGACCCATGCCAGGCTTTCTTGAGTCTTTAGAGTCTGTTGTGTTGCTACTTGACAGCGTTAGCTTCATCTTAGTTCTTTACCTGTCCTGTTTGCTCAGCAAACATCTGCAGCTACTGAGATTTTTCTGTCACCCTCCTTTAGCACATACTAGGTCAGTGTCATCTTCATGGGAGGTGGGCTACATGTCGTCTTCATCTGCAGTTTCTGTCATCATGCTGGACCTTTCTTTGTACAGCAGTTCAAAACCCAAGAGATCTTTGGTGGACCTGATATTCCCAAGGAATAAAACAACTTGTTCCTTCATTAAGGATATTTGAATATCATCACAAGCTTTACAATAACCATAAATTTGATAGTTCAGGTCTTCTCAGAATACTAAGGCTTGATTAGAGTTTGTATGAGGATTTTGTCATCTGGGAAAAAAATATATATGTGGAGCATTAAGTCGCTAACATTTGTAAGATTTTCTGTGAATTGATTTTGATATCAGCCATTTGTTTGCTTTGGCTGTCTTAGTAGTAATCTCACAAGTCTGGTAGGCAATGAGTTCGTTCCTCCATTGTAAACAAAAATGAACTGAAAATGCTTGTCAAGGATTTTTTTAATCTGGCAGTATCTTTGTAGCCACATTTTCTTGGTACTTCCTTTCCTTCAATGTGAATTGTATTCACTGCTTTTTCACCAAATATTTTATCTTTCTTTCCTTGGCTCCACCCACTGCCCTCTTCATCCCTCCCGAGCTAAATCCATGTTGTAGGAGGATGGAAAGAGGCAGCAATTGACTTCTGCATTCTGAATAGTGTTCCTACTTGCCCCTGTATATCAATTAGCTGACTGGTAGTTCGTAGTTTTTTGTTCAGTCCATGCCCGAGAATTTTCTGCAAGCCTGAATGCGAATTTCATATGAGCCAGTGTCTGTTAGACGTTTTTAATACTCTGTTAGATCTGACAGGATTGCTGGCTGAAGTTGTTGGTCACAACTGGGTGGGTATATGCAGGGGGTGAGGGTATTCCTTTGGTAATTCTTAGTGGGAACTAATAGTTCATCTGCTAAATAAGTTCCTTGGAAGCCCGGGAAGTTGTTGGTTGTTTTCACAGAGAATGCTTGTGTCAGGAGAAAGTCTCATCTCATAGACATTCATATGCATTTTTCCCTTGTTTTGGGTTTGGTGTTTTCCTGTTTGTTCTAATGAATTTGACAGTTTCCTTTATCTTGGAGAAGGTGGTTGGTTTTGTTTTTTGGTTTTGGGATGTTTTGCTTAAGTTTTACTGCTTTCCTTGGTCAATTTGCCAAAATACTAGTTCAACCAAGCAAGCTTTACTATTGAAACTTAAATTTGTGACCTCAAGTGCATAAAGGACTGGACAGCTACAAAATAACAATTTAGGTCTCAACCTGGTTCTTTAAAGGGGTGTTTTTATCACTGAATATCAATGGAGGTAAAATTAATCTGTTGTTTGTAAGCTAAGAGCAGTGAGAATTGGCATCCAAGCTGTGTGGTACTTACACAGACTTGTGACTATCCAGAAGACTTCCAGGTAATAAATCCTGATTCCTGTTTGTTGGTTGAAGTCTGAACATGAATTGGAATGAACTTCCTACTGGGGTCAGCAGCTGCCTAGAACCAATCTTGCAGGAGTATCTGGTTTGTTCTGTCAAGCAGCCTTAGAAATGACAGCAATGTAATACAGTTTCCAAAGGGATGTTTTGGAAAGCTTAGCATTGGCAGTTGCATTTTCAATTGTTAGAGCTGTGCTTCTGGATGCATTTAGAGCACACTTTTCACTCAATGTTCTTTATTTCATAAACACTATTTCCTGAAAGGTTTGGATATATGGCTGCAAAAGCCCCACCTCTGCAGCCATCCCAAGTCTCCATATAAGGCCACATGCTTTTAAACTCTATTTCTGTTTCAAAATTTAAGATGTATAGTCAGGCATAAAATATATACCATGTGTTTTATTTAGGCCACGTGTATTTAGGCCACATGTTTACATCCCAGGTGTGCTACTGTGGCAAGAGCTGTGTCCTGAGCTCTTTGGACAAGCCTCGTGTTTTTGTTGCCTGTCTAGAGCACCATTACTGCAGGGTCTGGAGGTCCAGCTGTTGTGTAGTAGCACAGTGCAAATGAAAATTACTTTGAATAGTCTTTTTTACTTTTATTAACAGCCTCTATGCTCCTCACCGATACAATAATTTTGCTACAAAGTGCACTCCTCACATACATTGTATACAGGTTTACAGAAGCTTATTTTGCACTTGAATTGTTTTTTGTTTTAGTCACCAGTTTTCCAGCAGTTCTGCAACTATATCCACAAAGAAACCAGAAAAAAAGAGGCACAGAACCACATGCTTAAGGGCTTCAGTGTTCATTTAAAGCTTGTGTTGTAAAACAAATACTGTTTCTGTGACTGAAGATAGTGTATGAACGTGATTCTGTATGTAAATCACAAAGAAATGTCCAGGTAGATTAGTGTTTAATTAAAGGTATCCATCCTCTGTGTGTGCAAACTTCAGCTTCAGCCATTCTTTGAATTCGAGCACAACCATTTTAATTCACCTTAGTATTTTCCTTCTCTGCCCTGTTGATTTTGTGCACCTTGGATGTAATCTTAGTTCTTCCTCAATTTTATGAAATTTTTAAGTGATGCCTACTCTCTTTCCTCTTGGGGAGGAACACTTTCTCAGCCTATTGATCATGTTGTGTTTCTAAAATTATCATTTTAAAAGTATTGAAAAGTAAAGCTCATCTTTCTAGATTATAAACTTCAATAATTAATAACTGAAATAGCTACCTTATGAGATCTATGGCAAAGGAATGAGAAGACTAACAATAGAATCCCCCACCTGCCTGCTTATTTAAAACTGATCGAGGGACTATACCTCTAATCTGATGAGTGAATGTTACTGCTAATACAAAGCTAAATGTGTCAGCTTTAGGTCTCTGAACAGCAGCACTGGTTCTTTGTCATCTTGAAAACAAACACGAGAGAGGCTTTTTCCAGTCCTTTGGTGCATGGCAGTGATGTCTGTGATTACCAGCAGATTTTGCTGCTGTTGTGTGGATGGTACTGTTTGTGTGTAATTCTCCTTTCAGATGTAAGTCCTGTTCATCCAGAGAGATGAGGGAGATTGCTTCTACTGGGACTGTTTATGTGCTTAGTCTCAGTGTCCTGAATGTATTGGGGATATATATATTCCTTGTTAAACTCAGATTAGCTCACTTTGTTGCTGTGTGTCTATACTCAAGCTCAAACTGAAGATACTTGAAGGAAAGGGAAGTTCAGCATCTCCAGTGGCATTAAACTGATAGCCCTGGAAACTGAAACTGTACACCTGCCAAACAGGTACTGCATGGGGAGTGGAAGTGTAACCCTATCCCACGCTGTGGAGCCTGTGCCTCTGGCTGGATTCAGAGTGACAGCTTGGTCTCTGGCTTCCACCACACTGTAAAGCAGCAAAACTGCCTGGGATGGTGGTTCTCTCAGCAGGACCTCTCAACACCAGTCCTGTTTGCTTTGGGTAGAACAGTGTGCAGCTGGTAAAGGCTGGTGGACTGGATCACCAAAGTCAGGTGCTGGAGGTTTTCATGTCAGTTGGGTAGCCTTGTCTTGCCCATCTGCATTTGAGGCAGAGTTCGGGGAAAGAGTGGGTGGGAAGAAGGAAAGGTACCAGTTCTCATGATAGTGCTAGTTGTGTAAAGGGGCAGGGCTAAGAACCTGGTTTGTTGTCCTGCACCTTCCAGTGAGTTCTAATAATGCTCCTCAACACTTCCCTTTCCTTCTGATAGTCAAGGCCAGAAGAAGAGGGATCCAAAAGTATCTGTGATTTTTCTGTACATTTATATAAAAACAACTCTTAAAGTATCTGGTAGGTACATTCTTAAAAAAAAACACCTATATTCATTACCTAATTTGTAATTTGCAGCTGTCATGGGTGCAGAAGAAAGTTTGTTTTTTTCAGGAAGCTACCACAAAGCTGTCTGCTTAGTAGGATTTCCCTGTTCATAGTTGTAGGTGCTGGGTAGCATGAAACAACTTATTTGGAATAAAGACAAAGAGAACCTAACATTAAGTAATTTATTTGCAGTAAAGAGACCATGCTGGAAGTCTCAGGGATAGGAAGGAATATGTCTGCAGACCAGTGGAGCAAATCTGATTTGTTCAGTCCCTCTGGCTTTCAGAGTGAAAGTCCTGGGTCTGAGGACTTGGCTCGTGTGGTAACACAGTCTGTTCATCAAAGTGTGTGCTGGGTTTACTGAGAGCTTATCTATGCTGGATAAGAATAATCTTACACTTCTAGCTCAGCTCTGGGAGAAGAGGCTTCCACTGCTGATTCTGGAGGGTTGTGTTCATGTATTTTGTCAACTGTTCTTGTGGGGGGGAAACAGGCTGTGATCTTTCCATGTGCTTAGGGAGTGTACTTGACATTGAGTATGTGATGGCTAAAGTCCAGAAAACTACCACTTTTAAAGTTTAAGGTGTTTGCTAAAAGGAGTTCAGGTTAACTTGGCATGTGAACTGAGGATAATCCTAATTAGGAAAAAATTGAATTCTGCTAAGTAACTTTTGTAAGTAAACAGGGTTATTTCAGCCAAGATACAAAAGGTAACATGGTATTCACCAGAGCTGTTGGTGTGAGAACAGGTTGCAATGTTGGGTTCTGTAGGTGCAGGACAGAATGCTTGTTGAAGTTGCAAAAAGATTGGAGTTCCATTTAATTCAGACAACTCTCGAGAAAGCTTTTTATAATAAGAAACACCACTCACTGATAACAAGCTGTTTCTTCCTTATTCACTGATACCACTGTGAAAGCTGTGGCTTTAAAAGCCTTGAATTGGGAATATTATTCCAACCATGAGGAAATTAATGTGAAAGGAATGTAGATTTATGGTCACTTCTCATGGAGAGAGAGAGAAATCTGGGAAGTGGTAGATCTGTCCAAGGATCTTGAAATTCTCTAAGGTCTTGTTGCATTCTTCTCTTTTTTCCCTGAAAATATGCGAATAATACCCTTTCAAGGGGTTTATACAGTAACATGCCATTGGAATAAGCTGAGAGCAAGAAGAAATGGACCTCTGCCTCATCTGTACTGCATTACACATGCCTGGGTAGCACCGTGTATTTTGCAGTAGAAAAACAATGTAATAGCTGAGCATGTATTTTTAAAAGAAATATGTTGCAATTTTAGCGATTGTAGGGTTGTCAAGAGTCTTGTAAGTCTTGCTGCTGTTTGCAAGCTTGCTGAGAAACTGCTGTATCCATTCACTCCTTCAAAGCTGCCTTTGTATCCAGGTACATAGAAGTCTGGCTTTATTTTTAAGAGGAAACCTTTTGCTTGTCATATTGAACTCCAGAGAAATTGATGAGCCTGGGCCTGGAGTGTTGCTTCTGGCCCTGAGCAAATGATGATGGAACTCCACTCATTACTGGGCTCACCTCAATCAGTGGGAGTACATAATTTTTCTTCCTGCAGAAACTCACACGTGTACATTCTTTGTTTACTCAGCTACCCACAGAGTATTTTTTGTGCCTCTTTTTTTTTTTTCCTGCTTTTTAAAATTCGATCTGCACTTTACAACTGAAGAACTTGTTTTTCTGCTATTTGAGAATTAAGAGTTCTAAGTGAAAGCATCTTCAGAAGTGTTTTATATTATTATCAGAAGTCTCTTCAGAAGTGGTTTGTGTTTTGTCTTTTTTAAGTCACGTTAAGGAATTATTTAACCCAGTCTATCCAACCTCAGACCACAACAGCAATGTGCCAGGTGAACAAATGCCACAATGATTGATGCAATTTGCTCTGTTTTAATGAACTACCTTCAGTCACTGAAAGTGCATCTCAGAATGCACTTTTTTTTTGCAGCAAAGCACTACTTGAAACTCATACATGAGTTTCACCTGCACTGAGCTGAAGCTGGGCATGAGTAGATGCTGATGTCTGTGAATCAGATCTGTGTAACGAAGGTGAGAGAGGCTATGGGCAGTGTTTAGTAAGGAAATAAAAATGCAGATGAAACATCAGAAAAGAAATCAGGGAGAACTCAAGAACTTGGACTTTCACATCTTGCTCCTTGAGATAAACTATTTTCCCTTTCAGAGTGGAGTCACATTTACCAAATTCTACACACAACTCCCATCTTATTGATTTATATGCTTGACTGTGACAACCATTGAATAGCCAGACTGTCCCAACTCCATCCTAATTATCTGTATGCAAGATGTAGCAGGGTCAAGGTAGAAATTACCAGGGATAGCACACAGATTGTTACACCAGCATTTTGAGAGGAGAAGCACTAGAATGTTAGGTTCACTTTCTCTGTTAAATTATTAACTTGCTGATAATGGCTACAGTAGCTCCAGTAGGCAGGTCACTGCAGCTTAACCTGGATGCAGGTTTCTCCAGAAAGTAGAATTTGTGTCCCTATACTAGGAGGGGGACAAAGGCTTTGGGACAGGCTGTGCTCATGGGAAGCTGAACTTCTGTGTCAGTACTGATACTGAGCTGTAGCTGCCCTCTGTCTCCATTTGTTGTAGGAAACTGTTGTTTTGGACTAGAGTAATATCTTCTGTAGCTTCAATGGGATGATGGTACAAGATTCTCTTTGTCTAATTGTTTGCCAGATTAAAAAACCGTTGACGTTTGTGATCCTTTATTAGTGCTGGGCAAATAGATTATCTCCTTGCTGTTGCAGGTATGTTGAAGCCTAGCTTTGTGCTTTAGCACTGTAGAGGCAGCACAGTATTTCTCTGGGATTAGCTGTGCTTCTGTAGATTTGAGTTGATGTCTAATTGCAGATGTCAACAAAAGGAAACTGGGTTTGGAATCGAGTTTGAGCAAATCAAGCATGGGTATCTGCTGAGACTGGCGGGAAACAAAATGTGGACAGTAGCAGAGGTTCCAAAACACAGAAATCTTCCCGTTGATATCCTTCACTTAGAAATAAAAATTTAGTTAGATGAAGCACTCTTCCTTTTCTGATACAGCTGGCTTCAGGGAAAGCAGGAGTTTCCTGTTGAAAGTCATAGTTGTGATTTACAATTGGTCCTTAATGTCAGTAAGGGGTTTTCAGTAGTGTGCTGGGGGCCAGATTTACCATCAACTTGGAAGAGGAGTTAAAGGGTCAGTTTGCCTTAGGAATTGAGAGTTACCCAAAAACTTCAACAATCCAGGAGAAATACTCAAGGTACTGAAGTTCCAGAAGGGACTCGATGTACTTACAGACTGAATTTGTAGCAGGGTTGCTGGCCACCTGCTCTTCAGTCTTTATTTCTCTCGTTTAATATGGCTTGTCTGAGCCTCCAGTTGTGCCCAATGGCCTAGTCCTTCACATGGGGGTTGTTTTTTTTTTTTTCTCAGTCAGCTTTCTTCTGAATCTTCCTCTTCCATCTGAAGCAGATGTAAAGGCAACTGTCCTTCAACAGTCTGGCATGCCAGGTACAACTGCTCACAGATCTCTCCTGTGATCTGCTGCTGATTTTTTGTTCAGCATTGCAGGGTTGTGGAATGAGGCTGGTGCCACTGCACACCCCTGCAGCCAGGAGATGGTCTGGCTGCTGGAGTTTTGACTGCAGAAGAGCCTTGCTGCAGCCTGGTGCCGTAGCCACCTCCTGTTGCATGATATACTGGTCTAGAAATGTGCTCTTTTTTTACCAGGAATGGGGGTGCCTCCTGAAGGATCTGAGGTTAGTGGATGACACAGAAAACGTTGAGAAGAATTTTTATTGTCTGTGTGCTGGGAGACAATGAGAAAAAGGAGTAAGGAAGTAACATACACTTTCAAAAATAACATTTCTGCGGGATACTTGAATTCTAATTTAGTTGATGAGATTATGATCATAGTGCTGATGTTGTGTGCAGGGGCAATCTGATTAGTTGAAAGTCCAGTGAAAGCTTCTGGACCCAAGATCTCGTAACATCCTAAAACATACTGTTAAGTGTGCTGAAGAGGTTTGGTTTTTCCATTATTGAATTCCAGATCTTTTTTAGCTTCATTTTTAACACCTGCACAAGCAAGATTTATTATAGAAGTGCTGACAGAATTGGATTCGCACTGTTGTATCTCGGTGTACAAAGCTATCCCGTTTCTCAATTCTGCTTCAGAGAGCTTTTCAGAAAGCTGTTTTGGAAATGCAGGTTTATCCAGTTACCTGCCCTTGAGATGAGGAGTCATCCTTTCATGCAGCCAATTCTAGCTTTGTTTTTTTTCCTTTTTCAAAGCCCATTTCCTCATTGCCTGCATGCTGACTCATGCACTGACAAAAATTACAACACTAAATTTTGGCTGGTGTGCTAAGGCCCCGTGAATGACAGCAAACGTGTCTGAGCTGTTTTTAAAGACCCAGAAGTGTCCTGTCAGTGGCGTTTGCACTTGTTTATACTGGAGTGCAGTAGTGGCAGGATGGTGGAAAACAAACTGCTGAGCCTTTCTGCCTGTCATTGCTTAATTGTAACAGCCATTTCAGTCAGGAATGTGTACTCCATCTTGGACATGCAGTCCACACAAACTTTAGACAATGCTACTTTCACAATTTGCGTGCACTACCTTTCCCTAGAAAAACCAAATCGTGTTTACCTCACTCTCTTATTCCCTGCAGCAAAAGAAGAAAAAGTAGTTTGTGTTTAAAAAAAACAAAAAACAAACAAATGACCAAAAGCCCCAAAACCCAAAGAGTCTATTCCAGCCATCTATGTATGTTCAAGTGCTGTGTTTGGTTGCAGTGTGAGCTGCAAAATAAGAGGGTAACAGGGTAAAGAAAAAGCAGATGGCAGTCGCCATCTGTAAACCAGAAAAGGACAGCAACAACCAGCTGCTGAGTGAGGTATTGGCAATAAAACCAGGCTGCAGACCAGACAGCTTGTGCTTGACATTGTGCCTGGGATATCAGCATTTGGGTATGTTCTTACACTTCCAGTCTGTCTTTTCTGAAATATCCCATAATGTATTTATTTACTTTTGTGCCAGGATGTTTCTTCACCAGGTTATTCTCAGGTTTAAGAAACACAACTGTCAACTAGTTTGTGTTCAGGGAGTTTCCCTGAGTTCCCAGGACTGCTGCTGTAAGCCACAACTCAGAGGCTGAGAGTCACTGCAGACTGTGGAGTAGCTCAGCTCTTCACTGAGGTATGTTTAACAGAAATCTTTATATTCAGTAACTGATGCAGAGCGTAGAAAGCAGTGCTCACACTATGGTGGTGCTTATGGATGCCACCTTTTCTGTTGGACTTCTATTTAATCACCGTCCTTACAGATGTCACTTGTTTGTGGCATCTGCAGGATGAGCAGCATTCCAAGGCTGAAATATTGAGAGTGACTGTGTGACAGTTTGATCTTGCTCTCCTGAGACATGACGACAGCATCTCCATGATTACAGTGTGTTGGAGTTCTGAATAGGCTCCTGACCCTGAGGTTTGCAGAGGTGATTTATGCTCACCTTAGCTCTTGCAAACAGGCCCTGCTGCTGCTTGGTTGTAAGCCAGAGTTCAGTGGGCTTTGCTGCTACAAGCAATTCCCTTGGAACACTCAGTGAAGAATGAGCTTAAATTTTGAGGAATTGCTCTTCTTTGGTCTTTCTCTTTGTACTCCAGGCTTTGATTATGGAGCTTAAGAAAACTTATCCCAGGGTTTCTCCTCAAAAAGATCTAGATAATTGCCAGTACTGAGCTCTTATCACTAATCTAGTCTCAGATGGTGAGGCTGTAGCTTTTTTTTTTTCTTTATTTGTTGGTTTTCCCCTATAAATCAAGGCAGGAAGGTTCTGCTGAAATGTGAAAGTCTGCAGGACAGTTTTCAGTGGGGTTCTCAGGCAGAGGTACTTTAAAATGTATTTCACCTCTTTTGTTTGTGGTTTGTGGTGTGGATTTTTTTATGTAGGGGAAACAACAATATGACCTTGTTAATATGACCTGGTAAGTTACCAAAAGCTTGAAGAAGGGTTTTGTGTTAGTGCCAGAGGTTACCCTCATCTGTTTGGTAGCATTCCCTTGCTTGCCCTTGTTGTGGCTGCTGGGAGTGTGGTTTGACACATCCAACTGGTGAGTCACTTAAGCAGACACCTGCTCTTGAAACAAGCCAACTAACAGCTTTAGAAAGGAAGAAGGTAGGAGCAACCTGATGAGATGGCTTACTTTTGTATTTGTGGTGTTGGTAGCATCTGCTTCATTAGTCCTTAAAGAGAGTCAAGATATTTCTTATCATGATGCTATAGAATAATCAAAGTGGGTTGGTGGAATTACTGAATACTAATAATTGGGATGTTCTGTGGAATAAGCAGGATCCGACAGCTGTAATTCAAAGTAAGATTTTGAATTTTCTTCGTTGGTTACAAAACCTTTTGTAATGTGTGTCGGGGGGTGGGGGACAGATAACACATTTACTTACTTTTGAAAGCCCTTGTTCTTCCTCATTCTTAACCAGTTCTCTGGCACAGAATGTCCACGCTAACCTGCTCACCTTGGTGGACTGAAGTAATGTGAAAGTACACCAGGGCAGGAGGCTGAGAGAGAGTGAGAGTCACAAAAGTCAAGAAAAGACATAACACTATAAATATGGAGCCATGTTCTTCACTTCAGGAAGGCTTATTTTTTAGTTTTAAAGCAAGAATCTTCTGAGATGGGTTATTGGAAAACCAGTTACTGATTAACAGTCCTTCCTGTGTTGCAAAGACTGCCTTTTCACATGAAAATTCTTGTGACTTAGAGAATAACTGGTGGTAAATACCACATCTAGTCACTATTACAGGAACAATCTTTGTTTCCCTCTCTGGGGAGGGGAAAAGTTTATGCAGAACATCCTGACAATAGTGATTATAATGAGAGCTTTCCCATCTGACTCAAATATTTCAGGCTGTGTAGGGATTATTGAATATTACTCCGTGGAAAAACAGCCATCCAGGGAGTCTGTAATTCCTTGTGACCAAGGAATAGTGCACCTACTTCCCATTATCTGCACAGCGTTTTCTCCCTTTCTTTTGTTCCAACTTATTTGGTTGACCTTTTGCTTGAATCTTCTTTATATTAAACTAGCATTAATTGTATACTCCAAAGCGTTTTACATGTAGCATAACAAATGTTTGTGATGTGTATGTATCACAACATTATTTTTTACAAAATGAGAACAGAATGTTTTGCCTGTAAACCTTTTGAGAAGACTTTGCCACTTGCAGGTATTAAAAGATGTTGAGAAATCACTGTCTGCATATGCTTAAACTTTCGCTCTCTTTCATGCTCTTGGATCTTTACATGGCAAAATCCAATGAAATCTGGCTTTGCTGTTACATAACACGGTGCAGTGCACTTCCAAATGCTGATGCCACCTTCCAGATAGCTTTGTTCTGGGCTGCTGTGAGGTAGTGCAAGGCTGGCTTATGTTCTATGCTTTGCTTTTTAAAGGGGGAGAAATAAAATGAGGAAAATAGGAAGGGGTATGTTGGTGTCCTGCGTGCCTTCAAGATTATTTGGGACTTTCTGCTGAAAGAAAAGTTAATTTGTGTTGAATACAGCTCACTGCTGAGTAAGTGGAGCATTGAGAGTTGTGTTAATTGGCAGTGGTGCCTGTTCTGCTAGCATGGTTTGTAGCTGGGGAGAGCTGCTCAGGAGCTGGTGCTTGCAGAACAGAGCTGTTTTGATGGGACACTTGCGTAGCCTGTTGGCTATGGTCTACTGAACTCTGCCTGTCACGTGCCAGTAGAGCCAAGGCTGTGTGTGCTGAGGTGCTGATGGCCAAACAGAAGGCAATAGAGGTTGCTTGCCAGGCAGACTGGCTGAGCAGGTCTGCTGCCCTTGTCCTGGATTGCCTGTCCATGCAGATGGTGAGATGGAGATCCATCAGTTGTTACATTCTTATAAACAGCTTTGCCCTGTCAGCCTAGGAAATCACAAATAACATGACAAATTTTAAAGTATTTCCATTCCCTACCCATGTAAGGCATTATTGCATATTATAGTATGGTGTGTGATTTTGGTGATGGATAGGGGCTAAACGTTTTCCTCAGTGGTGTTTGTGTGTGCCCACTGCCTGTGGGTACCTTCTGGAGGATGTCTTAGTGTCCCCAAAGCTTTCTGCAAGCAAGGATTGCTACTACACCTATGTTTCTAATCCACAAAGCAAAAAGCAGTGCTGTGGTGAAGTGATTAGGATGAAAGTAGGGTGAAAGTTGCCTTCTTTGACATGAAGAGGAGCCTTTGTCCCTGCATCTGCCCTGAGGCGAGTAGGGCACTACCCTTCACCCGTGTACTGTAAAAGAGGTGTATGGCAAGGCAGCATTGGCAGATTTCCCAGTACTTGAAATTTGATTATTTGAGACAGAAAATAGAGAAGTATTGCTAAGGCATTTCCCAATCCCCAGGTAAACAAATTAGAAACACTTATCTATGGGGGAGGTGAGGTGTCTTTTATTATTTTTTTTTAAAGGGCAATTGTCTTAAAACAAATACAGATGCAGGCAGGTTACTAATGCTAGCTGGAGTGTGGGGAGAGGGTACACTGTTCTTGCTCTGTTAAGTACTTTCCTTCTAAGACAGTGGGAAAAACCCTGCTAGACTATTGCCTGGTGTACTTAACTCTACAAATTGACAAACACTGAATTTTGTAGTCTGCTGTCACAACTGGAAAGATGTCCCGTGGTATCAGTTGGAACTCACCTGTTAATGGACTTAAGTAATTCAGTTTATGAGCATGGAAAAGCTGGAGTTTACGCGTGTTCCTTTCCCGTAGTCTTTAAAACCTCTTTCAAAGGTCTTTTAATAAAACCCTCTCTGCATAGGAGTTGAAACTGCGAATTAAAAAAAGTGTGTCAGGAAAAAACAAGGTTTACCAACCTTGAAGTATTTAGAATACTGCATGGGAAGTTGCAACTGAATAGTTTGCTCTTTTCAGAGCTGCAAATGTTGTGCATTACTGTAATCCTGTCTTGTGTAGTTGTAGCTCCTGGGTAGTGCAGAGCTAAATCGGCTGTAATAAGAAGTGCCATGTGTGGGAAATGTTAAAGTCTGTTTGGTAAGAAAATGCACAATAAGACTTGTGCAAAACTGTTAAAGTCTGGGCCAACTTTGTCCCTGTGTAATTCTGAAGCAAAGTAAATTGAAAACACAGTGGATTTCACTTCCTGTTTTCAGGCTTGGAGCACTTAACTTTTTCTCTTGGTAATGGACTGAAAGCACTTACTGCCCTGTTCTGGACCTCTCTGGCTTTATTGAACTGAACCACATTTTGCAAGTAAACATTTAATGTTCTAATTCTTGTTTGGAAGAAATAACCATATAGTAACCATTTCAAAGAATGAGAAATCTTCAAAGGGCAGGTGTAGCTATAGTACCTGAAGCTGCCTTGAATTAATTGGTGCAAGCTTCTTATCAGCCTTTGAATCCCAGGTCTGCTTATCTTCTGAATTAATGATGTGTCTGTACATCCTGCTGTTACATTCAGTCCTGTTTTAAAATAGGATCATAGGATACCAGGTTGGAAGGGACCTCAAGGATCATTTGGTCCAACCTTTCTTGGCCAAAGCATGGCCTAGACAAGATGGTCCCTCACTCTGTCCAGCTGAATCTTAAGTGTCCAATGTTGGGGAATCCACCACTTCCCTGGGGATATTATTCCAATGGCTGATTGTTTTCATAATGAAAAATGTTCCTCTTGTGTGCAATTGGAATCTCCCCAGGAGTAACTTGCACCCATCATCCCTTGTCTTTTCCATGTGACTCCTTGTAAAAGGGAGTCTCCATCTTCTTGGCAGCTATCCTTCAAGTACTGCAACATGGTGATGTGGCCTGCCCTAAACCCTCTCTTCTCCAGGCTGAACGAACCCTGTTTTCTCAGCCTTGCCTCATATGGCAGCTCCTCCAGTCCTCTGATCATCCTGGTGGTCCTTCTCTGGACCCTCTCCAGCCTGTCCCTCCTTTTTGTAGAGCAGGGACCAAAACTGAATGCAACACTCCAGGTGTGTTTGCCCAGTAGAGCAGGATGGTGACTTCTTGATCTCTGCTGGTGATGCCCTGATTGATGCAGCCCAGCATCCTGTTGGCTTTCTCTGCTGCTGCAGCACACTGTGCACTCATGTTTAGCTTGGTGTCCACCAGGACTCCCAGGTCCCTTTTCACAGAGCTGCTTTCCAGCCAGGCAGATGCCAGCCTGTGCTGCACTCCTGGATTATATTTTCCCAGGTGCAAGGCCTTACATTTGTCCTTGTTGAACTTCATAAAACTCTTTGTTTTCCCACTCTTCCAGCCTCCACAGGTCTTCCTGCAGTGTGGCTCTCCCTTCTGAAGTGTCCACTTCCTCACTCAGTTTGGTGTCATCTGCAGACTTTGTCAGGGTATGGTTGATTTCAACATCCAGATCATTTATGAAGATATTAGTGTTGGGCCCAATATCAGTCCCTGGGGAACCCCACCTGTGACAGGTTTCCAGTTTGAAAAAGAGCTATTTACCACCATCCTCTGGATGTGGTAATAGTGGAACCATAAAATGTTTTATAATTTTGCATTGGAGTAATTATTTTTTAAAAAGCCCTTATTGGAAAGTTGGGAATTATGATGTTGTTAGGCAACTTGCAGAAAGGGAATTTGGAGCAGGGCACTTGTAGAATGGTGTGAAGCACCCCTGCCCTCAGCCAGGGCTGGGGGCTGTGGGCAGGGCTTGCTCCTGCATGGCTGCTGTTGCTGGGATGGAAAACCAAGGGCTTCAGGCCTGTAGTGCTCAGCCTGCTGCAACTCAGAGAAGAGGGATCCAGAGGATTTAATGGGAAATTGGGTTAAGAGCATCTGGCACATGGAAGAAAGGCATTATGAAGAAGAAGAAGAAATATTTCTATTTTAATTGTATCTTTTTTATTCCTGAAATCTTGCTTTTTCACACTTCATGTTTCTTTGTTGAAATGGTTACTAACCTGGGCTTCCCAGAAGGTTGAACTGTCTGTTTGCTTGGACCAGCATCTATCTGTGTGCCACTGGCCCTTCTGACTTATTTTGCACTTCAGAGTTTCCCAAAGATCAAAGCTGCATTTACGAGAACTAGAGAGACATGATGCTGGACTAGGTCCAGATTCCTTGGGTTTGTTCTTATGCTATTAGCAGTAAATGCCTAGGTTGTTTTGCAGCCATGAACTCAATTTGCTGCACTTCTTCAGCAATGGGGACCTGGCACTGGTTTTGACTCTACTGCATTTATTTTATTGCAAACAGTGCACCATGAGTGAGAGGGAGAGAAGTGTTAAAATGATGGATTGTGAATGTCATTCTGAGTGTATGAAGTAAGCACTTTCAAACACAAAAGCTAGAAGTGACTGTACTGATGCAGTTAACGTGTGCCTTAGAGATAGTATCACAAAAAGTTAAGTGGTACACTCCATTCTTTCTCTAAAGTCTGCATTAGTTACTAGTGAGCTGGTCCCAAAAGTTATTGGCCAGCTTGGAGGCCTGGGAGGCTTTCGCGGGTTTGTTTGGTTTTTTTCTTTATTTTTGTTGCAAGCCCTTTAACTTGTGCTAATGAGGCTGCTGCTCGAAGACCAGGCTTTGGCTGCAGCTTTTGAGCTGCCTAAGGTAACACTTTGGGGAGTAATGAGGCTACCTACTCTCCCTGCTGAATCAAATACTTATCTGCTGCACGGTTGTTCAGACTGTTCACGGGTCAGTAATTGCTCTGTTTGATGGCGTGGCTCTGTTTTCTAAGTCTGTTCACCAAATTCCTCAGTTCAGAGCTGTTTTCCCAAAGAGCTGCCAAGCACAGAGCTTAGCTAAATGCAGAGGAGACTCTCTTCTTTCCATAGCTTTTTTTTTTTTTTTGCTGGAAGAAAGGGGAATAGCTTGGAGGAAAGGTGCACCAGCACACAAGGTGCCTTTCCTGGCAGCTCTTGCAGAAAAGATGTGTAGGTGTGTGGTCTCCTCTGGGTACAGATGTGCTTACAACACAATTGGAGTGTGTTTCATGAGGGAGCATGCATGCCATGGGTACTGTACAGTAGTTACATGTATGGCACTAAAACATGACTTTGGAAAATCTGTGCGTTTCCTAAGGAAAATGGCCTGCCCCTCAACTGTTAGCCAAAGTTCCCATGGCTTTCCAGTAATAACATCCTAGTGAGACCAAGCTTAGCTGCTGTAGCCTGTGTTTGTAGGAACTCCAAAGAGGTGGTAAAAACTGTACATTTTTTTGTTAACCCTACTTAACTGCAAATTATGGTACTTCAAGCTTCTGGATTCTGTCCCTGTTTTCATTCATATTAACGGAACCTACATAGACAGCTGCTTAATGCTGACTTCTTGTAACTGAGCCTGTTTTGGAAAGCCCTGGATCTCCTGCCAGCCTCCTGCTGCAGAGCGTACCAGAGTTCATGGCTTAGATACATAAATGTGTGGAGTAATTGTCAAAGTTCTTCTCTAGCACACTGGGTGGGAAGGAAGCAAATCTCAGACTCAAGTGAATTCCCTCGTAACCATATTATTAATCAAAATGGTTGATTTTTCTAAAAAAAAAAAAAAAAAAGATTCTGTGGATATAGGTGTAACTGAACAGTGAAAGAAACTTTACTGTAGAAATGCTTGAAAGTAAACTGGCATCCTAAGGCTCAGAACAGCACAGTTGAAGAAAGTTCCTTCGCCAAAACTGTGTAATCAAATGTGTAATTATGGGTTAAAAAATAATAATTCTGCACATTTGGATACTATTGTTGGGCACAGAGGACTTGCTTCAGCATCTAATAAAACTTCTTGAACCACCTGGGTCATGTACAGGCGTTGTTCCTGGCAAACGGCTCATGAGGACTGGAAGAAAGATACACTGTTCATTCCTCTACCTGGAATGGGAACCACAGAACACTTCTGGTCTCCATCACCCTGCTGTTCCCTTCTTCTGACTGTGCTTTGCCTTATGTAGGTTGTTCCAGGACAACCATGGAAGTGACTGAACTTTCAAAAAGGGCAGAAAGGATCTGTACATTGTTCTTCTTGGTCATAAGCCATCGCACGCCTGTTTTCAGCAAATGCTCTTTGGAGCTTCGGGAGTGTTTTCAGCATGAGAGATCTGTTCTGAGTGCCAGTGCTGCTGTTTAATTGTTCTCTTTGGTGTTCATATATGAGCATGCTCTTGAGTGGGAGGGCATGGCCTTATGCATGCAGCTGCAGGCCTGCATGATACAGGGAAAGAAGACTTTTATCCAAGTATTAAAACCAACCAAACAAAACTCCAAAGCCTTTTTTTTTTTTTTTTTAAGAAGCAAAAAGTAACTTTTTTTTTTTATGGAATAGGATAAAGGAAGGACAGATGGAGGTGCAAAGTTTCTGTTATGAGAGATGGAGTGACAGTGTCTGTTAAGATTTCGGAAAAACTGCTGTAGCAGTGGATTTCTCATTTATAGTTAAATTTAGGGTCATATTCCCTGACAGTGATCAATGTAATGAAAGCCGCAGTGAAGCAAAGGGTAGTCCAGGGAATATAACTGTTGGTGAAATATCTCCCCAAAATGTTTTCTACTGCTGTTTGACAACACTGACTGAATTATACTCTTTTCAGGCAATTTTAGTATTATTATGCACCAACTTGCTTAAATTTTCCTCCTTAGGGTAGGCAGCAGAGTATATCCTTGAGTTTTTCAGGTGTTCTCTGGTTTTCTGGAACTTGGCATTTTTCCCTAAGCCCTTTCCCTTTTTGTGAAGACATGTTAGAGCAGAAACACCTTTCTGCTTCTACATATGTGATCCCCTAGGCATATAGTAGCCTTGTCAGAAATGCAGAATGACAGGAGCACCAAGTCTTGCTTGCCACTTGAATAATTTTCCTTTCTCTTTTCTGTTCAGTGCTTTCTGTGCTAAACTTTCATAGAAGTAGGTCTAGAAAGTTAAGCATCAAGCTGTAACAGTAACTTGCTCACTAAATACTGTGCTCATGTACTCATTTTGTCAGGACTGTTGATGTAGGCTAATGTTTACACTTTAAAGGCTGCTGACTTTAACATGTGGGAATCCAAGACTCTCTTACCTAAAGAGATGTCTCCATGCCTTCTGCTTCCTACCGTGCTGATTTCAGCCAGTCAGGGGGGCAGGGCATGGGTGGAGATTGCTCATGTTTTTCTGCTGCTCATTTGGCTAAAGGTGAAGCCTTGCCTGCCAGCATAGGGCAATTGTCTGCTAATCTGGGAAAATCAGTTTTGTTTCAGTCAGTTGATAGAGGCAACAATCTCTCCACTCAGACTGAGCTTTCTCTCTCAGTGATAACTTGGAGGATGGCATTAGAAAGACAGACCACTGTCCTTTCCACTGCAGGGATTAAAATGTGTTATCTCTGGTCACACTCAGGATTTTACTGAGAAACAGACACCTGTCATTGTCCTGGGGCATCAAAACTCTGTTGAAGGGAAATAGCTGAAGTTTAGGAAGATGACTCTTGGATGTCACTAGTGTTTTAGTTCATGGAATACCTTACATGACCCACTGTACCGTGGATAAGGATGTTTGTCATTGCAGTGCTGTGACACTCCTCTCCCTTGGTTCAAGGTGCTGGCTTCTAACATGCCGGATGGAGTGTTCGGATGGTGAAGAAAGAGAAAATTGGGAATTAGCCTGCAATTTGACAAGGGATTTGAAGAGGTCTGTCTGGCATGCTGAGCTGTGATCAGTCTTTGATCCCTCTGAGCACTTAGCACACTGATCTTTGCTTGTTTAGCTCTTCCAGCTTATAATGTTTCACCTGCTCTACAGAAAACATGAACTGTTAGCTTCTCCTAATCCCTGCAGAAAGTGCAAGTAGGAAGAAACCACATTTAAAAAACAATTGAGAAACCAAACAGAGGAAACATCTATCAAAGTTTGGGACCATACTCTTGTAAAGTCAACTCTGTATAATATTTCATGGTGGTTTGTTTTTTAAAAAAGCACCTTTTTCTTTACCTGACCTTGTCACAGAAGCCTGTACCAAGTATTTTAGTATGCCCTTTTCCCATTATGTTTTGTATATACACATGCATTCCAGCTCTGCATGGAAATAGCTTTCAGATGACTCTGCCTTTTAAAGTCAGCTAAATAATGTTTATTAAAAATTAACTTCAAGGATGGAAATTCATCTTCCTCCCTGTTTCCAGCCCTGGCCTATTATGAGTGTTAGTGCCTAACCCTTCCCTGTGGCAGAGCTGCTCGCTCTTCATGGCCTAAATGTATCTAGGGCATTCTGCAGCAGCTCCAGCACGCTGTGTGTGGCTATTTTTGGTGATGTGGCTTTTGTCTAGCAATGTGAGAGAGGGGTGGCATATGCTCAGTGCTGGGCATGAGACTGATTTAAGGGTGAATGATGGGATTTGGTTTTAAAAAAATATATATACATTTATCAGTACTATAAAAAACCCTGTATAATATTACAACCATACAAATTTAATATGCTTGACTGCATGAGTTTTCATTTTCCTTTTTTATGTAATTGTATGCTCAGTGGACTGTGCATTAGAAAGTGAATTAGCCAGTTAATTTGCCCTCCATGTCAGTGACAGAATAGCTTTTACCTCCTCAGGCCCTGTGATCTGAACTGCGTATCAGAGTACACAAACACTGCTTTTTATTTTTAGAACCATTGTTGCAGGGAGGGTTGTTAAACCTGTTCTCTCCTCAAGTTTTTAGTTCTGTTTTACAGGCAGTATCAATGGGATGTTTTTGGACACGTTCTGAATGAGCTTAGTTTTGTTTGTTTGTTTTCCACACATTATATTCTGTACCTCAAGGGGAACACTTGGAGAACAAGTTACCTGCTCATCATCTGAACAAGGAGGAAAAAATGAATTATAATTCATCTTGAGTATTCATAATCAAAAATAATTAATGATTACACTCTGTTTTGCATTTGCAACTCAAACTACGCAGTGTTTAGCAATCTGACTCCCAGGCATTCCATAAAACTTTGTTGCTTCAGGCTCACAGTTTCACAGGAAGAGCTCTAGAGCCTTAGTTATTGTTTCTACCGTGGGGTAGCCATGTCCCCCATCTAAATTTTGGTCTCAGTTAAGAGGGGCTGAAGGAGAATGTTTGCATCAGAACCAATAATCTGAATAAATGAGATGCTAAAAAGAGTGGAAAGTAGAAATGTTTTCATCTGAAGGTAAAGAAAGCCAACTGTGTCCTGGACTGCATCAAAAGAAGCGTGGCCAGCAGGTCGAGGGACATAATTCTCCCCCTCTGCTTCACTGTCCAGTTCTGGGGTCCCCAACACAAGAAGGACATGGACCTGTTGGATTGAGTCCAGAGGAGGCCACAAAGATGATCCAAGGGCTGGAGCAGCTCTGCTATGAAGATGGGCTGAGGCAGTTGGGGCTGTTCAGCCTGGAGAAGAGAAGGCTGAGGGGAGACCTTGGAGCACCTTCCAGCTCCTGAAGAGCTGAAGGAAAGCTGGGGAGGGGCTCTTTACAAGGGCTTGTAGTGAGAGGATGAGGGGTAATGGCTTTAAACTGGAAAAGGGGAAATTAAGATTAAATAATTTCTTCCTAACGTTTAATGTGAGGGTGGTGAGACACTGGAACAGGTTGCCCAGGAAGTTGTGGCTGCCCCATCCCTGGCAGTGTTCAAGGGCAGGTTGGATGGGGCTTGGAGCAACCTGGTCTAGTGGGAGGTGTCCCTGCCCATGGCATGGGGGTTGGAACTATATAGTCTTTAAGGTCCCTTCCAACCCAAACCATTCTATGGTGGAGATCCAAGGTTTGAGAGGCTAAGTGGTGTTGGCACTCCTGGGGTTATCATTCCTGTGGTCACATGGGAAGGCCCTGACAGGACCAGGTGCTCAATCCCACCCTTGCAGGCTCCCTGGACATATCACAGCCACAAGGCAGCTTTTTGTGTTGAAGCCCATCTTTGACAGTGGTGACAGGACAGACCTTTGACTTCTGTGGGCCTTTATAAGCTCATGTGGATAGGCCAGTGTGCAGAGTGGGTGGGAGATGCCCTTGTGCCACACATGAGTACAGCAGTTGTTATGGCTTAGTGAATTACTATTGTAGAAACTGAATGTTTATAAGCTGTTGGTGTTGAAACAGGAGGTCTAATGATGGCATGATCTTGTTGCTGTGACAAATTCTATTTCAATTATTTTGTAACAAAACTTACAAGAATTTCAGAGCAGAATTAGGTTTGGTCATATTACATAGATGTGTTTTATATCTCTCAGCGCAAAGTAAAACACGACAGAAAATGTGACACTAGCACAGGTATTTCTTAAAGTCTGGATGGAATGTGCTGTTAGCATTATGTCGAGGATGGGGAAGTAACACAGCAGTTGCTGTTAAGCTGCTGGTGACTGATCTGCCACGGTGTTGGGCAAAGTGTTGACATTAATGACCACTGTGCCATTTGTTATCAAGCCAATAGAGACATGCCAAGAATTGCCTCATGTCCAACAAATGCTGAAATGCCAAATAGCATACCCAATACTAAAATCTTAGAAATACCTAAAAAACCAATCTACTTATGTACAGGTGCAAAAATCCTTCACTAAAACCAAGGCCCCATTTCAATTCTTTATCTGAAAATGCGTGTTGGTTTTTTTGCTGTAACTGATTTCTGCACTAAGCTGTTTTAAAAGGAGGGTTGGGTACGTGGTGGAGATCTTTTAAACTATTGAAGAGCTGTCCAATGCAAACATGGATCCTCCAGTGTCCTACTTCTCCATTTTATTTGGAGGCAGGTGGGGGCAGGCTGCCCCAGGCCTCCCTGCCAGGCGGAGGGTTTCACAGTAGGAAGCGGGGCAGTGTGGTAGGCAGCTGCCAGCTCCAACGGGGCCTTGAGCTGCTTAGCAGGGGCTAAGCCCAGATCTACTGACGCAGAGCACTGGGAAGTGCTCGGCAGACTTCGCCCCCCTCCCTGTCCTTGCATATAATCTCATGATGCTGTGGATGTGACAAACTCCATTTTGATCAGACGTTGGACCAGACGTGATGAGAGCCCGTCCGAACTGACCTCAAAAGGATATTTCGGTGGCACGTGTTGTCGACGCTTTCTGAAGCTGCACCTTTTCCTTCCGTGGCACCTCCTCCTCTCTGTTCTGGGTTTGCATAATTGGTGCCCTGAATTTTTCAAATGTAGGATGGGAGCCTGAAGTCATGCATGTCGGGTGACATGGATCATGCTTTGGATTCATAGTAGATGGCTACGTGCAAATGGGTGTACAGTACTGAACAGAATGGATGAAATAGGTAAGGACCTTGCTCATCATGTTTCGAGAAATAATCCTTTTAAATAGCTTCCCAATTAAAATTTGTAAATGGAAAACACTGTTAGCTCCATATCCATGGGAGATATGTGGCATTTTTCCTTTGTACTTTCACTTTCAAATTAATTGTAAGGACTCTAACATGATGCAAGGGGTTGCAGAAGAGTAATCTCTGAGTATATGAATCTTTTAATATGTTTTTTTAAAAGATACATTATCAAATTGAGTATTTTATCTTTCTTCACTATCTACTGTTAATAACTAAGTAACTCACTGTTACTTAGAAAACTGATTGTTTTCCAAACCACCAAACTTCTTATTTAAGTTGTCTTCTTAGTTATAAGTAGACATATTCTTACTATATAGTGTAGTTATCTACTTGCTCACAACATCAATCAGTCTAATTAGTTTTAACTTCAAATTTGTGAGACAGATGGAAGCTGAGGATGGTAACATGCAGAGCAGGAAGGGGCCTCTCTGTAATGAAATCCTTTACAGAAGCTGGGGACTAAACTTGCTAAAGCAGCTACAATGCAACATCCCCAATTCCAAAAGTAGCAACAACGTTGGTATCAGAATGTTTCCTTTATCTGCCCTAGGCCAAACAGCTGGAGAAAGATGTTCTGTGCCGTGGAATTTCTCCATGAGACGTGATTCTCCAAATGGGGAATTAACAGAGCTTTTTGTAACCCTTAATCTCTTTAGTTATTCAAGTTTGTACATGCAGAACATGAAAACAAGAGTATTATTTTGTGTTTTCCCTTCTACCTCCACTTAGTTTATTTTCTGGCAACTAAACCAAGCAAATACTATTTTAAAAAAACAAACCTTTCTGATGAAGATGCTTTTTTGCTGTCTCATTTTGTCATTCAGTGTGTCTGTTTTCCTCTGTAGTTGCCTGCTGTGTTTACTTTGTGAACTTTGGATTATGCCATGTGGCTGTCCTTTTTGCTTGCTAAGAACTGTCTCTGAGATAATAATTACTTGCTTTTTTCCTTTGCTTTAAGTGCTGTGTAACATGTCTGGAAGGAGCCTGATACCCAACAGTAGCTTGATGCCACCGTGCTATGTGCAGCACCTTCACCTGGCCCGTGTCCCCTTGTGCTGGTGGCAGCTCCCAGGCCTGCACAGAAATGTGGCTTTTTTCATTTGCTGTGTCCAGGTTCCAGTTGCAACAGGTTGTTTTGGCTTTGGTGGTTGGTTTTTTTTTTTACAGTTGGTATCTGGCATGTCAGGCTTTAGAGCTAAGGCGGAGGGGTGGAAGCCAAGACATATCCTGCAATGAGGGGACAGCACATCCAGGTGTTGCCCTTCGTTGAGGTGGGGTGGCAGTGGTCCTGAAGTGCTTGCTCCTCATACAGTCCCATTCCAGACAGCACATCCCAGCACAGGCTGCATGTGTGTGCACTCCTTGCAGTTAGAGGTCCTGGTAAATATTGCCTGATTGCATGTCTGCAACTTTGATTTGCTTGAATCGGGGCTGTCATACTGGGATTTTTCTGAAAGTGAATTGAGTGGAAGGTCCTTTAATCTCCAAATCATGTTGTGAAGATTTGACAATGAATTATCTGGTGGTTTTTTGAATGTGAAGTGGGGCAAATGAAACAGTGCTCCTGAACACAAAGGATTGCTAGCACTGTTGATGGCTTACTACTGTACATGCACACTTCAGTGTTTTCCCTGGTGGTTACAAGAATTTGTCCTTTTTTTTATTCTTGAGCTCAGATTGCAGGCTTTTTCTCTTGGGAGTGGAGGATTTATAGAGTGGAAGGAAGGGGATTCTGACCTGGGGAGTAGTTGTGAGAGGAGCAAGCAGTCGCAGTAAGCTGAGACCACCCACTTCACTTTAATGTCAGACATAAGTGGGAACTTCAGACCTGAAAGGCTGTTGCTTTCATCTGTTACATCATTGCCAAAATCTCTGGAAACCGAATTAATCTGAAATACTAATACTGGTTACAAAAGCAGTGGAATTCTGCAGGTAGCAGGTAATGTTGCAAAGTGGAAATGGAAGTATAATATAATAAGAAAAATATTATTGGAGGATGTGAACAGAAACAGTATTTCATTATAAGGCCTTGATTGTATGGCCTGATAGAAACCAAGGCAAACCTTTAGGCTGTTGTAACTTATGTTAATATGATGTCTTTATTTTTTAAAATAAACAAATGTAATGATAGAATTATGAAATTAAACAGGAATTTCCTGTATTTTGGGGCTATTTTAGTATAAAAGAAAAATATACAGCCAGTATCAAATTCCTCAGTACTTATAATGAGAAAATACGAGAGAGGATTTTCGCGTTCTCTTGCTGTTTATTCAGTGCTGTCATGTATTGGTAATCAGTGTCACAAATTCAGAGCTGCTGCAGTTTTTAAAAAGCAGTGACCAACATTTGTCAAGGGGAAACAAAAGCCGAGGCCAAGGCTGTGTGAGACAATGCAGAGGGAGGGGGGAGGCTGGAGGGGCTGGTACGTCCACAGGCACATCTCTACATGCATCTCCCAAGTACTTGTGTTCCCCACCCCCTGCCCTAGTTGTTAACAGAATGATGGCATTGAGTAGGGAAACTGAAGGTGCCATTCCTATGAAATCCAGGGTCTGCCTGTTTGTATGATGACTTTTCAAAACCAGGGTTCATGTAGTGAAGTACAACTTCACTTGAGTCCCTCCTGCTTGTGGGCAGGGACGTGTGACACTACCAGGATGAGAAGCCCATCAAAGATCTCCAATAACCTAACTACCTCTTTGATCAAATAACAATGATAATGCTTCTTTCCTTTGGTATATTTTTCCCCCCCCCCCTACAAAAAGGTGTACAGATTCCTTGGTCAAAAAGCAAAAAAAACCCCAAAACAACAACAACAACAAAACCCCAAAACCCATAAATCAGAATACAGATGAGGTAGTTGCTGCTTGTTCTGTCTATGGAGATAGGATGGAAGCAATTTTTTCTAATGTATGCAGAGCACGTCCCAGCTCAGACAGAAAGCAGATCTGTTCCACATATCTGAGGCAAAAGAACCAAAACGACTTTGTTGTTTTTTTTTCTAAGCAGTAAAAGATTTTAAATACTAGTGTTGCTGAGCAACAAAGCATCTTGGAAAAAGACATTTATTCACCTGCATGAAACCTGTATGCAGCTTGTTCTTTGGAACAAGCAGTAAATTCATGATGAAAAACTGAGACTTTCAGCTTTGCTAACAAATGGATTTTTGGAAAATTTATCCTTTTTTTTTAAAAAAAAGCACAATGTTTTACTGTGTTTTTATGCCATTTTGGAAATTACAATTATGCTATTAAATGAAAGCCTAAGGGCATAGGAGACTTAGCTTGTGATGATACATGCTCTTTAGTCATGAAAAACAAATGTAGAGGTGTTAATAAATGGCTTCTACTTGTACTTCTACTTCTGTAGTGTTGTTTTGGGCTTTTTTAAGCTATCAGAGGATGCCAAGAGGAACAGTAAATTTACAGGGACATGTAGCTTTGACTTTCAAGCTTAGGTGATATTTTTAACACAAGGAAGCCAAAAAGGCATTTGAAGTGACTCTCAGCTATTTTTAATATGTCTAGCACTTTAAAAAAATCCATATAATCCTCTTCAAACAGATGGCTGCAGTGAGTTAAAGTCCCACGCTAGGATTTGGGCTTTTACCTGATGCTGAAACCAATGTCATGACACAGGGATGCATCACTGAGTTTGGAGCTTTGTTTGAAAAACAAGAAAGAAAAAGGCTGCAGGGAGCTGTGGGGTTCCTCTGGATGCTGAGTTGTCTGTTAGTTTTATTTCTTTAGAATTTATGTATCGTGTCATGTATTTTTCCAGCCTGTATTGGAAAATACAGTTGGTGTCACCTAGCTAAGTGTTCACAAACTTTTTTTTGTGTGAGGGAAGAAACATAGGAAGCTAAATTCTTCAACTTCAAATCTTGTAAATACTGGAGCTGCCTAACTGAAGGCAGAATTCAAGTTTTTGTTTTAACTGTATGTAAAGGTAACCCAGGAACACTTGGGGGGTACTGCTGAGGTGAGGAGGAAGATGTTTGTATTATTCCTAACTAGAACTAAATCATGCTTGCTTTTCTTTTCTTTTTTTTTTTTTTTTTTTTTTTTTCCCCCAGCAGGACAGCTGGCCCTTGTTTCTGTAGCACTACAGTCTTGAGAGATGGTGACAGAGCATTGGTGTTCTTGTCCAGATAACTGGAAATGATTTAATAGAGCTGGTGATTAATGGAAGAAAGGCATACTATTTCAGTGTGCTTGTTTTCTGCACTTTTTTAATGGTAAAAGGAGGTAACAGAGTGGAAGGTTAAAGTGTTGACACGTTTAAGTTTTTACAGTTAAGTCACTTAGTAGCTAAAATTTATCCCCAGTGCATTCCAGCAGTTAACCAGAGATTAATTCGAGCCAACTAGACACAGAACTAATAGTTTTTCCTCAATTTAACATTGAAGTGTACCAAAATGTATTTTAACTTAGCAAATACAAAACCCTTTTCTGACTCTTCTACTATCTATTTCTGAAATACATACATTTCAAGGGAATGTATTGTGTTCAGCAGTGATGGGAGGAGTGTAGCCTCAGTGGGTGCTGCCCAGGGACTCTGAGGATGCACTGTTCTCTGCCATCAGTTCTCCCCAGGTGTACTCAAGCATTTGTGCCAGCCTTCTCACTCGATTTTGTTACCAACTGCAGCACTCAAGGGGCTGAAGTTACATGAGTATTAACAGGTAGAGAAGTCTCAAGTAGCCTGGTAAAAAAGGACCTGAACTGTGGGGTGGTGAAAGCTGCATTTTGGACACAAGATTTTAATGTGGTGTATTGAGATGCATTCCAGAATTCCTTATGTTCCCCTAGTTATCATAGCGTAGTCTAGGTCCTTCCCAGCAAGTTGAAGGACAAAATATATACTGGAATATAGAAGATTTTCAAGAGATGCCAGGGAGATTCTTCACTGAAAGCTGAAGAAGTCCTAGTGGCTCAGAGCATCTGGTGTTTGTAAGGCTCTTGCTGCAAAGCGTTCCTTAGTGCTCTTATTTTATTGCTCTGATACCTGCAAAAAGCACTTGGACAAGAGCAAGCATATAGCTAACTTACTGATGGCATGTTGAACTTTATCATCTTCTTAGTGAGACCATACATACATGAAAATATTTCGTACTATTCTGGGAGTGTTTCTGTTTTCTCATAAAATTTAGGATAACTCTGGGCAATTCTTAAGAGGGCATGTGGGAGGTAAGAGCTGTTCTTGTGGATGCAGTCACTTGAGAAGCTGAGTTTCTTTGGACTTCAGGGACAGGTTGCTGTTAGGCATGTTGGCACATGCTAGATTTAATCTTTAAAAAGCTGGTGATGTGACACGGTCAGTTTCTATGATTTTATACCCCACTCTGCTCACTTCACTCAGATAGCTTTTCAGCTTGGTGACATGCCCCTGCTCTCAGTTTAATGCTGCTTCAGCTAGACTACTGCAGAGCGAGCCAAGAGTGCATTAAGAGGGGTATTGGGACAGGGAGTAGGAGGTTTTAATGTGTTACATCCATTAGGAATGTCCTGAACATGAAGTATTGCTGCTGGGCCTGCCAGATGAGTAGTTCAGAAACTAGGTTATTGGGAATAACTTGGTACTGTTGCAGCCACAGATTATTTGTAAGCTTTTAGCTGAGGAAAATACAATGTATTTGTGCTGAAGTGTACTATTGTTTTGAACCATGATAAATACAACATCTCTGCTGCTCTAATCTATACTTCTGCAAAGGCAGAGGGGTATTGATAGCCTTATGAGGAGAGGTTTGGAGGGGGCACAGGAGTAACTTTGACTAATTAAATCATAACCAACGCTTTCCCTCAGCTATGTGAAATGCAAATGTGGCTCTTAATCCTGCAGACTTTAATAGCCTGAATGCACACATGGAAGCAAAGATGGTATTCCATAGGACTGCAGCAGACCAAAATTATACACCTAAAAATTACCTGTAGACAATCATAGGCTCATCCTGGTTGAAAAGGACCTTGAAGATCAAGTCCAGCCGTAACCTAAATCTACCTACCATAACCTCATCTACCCGTTCAGTGCTTAAATCATGTCCCTAAGCACTATGTCTATATTTCTTTTAAGAACTTCCAGGGATGGTGACTCCACCACATCCCTGGGCAGCCTGTTCCAGTGTCCAACCACTCTCTCAGTAAAGAAATTCTTTCTAATATCCAGTCTGAACCTCCCTTGGCACAGCTTCAGGCCATTTCCTCTCGTCCTGTCATTATTCACTTGAGAGAAGAGGCCAACTCCCACCTCCCTACAGCCTCCTTTCAGGTAGTTGTAGAGAGCAATGGGGTCTCCCCTCAGCCTCCTTCAAACTAAACAACCCCAGTTCCCTCAGCCTCTCCTCATAGGACTTATTCTCCAGACCTTTCACCAGCCTGGTAGCTCTTCTCAGGAGCCACTCCAGCAACTCTTCATCCTTCTTGCAGTGAGGGGCCCAGAACTGCACACAGGGCTGGAGGTGCAGCCTCACCAGTGCCCAGCACAAGGGCATGATCACTGCCCTACTCCTGCTGGCCACACTGTTCCTGATGCAGGCCAGGATGCTGGTGGCCTTCTTGGCCACCTGGGCACATGCTGGCTCATGTTAAGCTGGCTGTCAACCAGCATCCATAGGTCCTTCTCCTCCCTGGAGCTGGAACAGTCCAAGTGGCCAATGAGTCTCAAGCACTGTCTGTACTTCTGTAGCTTTTGCACAGTGGCCAAGTGAGAGTTGGGCCCCTAAGCCTCCCAGCCAGTGTTAGCAAGCTTGTTTTGCTTAGTGAAGCTCTGCCCCCAGACACCCAGGGGGTATCAGACTTGTGCATGATGTAGAGAAGTCTGTGTGACCTTGCTCAGTTTGTCAGCCTTGAGTGAGTGGAATGCCCAGGATTTATGGAGCCTGTTCAGCTGTCCTGGCAAAAGGAGCATTTTATCTCTCTGTCTAGTCATGGTGAAATGTGTATATTTCCAATAACAGAAGCATCTGTAAATACAGGCAAGACAGGGAAATACAGTTTGTGCTTATTGGGATCTTTCCTCACTGCTTTGGACAGGCTGGTATGGTGGCCACGGGGCCTCTCAAGGCTGCTGTAGTGTTGAGTGTGTATTAGCCCTTCTGCCCCTTTTTTGTTAAAAACTGCTGCTCCTGTCTTCTAGGCATGGAGAAGGGTATGGAAAGGGTGAGGACAAGAAGCAGTGCAAAGACATTGGACCCTCTCTTTTCCTCTTCCCCAGCCTGAGCTTCTGCTTTCTGCTTGGTTTCACCTTAGGAAGCCTTTCCCTTAGGAAGGCAGGGACTGGGCCCGGGGCTCCACATGCTGATGCAGAAGGATTGTATGATTTCCTTTCCTCTCCAGCTCTCTTAATGAACATTCACATTGCTTAATCTACACAGCTCTGCCTGCCTGCATGCCTTCTCTTGTTACAGCCTCTAAAATAAGTGATTTAAGATTTTGATAATTATATACCTTGCAAAACTCATTTAGATAATTGTCTTGCTAGAGTCAATGCTCACTTATTCACTAGTTAGTTTTGTGGAAAGATGTAATATGATAATATTGATGGCAACACTAGGGCTGGATTTGGTGCTTGCTTTTGGGACTTGGGGAACTCTCTTAGAGTGGAGCTGAAACCTTTTCACAGTAAGTTTACCTTGTGGAAACAAGGAGTATAATTTTTGAGTAGGAGGATGAATTATTTCTTGTTTGTTGGTTGAATTTTTTAAAATTTTCTGATTTAACTCAGTGCTGCTTTATCCTGGCCTCTCTGGGATTCATTGTTCACCTAGTCCACAGTCAGCATAACACAAAGAGCTTCTGGAAAACATACACTGAAGGTTTTCCTACACTTCAATACTAAACAAATACAGTAATAACGTAAAAAAATCACGTCATAGAAAGCATTAAAATAGTATTTCTAAAATATAATCTCAGATTAAACCACTTTGGGATTTTTGGTGGTGTTTATAACCTCTCTGGCCTCATACCTGGCAGTTTACTAACAACATCTGTGGGGACTGATAAAAGAAGGTGCAGTCAGACATCTCCACAAACAAAACTGTAAAGACAAGTATGCTTCTGCACATGGTTTTGTGAAGACCAGGGGAAAAAATCAACCAAAACAAACAAAAACCCCCAACCACAGATGAGAGAGCTGCCAACTGTTATGTAAATGTAGAGAAATCCTTGGAAATCTGCACTAAGATGTCTACATTTTGAATATGCAGTCAAGCACTTCGCTGTGGGGAGGGAGGCCCACGTTAAGCTTTTTTGCCATCTTTGGAATTCGTAGTTCAGCAACTGTTTCTCAGCTGGTCCATTTAAGCCTGAGTGCATCTAGTGAAAAGAGCTCTTTTGTGGTGTGTGTGGTTCATTGACCAAGGTGGCTGCTTAAAAACAGGGGTGCTGAGTATTGTACATCATGTCACCCCTTGCTTTTACCCCGACTGACCTTGCAGCTCTGCAGAAGAGAGCACATAGAGACATTAATTAGCCCACACATATTAGTTCAGGTCACTTCCATGGCTTAGACTAAAGGAGGGAGAGGAATATAAATGCAAATGTTTTCAACCATTTGCTTTTAAGGGAAGGATAGAGCATGCAACCCTGGGCTGCTTGCTGCGTTACGGTGAGTGTTGGTGATGCATTCATTGCCTTTTGGTGGTGGGGTGTGAAGTGCAATTGGCTGGTTGGCCACCTCTTAGCAGGAGCAGCCCGAGCTGTAGGGGAAGGGGCTGTCATATCTTCATGGTAGGATTAGGGGCATTGTGAGGTAAGGGAGTGGGATGAAATATCTTGGGCACTTCTTTGTATCCAGGATGTTTTGTGGTAGGAATTGTTAATAGTTAATGATCCATGGAACACAGTGAGCTTCAGATCTCATCAGGCATGTGTTAAAAACAAACAAACAAACAAATACAAACAAAGCAAAACTTTTGAAAATAATTTTATGAATAAATATGAAAAATGTACATGTTACACTGTAGTTTAATATTTGTCCAGTGTTTCATGTGTTTAGAAAACTAAGTTCTTGTAAGACTTGTTTTAAAACATTTTTTGGGAAAAAAATTGTTACTGGCCCTATAGTAGCACTTAGACTCCAGTGAATTTGGAACATATCCAACACTTTTTGGATGGTATTATTAAAATTGGAGAGGTATTTTGTTCCCATTCAGGTACTGTAGTCCCTTCTGATTCGTAACTAGCTCTGAGGAGGCTGTGGTTATCTGTTCTGTCTGTCCCTGTGACCTACCTTACTTTCCTGTTTCATCAGGCAGACCCAGAATAAGAGTCTGCTCTGTGGCAGTGATTAATTCCTCAGTTCAGATCAGATCTGATGAAGAGTCTGAGTGTGCTTGAGTATATGCAGAATGGTCTCTTGGCTTCAAGAAGGGCCCCAAGTCTAAGCTTATATAGAGGAGCAAGTGCTTGCAGAGCAGAGGCTTGGGTTGCTGCCACACTGCAGAGAAGTTTTTAACATTACAAATGTATAAGCTTTTTAGCTTCCTACTAAATATGTCATGTGGCCTGATTCACAGTAGCACTGCGTGATGCATGGACTACTGGGAGTACAGTGTCCTTCTCCCTGGTTGCTTACTGTCTTCTAATCATTACAGCATCTAATCCCAGATTAGATGTTGAGGAAGAGGAACAGATTCCAAAGCCAGTCACAGTGTTCATTGGCTTCTGACCAGATGACTCCCTAGCATGTCTTTAAGAGATTTCCTTGGAACATCCATAGAGGATTATTGTTCTAGCACAGATCTGAGAGCATGACAAATTCATGTCATCTAAATATAACATTAATTCTTCCAAGGAGAAGATCATGTAAACATCTAGAATGTTTTTTTTTTATTATTATTTTTACAATATTACCAGAGTAATCTTCTCACATAATCATGTTCACTGGCACATGTAATTCAGTATATTGCCTGAATTTCTTCCAAACAGGGAACTGACAAGTGATCCGTCCTCTTCACTAGAACTTACATTCTTTTCAGGTAGTATGATATTGTTGTGCCCTTGCTTTGTTCCAGTATATGCTGAGCACAGCTATGGGGAGAAGAACGATGTACATCCTGCAGGTGGTAACAAATTGCATACATTTAGCTAAGTCAAATTGCATAGGCCTAGCCTTCTACCAAAATTAAAATAAGTTTACTCATTGCTGGTAATCCAGGGAAGAAGATGCACTCCCTTAATTTTTATTATTATTTTGCATTATTTATCAACAGAAGTCAGGCAGACTTCTATTCAGGAAAAAAGCTCTCAAAATTAACTCCCAACTCAAGATCAACTCTTACTGGTTTGTGAGATTTATCAAAATAGAATCAAATGTAGACAAAGTAAAGTTTTTATATAAAGTGCAAAATAGTCTATTTTCTCCCTACAACCTCAAATTAATTAAGTTAATATTACTTATTTGTCATAATTTCCTTAACTAGATGTAGCAATAGCAGGAGGTTTAACTGGTATAGCTAAATTTAGACTGTTCTTAACTTGCAGGTTAGGAGGAGTTGACAGCTAGGACTACCTACTGCTAATTATGTAGGCATGAATATCAGTTCACTGTGACATTAATTACTGGTAATTACATATAGTTTGAGAATGCATGTATTTGGGATTGGTTTTTGTTAGTCACTTTTGGAACTTGAAGAATGAAGGGTAACTCAGCCCCTTCTCTCTCTGGCTTAGCGTGGGGGCTCTGATGTGGCCTGATCTAGAATCAGGGGCTGTTGTTCAGGGCAGTGTCTAAGTGCCAAGCAAAGATCTCTGTGCCCAAAGATCTGACAGTTTGAAAAGCTGTGTGAATGTTGGCAATTGGCAAAGGATTGTGCTTCTCTTGATAAATAATTTTAAAAGTAGTCTGCTGGAGAGCTGTGATGGCTGGGATACTTCATATTCTTTAGAGGCAGCGTAATTCCCATCCAAGATAGTCTGCATTGTGTGAGAGCACTGAAAAGAATTATAGTTTAGCAAGGAAGGCCTTCACTTTGTCTTACTGTGATGGCCACAACCAGTTCCTCAGTCACTTGTATCATGAGACCTCACTGAAGGTCACAAGCAAGTTCTTAATTCATATTCAATTCATACTCAGCGTCACAGTGATGTTAGACCAAGAAGTCAGAAGATCTTGCGTATTTGTTGCTTTATTTTTTTCATAATCTATTTTTGTGCTTTCTAAGCCCTGAAACAAAACTGTTCCTGGTCTCTTCCTAACCTACTCCAAAGCAAAGCTGTTTAAAAGGAATGATGATACCAAGCTGGATGGTGCAGTCCGTATGCCAAAGGGACAGGATGCCATCCAGAGGGACCTGGACAAGCTGGAGAAGTGGGCCCAAGTGAACATCCTGAGGTTCAACAAGGCCAAGTGCAGGGTTCTGCACCTGGGCCGGGGCAACCAGAGACATCAATACAGGCTGGGGGAAGACAGGCTAGAGAGCAGCCCTGTGGAAACAGACCTGGGGGTACTAGTGGATCCAAAGCTGGACATGAGCCATCAATGTGCAACTGCAGCCCAGAGGGCCAACTGCATCCTGGGCTGCATCAAAAGAAGTGTGGCCAGCAGATCAAGAGAGGTGGTTCTGCCCCTCTACTCTGCCCTGGTGAGACCTCACCTGGAATACTGTGGCCAGCTCTGGAGCCCCCATCACAAGAAAGATCTGGACCTGCTGGAGCGTGTCCAGAGGAGGGCCAGGAATATGATCCAAGGGCTGGAGCAGCTCTCTTATGAAGACAGGCTGAGGGAGTTAGGGTTGTTCAGCCTGAAGAAGAGAAGGCTCTGGGGGGACCTCATAGCAGCCTTCCAGTACCTGAAGGGGGCCTACAGAAAGGCTGGGGAGGGGCTTTTTACAAGAGCACATAGTGATAGGACAAGGGGTAATGGTTTGAAACTGCAGGAGGAGAGATTTAGGTTAGAGACAAGAAGGAAATTCTTTAGTGTGAGGGTGATGAGACACTGGAACAGGTTGCCTGGGGGAGTTGTGGCTGCCCCATCCCTGGAAGTGTTCAAGGGCAGGTTGGATGGGGCTCTGAGCAACCTGGTCTAGTGGGAGGTGTCCCTGCCCATGCAGGGGAGTTGGAACTCGATGATCTTTAAGGTCCCTTCCAACTCTAACCATTCTATGATTCTATACCACTTTTCTCACTCACCTGTCATGATCTGGGCTTGTGAAGCAGAGTATGGGCAGCAGAGTGAACACCCAGCATCTGAAGGAATCCACACCCAGGCTTGTCATCAGACCATGCATAGTGGGGGGCTTGTCATCTGCAGAGCCCTGAGAGGCATTTTGGGTCTAAAGTTAGTGGGTGAAAAGAGAAAAAATAGGGTGGGCAGGTAAAGAGGAGGGCTTGTGCTCTGTATAAAGGAATAGCTTTGCCTTGGGCAGGTGACAAGTCAGCAGAGATCTGTGGGTAAGGAGCACAGATGCTGCTGTAGTCAACATCTGCTGCCAACCTCCCTGTTAAGAAGGGGGTTATGCTGCCTTCAGGCAGCTGGAGGGAGCCTCACAGTCACAGGTGCTCACGGGTGTCTCTCAACCACTTTTCTGGAAGGGCAATGCAGCTGGATGCTAGAAACCAGGAGATGAGTTCAGTACATCCCACAACAATTCTTGATGCATGTGGTCAGTGAACTGCCAGAAGACATTTCTGCTGGACCTGGTGCTTACAGATAAGAACTGGTGGGTGATGTAAAGGTTGAGGGCACCTTTAAACTGCTGTCTTGCAGACCATGGAACTGCAGAGTGCTTGTCTCTAGTTGCATCAGCTTCTGGCATTGACATTCTATTAAAACCAAGAAAATGCTTGTTGGAAGTAAAAAGTGCTGATGAGTTTGTTTTGGTCTTTTTATTTTTTTTAGTTGCAAAGCTGGCACAGCAGTAGCCAAGCACCAATGAAAGTAAGTCAGCTGGCACTTCAGGTTTCGGAGCTAATGTTTTAAAGTGTCTTGGACAGAAACAGAGTGCATCTTGTTATTGTGTCCTCTGTTGTATAGCTGTGATATGAATCCTTATTGTTCAGAACATAGATAGTGATGGTCTGGAGTTGCTGGCTGTGCTGATCAGGGGGGCTGTGGAGCAAGGTGATCTCTCTCACACATCAGCACCTTCTGTTGACTATTTCAAAGTGATTGACTTTGAAACAGCCATTCTGTGAATGAAGACAAACCAGGAAGGTGGACATGCATTATGTTATTTTAGTCACATTTCATAGAGCTTTCATCTTTTTGTAGCCTGGAACCTCAATAGTGCTGAGCTACTGACTGCTCAGACCTGTGGAAAATGCTGCTTTCTCATAGACTAAATGGATGAGACATGAGTTTACCAAGAAGGGAGATGTCCTGAGATAAAGTGGCAACATATGATATCTGCTCTGAAAGAAACAATTTTTGAATTGCAGCAAAAGTGTCTGTCCTGGTCTGAGCCAGGATGAAGCTAATTTTGCTTTTACTGTTTTGTTTTTGTTGTTTTTTTTTTTTTACTTCAGTAAGCTCTCTTTTAACTAGCAATAATTGTTGTCTCTGGTTTAATTGCCGATCCTGAGTCAAACTGTGACAGCATCCCAGTCTGGTTGGATAGTGCAACAGGTATGCATATGGAAAAGGAGTTTGATGGAAAGATGGGCAGGTACAGGGTATGAGCAACTACAGCCTGATGGTGATCTGGATCAGCAGGAAGAGGGGCACTGTGTGAGCGGATTTATGGAGCATGGTTGTGAGGAGCAAATGCTCTGCTCTTGAGTGAAACTCAGCATAGCAAATTGTCCTAGCCTTGGTTCACTCTGGAAGACTGCCAGAATGATGGGTAGCACTAATGCCCTCGTCTGGAGCTGTTTGCAATTGGTGAGACTCCATTAATTACAGAAGTCTCTTCTGAAATTCTAGTGGGGTTTTGCTAGTGTTTAATCTCAGGAAGTTGGTCATTTTGAGTCTCTATTGTAGTCCTTTGTGATTAAGAATATTTTTATGAAGGAGTGAAACAGGCTTGATGAGTATCTGTCTCCCTGTGGAATGGCAATCAAAAGGGCATAGTCTTGTAGGTCAGGCCGTTTGCATCCTTAAAAATAATTTCCACCAATTCAGGGAGTCCAAGAAGCAGTTAGTACTTAGCTTGTTGCCAGCAGTAGCTGATCTCTGTGGCTCCAAGTTTTGTGTAACCAAACCTGGTGTCTGTCTCCCATATAAACAAAAGCTTTCTTGTACTTAGTGAAGCCAGAAAATTGTCTGTTGGGGGATACTGAAGGAAATTTGTGAGAACCATTGCATTGTTGGTATGGAGCCAGTTCTGTTCTGTGGTTGCACACAAGAAAGCTTAATGGCTGTGGCAACCAGCCTCTCAACTGCTGTCTGGGTGTGCAAAGTGAAGAGCTGGAGGACAGTGCTTGGGTGACTTGCCTGAAGGTGAAGCTGTCTGGAGCACTTTTCCATTCCTACCTCCCTGAATAAGGGCAAAGACGGGAAGTGTCTGAAGTTACTGGACCAGTTACCATTTCATCAAAGTCACTGAGGAGAAGGGCTCTGGAGTGGAGAATCGTGCCAGGGGACCCTTCCTAAAGCTGCAAAAAAAGTGGCAAAAGCGCGAGGAGAGAGAGGGTGCTGCCCTGCAGATGGCTGGAGGTTGGCCAGTGTGATGCCTAACTACAAGAAGGGCCTGAAGGAGGATCCTGGGAACTACAGGCCTGTCAGCCTGACCTCAGTACCAGGGAAAATCATGGAGGGGCTCATCTTGAGTGAGCTCACATGGCAAGTGCAGGACAGCCAGGGAATCAGGGCCAGCCAGCATGGGTTTATGAAAGGGCAGTTTCTGCTTGACCAGCCTGATCTCCTTCTATGACCATGTGACCTGCCTGGTGGATGAAGGAAGAGCTGTGGATGTTGTCTATCTAGACTTCAGTAAAACCTTTGACACTGTCTCCCACAGCATTCTCCTGGAGAAGCTGGTGGCACATGGCATAGACAGGAGCACTCTTTGCTGGGTTAAAAACTGGCTGGATAGCCTAGCCCTGAGACTTGTAGTGAACAGGGTTGGATCCAGTTGGTGGCCAGTCACCAGTGGTGTCCCTCAGGGCTCAGTTTTGTGGCCAGCCTTGTTCATTATCTTTATTAATGATCTAGGTGAGGGATTGAGTGCACCCTCAGTAGGTTTGCAGATTACACCAAGTTGGGTGGGATTGTTGATCTGCTTGAGGGTAGGAAGGCTCTACAGAGAGACCTGGACAGGCTTGATCCATGGGCTGAGGCTAGTTGTATGAGGTTCAACAAGGCCAAGTGCCCAGTCCTGCATTTCGGTCACAACAACCCCAGGCAGTGCTTCAGGCTTGGGGAGGGGTGGCTGGAGAGCTGCCCAGCAGAGAGGGACTTGGGGGTGCTGGTTGACAGCCGAATGAACATGAGCCAGTGTGTGTCCAGGTGGCCAAGAAGGCCACCAGCATCCTGGCCTGCATCAGGAACAGTGTGGCCAGCAGGAGCAGGGCAGTGATGGTGCCCCTGTGCTGGGCACTGGTGAGGCTGCACCTCCAGCCCTGTGTGCAGTTCTGGGCCCCTCACTGCAAGAGGGACATTGAGGGGCTGGAGAGAGTCCAGAGAAGGGCAATGGAGCTGGGGAAGGGGCTGGAGAACAAGTCTTATGATGAGCAGCTGATGGATCTGCTGTGGTTTAGTTTGGAGAGGAGGAGGCTGAGGGGAGACCTCATTGCCCTCTACAAGTGTTTGAAAGGAGGTTGTAGGGAGGTGGGTGTTGGGCTCATCTCTCAAATGGATAATGACAGGACCAGAGGAAATGGCCTGAAGTTGAGCCAGGGGACGTTTAGACTAAATATTAGGAAGAATTTCTTTACTGAAAGAGTGGTTGGGCACTGGAATGGGCTGTCCAAGGAGGTGGTTGAGTGTTTTTGTGGGTTGTGTTGTTTTGTTTTGTTGGTTTTGTGGGATTGTGTGGTTGTGGGCCTTTTTTGTTGTTGTTGTTGTTGTTGTTTTTTGTTCATGTAGGTTGTGTTGTTCCCTTCCCAACCCCACCTGGGTGGATGGTTGGACTTGATGATCTTTGAGGTCTTTTCCAATAGTTATGATTCTGTGACTACCAGGAGTTGATGCAGGCTGCCTGGGCTTTCAGAAATATGACTTAAACATGGTGCACAATGCATTGCTCTGTGGAGTCAGATGCTACAATTTCATCAGTATGCTGCTCATCCCTTTGCTCATTTTTTAAATTTTTGGCAACATTTATGTAATGTATATATATTTATATAATGCTTCTTTTTTCTACGTTGAAGTGTAATATTGAAGTATTGCAGTCACTGTGAGGGTGGTGAGACACTGGAACAGGCTACCCAGAGAAGCTGTGGCTGCCCCATCCCTGGAAATGTTGAAGGGCAGGTTGGATGGGGCTTGGAGCAACCTGGTCTGGTGGGAGGTGTCCCTGCCCATGCAGGGGGGTTGGAACGTGATGATCTTCTAGGTCCCTTCCAACCCAAACCATTCTGTGATTCTATGATAGCTAAGTCACTTACAACAAACACTCTTATTTGACAGTCCATTTTTTCTGTATTTTCGTTGACCAAACAAAAGAATCAGCACTGATAATATGTTCTATAAAAAATTCTAGAGTTATACATGGTATACTATAGCTTAGTCTAGCAATCCTTGTAAAACATTTAATCTCTAAAGACTGAGATCCACCTACTATGTAAAATATTTTTTACATGTTCTCATTGTTTCTGGGGCAAATTCAGATACCATTAATGAAATTAAATATTTGGTTCTGCTATCACAGAGGTTCATATTTGTTTCTTTTTTGTGACTTCCATTCTGTGGAGGTTAGGCAGCTGCAATAAAGTACATGGCTTAGAGGTCTAAATTATTTGTTTTCTTCATCCCCAATAAAGAGGAAGCCACTGTGAGTTAGAGCTGTAATTCCATGAAGCATTTCAGTGGTGTTGTAAAACCAAGATGCTTTGCATAATAAAATAACCCTAAGTGAGAATTTTATCCTTGTCATGCTTGTTTTGAATTTTACAAGGTAGATAGCAAATAATTAAGGTTGCATAACATTTCCCATTTAAAAGAGCCTTGTTCCAGTCTCTTTATAACTTTGCTAGATTTAAATGGTTTGGCTTCTGTTTCTCTTTTGCCAGGTTCCCTCCCTCCTTTTTTATTTTGTTCATCTTCAGCAAAAGGACCAATTGCTGAAGAATGTGACATGGGAAAGTAACAGGGATGTCTGCTTCTTGGAAAAAAAATCTCAATAGCAGTCTTGTAGCAGTGGCTTAAGGCTGCCATGCTTAGGAGGAAAGATTTGAAACTGGGAGCAGTATGAGTTTGGTTTTAGAGCTACACTTCATCCTGCGCCTAGCTCATGCCTGATAGGGATGCATTCAGCATTCCAGTGCTATATTTCTGTCTGGGTTGATGGCTGAGCTGAGGCAGCAGCCTTTCCTCTCAAGTGCTTTGGGCTCATCAGTGTTTGCAGGATTCACCATCCCCGTGGAATGAATGAGCATGCTCCTCCCCGGAGCTCCCAGGCCTGAGCAGGACTTTCCCTTCCCTGCTTCCCGTCTCTTCAGGCACTGACCATGAGCACAGAGCCTTTCTCCAGTGCTGCCCAGGTACCTCTGCTGGGTGTGCAGCAAAAGGGATCTGGTGCCACTGGAGAGAGCAGTGGGGAGGAGCAGGTGTTTGGTGTGGAACAAGGCTAGCCAGGAAACTACAGGGGTGAGAAGTAGAAAGGCAGGAGAAGAGAGTTGCAGATTCAGGAACAAGAGAAGGAGGTTGGGGCAGTGCCTGAAGAGATGTGGAAGGGGATGTAAGATCAGGAAAGGAGCAAAGCATGTGCTTCCATAGGGAAAGGGGAGCAGGAATGCAGCTGGTGAAAAGGAATGGAAAAGACTGGCAAAACATGTTGTTCTCCCTTTCTAGTGCAGGGTGGTAAGTCTGTCAAATCCGTTTTTTTTTGTCTCAGAGAATACAGCATTGAGATTTCCTGAACTGACTTGTTAATTGGAGGGGTAGGTGTGGTGGTGGTATGTAAAGTTACTTGTTTTTTATGTTTGTATGCTTTAATTTCAGATGACTCTTATAGGCCCATGTATGATGCAGGCTTCTTTGTAACTTTCAGGTTTAAAGTTCAAGCTCTGCAAAGGTGGGAAACCTCAGAGTGAAACTTGTCTGTGCAACTGGCTTTAATGCAACCTATGCATGTACATGCTGTCAAATAATTAAGCATGTGATTTCACTTCTGGAAGTTAATAGCCCTCCCAGCAGTAAGGCTAAACAACTGTGAATGAAATCAAGCTTTTATCTGTCTGAGGAGTACCACATCCCTGAAGTTGTGGAGATACAGCTTAATGGAACATTCATTGCACTTTTTCTTGGTCCGTGTCTAAAAACCTTCAGGGATTTGGAAGGGTATGTAGTTTATTTACTAGTAACAGTAGTCCAAACACAATGATCTGTGCAAGTCTTAGCATCAAGAATGAGAGGCATTTGTTACAATATACTGAACACTTGAAGGTTTTGCTTTAAAATAACTTCTAATATTGATTTTTATTCTTGAATCCTTAAAACTTGGTGTTAAATAGATTTGATTACAGCATGATGCAGTTGCTTAGTCAGATGTTTTATTTCACATATTCTGTCATGTCACCCTTTTTAAACAATAAAAAAAATACATCAGAAGAACAAAGCAACGAGTTGAACACTTCTCCTATTCTTTGTTCTGTCTGTTAGGCACAATTCAACCAGCACCATGGCAGATTTTTGCCAGGTAACTAGGGCAACACATACAATGCCAGTAATAGTTTTTTTAACCCCCTCTTTGATCTGGTGGATAGACAGCCTACATATGGATATCAGACTAAAAGCAATGGGATGAGGTAGGGAAAGGTTTTTGTTGCTTCTGTTAAGAAAGTAGACTAAGAAATGTTGGTATTGGTTTATTGTCCGTAACAACCCATTCTTACATATGTAATTTCTATTGAAGACTTAATTTTCAGGGGTTGTTAAAACCTGAATATGGCTGGATTCCTTCAGACTGGTTTTGAACTCCTGGAACATGCTTAAAATAAAAGCTAGTCTGTCAGAGACAAAAGATTTCCCTGAAGACTGGGGGAGAGAAAAAGTGAAATTTTTGTCTCCAAAGGCAAAGAGCTGCAAGTTGTGGTGGTCAAGCAGTGCACCCATGAAGATGGCTAACAAGCAAGGGCTTGGAAAGTCAGCCACACCACTGCTAAGAAAACCTGCATGAACTTGGAATGATTTATGCTTTTATGATGTATAAAAAGCTGTCCTAGTACTGGATTTAGGGCAAATGTGCTTCCAATAGAGTAGTCTGTGTCTAAGACAAATCAACTGCTCATGGAGAGTCTATAGAGAAACAATTTTTGCTTTTTTAAAAAGCTTATGCACTGAGGGGGGTGGGGTGGGGCAGGCAGCATACAAACATAAGCTCTGCTTTTTAGTGGGATGCTACTCAGCTCAAGGTTCCAGAAGGAACCTGGGAAAAAAATATACTTTGGTTTTGCTAACAGACCTGAAGTGATGAATTATTCTTAAAACACAAAGATGAAAGACCTCACTTGGATATGTTCGTATTAAAGAGACTTTACAAGTAAATGTTAGTGGTATTTAAAGATTGTGAGTACCTTCCTGTTCAAATATATAACTTTGCCTTTCTAAACACATTAATTTATATAGTTTTTCCAAAGACATGGAGCTAAGAAATAATGAAGGTTGTTTGTACAGCCTCAATTCTGTGTACTGTATTTATTTGTTAGAGTCTGCTGTCCTTATGCCAAGCAATACCTTATTCCTCAGGAAGTCCTGTTTCCTGGCAGCTGTATGTCAGTAAAGATTGCCATAAAGTAAAGAACTGGTCGCTGAATTGAAAATAGAATTTTCTAGTTTCCCATGATATTTGCTCTGAAGGACAGGTTTTCCAGTAAATGGTGTCTAGAGAATTCAGTTGAGCTCTTGGCTGTTAGTAGCTGTACTTATCTTGTGCCCCCTTAAATCTGACTGTGTAGTCCTGGCACAGTTTTATTTTTGACAGTGGTTGAAGGGATTAGGGATAAGTCATGCAACAGATACATATTTTCTTAAGTCAATATTTCAGCTTTTTTTCCTGCCCAGCAGTGGTAGGAAGCATTCTTTTTTGTTTCACTCTTTCTGAATACATGCATTTGGCACCACATTAAATGCTTGTTTTATTTAGCTTAGAGTCAGAGGATGTATATTTTATATAAAGAGAAGAAGAGTTGGAAACCAAGCGTTGTGCTTGCTCCGAGTAGTTACAGCATCCTGCCTAGCGAGGTGGACGCAAGGCAAGCAGAAAACTCCCTGTTTTCCTCAGGCAAGTGTTCTCTTCATTGAAGTGATGGCTTGAGTGCATCCCAGAACTGAGCTGCAGAGGAACAGTGTGCAGTCTTTGGAGTTTTAACTGTTTCAGAAATCATTGTCAGCCCAGAGTAGATTATATAAACGAAGCACAGCTTCTGTGAATCTTGCTCCTGCCCTTAGTCGGGAGGTGGTTGTTGCTATAGTGACTGGCAGGCATTATTCATGTTTTATTTTTCTAAGGCTGGAAGGAGGATTCTGGACATCAATGCAAAATGTGTGAGCTGTAGAGCTTTGCCCAGGAAACTGCAGCAGTGAAATGGTTACCTGCCTTACTTGTATTGGACCCCCTAGCTTGGTGCTGCTCCAGAATTTACCTCTCTGGAAGAGGAATCCCAGCGGATGTCTCAGGCATAAATTTAAGTGCCCTGATGTGGTGTTGAGTGAAGATAATTAGGTACCAGGAGTAGTGTAGCTATCTCAGTGTGATGCTTAACTTGTCTTTTCAGCCAAAACTATCTGCTGTGTTGGAGTCTAGTGTTGACAAGCTCTCCTACTTCCAGTGCCTGAGTTAGGTCAGGGTGCTGAGTCAGGAGATGAAACCACATGACAATGAATGTTTTTCTTAGTAAAGAAGGTTGTGGTACTTCATTATTTAAGAAGCTGCATCTTGCAGAAATCTCTGCTGCTTCTATAGCCAATTATAGTTAATTTTACCCCATGGTCCTTTGCATGGAGCACTAAATGCCTTAACTGTTAGAGTTTAAAAATACTACTACTTTTTTTTCCCCCACATCCTCCCTTTTTGCATTTTGAGCATCCTCATTTTTTACTTATTCTTTGTTAAAAGATTGGCAAGGTCTCACTAAAGTCAGCTGTCAGGGCTGGTGCAGAGCAATTTCTTTGTGAATAGAGCACTTTCATTCTCAAGTCACTTACTTGTCTTGTTTTGTTAATGTATTTCTGCTATTGCAGACTGTAGGATAAAACAGCCACTAAACCTATAGGCTGGGCTGAAGCTAGCCTGTTCCCTTGTGATGGGCCCCATTTATTCTCTCACAAATGAGGTAATTTAACAGAGTTTCTCTTGCAACCCAATTTTCTTCACAGAAGCAGTAGGATGAGACTGAAGATGGTTTAAAGCAGTTATGGGAAGAAGGCCAGGAGTCCACTCGGTTCAGTGGATACAGTGATTCTGAGTTTAAAGTAATTGGAAGCAGAGGAGGGGAAATATTGGATGATGGAAATCTCTCAAGCTTTATTGTAGATGTCTTTCAGTAGGGGCTGGAAAGAGGGAGTTGTCCTACATGTAGCAGGTTAGTTCCTTGTATTGCAGTGAGAGCTGCTGTGCTGCTGGTAGAAGCTCAGCAGAAAGGCAGTGGTGGAAGGTAGCCAGGAGGTCAAGGAACTGGTGAATGTGTCCTAAAAGTAACACAGTGGAGAGCTGTGGTGTAGGTCTCAGTTGCATAGTTGTGTAAGGTGACAATGCACAATAACCTAACTAGAAGGAAGGCTCTGAGGGGGAATAGACCGATTACTGAACTCACTTTCTTCTGCTTCATTTTTGCAGTGTTTCAAAGCTCAGCAGACTGAGATGTCTGTGAAGATAACAAGTGTTTGCTCTCATGCAGGGAGTATTCAGCCTGCACCTGAAGATAGTGTGTGTGTCTGGGGATGTCCCCATGTGGCAACAGGATCACCCTGTTGCTGTAGAAAGGGCTTAATTACTGTGAGGCAGAAGAACAGTCGTGCCTAGTTTGTGAATGATCAGTGTGTTGCCATGGCAGAAGTTCCACCCTGAGAGGCCTGCTCTGTGTCTTCAGTGTGAGGTGACTGGAACGTAGTGGTCAACCTTGGCACACGTGGCCTTCAATCCTGTCACACTAGTACACACACCATGAACAAATCTGAGAAGAGGTGAAAACATAAAGGGCCACATGGATATGCGCTGAGTTCAGTAGGGAGGTGATGGCTTGTGTATGTCAGTGAGCTGGCAAGAAGAAAGTGCTGTGGTGGTCTGGGGGCTTGGGGGAGTCTCCTAGACTGATCAGTAGGTATTGTTCATTTAGTGACATTCATTTTAGTTAAAATACATATTGCATCAAAATAATGTTTTATTTGATTTTACTTTTTACTTTTGAGGGGGAGAAATCAGTACCTTCTCTTATTGCAAAGCTAAGACCAAAGAGATTGCTTTGCTTTTAAATATGTTGAGATCTCAAGATCGAATTGCTTAATAGAGCAATATATAGCCAAGTATCCATTTCCCGTCTTTCCATCCCCATATTCACTGTACTGTCGTTGCTCTCTGTGTTTCTGTAGAACTCTGAGCCTGCAATATGCTTTGATCACTGTGCCCTCTGAGCAAGGATATCAAATAATGAATACTCAGGTTGCAGCTCAAGCAATCTGCCCTTGGAACAGTGTGATATGGAAACAGGCTGGTCTGTGCCTCATTCTCCAGTTCTCTGTGGTAGGTGTAAGCTTCATTGTGCCTTGGAAATACTCACAGGAATGACCTCATGGTTTGGAGCAAGCTCTCTAGTTGAAGTCCAGAAGAGTTTTTCATCTAGAAAAATGTACAGGTGCTCCATGGGGCCTTCCATGTACAGCTCCAGGTCCTGGATATTGGGGTCTGTTTGTGGTGGTGGTGGCAGATGTGGCCAGCAGCAGTCAGTCTGAGGAGGAGAGGCAGCTGTTGCTCTTGCACCTTGACTGAAACTGTTCTGCCCCGGGGCAAAGCCTCACAAATAAAATACTGCAGGTTGTGTGTTGCCTGGTCTGGGTGTTTGACTGAGGCACGTGGCCTAAGACAGCACAAAATGCTGGGTGTCTGGAGCTGAGGTTGTCCTGCATGCCCTCAGGTGGTGGCATTTCAGCTTTTATTTTAGTGATGTGTAATTAGAAAGCTGCCATTTGTGTTTCTCATCTGTGTCTGGATGGCTTTGTTAGCCTTCTGGTTAGCTGCTCCATAGCACAGGGTTTTTCAGCAGATAACCAGGACCCTTTTTCCAGTGGTCCTTTTATGTTAATATTGTTGTTTTATATTGCAGTAAGATGATGCAATATAATTATGCAGAGGAAATAATAGGAATGTCAGCTTTTTTATAAATACTGTTACAGTTATTGTGTTTCTTTTATCATCTTTAAGAGACTCTACGTGGTGTAAGGGCTCTCCCTACAAAGGCACCCTACAAAAAAACTCAGTTTGCTATGTTCTCCTATGTTATTTAATATTTTAGGATGCAATGATTTTTAAAGCCAGCATATTCAGCCAAAAGTAATCTTTGATAAATACACAAATCCCAACAGAGCAGTTACACAGTTTTAATCTAAACAAGGGTGTCCCTTTCCCTGTAGTTATTTGCATTGTCCAGTTTTATGTCTGTGGATTGTTTCCAAATAAATCTGTTTATGCTTCTGTTTTGAGCATTTTACAATTTAGTGCTGAATTAGTGGTGACAGTTTTAAATTATCTGTTTATCTTCCTAGTCTACAATATGTTGAGAACAATGGCAACTTCTATACTATTCCATGAGTAGTAAACACTAAAGCTGATGAGTTTTCTTTTCTACTTACCTCAGCCAGAACACCAGAGATGAAGAACACTAGTAGCAGCTTTGTATGGCAACTCTGATGGTGGGCTCCTCTGATAAGTGCCAGAGCAAAAAGAACTGGGATGGACACTGCAGCTTGCTGTCAGTTAATTTATTTATATTTGCAAACCAGACCCCTAAATTCCACAGTGTTGGAAGTATGAAAATACTTCAGCATCAACCTTCTAAGAATTGAAAATATTTTCATGTAAAATTAATTAATAGGTGTGTTGAAATAAGGCATGAACTTTGCTTTGCTTTACTGTTTCAGTGAGAAGAAATTAAATATATTCTGTTACTCTTCTGAGTCAAACCTCTAACTTGCAAATGTACTCTGTGAGTACTGCTGTTTAGACTTTAAAAGAAGAGGTATTTTCCATTTGCTAATTATGGGCCTTTCAAAAAGCTTGTATGCTAAATTGTGTAAACTTGTATTACCTGTACTAAAAAATAGCAAACTAGTCTGTAGTCTGCAAGTACTCTTTGCTTTACCCTAGTTAACTCAATGGTTTCTTCAACCTACTTCCCTTAAGAGAATCTAAGTGTTGACATCAGACCAAAATTAGGTACATGTCTGCATTCTTTCAAAATGGAGGCCTAGATCTTACTTCTAGATCACTGGAGTGCATTAGATGTAAGCATTTTAGAGGATTCACACTTGTTGCAGTTACTATAGTAAGGGGCAGAACCTTGGAAATCTCTTTCAAAATAATTTTATCAGTATTGCTAATTAGAACATTTTGTTACAGGAGGATTTTGACTTGAGCTCTAATGGTTTAGCTATACCCATTCTGCTAACACTTCTCTGAAGCATTTGAATTAAGAAGCCTGGGGCTATTGGTTTGGATGTGTTTCTGTTTTTCTTCTGCAGTGGAAGCTCTGTTAAGGAAATCTTTCTAGTGTCTCTTTATGAACCATCTGTACTGGGCCTCTTAGGAGGGTTTGGGGTTTTTTGGATGGGGGTAGAGGGGGCTGGACAGTAAGGAAACAGTAAGGAAACAGATGTTTCCCTTGCTTTCCCATCTTCTTGTACTAAAAAAATACTGATTTCTGAGCTCACTCCCAGCGCTTCTCTGAGCTTTCCAGCCGAACTCACAGCTGGACTGGTCTCTGAGCCTTCCTGTAGACACTAGGAAGCTCTTTGTCTGTAGTGATTGAAAGCACGGGCTTCTAACTGCTCCTGTCCTTGAGCACCTGCTCAGGCAGCAGCTGACTGCCTGCAGGACAGCACATCTACTGCATGGGAAGGGCTCTGCAGCAAGATTTGTAAAGGATGAGGTTTGCTTCAGAACAGTCTGTAGGTAGCAGCTGACTGCTGGCAGGCTGCTAGCTCTTTGGAGGACACCAGCAACCCACAACCACCATTTATTACCTGCTGCAGGGATGGGAAGTTTTAAGTTGTTGTTGCAGAGGAGGAGTAAAGGAAATGTTCTTTATGAATAAAATGCTGATGCTGATTTCCTATTTTCTTGCAGTTTGTGTCAGACACAGCTGTTGGGAGCAGTGTGTACAAATGGATTTCAGTGGTGAGGAAAGGAGGTGGTTTGGTTTTGTTCAAGCTTTCGTGTTTGTGTCTCTCTGCTCAATCCATCTCCGTGATTCTCAGCAGGGTTGTATTGTAGCATGTGTTAGTTGAAAGTAGAATTTTCTTGCTATCTTGTTTTGAAGGACTTTACCTTGATAACTGTTACATATGTGTGCATGAGAGCTTACCAAAGCAAAGCTAGTGCTTGTTGCAGTGTAATTTTGGTACACTCAAAGCACTGTTTTATAATCATAGAATCATAGAATCCTAGGGGTTGGAAGGGACCTCGAAAGATCATCTAGTCCAACCCCCCCCTGCCAGAGCAGGGTCACCTAGAGCACATCACACAGGAACTTGTCCAGGCGGGTTTTGAATGTCTCCAGTGAAGGAGACTCCACAACCTCTCTGGGCAGCCTGTTCCAGTGCTCTGTCACTCTTACAGTAAAAAAATTTTTTTCTGATATTCACCTTGAACCTCCTATGCTCCAATTTGCACCCATTACCCCTTGTCCTATCACTGGTCACCACTGAGAAAAGCTTAACTCCATCTTCCTGACACTCACCCCTTACATATTTGTAAACATTGATGAGGTCACCCCTCAGTCTCCTCTTCTCCAAGCTAAAGAGACCCAGCTCCCTCAGCCTTTCCTCATAAGGGAGATGTTCCACTCCCTTAATCATCTTTGTGGCTCTGTGCTGGACTCTTTCAAGCAGTTCCCTGTCCTTCTTGAACTGAGGGGCCCAGAACTGGACACAATACTCCAGATGCAGCCTCACCAATGCAGAATAGAGGGGGAGGAGAACCTCTCTTGACCTACTAACCACACCCTTTCTAATGCACCCCAGGATGCCATTGGCCTTCTTGGCCACAAGGGCACATTGCTGGCTCATGGTCATCCTCCTGTCTACCAGGACCCCCAGGTCCCTTTCACCTACACTACTCTCCAGCAGGTCAGCCCCCAACCTGTACTGGTACATGGTGTTTCTCTTCCCCAAATGCAAAACTCTACACTTGCCCTTGTTGAACTTCATCATGTTTCTCTCCGCCCAACTCTCCAGCCTGTCTAAGTCTCTCTGAATGGCAGCACAGCCTTCTGGTGTGTCAGCCACTCCTCCCAGCTTAGTGTCATCAGCAAACTTGCTGAGGGTACATTCTATACCCTCATCCAGGTCGTTGATGAAGATGTTGAACAACACTGGTTAGCATGATAAACCCCCCGTTAGAGATAATTTCACATTCCAAACTTACTCTTTAGTCTTACAGTTCAGTGCTGTTGCTTTAGAATAGAACAGCCAGTTGCTGAATCCTCTGACTCTTACTTGAACTGGCTGTTCTATTCAGGATTTTGGTCTTAATGAGGTTCTGCAGTTGAGCTAATAACCTTTGTTAGCTCTGACCTGTACCTGCATTTCCAACATGCTCCACCCAACACAGTAATATCTCATTCAACAGACATGCTAGCCAGGTGGTGTTCCCAGGGGCTGGACAAAACTGCCTAGGGTAGCCCCACTTCTTCATTCTTGCTTACACAGTTATAGGAAGCCCTGCTCTCTTCTCACTGCTGACTAGTTCAAAAATGCATATTTACGTTGTGCACATCAGGCATAAGATGCTAGATAAAATAAGCATGTGAACTAAAGTGGTTTTTTGTTTGGTTTTGGCACAGTGTTCATAAGGTAGTGAAACTGGATGCTAAGAAGCAAAGAATGTAGCAGTTCTCGTTAACTCTGTTGTAAATTTCCCAGTTTGGTGCTGGGTTTCCTCTGCTACGTATTGGCAACACTTTTTAACTGCTGCAGTAGCTTGTTCCAGCTGTCACTCCTGAAGCTGAAGCCTTCTCTGCCTGCCAGCACTGACCCCCAGCACTCTGAGGGTCTAACTGGGGTCAGCTGACAGGAGGCATGGATTTTTTTCTTTTTTCCCCTTTGGTCCTTCCTCCTCTGTTCTAGCTATTTCTTTTTCCTCCTGGCTGTTCTTCTGTCTCTCTCGTTGAATTCTTGTGGAATTAGAGCAAGAGACTGGAAGGTGAAGTTTCCTCGGGGCTGCTCGGTGCAGCCTTTCCCAGGGGTGGATCTCGGGCACACAAAGCTGCCTGCATGCCTGGGGGTACCTGTGCCTGTGCTCCACCCCACGGTGCAGCCCTAGCACAGCTCCCCTTGTCAGACCTTTGCTGGGGTGGAGTTCAGAGGGAAGGGGGGGCTGCTGTGCACACCTTGACCCTGACACAGGCCTGAGCACCGTCTTTTGTTTGTGGTCCCCAAGGGCTCCTTCTCACTGCATTTCAGCAGTTCAGCTGCCCCTGTCCCGTGCCTGATGTCCTTCCTCAGATGAACTGAGCTTTCATGTCACCTTCCCAGGCCTCCAGCCTGGCTGTGGAGGATTTGGTTTGCCATCCACCTCCCTTGGTAAAGCTGGTCCATGTTGTGCCAGTGTGCACTTGATCTGCTGTGGTCTGAAAAGCAAATACTTGTAATCTGCACATTTCACGTGTTTAAAAAGGCTGCTGAAATGCCAGTGTGACACATCCCAGCTCAGGCTTTCTTTGGCATTCCGTGGTTTTTCCAGGGTCTGGGTGAATGTTCCTCCTGTTTTACAGGGCAACCTCCCAGGGGCTCTACTTCTCAGTCAGGCTTTTCCCTTGGATGGATTGTCTTGCTTAGTCTTAAGCCAGTCTCCTTTGTCCAGAGCTTACCTGACAGGTAAAGCAGCACTAAAAGCTTACAGTTTTGCTCCTTTTTCAAAGTTTCCTATTTAAACTTTTCCTCAGCTTTGCATCTTGTAAGATAGAATTTATCTTTGCACTTCTTTTGCTTCCCACTGCTAGTAATTCCAATTTCTGCTCACACAGACCTTCTTTGGAGAAGCTGGAGGGAGCTGGTTTCTTTACTTCAAGAACACCTTGGCAAAAAATGTCTGTAATGAACTTACAGTCTATCTGACAGACACTGATCATGGAACAGCCTTTTAAAAAGACTTCTTTCAGTTATAAAATATGTTTTATTTTCCTTTTAGAAAGTATGCTTTGGTACAGGTACTTGAGACCAGGAATTTTAGCTTCTGTAGGAAGTGACTGAGGGTAATTAAAATGACTGTATGAGAAATGGGGTAAAATGATATCCTGTATGAAATTGCATATCAGTTCTTCTAGAGCTTGTACTTATCCTGGTGATAGGAACATTGATTAAACCTGTCTGACTGTGAACACATACACATATCTTAATTGATCATAGATTTGTAAATAGATTTAATTTCCATCATGAAACTGCTTTTTTAGGAATAACCTGCCAGTTTGGCACTTGCCTTGGTTCAAGGTGAGACTAAAACCTGGACCTACAGAGATCCTCCTTAGCACTGGTCAGCCTTATGCATCCCTTCCTTTCAGCTCTGCCTCTGGAATGTGTAAATACTGGATTCTGTGCTGCAACTGGTTTTACTTCAGAGCTCAGTGTTTACAAATGCAGTGTTTAGTAGCAGTACATCCATCTTTTTTCTTTTTATTTCCCCTTCCTTTTTTCCTCCCTTCCAGATAGAGAAACTGAGGTCTAGTTTTCTGTTTCACACTGTGCTGTACAGTAATGTGCAGAGCAGAGAGAGGAGCTGAGTACCTTTTGATTCCCACTCAGGGTCTTATTATAGACCATGCTACCTCCTTAGAAGACTGAAATGCAATAATGCAGTGCACGTATCAGGATGGCAGCAGGATCCTCTATGTTGCCTTGGTGATGTAGTCCTCCAGTTGATTTTACAGATACAACTTCTCAATTCACAAGTATATGACCTAAAGTGATAAAATTTCACATGACATTTATTTCTTTACTGTTACAAAATTAAGATGTGGTAACTTAGTGTGGATTCTTTCCATTTTTGTGATTGTTAGGTACTTGATATCAATTATATTCTTAGATATTTAGTCAACACACAACCCATTTTAACTCGGGTATTTAACTTCTATTGCCAAAGAAAAATATTGTTCACAGTATTGTTTCACATTTGCATTTTAATCCCCAAAAACTGCCTTAAAACTGAGGTTCATACTGTTCTATCCTTTTAAGGAATTGTCAGTAGCATGTATTTTAAAATCAACTGATAGCTGTGCATTTTTCATATGTCTGGGCTTGTATTGCTTAGTTAAATTTACTTTTGCATACTTGCAGTTGGGATTTCATGCTGGTCTGTGTAACTAACACTAGAGGAAAAGCACTGGTGAAAGGAAGAAGGGAAAACTTATGGAAGATCATAGAATCAAAGAATGGTGAAGGTTGGAAGGGACCTTAAAGATCATCAGGTTCCAACCTCCTGCCGTGAGCAGGGACACCTCCCACCAGACCAGGCTGCACAAGCCTCATCCAGCCTGGCCTTGAACACCTCCAGGGAGGGGACAGCCACAACCTCCCTGGGCAACCTGTGCCAGTGCCTTCCTACCCTCATGGGGAAGAATTTCTTCCTGATGTCTAACCTAAATCTCTCCTCTTTCAGTGTAAAACCACTACCCCTTGTCCTATCACTGCCCTCTCTGGTGAAAAGTCCCTCCTCAGCTTTACTGTAGCTCCTTCAGGCACTGGAAGGTGCTCTAAGGTCTCCCTGGAGCCTTCTCTTCTCCAGGCTGAACAGCCCCAACTCTCTCAGCCTGTCTTCATAGCAGAGCTGCTCCAGCCCTTGGATCATCTTCTTGGCCCTTCTCTGGACCCTCTCCAACAGGTCCATGTCTTTTCTGTGCTGAGGGCTCCAGAGCTGGACACAGCACTCCAGGTGGGGTCTCACCAGAGCAGAGTAGAGGGGCAGAATCCCCTCCCTGGCCCTGCTGGCCACACTTCTTTGGATGCAGCCCAGGACACAATTGGCCCTCTGGGCTCCAGCTCTTACTGGGGGCTCATGTCGAGCTTCTCATCTCCTCCCACCCCCAAGTCCTTCTCCTCAGGGCTGCTCTCCAGCCATTCTCCCCCCAAGCCTGTGTTTGTGCCTGGGGTTGCACTGACCCAGGTGCAGGACCTTGCGCTTGGCCTTGTTGCACTTCATGAGGTTGGCATTGGCCCACCTCTCCAGCCTCTCAAGGTCCCTCTGGATGGCCTCCCTTCCCTCTATTGCATCAGCTGCTCCACGCAGCTTGGTATGGTCAGCAAACTTGCTGAGGAGACACTCGATCCCACTGTCCATGTCTCCAACAAAGATGTTGAACAGCACTGGTCCCAATACTGAGGAACACCACTCGTCACTTGCCTCCGCCGGGACACTGAACCATTGGCCACAACTCTCTGGGTGTGGCCATCCAGCCAGTTACTGATCCACCGAGTGGTCCATCTGTCAAATCTATGTATTATCAGCTTGAAGACCAGGAAAAGGAGGAAAGTATTTGACTTTTTTCAAGAATGCACAGTTCTGGCAGCTAGAGCAGATGATTCCACAAGTTTGAAGTAGCTTTGTCAAGGCTTGTGTCATAGCAAAGTGGAGTTTCACTGACCTGTAGTGAGCTGCTGCAGGTTTTCACGTTAGTGGCTTTGGATGGCATGTTAGATAATGTCAAGCATAAAGTTGTAGTTATATAGTAGTAGGAATATTGCTTTATCAATAAAGTAGTAAGTTCAGAGCAATCCCTACACCAGGCCAATGCTCTGTCACCGTCCCTTGCTACCAAGTCACTGAGCATGTAACAGGAATAGTTAAAGATGGAGAATCCAGCTCAATTTTAAAATTACTTTTAACTTTAAAATATATATTTCTGCCTTTAAAAAAAAATGAATGGGGGGTTCCAGCCGCAATAATAGAGTTTTGCATTGATGTGTTTAGAAGAAAACAAAGGTTTGTTTCTGCCAGTGTCTCAGTCAGTGGGGGGTTTCTGTGCAGTCTCTGAGATCCGTGCTCTGGTTGGCAGGTGAAATTGCATATTTTTAAGCCCTTGTAGGCTCTGCTTAGACAAAGCTTTCCATCTGACTTTATTTTCTGAAAGTGTTATCTAAGAGGAAAAAAGTTAGGATAACATCTCGCATGGGGAGAAAGGCCAAAGAGAAAAGTTTAATAACTGACCAGAGCATCCTGGTTTGAAGAGTTCCTTTGTGGATGGCTGTGGGAAGACTATTCACTGGAACAGGTCCTTGCACAGTGCAGGTGGGGTGGTGCAGCTCTTTGCAGCTCTTCCCATCAGTGGGAGGTCAGAATGGAGTGTTTACACATATAATCTTTCCTTTGGTTGGGATGGAGGGGCCATGTGGTTCTTGTGTGACTCTAGGCAAATCACTGAGCATTTCAGTTCAACATCGAAAACACTAGAAGGAAAAAAAAAATCAGAACAACAACTTATCAGGAAGTACCTCATGAGGAGGAATGAAAAATAGAGCCAGACTCCTCTTTGTGGCACACAGTGAAGATAGAAGATGACAGGCACAGAAATGAAATACAGGAGAGGCCATTCAGATGTAAGAAAAACTTGTCTGTTGGGAGGAATGGTCAAGACTGGCACAGGTTGCTCAGGGCAGTTGTGGGCTCTCCATTCTTAGAGATACTCAAAACTCAACTGGGCATGGCCTGCTCAAGGCAACTTCTCTTTGAGCAGAGGGGGTTGTCTAAATGATCTTCAGAGATGTCTTCCAACCTCAACAACTCAGATTCCCCAATATATTGACACTACTACCCAGGCTGTTTTCAGCCTTTTAAATTTCCAGAATGCTTCACAGAAAAGTATAATCTTATTTCTAACACTTCTTTAAGCAACTTCTGTTTCCTCCATGTAAAGATCATGTTCAAGATCAGCAGCAGAGCAAGTATTAGGTAGTTGAATGATGACTGTCCTGGCATGTGTTAGGTTATTGAGTCTTGCTGGAACCAGTGTTGTCAATATTTAGGGTTGGCTTTTAGATGTTTAATTGCCTGATTAATCTGCTTGTATCTGAGAGCAAGAGGATTTCATGTGGGAGGACACCTACACTAGTTACTAAATACTTGTGCCAATGCTTTTTTGATATTCAGCATAATTAAAATTCATGGTTGTGCCATCTGTTCTGTTCTTTATCACTTGTCATATGAGTGGTCATATGAGTGTGTATTCAAACTGTCAAAAATATTCCAAGAAAATGTCAGAGAAGAGGAAATATGGGGAAAAACTCACTCTGTACATCTGGGCTGTCTTCCAGGTGTGTTACCTGCATGGCATTTAAACCCTTGGTTTGAAGTCAGTGGAGTATTGCAGAATCTCATGGTGCAGTGCTTGAACAAACAGTGTACCTGCATGTATGAGAGAGGCAAAGGAACTTGTGCTGAAGCTGTGAGAACATCAGTGCTCTCACTAAAGCTCAGAAACAAGATTTTTACTGTTTTATCAGCACTTTCCTCTTCTGTGAGGTGCCCTAGGCCAGGCTGATGGGAATCATGGTGTAGGCTTCTCATGCATCACAGCAGGATGACTTCTGAGAACATTCTAAATGACAGATTGAAGCAGGAGGAAAGTCTCTTTTACCCCCTACTCCCCACAAGTTAAGGTAGTAGTAAAATATAAAGAGTTTGTAAGAGACAAAGTGTTTAAATGCACTTACTCTGGTGAATAGAATACTTTTTTCCAGGCTTAGTATAACCCATTTGGAACACTGAGGAAAAAGTATGGGGCTTGATCCCACAAAGCCTAGAGGTGCAAGTGTTCAGTGTTTCTCAGATTATCTTGCCAAAAATCAGCCCATCTACCTCTAGGTCAAACTAATCCTTTGTATGAGGCCTTTAAAATGGCAAAATACTAAATTCATTTGCTGGGCTGCCTTTTAAGGTGTGACAATTCTTAACATGATTAGGAATCAATATTTTTTTTGCTCGACAGTAGTTACTTCTGTTGATCACAGGAGACTTAATTCAGTTGTCAGGGAGGGGAGTGTCTTTTTTGGGCAATTATTTACAATTTCATACGTTCTTTTGGTGGGATGTGGTTTTCGTGTGCTGCTCTCAGAACCTTTTGATGATGAACACTAAACATTTGGTCACAATGCTATTCTGTTTTCCCTCACCTGCCTTCTGCCTACAAAAAGGAACAGTAAGTGTCTCATAGGCTCCTCCTGCTGCCTTTTATCCTTTATCTTCATTCTGAAATGCCTGAGGAAGGAGGTAAAGGGGAAACAAAGACTTTTGTCAAGCCAGGTAGGGGATTAACTCCCTGGGGCACTAAGGCCTGAGTGTATATTGTTAAATCTGACAAGTGCAGGAAATTGCTTGGAGCCTTTGGAAAAAAGCTTTTAAAATCCCGTTTTCTAATGTGGATCTAATACAGTAATGGCTGGAGTTACCAGTTTTTTCCAGCTTTCATTTCTGACAACTTTTGAATTTAAATAAATTGTTTGATTTTTTTCCTCCCCCAAGCTTTATTGATATAACTGTCTCTATCCTAGATTGCAAATACTTTCAAGCTGTTTGGGGAAAGGTTCTTAGAATTCTGCAGTCTGTCTTTAGACTCTTCCCAGATTGCTGTGTTCTGGTCTCAAACACTCCTGTAGTTGAGCTTCTGGACATGAAGATGAGTAGTAAGCTGAGAAAATCATGGCACCTAATTTCCTGGCTTGGTTTATGGTTATAAATAGATGCTGAGTCAAGGACATGGTTGTGATTTGAAGGACAGTAATGAATCTTTGGGGCTTTCTTTATAAAGGGCCATTGAAAGCGCATTCAGAGCCCCAGAATTAGCTCTTTCTAAGAGCTCATCAAAAGTCTGTTGAAAACAATGGGAATATCTCCTGTATTAGGTTTCATTCAGGTCATAAATCACCCTCTCTTCAGTTCTGCATGATGGCTGCATTACCAATTTGTAAAGAATCTATGAAGTTTTTCCGAGGATCTGGTGCGTGCCTTTAGAAGCCCAGGATCTGCAAGTCACCTTTAGCAACAGTTTCCTCACTGAATCCAAACATTGCAACATGTTTGAATGTTTGCTGCTTCAAAGTCACTGCAGTTTCGTTCTGTTACTTGCACTGACTTGTTTTATCAGTGTGATTAATCCAGTTTCCTCCAAGGGAAATTCAATTTAAAGAATTAAAGAAATTAAAGACTGCTGTTCTTTGGAAGTAAAGGCTTCCACAGAATTGCTGAGAAGGAAAAGTAAATCAGCTGCATGTGTAGCATTAGCATAGCATGAAAAAAAATATACCTCATTAAAAACAACATTGTTAAAATGAAGTCTTCTTGTGGCTCTTTCCTTACTTGATGGGGAGCTTGTATTGTGGCTTCAATATTATCAGTGTAACCTTCAGGGTTTTTTCTATGCAAAATGATGTAGAATGGTATTAAAGGGGTATTTCAGAACAGTCTGGTTTTAAAGGGAATTCGGTGATGTTTAAGTTGCATTATAATAGAGTGGTTGAGCTGTTGTTTAATAATATGGTTAATTAATCTCTTTCCTTTTCCTTCCTTATTTTAGGAGCTGAAGGTTCTAAAATACAAGACAAGAAAGTCACTTCAGGACAAAGCAGCACTGGCACTAAACCAGGTACACCATTTCACAGCTTCATGTTAAAAGGCTGTTTGCCTCAATGGTGTGTGAAAAAACAGCTGTTTTCTTAGGAACTTGTAAAATGCTGATGCCCTTATACCTCTCTCACTATTTCAGTCAGAACTGGTATTGGTGACTTCATATGTAGATGGACTGGAATCTCTTTTTTCAAAGAGGCAAAACTGAAAAAAAATCTACTTTTATTTTAGTACAGCGTAGGAATGAGGGTTGGTAAGTGAGATAATGCAATAGAAGCCACTGTACTTGCATCTGTGAATGTAGAATTACCTGCTGTAGACAAGGATTTACAGATTAGTGTAAATGTGCTCCTGAGACATTTCTTCACTTGTCACAAAGCATTCCACCTTCTGTAACGTACTCTGTGCAGTGGGCAGGTGTTTGTACTTCACCACACCTGACTGGTACATTGTGTGGGTTTCATTCTCTGTTCACTTACACAGTTGGAAGTCCATGTATTTACTACTTACTGTAGTCCTTGATGCCACACTTCTGTTCCATTTGCATGTGTAGATTAAGATCCAGAAGAGCACTTAAATATCTAAATTCTGCCTGTGTTGCAGTTCAGGTATGCGAGCTTAAAATGTGGAAATGATAATAATCTTGCATAGATGCCTGAGAAAGCAGGGGGGCTGGGGTTGCTGAGGACGGGGCACACTGCGAGCACCCCCGTTCCAGCTCCTTGGCAGCCTGGCAACTCAGTGGCTGTTCTGCACTGACAGACTGTCCCAAACTGGGTACCCTTGGCCTGTGTCCCCAGAGGGAAGCAATCCCAGAGCTGCCTGTGCAGATCACACCTGCCTGCTCTGCCGGGCAGCGCTGGGGCTGGCACCAAGCACAGCGTTGTCGGCTGCTCTCCATCAGAGATGCAGTGGGAAGAAGGAGAGAATGGAGATAACATTGCCCACTTACAGGGGAAAAACAGAACTCTTGGCATCAGACAGTGTTCAGTATTGCCTTTATCCTGCAGCAGTTTAATCCCACTTTCCATTTCTCAGTCCCAGCTGCTCCTGTGTTCCCTTCATCGGTGCTGGTGTGTAGAAAGGAACGTGGAATTTCTGGGGCTGAAGAGAGGGGAGGACATGGGCACATGTGCAGGGGGTTTTGCTCTGCACCCAGCTGGTGAAAGCCCTGCTGAAGAGAGAGATCCTGACAGTTGGGGGTTTCTTTTTTGTTTGTTTGCAGTTTGTTGGTGTTTTTCTTTAGACTGCATATGGATTTCATCATATGCACGTTGTCAAACAGTGTTATAGTTAAAAAACAAACCAAAGAGCTTGCAGCAGGAGTGACAGCTGTCACTATAAACAGTGTTGTTATTGTCTGGAAGGTGTCCACAGGCTGAGCAAGTCCTGGGAGCCCAAGGCAAGTCTGAATGTGTGTGTGGCAGTGCAAAGGGAGCTAGACAAGGGGAAGGGAGTTTGAGATCCAGGCAATGCATCTTTTCAAATAATGCTTTGGCTCACATTTGTTTCCCCTCACGGCACCCCTGGGAACTAACATACAAACTGGCTGTTGTTTTCAACTTGATATCCTTTTTAGTTTCTTTAATACAAGAAATTAGCCCCCTTGGAGTCAAGGGCAGAATGGAAGCAGACATTTGTGAGAAGAGATTGAGGATTATAGATGGAAATTGAGAACAATAGTCGTCTGACTTGAAGTCACACTGAGTGCAGCTGATAGTTACGTGAGCCACAGCACCTGGCCCGATGTAGTAAGTACACATGACAATTACTAACTTAGCAAAATCACAACCTAATGTCTACAAATGTCAACTGTGCTTAGGAATTCAGTGAGTATTAATTATATAGAAGACTTGAAAAGCTTGTGTTTTCCTTTTGTTCATATCATTAGGGACCAAAAATGACTGACATTTTAGTGCTGAATTTTTGCAAAATACTTTCTGGGACTACCGAGCTCTTTTACATGAACTAGTAAATTCTTAAAAATAATTTTGAACTAACAGTAAGTGATTTAAAAATACTGTTCTCAGTATTGACTGTAGCTTGGAGGTATAATTTCCAGCAATAGGTACAAAAATAGTTTCTTCATTATAAAACTATGGTTTATTTAATTTCCAAACTTCCCTCTCAGGCACAATATTAAGCATTTGTGTGTTGTGCAGGTGTAGTGAAATAGGTTGCTGAGTGTGAATTCACACGCCTGGCATCATAACCAGATTGCAACTTCTCTAGCAGCATGTGGGTGTCCCTGGAGTGCCCTCTGTGAGGCTTTGCATGTGCCCAGTTATCTGTTATTTCTCTTAAGAACTGAGGGATTCTTGCAGGCTTTGTTGCCATGATGTTTCCCATCTCTTTGTGCAGCAACTTAAAACTATTGCTTGCTGAATATGAGCAAAGGAGTGTACGTAGTACTGTTTGTGTTTGTCCTGGGATTCCTGCTGGAAAAGGAGGAATGCCAATCCCCCTGCTTAATGAGCAGAGGTATGAGAAATAAAACGGGGAGCAGGACCACTGAACTTGCTTGTTTTGCCCCAGTTTGAAGCTACTGAAGCTGTGTACTGGGGTGTCAGCAGAACAGCAGGGTTCAGAATGCAGTTGTGGGAGGTTGACCTTGCAGCCAAACTATGAAGGATCATTTTCAAGGTTTAGAAAAGACTTTTTAATTAACAGTGCAAGATTTGCACCAGTAACTTATGCTCCAGCTTCTAGCTAAGGCAGTACTGGTCTGCTACAAAGGTGTTCTCCTCGTCTTTGTGCCAATATTGATTTAGTTCTTTGTGCTCCAAACGTATGCGGAACAGCTTGTTACTGAAGACACTGCACTCTGCATAGCCTGCAACTTAATGTGAATTCTTTAGGATTGGTCTAACATCTTGGGGAGCTGGGAGAAGGGGCTGTGTTTGGGAACATAATCAGGTAGGTGATACAGAGAAAATAATTGGATATCTTCAAAAAGAATGACAGAGGGCAGCTTTAAAAATGTATTTTATTCCTTCCGTTGCTTATAATTAGGAATTCTTAAGGGAGACCTTTTCAGTTTGCCTGTCCACGTAACCCTTCTGCCTCTTTGAAGAATTGCTGCTTCTCCCCAACAGGGAAATCTCTCCTCACAAGAAAGGGAAAACAAAACAAAACACCTGAAAGGAGAACGGTACACTCTGAAAGAAGCAGGATTTTATGTTATTCCCCAGTGTCTCACAGTTCTCTGTCAGCTCAATGTTACATTGACTTTGCTGACAGCCCTTAAAGGGAATCCTTGTTTTCCCAGGGAATTTATGTTGGGTGTACATTATTCCACTAGCACTAATTACTCATGCTACAGAAATTCCATGTTTTCTGAATTTCGTGTGCCAGCCACGAGGGAGAAGGAATATTATTCTGACCTTCTGACCTGTGTCTGTGCGCTGAAGAGACTGCGTGTGAGCCAGTACACAGATCATGAGCCAGATGTGAGCCTCCAGCATACCTTAGGCAGCTCTGTGTGATAGCAAGGCTTGGCATGGCTCACAAAGGGCAGCACTGTGAGCTCTGCAACCAGCATTAAAGGTCTGATTTGCAACTGAGAGATGGATTATTACCTTGGTCTCTGCTGGTCACTTGTCCACTGGTTGCATGTTTTGTTGGGGCTGTCATGTTTGGATGTTCTTCCTGCCAGCTGTGCAGTGGGTTCTCTCCTTGCAGCTCTTTCTTTGCAATGCTGTTAACACCATTAGTAGGGACTGCAGTCCCTGGCTGTTGTTGAGATGATAGGTTTTCACTTACAAGAGTTCAAGAATGACTAAACTGTAGCTCGTCGTCAGTGAGCTCATTCATGCAAGAGATCCTGTCATGCTGCTGCAGATGCTTCTGTTAGAGTATGAAACTCATATTACAGATTTTTCATCTGATTAAGTAACCATTCAAAATGTGTCCAGCACATCCTTGCTTCAGGGATTTGTTTTTGCACTTATCTTTAACCTCATTTTTATGACCCATTGTATGGTTTTTTTTAGTAACTTTTCCCACAGGTAGGAAGCCTATGGACGAGTGGGCTGACTTCACCTGTTTTGCAGATTGCTTACTTGTGTGTTCACACTGAATAGTGAAAATGATCTGTTGTCTTGTTTTTGTGTGTACTACCACAGTGACAGTATTCTAGGTAGTTCTTTAACTTAAAAGACTTAAAAAATACTTTAAAACTGAGTTCCCAGTGCTAAAATAAATCAGATAATTTCTTAATACCCAGAAACCTTTTTGAAACCTTTTTGTTTTTGTTTTTTCTTTCTGTTTTTTTGTTGTGTCTTTATTCAGAGCAGACTTTTCAGTGCTAGTGAAAAAGCATAAAATGAGCAGCTTTCCAGGTTTCACAGAACAGGCTGAGTAGGAAATTAGCTTTGGCAGCATACTGAGATGAACTGGTAACTTGGATTTTGTTCTCTTTTTCTCTGGAACGGCTCCACTGCTGAGGCTGGAAGTAGGATGCTGGCTGTTCAGCATTTTGTTGTTTTCCTGGGCAAGTGGTGTTTTTCCAACTAAGCCTGAATTGTTACAGTCAAGCCTGAGCTCTGACACAGATTTTTCATATTATCCTTAGTCCTGTTGCTGTGATCCAAGTGGCCAGTTGCAGTTAAAGAAACTGTATCACTAACTTTCAATCGACAAGAATAGTGGAGGAAACAATTGTCTAATTTACTGGTGGTGTGCCAGTCTGTGCATGTGATGCACTGTCCTAGTGTGTTCACTAGAACTTTACACACTACCCCCCTCTGTGGAGATCAGTATCGTGCTGTCTTCAAAAGCTCAACCAGAACTGCTGCAGTGTTTAGACCCAGCCTGTTCTGCTTGGGTAGTGAGCTGCTTCAGACATGTGAAATAGGGCTTATTGGGTTTTTTAGGCAATATCGGTGGGAAAAGGGTGCTGCATTGCAACACAAGTTCCTGTGGATGCATTTTTTAGAGAGGTTATGAAATAATAGCATATTGTCAGAATGCTCTCAAGGAAGCAAGTTGTTATAGGCTGGGCAACAAAACCTTCTTGCTGGGTTTTGACAGGCAGTAGTTTTGCTGGAAGTCAGAGTTCCAACTTAGTCCATTCTTTGGTAGTGGTTTACATCTTGATATTTAGAACACATCCATTTTTCTTTAATTGTTCCATCTTTTTTTTCATAAGATGGATTTCTGGAAATGTGATCTGTTTTGACAGTAGAATAATTAGAGTAGTTTAATTGCCATTCCCTTAAACGCTGGTTTATGGGCACTATCTGATCCTATGCTCTGTGTAATATTTTTCACCTTCCCTCCCTTTGCAGATCATCCAACAACACTAAAGGTTGATGACAGACAACGGCTTGCTCGAGAGCGGAGAGAAGAACGAGAAAAGCAGCTGGGTAAGGCCTGCTCTCTTGGGGTTTTTGATTGTTTGGGGGGGGGGGGTCTGCATCCAGTGTTTTGGCCAGTTTGCTTTTAGGAGAATTCAGCAAACTAGATATGCAGTAGTGTCACTCTAGATAATCTATCACATTTTAAAATTAGATCTTAATTCATGATCATCTGGGGATTCATCATTACTATACCTGTCACACACCTGTGACTTACCTTTGTGAATGAAAAGTGGGTTGATTTCTGAAATCATGCAAGGAAGCTTCACTGATGTAAATGGAATTTTGAAATTTTAGAGCTTTTTGAAGGTTAGACTTTTGAATATATTGAATGCATCTTTTATTGCTATAAAGTAGAATTGCAGAATATGTTGCTAATGCATGGTTTGACTTTTTCTATATAAACTTGAATTTCTGTCAGGTAAAACCTTTAGTAGGTGTCAAACGTGTGCTCAATGTCCTGTTAAAGTGTCCCCTGTATCGTTCAGGTGACTAGTGACAGTGAAGGTTACTTAACAAGCAGCTGGTGATGGACAGTATATGGAGTGTGGTGGGGGGAGAACTCTAGAATTACGTGAAGACAGACTGGTGGTTTTCTGAAAACTGTTTATATGTTTGGCTGCCTCAACATGCTGTGGCAGTTGAGAGGCTTGGGAGCACAGCAGTGGGGAGTACTTATTTTTTCTGTGTTCACACTGATTTCTTTAGATGCTGCATTGTTTTTATGGCTGGAGAAACAGAAGTAATTTATTTCCATTTTCCAGCTTCTGTAACTTTGTGCTGCTTTTTCTAACCTGGAGAGCCATGATTTATTGCCATCTAGGTCTTAATAGCATTAATACCCTTCCTTCTTTACAGCACCTAATAACATTGTATTGGATGTGCATGAATCACTGGGGTTGTTCTGAAGGGGAAGAAGAAAGCCTTGGATTTGGCTTGCTCAAAAGGGTAACATGGCAGGGTATTTGCCAGTGCCTTAAAAGCTGCTGCTGGCATTGAGGTTGATGGCATGTGTAAGCTGAGTTTCTTCAGGTTTCAGACCAAATGGAAATCCCTGGCCCATTTTAATTACTTCATCATAGATGACAACTTTGATGTCTTGAATTTATTTTTTTTCCAGGTTTGATCCTTGTGTATTAACAATGCTGTGCTCAAGTGCAGGGAGAGATGCTTGCCTTAAGTTTTCCTGAACTGTATTTTTTCTATCTATGGATAAATTAATATCTGTTATTGGAGGGCCATGACTTCTGTTGAGAAAAGGGCCATTCTCTGTGACACATTTTGAAAGCAGCATCAAGCTGTGAGGGTTTTTAAGTTGACGTGGAATTGTTCATTCTTTAGCGGGAGAGCTCTGTGTGTCCCCGTGGTGCAGGATTGTCTTGTGTGTTCCTGCAGGACCAGTTACTTAGAACTAACAAGAAACCTGAAAGTCGTGTTGTACTTTCATCTGTATGTTTGTCTTCTAACATGATGGTTTAGGAGCTGTGTCTTGAGATTTGTGTTCCAGGACAGCAAAGCAATGATTCTTACAATGGCGTGCAAGCTTTTTTTTTTAATGCAGAAACTAGATAATCAGTCACTCATGTCATGTGAGCCATAGCAAAGAAATGCCTAAGCTGTCTATCTTAAAATCAACTTGTATAATGTTGTTACATAAATGTGTCTCACTGAAAATCAGAGTTGGATTTTGTTAAAACTGGGATGTCAGTCATGCAACAGTAAAGAAGTGAAGGAGGGGATTTTTTTTTTTTAGAGAATTAAGTTGGATTTAAACTTAATTCCTCCCCTTTAATGAGAGTGGAGATTAGAAAAGATGAGTGCTGTCATTTTTGTTAACTGGCTATATATAGAATAGGTGTGGTGACACTGTATGTTTCTGGTATTCCTTGAGGCCCATGTTATGCTACCTAATTGAAAAGAATAAAAAGGCTTCCACATAAATGCCCCTTTCACCTTAGTATATCCATGTCTTATGTTGGAAGTTTGTTTAGAAAACACAGAAGGCACACAGGGACATGGATGCTCTATCAGCTAATCAGCCCATCAAGGAAGAAGGATTTTTAGTTCCTTCACTGTAGGAAAGGCAATGCTTTTGAAAAGCCATCCCAACACTTCTGAAAGATGAATTATTTGGCTTTTTTCTGTGCAGCTCAATGTTTTCCATGGCTAATAATTTGTATTGATTTTAAGTTTTGTGTCTTTATTCTTAGACTTGCCTTTTCACATTGGTAGAAAAAAACGTGCTGCTTAGCAGCCATGCTTCAAGGTTGTTATTGCCCTGACCATTTGGAAATGTGTGTATTACTTGTTCAGACATTTAAAGGATTATTAGGGAAATCTTGACTAGATTCTATAAATAATGCTTCCAGTGTGTCACTTGCTCTTTAGTAATCATGTTTTCATTTTGTGTTCTTTCTGCTAGCACTCTTTCCCACAGTGCCTCTGCATGAAGTTAACATCTGTTCTTGAAAATACCAGTATCAGATCTCTCTGTGGGAGCCCAGCCCTCCTGGGTCATGCAGGATGGGACTGCCAGGAGAGGTGGTGGTGGGTGAGGTTGATAGCTGTCAACCGGGCTGCTCCTGGAGGACAGAGTGAAGGAGCTGGCACACTTCTCATGGCTGCAGCTTGGCACTGTTAGCCTGACTGGCTGTGTTTGGCACTGGGGCTGTGAGAGACACATGTCAGACCTGGGTTGTGTGTGAAGGCAAGCGTGGTCAGACTGGATAAGTTTAGTAGAAGCTTCAGCTTTTCCAGGAGTGGAGCCTCACCCTTAACTCTGCTGTATTGGTGGTATCTGTACTGGCAAATTAAACAGCACTGAGGAGCATTCCTTGGTGCTGAAACTCACTTTTTTTTGCTATTAAACTGTTATGATGGATCCTGACAGGTTTTTGGCTCCAGCCAACTAGCTGTCTCCTCATTCCCAGACAAGGTTTGGAAATTGGCAGGGGAGGTCCATGAGCTTTTCCTCCTCTGTTGGTTTGGTATGGTCACCATATTAGGGAGCAGAAGTTTAATAGTACAGGTGAAATTTGTTCCCTGCCAGTTGGTCTGTGAGCATGTTCAATTCTTTAGCATAGACCTGGTTCTCCATAACTGGAAAGAAAAATAAAAATGAGTTTTTCAACAGGGAAAGTTCCTGTGATTTTACAATGGTTTCATTCTGATAGCCTTAAGTAGTGGCCTAGCAAAAAGGAAGAGTTGGGGATTTCTTGGTTTTACTTCACAGTGTCTCAGTCCCTGATTTTTGAGAAAAACATTTTAAGTCTTACATCTGTGCATGTTTTATCTACACTAATCCTGCTTGAAGACTGACCTTTTTTAATCACAATTATGATCCCGACAAGGACACATGGCTCATTTAGTTTCTGGCACTGGAAACAAAAGATGGTAATCTTGTCATCTGACTTAACCCTTCATTTAAGGAAATATGTTATTAATCTTAGTTTTTAGAATATGGCTGAGTTTCAGGTTGGCTAAATCTAATAAATTCTTAGTTCTTACAATGCATAAACATTAACATAATATTTTAAAGATCACATAATGGTATGTATTCCTTTCCCATTTGAAAGTGATCGTTGGCAAAACTTCCCATTAATAAAAATTAAAATTTCTTTCTGTCAGTGAATTGCTTTTGGCTTATTCTTTTCTCTGGCAGTTGGGGACAGTTTATCCAACATTTCCACAGTCAGAAGCCCCACAGAAACTCAGAATCAGTGGCTATAGCATATGAATCATTTTGCAATGTCCTCAGAGGACTCGAGTGTCAGAAGGGTTGTAAGACAAGGAAACAATTTGTAAGGAAGATTAGTTAAAAACTTTCAGTGCTGAATGTCCCTCAGTGTATGGTTACAGGGGAAAGGTTGGCTTTCGGAATCTAACATGAATTTCAGCTTTAATTACAGCTCTGAAATTCACCTTTGAATGAGTTCGCTCAGCCATTTCTGTGGTCTGACAGAACCTCCCCATGTTTAGTTATGGTTAAAGCATCACTGATCTGTTTTTCTGCTAATGCAGCAAGGAGGTGATCACTGTTTCAGGGCAGAGCTGGCAGTGAGGAGAGGTGAGACAGCGGTCAGGGGAGAACTATTGCCCAGATCAGGGCTGCAAAGTCAGAAGAAGAAAGGCTGGAAAGACTGACAAGGACTACAGGATCTTTACCCAGGAAAGCTGTCTGTCCACAGGGGATGCAAAAGACAGACGTGAGAAAGTGCAGAGCTAAACCTGATCTGCCTTTATATAGGCTGTAAACCAGAAGACAGAGGACTGAAGTGAAGAGACAGCAGAAGAGACACCAAACGGGAGCTGGGGAGACCTGCCCTTGCTTCCTGTGGATAAACAGACAATAGAGGCTCTGGCACTTGATGCATCTTCCCTCACAGCCTAAAACCCTTGCAAAGAATGGCTCTCTGTGTGCATGGCTGGGAAAACAAACTACACAATTATTTCCCCAAGAAGCATATGTGGTTTGCAGTTAACACCTCCCACCTGAAATTAGTTCATTCTAGTGGAAATTGATTGGTTTCAAGTCTTACATGTCTCTTAGTATTGGGATGTTTCCTTCTTGATCGACTTTGTTTTCTTTTGCAGTTACTCACTTCAGAGGTGCCAGAAATGCAGCCTTAATTGTATTGCTTTGTAATCTAATCCAGCATTACTAGTTTGCAAACAAGCAGAAGGTGTTAACAGCATGTCCAGAGCCCAATTTCTAAATCTTGTTTTTATGCTAATTTTGTGTCTGTGTACCACCTGACTGTGTTCAAATGTATAAATTGTACTAAGTAATGAGAGAACAAGGATCAGGTTGTGACTTGACTGTGTATTTTGGATCTTTAATGTAAATATTCCTCTGCCATTGAAGCTTTTTCAGCATGCAGCTGCTATTTGAAACTATTCAAGCTTTCTTTGACTGATTCTTATGTGGTGTCAAGCAATGTGTGTTATTACCAGGGAGAAGAGGTATCATGAAGTTGCCCCAAGAAAAGCCTTTCTTTGGAGCTACCCCTCCTGGAGCCCAGCACTGGCTGAGCACTGGGCACAGCTCTTAGCACAGTTTTTGGACTATCTTCCCCTTCCACTTCCTGCAAATCAGCTGCTCTTCCAAGTTGATCAGACCTTTTAGAGGTGTGTTTCCTGTAGGCTGATCTGCTGATCCCTTCCATCACAAGGCATTTGTTGTGTCTCTATGAAACCCAGCTTGCTGTTCTTCTAGAAGCACACCTACCTATTCAGAAGATAATATCCCTAATTGTTACCTTACAGTAGGCTTTTTTAACCCTTAAGTAAACTTTGGTTTTTATCCTAGAATACAACTTCTTAATTTCTGTCTGGAGTAGCAGGAAAAAAGTTTCTGCAAATTCATAAATAGGGACATGAGAATGAAATAAAGATCGTTGATTTTAAACTATTTTTTTTCCTGAAGGAAAAACCATGTATCTTAGGACAGTAACTTCTGTCACTGTATATACCTACCTTGTAGATGGCAAAAACTGAGTCCTTAAGTTCATGGAAGAATGTCAGTAGTGTGTATAGAAAGCAGTGAAAACAAAACAAATATTCTCCTTTGATTTTCTAATAAAAAGAAAATGTAGGAATTAATACCTTGAAAAAACCCAAAGTGTTAAAGCATAAAATATAATCTCCCTATTTGTGGAAAAAGTTAAATTCATAAAAATAGATGTTGCACTTTTTCTCAGAAAACAGATGTATCATAAATCCTGCTTTTGTCTACTAGTCAAATACTTGGTCCAAGCATAAAATTAGTAGCTCCTTGATGTTAGCAGGTGGGTGTATATTATCTGCTGCCTTTTTTGCCTGCAACTTAAAGATGATAGAAAGAGTTAGCTTTTATATTTGTTTGAAATCAGATCTATTCTGCTAGAATTTATTCCAGCCTAACACTTCCATTTACCTTGGTTATTCATCACTAATGTGTGTTTCTGTCATTTGAGCCATCTTCCCTTATAAAAGGCTATGATTTTTATCTCCCCTTCCCTGAGGGGCAGAGGCTGAAGATCAGTGTCCTGTCCAGAGGGATAGTGTTCTGATGGTCTTCCCAGTGGTGAGACTGTATGTGAAAGGTAACTCTTTTATATACCAAACATAAGAATGTCAGCCTTTTTCTTCCTGAATTTAGTCTTGAAAGTTCAAATACACTATTTTCATCACTCTTTCTAAACAGCATGACAGGCTAAAGCCTATGGAAATCACCCTAAATAATGCCCTAAGAAAGTCTACCCATTTACATTAACAGAATGAAGAACAATCAGTCTCCATGTCTTTTATAGGCCAATTAATATTCCAGTAACATAAAATCACAGAATGGTTTGGGTTGGAAGGGACCTTGAAAATCATCTAGTTCCAACCCCCTACATGGGCAGGGACACCTTCCACCAGACCAGGTTGCTCAGAGCCCCATCCAACCTGCCCTTGAACAGTGCCAGGGATGGGGCAGCCACAGCTTCTTTGGGCAACCTGTTCCAGTGTCTCACCACCTTCATAGTGAAGAATTTCCTCCTAATGTCTAACCTAAATCTCCCCTCTTTGAGTTTAAAACGATTACCCCTTGTCCTCTCACTACATTAGTCCCTCCCCAGCTTTCCTGTAGCCCCTTCAGGCACTGGAAGGTGCTCTGAGGTCTCCCCAGAGCCTTCTCTTCTCCAGGCTGAACAGCCCCACCTCTCTCAGCCTGTCTTTGTAGGAGAGCCCAGGACACTGTTGGCTTTCTGGGCTGCAGGTGCACATTGCCAGCTCATGTTGAGCTTCTCATCAACCAACATCCCCAAGTCCTTTTCCTCTGGGCTGTTCTCAATACAATCTCTGCTCAATCTGGTTTTGTGCTTGCAATTGCTCTGACCCAGGAGCAGGACCTTCCATTTGGCCTTATTGAACTTCATGCAGTTTGCATGGCCCACCTCTCCAGCATGTCAAGGTCCCTCTGTATGGATCCCTTCCCTCCAGCGTGTCACCTCACCACAAAGCTTGGTGTCATCAGCAAACTTGCTGAGGGTGCACTCAGTGCCTCTGTCCATGTCACTGACAAAGATGTCAAACAGCACTGGTCCCTTTAACCTACCCTTGGGGAACACCACTCATTACTGGTCTCCACTTGGACATCAGGTCTTTGACCACTGCTCTTTGAGTGCCACCATCCAGTCAATTCCTTATCCACCAAGTGGTCCATCCATCGAATCCATATCTTTCCAATTTAGACACCAGGATGTTGTACAGGACATTGTCCAGTGCTTTGCCCAAGTCCAGGTAGGTGCTGTCAGTCACTCTCCCTTGTTCACCAACCATCAGTTAGAAAAATTGTTGGCTTTTTATTCTTTCTTTTCTTAATTTTTCATATCTTCCAGGGAGTGCTTTATCTTCAGTAGAGAACCAAAAAGCCTTTTCATGCTGGGTTGCCATTGTAAGCAGATTCCAGGCACAAAAGATCCACTTGATCTCAGTATCTATGGAAGTCTTTTGGCTCACAGCAGTGGCTCATCTTGATGTGATCATTAGATTCTGTATGTAAGTGACATACTTTTCCTTTTAAGAAGATAGGGAAGGATTTTAATATTTTTTCAGGATCCAGTTGTGTGACATCTACAGATAAATAACAAAGACTAGAAATTAAGACTAACCATTATAGTTTGTGTGTGTTACAATAAAATAAGTCCATAAAATCCTTATAGCTTTTCAAAGTTCGAGTACTACAAGCTCTGTGTCTCTATGAATCTGCACAATGCTGTCTGCAGAACTGAAACATTTCTGTGACAGAAGTGAAACAGAACAGGAGACTCAAATAGGAAACTATTCTGAAGATGGAAACTAGCAGGAGAAGCTTCACAGGAAGTAATTATACAGAAAGAAGGAAAGAGTAATATCATATCCTCCAGGGATGGCATTTAACAGTTATTTAATATTACTGCAGTCCAGCACTAGTGAACAATTATTTGAGGAAAAAGAGGAAGATAAAAACCTTCTGTTGAAATGGGAAAAATTATTACAAGTATTGTGTTGTTCTCATTGTATTATTAGTTAACTTCTGTTCAAATTTGCTTTTATGAAGTAAAATATTTACCTGTTAAGGCCCATAAACTCAAGCTCTGAGTGTCTCTTTCCTCCCTCCTATGTCCTCTTGAGTAACAGGCAGGATTTCCCAGCCTCACTGTGCCTTTTGTGAAACTTTAGTCTTCAGATGGGTGTTCTGTATATAGTATGGGTTCTCTTGATGGAGGAGAAAGATTTATTTTTTTTTTTAATTTTTTTTTTTTTTTTTTAGAAAATATCCTAAGCTAGGAGCATGACTTGTCAGAGAAACAGCAATGTGGTATTGCTCAAAGCAGAACTGCAGAGGTCTTTGAAGATGAGACAAAAACTTCTGAATTTAGTGTGTGAGGAATTAGGCAGCATCTGAGAGCCTGAGGCATGGGCTTTCATATCTTGTGAAACACAGAGAAGCCTTCTTCTATAACCTCTGTTTTAGCTGTAGATTGAGTTTGAACTAGTCTGGTGTCAACATAAAGTCAGCATCTGTGCCTGTATTCCATTGATCTGCTGTCCAGTTGGGCCCCTCACTATAAGAAGGACATTGAGGTGCTGCAGCGTGTCCAGAGGAGAGCTACCAAGTTGGTGAAGGGTCTAGAGAACAAGTCATACGAGGAGCAGCTGAGGGAACTGAGGATGTTTAGTTTGGAGAAGAGGAGGCTGAGGGGAGACCTCATTGGCCTCTACAACTACCTACAAAGGAAGCTGTAGGGAGGTGGGAGTTGGCCTCTTCTCCCAAGTGAATAATGACGGGACCAGAGGAATGACCTAAAGTTGAGCCAGGGGAGGTTTAGACTGGATAATAGGAAGAATTTCTATCCTGAAAGAGTGGTTGGACACTGGAACAGCTACCCAGGGAGGTGGTGGAGTCACCATCCCTGGAGGTATTCAAGAAACATGTAGATGTGGCACTTCAGGGCCTGCTCTGGTGGCTGAGGTCGTGAGGTTTTTCGTGGGTGTTTTTGGTGGAGTGTGTGTGGTTGGTTGTCTTTGTTTGGTTTTGATTTTTTTTTGTGCTGGTGGTTGGACTCGGTGATCTCGGATCTCCTTTCCAACCATGATTAAAAAGAAAAAAAATTAAAACATTCAGCAAATTGTTGAGCCCTGCTTTGCTCCAGGAGTGCCCAGGCAGGCTGGGTTGTGCTGTGCTGTGCTGCCCAGCAGTCCCATTTCTGGGACAGCAACAGCAAGTCTGCTTACCCATCTGCCCAGGCTGACCACTCTCCACTAGGACCCCTGCAGCTAAGAGTGTTGCATTAGTATTTCACATTCATAGGTGACACCTATTTTAAGTAATTATTTAGTTACTTAACGCCTATTGTTTGTAATTATCTAAGCAACTGATTCCTTGTTGTTGGTGTTAATCTAGCTATGGTTGTTAAATTTCCTGCTAACTTGCTGAACTTTCACCCCTCTTGCCAAGAGGGTCCTATGGTTGCTTGTAGCTGCTGAACAAACATCTCTCTGCCAATCTGAATACCACAACAAAGCTAAACTTGCTGTCTTCTTTTCTCAGGAAAGTATTTGACATCTGAAATGGTAGAGAGCTGTTTTCTGAAGGAGATACTCTACATAGGAACTGGTCTGCTCAGGGTAGAGATTTTTCTGTGGGACTGCACATGTGAGCATGTAAAGTTTAGAGTGCAACCTAAGCTCTTTATGAGGTGAGCTGGGATTTGTTTGAGTGGCCAGGAAAGCGCAATGGAACAGTTCAGTGAAGATGAGTCCTAGCATGGTAAGAAGTGGTTGCAATGTCTGCTCTGCACACTTGGAAGCATTTTGGTTTTTGGTTTTGGTGTGTGGTTGCGTCAAGTAACACAAATGTCTCTGCTGATTGGAGGCTGGAACTGCTGTTCTAGAGTATATGATTATAATAATAGGCTCTCTTTTTCTTTTTTCTTCACATCCCCCCAGATTGAATTTAAAAAATAGTCTCTCAGAATTAGGTAGAGAACTTCCTTATATTGCTGGCCCTGGAAACTGAAAGTCTCTTTGACACTTTGCTGCCCTGGTCCTGGTTCCCTGTTGCTGCTGTGTTACCAATGAGCAACTTCTGTGTGTGGTTCTCTAATGTATTTCTCAGTGATGTCTCACAGAATCACAGAATCACAGAATCATCCTGGTTGGAAGGGACCTTGAAGATCATCAAGTCCAACCATAACCTAAATCCACCAACCAGAACCTAATCTACCCATTCAGTGCTTAAATCATGTCCCTAGGCACTATATTTCTTTTAAACACTTCCAGGGACGGTGACTCCACCACCTCCCTGAGCAGCCTGTCTCGTGACCTTCACATCCCTTCCTGCACTCCCATCTGTCAGTTCATGAAGATCTATAGGTATACAATAGCTGTGATTTTTAAAAAGTGAGTAACACGTTTTTCTAGAGCACACAAATTTCTGGGGCCTGAAGCTTTCAAGACAGCAACAGGGACAGGTCCAGAGTATCATATGGAAATGGTTTAATGTGTACTACAGTTTGAGCCTGTGTTTCAGACAGTACCATCATGAAAATTCGGACTCTGGGGAACAAAATTTGTCTTGTGTAGTGCTTCCTGATTTGTCTTGATTAGCACTTCTGAAGCATGTTGTTCAGAGCTCTGCAGCAGTGCAGTTACATGGCAGCTTAAACTCACCTTTAGACTGGCTGCTTCGGTGGGCAGCTGTTGGCACTGCTGACAGTCCAGGTGCTAGAATTGTCATAATAAGAGATCTCTATCGAGCAGTAAAGGTGCATTGTGGTAATAGTTTTATCATTCTTTTTATTATCTTCCTTCTTGCAGTAAAAGCTTACAGAGAATTATCCTGGTTTGTATGACAGAAGAGTATTCACATATATCTGACTTGAATATTTAGGTATTTTAAACTGACCTTTCTTCCACATAGAAACTGTGTGCTCAGCTAATTGAACTATTCCTGGTGGTGATTCACAGTAAGCAAATGGGGATGAAATGAATGTGTGACCAGGGCACACGATGTTTTAATACATGAGGAAAGATTAGGATATTATGTAAGTCTTCTTAAGAAAATGAGTTCAAATGTTTTTCCATTTAGCTTGGTCATTCAAATTGTATTACAGACTTCATCACATATATCATGTTAATACTTTTATTTCTGATTTTTCTCACAGCTGCAAGAGAATCCATCTGGTTAGAAAGAGAAGAGAGAGCCCGGCAACATTATGAAAAACACCTGGAGGAACGCAGGAAGAAACTAGAAGAGCAGAGGTTAAAGGAAGAGAGGAGGCGAGCTGCTGTGGAGGAAAAGCGAAGGCAGAGGATAGAAGAAGATAAGGTAAGAATACGTGTCCTGACAATGCTTTTCAGCTTGCTTTTATCAGAAGATGCAGTACTGTCAATCTTTTTATTTAGGAGTTGATAGAAAGAATGCAACGTAAGCCATGGTTAGTACAAGAGAGCTTGCAAAAGAGAATTTTAAGCCTTACTTGCACAGGTACTGCTTCTTAAAGTGCCCCTTATGACTCAAACACAGCTGAGTGTGTTAGAGTACATGGCACTGCACTAATTCATGTAGAAAAATATAAATTGGGTCAATTTTGTATGGTTGTTAATTCTTAGCCATTCAGTGGCTACTATAAGGGTAGCTAAATATTAGTTGCCCTAACAAAACCTTTAAGAAGATGAGTGTGTAATGAAAGATGGTCTTGGCTGGTTTGTCTCAGTTCAGCTGGAACTACATGCAGTGTGCTCCTGTGTAACAGCTCATCCTTGTGGTGTTTTTGTTTCACCTCTCTCTCCCATGGTCTTAGAGGGGAGACACAAGGTGGGAAGTAGCCTTAGGGTGTTTTTGTGTAGTGACTGCCATACCAGGACCACTGTTTTCTCTCTGCAGTTCTGCAGGTGTCAAACAGATCTTACCTTTCAAAATTACAGTTAAAATATTAACTTATTTATGGTTTAAGTATTGCTTAATCCTGTCTTAGAGTTAGGATGGTTCACCTGAGTATGTGTTTTAGCAGGCAGCACATAAGCTTGAATGCAGCTCCAAGATGCCTGCTGGCTTTTGTCCATGTGGAGGGTAGAGGGGCTTGATCAGGACATGAGGTTAAAAACCCAAAAGTGAGCCAATGTCTTCTGCTGTTGTGCCTCAGGAGCGACATGAAGCTGTTGTACGTCGCACGATTGAAAGGAGCCAGAAGCCAAAACAGAAGCAGAACAGGTGGTCGTGGGGAGGAGCCCTGCATGGCCGCATGAGTAACCCAGGTAACCAGGCAGGGTGGTGTGCTAGCCAGTGTCCTGCCCTGCCAGCCAGCTGGGGTTTACTTTGCTACTGTTAAAAGGAAGGATGATTCAGTGTGTGCTGGTTTATATTCTTTGTTCTTGATCTTGTAATTGCTAGCAATGTTTCTGATGTTGGTGTGTAGCGAAAAGATAACAAGGAGAAATCTGAAAAAAAAGTTAAAACTAGTTTCAGGAGTTGATTAATTATGTAACTATCTTGCTACAGCTTCTCAGTTCAGCTGCTTAGCTGTTGTTTGTGTGTGGGTGTGTCTTGTGCTGTGTCAATCTTGTGTTAGGAGCTACTGTGTGCAAAAGCTACATACCATGGCTCAGAAAATAGGTCTGGTGGAAATGACCAAACACTGAGATTAAAACAGACACAAGGAAGAAAAATAGTTCTCTGTAATAAGCTATCTGTACCTTGTACAGATATTTTGGGAGAGAGAAGTCCCTTTTTTTCCCCCTAGAAAAACTTCAAGATGGGCAAATTAAGTGAATTTTCGCTATTTGCTTTTTTGCCTAAATTATCTTCTCTAACTTAATCTGTGAATCATTAATGTGTATGTGGCCTGTTAAATATGACTCGAATCCAAAAAAGAGAACCTATTCTTCATTTAGTTCACCAGAAAGTGGTACTTGGGATTCTTCTCTTCCTACTCTAATGTGTGCATTTCAATGTGTCCGACCTTGCATCAAGGAGGAAAAAAAAAGCTGAGAAAAGAATGCTCTGAAATGTCATATATAAGTTCAATAAACAGTTATTTTTTCACAAGATGTTGCTTTTTTGCTTAAATCTATATAACTTACTTGATTTTTACTTTCTTTACTGTGAAAAAAATCATTGTCTTGCATTCTGTCCCTAGGTTATTTTTTTGAATCATCATTCACCTTTCTCGATTTAGCAGGCCTGGAGCACCACTTCAGATCTCTGGGTGGTGCTAGAAAACCTGGTACATAATTGCTGTGGTTTGTTGATTCCTTTACCCATAGCTAGTTCTCAGGAAATGAGATCACCAGTAACTAAAGCACCCTCATGTAGCTGCAATGCATGCTTAACATCATGCTGATAGATGAGAACTGTTGGTAGTACCAGAGTTTTTCATTACTATTTATTTTTACTATGGAGAGTTACTACTGGCTGACTCTAAAGATTTGGCACAATTCACTGAAATGAAGCACAATATTCTGCCTATGGGAAGTCAAGGAGACCCAATAGGAATATTTTGCTCTTTTCTAAAACCTGTTTGGCATACTACATATACACAGGATTTACAACTATTTTGCACATGAACAAAGTGTGTAACCAGCTGCATTGGCTGATGTGTTGCTCATGGTAATTCTTTTTTTTTTTTTTTTAACAAAAAATCAGAAATCTTCTAGGCAGTGGATTGCATTTGGCCTGTTCTACATTTGTAAGTTTCATATTACCAACACTTACACACAAATCCTCATGCTGAATTTCATTTGTTTAAATAATGTTCAGAGACACAGGAGAAAAGTTGACATTCCAAGTATAAGAGGTCATTTTTCATATTGGCATTTGTCATCTTCAGGAAGCTGTTTTATGCAGTACATGTCTTACGGCCAGTATAGAAACTTTTTTTTGCTATACCATAGATTTTCTCAGCTATAGATTAGGCATAAGAGATCCAAATCCCCATCCCATTCCCACAAATACCATTCTGACAAGAGTCGGTCACCCATGAAGCCTGAGTGTCCTGTCTCCAGCACTGACTGGCACACAGTGCTCTTCAACGTACCCCAGAGATCAAGGTGGGATGGTCTTGCCAGAGGTCCTGTTATTAGCTGTAGCATTTAGATTTCCTTTTAAAGATCTCATTTAAAACTCATTTTGTAGTTTCGTCCCCCTTCCAGTACCCAGTTTGCTGGTTCTGTACCCTCACGGAGTCATTCTGACATTAGGGAAAGTGAGCCAATGATCACATGGGGCAGGGGAGAATCTTTCTTCATGCCAGCCAGTGACAGTGGGACCTACATGGTTCATAGATCTGGGGAAAGTAGCTTTCATGTACCGTATTTCTATGAAAATGTTCTCTACACAGTGAGGATACTTTAGCCACTAGGTCAGAACGGGTAAATCCAATGTTGAGGTACTTGTCAGAAATAAACAATTGCAGATAGTATTTCAGCAGGCTCCTCTTTAACTTTGTCAGTGTCCTGAGTGTGTATCTGCTTCCAAAGCAGCATGTGGGCACATTTGTGCACAGGCAGATACAACTCAGCAGAGCATTTAGGCATCTGCTCAATCCTCGTTGCCTTTCAGCGTGATTGAATGCTTTGCTGAGTAGTACTGCTGTTCAGTGCATGCTGAAATATAAGCCAAAGCAGAACTGGCTCTCCCAGCACCTTCCTGATGTCAGATTTCCAAATGGAAATTTGCAGTGGAGGATGTGTAGTTGATGCATGTAGTTTTTGGGTTTGTTTTTTTTTGAGAGAACAGGGGGCATGTAGCTGGCCTGTGCAGCTCATCCCTCCTCCTCTGCCACTGCCAGCACCTTGCATGTGGCATGCACAAGGTGTGTGATCTGGGTGCTTGAAGCAGCCATCACCCCAGCAGGGTGCAGGCACATGATGTCATACTGCTCTGAAATGCTCTAAAATAGACCCTAAGAGCAAAACAAACCCCTTTAGAACTACATACCAAGCACGAGCATGAAAAGTAGCCTCCAGCCTTCCCCAGAGACTCGTTTTCTGTGTCTGCTGAGCTGTTTGGGATTGACTAGCTGCTGTTTCATTCACAGCAGGTAGAAAATGTCTCTGTGGTGGGAAGTTTAACACTTACACAGAAGTAGGGGATTTTAACTAAATCTTTTAATTCCTTTTGTGCTTACCCTTGCTTCCCTTGTGCACTAGTCTTCCCTGAACCATTCAGCATTGTATTGTCGTGATATTGACCTTCTGCCTAGTGACAGTGCCCTGTCAAAACCCACCTTTTATTCAGGTGCTAAGGGTTTTGTTTTTTTTTATCAATAACCTGACATTTCCAAGCATGTTGATCATTCCCTGAAGCTTCCTATTGAAAACCATGAGCAAGGTTTTTTTGAGAATATTAAAAGGAATGAGGAAATATAATCTTGTCAACTAGTATCCACTTTAGCTCCTCCATGACGTCCTTGGATTGCAACCTGATTGAGTGATCATCAATGAACAGAATATTTTAGACATTTGAAACTTAAATGGTTTTGTGCCCAGTCTTTGAGTCACCTGTACAGCATCTGCTGAGAATGCCATTCTGTTTGGAAAGTTCTTGTGGTAGAGCTGGAGTGACCTAGTCATGTTTTCCTCCTCCCACTAGTGACCTAGGAACTGGCACTGCTGCATGTGGGCTGTCAATTAGCATTATCTCCATTTGTTTTAGATCCAGACAGGCGGTCTGTTTCAACAATGAACCTTTCGAAACATGTTGATCCAGTCATTAACAAGCGGCTCTCCTCCTCATCTGCAACATTACTAAATTCTCCAGACAGAGGTACAGTTTCAAAGAAAAAAAAAAAAAGAGCAAGAAAGAATGTTCTATATTGATGTATTACTTAGCACATGAAACAAGCTTCTGAAGTCATTTTCTGTACTTCATCTAAGTGGGAGTGAAAAAGACTTCAGACGTGAAAAGTAAATAGTTGAACATTTTTTCCTGTGAGAAGAAAGATATATTTCTTGTTTTTTAAAACAAAAGACCTTACCTAAACAATCTTACTTTAGCAAATGATAAAAGCAGTGCTTCTGTCAGGTCTTTAGTAAATGAGGTATAACTACAGAAAGAGTGCATTGCTCCATAGTGCATGCAATCATGTGTGACCTTTTGTTTGCATTAGGCCATTTTAACATTATTTTCTTTCCCTTTCTTTGGTAGTAGTTCTTGAATATCTAAGAACATTTTGCATGAAGCTTTCAAGCAGTTATTTTATTACCACTTTTGGTTATTTTTATTGAAGAGATACTGGTGTTTTTCATATGGTCTGTTTATTGACTTTTTGTGTCCAGTTACTTTTCAAAGATTGCTTTATATCAGTGTGTGTTTTTGGTGTGTACAACTCTGCACAAATGATAAACAATCAAGCTTTTAAAAATGAAAGTAGCTGAATCACTGCCTCTGTTCTGAGGATTTATGAGATTGAAGCATTGAGATTAAAGGAGTTTTATGACAGAACATCTCTTGTATAACTTGTGCAAAGAGCTTTACAGAAAAGTACTTGGTAGGGATTTTTTTATCCTCTACTAAGAATGAGTAGTTCTGTCCCATTTCAATCCTGATAAATGCATGTTATCAAAACAATTTTTAGAATGGAATTTTTGTTGTGTTGCAAAACTGATTGCTAAATGTCATTATTTGCATGTCTTAACTAAGTGCTGTGTTTTATGTGTGTGCTTGTGTATGTGTATCTGGTGGATTTGGTAAGCCATGTTAATCCTAGTGGGCTAACCTAGTTGTAGAGTCTGGTAACTTGCAAAAAAATACAGGATTATATTAGGAAATAATTTATTTCAAAACATCTTTTGCTCTAAAAGTTGAAATCCCATAAGTTTTAGTTTTATTAGCTTTTTAGGTGTGTATATATATTTCTGGATGGTTGCTGTTCTTTGCCAGGGGATGCTTCTTTGAGGAAGGATCTTGGGGCAGGGTGGGGGAAGCCAGCAGCAGGCAGGAAGCATGAAGGATAGTCTCTTCTGGACTGTAACTGATTATGTGATAGTTTCTGCCACCCATTTCAAATTCAGAAGTCAGACCCAAGCAGTAGGCAGTCTAGTGGTGGGGAAAGGGAAGGAATATGGACGTGATGTTCGTATATAAAGAACTTTAAATGCTGAGGCATTCTTTGCTTGGCATTTTTATTAAAACTGCACAGAACTCTTCAGAAGCCTCACGTCTTTCACAAACTCCAAGGCAGAAAACAAATCCAAAAGCTTTACATGCCCTCTTTCTTGTGCAAAGTCAGTTACCTACATGTAGATGAGCCTGTCTCTAGGGAAGTGCCACTGGTCTTTCCAGTGTCCTCAGCATCTTAAGGCACAGCTTCAAGGAAGGCTGTAACTGTTTCCCCTTCCAGAGGGCACTTTGTCATGTCAGTCACACTGTCATCCATTTCCTACCTGCAAACCAGCAAGCTGGAGATGAAGATGATGAGCTTACTCTAAGTAGCTTATAGCTGTCATCAAGAGCATATCTTCTGTTAAGCAGCATTTGAAGGACACAATGTTGTTTTATTTTGGCCCAGCAAAAGACAAAAGCTTTCATTAATTGGCTAAAGACTGGTTAATTACTTTTCAAGTGTAGTATTGCTATATAGCTCTTTTTCACAGTTATACAATCTGGCAGCCAGAACAGGGTTCTCATGCTTTTATGTTAGTGGTACAGGTCTGTGTAGTTGAAACTGCAACAAAACATGACTATTCAAGTGGAGGAAGCAGCTGTTGACCAATAAATTTTGGTAATTGTGCTCTTTTAAGGGAAGCTTAGCAAAGGGATAATATTTTAGATGAGGGATGAGTTACATACTTCATTAGTTTTGAAAAGCAAAACTTGCACCATATTTGTGTTCCTCCTCTGCAGTGCTTTTTCACAGAATCACAGAATCTTGTGGTTGGAAAAGACCTTCAAGGTCATAGAGTACAATCGTAACATAACTCTACCAACCACTAACCCAACTCTGTCAAGCCCAGTGCTTAAACCATGTCCCTCAGCACCATATCTATTCATCTTTAAAACACCTCCAGGGATGGTGATTCAACCACCTCCCTGGGCAGCCTGTGCCAGTGTTTAAATACCCTTTCAGTGAAGAGTTTCTTCTAGTATCTAATCTAAACTTCCCCTGGTGCAACTTGAGGCCGTTTCCTCTTGTCCACCTTGCTACAACCTCCTTTCAGGTGGTTATAGAGAGTTTTTCTTTAACATAATTGATAGTCTCAGCCACTGCATTACCTTTGTCTGCCACTTACATGGAAGAAATTCAAGGGCTCAGGTATTGTTTCCTGTTGAAAGGGAATCAAAGCATAGAGTAATTTTTTTCCCCATCTACTCCCAACACGTTTGTTGCTCTGTGTGAGCAAACACCACTGTTACCAGAAAGTGTCCTCCGTGGTGCTCATCAGGAGGCCTGTTAAGTCCCTGCCTCCCATCTGTTCCTAGAACTGATCAGATGCTGCTGTTTGCTTACTTACAGTTCATTCTGCTGCTGCTAAGACAACTTTCCAGTGTTCAGTTTGTGTATCCTGAAGACAAATACAAATTATTGTAATCAATTCACTGTTGCCAGCTCCCTGGGACTTTGTGTGCTTTTCAGTTACAAGTTAGGCTATAAAGATCTTTGGTCTGTTTAAACCAACCTGTTTGTAGCTGGGGCTAGGGGTACTGGCACCAGCAACCCTGTCACAAATGTGCTTCCTGTGTGGAAACAAGGAGCACGCAGCCCTAAGAGTGATAGCTTAACACAGCATGAAAAAAAAAATAATAAAATTTCCCCCATCTGTCAGAAGGTTTGAAGGACTAATCTTGAAGACTTCACTCTAAGGCTTCAAAAAGTAAAAGAGGAAAAAGACCTCATTGTTTTAAAGCCTATCTTCTTATTTTGGGAAGCTCTTCCTTTTGTATTCAATTTGCTTCAGTGTGAGTTGGACACCAAAGTTAAGCTGTTGAAAGCATGTAGGTGTTACTACTGTTGTGCTTGCAACTCAGTGGACAAAAGCTTGTCTGGCTGTTGTAGGTTAAAGGTGATGCTAATGACTGTTGGAACATATATTGTGAGTGTCACACAGGGTGCTTTCAGGGAGGTGTGTGCTTGAAAAATTCAGTGTGTGATGACCTCGATCCACAAGGCTAAGGTGCATTTCAGTGAACTCTGATCTAACCCTCCTGTAGAGATTTAGGGAGACTTGACTGCAGCCTCCTGGCTAGAACTATTTTGACACCTCTGAATCAGGCCCATTGCTTGTAAGGAGAAGGGAGTTTTTGTTGGTGTCTCAGCTCACTGTTGGCACATATCAGCTGGTTTGTTCCCAAACTCTGCCTCAGTGCTCCTAGGGGGTACTGTGGGCCCAGGATTGCTTCCCTTAGGTGACGTGGATGTAAGTTCCCCCATGTCACTGGGAGTCTCACCTAGTAAACCTGAGACCACAAAAATGAGTCTGGTGTCCTGCAACTGTATCTTCAAGCAGTGATCAGCCTGAGCATGGTGCCTGGAGAAGAAAGGGAGCAAAGATGTTACCATTACTGCATGCAGTTTAATGGTAGTTCTGTGATGTTTTTTTCATTGCTAAATTACAAGCCTAATGCTAACTAACGTATGTGCTGTCCTGGAGGTGTCTGTAGGGTGTTTTGTATCTGTGTAATCTGTACCAGTGCAGAATGGAACCATTAATCACAAAGCTCTGGCAGCAGTGCATTGTGTAAGGACACTTACCCAGAGAGCCTGCCGTGTTTGAGTCCTGTATTTCTTCAGTAATGCCCCTTATTGAGTTAGCAGAATTTAGGGGAGCAATTTGAGAAGTGAAAAACAGCATTGAGAGTGGATTAAGCAATTACATTTTCACAGAATGAGATTGAGATCATCCCCTCTTTTCATGGCACTCAGCATGGAGTAGATTAAAGACAGATTCAGAGTTTATGGCTATTAAAAGTGATGGATCTCTACCTTTAAAAATGCAAATTAATCTCGGGTTTGTTACAGCCAGTCACTTCAATGAATGTTTTAGAGACTGAGCCTTGTAAATTCAAGCTGCAGTTCTGTTGCCATGAACACCACACTAAGGCATATGAATGCTGAGAAGACCTGATTTCACTTGCAACATCAGGATTTTTACTATGGTTTAAGCTTATTATAATGAACTACTATGAGAACTAGTTCATTATTTTGGTTTGTGATCTTCATTATAATACTACTTGTTGCATCAGAGTATCAAAGAAACATCTACTTCAATATAAAAAAATAACTTACAGGGCTCTTCCAGCTACAACTTCACCATGATCAGTGTTTCATTAGTATTTTTTTTTTAAAGTAAACAAGTTTTACAAGGCAAAAGGAATATATTGACAATGTAAATTTCCATAAGGCAATATTGGGAAAAGCAAGGCAAGGGAGTGATTGCAGCCAGGTGAATGCGTAGTGTGTTTTTAAAACAGACTAACAGTGCAAAAAGTTGGCGCTTGTTACTGTTCTAAATTGAAATTTGTCATTAGCAGGATTTTTTGACAGAGGATTAATGATCAAATGTATTTCCTGCATTCTGTGGCTTCTGTGTTACTGAGACAACTGTAGCTCCTGAGCTTGGTACCTGCAGATGAGGCGTACTATAACCTTTTGGGATGCTTTGACAAAACCTCTTTCTTTGGCACAATTCTCTGCACAGCAGTGAGCAACCTTCTCTGTTTTATTCTTGCTAGGCTGGAAGACTCATGAAGGTGTTTTAGTAATGGGTCTTTTTTTAACTATGTACCTTATGTATAGAAAGAGCTTGGAACACAAACATCTCTATCAAAGCCTGTATTTAGGAGCAGCACCTGCTCTCCAAGCACAGAAGTTACTCTGTCATTCCCAACAGGGAATGTGTCATATGGGCAAAATACCAGAATTAATTTATAACAATTTGCCTTAATGCCACAAGCAGTAACACAGATTGAATGTTCAGATATGTGTGTTCCTATAGCAATTCTTCTGCTAAAATGGAGTAAGAATAAAATGCAAAACACAGAAAGAATGGTTGTATGCTTTTGGTCTCTAAAGGAATGTCAAGGTTGTCATGGTATGCAGTAGTGAGGAGAAAATACTAATGCTTCTGCAACATGTGGTGTTTTGTGACGTGTTTGATCTAACATCTTGCTTGTGTGGTGCATGTTCAGCTCGCCGACTCCAGCTCAGTCCCTGGGAGAGCAGCATTGTTAGCAGGCTGCTGACGCCCACTCACTCCTTCCTGGCCCGAAGTAAAAGCACAGCTGCATTGTCTGGAGATGCAGGTAAACCTCTGAGAGGCTTCATGTCTCAGCCACTTAGTTTCCCAGATTCCTTGTGGGATTTTATAAAGTTATGGATCTAATTATGAGTGTATTCCAGAATAAGCTTGAATGACCATGATTACATTGTGTGTGACAGCACGAAAGCTTTTGTGTACACTTGTTCACTGTGCCTTTTCCTTTTTCTCCCATCTCCTCTTTCTTAATTTCTTTTCCTCCTTTTGAATGCAATAAATGAACACAACACACACAGGACAACAATGCATTGCTTAAGGAAATGCCCACAATGCTGTAAGGAGCTGGTGGAGCACACCCACTGCTGATGCTGTGAGCTGCTTGCTGCAAAAAATGGTTTCACTCTGTACCAGAGCCCTTCCCACATGGAACATGTTAGACAACAGCAAGGCCCTGGCTGCCGTGGGTTTAGTAGCACCTGAGGTTACATGCACAGGTTTAGTGAGGTTACAATGATTGTAAAGTTCTCTGCCAGTCCCAGAACAGCTCTCTGATGTCCCACTGAGGGGAAAATTGTTGTGCAGAAATGTAAAAATATTGCTAGGTTGTAATTTAAAGCCCAGGCAAAGTGTATTCTAAAGACAACCAGGCCATTCTTGCTTACCATGTGCTTTAGGCAGGTGACAGCTGCCTCTGCTTTTGTCATGGGATGTTTTATGGGGACTTTGCCATTACAATACTGTGTTGCTGCACATACTGAATGTCTGAGTCTGGGCAGGTCTTTCCTGTCTGACATGGACAGGATATTTATTCTAATTAAAGGATGTAGAAGGTAAGAAGGAATAGAGGTCTGCTACGATTACCTTTAAAGAAGCTTTCACTTAAGAACTCTTAAAACTAATTAGGCTGCAGTACATTTCCACAAGTGTAGTGCTGTAGGAGCAAAAATGTGGATGATATTCTGCAAACAGTGGAACTAACAAGTACAACATTCTTTTTCACTCTTCACAAACAACAGCTTGTAAAATGAATACTTAATGCCATCTACCAAGCAGGATATTGGAAATTTAGCTCTTCATTAGGGAATAGTTGAGAAAGCAGTGACTTAATTTTGTAAGTGGTTACTTTACTGGAGCAAGCGTGAAGATTTTGTTGGTGACTGCTGTTGTTTATGCTGTGCAGTAAGCTCTAAACTGAGTGGAATATTGAGGAAGATTGCAGACAGCAGGAATGGCTGATTTGTCAGTCATCAGTCTGAGGTAATTCCCTTGAAATGCCTTCCCTATGCTAACTGGAATTGTACCACCCAGAAGAATGATCCATCTGCTCATTGTTTTCCAGGTATTATTCTCTAGGAGCAGTAACTGCAGCCCCTTCATGCAGGACACTTCCTGGAGATTAATGATCAGGTGGTGGTAATGGCTCACAGCTGTACTCTGAGGACTTGGCTCAGCCCAGCCTGTCATTATTCCCTAGAAAATTACCCTACCCTTTGGCTGTAAAGATAAATTTTAATGCCAAAAATAAAATTAAATACGGATTGATGTCCTTAAATTTTAAGTGAGCTATTAGGGACATCCAGCATAAGAGTACATCTGGATCTTTTTAAACAACTCACCAAAACCAAAATGTTTTTTAAATAACTCTCCAAAAGCTGCTCTGAGTGGATATAATCCTGTTGGTACAGAATTCACTGGGAGTGCTTCCTAAAGCATTGTTTGACAACATGGCAAATGAAAATTAGCTGCATGTCTTTTAACACTTATGATGCCATCCTTGGTGGTAACTTATCAGCCTGCATAATTCACAGAGCTGATTCACAGAGGGGGGGACCACATGGATTTGACAGATGGACCACTCGGTGGATCAGTAACTGGCTGGATGGCCACACCCAGAGAGTTGTGGCCAATGGTTCAGTGTCTCGGCGGAGGCAAGTGACGAGTGGTGTTCCTCAGTATTGGGACCAGTGCTGTTCAACATCTTTGTTGGAGACATGGACAGTGGGATCGAGTGTCTCCTCCGCAAGTTTGCTGACCATACCAAGCTGCGTGGAGCAGCTGATGCAATAGAGGGAAGGGAGGCCATCCAGAGGGACCTTGAGAGGCTGGAGAGGTGGGCCAATGCCAACCTCATGAAGTGCAACAAGGCCAAGCGCAAGGTCCTGCACCTGGGTCAGTGCAACCCCAGGCACAAACACAGGCTGGGGGGAGAATGGCTGGAGAGCAGCCCTGAGGAGAAGGACTTGGGGGTGGGAGGAGATGAGAAGCTCGACATGAGCCCCCAGTAAGAGCTGGAGCCCAGAGGGCCAATTGTGTCCTGGGCTGCATCCAAAGAAGTGTGGCCAGCAGGGCCAGGGAGGGGATTCTGCCCCTCTACTCTGCTCTGGTGAGACCCCACCTGGAGTGCTGTGTCCAGCTCTGGAGCCCTCAGCACAGAAAAGACGTGGCCCTGTTGGAGAGGGTCCAGAGAAGGGCCAAGAAGATGATCCAAGGGCTGGAGCAGCTCTGCTATGAAGACAGGCTGAGAGAGTTGGGGCTGTTCAGCCTGGAGAAGAGAAGGCTCCAGGGAGACCTCAGAGTACCTTCCAGTGCCTGAAGGGGCTACAGGAAAGCTGAGGAGGGACTTTTCACCAGAGAGGGCAGTGAGAGGACAAGGGGTGATGGTTTTAAACTGGAAGAGGGGAGATTTAGGTTAGACATCAGGAAGAAATTCTTCACCATGAGGGTAGGAAGGCACTGGAACAGGTTGCCCAGGGACGCTGTTGATGCCCCCTCCCTGGAGGTGTTCAAGGGCAGGTTGGATGAAGCTTGTGCAGCCTGGTCTGGTGGGAGGTGTCCTGCTCATGACAGGGAGGTTGGAACCTGATGATCTTTAAGGTCCCTTCCAACCTTAACCATTCTATGATTCTATGACATTAGTTATAAGCTGTTTGAAACATACATTGTGCCACAGCCTCCTGCATGAGTGCCCTTCCTGTAACACTTACATGAGGCTCTTTATTCATAATGTTAATCTCTCGGAGGACAATTTGCAGCCTTAGGACTTTAAGTCTGTGACCTCTTCCTGTGACAGCAGCTGTACTGTAGTGAGACTGGAAGAATTAACTGTATGTAGAGCTGCATTTTTTCAAGTGTGCTCAGGGAGGGATCTATAGGCAAGAAATGTTGGGGGTTTTTTACCAAGGAAAATGAGGATGTAGTTCTCTTTTTTTTAAAAAAAAAAAAGCAGCATAGGTAAGGTACTGTACAGAATCTCTACTTTTCCTTCAGGTGACATGGTGAATAGTCATTATGCTAAGATTACATGAAATTATCAGGAAAGACAAACAGGAGCAGACAAGTAAAACTCTGCAGTGAAAATCTTGTTTTCCCCAGTCTTCTCCTTCAGTTAAATCAAAAGAAAGTCCAGGTACGCTTTGCTGCAAGAAGTTCCCCTTGATACATTTTCCAATGTCACAGTTCTCTTTGAATATGCAATCAAAACACGGTGTATCTGATAACCTGCCATTCACAGGGGATCTTTTGGTAGTAGTCTTTATCCTTGTGCAAACCAAGGAAAGCTGCCAACCTGGTTACTCATACAAATATTAATTTCCAAGTTGGTTTGTTGTTGTTAGCCTGCTTTTTGTAATGTGTAAAATAATTTGTTGTTGAGCATGTATTTGAGTTGGCTGTTTTTCTAGTATTATCAAGAAATACTAGGAGTTCTTAAATGAATAGACTTCAAATATTCTTAAAAGACAGATTTTTAATAACACTTCACTTGCTAAGAACTGTACACAGAAATTTCATTGATTTCCTAGATGAAACTGTTCCGTATTGTTCCTGTGCTTTGATCTTTGTGTGCATGTTTCCTTTTATTTTCCTCCACCTCAAAGACCAATTAGTAGACATTCATACTGTAGTTTGATTGTTTTCTATTCTGAATGTAATAAAAATTCTTGTCAGTGCCTATACTAAGCTAGTCAGTGAGACCAGTTGTTATGTCCACTGCTTTTTCAGAACCACCACTTGTATATACGCTTAACACAAAAAAATGTTACTTTCTACTCCCCTGTTATGTGGCATATTTCTGAATGTATTTAAAATAAATCTTTAGTTTACAATTTGAAATTATCATTTCTGTATGTGTGGCCAAACTAACGTATCAAGTGATGGTTCTGACTTGAGAATTAGTCCTTCTGTGTATTAATACCTTCTTTCTTTTCTGTCTTTCTCGGTTGTTTCTGTTCCTGCTGGCTTTCCTCTGTCAATTCTCCAATGCTGCTCTGTAATTAAATTAATAAATAACAAATCCAACCAACACCGTAGTTATCCCCATTTGTCCCCGTTCAGCATCTTGCAGCCCCATCAGTCCTCTGTCCTACAAGGCCATCAGCTGTAGGAATCCCGGAGACCGAGCAAAACTCTGTGCCTCCTCTGACGCCGTTGGACGCAGGCGAGCGCTGCTGGCGGGGGTGAGTGTGCCCGCTGGGGCAGCTGCTGCCGCCTCCACCGCCACCTTGTTGGGACAGGGAGAGCTGCAAGGATACCTGAATAGGTCTGATCTTGCCCTCTCCGCTGTCTCCACCCCCTCCGGTTTGTTTCATAGTTGGCTGTATTTTAACTGAAGTGTTACTGTGTGGTGACCTGGTCTGATGATGCACCCAAAAATCCACGTGGACGAACACCCAGAGGGGCTGCCTTAGCTTCTCAAGAGGCACAGAAGCACTCAGGGTGTGTGCCCTCTTCTCAAGTGGGTTCTCTGCTGCCTTTTGAGGCCCAAGCCGGTGTTGAAGCTTTTCCTGCAGTAGGGAATCTCTTTTTATCTGCAACCTGTTTTCACAAAGCCTGTAGAGAGTCATCTCTTCTGAGGCCTCTAGTAAATCAGCTGAGCCTCAGGGGTGAAGAGGGGAGAAGGCCTGACCTCACACATGTCTGTATACATAAGTACACAGAGCACTGTCCCTTCAGCTTTACTTTCTTAGGAGACCAGGCCAGTGAACTTTTCTTCCTTGAGAAGGAAGGAGTTGGTTTAGGGGCATGGGTTTGTAAGCAAGGCTTCCCACAGGTCACCTGTTGTTTCTGAACGATTTGGTAGCAGTACTATGATCTGAGCTTTCAGGGAAAATCAGAAGTGGGATACAGGCAGACTGAGTTCATGTTGACTGTGCCCCAAGCCAGCGGGATGCAGTCAGCTCTAGTTCCAGTATCCTGTGCTGAACCTGAGCAGTTTTATTTTTCTCATACTCTACAGCCTGAGTTTGTTTAGAGCGTGAGAAGAGGGAAGTAATTTCTGCCAATTAATGTGCTAGAGGTGCTTGCATTTTCGTTTGGCCTGATGGGCAAAATACTGGCATCTTTGCTGGAAGCCACGTTACTGAAGTCGCAGAAGTGCCAGGCAGCGCCCGGTCCCTCAGGCAGATGGCAGTGTAGTCAGGCTCCAGGTGAGGCACGGCTGGGACGGGCCCGCAGGGCAGCCTCGGTGTGCACATGGTGGATCGCAAGCTACAGCCAGGGCCATCAGGTTAGCACCTCTTGGGTCTTTCCCACTGTGTGTTTTGGGTTTGTTTTTGTTTGGTTTTATTTGCTTGGTTTTTTAACTTAGGTTGGTACATTTTGATGGAGACAAGGTAAAAATGTTAATACAAAATGACTGAGTTAAGAGCTGTTTTCAGTAGCTTGTGTGGTTTGGAGAATCTTTTACTCTTCTGTAAACTTTTATAGAAATGCAGTTGTCTACGTCTCTGATATTAAGCAAAATATTCTGATGCTCTTATTTTCAAGACTAATCAAGTAGATCCAATATAGAGAGTTATTGTTAGCAAGCCAAAATTATTCTACATGGTAGTGTGTCTATTCTGGCTGTGTGTGCTTTGAAGACTTAGGTGATTATCAGCATAATAATCAGTAGATATCTGGTAAATTACACTGCCAAAGAGCTGGCTGATTACGCTTGAGTAACAATTTCAGGACTGAGACCATCTATTGCTAATATTAAGTTATGTTTCTGGCAATTTAAAATCAATAATTTTAACCATAATGACCAAAAAAATCCTCTTAGATTTATGAAGATAAACAAAGGGCTTATATGCTCATTAAGTTAACTTGGTTGTTAGCTTGGTTTTTGGTTCAGGAGACAAGCATTGCAGAGCTGTCAGCTGCTGAGGCTCTCGAGCAGTGAGGTACACATCCTGCAAGTGTTGAGCTACAGCCACAGCATCATGTGGGCTGAGTGGCACCTTGGTGTACTCTCCTAGGAGTTCTTCAATTTAACTCTAGATTTTAAAATTCATGATTTTTGGAATAATAAGCTCAGATCCTAGGAGTCTGAAGAGCTCCTAGGAGAGAACACCCACCAAAGTGCCACTCAACCAACATGATGCAGGGGGGTTGCTACTCTCCACTGTTCTTCAGACTCCTAGGGGCTGAGATCATTATTCCAAAAAATTGCAGTTTTTAATCTAGAGTTAAATGGAAGAATTATATAAGTGCTTAAATTGTGATATATTCCTTTAAACCAATAGTTTTATTAATACAAACCAGAGCCATAACAGAAATATATTAAAAAATGAAACAAATTATGACAAATGAAGAGGGAAAAGAGGAAATTGCTGCCATGTATGAGAGTCAATGGGAAAAAGTATGTACTGTGGAATCATTAAAGAAAAAAAGAACTGGGTAACTGTTGCACCACATCTGAGGACTTTGAGGGCATCTGTGATGTTACTGTGAAAGCATGAAAGCAAAAAGCATGTGCTGCACAGGGACTGTGACCAAGCGTGATCCTAGGGGGGCACGGGGTGGGGGGAGTGTTTTGCTCTTTCTTCCAGTGAAATCCATGGTTTAAGGGGACTGACCAGTGGAAGGTGCTCTGTGGCAGGCAGCAAAGATCAACCCTTAAGATAATTTTTTTGCCTGTGTAAAAATAAGCCTCTGAAAATTAGCCCATTACATCTTAAGACAGTGGAGAGCATGGTTAAGAAGGATTCTTGTTGTCAAATGCATATTTACTGACTAAGATGGTGGCAGATTCCTGGAGCTCTATTAATGAACTTGTTAACCAGGCAGTAGAAACTAGTGGCTCAGCACTGCTTTTTCTCAACCCCTCAACCCTTCATCGTTAACTGAGCTTGCTTTGCTTTCCTTAGCTGTGTGAACTCTGGCTTGACTTTGTCTTTTTGTTTGCTGAACTATAGACTGACAAAAAAGAAAAGGAGAGAGACCATTTGTCATCCAGCTTCTCAGCCAGCTTTAAAGGAGGTCATTTTTCTTCCAACCCCAAAGCTAGATCACCAGCTCCCTCTCCAGTTTGGTAAGCCAAGTACATGCTTAGCTGGAGGTTGAGCTGTCGGCAGCTCTGGGTGTTCTGTTAATTGTGAAACAGTGCAGACTTGTTTGGTGATGTCGATGTTTCCTCTCTGCAACAAAGGAAAGACAGTCCTGCTTTTGGAAAAGTATTGCTATTGCTTGGAGGAAGGGGAAGGAGGAGGAAGTTACCTGGTTTCTTCCCTCTTGGCTGGGCTCAGTGCTCACACATCTGGAGAGTTGCAAAGAGCAGCATTTTGCATTAAGGCTCAGGGGTTGCTCCAGAAGTCCTGCTTGACAGCAGAGAAATAGAGAAGTTGTTTTATTTTTAGCTATTTTAGTTGTAGAAGTAATATGGAGGTGGTGTCCAGCAGACCATGTCTGATAGTGACTGTCTCTCTTTGTGGTTACACAGGCATGCGTCCAAGTCTTTGCCTTTTTTGCCTGGCACACCCAAGCAAATAACTTCCCCACCTGGTTCCTCCAAAGTTTCCTCTGCTCAGGCACGTCCTCCTTCTCCTGGCAACATCCGGCCAGTCAAAAAAGAAGTAAAACCAGAGAGTGAGAAGAAAAGACCAGAAAAGGAGGCTGAAAAGGCCAGTGAGGAGAGGACAGAAGAGAGTAAAGGAAATACAGCAGATGCTGGAGAAACCGCAAGTCAGGAAGAGCTCCCTGTCCCAGCAGAGCTCACTGAAGGTAAGGAGAGATGCTCCCTTAGATTAAGGAATGTCTGAAAGTCTCTGGTGTTTTTACCTCCCTTTCTTTGAAAGATTTCTTTTGTTCTAATAAGTTCTGTTACTGTAGTTCCAGACTGATAGCCAGATCCTACCACAAAAAGCTAGTGTTTTACAATAATCAATGGATGCATCTGTTGGCCATAGGCACTTAAAGAAGATACGAGATAATTGCCATGTTAGTATGAGTTTTCACTGCTCTTCTGATAACCTTTTGCCTGCTCATTTTAAGGAGAAAGCTTCTTTTTAAAAGGATTTCAGGGATACCTCCAGGATAACCTTGCAAATGTTTCCAAATTGTACTTCCCAAGTACGGGTGCAGACCAAAGAAACATTGTCTTGCTTGGTTGACAGTGCAGCTCAGGAGGAAGAGAGGCTTGACTTCTTTTCAGACTCAGTCAATATTTGAGTTTGTAACAGGGTCACTTAGTATGGAAACAGGTTATGAGTGATAAAGATACTGAGAAGTGAAGTAGTTTGTATTCACGACAAAGAAGCAAGTAGTGGAGAGGGGCAAAAGAGGACAAAGTAGTGAGCAGCACTTTAAATTGGATCTTTTTTGCCAAAGCCAGAGGAAGTGATGTTGGGAACAAAGTCTGAGACCTCAGGCTAGACATTTTACATGAGAGGTTAGCTTGAGAATTTTTTACAGAGAACGTGAAACTATTTTCTTTTCCTTTCGAGACAGTGTCATCTTGGTTATTGTGTCTGTACAAGCTAGTTTTCCTTCCCATCTGTTTCAGCAGCCAGCCCATCCCTACCTCCTGCTCCACCAGCTCTTTCTCCAGCCTCCACAAAGACCTCTGCAGGCACAACTGATCCTGAAGAAGCCACAAGGCTGCTGGCTGAGAAGAGGCGCCTTGCCCGTGAGCAGCGGGAACGGGAGGAGCAAGAAAGGAGGGAGAGAGAAGAGCTGGAAAGGTGATTCTAGACCTCAGCAGTGCAGAAGATAGGTTTTTACCAGCCTCCTAGCAGCTTCTGGTGTATATTCTGTTGTTGTATTGTGATCTATGAAGCACAATACTGAAGTACAGGAGGCACAAGTTCCTCCCTGAAAATGAATTTTCCTTTTGGGCTTTTTCATAGGCACAATGTACACCTAAGCAGGTTAAAACTTACCTGAAATAGTGCTTTAAAATAGGACAGGAGGAGAGAGGAGATCCTTGCTGTACTGAGTCATTGTTTCCTCAGAGATTAACAAAGCTATACTTGTTTATTCCAGCTAGGAATGGTTGGGATAGTGTCTCTTACTTTGAATTGTAAGATCTCTACCATGGGTGGTGTTTAGGTGTCCAACAGCTGTGTCTTAAAGCTCGTTATTTTCTCATTTAAAATGAAGCCCCGCAACAGTTTTGGAGGGTAATTGATGTTGCATCTCATTTTCTACTGGAACATGAGTAGCACATCTGGGTACTTAGGATTGTGGTTGTAACACAAGTTGAGTGTCTTTTTAAAGGGAGGCTGTGCCTGGAATTTGTTGGAGGTCTTTAAAAGCATTGCTGAACGTAGGAACAAGGCAGAGCCAGTTAGAAGAGCCTGGCTTTCCAAAAAGCTCACATCATGGTCCCTCTCAAAAAAGATTTTAAAAACAATAAGTTACTGCATAAAAGTACTATGGTGAATAAATAAAAAGACTGAAAGATCCAGTCCAAAAGTTGAAGGATAATCAACTTTCTCAGTGAAAGGAATTTTCAGTCTCTGTTCAATTCTTTTGTAAGTGGACTTGAAAGGAGTTGTGGCCAGTGAGAAAATGCTGGTCTTCAGTGAGATAGAGCAGTTGTGAAGTGTTTCAGATGTATCTTATATTACTGAGATGCAGAATGGAAGCTGAACCCCAATTCTGCTAAGCATGAAGGAATGCGTGTGAGGAAATAATCCTAACTTAGTTTCTGTGGTGGTCTCTAATTATTTCTGTTGGAAGAGATCTTGTTTGGAGTTGAATATATTAAGGTATCCGGTGAGTGATGGTCAACAAAATAAATGAACTGAGTTACCAGAAAAGGAGAACAAAATGAAGATGTTGTTCCAAACTATCCAAGGTGAATCCACTTCTTAAATGTTGAGTTTCTTATTTTTTCAGATAGTAACTTTGGTAAAACTAGGAAAATAAGTGCAAACAGACATTAAGGTCATCACAAGTATAGAACAGCTCCCATAAGAAAATACACTAAACAGGTGAGGATTCTTCAGCTGGGAAAACCGTCTGCCCTCTGAGTGGGGATATGATAAGCTACAGAGCCCTCAGTAATTTGGGTAACATCAAGGGTGACGGGAAAAAGTTATTCCCTCCCATAAGACGAGGATGAGGGGGCATTAAGTGAAGTTAGGAGGTAATGTTCAAAAATCAGCAGAAGTAGATACTTTTTTTAACTTCAGGAGTTACTGCTGCAAGATCAGGTGAGCACCAGGAAGGTATGCTACTTAAAAATGTGATCAGTGACCTTACAGCAAGAAGTGTTTTTCAGGAGGCGTTGAAGGCAGTGGTGCTGTTTTTGAGTCAGCAGGTACCTCAAAGCAGTGGAAGCCAGGCAGACATACGTTGGGGAAGTATTTTTATGTTCCATAGGACTTCACCTTCAGCCCCTGCTGGAAGCAGAACAGACAGCTTGGCCTTACCCAGTTCAGGTGTTCTGATGCTCACCAGCGTGACAGCCGTGCAGCCTTCACCCAGCCGTCCTGCAGTGCTGCTCTCTGCTGTTGGCTTCAGGGGGTTTCCCTCCTTTTTCTTTTGCTTGTGTTTCTTATGCTTGTTTCATGATTGCAGGCTAAAGAAGGAGGAGTTGTCACAGAGGATAGCTGAAGAAAGAGCTCGCCGAGAAGAGGAAGAAGCTCGCAGACAGGAAGCAGAAAAAAAACGGAAGGATGAAGAGGAGCAGCGGGAAAAGGAAGAACGGCTGCGCCGGCAGGCGGAGGAGAGGGAGCAGAGGGAGAAGGAAGAGATGGAGCGTGCTCAGAAACAAGTATGCTTCCCTCCTAGGGTTCTGTGCCAGTCTGATTGGCAGCAAAGTTGATGAAGCAACTCCTTGTGTGCAGCACCTAGATGAGAGGGATCTCTACAATTTCAGTGCTATATATAAAGTGAATAGGGTTGTGGCAGGGTTCATTCCACAGAGTGGTGAAGAGATTTCCTCTTGACAGAAATATGTGGTAGGGAGTTGAGATTGGTTTGGTTTGTTGTCTTTTTTTTTTATCCTGTAGCATTTATTTAATAAGAAAAAATAATTTCCTGTTCCTGATAAATTGTGATGAAAAAATCAACAGAGTTGTATTGGGGGGTTTTAATGAGTGATGTTATACCAGAGAACTCCTTGTCCCCACAGTCATAGAAAGTCTAGATGCCAAGATGACTAACTGTTCAGAGTGCTGGAGACATGGCACTGCTGAGCTTTTAACCTGTGCCCAGTATTGCTTTTGTCTGGGGATAATGGGGTGGGGTAGTAGGTTTTGATCACTTTAATCTAGTCAAGGAGAGCCTTTACCTGGTGCAGTCCTCCTGAAATCAGAGCAGCTACTCAAAAGACATAAGAGTAAATAAACCAATATACAATTTTCAAGTGCTCTCATTTTTTTATGGGCATAATGTTGGTTTACCAGCTTCAGAAGAGGCTGTGGTAAGCATTTTGGACAGGATTCTGCTCTTGCTTTGTGTGTACACTTTCTCACCCCCAGAATTCAGCAGTTTCATCTGCCTCATATACATTATTGTTTTCTTCTGGTGTATAAATAAATGTATGCTTCTGTAAATAAATGTTTAAAGGATTGTGTTAGTGAATATAGCTTAGAAACTGCAGGGTTTTTTCCAGCAGATTTATGCTGCTGTTTTTGAAATGCTAAAATGAGGTACATCCCCAGATGTACCCCTTGGCCAGGTGTTTGTTGGAAGTTACAGCCTTAACAAATGAACCATTGTGGTAGTTCCCTCATACAATGCTGTCACTGTCAAGGAGCAAGGCCTCTCTACAGTGTATTTCAGACAAGTTTTACATTTAATCAAAAAAGCAGCAGTGCAAAGGTTGTGTGAATGTTCCTGTGGCTGTTTGTCCTTGGTTGCATTAAGCGATGACTCTGTTGCCCAAATAGAACATTCTGCTGCTTTTGTTTAACTCTCAAAACCATCCACCACTCAAAACATGAATGTCTTGAATACTTCCCTGACTTCTGTTTGAATGGTGAAGGTTAGGAAATTTATTCCTCATTTGTCATCTGGTGTGCATTCAGGCACGTGCCCCAGAAAGGCACATAACCAAATATGATGCCCATTGTTCAGTGACACATCTCTTGATGCTGTGCAAAACATGGAGATGAATCAAGGAATGTGCAATTCAGTCTGAAAAGATGTCTGGGGAGTTGTAAACCCCAAAAGTGTCTTTTCAGGGTGTTGCAGATATGCATAGTTAAGAAGATAACAGTGTAAATCTGTCCTTAAGTAATAAATTGCTCCTCACTTCTTTGCCACCAACTCAGAAAGAAGAGGAAGCTCGCCTGCGGGAGGAGGCCGAGCGGATTCGCTTGGAACGGGAAAAGCATTTCCAGAGAGAAGAGCAAGAGCGCTTGGAAAGGAAGAAGGTAACTCAGCACATGCAGAGAAACTGCAATTCAGTTTGCCTTAGCAGTTTGCTTCCACCTCAGCTGTGGGAAGTTATCCATGACACAAATATGCCCTTGGAAAAGCTGCAGTCCTCACCTGCCTAACGTGAAGGTGAAGGGAAAATGGCCAACAGTAATAAATAATCAATCTTTTTGTGATAAACAGATTCAATTGATAAGTTGTGGTTTGGGAGAGATATTTTTAAAACAATGCCAGCAAACATTATTTTGCTCCTTTACATTTCATTGTAGAGGCTTGAAGAGATCATGAAGAGAACTAGGCGTGTAGAAGCTGTAGATAAGGTCAGTGCTGCTACTTACCATGTGTAAATTTTGGGCATGCTTTACTTCTTTAGTGCCATTTTTAATTTACAAAACTGTGCTTCCTTTGTAGAAAGCCAATGACCAGCAAAATGGACACATATCAAAGGCCAATATTCCTGGAGAAGCAGGTATCACGTTGAACTATGCCCTGAACACCACTGCTGAATAAATGCCTCCTGGGCACCATGACTTGAGATAGGGCTCTGAAACCTGGTACACTAATTGCAGTAAAGAAAACCAGGAGAGAAGTGTAACTGAAGACTTAGCAAATATTCTTTGTTTAGCCTTTCTGAATAGGTAGTTGGCCATTACTAAATGAGTCAGCTCTTTTAGCAACTTTGTCACGTGTGTTTAACAAGAGGGAGTTACTTACCAAGTTTAGTTGTTTGTGAAGGTAAAAGAAACATACTGATTCTGCAATTTCTTCTGCATAGTATTACGGATGTGGTTGTTGCAGACTTACTCCATTTTCTTAAAGGATTATTTCATCTCAGTTATCAAAACAAACTTAATTATCCAAACACCTCTCTGTGATTTCTCTCTTCCACACCTGCTGCCTTATTCACTTGGTCTTAATTTATGTTTCTTTCAAAATTGAGCTCCTATAAAAGCTTAGAGTCTCCCTGTCACACCTATACTTTCAGTCTTCCATTCTATTCTGTTTCCTCTATCTTTTTTTCCCTAGGTCATTAAAATCTTAGATAAGATTTTAATACTTGCAATGAAGGAAGCAAAATAAAATGTAGCTCATTTTCAACATCTGAATGATGTTGAAACATCTGAAACATCTGAATCACCAAGTCTGAATTAGCAGTATTTAAAGACACTGCCAGCAAATGGCTTATCTTATAATAGCATAGCACATTAAATGACAATAATTTTCATTTTCTTTTGAGTTGAGTAACATGGAAGACAACACCACTGGCTGCATATACTCCTTTTTTTTGTTCTCCCCCCCCCCACCCCCCCCCCCCCCCTTTAAAGTGAATGCTCTAATTAGCACTGCCAGGAAACCCTTTGACACAGATTTCTTTGTGTCTTTGGAAGTTGTTTACGTATTATCTTAGGGGGAAAAAAATGTTTGGGAGCTGCTGGTGCAGAATGCATCTGAGATGCCATCTTTTGCTGCAGGCACTGCTGAAGGTGCTATACACCACTTAAATAATTCCTGAAACTCTAAATGGCTCTATGACCTGTGGCTAGCATTGTCCTGCCTGAGGTAGAAGATGAGTAGGCAGTTTTCTAAGGCGTGTGAGAATTTGGACCTCCCTTTCCCCAGGCCTAAGGGAAGGCTTGAGTCCAGGAGTGACTGGATAAAGATAAAACTGCCCTCACCTTCAGGTCTGCTCTATTGCTTGGCTTTGCTTTATCTAGATATGCCCTTGAGTTAAAGGTAGGAATGAGTGGACATGTTTCAGCCAACTTTTATTATCGTCTAACAGGCAGAATGCTGATTACACACAAATGGTGATTTTGCTTTTTTTCAGTCTTGCTGTTTGGCAAAATGTGAGGACAACTTTGTGGGAATGGCTAAATCACACAATGAAACAAAATGCATCACTTTTTGTAATTTGTTTGACCTTTGCTTCAAAATCAGAGATCACTCTGCCTTCCCAGAGCAGAAGAACTTTCTTCTGCTTTTCTCTTTTAAATGTTAAAGCCAATGTATTTTCCTCTTGTTCCACTTGTAGAAGCACCAAAAACTGTATTGCTAATATCTTCCATGAAAAATTTGTCAAAGATTAGACTAAGACATTTGGTATAAAAGACTTCAGCCCAAGCATTTAGAGCATAACAAAGTAAGAGCAACTGAAGGAGTCTCCTCACATGAGATTTGAGCTAACCCAGATACACGTGTCCAAGCCCATGAACACTACATCATCCTTGTGGTTCTTGGAACAGGTGCTACTGTGGGTGGGGGCAACTGGTGCCTTTTACTGAGCTGTGTGTGAGTCAGTGTGACTGGAGGTATGATGCACAAGCCTGTAGTTATGCTTAAGAGGAACATCCTGGAGCAGGACAGTAACATCTATTATATGGTTTTTTGATGAGGCACAGAGACATTCTAATTTTGTCTTGTTCTCTACAGCATTTTATAGTAGTGATGTTGTACTTGTTGAAAGAAGTATCTTTCCCATGGAGATTTTTTCCTCTTGATTTCATTTTGCATTACAGTCAGTGATCAACATGGGAACCAAGAAATACCAGTGTATGGAACTGATGATGTCCCATTGTTCTCCTAGTCCATTTGCCAGTTGAAAATTGCCAGCATAATGTTCTGCCAGATAACAGCCTATTTTGACCACTGGCTTATGTGTTGGAATTGTGTATATAACTGTAAGATGTTTATTCTTAGATAGCCTGTATATAAAGCTGTAGCTTTGAAATCTGTGGCAATTACTTCAGACCAGAAACAGGGCTTGTGTGCCCAAGAAAGTTGATAGAGGAGGTGGTGTGGGGGAGTGAGGGGTGTGAAAACTTGTCTTTTAAAGCTGTTGCTTGCCTTGAGTGGGCTGTCTTTTGTAGGGAATGTTTTATCCTAGTCTGCAGTGAGATGGTGATGCTTGGTTTTATGAAAGCCTGTTTTCTCACTGCAGTCATAACCAGTCCTGCATCTCCCATGGAACCTGCAGGAGGACCTCAGCTCCAGCAGGCCACAGCACCTCCACACAACGGGACACCCCTCACCTGCACACGGGTGGTTGTGGCACATCAACAGCCCCCCGAAAACACGGACAGGTAAGAACACTGCCAAGTGTTGGAGAATGGTGAAGAGGATGAGGGTTGCTAGAGTAATAAATAATTTTCAGACCCATGTATTCATTAACTAAATAAGAGACAGCTGATCTCTCTGCCTTTTTTCCTTTTTATCTTTTCCTGTGTCCAGAAAAGAACTTTCTTTCACTTAGCAGTAACCCATTTTTGCCAACTGATAGGGAGGAATTTTGTAAAAATGCAGCATGATCTTTGCAGTTTGCCAGCAATTACTACATAAGTTAAACTTAATGGAAAGGGCAGGTTTTTTCTGTTATTTTCCATCATCAAAACCACTCTGGATTTGGAGTGCTGGTTTTCTTGATGGGAATACTGAACACTCTGCTTTCGGGCCAGATGTTTCCATTTCTGAACTGTTTGAAGTATTAGCTAGTTTTGCTTACTAAGCAAAGGTTCCTCATGTGAGATACAGAACTACACATTTTGGCTCTGCATCTTAAAAAACCGCATTGTCCTCTCTAAGGAAAATTTGGGAAAGCAGATATTTCACATGGGGAGCTTTCTCTAGCTATGAAGCAAGTCACTCAGAGAAACTGTTGGAATGCTTGAAACCTCGATGTTGAACCAAGTGAAAGCTGTTACATAAGGATGAGCTGTCAGTTATTTCAGTTTCAGCAATGCAGAAAGCCAAACAATCCCTTAGTCCTGTCATGTTTTATGCAAGCACTGCCAGAATAGCATGGAAGAAACTGAATATGGGAAAGCATCATGTAGTCCATAATGGGCAGTGTGCTGCAGGGTGTGATTGGCACTAATTGAAGGAGGAATTTGCCCTCTCTTGTCCCTCTGTAAGCCTGGGGATCCTAGCCTGCTGTCATGCCCCAGGGAGGGTCCTGCTGAGGGAAGTGCTGTCAATGTCACTGGGCTCTGCACTGCCCTGGATGAGCTTCACAGAGCCACCTCCTCATTGTCTCAGGCAGCCATTAAATGTTAATCACTCCCAGCCTTATCTGCACCTTGATGGTTGTAATATAAAATGTGCCATGCTGATGAATGCTGTCATGTGGCATTATAACCCGTGTGGAAGGAACCTCGGAATGGCCCAAGCAAGGAATGAATAAATGAGATTGAAGAACAGCAACAAAAGGAGGGAGTGTGTGGAAGGGAAACTGGACATTGGTGTGTGGGGGGACTCCAGAGGTACAGCCACACTGACTGGGAAGGCAAAGGCTGGAGCACTTGGTAGCATCCCAGTGTGAGCTTAGCCCAGGTAGCCTGACAAGCTTTCATAAGGAATACTTGGCAGCACAGATGTTATCACCTGGTAAAAGCCCCAGGGGCCAGCACAGTGCTCTGCACCTCTGTGCACACCAGCAGCAGGTGGAAATGGGCTCCTGTGCGAGTTCCTCACTTCAGTCCCAAGAAAGATTTGGCTTTTGTCTGGAAAAAACTTGAGCATGTTTTAAGGGCAAGATAGCTCAGATTTCTGACCAGAACTTAAAAAAGCTTTGCCTGGGGTACTTGAGGCGTGTGCTTGTATGGGCAGGAGGAGTGAAGGAGAGGAGTCATCTTAAGGCCTGGAGCAGCAGTTGATTGCTTCTTCTCCTACAGCTCAGGGAGTGTGGGGTGGAAATGTTGGTGGGTCTGTTTTGTATAGCACTGGGGTCTAGCCAGGATGGTCTAGCCTAGTCTTTGACCAGGACTGGTGGCTGGTGTTCAGTGAGCAAACCCAGAACACCCGTGTTTGGAATGCCCATGGTTGGGGTCACTCCCCAGGCACTGCAGGTGCTCTGTCCCATGCACCAGCACTGTTGAAGGAGGGTGACTTGGGAAACGACCAGAGGTTTGTGTGAAGATAAGGAATTCAGCTCTGGGACATAATAGGGAGTTGCCTGACTGCTTGCTGTGCTGAGCCTTCCTCCCTCTTCCTCCCCATCATCTCTCCATCCTGTGTCAGCTCTGTGGCTGGGATTCAGTTGGAAATAGCATGCTTGCTTCTGTGGTGTGAATACAATGCAGATTAGAAAAACGGAAGGAATTCTGTCAGGATAAAGGCAATTTAATTCAGTGTTTCACCATTCTCTGCTGTTGCTTTTGATCAGCAATGCAGATCCTGGTGTACTGGGGCTTCTTTACCTTTCCAAGACAATCCGTCTTCATAAACGTTAACAAAAATGCTGTGATCTGCTGCTTTTTTCCAAAAATCTATTATCAACAATTGTTTGTTTTATTGACAAACATTTATTGCAGATGATAGATTGGTGCAGTCATAGTTTGTCAACATTTTTACTGGTATTCCTACTCCTGTGTTTTAGACAAATTAACATTAATCAATTTTCCTTAGGCTTTAAGCTTTTTCACTTTGCATAATGAAAGAAAAAACCTTATATTTGCTTGTGAATTGAGCTGTTTTGCCATCTCAGGGTTTTCAAATAGATCTTACCTGAATTCTTGGTTCATAGAAACAATTTTTTTCATAGCTGTCTGAGTTAAATTGGTATGTCTGAACATTGACATGATTTTTGTGGCATGTATTTTTAAGCAGTGCTGCAAGGGATCTGGTTTTGGCACCTACTCTTGCTCTAAGTATCTTCTCCACAAGTAAATTGAGTTAAACAATTTAATTCTCAAATGCTAAAGAAAAATAGTGAATTTTGAGGGAGCAGGTGGGAGGGTACAGGGAATGACCTTGTATCTGACCTGTAAGTCTGTGGTGAGAAGACTCACAGTTGAACATAAGTGAAGACATTTCTCATACAGGTGTAGTATGATGGAAAGGGCAACACTAGATATATTTTTAAATGGAGTGTGCCATGGAAATTTTCCAGTATGTAGAGTATCTAGAGTTACCAAGAAAACTGGTAGTGCACAGATGCTGCAGTATGATGCATGTTTACTTCTGGGGTTTTGGGGTCCAACAAGTGGAAAAACAAATATGAAACAGTAGTTTGAAAATAATTTACAGCGTTAAAGTATTTTAAAACTTTTTTGTAAATTATAAAAGATTCCAACAAGGTTTTTAGCAGTTTTCATTTTTTTCTTGCTTTACTGAATAGTAGAATCCTGTAAGAAAAACAATGATGGGAGTTGGATAACCAGTGCAGCTGCCTAACTCATCTCCTACTTACAGATTATTGCTTGTTCTCTGCTTCCTAATTCCTTACTCAAGTTAGATTCTGTCTGCTACTTCTCAGAAAGTTATTTCAGTACAGTGGTTTCTGTTGACAATATTTTCCTTTTGATACTTAGCCTGTAATTCCATTATTTTTTCCCCATGCTGCTTTCTATAACTGCCTGCAGTGTGCCCCGGTGGGAGCAGTTCCCCTGATCCCTGGGTCTCCATGCTGCAGGAAGGGGCTGGGGCTGGGTGGATGAGACACCCAGTTGGTAGAGCTGCAGCTGAACAGGGTGAATGCCTCCATAGCCTGCCCCTGGGATGGACGTTGCTGAGTTCACATTCTGATGATGTGTTCATGGCTCAGTCTGTAGGACAGCACACTTGAAATTGGCTTTAGTACCACCTTCCATACCCTAGGCCTCCAGCTCCTCATTGCTGGCTGATTTCATAGTCATGGAAAGGATTGGGTGGGAAGGAACCTTAAAGATCATCCAGTCCCACCCCCACCTGTGTGGGCAGGGACACCTGCCACTAGAGAGCAATTTCAGTGCTATTGTCTTGGTGGCTGAACATGAGCCAGCGTGTGCCTAGGTGGCCAAGAAGGCCACCAACATCCTGGCCTGCATCAGGAACAGTGTGACCAGCAGGACCAAGGAGGTGATCCTGCCCCTCTGGTTGGCCTTGGTGAGGCTGCACCTTGAGTCCTGTGTGCAGTTCTGGGCACCACAGTATGGGAAGGACATCAGGGTGCTGGAGAAGGTGCAGAGAAGGGCAACTAGGTTGATTAGGAGTCTGGAGAACAGGTCTTATGAGGAGAGGCTGAGGGAGCTGGGGCTGTTCAGCCTGGAGAAGAGGAGGCTGAGGGGAGACCTCATTGCTCTCTACAACTCCCTGAAAGGTTGTGGTGAGGTGGGTGTTGGCCTCTTCTCCCCAGTGACAGGACAAGAGGAAATGAGGTCAAGCTGCACCAGGGGAGGTTCAGGCTGGATATTAAGAAAAATTTCTTCACAGAAAGAGTGGTGAGGCCTTGGAACAGGCTGCCCAGGGAGGTGGTGTAGGCACCGTCCCTGGAGGTGTTCCAAAAATGGGTAGACATGGTGTTTCAGGAGATGGTTTAGCGGTCATGGGGTTGTAGGGTGGATGGTTGGACTTGATGATCTTGAAGGTCTTTTCCAACCTTGATGATTCTGTGATCCTATGTTTTAAATAATCCAGAAGTCTGGGGTCTGTTTTGCTTTTAAAGTTATTTGTGACATCTCTGCTAAAACCACGTCAACAAATGAGATGACTGACCTTGTCTTTCAGATCAGGAATAGCAGGTGTAAAAGTATTTTGGCACATTCCAAAGACATGCAAATCAGTATTTTTTTTTTTTCTTATTTGGTGTTGGTTTCAGGTGGGTGATCAGAAAGACAGACATACCAAATTCTGAAAGTTGATCTTTTTTTCTTCTTTATCCTCTTCAAATTCTTTACATGTAGGTGATGTCTACACAGATCTTTGGCTAAAATGACCTATGTCAGATGTAATTTTCAGTATTTTTTACCTTTTTCAGTGTTCCAGTTCCTTTACTTAAATTAGCCCCTCTTCTCTCAACTTCCACTGGTCTGTCTCGTTAATATTGACGTGTCCAGTTCCAAAAGCAAAGCTGCACAGATGCTTATTTCCTTTTAGCTGCCGTGAAGCTGTCCTCAGATGCTTGCAAGGCTTTTCTGTTGGAAAGTGCTCTGAGGAACCTGGGCAGCTTTCATTATGTGTGTGTCTTGCTGCAGCCACACTTATGGAGTATGTTGCAATGCCCAAATTAACCAGCTCTTAGAAACATACCTGAAGTGTTGCATGCCTGAAGAGGGTATCTATCTCCAGTGTTGTGCTGGACTGAGACATCTCTAAGAACGTAAGACAGTGAGAACAGCTGTAGCAGGTAAAAAATTCATTACTTTTTTTATATTTTTTGCTTTAGTGGCCTGTAGCAGTCACTTAGGGAGAGAGTGTAAAGGAAAAAGAAGTAGGAACCTGGAGATCCTCTGGTCAAGGAAGGGTTACTGAGAATTGTGGTCCAAATGCAACCATAGGCTCAAGTAGTCCCTAAGCTGCTAATTACCAGAAGCTGGAGGGCATACCGATCTCCTAGGAATTTGTCTAATCTCCTTTTGAGCTTATGGCCTCTGCCATGTCAAGTGGAATTAATTCCACAGTTCTGTTTTTCCCTTTGTTTCTTCTAGACTTGATTTCCTAGTAATCTGGTGGAGCAAATAGCGTAAAATATAGAAGACTTTATAGCATTAAATATAGAAGAGTCACAGAAATGGTTTCATCTTCTGTACCCCCTTTGTGAGTGTACAGAATCCCCTGTCTGAAAAGACATCTTTCCAGTCTGTGAATCCTGGTCTAACCCGGTCTATAATCCTGGCAGTGCAATGACAAATAAATATGAACAACTATTAATCTGTGAAGTCAGCTGATGAATTGGGTAGAAACATTTATACCTGTTTGCAGAAGCAAGAGTCTTCTTCATTGTACCAATGCTTGTTGAAGTGCTGTGCTGTTTAATTCACATGGATCAGCAGTTGCTCTTTCCTCCCACGTTCTTACCCCACCCATCAAACTTGCTGTGTTATCCTAGCTCCAGCAAGGTTATTTGTAGTAGACAGGGATGAAATAAGTAATAGGATACCTTATAGTGAACAATAACCTATTAACTATACATTAATGAGCAGGCTTTGTTAGTTCTAAAGCATTTCAGCCTCTGCTCCTCATGTTGGAGGTGCAGATCTCTGCACAAAGGGAGCTGTGCCTTGTGACCTGCCCCAGGTCCCGTGGGGTTTCTGTGGCTGCTCTCAAGCTCAGTGCAGCAAAACAAACTTTCCACTCTGAAATGCACTTGGCAGAGCCACGGGTGGAAAAATGGGAGTGCCTTTCTGAAAAAGAACTAGTGATGGTTTGAAAAACTGGGAAAGGCTTGATAGGAAAACCAGCATATCGTTCTCACAGGAAAACAGGGCTTGGGAAACCTTCAAGGAGCAGTATTTACTGTCTCCTGCAAAGTACTGCAAAAGGATTTGTAATTGTGAAGAGCTGGGCACCCAAAGAAGTAGGTTTTGTTTGTTTGCTTGGTTGGTTGTTTTTTAAGGCTAATAAATGTACTGTCAGGAGAAAATTAGCCTGTGAAACCAAGCCACCTGCTCAGAAACAGCTTGAGGAAACTGATTGCTTAGTTTAAATCTAGGAAGATTGCCTTTGTGGCTGTAGCCTTTCCAAACAGTCTGAATAGTCATGATGTGGTCTGAATAGGGAAATAGGTACCCAAGATTGTCAGGATCTAACCTGAGGGCCTTCAGAAGCACCTGTGAAAGATCAGGATTTGTGAGTGTTAGTTGAGTACCTGCTCTTCCTCTAGGAGCTTGTCCCATTACTGTCATCCTGTTCACTGGAGTAGTACCTTAGCCTCTCCTCTCTGCCAAGAGAGTCCATGTGTCTGCAGAGACAGCAGGATTTGGCAGTACAGAGCCTAAGGACAGGGTTGGGAGGGGAGGGCCAGAACTGTGAGACAGGATCATGTGTCTTCTCAGGAGAGTAGTGTAATGGCAGAGCGTGCATGGGCTGGTGTGGCTCCCAACGGGGGGATGTATGAGAGCTTCCTCATGAGGCACCTCTGCCCAGTGGAGATGGGAAAGAAAGTGCTGGTTGACATGAGGGATGCTGGAAGGTGTCTCTCTTGGCTTGGGTGTGGGGAATGGGAGGAGTGCAGAGGTGCGTAGTGCCTTGGCAGTAAGCCCTAAGAACTTGGAGGGCAGGAGGGACTGAAAGGAGAAGCTGTGTTGGGAAAGGAGCTTTTTATCTGGCTGAGTGGCAGGCAGAAGAGGCTGCTCCAAAACTGGAAGCAGGAGCTGATCCAAGGAATAAAAAATTACAATGATCTTATCTAAGGGCAATTACGTGGATTTGCAATAAGAGGAAGGGCAAGGCAAAGGTTATGAGACCTGAAAAAAGGTGTTAGAGGCTGTTAGGTGCATTAGGGGGTGGCTCAAGGTTAGGGGGTGCTGCAGGGGGTGTTCCCACTGGTGCCCTTTGCAGTCCCTGATCACAACCACAGTGTCCATGAAGCTCCCTGTGGTTCTGGGTATCGTGTAGCCAAACGTAGGGACTATCCTGAGTGTTTGAGGGAAGACAAATCTTGCACCTGGCTGCAAAAAGAGTTTTGCTACTATGGTAGAAACATAGTTTTGTTTTTACTGGCTAAAAGAATATTCTGGATTAGTGCAGACTCTTGTTCCATTGGTAATAATTGCTTTGAGGGAGACTACATTTCTGTTCTAGATGGAAGTGCATGAGGAAATGTCTCCTTTTCTCTTTCAGCAATCTCAATCCAGAGAAAAACGCAAATGCAAATGGAATGTCTATGCAGAATGAAAACTTTGAAGAGATTATAAACCTGCCTATTGGCTCTAAACCATCCCGGCTGGACGCCATGAACAATGACGGGAGCAATAGTCCTCAAATTCCTCTGAATCCAATTCTAGCCTTTGAAGATAAGGGGACTCTCTTGCCTCAGGTAGATAGTGTTCAAACACATCAAACAGCAGGTAGGTTTGACTTGGTTAGTTAACGCTTACCATGTGTTGTGATTTGACAGAGGCCCTAGAGCTCGTAGTTGATATAAGGTGATTCATTGAAGCATTTTTAAACACCCCCTCAGAAGGGGGGCTGGTTCCTGCCTTCTGTGTGAAATTCTGGGTGGACCTGGCTCACCAAGTTCTTGCTGACACAAAAGCTGAGGGATGGTTTGCAGCACACTAGGTTTTTCCCAATAACTTTTAAAGGATGTTAGGTAAACAAATAATAATTTAGCCAATTGAATTGAACTATCAATTTCTGTGTCTAGAAAATGTAAGGAAAACCATCTGACAGTAAATAATTGCATAAATGCATAGCATTTTGAAGTAAGCTTTGTCCCTCTTTGCTGACCTGTCACTTTTGATACCTTCTGTTGTAGAAGTGATCTGATCGTTTCTTCTGAAGAACCAAAGGTGATATGAGCATCTCTGCAGTCAGTGGAGTTTCTTCCATGCTATGAAGGCGTGTTTTATTTTTTCTCTCCAGTTTTTTAAAAATTTCTTTAATATCTTTTTTTGGAAGGACTTTAGTAAAACCAGCAGAAGAAATGATGGGAATAGACTTGGATCACCTTTCTAATAGCTTTCATCACTAGAAAAATCATGCTTCATGTGCATTACTTAATATGGCTTTTTCCAACAAGCTTTTTCTGTTAGTAAATGGTTATTTCTGCATTCTTTAAGACAGAAGACACTGGAATCTGAAAGCAATGGGCTGATTTGGGTGGTGGGACTGATTCTTTTTTTTTAAAAGGTAGGTGTTGGTTTAAAAGGCATCATTGTAAAATTGGCAAAGAATCTTTTACACTTTGTGGTTCTAATACTTGAAAAATAAATACCTCATTGCTCTACAAGTAGAGTTAATGGGGTGTATTATTTAAACCTGTTGGTTTAAATATTATTGCAGAGAACACTAATTATGGGGGCAAAGTATAGGCTTCTGTATCAGGTTCTTGTAAATGTAATTCCTACAGGGACATTCTGTAAATTAAGATGGCACTATGATCTCACATTTTCTCTAAAAACACACAAAAAGGCAGGTTTTAAAATGTGAAAATTTGAAAGCGTTATTTTTTCATGGACAAGAGGAAAACCTATTGTTCTCCTAGATTGTGTATTTATGAATTTTGTTCAATACAGAAATAAATAATTTAATTGAATAAATTAGAAAAATGTGGTAAAATGATACCGAAAAGGTGATTATTTGTTTTTGTTACATCCATGTTCACAATACTATAAAAGATGTGTATGCACATGTGCACACACAGGAAATACCTTCTTCTGAATCCTGTAAATTGCTGCTGTTCCCAAGGATGGAAGACTTTTCCTTTGCCTTATCAGACTACTGAAGACTGTGTGAAACCTGAAATATTTGACTTTTGGATGACAAAGCAGGTTTGGGGATTTTTTGGTTTTGCTCCTTTCAGAGCAAATGGAAAATGGTCCTTGTTTGTGCTTTTTATGTAGTGTGTGGTTTTTATAAAGCAGGACAGGTTGGGTGGTAAGAGGAGCTATGCAGGTTGCTTTCTCTTTAGTCTGGTGCTGATTTTCTCCTGCTGTGGTTCCATCCCTCACTTGTGGTTGCTGTTGGGTAGAGCTGCAAATCTCACCCCTTTTGCACTGTGACAAACCAGGCTGTTAGAGGGAGAGCTCACTCCTGGCCTGGGAGTTTGGAGCCCCAGCCAGGGCTTGGTGCATTGCTCACTGAGGTCAGTGAGGAGATCCTTGGCTAGGGAAAGGGAGGTTTGTGGGGTTTCAGTTCATGCTACCAGAGAAGGTACCATCAAGAGTCCTGCACTGGTCTGTAGTGAGCACTGGGCTGGGTGTAGGAAGCTGGGCAGAAAGTCCAAAAGAGACAAAAGCTGAAGAATTTTTAAATAAATTATTTTCTGGTGCTGCCAAGTGTTCGTCATATTCAGGAGGTGGGATAAAAGCAGTGGAAATGCACTGAAAAAGAGACTTCATCTGCCAGACTACATATGTGGAAGGGCAAAACCAGCCACTCAGTCAGAATGCTTTCAGCAGTACCTTGTGACACAGTGAAATGAACTGGGTTCCTTTCTTGCTTTTGTTAGTTTTCCATGTACATAGCCACAATATTTTGAAGTGTCCAAAATACGTAGATTTTCTTTAAAACGATATATAGCATGTAAGTACCAAATAAAATTTGTTTGAAATATTTACTTCTACTTACATTTTCATTTTCTTGTACAGTTGAAGCAAGGCTCAATCTGTGATGGAAAACTCCCCTTGCTACTCCTGGTCTGCTTAAAACTTTCTTCAGGTTTTTTTCTCTTTACTAGAAAATGAGTACAGGGCCACTTACAGCTAGAAACAGAGCAAAGAAATAGCCAGCAAGATTTAGCTTCCATTTTAGTTTGAGGACTGATTTAGGTTCAGGTTTAATTTCAATGAAAAAATGAGAAGGGATTGAAATTTGAAGTCTTGGTTTAAGCCCCTTTCTTTAAATGCAGGGAAAATAGTTTCTCTTCTGCTAAATGTCGTTCTTGATAATAAAATATGGTATCAAACAAAGGCCACTTCCTTTGCCTGCCATTGCCACTGGTTTTGGCATTTGTAGTGTCAGAAGAACACCTGACTATTCAGGGAGGTAGAACTAGCAGCTGCAGAAGTCACAGCTGAAACCTTCCACAGCAGCTAGACCATGTGCTCTAGAAAGACTCTGCTGCTTGCTCAGCTCTTCCAAACAGAACAGAAATGCTCTGGGGGTGACACTGAGTGAGTTCAGTTCAGTGCATCACAGCTGCTGGGCTCTTCACCACTAGCTTTGCTCCTCTCACCTGTCTCTTATCTCCTCATTCCTGATGAGGAATGCATCATTGTTTTCCTTCTTGCCAAGACCTTGAAGTAATGTTTTGGAATTAAAAACCTAAGAAAAACACATTCTAATGTCATTATTTAATATTACGCTGATTTTTTTTTTTTTGTAAAATGTTCTAAAGTCACCCAGGGAGGTGGCCTGAAGTTTGAGATGTCCTGGCTTTGTTCCTAGCCATGTTGTTCAGCTCTGTGGAGACCCCTCTTCTAGCAAGCCCAGCTGCCCACAGCTGAGCACATGGGGCTTTCACCTGAGCTTCCAAAAGAAAATCCCTGTCCCACATGGGTATTGAAAAGGCTGTGCTCCTGTAGCTCAGGGCTCTCTCTGCCTGTGAGCAGGGCTGTTTGCTGTGCTGCAGAGGCTTTTGCATGTGGGTTTGGTTGGGGTTTTTTAACATAGTGGAGAGAACTTGCAGTTATGAAAAGGAATCATTAACAGAAATGCCTCCTCCAAGCACCAAAGCTAAGCTTAGAGATGTGGGCCACAGTGAAAGGCAATGCTGAGCTCTTAGTTGACAGAATAATGTTTTTATTACCATTATTTTTTTTAATCTCACTTTTATTACATGGTTGTAGCCAGTAGCAGCTCTCAAGCTCTATATGCATGTAAGAGTGCAGAAGTACCTCAAAAGGCAGGAAACTCTTCTGAAATGTTTTCCTAAGAACCTGTGCTGTCTGGGAGCAGGTGGTTGCCAGGAGAGTGGTTCCAAATTTGGTTCCGCCAGCCAGTTCAATGGGAAGCTCCAGCAGGATTCTTGTATTTAAAAACAAGTGTATGGATCAAAGGTGGAATTAGATAACTAACAGATTGTTATCATCAGATTGCTATTCTCTTACAAATTAAAACCTACATCAAAAAAACTAGTGTCTCATAATTTCAAGGCTTTGTGCTACTTTTTTTTTTCCTGAAAAATACTGTTTTGATTGGCTAAAAGGTCTGTGAGACAGACTTTCCCTCTGGAGAAGGAAGGGGAGATTGTTCAGTAACCTGTATACACATAAAAATTAGTTGAATTTAAACATACTATGACCAGTTTTTTTTGGTCTTTAACTCGTTTGAAAATGAAATATCAATATATGTAAGATCAAGTCCTAATTTTTCCAGACTGGTTGACGTTTCCCTGTTGCAAGTACCTTTGGAAATAACTTACCATTTGCAGAGCAGAGATTTCTGTGTTCAAACACATCTCCCCCAGATCTGTCATGGCAGCTGCTGTATTCTGAGCATGGTCTATGCAACGTTTACCTGCCTTCATGTGCCTTTGCTCTTTTGCTGCAGAGTAGAGCCTACAGTGTAGGTCCTATTCTTGTTTCTTACTAATTTCTTGCAACTTCTCTGAGTTGTCCCTCAGCAGTTCTTTCCTGTAGTAACCTGTTAGTAATTTGCTACCTTTATACTATGTGTTAATTCAATTTTTGGTTCTTAAGTTAAGCCCCTGGAGTGTGCTCTGAAATCAGGGACACAGAACAGAGACAAAATGCAGGTGAACGCAGAGGAACCTGCAAACTTGAGAGATGCCTTCTCAAAAGAATCAGCCTCTTACGTGAATACAATGTTGTTTTTTGAAGGGGGTGATGAGGAATCCAAAAACGAACCAGGGAAGATTACCCATGCATAAGAGGCAATTTCCAAACCATTGGCAGGAATGCAGCTGAAGCCCTCAAGCCCTCTGAAGCAGCCAGAGTGTTCAAGGGATTGTCTTTTGACCTGCTCTGATTCTTGTTATCAGAACATCTGAAACTGCAAGCAGCAGGAAAACTTTAACTACAGGCACCAGTTAGAGGAATTGTCTTCCCTGAAAGCTCAGGCTCTTGGATCTTGTAAATTTTCATAAGCCATCCAACTTGAACATTAACTCTCTTCCTGGCAAATAGCTGCCCTAAGGAGCTCTTGAGTTTCTTCTGTTTGTTGTTGGACTTGCTCAAGGAGTTTGGCCATTTGGCTTTTTCTGAATGCTAATGAAAATTCTGGGTCTGAAGAGGAAAAACAAGTGTTAGGCAAACTGCTGTTTTTCCCTGTATTTTAGTGCTGATATTTAAAAGCTAATTTCAGGTTAGATACAATTGATGGTTCTTACTACAGTGTAATGCATGGAGAAGGCAGAACAAGTTCTCTACAAGGGGGGTGGTGAAGCACTGGAACAGGTTGCCCAGAGTGGTGGTGGAGGCCCCATCCCTGGAGACATTCAAGGCCAGGCTTGATGGGGCTCTGAGCAACCTGATCTAGTTAAAGACATCCATTGCAGTGGGGGCTGGACTAGATGACCTTTAAAGGTCCCTTCCAACTCAACATATTCAGTGATTCTATGAACAATGTTCTTCTACCACACAAAATAGCTACAAATTGAGTTTTCATCCCTGTGACCATTCAAGATAGTTTGCTGCTGAATTCTCCTGATCCAATGTCTACAGTTCTACAGCCAAATGCAGCCTTATGCACCAGGTACATGGCAAGAGGCAGCAGGGTCATGGCTCTGGCCATAGAGATGTGAAGATACATGCCATGTACATTTATTACCACATTCTTAGTGTCATCTGTACTCGACTTCTACCCCAAACAACAAAAAATAATGAAAAATGGAAAAAAAAACATTAAGGAGCAGAATTTGAAGTATGAAAAAGTTGTGAGACTTCCCAGCTTTAATACCAGCCAACTGTGCAATTGCTTGTTTGCTTGCTTTATCAAAATAAATTCAGGTTGCAGCTAGTGTCAGACTTTCTTATATTTGAGACAATATCTGTAGCTGAAGTCCTGTTTTCCTACTGAACAGAAAGCCTTTAGTTCTAAAGCAAACAGACCAAAAAAACCAAAGCCCTGCCAGCAGGAGGGACCTACCTGCTCGCAGCCTGCAGAGGGTGGAGATGCCCAGCTGCTGAAAGCGGAGCTCGCGGTGGGTGAGGAAATTCTGGAGGTAGGCCTGAATCTCTGCACTGTGACACTTCAACAACAGCAGCATTTTTTCTGCATAAATGGGAGAACCACTGGAGATGAACAGGAGCCTTTAAAACTCTTTGAATACTGTTTTTTGGTTTTGTTTTTACTCTAGTCTAGAATTACAATATCGGTGTTTGATTCACTCAGATGCTTTCCTGTTGCTGGTCAGGGAGCAGAGTTGGTCTAAACTTTTGCAACACAACCACCCCATTGTAATTGTCTCACCAAGGCCTGCCCCTGCCTCTGGGAATGCCATCACCTCCACGCTGTGTCACAGGTTTAGCCCAGAACAGACGTCAGTGGAAACCAGAGGCAATTTTTCTCCTGGTTCTTTCAAACCAGGACACAATGATAGGGAGGATCAAACCAAGATGCAGCAGAATCTCTTGCCTGAAAAGTGCTCTCATCTTCCCCTGGGCAAGGAGTATTTTGGTATCCCACCTTCCTACTTAAGTTGCTTTTAAGGGTCTTAGGATTGTCTAGCCCTGCAGAAGTGCTTGAAGAAGGCAACAAATACCTGAATCAGAACTCCTATGAAGACAGGCTGGGGTTGTTAAGCCTGGAGAAGAGGAGGCTCCAGGGAGACCTCCTCATGGCCTTCCAGTACCTGAAGGGGCTACAGGAAAGCTGGGGAGGGACTTTTGCAAGGGCTTGGAGTTGATGGGATGAGGGGTGAATGACTTTAAACTGCAAAAGGGGAGATTTAGGTTAGACTTTAGGAAGAAATTCTTCGCTATGAGGGTGGTGAGACACTGGAACAGGCTGCTCAGAGAAGTCATGGATGCCCCCCTCCCTGGAAGCATTCAAGGCCTGTGACAGGGATTGGAACTAGATGATCTTTAAGGTCCCTTCCAACCCAAACCAGTCTGTCACATGATTTTCATCCCTTGGCTTTCTCACGCCCGCAAGCATTTTTCATGTATAATTCAAGGGTGACTGTAGGCACTTTTATGCTAATAAGTCTGTGGAGACCAGATGGAGGATGCTATAGGAATGTTAAAGGTTGGTTGGTGCCTGACAGTTAACTCCTTTGGGAAAAGACTCATTTCACTCCAGGCAGCTGTAACTATCTTTGGAAGCACAGTTAATGCTGTGTGACAGTTACCGTGACCTATCATGTGGTGGATGATGGAGGCAGCTTGAAAGGATGGCTCAGTATGTTCCAGTTGGCCAGCCAGGCTCACCAAGCACTTTGTCAAGGGTTCATCCATCCACTGGACCATATGTAACATGGCTCCTTCTGGAAGACAGAGAAGAGTCTGTAAACAGCAAATCCAGTGCTGAAGAAATGGTGAGATATCTGCCAGAAACCACACTGCCTGGACAGGAAACCCTTTAGACAGCTGGAGAAGCAAAGGTCAGTGCTGAACTTGTGACGTAAGTAAGTTTAGGTTATAAAAAGGGGTCACCTTCTGAGGTTATGCTCTCATGGATTTGATTTGTAGAAAGGCTGGTGGACTTCTATTTTGTTGGTTTTCTGAAAAAAGTGAATCACGTTTTGTACATTACCCACTCTTGCCCAGTGGGCTCAGTCTGTCCAGCAGCTGCTGGGCACCTCCTGCACAAGGTAAATGTGGTAAGTGGCTGTGGCAGTTACCCAGATACAAGAGATTAAAAGTGTGATGGGCAATATCCAGTGCTGGGCAGGCTGGGAAAATCCACACTGATCCTCTGTGGCCTGAGGAGTGCTGAACCTTCCATCGGTGGCAGTCTGGGAGCTCTCATAAAATCTATGTGCAAAAGGTTTAAAGAAAGAGCTACTTTGTAATTTAGTATATATTAGTTATATTAGTTTCTACTATTGCAAAATGAACTCAGTTGGAGAAACAGGGTGACATTACAAATAAAGACAGACCATGTGCAGCAGTGAAGTTCAGTGCAAAGAATTTTGAGTAAAAAATTTTAAACATTTCAATGGAAAAAAGTGTAAATGATGGATCTTTCTCTTCCTGACACTGATGGGAAAACTGCCAGTGAATTCAAAGGGGAAGCCCTGGGCTGTGTGCCCAGCCATGCTTCAGCCCCCATTAGGAGCAGTAAAGGATACTGACACGTGTCAGATGACATGGTTTTGGTGGGGTTACTTCCCTACCTTGCTTGGCCAGCTCAGCAAGGCAAGATGTCACATAATGAAGAGAGTCTTCTTGAATGTCAGTAGAAAGCATGGTCTGGAGGAGACCTTCAACACATGGGCTCTCAACGATTCTCTGCAACAAGAAAAAGGTTCATGTTTAGCACTGCCATTGTGTTTCAGTGGTGTCTGAGGACTTTGGAAGTACTGAATAGCTCTTAGCAATAACAAGGGCTAAAACACCAGTGAGTGGAAATGTCTCCTCCCACATCCACCACAAAGCAAACACCTTGGATTGTTCAGAGATCACCTGATTTTTAGGCATTTCCCAGGGCCTGCTCTGTGAGATGTTCTCTTGCTCACAGATCACTCTGAGCTCAAAGAATTTCCTGACCTGTTGCTCTACATCAGGCTGTATGTTAGTATTCAGCTGTCATTTGCTCAAGTCTTGCTGCACAGGTGATGAAGCTGAGTGCTCCAGGGCAAACCCTTGGGAAAAGTGGAAGTTTTCCAATTTCTCTTACTTGCCTCCAGGGCTTTGAAAAGTTCCTTCTGTTAAAATGCTCTGATCTGCAGAAATATGAGATGGCCTCTCACTAGCAAAGGTGAGTTCTGTTTCTGGAGAGGAATGTTAGGAATTAAACATTTCTGTGTATCCTTTAGATTTTAGGTTGAATCTGCTATGCCAGGAGTGGTGGTGAACAGCATGTTTCTGTACTGGGACATATGTTTTAGAAACCAAGTTGAAAACAGGTAGGAGACTTAGGCTGAGCTGACCTGGATAGGAAGCACATGAGGCCAAGGTATGAGTCCTGTCTGAGTCATCTGGAGGTGACTGGATGCTGGTGAAGCTGAATCACAAAGTCACCAGCTCTCTGGGAGGTCCTAAGAATAGAAGCTGCTCACACCTCCATAAGGGAGCTCAGGTGTCCACCAACAGAAGGGAATATATTTTTTTGTGTGTGTGCTCATTTCATGTTACAGGTTTTTAACTTGCTGCTTAGAGGTTGAAACTGGACTCAAGACTTCTGCTTTTCAAACTCCCACACTCTGTTCCTGTCCTGCTGGCATAAAAACAGTACTTTTTTTCCTCATGTGTCAAGGACTCTCTTGTGTATTAGGGATGGTTCCTTAGAATTGACCCTGGAAACCTGGCACTCCCACTCACATCTGTGGTTTCCCTTGTGCAGTGAGATCCAATTAGTCTATACCTTATAAAGGTGAACCAGCTCCCTGCTGATAACAGCATAAAGTCACAGAATTTAAGTGACAAATCCTTTGAAAGGATGGTCTATTTTTACTCTTACTATGGGCCTTGAGTCTGAGATAATCTATTTCCCTGCAAAAATCGATTTCACAACTATCAGAAATTCACATAATTCCTATCTCGGTATAAGAGAAAAGATACTGGAAATAGTTTCCCTTTTGGCTAGTTTACATCTCTGGAACTGGTGGTAATTGGATCATGAACAAGAAAAAAAAAGGAACTGAGTCTCAAAAAGTGTGTATCTGAAAGTGGAACAAAGCAGGGACAAGGATTTGGAAAGTTTTTTCCTCAATATTGATTGCTACTAGTGGCACTGTTTGGCAGAGGTACTCTTAAAAGGCAGGGAGAAATGAAGTGCATCCTTGGATATGGATTTCATTAGAAGCAAAGTCAGCAACAGAGATCTTTATAGCACAACTAGTATCTTGCCAAACAGGCAACATGTGTCAATAGCTGGGGCCATATTTAACAACTGGGAGTGAAATTAGGTCAGTGCTGAACACCATAGGGGGATGACTAAGGGCAGCCAAAGAGTGAGAGTTAGGGAATAAGGATTCAGCTTATAACAAACCTTAGATTTTCCTGACTGGTTCCATTAATTAGTATGAAATGTCTTTGTTACAAGTACGTTTTATACCTATGATGCAGTCATTCAAATTTGGTAACTACATCACTCATAAGAAAAATTAGACATTTCTTATCTTCATTAGCTTTTTTTGAAAAAAACATGAACAAAAACCCCCTTTCATTGTGGCACATCAGGTCCTCTGATTCACTCACAGAGTTTTGTGTACACTGTCCTTGGCGTATGTTTCATTTAAACACACACCTTTCTGCAGGGAATGCTGACTTGATATCAACATAACTGCAACCTCCTAGGGTATATAGGTCAGGGAAAAATAGTGGGTACCTACCTGTGTGTGTGTGGCAAGGCTCAGGTTTGTGATGATACAAGCAGCATGGCCAACAATCACAGGGTCTCCTCTGTGTTCTGCCAGCAGCATCCCCAGGCTCTGCAGTAGCTCCACACATGCCAGAGTGTCCTGAGAAGAGCAACCAGCACCAGTTACATCCAGTAGGGACAACACAGGGCAACTGTGCAGCCAAGTGCAGAGACACTGATCTGAGCTCTGGAAGCAAAGCATTCCTCAGCTCATGGAACCAGGGCTGTAGTGGCTGTGTCCAACTGCTTTTTCTCTTAAAATCTGGCCTACTGACTGGTGCTGATCTGGAGCACTTGCTATGGAAAGCTGGAGGCTTTAAGGTCTCGTAGTTTATTTTTGTTTGCATCGAACACTTCCCAGAGGTTGTTGGTATTCAGGGAAGAATGTGACTGGAAGAAGTGGTCAGGATGGGTGTGAAAGGCAGAAGTAAGGGGTGAAGAAGCAGCAGCGTGTCCTTGAGTACCTCAGCAATTCACCTCACCTGCAGCAAGGGACTGTGTGTTTAAATCAGTTTGTGATCAGGCATCTCTTCAGTAACACCTTCTGAACAGCAACATCTCAGTTTATATGTACATTTCTCTGCCATCTGAGGGATATTTTAGAGGGACTTTAGCAAGTCCCTCTCTCCCTGCATATCCTGTCTTGTTTCTCCAACTACCGTTAATGTGAATTGGCTCTTACTTGAGTTTGGTTAACTGCCCAGGTAGTCTCCTCAATAACAGTAGGGATTAAGGGGACACTGCTGGTTGTAAGAGAACCCTGAGCTCAGCACACTTTGGGTTAGGTCTACAATTAAAAGCAACATACAGTTTCCTCTTGCAAAACTTTCTTTCAGTCTCTTTCCCTCAGGAATTCGTGTTCCTTATGCAGTTCTTATGTTTGTAAGTAAGGAACTATATTATTTGTGTTACTCAGAAACTGAGACACATTAGTGAGAGTGTTCAACATAAGGCAAATCATCAGCCCTATACAAAATTGAAAAAAATCCCATAATTCTGAACCCTGCGAGAAGTCAGGATCACTGAAGCAGCATGAAAGGCAGATGTCTTTAAAAATTAGTTTAACTTGTATCTTTCTCTCACTTAAATTACAAAAGTATATTTTATTTTCTTTTCATATTAGCTGACATTTATCACTAAAGTTCATTTTTTAAGCACTGTCACAACCAGCAATCCTAAAATAAACCATGAAAACAGATGGAAAGGGCAGTGCTATGGCTGAACTTAGGGCATTTACAGAATCCTACATGCAGGTATGGCTGTAAATTTTCTCTAGTTTTAGTTTTTCTCCTCTTCAAAGACTGAAATAATGTAATTTTAGATAATCCTGTTATATTACAATTAATTATTGTTTTCTGTGCTTTTGTCCTGAGCATCCTCTTTTCTATGTAATCCCATCAACTACGGTACCCAAATCTGATTTGCTGCAGTCTGAGAGGAGGAAATTGTCTACAGACTGTAAATAAACTTTCTCATACATAAAGACTTCCCTGCCAAGCTCTTCTGTTTATTTAGGACCTCCATTAGCAAGTGACAGTACTCTAAATTCTGCTGAACTTCTTTTTTGACTGGCATGTGGCTGGGATCCAGCTTGTGTTTCCTGGCTCAATCCTGCACAGCATGAGAGAATCATGAGAAAAATCTGAGTAAAAATGGACTGGGTGTTTCAGGTGGATATTGATCTAACTTCTCACAAGATTTAAAAAAAAAAAAAAAAAAAAGAAAGCAAGGCAAAGCATTCCAGCAGCAACTGTGCTTGCAATTGCAATGCTGCACTCCCACCCCTTAGCCAGGGGGTTCTTGACAAGACCAATTTTATCCCATTTAGCAGGCAGCAAGATGGGAAGGCAAAGTTATTTTGTAGCTGGAGTGGAAAGTCAGTGGCATCATCTGGAGCAGCCAGACCTCCTGCCACCCTGACTTCCAGGTTCTTGCTCGAAAGAATGTGATTTAAAAGGCTGTTTTCTCACAAAGCCTGACTCTTTGTTTAGTGTCTCAGGGTTGTGATGTCCTTGGGAGAACTGAATAAAATTCCCCCTGCATGAGGGAAGTTTTCCTGCACTTGCTGGGAATTGCTGTCAACAACCTGGCTAGGGGATTGCAAGAGGGGTTTGAGCAGGTAGAGGAGCTCCTGTGAAGCATTCCCAGGACTTTGCTTCATGGTAACAAAAGGGCAGATGAATTCTGCCCTATTGTGTCCTGGATAGTATTTGTAATAATTCAAGCATCACTTGACTTGGTTGTAAAGGTTAGCTTTGTTCAGTGTTTTGTTTTCCAACAGCTGTTCCCATGGAGAAGTCCCTCTTTCATTCACTGAGAACTCAGCCTGGGCTAGAGAAAGAAGCCTTGAAACGATTTGAAAAACAGGCCAGGAGAGGGATGGAGGTGGGGAGACAGGAGATGAGTCAGGAGAGGTCAGCCTCTTCTCAGTGCCCAGGGCTTGCTTGCACGCAGCAGCACCACTCAGCAGGCAGGGACAGCCCTGTTTGCTCACTACAACAAATGGAGAATAAACCCCCGAGGGTGATGCTTTGCTGTCCAGCCTCCTGCTGTAGTTTCTAGCCAGACTTCTTCATGTACTTGCCTAATGCTGCACTGCTAAGGATGGTGTTTGCCCTGGGCAAAAGAACTGTGCTGGAACTAAGGACATGAGGAGACTCAGGGAAGTCCTGGGAATTAGCTAAAGATGGATGGGATTTCAAATGTTATCTAGCCCCCTCTTGCTGTCTTGATTCTAATTCAAAAGGTATTGAATTTGTGTAAATGTACTCTTGAATACCTGTCCATATAGGAAAGTGAAGTGGTTTTGCCCTTCACTTTGCACTGATGCACTTGAAATGCACACTGAGTAGCTTTTCCAATGTGTGTGGAAGCTGTGAAGCCAAGGAACAAGTTCCTCAGCTGTCTCTATGGCTGCAGCTTCTCGTGGTGCTACACATATTGCACCCACCTGGAGACCTATGGCTGGGGACTGAGGGGACCACAGGGAGTTGCAGGGGGTGCAGGGTGGTATCTGTGCACTCAAAGAATCAGATGCCCACCTCCCACTCTGCCCTCTCCTTGGTCTCATTGCAGGTGACCTGATTAGCTGTGGGATCTTTTGGATCTTGCTCAGCACAGCAGACAGGGCAGGCAGTGACAGTGCAGGTGCAGCAGACAGAACCTCCTCCATTTGTGTGGGAGGGAGAGGGGCTGGGAGGCCTCCCACAGTCCATTGCTTATTCACAATGTGCATTTCATCTGCAGTTGTGCCATAGCTGCGTGTCACCCCCACGGGGGCCAGAACTACCCTCTCCCCTCTGGTCTGGAGAAGTGACCTCCCCTACCTGGTTGTGCGGGTGCTGGGACAGTCTCCAGAGCAGAGCGATGGAGGCACGACGCACGTCCTCACTGTGGGATGCCAGGAGAGAGCACAGCTTGGGCAGGACGTCCTCAGCAACCATCTCAGCGTGGATATCTGCTGGTTTGGGGAAAAAAAAAAGCAAGGTCAGGGAGCTTCAGAGCAGCGCAAGGAGCCCGTCAGGCCCTGACTCATAAGCATTTGGCTGCTTCAGTGATTAAATTAGAGGGGACCCATTCACCTCCGAGGGATAGGACAATGCTGGATGTTTGGTTATGAAAATAAACACTCATTTGTTCTGGCTCTTTTTGCCCAAGCTTGAGAGCAGAATGTAGCTTTGGACGCCCTTCAGTTTCTGTCTGAACCCTAGTGAGAAGAAAGGGGAGGAACTTTCTGAGTGCTTCACTGGCCCAAGACCAGCTGAGAAGGTGGCAGCTCCTGCTGCACAAAGACCCCCCGACTAGGCACCCCCTATCTCTTAGAGTTACGGTTAGCCAGGGGAGAGGTCAGCCACCCTGGCTGACTCCTTATGCCCCACTTGTCCCTGCAACCTCAGCAAGTGCTTCGGGGCACTAAAGGCAATGGCAGAGCAGCCAGCAGATGGAGTGGCAGCCTCAAAGGCCAAGCAGAGCAGGGGCTTTCAGCCACACCAAGAAGCAGCGCAGCAGTTCCCTTATTTCCAGCTCCACTATAACTGGGATTGCTTGGAAATGAAGCACCTCCACGTTTTCTAGATGAACAACTCTACCCTGGACCCCTGGTCTCTAATGCTGAGGTTGCCAGTTCTTTGCATTCATCTCCTGACTATGCTGCAGAAACGGATCTTGGGCATTTAACAGGAGACAAGTTTTAAAGAGGATGACAAATACCCAGGAGAAAATTACATTTAATGACAGACAGATTCATGCCTTGGGAGAAGGCAGGTCCCAACCCAAGCAGCAACTTCAGGAGACATTCTGTCCTAATCAAGTTTAATGTTTAGGAAACACGGAAGGGAGAAATACTTAATACAGCTGCAAAGGCTCTGTGCATAAGAAGACCTCTGCTGTCTCTCTCATTTAATCCAGATACCTCCCCTTGCTATCTGGGAGTTCTGAGGCTGGTTTAGTTAGTAAACCTGCACCTCCCTTATCCCTTAACATCCAACTAAAATGTAGAAAAGGGGGTATCTTTTTACTTTTAATATGAAAGGTTCCCAGCCCACTGTGCTCACTCTGAAAGGCAGAAAGAAAAATAAATAGTGTGTTTTGTTTATCTCCAATATATTGCTTACCACTGGTAGCCAAATTTCTGAGGCAAACACATGCCTGGCTTGAAACCTGCTTGTGCCAAAGGGGGGGAAAAAAAAAAAGAGGAGAAAAAAAGAGTTGTTTCAGTAATGCATGTTCTTGCCTATTGTACACAAAAGAAACATGACAACACTAGCAAGATACGACATTATCTTTGGAGAACAAATTTTGGGACACAATTTTTTTTCATAGAATGTCTTGGGTTGGAAGGGACCTCTAAAGGTCATCTAGTCCAACCCCCCTAAAATAAGCAGGGATATCTCACACTAGAACATCTTGCTCAGAGCCCCATCAAGCCTGACCTTGAATGTCTGCAGGGATGGGAACCCCACCACTTCTCTGAGCAACCTGTTCCAGTGCTTCACCACCCTAATTGTAAAGAACTTTTTCCTAATGTCCAACCTAAATCTACCCTTTTCTAGCTTAAAACCATCACCCCTTGTCCTATAGTTACTTGCCCTTGTGAACAGCTCTTCCCCAGCCTTCTTACAGGCCCCTTTCATGTATTGGAAGGTCACTATAAGGTCTCCCCAGAGTCTTCTCTTCTTCAGGCTGAACAACCCCAACTCCCTCAGCCTGTCCTCATAAGAGAGGTGCTCCAGCCCTCTGATAATTTTCAACCTCCTCTAATATCAGTCATCCTGTTGTTGATTAGGAAAAACCAACTGAGTTCAGATGGTAGTTTATTTTAGGAAAGTCAGATGAGTTATAGCAAAATTGAGTTAATTGGTCTCATTTGCTTTACCTTTTTTTTTTTTTTTCACCTCCCTTCTACACGGAATTTAAGGTTCCACCCTTTAAAACCTGAATTGTGGCTTACTGAAGTTTCTTTGGTGTGGCTCTCAACTAAGTAAAATCTTAAAGATGTTACTGTTTGAAGCTACATAGTCAAAAAGGAAAAAAAAAAAAAAAAAAAAGCACAACAGATGCTCGGGATACCTTCTGTCCCAGACACAATGATCAAAGATAGTTGAGAGCCTAGACAGGGCACTTCACACACATTGTTTCAAGTTTAAAGAATATAGGCCATCCCAGTCTAAAGAAAGTGGGGCTGTGGAACAACTTTAATGATTTCCCTTCTCTTTCTCCATACATTGACCTTGTAGAAGCTAGGTATGTATTTTCTCATATGTCTTTCTCATGGGAAAGGTGCCTCACAGGCACCTGTGCTGTCGATGAGCAGAATCATGCAAGACTGGAACTGGAAGTCTACTCTGCTGCTAAGCCTTTACACAAAGAGAAAGCTGCAGCTTTACCTTGTCCACAGCAGAGGACAGGAGAGAGATGAGTGTCTGCAGCAGGAACCTGTTGCCAGGTCTCAGCATGGCTTCATGGTGCTGAGCATTGGCTGCCATGTTGCTCAGGGCAGCACAGCTGTAATACTGCAGAGAACCAGGAACAGAGAGAGAAGGTCACAGTGGTGGCACGTTGAAGAGAATCACAGAATCACAGAATAGTCATGGTTGGAAAAGACCTCCAACATCACCGAGTCCAACTGTCATAAAAAAACCCAAAACAACAAAAAACAACAACAAAAAAACCCCCAAACAAACAACAAAACCACACACCTTGATTTACTCGAGCAGGATGTGGTCATTGCCCTCACATGCCAAGGGATCATTTCCAAAGGATTTTAACAGTAAAGCTAGGGAGGATTATACATATATATACATATGAGTATGTATTAGCAGGGAGGTATAATTAGAAGAAACAGGTTGAACTGCAGAGAAGGAAATTTTAAGATGAATCTCAGAGGAAGTTGATGATGTTGAAATGGTTTGCAGAAAGCAATTCCAGAGGCTCCATCACTTCAGACTTTTAAAAAGAGAAGTGAATAGAGATAACAAACACTAGAGGAAACAGCCCTGTTCTACTCAGGGGACTGAATGGATGAACTAGCAGATTTTAGGGTTCACAACTCTGACTCATAGTTTTTCATCAGCATACTTTTGGTCCAAGACCAGCTTTCTGTTAAGTGTGCAGAATCACAGAGGTGTCTGTGCTAGGCATAAAATAGGAAGATTTCCCAGATGTTTACAATAAGAAGAAAAAAAATCTTTGCAAGTTATTCTTTCTCAGAGCAGTTAGTACAATTCCTTAGAGTGGAAGATCAAAGTTAGGATGGGGGGGACAAAAAAAAAGAAAAGGAAGAGGCTTAACTGCAACTTGCCTGATCTGAAAGACACAGGAAGGTACCACTAACAGCTGTGTGCATGTGTTAGTGTGTGCTGGCAGATGCACTTCTGCATCATAAACTTCTTCCTGTGGAGCTAGAAAAACTGAGTGTTTTGAATAGACATTATCTGCCTGAGCTGAGTTTCACCAAGATGCTCTCATGTGTTGCCTGTCCTCTCTAGAGAAACCTTCCCTCCTCTCCACCATTTCATTCCACATGCTGTGGTTTGTGCTCTCCTTACAGTCACATGGTTCTGTTTAAAAATCTGACCTGTTTGAGCCATACCTGCACTTCTGAGTCAGGAGATTCCAGCAGCAATGCAAGAACTGGTAGGGCTCCTTCCTTGCATAGGACCTGTTGGATTTTCTCTGCCATTAAAAAAGAAAAAAAGAAAGGTGCTGTTAGAGTGTCTTTCCCCTTCCTTCCCTCTCATCTGCAGGGGATATGCAGAATCATTGGATTCTAGAGAGTGGTGAAGTTGCCCAAATATGTGCCAGTCAGCCTGACTGGAGAGCACATCACTTTGAGCCTGTGCAATAGAGCAGCAAAGTGAAAAGCAGGCTGTTTGATCCATTAAGCCTTTGCTGGTTTTAAGCAAAAGACTGTTCCACAAGTCTGAACTGCTGGAGAAGCTGGGAAACCTCAGGTACAACATTCATCCCAATTTCTGTGTTAAAAACCAACAAATTATTTTTAAAATTCTGAATGTGTAATAGCTAGCTGTGGAAGTTCTTGCCAACCATGCCCTTACACCACGCAGAGGTAACAGACATTATTCACCACTGTATTGTTCAGCTGTGTGGGATAATGGTACTCTCCAGAGAGGTGAGACTTGATGCTGGCTTCTTTCAGTGCACATGTCACTGCTGAGGTCCAAATACTGCTTTTACTAAAGCTTTTGCCAGATACCCCAGGAGCCTTTAACATCTAGCCCATAATAGTTATATTTTGCATCTTACAACATTAAGCTGGGGATACAAGTCAAACATTCCTAGAGCCTGACCTTGTTGGATAAGCTTCTGAGATCATTTCAAAGTACCACTGAATGTGCTGCTAACTTTTTACACCCAGTTATTTCTTTAAAAAATTATTATTTTTTTTCTATTTCTTTTTCTGATTATTTAAGTGCTTGTACAGTAGCCCCTTAGGGTTGAAAACTAAGCCTTCCTATTTCAGTACTAGGCAAAAAAGGGTCTGTATTTGCCCAGAGAGGTTGTGGAGTCTCCTTCACTGGAGACATTCAAAACCTGCCTGGACAAGTTCCTGTGTGATGTGCTCTAGGTGACCCTGCTCTGGCAGGGGGGGGGTTGGACTAGATGATCTTTCGAGGTCCCTTCCAACCCCTAGGATTCTATGATTCTATGATTCTAAAGAGAGGCCAAATTTATATCATCATCCTATGGTATCTACAGGAATGCCATATGCAGAGGGAAGAACTTGTTACTCAGATATGCTTTCATTCTTGCCCCAACCCTTTTGAATTACTTTTACATCAGTGAGAAATTTCCTTTCAGCAATTTTAGGTAAACCATTAGTCAAGGAAGTACCTGATCGTGTGAGGTTGAGGAGCGCCCCAACTGCGTTTTGCTGGACTCTAGGATCGTAGGAACTGGCAAGAGACAGCAGGGGTGTCACTCCTCGAGCAGCACCAATGGCCTCTCGGTTGGACTCTGGAGAAAAGAAGTGGGGAAAGCAAGAAAGGAAGAGGACATTACCATCCTACTGTGAGCAGGAAGCAGGACACCAGCAGCACTAGATTTCTTAGGTGTTTGCTTCTCTGGTTCTTCAGTATATATCAACATTTCTCTGCATGTTCAAAGGAACCTGTTAAAAATCCAATGACTCAATGGAAAAACTGCTTCATGACTTCTGGATTAGCCACAGGTCACAGCTGGTTCAGTGCTTTTGTTTTGTGACTAGGATGATTCAAATAGAAGGACCAGAACTCCCCTTAACCAGGTTAGCAAGCTGTCATACTTGCCTTGTACCCCTGGTATGGCTGATCTAGCTATTCACAGAGTGTCAACAAAACCCTACATAATTAACTGCAGGTAAGACTGAATTAATTTAGCAGGGTATTTTCAGGGCCAGCTTCTCTCTTTGAATGTGCCTGTGTCACTCCTTTGACAGCTACAAACAATGCAGAGGTTTCTAAAGACAGAATTTGACTTAACCACTGGAATTTGCAAATGCTTGTGCTCTGAAGTGGTGATGCTTCCCTGCGTGGCACTGTATGAAGCTGTAGAGTTGTGTTCCACATCCTAAAGTACAAGGAGAATTCAGACAAAGATCTGCAGAGTTTCTTGAGACTCCTGGATGAAAAACTGGGGAAAAAATAACTCTAATACTTAAATAATCAGCTGGTCCATATAGAAGAGAGTTCTCCCATTCTGCTTTTCACTTCCCCTCTACCATGAGACCATCCAAACTGCCACCTCTCCCCTTTACTGGCCTATTTATTTCTATACGTTATTTGTATTTATAGCTTATAAGCATTCTAGTGGCAAAAATATGGTGTTGTCAGTGGTATTCTTTGAAGTTGATGAGATTTAAATGGTAATTAGACCAATTAAGAATTCTCTTAACATCATATTCTGCAGATTAGTTCATAAAAGGAAAAGAGAGGTGGGCCCATGCAACTGCATGGAGTTCAACCAGGCCACGTGCCCCTGGGTCAGGGCCATCCCAAGCACAGATACAGGCTGGGGGAGAATGGATTAAGAGCAGTCTTGAGGAAAAGGACTTGGGGGTGTTGGTTGGTGAAAAGCTCGACACGAGCTGGCAATGAGTGCTTAGAGCCCAGAAACCAACCCTGTCCTGGGCTGCATCCAAAGAAGTGTGGCCAGCAGGGCCAGGGAGGGGATTCTGCCCCTCTACACTGCTCTGGTTGAGGGCACACCTGGAGAACTGTGTACAGCTCTGGAGCCCCCAACATAAGAAGGACATGGAGCTGTTGAAATGAGTCCAGAGGAGGCCACAAAGATGCTCAGAGGGCTGGAGCAGCTGTGGCTGCCCCATCCCTGGAAGTCTCTAAGGCCAGGTTGGATGGGGTCCTGAGCAACCTGGTCTGGTGGGAGGTGTCCCTGTCCATGCAGGGGGGAGGTTGGAACTCGATGATCTTTAAGGTCCCTTCCAACCCCAACCATTCTATGTTTCTATGAAAAAACAAAGACCGCAGTCTACATCTTTCATTGTTTACATAACCCAAACTGTCACTGAAGACCAGAGGATTTCTAGTTGAGTATTGTTTCATTTACATACATTTCTAGACAGTTTAAACCATGGTCAGTCTCTGGAAGTTTGCCGAGAGAAACATGAGGGACAAGAAAGCAAGAAGTGTGAAGGTTTTTGGATGAGATCAACTCTTCAGGTGCCAACTAACTTAGAGAGTTAAGAGAACAAAGATGCTATTTCTATACCTGGAGCCTATCTACACCAGGAAACTGACACACACAGATAATCCAGCATGGTCAAGTGCAGTTCATCCAGGATCAGTTTAGCATTCCAGGACAACTCCCTTTCTGCCTCCATATGAATATTTTATATTCAAGGAAATGCCTTTTATTCTGGGAAAAAAAACACTAATTTTTGAGCAAAATATCTGCTCTGGGAAGAGTAATATATTTAAAAATAGCTTTTCCACGTGGGAAGCTATTGTTGTGGTGAAATTTTCTGGCCAATTTTGTAGACAAGCCTTTCTCCAATGTCATTTGCCTGCATATTGTTCTTCTATTTCCCTCAGCAGAAGCAAAAATTCTTTTGTACTCCTCCAACTGATGGAAACCAGTTTGGTGTGATGGAAACTCTAATTAGTTGAGTAAAGAAGAGAGGTAAAAAGATTGAGAATTCAGATATTGCTGCTTTCTTTGTTCTTTTACACAGTACACTACATTAATGTTTGTGAATGTAGAAAAGAACCTCAAATTTCGGCAAAGGGATTCAGACAAAACTTGGATAAAATACGATAGCATACGAGTAATTGGGTACTTCAAAAATTTTTCTTCCTTAAAGAAACACAACTGCTTTGAGTGGAAAGGTTTCACACCCATGACAGCTCAATTTTTCTGCCTGAGGGTTCAGAGGGGCTGGTCAACACTGGAAGCCTGCAGTGGCAGGAGGACCTCTTACAGCCTACTTCACAGGGAGGTGGCACCTGGAGACCCAGGCACCCCACTCCTGCCTGGGAAGGACTGGAGCTCCTGCTGTCATCGTAAGAGAGTGGAGACACCACAACAGGTACCCACCACACACTGGAAACCTCTGTGACCAAAGCAATTATTTATTATTTTTTGTTGTTTTCCCTTGGGTCATTCACTAGCTGATGAGTTGTTCTCTCCTGCAGACTTTGTTCGTGCCCATCAAATCCAGCAAACCCACAATATTTTTTACACACATCATTTTCCTTTATCCTTCTCTCCATTCTCATTCTAGTTTTGGTCAGATAATGTGGCTGAACACCATCTGTTTTGTCAGCTTACAGATGGAGATGCCCATCTCCCCAAGATGTGTACCTGTGCTGTCATCTCCATCAGAGATGTGGTAGGATAATTATGACAGATTATGTTTCTCTGCTGTTGTTTTGAACCAGAAAGTTAATACAAAGGTATGAGTGCAGCACTGTCAATGCAGCAGAGGACTGAAACATTTTACAAAGAAAAGACAAGTTAGAAGAGTGAAGCAACAGAAGTAGAATGAAACTTTATAGTACAAAATGCATGGGTGTGCACCTTGCAGACCCTTAAGAATTGGTGTCTGTTGGAAATAGCTGCGGAGGAGGAGAAAGACTAAGTGATTAAGTCAGCTGCAGGGTCCAATTGCACCATGATGCAATTACAAAAAAAGGAAAGCAAAATGTCACCACGAGATGTACCACAAAAGGTATTTCCCCAGGTGCCACCACACAAGACACAGGTGAGACCCCAGCTGAAGTATTGCACATTTCTGGTGACCTCTCTTTCAGAAGAAATTAATTCAAAATGGAACTCTTGCAGCACTTACGTACATCTTGGGACAGTAAGAGTGCCTGCAAAACAGCAGATGCAACTGGTGTGTTCCACTCCTGGAACTTACCACTCAGAGCCAGAAGGGCTATGAAGATGGATGGATGGAGAGCCTTGCTCACAGAAGGAGGCTTAAATGAGCTTGGCTTTTTCAGTCCAGTAAAATAAGGAGCCTCATCTGCACAGACATCAGAGAGGGAGAACTACTGAAGCAAAACCCAGTGTAGACACCTATTGAGATAAGTTGGTCATGAATACATTTAGGTTGGAAATCAGAAAAAGGTTTGTAATCATAAGGGAATGAAGGGCAGAATCAGAGAGAACTGGAATCTCAAGAGGCAGAACACATGAGGTAGGAATACCAGAATTTGCTGCTGCATCTTATGACTCAAACCCATTGCAAATGGTTCTTCCACCTTGTAATATGACCTCAGAGTTAATGAATTAGCTAGAAAGGTTCAAGGAAAAGAACAGCACACTCACCTGAAACAGCCAAAGTCATGGTGCAGGCACAGGAGTTGCACTGGACAGTGGGATCCTCTGACTCCAGTAGATCCAGAATTGGCTCAAGTAAGCCCATTTCGACAACTAATTCTTTGTCAACTATTCATAAATAAAAAATGGACAAACAGAAAAAGAAACAGTTGGTGCCTTTGTGAAAAGAAAGTATCTTCCTCTGCTTTGGGGGTCTGTATTATTATTATACAAAATACACCTAAGATGGAAACAGCCTGAAAGGCACTCACAGTCCCTGTCTGGGTTTGCTTGATTCCTCTTCAGACTCGTGAAAGAACTTAAGAGATGTTCAGACCTTCTAATTCAGAAGGTCCCAAGTATTTCTGCTAGCAATTCCATTTCCAAACTTCAGGTTTATTTTAGAAAGTAGTTTATTTTAGTTTATTTTAGTAGTTTAGAAAGTGCAGTAAGTGTATTTCTAAAAGCTGTATCTGTTGCTTGAAAGGGTAAGTGGTGGGCTCTTGATCCAAGAATGGGAATAGTGTAAGTGTTCCCACACCACCACTCTGGGAATCATTTATCAGCCTTTGCACACAGATCCAAGATCTCTTGCCACATGATATAATCTAGCTGGAGGGATCTGATATATCCTAGTGCCACCAGAATCTATGTGGCTTGCAGACAGAAACAGAGTCACACCCATCCTATCAGGAACACAAAAAATGGGATTTGGATTTGTGTAGAGCTGGGTGTGTAGATGTGCCCCACTTCTGTCTGTGTCTGGCTGAAGAGATACTTTTGTACTTGAATGTGTTGGTAATTACTCACTGTTTCCTTCCAGCAAGAAGTTGACAAGGGACAAGGAAGACATCTGCTGCACCTCCAGGTCAGTGGACCGTAGCAAGGCGTAGAAGGGTTCCAGATGCTCCACAGGCAGGGGAACATTCACTGCAGGATGGAGAGGAAATATTCAAGTCTCATCATTCACCACAGTCACATTTTTCTCTTGTTGGTCTTAAGCCTCAGATGCTACCATACATAGTCAGAGTGGTATTTCCCTTCAATTAAATTCCATTGCCACTAGCAAAACATGACAAGTTTCCTGAAAAGGTTTTGAATAATCAAGTGGTTCAAAACCATCATGTGAAGGGAAGCAATATGCCTCGCTACCAAACCAGTCATTCTGCCTCAGAGCAGGGCCTCACGTGGCTGCACTTTTTATCCAGCAAAAAATATATGGGATAGAACTATCAAGCCAAGTGCCAGAATGTTCTCCTTGAAGTAGATGTAAAACAAACAAATAAATCACAGCCTGCTTGTTGATGGTATTTGTGCCTTTTTGCAGAACCCCAACTCTCGGTGGATTCTTCTTTGGCAAATCTAGGCTGGTTTCTAACCATTTACAGGTTACCTCAGGAGCCAAGCGCCCGCATGGAATAGTTGGGACAAAGAAGGTTTCCTTCATAAATTTCCACTACAATCTGGCCTCTAGAGCATTGTCCTCTTCCAAAAATTATATAAGATAAAACCTTAATTGATCACCTTCCACTGTAGTTTTGAGTGTGTTGCTTTCAGGAGATTCAAGATACATTGACTAACTCCTTTGGGTTCTGCTGAGCTTTTCCAGGAGCATGACAATTACATAAATGAGAGTCTCATGAGAGACATCTCCTCATGGCAAATCCCAAAATAACTCTGCCCACATGGCAATGACAGCATTTCCATTTTTCTTAGCAAACAGCACAGCATGAAAGAAATAGAACTTTGATTAATGAGTCAGAGGGATTTTCATAGTTGAAAAAAACCACACAAAACCCTTTTTATTTTTATTTATGTGAAAATTTTCTAATGCACTGAGATAACTTACTGTGCTGACTCATATGCAAGTAGTAGAGGGCAGCAGACTGCTGTAAAGCTGGGTTTTCTGAAAAGGCTAAGGTCCTCAAGGCTTCCAGAGGGTCCTTTCCAAGCGGCGACATTTCAAAACCTGAAGATGTACAATGACAGCACACATTCAATTATACCTGAAAATGGTCATTTACAAAAAGAAATAAAAACTTAGAGCCAAACAAACACATAAGGATTTTTGTACTGCAACAAAACCATACAGCCCATCTATCCTTATTCATGTTTTCATGAGCAGAAGCAACAAATGAATCTGGAATAACCTGTCCTTGGCCTCTGGTGAAGCTCACAAAGCTAGTGATTGGAAGCAAGATAAATTATAACCTTCAGACACTTCTATGCTATCCAATATAAATGCAGGTGTTCTTGTTCTCCATAAAAATCTGTATTTTTTCCTGAATCACAGAAGATCTTTGTTAAAATATATCCACTGCATATGGTATTCTTAGTTATGAGTTCAAGAAAGACTATTTATTTTTAACGTACTAAATTTTAAGTTCACTGTGTTTCTTGTCCTGGGCATTACAGTACAGGATTTCAGGGAATAGCAGCACAGATTGCAAGTGGGCTTGCCTCAGGCTCAAATTCCTAGCACGAGTCTACCTGTTCTCCAGTATGATAGTTCCCCTAGGAATAAACCAGATGTTCAGCAATAACTATCAAGCAATAGCAGTCATGCATGACTTCTGTAAGTGACTGAAATGTTCTTGTAATGTGTGGAATGGAGCAGCAGTGTTAAAAAAAAGGCCACTGAAATACTGCTCAATATTATAAAATGCTGAAAAGCTCATGTAGAGTAAATTGACTGATGGAGCACACAATTATAAGATGTATTTTCAGACAACAGATTGAAGCAGTGCATTAAAGATTGAAATACCTCTATGAACAAGATCTAGCTACTTTACCTTCCACAGGAGAAAGAGATGTGAGGATGTGAGCTTTCATGTCTCAGTGCAAAACTCAGCCAGTATCTCAAGGCATTAGAAGCTGCTGACATGTCAAGAGTAGCAAACTCCTACCTTCAAGGTTAGGTAAGTGGGCTTCACAGAACTGCTTCATAAAAAGATCAATTTTGTTTAATAATTAACAATACACACTAACAACGTGTGACAGGTTATACAGAAAAATCAGAATCTCTTAATGTGGTTTAATTCTGTTCCTTATACACTGACCATCTGAATCTCCCACATACCTGTGTGGTTCCACTCAAAATCTTTATCTGCTTATAATAATAACAACATTTGCTGCCCTAGCTAACAGCTGAGTATGATGATGAACTGTGAAGTGTCTCCTCTGCAGTCCAACTGTCCCAATGTTGGCTCTCTGCTTATGATTTGTCCAGAACTGAGGATGGACTTGTTCCATCTCAGAATAAAATACACAGGAAAGCCCTGAAGTGAGAGGGATTTCCCTTGGTTCTCTTCATGAAGCTTCCCTCTCTCCATCTGTCTTGACAGCAGGATTCAGCCACTCGGACAATCCACCTTGGTTCTTCTTCCTGGGTGCTGTGTGTGTCCTGTGATGGGCCCTGGGGCCACCCTGAGAGCACAGAGTGCCCTGTGTGCTGTGCTGCCACAGCAGCTCTAGGCTCACTGCTGCTGTACTGGGGTTCAGATCAGCCTTTGGGAGGCCCAGCTCAGAGAGGAAAGGATTTCTCAAGAAAACATACACATGCTTTTCAGGAAGCACTGGTGGGTGCTGTAAAGGGCCACTCTGGCCCTTTTCCAGACCACCCCTTCATGGCACCTGATCCATCAGCCAAACTGGGATACTGCCAGGACAGTCTCTTACCCAGTCAAGCAGCACACCTAGCCTTTGCAGGAACAAGTTCAGCCTTGGAAGATCCCCACTGTGCATCAGACTGAAAGACCTGATCCTATTCTGAATATGGACTCCAGGATTCAGCCAGTGCTTGAAGTGCAACAACTAGTGAACTGTTTCAGCTGCTTATCAGCAGCGTGGGACCCCCCACATCGATGGGATAACAACAGCAGCTGAGGCTAATTCACGCATGTTCCCAACAGCCAGCGTCACAGCTATTATTCCAACGGTTGTTCCATGACAGACCATTCCAAACGGCATAAATTGTGTCACAACAAGGAAAAAAGGCCTCTCCTGCTCCCCCTCACAAGATGGTTTTATGTCCCTAACAATGCAAATTAAGGAACAGTAGTCTGTGCTGCACACCCTGCACACAAATGAAAGCAGAAGGCGATGCAATTTTTTGTGGTAGCTTTAGCCTAAAGTTGTTAAACTTAAAAGGGATATATCCAATTAGCTGTGAGACAAAGTAAAACCAAACGAACAATGGGCCCAGCCCAAACTTGAGGCAAGAAATGTTTTTAGGTTGGACAACTGACGAAACACACTCACCGAAGAACATATTCTGTGATAGCTGGAGTAAAATAAAAAAAAAAGTTTTCCTATTGATATTGTTGTATCCTAGAATAGGATGAAGAGGACATCACATGTAGATAAACAGAGGAATTAGGGCATCACATGTAGATAAACAGGGGAATTAGGGAGGTAGCCTATAAAGCATAGGAGGTACATGAGGAGTTATGGATCTACTTTGATTCAAGCAGAATCCCATTATTGTGTTCCAGCTTTGTGTCTAAAAAGTTTGCACAAAAAACATTTAGGCGACCAGCTGCTTGGAATCAGAGGAATCCCGGGAGCCCAACTGTGCTTGCCCCAGGGTGACTCTGACCTTCCCCATCATAGCACTGACATCCCCAGCCCAAGTCCAGGTGCTCTACAGCCAACCAACCTGGACATACACAGCTCAGCGAGGTCCCCACTGGAAACCTGCCTGCTCACAGCTCAGCACTGGGGTAGCTACCCGGTGTCGATGCTGCCTCCTTCCAGCTTTCTGACCTCGGTGGCTGACTTAAGAAAATTAACTTCAGTTACTAGAAGGACTCATTTTTATGAAATGTACTGACATGGCTTATGTATTACCGATGGTGGCAGAGCAAGAAAGGGATCGACCATTTCTGCCTACATCCAACTGTTGGCTACTTGAGCTCTTGGTATCACGACTCCAAAGGAAAAGCTCTGTAGCTCCAGCCTCTCCTATACCACCGAGCTGCTGCACGCCGTGCCTGAGCAGCTCTTCCAGGAAGCTCTTTTCAACCCACAAAACAAATCTCCTTGTTCTTTCATAACCCTTTAGAAAAAAAAACAAAACACAAGCTGTCTTACCTGTTTCAATATGCTGTAGAAACTCCTGTGCTGTCACCCTCTCATGAGGCTGCAGGATGGGCTGGTACAGCTGCCTGGCTTTAGAGCTGTTTTGTTTCAAGCAGGAGCACTTGCTTATCAGAGTTAAACATTCCTTGATGTTGTGCACCAGGTCGGAGCACATCCTCTGGACAAAGGCCACGAAATCCCGCAGCAGCTGCATGCATCGGCCACAGAGTTGACCCATTCTTCTTCCAACAGAAGCACAAAGCAAGAGAAGGAAGACTGAAAGAAAGAAGTTTCTTCTCAACTTGCCCACGTTTTGCACTAACCTGCTGCCTCAGTGCTTGTCCAGTCTTGCAGATGTTATCACTACACCATGTGCAGGTGCTGTAAAGCAGACAAGCTTCAGTGTCCAAAAATCCACATTGCACAACAAGGCTGGTTTATGCAGATCTCCCAGAGTCTACAAAATACCGTTTAAAGGGCTGGACTGGAGCCACGTTCAAACACCCTCCTTTCGCTTGAAGAAAAATAAAACGATGACCTAAACACATTTCGTGAAGAGCAGACTTTAACTCCTGGAGCATCCATCAAAGCCTTCAGAAAGCAAGAAAAGCTCGGGGATATCGGGAAAAGCAGCCTCAGTTTTTGTAAGGCAGCTTTCCACATGAAAGGGAGGCACCACCTTGTCCGCATGTGTACGAACTGCAGCTGCCAATGGGAGAGGAAGGTTAAAAAAAAAAAAAAAAAAAGCGTGAGCGCCCGAACAGGTTTTTCCAGTTTCTGCTGAAGCACAGGCCAGAACAAAGACCCTGCTGAGCAAACAGCTGCTGGTGACTCAGTCAACTGAGACAGCAAATTGGAAAGTATAGAAAACTAAAAAACAAAACAACGAAAAATCAAAAAAACCCCAAAACAAACAAACAAACGTGTCCAAATGCATTTAGAACTATCTTTTCCTCCTGTCAAGCAACTCCTGCAGTGGGCAGGACAAGCTAGCAATGGGAGAATGCAAATTATCTGCAGCTTTCATGCAGAAGAAGGTAGCAAAATGAAAAAGGGCAATTCTCCTTCTGCTTAATTCACCGCTCTGGTGCATGTGCCCACCCTTGGCTGAGCAGTTTTACAAATGACCTTGGTCTAATCAATGTAGCATGAAGTGACATTTGTAATATTTTTGAGGTTTCCAGTAAAGTCTGGTTTGATTCCAGATGACCTCCATTAGGGGATCATCAGGCGGACACTCCTTATTGCAGCGCGGGCGCCTCCCCTCCTACCCTGCACACCGCGGGTGACACCAGGCAAGGCTTGTATCGTCCTGCTAGATCCATATGCATCAGATTTCCTGGAACTCATTCTAATATTTGCATTCTCATTACACATGCTCTTGAAGCCTCTTAGGGTCTTTGGGGAGGTTTCTGGTGTCTTCGGGGGTAGCTGTGCAGTGTCCTTTGCTCTGAGGCATGCGCAGCATTGGGTGACCCGTGTGGTTCTCATCTTTCTGTCTTGCCAGTCTCAGCTAGTTCTTAACTGCAAGGCCCCCAGTTCCTTGAGCTTGTTCTCTATTTACATGCAAAAAGCCTGAGACTGCTCAGGTGAACGCCAATCAACATGACCATGAAAGGGACGATGGAACGGGGCCTATTGTTTAAGGTATCAGCCTATTATTTAAGGTATCAACTCCCCCCTTTTCTTGAGACTTCGGACTTAAAAATCCAAGGTCTCAATACCCTTGTCTTATTTTTATGCACACTTGACTACAACAATTACAACACTGAATCATGATACAAGCACATATTATTATTATAACATTTTCCAACCAAGCTCAATTTGGTAGCCATAAGGTAGGTTTATGCCAGATTTCTTAAATGCCCCAGGATGTGTTGTCCTTCGTAATCCGATGCAAGATTGTTTATTCCCAAATTTCTGCCAAATCCGTGGAGATACTGTCACTTTGATCTACATACCTGCAGGAACTTGTATTTATCCAAGTTGTAGTGTGTGTATAGCATTGATACCTATGGAACTCTTTATGTTAGATTTAATAGAAGTGTTCAGGTAGAATTAGGCCTTTTGGAAACTTACTGGAGTGGATCTATCTCATGAGAACAGATTATTGATTATGAAAGATTACTAGCTTTGAAGTTAAGTTCTGTGGAATCTTGTTCCTGTGTTCTTGGGAAAGTGACTTGTTATGAGAAGGAGCACCAAGAGTACCAAGAGGTACATATTTAGTCTGCCCCAGTCTGCCCAGCTTATGGGACAGAGATACTGGTGAAGCCCGTGATGCCTAGCTGCAAAACTTGGCCCCTCCATTGAGTAAAGCCCGTCTTTGGGGGTAAAGTGTGCAGGTTCAGCTAAAGGTCACTAGAAAACCGTTCCTCTAAGAACCACAAAGGGGCACCAGAGACCATCAAATCCTTCCCAGAGACGTTTTAACATCTTTGCGCACGCGTGGAGAAAATAGAAATATCACCATCAATTTTAAAATATTTTGCTTTTCTTCTGAGAACTGTGATAAAAAGGTTGAAGTGTGATCATCTTAGCGTTGTCGAATGGGGTTTATGCACGACTGTGGAAGCTATTCCTCATGCATCCAGCGCTGCCACAAAGAATGCCTGCTTTCTGGAACTCCAGCACCAGTCTCAGTTTTCTTCGGCTGGATTTTACGGTAACAGTTCGGCGACCCAGATGGGACACCGCTCCTGACCCTCGACGGATCCCGGGATCGCAGGACCTCCGGCCGGCACCGAGGAGATTCTCGGGGAGATCCTCCGCCCCCCAGACTGGAGAGCTCGGAGCAAGACCCATGGTGAGTTCCAAGGCATTCTCTTATTTACGGGGTTGGTTCCCCTGCTTTGGGGCTGGATCCCCCGCCTGCCCGTAAGGCGGAGGCGAAAGCCCCGCGGGGCTGAGCTGTGTAAAAATACCTGAGGGGTTCGAGTCTCCTCTCTCTTTGGTTTGGTTTGGTACGTCGGTTTCTTGGGCTTTGTTTACTGGATTACGGTTTGATTACTGGATTACGGTTTCTGTTACTGCGTAGAGGGGCTTGTCCCCCACGAGGTCCTTTGGCAGCCACGGACCTCAAAGGGGAAGGTTTGCCATTTGCATTTCTGCTGATCTGTCCAGACTGTAAATAACTGTGAATAATTATTAACTTTGACTTGGGATTAAGCTCCCATGATTGAATTTGTGAACTGTACCCTTTTGTTGATTCATTTAGATAATGATAGTTATTGATTGCAATAGTTAGTAATTAAGTACGTTGTATATTGAACTATATTTTGTGTTAACATATTTTAACAATGGGTAGTGAGCAGTCAAAATGAGAACTCAAAGACTTTAAAGTAAGGTACAAATAATTGGAGGAGAATGTGGAATTAATAGTGCTGAAAGCCCCCAACCCCCCCGATGTTAGATGGGGAGGAATTAGAACTAAAAATGAGACCTATAATTAAAACTGAAGTATTGGCGGGGCTGCAAGGAGGTCAAAGGAGAACTGCGACTAAAAGTGCTCCTTGGGATCCTCTGCAGGTGTCAACATTACAGGATAGATACGGAGGGCAGCCAGGAGAAACAGTAACTCAGTATTTATGGAGAATGTGCCTTAGCAGAGGAGATGGAGTCATGCTGGATAATACTGAAGCTGCTGGCTTTTGGAGTCTGGCAGTCCTGTTGAGTGTTCCTCCTCCCCCTGAGGACCGTCCTATTATACCTATTAATTCAATAGATGATCTGTCAACTGCTATTGCTAAATGTGTGCAGGCAAGGTATGATTGTGCCAACAGCGACACCCCAGTTACTGCAGAGATACACCCTGATACGGTAAAACCTCTTTTAGAGGGTGCCCCGGCAGAGCTAAAAGGTTATTTCATAAGACACAGACATGAAATTAGCACAAAGTAGTTTTACAATCAGGGGATGCAAGATGGTCAGCCCAGACGATCGATTTGTATGTGGGCAGAACTTTTACATGATGTGGTGACTCGTGCCAGAGATACAGGCTGGACAGGTTCTAACAAGCAAGATAAACCACCTGGCAAAGCTTTAAAACAGGACAGGTGGAAATCCTTTGGACACCGGGTGTGAACTTGTAGTTCTGCTCCTGTGATAAGAGATAGAAAGAAATATGAGCCTCTCAGTACACGAGAGCAATGGAAGGAGGAGCTTTGGAGGCAGGCACTATCCTTGGAACTCCCCACACAGTGTTAGGAGAAATCCAGGCTCCCTTGAAAAGAAGGAAAAAAAACCCAAAACAACCTCAAGGTAGTAAGTGCTGGGGGGTCTCTAGGTCTCCTCACTCGGTGTATTATGGACCTGTCAGTGTTCAGAAAAAGGGGGAACCTCACATTTATTTCTGGATTATGAATTGCTTTTAAAATAGGCATCCTGATGCTAAAACTACTGTTGCAGGACTTTGCCTTTGGTTTTCTACTCTTCCTATCCCGACTAGATACAAAGTGATAACAGATACAAAATATAGAATCAGTGCACAGTGGATTTTTCCTTCTTAAATGGGGTAACATGTTTGGTCTTTCCCTGCCGAGGCAGTTTTCTTTTCTCTTTTACAGTATTTTTCCAGATGGTGGAGACTACTAGGCCCCAGCAAGAAATCCCACCTCTGGCACCAGATGGCAAGCAGCAATGCAGTGCTCCTGTTGCTGTTCCAGACCCTGACGATGCTATTCCTCCTGACTTGTGATCAAAGAATCCCAGAATGGCTGTTGGTCTCAGGTGTATGTTAAGTATACTGGAAGCATGGGGATGGAGAAAGCTCTGTACCTTGGACAAATTGGGTTGTTGGCACAACTTTACCTTAGTACAGCCTGTTTACGTGGTTTGTCTCTGGCCCCACTATAGTGTTGGACTATCATTTAAATTTAAAACAGGTATTGCAAACCCCACAACAACTGCTTCTATTGTACAGGATAGAAAACCTCTATCCCCACAAAATTCAAAGGTTGGACCATATGCAATCAAATTAATGGGACAACAACAAATATTGCTTAACCCTCCTTGGTCATTCAAGAGAGTGGAATTGTCTATGCAAGCAGATATTTCCACCATCAAACTAGAATGTTCACCTTTTGGATACATCCTATACTGGATGGTCCCCTTGGGATGGTGTCCTCTGGTATTCCTGTTTTAAAAGAGATACAACAAGCACTTTGGGAACTGGACTAGGTGTATTAAACACCATCAATGCAGAAACACTTGCCAACAAACTAAACAAATAGTGAATTATTTAAAATCTATGGATCAACCTTTGAGATCTTCTTTATTGGCTTTAGGAAAGAACCAATGGTTAGCCTCAATTCTCTTTTCTAATTTAGACAATGCATGACAATGATCACCAGCAATGGGCCAATGCTTTAGAAGCTGCTCAAAACAACATTTTATTAGCACTGAGCTGTATTGATGCTCAGTTATGGACACAATCCACGGTTGCTACAGTAATCAGAGAGGGAGATAATGGGTCTTTACCTATGGAAATCAGAAAGGTGTAGCATAATCCCAGACTTTTGAAAAGAAATGTCAATTGTGGTGGCAACTTGTTAAGTTTACATACAATCCAAACAGCAGCAACATCTTTGCTTCTGTACTGGTTATATGTGATGCAATGACATATACCCTCTACCCCATTGTGGCACTGGGAATCTACAGCACCTGTTTAACTCAAGTATCTGCTTCTTTGAAGAAGCACTGGAGCTTTAAGTTGGAATCCTCAGACCTAAGGAAGTTGTAAACTTTGGGAAAAACTTAAAATTTGAAAATTTAAACTTGAAAAATTAGCTTGAAATTAGAAGTAAAAATAACAAAAATAATCTTGTCCTGTGGTTTGTGGATAGCATTACCATTTAGCTTGGCATTTTTAATTTTATGTCACATATTGTTCATTCTTTACTCAGTTTTCAGATGTGTTTGTGACATCACTGATGTTTCAGAAATCTAAATACAACATAATTACCTCATGGAAGTTCAGCATGTGACTCTGTAGGGAGCCTTGACTAAGGGTACAACTCCTAGGTGGCTCAAGATGGGTGAGGAGGACTCCATCCCACCAGCTGCCTCAGCATGGTGGAGAGCTGCTGATTTCACCTGTGCAGTCCCAGTAGGAAACTCCAAACAGCACAAAACAGGAGCAGTGTGCAACCAGTCACTGTGCTGCTGCCAGGGCCCAGTTCTGCTCCTAGTTACACCAGCACATGCTTGGAATAAACCCACTGAGACAAACACAGTTGTCTGCCCATGTAACCAAGGACATACCCTGACCCTGAAACACTGTGTGAGAGAGAGACTCCAAACCTCCTCATCTGGAGACCTGACAGTCTGTTCAGCTCACTGTTCAGTAATCCTTCAGATTTTGCCTCCTAATGAAGCAATCTCAATATCTCATCAACAAATTACCAAACCATGTCCCAAGAATAACAATGCCAGCAGTTCAGAGTGAATTACTAATGTATTTTACCATTTCTTTAACAATTACAGCTCTATTTAGAGTGAAGAGAATTACATTGCTATTCAGTTTTAGAATGATAAATTACAGGATATTAAAAGAATCTTCACTGAATGCAAACAATAGAGAACTTAATTATTGCTCAGAGTGTTACTGTAGCATTATGGAACAACCTGTAATTCAACTTGCCTGGCTAGATTTATTTGAAGTCTGACATTTTCAGCCCTAGCTTTCACTCTCTGGGTCTCTTGGTCACTCTGACAACACATCAATCTATTTTCTAACAGTTCTGACATTAAAATCACCTTTCTTAATCTGAATTTTTTTCTCTCTTATTTTATATTGGGAGAAAGGATTTACCTGCAAATGCAGAGGGGTACAGGAAATATGTGACAAATTCAGACCAGCAGCAGCTGTAATTCGTATGTCCTTTTTGTCATAGAGCTGCCTGAACATTCTTGAAGAAGCAGCTTGCAATGAAATACACTGTTTAAAAACAATGAAAACATGTTACAAGGGAACAAATAAATTTCTCTAATATTTTAGAAGCCAAAATTTTTCATTGCAACTTTATTAATGCATAAGGATACTAGACTGCAATCTAGCCTACTAGACTGACATGTTCATTCTCACAGCTCTACACATATTTCCTATTAAGTACATAGCATTTTCACTGCCATATGAAATTTGAAGAGGTATATTTTTTTCCACCAATCCCAAATGCAACATTCTTTTCTTGGAAAATTTAAAAAAACTGTACCTTGTTCTGATGTTTAACAATTTGTGAGTGCTGGAATGGGGGCATCCTCCGTTGAAAAGCCACTCTTGTTCTTGGGCACCTTCCTCTGAAGGAGAGGGACATGGAGGCAGCTTGGTCTGCAGAGGACACCTGCCCCCTGCACCACACTGCACATCTGGGCTGTGTCAGTGCCAGAAACCCTCCTTCCCCAGTCGTGGGCTGCAGGTCACTTCCTGCTGCAGTCAGGATCTCCTATGGCTGTGGAGCTCCAGCTGAGGTTTGTGTCATTCAAAGCTGACCAAGGTTATCCCTCTAACAACACCTGAAGGAAAAGTTGCACCACCATCAGACTGAATGGCTCATGGGCTGCTACTGAGTGCAGCTGCATCCTCTGCTCCCTCTCCAAAAAAGTCTGGGTGGATGTTATCTCCCACCTTCTTGGTCAGGTAACAGTCTGCACCAATCGTGCTGGATATATTGGTGGAGAGAAGGAGGCTGGATCTCCCTCAGGAGGTGCTGTTTCCTTCCATTGACTAGAGAGGAGCTGGAGCTGCAGTGTTCACACAACCCCTGGTTTTGGGTGGCTGAATTACGGGGTGCCCTTCTTTTGCACAGCCCACGTCTGTGAGGTGACACCACCCCAAGAAGTACTTCTGAAAAGCTAGATAGTTTGAGATCTGACTGACAGCATGGTCAAAGGAACACTGGGTTGGTGTAACCAGAGGGCAGCCACTGACAGGGGAACAGATGCTGCGGCTGGGGCTGGGCAGGACTTTCCTGAACTGAGTCTTCACTGAAGGACTCCAGATGGCACTGTACCCTCGAGAGAGAACTGGTACAGAACATCTTTGGGCATCTATGCAACTTGATGCACATGATTCCAGTACCTAATACTTCTCCTCTGCATCGACCACAGCTTGTGCCATTCAGCAACGCTGGCGGTGACTGGGCACAGAAATGACACTGGGAATGTTGTGACCCGTGGGAGGCCACCTTGGATCGAGGTGCAGGGGCCAGCTCTGCTAAGGAAATGCTTCACTTCTCCCGGCTGCCTGGGATCTTTCAGGGATTTCTGCAACCTGCCATTGGCCTTCAGGAAAAAACAGGAAGACAAAAAGTTGTGCATGTGATTTATCAAACATCCTCTTCTGAGGAGATGACAGAGGAACATAAAATGTCCCTAAAATGTGTAACCAGAAACTTCATAAAGTGGCTTGGGGAGATTTCCATGCCACTTTAATAAAGGGAAACACCTGCTAAGATTTAAATCACCTCTGAGAGAGGAACACATAGTACACACATAAAAAAACAAATGCATGATCTTCTCTGCCCCATAGCAGGGCCAAAACATGATTGCCAGGTTTCCCAGGCTGTATGCTGGCTGTATCCTAAATTCTGTGTTTTGGTTAATCAGGTATCATTCTTCTTTCCTTGCAATAAATGTCCAAGGCAGTTCCCCAGTGCCCCATGGCAGCAGCAGCACAGCTCTGGAGAAACAACATTGCTGTGGAGGGACGGGGTGCTCCCAGTGCTGGTGGTCAGTGTTGCAGGTGGAGCAGGTCTCATCCACAGGGCTGCTTTGGGGTGAGAACATGCCCCACACCCCCCTGGTGGAGGATGGGATGCCCTATCCAAGTGCTGCTGCCAGCCTGCCTGCACGGGCTGTGCTGGGAGGCACTTGTGTCACCCAGACCTCCTCTGGTCCTGGGCAGTGTCACCTCCTGGCTTTTTTTCCCAGTGGGAGTTACCAGAGGTAACTAGAGACATGAGCTGCATTTTGTCCTGTTGCTGCTGAACTGGAGCGGGAGGACGAGGGGCAATGGTGGTGAACTAGAGCACAGTAGGTTTAGATTAGACATTAGGAAGAAGTTCTTTACAATGAGGGTGGTGAAGCACTGGAACAGGTTGCCCAGAGTGGTGGTGGAGGCCCCATCCCTGGAGACATTCAAGGCCAAGCTTGATGGGGCTCTGAGCAACCTGATCTAGTTAAAAAGGTCCCTGTGCACTGCAGGGGGGGCTGCAGTAGATGTCCGTTAAAGGTCCCTTCTAAGCCCACACATTCTATGATTCTATGAACTCTGTGGAATTAACTGTTCTCCAGTGAAGAAGCTGCAGCAAGAGGTTTTGGGGAACTTGTCTCGCTACAAAAATCCAGGTTTATTTATCTCCTGCCCTTTACCACTGTTACCATCCTTTTATGTGGCAATGGTAAGAAAATTTAAGGCTGCCTTTCTTTAACACCAAACACAATATCTTAATAAAAAAGCAAATGGGAAATGTTACTCCTAGCCATCCACTCCTCTGCTTCACCAGACCCAGCTTCTCCTTTGGATTTTCACATCCCTATAGCTCCAGCTTCCTCCCATAGACATGGAGAGACAGGATTTCCCTTATCCTACTGCCCCCTTCCTCCTACTCTTCTTCCCTTTCTTTCATATGAGTCACCCATGGTTGCATGCCCTTCTCTGAAGAGGGAAGCACCAGGGGCAATCCCAAGCATAATTCCACGTTGGGTGGAGAATGGACTGAGAACAGCCTTGAGGAAAAGGACTTGGGGGTGTTGGTTGATGAGAAGCTCAACATGGGCTGGCCATATAGGCTTGCGGCCCAGAAAGCCAACAGTGTCCTGGAGTCTCCTGCATCAAGAGGAGCATGGCCAGCAGGTCGAGGGAGCTGATTCTGTCCCTCTTGTCCTCTCTTCCCCCCCTGCAGTACTGTGTCCAGCTCTGGAGCCCCCAACATAAGAAAGACATGAACCTATTGGAAAGAGTCCAGAGGAGGCCATGGAGATGATCTGAGAGCTGGAGCAGCTCTGCTCTGGAGACAGGCTGAGAGGGTTGGGATTTTTCAGCCTGGAGAAGAGAAGAGTCCAGGGAGACCTCAGAGCACCTTCCAGTGCCTGAAGGGGCTCCAGGAAAGCTGCAGAGGGACTTTGGACAAGGGTTTGTAGCAAGAGGACAAGGGGGGGGGAAATGGTCTCAGACTGAAAGAGGGGAGATTTAGATTAGATATTAGGAAGGAATTCCTTACTGTGAGGGTGCTGAGACCCTGGCCCAGGTTTCCCAGGGAAGCTGTGGCTGCCCCATCCCTGGAAGTGTCCAGGGGCAGGTTGGATGGGGCTTGGAGGAAATTGGTCTAGTGGGAGGTGTCCCTGCCTGTGCAGGGGGTTGGAACTGGATGATCTTTAAGATCCCTCCAGCCCGAACTGTTCTGATTCCAGGATTAGCTGGCTGCAGGCTCTTGCAGCTCTTCAACTTCTGACACCAGCAAATTACACTGTGTATTAAAGCAACACTTTTTTTCCCCAGGCTATGGGCTGGGTTTGAGGAGCATGTGGTTCAGTTCCCAGTTTTATTCTGCTGCTCAATAAACAGGTTTCTTTAAAAGTGTAAAATAGGATGCTTTTCCCAAGATCTCATGAAATATTTATTTACCATTTAGAACTCTTTAGTAAGTAGCATAGGTCTCAATTTGGGAAAACACAGAAGTTTCTGTAAAACAAATCTGAGCTTGGTAGCTGAATATTAAAATGCTGGATGGGTGAAATAGTGACTAATTCATGCATAATAAAAGCAATATACTTCTAGAAGTAATTAGCCTATTGTTTTGATCCAGGGAATGTTGGCTTAATAGCCTCAATAGCTGCTCACTTTCCCAACCAGATCAAAATTAACATGCAGGAAAGTGACATTCAGATAAAATAAATAATTTCTGTAATAGAAATTCAGATTTTGTATTTCTATTGATGGCCTGAAACCACTGGCTTTTAACTTTTCTATGTGTGGGAAATACATGGTTATTTTATTAGGGCTAAATAAGCTCCTTAGGTCACTTAAACCAGAAAAATGGTTTTAAAAACATTGAGCAGGGGCAAGAAGTAAACACTGAAGGCATCTGGTTATTAGTAAGGCAAAACTTTGCTCAAATGTTAAAGTGGGTGAAATTTCTGAGGTAGAGATGAGGAGTGAAGCATCACCCCACTGAGTGCTCCTCTCCTGCCCCTGCACACCAGGCAGAGCTGGTGCTGAGCCCCAGCTGCCCCTTGCACCCCAGCTGCCCCTTGCACCCCCAACACCCACTGGCCTTCAGACAGAGAGGGGTGGTGCAGCCCCATATGCAGGATGTGTGTGTGGGACATGCCAGACCTTCTCTGCCACAGTCTGGGTGACAATGTCAGGTACTGGTGGACAAGCTGGCTGGAACTTGTAGGGCATCACAGCCTGCATTGCCCCAACCCCCCATCCAACAGCGCCGTGAGGCTCACCTTCCCAGCCCTTCTGCAAGGACAGCTGAGAGCTCTGTACCTCTGTTTCTCCAGAAACATCCACAAACCCTCCACTTCTGCTCAGCAACTGCCCCCATTTCAGCAGGTGCAGAGTCCCTCCTGTAAAGCCTCCCAACCTGCAGGGCAGGTCCTGGACCCCAGGGTCAGCACCCCACTGAACTGTGGCACACCTCATGCCACATGCCAGCAGGCAGCAGGGACAGCAACACGTCAGGTGCCACCACAGGGCATAAGGCAGCTCCAACACGGCTTTGCCAAAGTAGACCCTGCTGTGAGAGGGGCAGGTTTAAATCCAATAACAAACTAGGTGCAGGAGCATTTACCATTGAAATGCCTGGCCCAGGGAACGCTGCACAGGACCCAGATGGGATTAGTAGGACTGCAGAGCATATGGATACTGCAGGCAATTCCACCCTCGGTAATTAGCAACATGTGTCCGGGGATAACTTAAGCTAATCTCTACCTAAGCTACAGCCCCATCTACTCCAAACTTTCACCTGGAAGACATGCCATTGCAATTCAATTTTCTGAAGTTCCTCATTTGATCAAAAGCAGAGGTAAAAGAGCTGAAACTAAGCTAAATTTGTGTTTCTTTTAAAAACCCTCAACAGTAGCTTTTTATTTGTATGTCTGGGCTAGAAATGTAAGTCACTCAGATGTGGAGTTGTCAATTATAACAATTTGCATAGAAGTGAAGAGAGGTGGGATGGGATTCAAATCAAGACTGAGATAACTGCATTTCTGTGTTTGCATTTTAGCAGCTCTAGGAGGTTGAAGTGTCTCAGCATCCTCCAGAGTCAAAGCAGATCTAGAGTGGGGTGAGTTGTCTACACCTATGGGTCTAGTATAATTTGAAACTCCCTAGGACAGCTAGGAGTCTTGCACAGGAATAGATGTAGACATACACTACAGGACGAAAGCTTCACTTATTTCCCTAGATACATGTGTCTGATGACCAGTTTGACCCCTGCAGACCCATAATTCCCAGTGGACTGTTGTAATAAGTCCCACTCTTCATAAAAAGCTCCATCACAGTGGTGGTCATCATGGTTCTAGTGAGTCTGATTAGTCTTTTGGAAGCAGCAATGGTCCTTTGACCTCAGGCCAATATATCTAGAAGGAGCTATCTCCATGTTGCTGTGAGGATGACAAGCACTGGCACAGGTTGCCCAGGGATGTTGTGGAGTCTTCCTCCTTGGAGACATCCAAAAGCCATCTGGACACTGTCCTGGGCAATTGGCTCATGGCGGTCCTGTTTGAGCATGGGGGTTGGATCAGGTGACTTCTGGAGGTCCCTTCCAACGTCAACCATGAGGTTATTCTGAGATACTGTGCTCATCTTGAACTGGTCATGTAGGTAAGAAGAGGGCTTCTTTTTCTAAGTTTGCTGTGCTCTGGAATTACATTTAGTTGATATTATATAAACTTACATATAACTACATCTATTAACTCAATTTATCTAGGCCTGCATATAAAAGCTATTTTGCCATGTGTATTTACAGAGCTACAGTATGGGTGCTGGAAAAGTGGTGGGGTATAAAGAAAAAAGAACAGAAAGAACAAATGAGAATGAACTGGCAAGACAGTGAATTTCTTGCATAGTTTTTAGGGCCATGAACAGCTGCTGCATGCTGGAGAAGATGGGACAAGAACTGTACAAATATGAACTTGCCACCAAACTCCCCTTTCATCCCTACCCCGCTGGCCAAGTTTAACTCCTGAAGTATCTGCTTGGTAAATCCTGAGCATATAAAAATAATGTAGTGGGATATTCCACTCTAATGCTCAGAAGTGCCTGGTCTCATAGCTATTCTTACGGGAAACTGAGGTTTCTTTGACATCAAGACAGTGATGTTAACACACAGCCTGTGCAGAAACAAGGCCCTGTGGTTTTTATCTCACAGTAACTCCTGAGATAGATACAAAGCTTGCCTTGACTAGTGATACCAGAGACCTGTGCCTGGTCTCTGCTAGGATTTTGTGCTGTGACAGGTCCTTCAAAATGCTTCTTAGTCACAAACCCCCTTTTTTCTCTTGCAGTGAAGACACAGAAAGTTTACTTGTCATTCAAAGAAAGTCTCACAGTTCCCTTCTTTTCACTTTTCCTTCATTCTGAGTTGTATTCCTCTCTTTTCATTGCCTAACATCCTTCTTTTTTTCAAACTTCTTCTGAAACAGGCAGTTTCAGAAGTTATCAGTGATAAAGGTATGTGGACACTATTCCAACTTGTGCCAAAAACTTAGGAAATGACCATGTCCTGTTAGAAAGGTGACTTTCACTACATTATTGGCTCCTGAGTGACCCAGCTCTTTCTCCCGCAGAGCCCATGCACCTCTCCCCTCTGGTAAATTCACTTTAAATTCACTTTGGAATGTTGTCAGGGGCTTTTGTGGAAGAATGGGGAGCTTTGGCAGGGTAGGCTCAAAAACCCTCCGAAACCTAAAATGCATCCAAAGCATGTAGGGAGCCTGATTCTGGGCTCAGCCACATGTGTGTCATTCCTTTGGCTTCAGGGCAGTTAGTCCTTCATTGAGCAAAGGAGAAAGGCTCAGAGTTAAGCTTACAAATATGAATGGAATGGTAGCTGATTTACATGTGAGAGCCCAGTTGTACAGCACAGCAGGATGAGGATCCTGCACTGTTTGAAGTGGTCCTGACACTAAATACTTTTAATTTCCCAGGGGCTCCCCTCAGTGCTGAACACCAAGGTGGTGGCTTGCCTCTGGTTTGCCTTAGCTTCGGAGATCTATTTTGTTTCCAAAACCAGAGGGAACTTAGAAAAAAATATATTTTGTCTAAAAGTCAGAGTGAGATTTTTTCCTTCTCTCAGATTGACATAACCTGCTAGATTTCAGAATTGATAGACTTGAAAAATGCCTCATTAACACAGCTGCAGATCAACATTAAAAACAAGGGGTTATTTTTAGCAGTGAGGCACCCTTGTCTTTATTCATATGTCGCCTTCACTGGAATATTAAACAGCAATTCACAATTCATGCATTTTGACATCTTGCTACTTTTATCTTCATTTTCTTGTCAAAGAAAATGCCCTAAAATCTCAACATCAATACTGTGCTGGGTGTCCTTCAAAGTCACCCCTGTTTTTAAATGAATCAGTCAGTTGCAGTAAAAGGCAACTGGCAGCATATTATTTGCTCATTTTCCATTCCTCAAGCATCCCAAGCACACAGTTACTGCAGTGAGTCTTTGGAATATGAAAAGTTCAGATTTCTGCACAGGAAGCAGACCATTTGAGAAGGAATCTAAATTGCTCTGAACATCTCCAAATGCAGAGGTTGTGGGCAGAAGCTTTAGAAGTCACCTCTGTGTCAATCGCTTTTGCTGCTGTGTTCTAAAACACTGTGCAAACTCATCTAATAATTTTCATATCAGAAGAACAGCTGTTTGTTAACAAAATATGGCTATTAGGTTAAATTCTGACATTGGGTAGATATGTGTGAAACACTGCCAAGCTGCTGGTTTTGCATAGTTTAAAAAGGTGGTGGGTTTTTTTAGCTCAAGGCATCATTGGACTCTTTAGCCAAATGGCTGCTCTGTAATTTTTTTCAGAAATGAGCCAGAGGAGGAACACAACATGGGATCTGTTTTCTGTATTTTCACAAACTGGACACTGACTTCATGTAAGCCCTACGTTGCAGTGTAAGAATCCAGTTTCTCAGAAATGCTTCAGCACCAATGTGAGCCCCACACTGGGTCAGGCAATGCTGCTGGGCAGGTAATCAAGGGCTTTGTGTTTTTTCTTCATTCCAGGTATATAAACCAGTTAATGAAGCTGAAAGCTGTTATTAAACAACTTCATAATTTAGGAATGAAGTATTTTAGAAGGAGGTTTAAATTAGATAAATAGGTATTTGAAAGCCTACTCTGGGGCTAGACTTCATCAGCAGGTTTCAAGCAGTTCTTTGCATGGAGTTGTGGCATAAACATGCCTGCAAAGAGGGGGGAGAGGCTGGGGCAGGTTTTGACTGCCTAGTCTTGGTCTGCTGGTTAATCTGGAGCCCAGCCAATGCCCTGGGTGAGGGTAGAGATGGAGATTTGTTTTCTCCAGGCATAGCTTTGCATGAGGGCTCTGTGGAGGAGCACCACAGTACAGTGGTGTGTGCTGGAGAGGGTGTGACTGTTCACTTCCTCCTCTGGTCCAAGAGCTGCAGCCACCAAAAAAGCTTAGCAGGAAAGAGATGAAAATAGCTGTGCTAAGGTGTCAGCTTCAAAGGCAGCAGGCTTTCTTGTCCAGGACTTTCTGTCCAGTCATCTGTCCTGCCATAGCTAAATGCAGCCTGTAACACCAACCCTTGGATCACTATTGGCACATGTTGTCCCAGCTGCGTATCGGCCAGGAGGGGAGCACGTGAACCTGTGAATGTTTAACAACCAGCTGGTGCTGCTGACAAGCAGATGCCATGAGGATTGTGTTTGCATGACCACGAGTTACAAGCATCAAAAATCACAGCTGCAGCTCTGAAATGAAGAGATTTCATTTTTTAAAGCATGAGATTCTTTTCACATAGTCTGGTGCTATTTGTTTCATTAGCTTTTAGGTTTCCACCTTTAAGCTTAAATGTTATTTGTATTTTAAAAGTTTTTTCCCAGAATTCTCTTTCAAAGTGCAAGCTGACACTCCTGTGCAGTCCCTGTCCCTTCAGGAGAGACTAAATCACAAGGTACATGACAGACTCAAAAGAGTTGTCATGCAGAGAGTACTTTTTTCCCCCAAATGGATCAAACAGTTAATCTGAAAAGAAAACAGCATGTTTCTTTCCTCAAGATTTAGCTAGGTAAGTGAAGCTGATTCTACAAGAAAAATAGCATCAAATAATCAGACAATGCACTCTAAATCTTCCTGTCTTGCAATTTGAAAGAAGGATCCTCCATATCCTAGGACTGCTCCTAAGAGGAGTCCTTCGTGTCTTCTCCCTACACACCCAGACTTTGACCTGACCTTGTGCCCACCTCCTTCCCCTTGTAACTCTGACTGCCCGTGGCTTGCTGTGCCACTGGCACCTTATCAACATTTCTGTAGTGGTGGCCAAGCAAGCCAAGTGGCAGAAGGGTTTGAGGGAAAAGCACAGACCTGCAGGGATGGCATCTGCAGAGATCATCAGTATTTTTCACAAATGACAGCAAAGAAAGAAACCCAGCTCTGCATCAGGAGGAGCATTTCATTTTGAATGCAATGGTTCTGTCACTCATGGAGCTACTTTTAGCTTTAGGGCTCAGTACTGAGCCAATAAAACTGATGGAAATTTTGTCAGTGCCAGAAAAGAGAGAAGGTTTTGGCCTTTCAGAGCAGCACACTTAATTCTAGTGTGCAGCCTGGCTTCAATTTTTAATGAGAAAATGTGAATAAACAGAACAAAAAGTATTCCACAAGTCTCAGATCCTCAATAAATGCCATGTAATGGTAGAGCTAAAATTAATGCTATTTTTTACAACCTGGACAGGCAGATGAGACAGTTTGAGGAGCTTTTGCGACACCATACACAACAGCCAAACTAATTTCTTCTCCTGGTGGTTTGGACTTCCTGGATGTCTGAGTTCTGAACTGATGGAGCACTGTTGCTCCATGATGAGGATGGACAGATGTTGGATAGTTGTGCTGGGCCTAGAAATGCCATGACCTGCACGTCAGGTTCAGTGCAATTTTGAAGATGTCTTGTTTGCTCTGAGACCTCATCCACCTTTTCTGCCTGGCAGAGCAGATACACCAGGTTGTCTGTGGAAAATCAGCCTGCTCATCTGCCAGATTTCCACTGGGTAGCACCTAAGCAGGAGGACGAACCGTGACCCCAGCTGCACCCAGAATCACAGCTCAGGACTGTAGTTAAAGCTCTAGCTTCAGCTATAACATGAGCTCCAGGTCTGTCAAATACTGGAGAAAGAGAAGCACATTCAACTTAGCCTGTAGGGAGCACCTTTGGCTACTGAAAGATCTGCAAATTAACAAAGAACCTCCAAGTTAATATTGTTTTTCAGAACAGAAAAGCTTATGTTAACCTGCCTCAGGGAAAAGCAGTAGATCCACTACATCTGATGTTCAGCAACTACTGCCCATGGAAACAAAAACATCCCATGACTCTTTTTAGAACTGCTTTACATCTAGTACCTTTAAGGTGTCCTAATGCTTGGAGACAACACTCAGCACCTGAGTGATGCAAGTGAGGAAACCAGGATAGGCTGCCTACAAACAAGTGCCTGATCCCAAACGTGCCTCCTAAACGGAGTGGCTGAGGCTTGTCCCTGCTTGACAGCAGTCTTTATCCTTGCCCTAATTATGAGCAGGATTTCTAGAGTGCTTAACTTGTATTGCAAAAAGTGATGGTGGCTTTTCCACCTCTTATGGTTACAGTCTTGGCCGCTGCTTCTACTGGGGATCAGAAATGGTGCCTGTGTTCTATAGGATTGCCCAGAAAAGAGGAACAAGGGCTGCCCATGGCTGTGGGGCACTTTGGGTGTAATTCACAGCAGCAGGGAATCTCTCAGGGGCACACTGCCTACTAGCTGCCCTTCTGAGATGGTGCAGTTGTGCAGGGACCAGCTATCTGAGATGCTCCAAGGGAAAGGAAAACAGGAAAGCTGTTTTTGAAAACCAGCAAGTATGTTGGAAATTAGACGAAACCTAAGCAAACAATGACACTTTTAAAGTGCTTTATGCCAAGATTTTAATTCACCTTCTAAAAGGTGCACTTTCATGTTTACTATTTTTACCAGGCATCCCTGGATGGGTAATGACACCTCTATCTGTGTGATGTGCCAAGAAGAGACATGAAACTATGTGGGAAAAGGTTCTCTCTGGCACTGGGGCACCCCCCCTTCCAGGGCTGTTTCTCAGCAGTAGCTGGAAGACCCCGATGCTGTTTGTGGTGCCCCAAAACAGTGGGTCTCCCAACCCTCCATTCTGGCATGCAGAAATGTCAGGCTGATGAAAGTGAATGATCCTCACACTGGCTGGAAACATTTTTCCAAGTTATCTGCTAAAAAAACCCAGTTATAATTGCAGCAGACTTGTTAAAGCTCTGAGAAAAATCCCTTCTTATCTGTAGATTCAATGTTTTTCAATGAACACTGAAATTTCCTGAGCTATCTAAAAAGACAGCTGTGTGAGAGGTCGGAAGCACAGGATGACATTCTGGCTTGTGTGCTTGTCAATCCCAATTCCACAGGAGTAAGAGAAAAAATCAGAGTAAGGCAAGTTGGTAGAAACAGAGGATTTGTTGCTAGAGCAAACCAAGGTTTATATATTCCCTTTCTTGTTTCTAATGGACCCACATGGTGGGTCTGACCTTGTTATTTTAACTGTAAAGTCCCTTGCTGCTAGCACACCTCTGAGTCCCGAGCCTCAGGCTGGTCGGTGGCAGCAACTGTTCGTGCACCACAGCCTGGAGGAGAGGGGAGAAATGAATGGAGTCTGGAAGGGATCTCTTCCTTCCCCTTACCCAAGCTTTGCAGTTTCTTTGATGCGCACAGCTCCTCCTGGCCCTCTCCTGACGTGCTGTGTGCTGTTTCTAAATGACTGCAACTGCTGTGCCCACGCTCCTCTCTCCTAGAGGGCTGCAAGAAGGAGCAGCTGAAGGCTGGCAGCTCCCGCTGCAGCCCCGGGCTCTGGCACTGCCGGCACAGAGCAGGGCAGGCAGGGGGTGGACTGGGGACGGGCACATGCTGGGGTGGGACAGCCTGGGCGGACCGGAGCAGAGAGCAAAGCTGCTGCACACCTAAGCGTGGGCTGTCCTGGAAAAAGCTGCTGAGAAAAATCCTGCTGTGCTTTTCAGAGTGAGTCCTGAAGGGCCCTCAGAAGGAGCGGGCAGTGGCCGTGTGGTCCCTGCTGCACCTGCAGAAGAGGAGCTCGCACATGTCTTCCTTAAAAGAAAAGAAGCACTAGACTCCATCAGCTGTTTCTCCTCCTAATGGCCATAATTTTTTGACCCACTGCTTGTCTTAAAAGGGAGAAGCTGTTGGTAGAAAACAATTTTGGTGGGGGCTGTAGCCCCTCTTCTCCTGAAGAACTAGTGCTCCCCATGGTTATTCCTTGTAGATGTTTCCCTTCCACATCCAATAACCAGTACCCAGAACTTATTATAGTCACAAAAATAAAGATCTTCTTCCCAGATGGAAAAGGTCCTGATTTTTACTGTGATGCTTTTGAATGGATCATCATGGCAACAACAGCCTGATTTGTGGCTTTTAACACTTTCCCTGTTTCCACTTCATAACTCTCCACTTGGATGGATTGTTGCAGCTACACTGATCCCAAACCCCCAACTCCAGTGGTGGCCACGCTCACATGGGGATGTTGTCCTGGCATTGGGCCAGTGTCATGGTTTGACAGGAGCTTAAAATATTTATCTTCTGGCACCTGCCAATTTTCTGTCCTCCCTGAGAGCTTCCGCTGGGGCTTGGATGGCCTCCAGGAGGGACTCAGCAATGGGGAATCAACAAGATTGATGGCACAGCATGAGTTCGGCCCCTCTTTCATGGTCTATAAACCAAACCTGACTCAGCAATGGGGAATCAACAAGATTGATGGCACAGCATGAGTTCGGCCCCTCTTTCATGGTCTATAAACCAAACCTGACTCACCTTGTCTCTGTCAGATGCTCCACACATACCTGTCATTTGTGCACCGTGTGTCTGCTGTGCTACACGCTGCGGGAACAGCTTTGGTCAGAGACAGCAGGAAACATTAATTGCAATAGGATGCCCTGAGGCCTGCAAGCTTTAAAAGAAACATTCCCATGTACCCTTTGAAGCATTAGAAGAGATGGTTTTTGTGCCATTATAAAACTATTATATTGGAAGAAATGGCAAGGAAACAACTGCTGAGAAAACAGGCTTTGGACAGGTGGGCAGGGGCCAGGTGCTCCCAGCAGGTCCGGGTTGTCTCTGTTGCTGGGGGGCACCAATGCCATGTCCATGGTGGCTCAGAGCTGGGCAGTGCCAGCCTGCCTGGCCCAACCTACACGCAGACAAATTAAGATTTGCATTAATAACCCCTTGCCACAGGCACAAATGTCACACTCTACTGGAACTGTCTAGTGCCTGAGGGGTATAAAAAACAGGTATTGGGCTTGTAGAGAAGTGGCCTGTAATGCTCCTTATCATAACCCTTCTCCACGAGGAACTCAGAGTTATTTCACAGGCTCATCAGTAGGATGTTGACATGATCTCTCTGGCAGGAACAGACAAGTAGGGTTATCAGCAGTGAGCGCCCCTCACCACACATTCATGTCCCCTTGCTGAGCTAGCTGTCCCAGCAGTGACTTCCTCGCCATGGGCAGAGGGGCCAGCAGCACCAGGTGACTCAAGTCACTGAGATCTGTGCTGTCCCCAGAGCACCCACCTCCTTCCACTGACCACAGAGGCACCAGAGGTGACTGTGCTCCTCACTGAGGTACCTGGGCTTAGCATCTGCAGGCAGGAGGATGAATCTGAGCCTGAAATCTGAGATGCACTCCATGAGACTGAGTGAAACCTGTAGGACAAAACTACAGCAAATGCTGCATCTCTCATGCCCTCTCTTCTGCAGAGCAGAGGTTGCCCCCCAGTGCAGGGTTTCCCAACAAGGGCTCTTTGAGCAGCTGCTGAATTTGTCAGAGATGGCAAAGCCCCACCAATGTGACCTTGCTATAAAAACAGAGGGCTTATTGAAATCCTGTTTGGATGAGGGTCATTCCAGGAAGGACTAAATATACAGTGCTGGTGAATAACCTCTTGCACATGAGGTATTTCATCAGGCACAGGGAGAATAGTAAAATGGTGGGTTCCTTTCTCCTCAGATCTATTGAGTCTCTCCAAAAAAATCAGTGTATTGCTCAGAAATGATGTTGGAGGTGCTTGATTTAATTGCTATGAAGATGCCCCTAACCAGCAAGGTTTCTGATGTCCTTCTTATGAGATTCAGGTAGAGGACTTCCTAAGCCAGTAAATGCTTATGGATTAGTCAGATTCTACATTAACATGAGAATACACAAGTGAAGGGATTTCCTCAAGCCATCAAATCCCATCACCAACTACTGCAGAGGCCACAGCGTGTCCACCCATCTCCAAATGAGATGAGCACACTCCACCGTGACATGAGGCAGAGTCACTCCAGATGGGTGTGATGCTGCTAGGTGCCTGAGCAACACTCTGGCCTCCCTGAGGGCCTGTGGGCCCCTTGGGAATCCATCCAAAGGCAAGAAACAAACCTCCCAGCAGCAGGAATGCAAGTAGTCTGTCACACTGCCATGTGCCTTTGCCAGGAACCACAGCTGGGGGGCAGAGGATCTGCAGAGGAGATGGAGAAGTATCCGAAGAAACTCCCCAGCAGCATGGCAAGGCCTGGTATACACGAATGTATACGTATGTGCAGGAACATAAATTTCAGTAATTGTCAACAAACATGATTGAGTGTTGGGAAGCACATGGAATAATATAAAATAAAATCTCTGTAATAATGCAAAGTGCTGCAGAGCAGTACTTGGGCTGGTGCCTGTGGTGTGGCAGGGGGTGCACAGGGGGCTGTGGCTGTGCTGTACCAGCCTGTGTGTCACCTGGGCAGGTATGGGCACCCTCTGCCCAGCACACAGCTGCCCTTCAGCCAGTGGGGTTCTGGCAGGGGCAGCCCCAGGATCAGGCACCAAGGCACAGAGGGCACCACTGCAGGGAGCTGCTTGAAGCCCAGAGATGATCTGTGCAAACAGCTGAAGGCAAGTGGCTGTCCCCAAACACGAGCAACACTCCCTGCAGTGCAGCACAACCAAAGCCTCTGCTAGACCTCATGTCCCTAACACAACAGGCTGCAAGCACCAACCCGTGCACAGTCTGCTCTCATTTTCTTCTCCATAAACTTGCCACCGCACCTCTGGAGACTGTAAGAACACAGTGCTGGTGGGGATGGACCCCTGCACCAGCCCTAAACTGCCCAGCAGTCATCAGTGAGCTGAGTGTCTCTGGGACTTAACACATCTGGAGGTGCACACAGACGTGCACATCTGGAGATCAGAGGTTCCCAAACCTTAGCATTGATAACACCTGAAACCCAGGAGCTGCAACGCTGGGAGGAAGGCTCTGCCTTTCCTGCTATCCCGATTCTCTCAGATGGCACAAATTCCATATGTGGGCTCCCAGTCTGGCAGCTGGGAGCATGTGCCATCCACATGGATGAGGAGACACACACAAGCTGTTGGTAGCTCAAAGATCTACAAGGAAAATGTGTATTGCTCACCAGTAGCTTCATCTGATGCTGTTCCTGAGAGGACAGCCTATATTCCTCCCTTCTTTCCTCCCCTGGGGATGTTTCCTATGGCACATTGTCAACTGGAAGTACCTTTCATCTGCTACCTAACCACAGAAGGGTGGATATTTCAGCTTCCACAGCAAAGAGCAAACAACCAGATTTCCTAAGGGTGTCAAAATATCTCTGCGACTACACGGACCAGTAAAGTAATGGTTATCTAAGCATGAAATGCTGCATCGAGTTGTAAGGGCTAAGCAGTTTAGTGCAGCTTTATTTAGCAAGAGCTGTGGAGGCTGTGCATCAGGGAAGGCATGCTTTTGAAAAGGGAAGGAAGATCCCATTTTGTAGTCAAGTGGTACCTGCCATGGCAGAGTGCCACTGCCCAGGAGCCTCAGAAAATGAAAATCCTGTGTATTCGTATAGAAATATGTCAAAACCTGACACCCTAATTTGAAGACACAGCCGAAATACAGAAAAAGGTGGAATCAAACCCATGAAAAATAGAAAGGAGCCTGCACAGTACACAGTGGCTGGAAAAGCATATTTAGTCACTGAATCTCTACAGAGAAAGGAGACAGGCAGGAAAAAAAAAAAAGTTATTACCCAGCTAAGGGAAACGTGAAAAATTGTACTTACCACTGTACTGAAAACAAAAAATATACATGGACAGTCCTCTCCAAATGTGAAACAGACAAAAAAAATTTGTGTCCTGTTGCACAGGAACTGTGCAATTAACAGAACTGTTAATTCCACTGTTCATTTAAAAATAAGAGAAACCCTGAGAAGCTACAAAGGTAAAAACAGCAGATCAATATGTTGCCATTTGTAAGACATTTGCTAATGAGGTTGCTGACCACTGGTAAATAGTTTTGACTGTTAGAATAGAAAAAGAGAAATCCAAAATATCAGACATAAACTTCACCTGGAATTTTCAAAGACAGAAGAGAGGGACACAGACCTGTGATTCAGTGCGCTCGACTGCATAAAAACCCCCAGTGGTTTTCATCAACCTGATTGTTGTACTGTAAGTACAAAAGCAGAGCCACACTCCATCAGCAGCTCATGAGAGCCCTGATAAAATACAGTCAGAAATGTTACTAGCAAATGTGACCCAGACTGGCACATGCTGCTCCTGGGCAGAGCTATGAAGGCTTCACCAGCACACTCAGCAGGGGCAGCCTTGCCCTGAGCATCCTCTGCTGAGTGAGCTCTGTTCTACAGCTTCATCTCCCTACGCCTTTCTGCCCTTGCAGAAAATCATACAAGGTTTCCTCAAACTGGTCTTGTACATTTTTTTACAGAGCTATTAACTTTGCTGTGATTTTTACAATCCTGGAGACTTTCTTTTTCCCCAGCTAGGTTTGTGGTTTGTTTGTTGTCTTTTTTGGTGGTATGTTTTGTTGTTTGTTTTTTTAATGTCTCCAGCTTTGAGGAAATGTTTCCAAGGCAAATCTGCCACTTTGCTGCACAGCAGCTCAGGCAGTGAACAGCCTGCCCATGCAAAGTGGTGGCAAACTCTTGCTCAAAACTTCATCTCTGGCTTCTGAACTTTCCAGGCAGCTCCAAACTGCTTTTCCTTTATTAGAAAGGCTGTAATTACTGAGGGCAACCTGTGTTATGACATGAAAAGAAGCACTCCAACTACTGTGTTAATCATTAGATGTTCAGCTGAGTGATAAAACACTATAATCAAGCCCCACATGTGACAGTCTCCTCCAACCACCCTTTGCATGCGTAAGTGCTAGCATTTCAAACCACATGGTGTTTATGAGGGCACAGCACAGGCTGGTGAAAAGAATGTCTTCTTTTGCACATGTTTATCAAAAGAGAAAGCTGGATAAGCACTGTGTGTGCTGTGCTCCTCCCACCTGGCACATGCTCCCCTTGAAAAGAACAGAGGTGTCAACGGCCCTCTGGAGACTGGCTGGTTCTCTGCCTCAGCTGGGCAGATGGAAACGTTTAAGCAATATTTGCTTGGTTTTAAGCAAAAGTAAAAAAAAATCACGTTGCTACTGCACAAAGGTGTAGCATCTGCCTGGTCTCACCAGTTGTTTAAACTCCAAGAATTTTTGGTATTTTCTAGTAATATTGGAGGTGGGATTCTTCCAACCCTTCTAAAACATAGAGGTCCAGCCCAGGTAGCTGCTGGGTTCTTTGATAAGTAAGTGGAGGTTCCTTTAGGAGGATATCTCATCTGCCTGCCTGGGATATTTATTTTAGGATGGATCAATAGCTCTCCAGAGCAGCTTTTACTTGGCTGCTGCTCTTCCACATGACCCTCAGAAGTGGTATTTTTCAAACCTGGTTTCAAGAGCTAGAGGCTTGTAAGACAGGGTTGCTTTTTTTATGAAAAAGAGAGAGAGGGGAAAGAAAGAAATTTCTAGGCCAGGTGTTTTCAGTGAAGAGTTCAAAATATTAATCCTGATGGCCAAAACAGATAAAAAAAATCCCTGATCCTTACATCAGTTTCATTAGTTTCTGGTATATTCCATTCTATTCCCTGGTTCCACTTCACAATGCCAGCAGTAAATGCTTTTCCTTCATGCCTTTGGAGGGATCATTCCCACCAGGATTGCATTGATCAAAACTCTCTTGTGGGAGATTCTCCTTCCCCGGGGTGCATGGATGAGGTGGAAGTGCACTGTGGGGTGGAGGGCAGGACAGGCAATGCTGCTAGGTGGAAATCCAGAGCAAGTCCCAGCTACTCAGCTTCACTGCTGCTGGAAAGAGGTGGGTGTGGGAACTCAGGAACCTGGAGAAGAAACCCAGACACAAGAGTTTCCCTCTAGGCTGGGAGGGGTGGTCTCTAATTTTAGCCCTGTGTCTGTCCAGTTCTTTCACTGAAGTTCCCTCATCAGCTCTCTCTTTTTCCCATCAGATTGATGTTTGCATCACAACAGAGAAAGCTCCTCTGGAGACCCATGCTCCTATGGTGATCCCACAGGCTGAGACCAGGAGGGGTCTGATCCGTGAATTATTTTTTCAACTCAGGAAGTGATTTAATAAAAGTCAACCTGTCTTCCTCATTTGTTAATTCCAGGAAATCATGTCTTCCCCACGTCTCTGTGTCTTTGTGTCAGACATTTTCTGGAGCAGAATGATGTCTGTCTTGTAGCTTGTACAGCTGAAATACATCTGCAGTGATAGCAAAGCAAGTAACACCACCAATGTGGTGACCATGGGAAGCTGCACTGTTTCCAATGGAATCACCTCCAAAGAGAACAGTTCGGGCTCATAGAATGCTAATTCCACGTGTTTTGGTCACATTTTCAGATTGACTGATACATTTTTGTATCCTAAAGATGAGGCTGCTGTCTCCAGTCACAACTTTTTGTTGTGATTCAAAATACATCATTCTCTGTATTGATGTTCTAAACAAATGGATTTGGAGATCTAAATATAGCAAGATTTGGACAGGCTGGAAAGCTGGGCAAAGAGGAATTTAATGAGGTTCAATAACACCAAATGCAGAGTCCTGCACCTGGGAAGAAACAACAAAATGCACCAGTACATGTTGGGAGGTGATCTGCTAGAGAGCAGCTCCATGGAGAAGGACTTTGGAGGCCTAGTAGACAACAAGTTCTCCATGGGACAACAACGTGCCCTTGTGGCCAAGAAGACCAATGGTATCTTGGGGTGCATTAAGAGGATTATCTCCAGCAGATCACGGGACGTTCTCCTCCCCCTGTGCTTGACACTGGTGAGACCTCACTTGCAGTATTGTGTCCAGTTCTGGGCTCCCCAGTTCAAGAGCGAGAGGGATCTCTTCTTGAGAGAGTCCCAATGAGGGGCTATGAGGATGATAAGGGACTGGAACACCTGCCTTATGAGGAAAGGCTGAGAGACCTGGGGCTGTTTAGTCTACAGAAGAGAAGACTGAGGGGGGATCTAATTAATGTCTATCAATACATGAGGGCTGGGTATCAAGAAGGCAGAGACAACCTCTTTTCACTTGTGCCCAGTGACAGGATGAGGGGCAGTGGATTCAAACTCGAGCACAGGAAGTTCCACCTCAACATGAGGAAGAACTTCTTTACTGTGAGGGTGACAGAGCACTGGAACAGGCTGCCCAGAGAGGTTGTGGAGTCTCCTTCTTTGGAGACTTTCAAGACCCCTCTGGATGCCTTTCTGAGTGATCTGCCCTAGTTTGTGATCTGCCCTTGTTTCTGTGGTGTGTGTGGTGTGGTGTGGTTTGGTGGTTTGTTTTGTTTTGTTTTGTTTTTGTCCCAGTCCTACTCTTGCAGGGGGGTTGGACTTGATGATCTTCAGAGGTCCCTTTCAGCCCTAACATTCTGTGATTCTGTGATTCTGTAATATTGACTGCTAGGAGGTGGGTAATTTGGATAGTCTCAGTTTGCCTGCAGAAGCCTTTCCTAGCAGCACTGCTCTAGCAGACAGTTTGTCTCCAGGTTGTGTCACAGTGTGTGTTGGTTGTTACTGGCTGTGTCACCTGTATGTGTGGTGCACCCAGTACCTGGCAGTCACTGGCTCTGCTCTGTGCTACCAGGGGGTTACTGCTTATTTGTGACTAGTTTAATCATACAGAATAAGGAAATAAAACAAGTCAAGATGCTTTAAAAAACTTTTTTTTAAAATTTCTTGCTTAATTTAATAGAACATGGTGTTCACGTCTTTTAGTAAATGTGTGGTTGGGGGCTCTCTTTGCTATCAATCAGCATTGTTTTCATTCAGAATGTGATATAAGTCCCTACTTTAGTATTTTATTTTAATTACAGGTATACTTTATCTGTGTGCTCAGTTCCATCATCCCTTTTGACCTTCCCACTTCATGACTATGACTCTGTCATTATTGGGGGGTTGGACTAGATGATGGGGGTTGGACTAGATGATCTTTCGAGGTCCCTTCCGACCCCTAAGATTCTGTGATTCTGTGATTATCTGTCCTGTCATCAAACTGGAGACAGAAAAGCATTCTTTACTCACAGTAATTTGCCTTATGTCTGTATCTATATGTGCATGTAAATATAAGTCTAAAATTTAGGTAGCTCAGGTCAACTCATAGGCTTGTCCCCCTCTCAAAAAATTTCCGAATTATTTTAGTTTCATTTATTCCAGTTTCAAAAGTGTCACAGTTACAACTTCCTGGATATATCTTACTTTTTTCTTTGGGATATTAATGCAATTCCACAACTGGGTTAGTGCAATCAATCATGTTCCAGTGGAGGTAGGAAGCTTCTGACTGCACATGGCACCCAGCATCACTGATTCATAGGTATGTATATTTAACCCTTAATTTATTTGGATACATTTTTTCTTCTTAATATTGTTTGTGCTTAAACACGGCTCCATCCCCAGGGGCTTCATCACTGGAGCAGAAGAACAGCGGAGGAGCACTTTGGTTTTACTTACTTCCCTGTAGAAGTGAGCACAAAATCTAGCATTCTGTTTTCAGCAAGCAGTCAAAAATAAAGTGTATTGTTTTTTAATTTCAAAACACATTGTCACTGTCCAGGAGAACCAACAACCCCATATTGGAAAATGGCGACCAACTGTCAACCCAGAAAAAAAAGCACCGTGCCCACTACAGCACGTCCTGAAGTGCCACCTCTACAAGTTTCTTGAATACCTCCAGGTATGGTGACCCAACCACTTCCCTGGACAGCCCCTTCCAGCCTGACCACTGTTTCAGTAAAGAAATTCTTTCTACTAATATCTAGTCTAAATCTCCCCAGTGCAACTTCAGGCCATTTCCTCTGGTCCTGCTGTTATTGTGAGAAGAGGCCAACTCCTTTCAGGTAGTTGTAGAGAGCAGTAACGTCTCCCCTCAGCCTCCTCTTCTCCAAACTAAACAATCCCAGTTCCCTCATAAGACTTGCTCTCCAGCCCCTTCCCCAGCTCCATTGCCCTTCTCTGGACTCTCTCCAGCCCCTCAATGTCCCTCTTGCAGTGAGGGGCCCAGAACTGCACACAGGGCTGGAGGTGCAGCCTCACCAGTGCCCAGCACAGGGGCACCATCACTGCCCTGCTCCTGCTGGCCACACTGTTCCTGATGTAGGTCAGGATGTTGGTGGCCTTCTGGGCCACCTGGGCACACACTGGCTCATCCGGCTGTTGATCAACACCCCGTGTTGACACTCAGCTGCTTTTTGGTAAACAGCAAATTGCAGAGTCATTGAGGTCCAAATGGTTGCAGCTGCCAGACCCTGTGAGAAAATACACCTTTCCAGCACTCCAACAGGTTTTTAACATCCAGATAAAAATAGCTCTAGTCTGTCAGGTCTAGGAGAGAGCAAATGCAGTACATGGGGAGTAATTTAAATCAAGATGTCAGATGATAGATCTTCCAGGTTTTCCTGATGATCTTCCATGGTGAAAATCACTGAGGCAGACTGATCTGCTGGAGGTGTTTCATAATAACAGGCAATCTGGTAACAGCTATATTATGATCAAAAGAAAGTTTCATTGCACATCTATGTTGTGTCTAGTGCAATGAAGCTGTTATTGTTATAGAATAACATCTAGAAAATCAACTTACTAATACCAACTATATTGGAGACAATTTTTTCCCAGTTTTATCTCTAAAACAAAAACGGAGAATCCTGGTACCAGCACAGACATGAGGATTGAATCAGCTTCTGAATTTCAGAACTGAGGTTGCTCTGGCACCTGGTAGAGACAGTATTTCCATTGTATTTTCACTAGAGAATAGCATAATAATGTTACTTCTTATTTCTGCATTAGGTATGCCTGATAAATATTAGGTACCCATTTTAAGCTAATGAGGTAAGCTTCCTCTGAATTTAGAGGGAAAAATACCTATCTCTGGACTAATTTAACTGGTTTCAGATGCATGCATGCATCTTTAATGTAGGTATCTTCCTGTATGCAAGGTGTTTGGATCCCACTCATCAATGGGGATCTACTCAAAAGCCTTCAAAGGAATCTAGATGGTGACCCATCCCACCCTACAGTGGGCATGTGCATCGCTCAATCAAGCACCAGGGATTATTTCGACTAAGAAATGGTGTTAATTTGCCTATCCATAGGTTTTGAGAGCTGTATGAGATGCCCTCAGACACCCTCCCGGCCTCAGCAGCTGTGGAACAGAACTTTCTTAGCTGATTTTTTATTCTTGCTTGGTGCAGCTGTCCTAAATCTCCATGGATGTGCTGCTTTGTCTGGAACAGAGCTCATTTTCTTCATAGTAGCTTGTTTGGGGCTTTGTTTTGGATTTAAGCTGAAAACTCTTGATAGGGCAGGAATGTTGTAGCTGTTACTGAGCACTGCTTGCCCAGCGCCAAGGCCTCTCCCGGGCTTCCCCCCAGCAGTGAGGAGGCCGGGGGGCGCACAGGAGCTGGGAATGGGCACGGCTGGGACAGCGGACCCCTACGGGCCCAAGGACCGCCCCGCCCGCCCGCGGCTGCGCCGGCCCCGCCGGGGAGACAGGCAGGGGCGCCGGGCCGGGCCCCTCACGGCACGGGGAGACTGGCCCTGCGCGGCTAGGGCCGCGGGCAGCGCCGGGCCGGGGGCGCCGGGGCCCGGCCTCGACCCGCCTCCTGCCGGCAAGTGCGGCGGGGAGCGGCTGGTGCCCGCATTGCTCCGGGGCGCTCCGGGCGGTTCCTTCCCTCTGGAGCGTCTTGGGATTGTTCAGCCTGGAGAAGAGAAGGCTCCAGGGAGCCCTTAGAGCACCTTCCAGTGCCTGAAGGGGCTGCAGGAAAGCTGGGGAGGGACTTAGTAGGAGTGCATATAGGAACACTATGAGGGGTGATGGATTAAAACTGGAAGAGGAGAGATTTAGGTCGGACATTAGGAAGAAATTCTTCTATGTGAGGGTGCTGAGGCACTGGCACAGGTTGCTCAGGGAAGTTGTGGAAGCCCCATCCCTGGCAGTGTTCAAGGGCAGGTTGGATGGGGCTTGGAGCAACCTGGTCTAGTGGGAGGTGTCCCTGCCCATGCAGGGGGTTGGACTAGGTGATCTTTAAGGTCCCTTCCAACCCAAACCATTCTATGGTTCTATGATACTCCAGACCATATGATGTCATGCTTAGCATATAAAGCGTTAAGGAAGAAGAGGGGGAATGTTTGGAGTGATGGCATTTGTCCTCCCAAGCCACCTCTACATGTGATGGAGCCCTGGTATCCTGGAGATGGCTGAACTCCTGCCTGCTGATGGGAAGGAGTGAATGAATTCCTTGTTTTGCTTCACTTGTGCATGGCTTTTGCTTTACCTTTTAAACTGTCTTTATCTCAATCCATGAGTTTTCTCACTTGTACTCTTCCAATTCTGTCTCCCATCCCACTGGGGAAGCTGAGCGAAGGGCTGGAAGGGGCTTAGTTCCCAGCTGGAGTTCAACCACTGCAGTGTTAGGCACCTGCCCTGCCTATGAGCACCTGCTGTTCCAGGAGAGGTGTCTGAACGTGGAGCTGAATCCCAGCCTTTGGGTCCAGTTCATCCTTCAGAGAGCCAAGTGAGACTGGATGTGTTGTGTTACCCAATATTGATTTTAATTCTTGTACACCACAATATGAATAGTTTCAGTTTTTTTACTTTGGTAGTGCCACTTCCAAAAAGCACTTCAGATCTTCTAGAATCTATTGCCCTGTGTCTTCTTGTTAGAAGTGATTTTTGTGCGTCAATTTCTTTGATTAATATATATCAAAAAGCTCTAGTTTGATGTACAAGGTTATCAACAGAATATTTGTTATTAAAATGGAAAATAGTCCTCAGCTACTGCAGCGTATTTGTTCAAATGGGAGCCTGGATAAAACAGAGACCTGTCTTTGCCTTGACAGGCATATAAAGAGGAAAACTATGTGGTCCATTTCAGAACATTTCATTTTGGAAGGGATATAAACCCAGTCTTCATCTCTACTTTGTATTCCTGTGGAAACATTACTCCTTACACTTTTTATGGGATAGAACAAAAATGCATTTCAGAAGAAATGGCTCTCCAGCAGGCCCTTGGCTTAGTGGAAACTTCACAAAATGTGACAACTGGCACAGCAAAATAATTCTGAGTTTGCATTAAAACTTTCATCTTCTTATCTTCATCATTTTATTTGTGCTGTGGCTATGAGCTTAATTGAGAAATCCAACTGAGTGATTATAACATAGCAAAGTTTACCTTTTTTATTTTAAAAAACTTTATTTTTTCTTCATCTTTTTCATAGGAAAACAGTGTACAAAGTAAGCATGAAGTAATACCCTATTTTCCAAGAAAGTAAAAAATTCTCTGAAGTTCTGTAGCTGAGTGGTGACATAGATCAGCTCTTTTCTGGGCGAGCCAGGAGTCTCCATGTGACCCTGACATCTGTAGCCCACAGTGTGAGATGAATAAATACAGGTTTCCAGATGCCAGGCTTTAATGTGTCCGTATTTTTAATAGACTCAGTTCCTGAGTTCAGGGCATGCCAGTCGCAAGCTGCTCTGAACACAGGGAGACTGCTCAGTTTTATAGCAATCCAAAGAATAACAGCAGCTTGTAGGTAGGGGTTACAAAATAGACTAGGCCATTTAGGAGATAAGATGGAAACAAGATGGGTGAAATGCCATTTATCACTTTGTCGTGGTTTGGGCCTGACACGACAACAAAAAAACCAGCCCCGGGGCCGCTCACTCAGGTCACCCTCCTTCACACACTGGGATGGGGAGGACAAACCCAACTAGAAGCTCATGGGTCCAGACAAGAACAAGGAGGGTTCACTCCTTCGCCATTCATTCGGGCGAAACAGGACTCAACTCGGGGAAAGATACTAATTTAATTTCACAGGAATCCAGTGCCCACAGGACACAGACACCACACAGAGCAGGGCTTACATACCTCACCCCACCCCTCCCTTCTTCCCGGGCCCAAATCACTTTGTTCCCGGTTTCTCTCCCTCCTTCCCCCCAGTGGCACAGGGGGATGGGGTTTAGAGTCAGTTCCCAGGCTGGTGGTTCCTGCTGCTCCTGCCTCCTCAGGGAGAAGGATTCCTCACAGTCCTGCCCTGCTTCCCCACGGGGTCCCTCCCATGGCAGAGAGTCCTCCACGACCCTCTCCTCCATGAGTCCTTCCCACGAGGTGCAGTCCCTCAGGAGCTGCTCCAGCGCGGGCTGCCCACAGAGTCAGGGGCTGCTTCGGGAACAGGCACCTCCCCTGGCGCCGGGCTCTGCCACAGCGGCATCAGCCGAGTGCCCTGGCAGCTAATCCGAGTCCAGCCCTCCTGGTGCCTGCAGGGAATGTTCCACCACCTTCCTCCATGGATGCAGGGGGACAGCTGCCATCTCGCCATGCAGGGGAGCTTCTGCTTGGGAACCTTCTTGCCCTTCTTCCTCATAAACCACATAAACATCTTCACCCCAGCATTGCCTTTCACCTCTCCAGCGCAGCTCTTCTTTTTTCTTTTCTACCTATTAAGTGCTCCCTCTGCTCAGCTCTTGTCTCAGTTCTTTTGTATGTTAATGGCAGAGGCGCATCTATTGTCCCTGTAACGGCTCCTGGGCTGGTTTTGGAGCCGGGGGAGCTTCTCAGCTTCTTACCGGAGACAACCCTGGGGCCCTTCCCCCCCCCTACTAAAAATCCAACCAAACCAGCACACACTTGTACTTTATGTAGCAGAAGAGCTAAGTTTTTTATGTTTTGGCTGAAGAAGAATAAAAAGCACAAGGACAACTTTTCCTCGTGGAGATGGTCTAGTGTTTCTTTGCCGTTGGGCTTGGCCTATCACTGAACTCGGTTCCCTTTCACATCAGGCCAAGCATTCAGCAGCTGCAGGTTTGAAAGGGGAACTGCAGCCCTGGCAGCCAATGCACACACACGCCTTGGGGTGAACTTCGGTCATACCTGCCCATTTCTTACAAAAAGGACAGAGTCTGCTAAAGACAGGAGCAGAGCTGCCATTTAGAAGTAAGTCACTCAGCAATAGGACACTCCTGCTCCTTACTTGTAGTCTAAGAACACTCTTCATGCAGTTTCTGGGGTCTCAGGTTTTTTTCTCATGGACAGTAATCTCTTTTTTAGCCTCATTCCTATACAGAAAATAATTCCATTAGGTTCTGCTGCCATTTCAACAGTTTCTGGCCACAGGAGACCAATGCTCAGTCCTTCTGCCCTGCTTATTTCTCCCCCAGCCCAAGCTGTGGAGCATTATCTGCCTCCCCCCCCTTCCATGCTCAGGTGGGCACAGCATGCTCAGCTGCAGGAGCATGGTCAGCCCTTCTGACAATTTTCCTCTGTAGTGGGTCCCTGAAGAAGAGAAAGAGGCAGGGGTTTTACCACATACAAGGCAAAGCTAATCCATGAAAAAACTTAAGCAGAACAGGCTCAGTTCTTCACATATGTACATCTGTTTAAGGTATGAGTTACTCTGGGGCAAAATTTGGCCCAATGCAATTAGATTGAAGAATTTAAAAAGATTTATGGGAAACTTCTAAAGCAAGCTCCTGAGGGCTTTAATCCTTTAAGCCCTTTGTTCTGCTGCTCAGCTGATGTCTCTTCTGAAACACGTTGTGAGGCTGATGCAGAAAGAAGCTGAAATTTCTCCAGGCAGTGCTCAGAGAACAGTGGTGTGGGGAAGGGGAGAGCTTTGGTGTGGGCAAGGGGAGAGCTTGGGTGATGACTGGGAAGCCTTTGTATCAACTAATCGCCTCAGGGCTCTTCCAGTGGAATTCCCTTTTCTGTCACTGTGACTAAAGTCCCACTTACCTTTTGATCCAGATAGGTTCCAAGTTGCCTTCAGTTTTCTGAAGTTGTTCCAGTCTCTTCAAAATGTATTTTTTTTTATCTTTCTCCCTTTTTACACAGCATAAAATGAATCTGTGAGCATTAAGATTCAGAGTTTCTGAAGTGCTGTTCACTGAGAAAAAATAAGATGCAGAAATGTTGCATCTGAGCTCCCTTTCTAGTGACAGAGAGACGTAGATGCTTCTGGAATGTGATTCATCTTAACTTAAAATTAGGCGCCCTAAATAGGACAGCTGAACTGCACCCTAGATTACCTGTTGCTCTGCTTTGAGTACAAAGTGAACCAAAGACGATGGGCTCAGATGTAGCTCTTGAGTCTGCAAATGTCTAAAGCTGGGTGAGATGAATCCCACTCACAAATTTTGGTGAGTAGTGTATTTGCATGGGCTGAACAACCATTTTTAATAGGAGAATGGAGAATAAAGTGTCCAGATCTTTAATTTGTGTTGGACAATGTTTTGGTGAAGTAGTATTGCTTAGACTTTATTCTTTGTTGAACTTTCAAGTACAGCTAGGAGACCAGTTCACACTGGAAAATGTATTTGTTGAATTCCATCTGTTATGTTCCAGGAAGAAGATCATGGTTCTCTCAAACATATTTGTTATTTGGTCTAACTCACTGCATCATTTCTGCTGCTCTCTCTTAGCCTACTGTTTGCTCATGAAGTCATTTTGCACACTGAAAATTTCATGTTGTTTCCATCAGACACAGAAGCATGTCTGATTTTTCTGAATTAGGATGATAGAAGAAAAAAAAAATTATTGTGATGAGCACAGATGGTGCTTTTAAATTGCAATAATATTTCACAGTTAATAGCTCACTTTCCATCTTAAGATGTGTGTGTTTCCTAAACATTGCTTTATCTTGCAATTAGATCATGTGAATATTATCATATCAGTTAAGCAGATTGTGCCACCTAATGCCAACAGCTTCAGTGGCCTGCCATAAATTCCACCCACTGCCCTGTTTCCTGTTGTCAGGGTGTCTGCACAGCCAAAAGGCTGTTTGCCCACATGGGCATTTGGACACCGAGCTTCCACAGTCACGTGCAGCCTGTTCAGAGATGCATGTACAAGTTAGCCACAAAGGCTGTGCCTCTTATTTTTTAAAACTCAAATTATACCGTTCACATCCACATACCTAAACTATGAAATCCAGTCTATTTAACTGAAGACATCTAATGTGCTACATTTTAAATACCAAAGCAAACCAGTCATCCTAAAAAAAGATCTGATATTTGCTATACAGTCAGTGGTGAGATGTCTTCAAAGGAAGATCCTGTCTGCCTGGATTTCTGGAGGCCTGATTAACTATGCATCTGAAGTGCAGGCACAGATAAGGTGTCTAAAGTAGTCTGGCTGAATCCCATCATAGGCACCTGTTCTTTAAGAGTCAATGATCCCACAGAAGTTAATGGGAAATTGGGCATCTTTGTAGGAATTAGCTTGAGAGTTCAACCCAAGTCCCAGAGGAAATTGTGGTGGAGCTGGAAGAAGGATCCATCAGGCCCATTCTTAGGGCTACCCTCAGTTGCCTAACATTGGTATCTAGTGCCCATGGAGGTGCCTGAGGATGGGCTGGTAGGTGTGACACAGACCCAAGACCTAGGTCTTTCTAGACTGAACCAGGAGGAGTACCACTGGTCATCTCCAAGAACACTAGATCCCCTGATGCAGGAAACTGCACTAAGCTCCTAGTTTTAACTGCAGGATTTGAGAAGCCATGGACAAGCTACATAACAGCTTTATTAGCTGAAAAATAGTGCAGAGCTTTTGCCTTTCCCTCTTGACCAAGTTCTATTTATCATCAATATTTTCACGCCACCACTTCCTCAAACCTGTAGTGTTAATGATTTTAATAATCAAATGTAGGAAAATATTTTTACCTGTTTAATCATTCATTTATTATAAAACCCCAACAAAGGCAGTTTCTTTCATACCAGACTTACTGGTGAATTTTCTTCCACTTCTTCAGCTTTCTTCACTCTTCACTAATACGTCATAATCAGGTACCTTCTGTATCTAAATTAATGAATCGTGAAAAGAATATGTTGAAAATAGGGACACCTCTTGGTTAAGCCAAAGGCCTGGGGGATCAGGATCTAGTTCTTCTCTTGACTTTCTTGTATGATCATGACTCATTTATGATCATGGGTGAATAATTTTTACTGTATTTTGGTTGCTGGAAGTAGATAAATGTAAGAGGAGAATGGCATGGAGAACCCCAAACTGACAGGGTAAGTCCAGCCTGTGCTGTATGATGCAGAGGCACCAGCTTGTGCAAAAGCTGATCAATGCTCAGGGAAACAGCTGGACTGGCCTCAGGCCATGCAGCTGCCCCAGCTGCTCCATACCTGGCCTTGCATGGGTGTGGATCCATGAGGAGAGCCACCTCCAACCTGTTTGCACCCAACAGGTCTCCCTTATCTTCCCTGTGCAGATGCAGCCTGGGTTTCTGGGCCTGCTAGCCCAGGGCCATTCCCCAGCCTTGGTGCATCCAGCCATGTCTCAGTGCTCAGGTACCAGTAACAAATCTGTTCTCCTGCCCAGCTGCCAGGCTGGGCTGCCAGCACCAAGCTCTTCCCACCACTGATAGAAGAGCTGAGGTAGCTCAGTGCCTTAGAGGATTAGACTCAGTTGCCTAAACCAGAATGATTTTTCTCCTACCTTCCCAGCCCTCTCTGGCTCTGTGGGTATCAGCTGTTATCTTTTAATAGTTTTAATAGCACAATTGTTGTTCTTTAGCTAGGTAAGAAAACCCATAATCCAAGCTGTCTCAAAATTGCCTGATAAAATGTTTGGAGAAAATTGCCACCCACATACTGTGTTCCTTTGCATGGGAGCGTTTCCAGCACTTGTACAGGATGAGAGAACATGTATTCACAAATGCAGGTACTTGGGTTTAGACATAAATATACTAATGCAGATAGGTAAGTTGGATGGGGAATGGTTTATATGTGATTTTAAAAAGCTATCAGGATGCCATGCTAGTCATCTAGCTCTTTAAACATGAGCTTTGCACCGTGATTTTCCTTGTACCTCTCAGTACTTACAAAGTTACAAAAAGAGCCCTGATTTTTTTCCTCACAAACAACAGAAACATGACTAGCCTTTCTGTTTCTCTTCTACACTATTTCTCAGTACTGTTCTTTCCAAGGCTTCAGGAAATTAATGCCTCACTCTAGCTGTAACCTGCTCATAAATAGGTTCATCTCGTAAATGTTTTATGAATTTGACATCATCTAGTAGGTATTTTGGGCAAATTCATTTGTATTTTAGATCCTTGACTTTCAACAGTGGGCTAGCTCAAATGCTGTTTAACACTTCTAATACAAAGAATTTGGAATTGCAGCTTTACAAAAGATCACTTAAGCTACTCAGTAGGATTTCAGTCCTCTTCTGGGATTACCTAATGTTTCTAAACAGGGGGTTGCTTCTGCTGCCAGCACAGAGGAACCCAAGGACATCGGAGGTATTGGCGTGAGGTTGGCTAAGATGTCACAGGGTCATTGGGAGATCTGTGCCTTGCTGGCACCCAGAAATCCAGCCAGGTACAGCAGAGCGTTTAATGGCTCCAGGCGACTATGTGTGGGCAACTGAACCAAGTTCTTCTGCTTGAAACTCAATACAAGTGAGAGATGGTCAGTCAGGAGTTGGCAGGACTCCACCCAACTTAACCTCTCAGTGTGACACCTGAGTCAGAAAAGAAGGTCACTGTGCTTTGGTGTGGGTGTAAGTGAATAGAGAATCTCTTCACTCATCCTGCCAGCAGAGAAACAGGCCATGGATATTGCTTTCCCAGTCTACTTTGGAATCATGAGGCCTCTCTGCCATCTTCTCAAGGCAGTGTGAGAAGGCACTGCCTAGCCCCAAATGGACTTCATTTTGTGAAGGTGACTTGGCTCTTCTACCCGTGGCCTGAGTGCCCTCTCAGTGCTGCCATCCTATCGAGCCCTGCAGGAATGACACTGGAAGAAGGCAACTCTCTGTATTGAGCCGAGTTGCAGAGGAGCTGAATGAATGAGCCACTGCACATGCAAACATCCCAGGAAATGGAATCAGAAGTGCTTAGGAATGGGTGTTTCATTTCAGTCAGCACACTGCCACTAACATTTGCTTTACATTTTTTAAAGAGATCTTGCTTCCAGCATCTGTTGATGGCAGTTGTTAGAAGTTTTATTTGTTCAATGAGTTTTCTGATGGTAATCCTGGTAGCTGTTCCTTTTGGTCAGCTGTGCCTCATGTGCTGCTCTGGATTCCATGCTTGGGGACATAAATGTTCTTCCCAGTACTTGGCCAATTGCACAGGAAAGTCCCACAGTCCCTCTTGACACTGACAAAGGTGGTGGGATTCAGTCTGAGACAAAGCATCTGGAATTCAGATGTCTGTCTGTGTCTTGGATCTGGCAGGGCCATTGGTGTCATCCCAGGACAGGTTTATCTTTGGAAGCTGCAACACAGCCACATCGAGGATGCTGCCTGAGGCAGGTGCTTCCAGCTGTGTTGTATCACAGGGAGATCAGACACCAGGCAAACACAATCACTCACTGAATTTTTTTACTCTGACAAGCTTGCGATGGATTCACCATCTACTCCTGCTGTACCTTCATAAAGATGGTCCTGCATGTGATGGCAGAGGATGTTTTAAGAGTTTAGGTACCCCAACAGTGAATGCTTTGATAGAAGTACAGGGAAACAGTTGTCTACAGGAGGGGTTTTAAAAATTTATCTTCCATTTACAGGTTGTTTAACTCTTCCTATTTGCTCCTTTATTGTAATTATGATGTCTGCTGGGATTTACCTTTAATTAAACTAGACAGAACCTAGAGAATACATATGTTAAATACAGTTCTGAATAATTTAACAGCTTTTGTGTAGTACCTTTACTGAAATTGGAAATGAAAGTTCTCATGCAGCCCAAAGGAGTGTTAAGATTGGAGAATAAGGTTTTTACAGAGGCCTTTGTGTCTAAGTAACAGAAAATGGCAATATGCCTGGGAACCTGAAAATCTAAGGGGAAAAAAAAAGTATCTGTAAGGTAAGTGACTCCCAGGGGGTAAAGCACAGGTGTCACAGCTGGGGCAGTCTGACAAGATTTTCAGAGCCAGCTGGGAGGACAAGAAGACAACTTTCCATTTTAATGGGAATGCCTATTTCCACACTCTTTGACTTTGGTTTTCAGCCAGCCCACGATATCGCAGGGACTGATGCCCTACAAGCACAGAGGCACAAAACAGCTCTAAGAGGTGCCTGAACGGAACAGGACCAGCAGTTTGGGTGATGTCCTGGTTTGAGCCAGGGTGAAGTGAACTTTCTCTTTGCTGATTTTTTTTTTTCTTTCAGTGAACTTTTTGGCAGCACCAGTGGACTGATAACAACCAAGGTCACTTCTGAGTGTCTGCAGCCTCCTCCCCTACGGGGGAGCAGATGAGACCGAAGGCAGGATCAGCAAATCAGAATATTCCCTTCTCATAGTATTTTCTCTATTTGGCTTTCAGTATAGGTTAAGACATCACAGAAGTCAAGCCTCTCTTTTTCCTTTTCCTCTCACTGTTCTGCTTCCTATCACTCCTATCCCCCTCTCTTTGGCTCTCTCTCCTTTTTCCCATTTTCCTTCACAGCTGACAGCCCAGGACCCGTCCGTGCACCCGGACACTCCCCCCTTCAGCTGGGAGTCCCCAGGGAGAAGAGTTGCTGGGGGAGTCGCTGGGGGAGGAGGGAGGGGATGGGGTGTTGCACATCCCTTTACAAATATATCTATATTCCCTTATCACTAATAAGTAAAATCAATCTGTTTCACTTTTCAACCCAGAAAGCCTCTCTTTATCATATCTTTCCCTACCCTGGGGGAGGGGGTGGGACTGAGAGCATTATTGTTACTGGTTTGACTGCCAACCTGGAGCCAAACCGTGACAGGTGAGCATCTCAAAGGTTTAATCAAACTTTGTTGTCCACAGGATGGCTGAGAATCTGAATTGACTGTTCTTAGAGTCCAGAAGAGGTAAGATACATTAATTAAGGGACTGGTTTAAAGACTTGAGATGGTTTTTATTTTTGCCCCTCATTCTTGCTTGGAACCTCATCCCTTTAACACAAACATAGCCAGATGCTTTGAACACACATAAACAGCAGTTCTCTTGAGCTAAGGTTTTAATAGAATCATAGAATAGTAGGGGTTGGAAGGGACCTTTAGAGATCATGGAGTCCAACCCCCCTGCCAGAGCAGGCCCACCACAGAGTCTAGGGCAGGACATACAGGAACGCCTCCAGACGGGTCTTGAAATTCTCCAGAGGAGACTCCACACCCTCTCTGGGCAGCCTGTCCCAGGGCTCCATCAACTTCACAGGAAAGAAGTTTCTCCTCATGTTGAGGTGGAACTTCCTGTGCTCTAATGTGCATCCATTGCCCCTTGTCCTATCACGGAGCACAACTGAAAAGAGACTGGCCCCTTCTTCTTGACACCCACCCTTGAGCTATTTATAGACAGACTAAACAGCCCCAGGTCTCTCAGCCTTTCTTCACAGGAGAGGTGTTCAGGTCCCTTAATCATCCTTGTGGCTTCCGTTGGACTCTCTCTAGTAGATCCCTGTCTCTCTTGAATTGGGGAGCCCAAAACTGGATACAGTATTCCATGTGTGGTCTTACCAGGGCAGAGTAGAGGGGGAGGAGAACCTCCCTAGACCTGCTGGACACACTTTTCTTAATGCACTGTTATGAACAGTTTCCTTCTGCTGTAGGATTGATGAAAATTTGCTACAAACCTTCCCCTAAAGAGAACCAGATGGACACAGCACAGACATGAGTTCATGTTAAGCCATTGGCTTTTGGATACTGCTTAACCATGAACTTATTCAAATTAGCTAGTATTTCCATACAGTAATTCCAACATCCAGGCTCCAAGTGGTATTTACAAACACACAATTCATCCTGCATTGACTACTAGGTTTAGAAGGCAGTTTGTCTCCTTGGAAGCTGCTTTGTTTTCTTCAAGTATGTCATTTGTACTAATAAATGATGTGACCTCTCTTTACAAGCCTGCCTGCAGAATAAATTTCTTTTAGTCTCAACATGACAGTTGTGTCTAAGTCAGCAGGGTGGACTTTGCCAGTGGAAGCTGGAAGTCTGCTAGGCAGCAAGGAGCATTTCTGGGCCCTATGAAGGTTAGCTGGCCTTCTCTTACTCTGTGATTACAGAGCAGTATAAAGACCTTATACTGCCAAAGCACAGATATTTGTTGGTGGATTACAACAGAATCTCAGCTGTCAGCAAATATTTATTGATCCCTTCCCCTGGCTTCCAGAGTCTGTAAAGCTGGGGCTGGCAGATAAGACAAAATGAATGGGTGGTTTTTGTGTATGCATGGTGAGGCTCCAGACAGCTCCTCACATCTCCTTGTTCCTTCCATCCTCTCCCCTCGTCATGAGCTTGAACAAGTGTCTTTGGAGAGTTTGCTGTCACTGCAGTGCTGGGTCCTCAAGCCAGTGCATACAGATCTGGCACACTGCCACCAGCCTGGTGTCCTCTGCAAACAGAACGAGGGTGCTTTGTTCAGGGGGGATCTGCTGTGGTGAACAAACGACAGCCAAAGGTTTTCCTCTTACTCACAGCATGAGCCACAGTCTGAGCCAAGAAAAAAGAAATATAATAAACTTTTTTGATCTGATCAAGCAGTTAAATGAGTGGAGAGGCACTGGCCACAGTAGCAAGTTTTCTTCAGCAAAGATTATTTTTTTTAATTTTTTTTTCCAAAAGAGCTAAAGAGTTGAGTGCCTCACCTAACTGTACCTCTCTGATGGCCCTCAGCACTGAGCACTCCTTTTCCTAGCAGGGAGTCAGTGTATGAAACCCTGTGATGTGCTTGGGGAATTTTTGATGCTGTCAAAATGCTGAGACTAGAACACCTGCATTTTCAGAGGGGATTTAGGAAATAAAGCTGTATTATTATGCTAATGTCTGCACACCACCAGTTTTCCTTCCAAAACACCACTAAGATTAGGACATATAACCTGAGAAAAATAAATAAAGCAATTACCAAATAAATGGATTTATGTTCTTAGGGGAGAAAAAATTTTCAAGGCTAACCTGGAAAAATAAATCTCTTCTGTTCTAACGAACTTTTATTTTCTATTTTTCTACATCAGAGACCACACACACAATAGGAAATGCACTGTTAATTCCAGATAGGATGGAGTTGTTCACCTAATGGTAAATGGCAATGGCATTTTGAGAAGTATAAAACAGATTCTTCATGTTTTTCACTTAATCAGTAAGGTCATTTATAGACTCCCAACAAAGAAATGACTCTGTTCAACTGAAACATCCCCCAGCTGACTGTAAATATCAAGCCTCACACTTTCAAAAATCAACCTTTCCAAATGTGACAAAAGACAAATCCTTTCCCTCATGCCTCCCGAGCATGGGACAGATGAGAGATGTGTGGAAATCAGTTGTGGTTGGACCAGTGAAAGATTTTTTAATAAGGTGCTAATTCTACTTTTCATTACATTCATATACTGAAACAAAATAAATTATTTTCATTGGTGTTTTACAGACTGGTTTGGAGACCTGAGTCCATGAATGCTGGATGGATTGGTTTTGTTACTGTTTGATTAATGTAAAGACCATTTTCATTACATCCCTGGGCTTCCCAAAGGTTTTATCAAGGACATTCTTTCCTTTTGAAACACGTACACAAGGAGAGCAAGTGAAGAGGATTCAGGCTTAATAACATGAGAGGGGCTACAGAGAAAACAAAGACAATAGCTAATAAAAGCCTACGTGGAGGATGTTGACTTTTTCTGTTGCCCTTGGGCTGTATGTGCAGAAAGTGTCCTTTTCTCTCACAAATCCCATCTGTCATTTCTAATTTCTAAGAAAGGATCTGGTAAAGAAACATGAAGAATCTCATGAGTGCTGGAGTTACTGGTGTTGTACACTGGAAATAGAACTGATTTTTTTGACAGAAGAAACTGATGTCACATAAATGCAGTTCAGTTAAACTGAAAGTTGCCAACATTTGCAATAAAAATACTTAATTGAGATATGTTGAAAGAAACTGTTTTCATACTGTCAAAATACATTTGTCTCTGTAGCTAAAATGTTTAATTTTGGCTTTTTATTTTGGTCTTGCATTGCACTAACAGCTTTGTATTTAGAAGACTATTAAAATTTTATATTTAGTGTACAGTGTATAAACATTTTCACAATGTAAAATTTCAGTGTTGCTAAAGTAAAGATTTGGGTGCCCTATATTTAGTTTTGTTTGACACATTGTTACAAGGAAAACTTAAAATATGGATTACTCTTTTCTTTCTCCTGCATCTCAAAGAAATGTCAGAATATCAGAAATGCCTGGAAAATATTTTGCATTCTGAACAGGTCTAGTTAAAATTAATTAATATTAATCAATCCTGTTAAGGAAAAAGTAGACTTCAAGCAGTAAGTGAAGAACAATCAGTAAATGGAGGGATAGTGAATGCTTTGTCACAAGCTGTGAGGCAGAGATCTCGAGCAGACCATGAAGCTGGGGAGCAAGGTCGTGGTTCCTCAGCTCTGCAGCATCTTCCTTATGCACACACATTATGGAGCTGTTGCCAGATGCACAGAACATGTAGTACCTGATTTTGCCTTCAGTACACTACCAGTTTAAGATAAATATGAGGGACAAATCTAGCCATGTGGTCGTTATTAATAGCTTATTTAGAATATTTTTTGTGCTAATTCTACTGTTCTCAAAGAAGCCAAAGGTAAACCTCCTATGATGAGACATTGCCAACTGCTTTTAAAACTTCATCTATAAACTGCAATTCCTGTTTCCAAATATAGGTAATGAATTCTCCCACCATCTGAATGCATAGGAACTGATCACAAGATATTCAGGTCATATTTAAGGGGATGTTTGCAAAGGGTGCCTGACTCCAAGTGAATGATAGTGCCCATGCTGGCTGCAAACTAAAGGAAATATGGATAAATTTATTAGAGTTTTCAGCTATTTTTTATGTCTAGCTAAACACTAGAGTATCTAGCATGATTGGGCAAGATTTTAGATTTGAAGAGCAGGAGGCACCATGGTTTCAACCCTGGTCTTCAGTGTAATCACAAACTTTCTGTTGGGATAGGACTCTATATGCTCATTGGTGGCAGATGTCATTGCTGGCTCAAGCAGGGACTCCTTTCCCCTGGTCACTCCAGAGAAGTCCCTGTGAGTACAGAGGATAGTTGAAATCCTCCTCTGCCAGAACCATGGAGCTCGTGCCTGTCCCAACATCACCCTGTGTTAATGGCAGCATCCATCTGCAGGAAGCTCAGTGAAAGGGATGAAGTCCTCTTTACTCATCAGGACAGAACAATTGAAAATGCCACAGAATGGTAATAAAGAAATATCTGGGCAGCAGTGTTTCCCATTCATCACTGAACTTCCTTTCTTCTTGGCCTTTTTTTTCCTTTCTGAATGGGCTGCCTTGCTATCTGTGGTGGGGCCTTTGAGGACACTTTGAGTAGGTCCAACAGGTCTCTGCTGCACACAGCGCCTTGTCCAACGGTCTGTGAGTCTGCTCTGAGCAGATCAGTTGGGATGCACAACGACAACACAACTAAACAGCACGTGGCAATGGAAGGCTTTCCATTTGGTGAAGAAAAATCTTAACCCAGGAGAACCGATTATTGTATAAAACAGAGTGGAAAAAAGGCTTGACTCATCCATTGTCTAGACAAATCACTTAGAAACATGTGGGTTGGCTCTAGAGGGATTCAGATAATGTAAAAGCTTATTTGTAACCTGTTTGCCAATTTAAAATTCGTTGTTTTTTAAATTTATTTGACTTGTTTGTAAGCTGTTTAAATACAGTGTGTTGCCAGACAGCTTAAGGAAAGTAGTAAGAAAGCAAATGACTTGCCCAATGGCAGAAAACAGATCCAGAGTAGGGCCAGGAAAGTATTTCAGACACATCATTCATCCTCCAGTTTTGATTGAGTTAAAACTCTCTGTAGATTCTACTTGATTTCAGCAAAGATTTTTGCTAAGCAAAGCTGAAGAACACAGGAAAATATGGAGATGCTGAATTTCAGTTTTTAAAGGTAGGGTCACACAGAGGTTTGGACTTCTTCTACAAAGGCAGGGAGAGTAAGAACATGGTTCTCATCACTTCTCAAAGCAGTGATTAAGGACACTGTGGGAAACCAAGTTGGATTTTCCTCCTTGCCTGATCTACAATGCAAAGGTTTGCTGGTAAAAAATTATTTTCATCACCCCAAATTTGCATGCTTTACTGCTTCCACTCAATTCCAGCTGTGCTAGCAGAATGCTGGCCAAGGAACACTACCTCCCCTCCAGTCCCCACATGCCTTCCTGGCCACAGGCAGGACTGGGACCATCATCTCTCTGCAGGAGATGGAGGGAGGAAGCCTGAGGAGCACACAGGCTGTGGGGGGCAAGGGTCAGCAAGCTGCTCCAGGACATTGTGCCACAACCCTCAGTCCTGAAGGATTTAATGAAAGAAAATGTCCACATGACTTGTCCACAGGTACAGCATGGGTCATTCAGATATGAACTCCTCCTCTGCTACTGCCTACACACCTTCCTCTCCTTTGTCCTATGCCACTCATTGAAAGAAGGAAAATTATAACTATACTTAAAAAAGCCTGTGACAATTGCAGGCTCCTCTGAAGCCGGTATTTTCCTCAGTGTTGTAATGTTTTCTTGGATCAATGAAAGTATTTTATTTTTTATTACTGTTTCAGCACACTGATGAAATGTTTTCTGTGTTGGTGTTTTTTCTTTTCCCAACTGGTTTCCTTTATAGCATTTTCACACTAGAAAATATTTCGTATTTGTTTTCTCTTCTTTGAGCACACATATAGGAGTGCTTTTGACCATGTTTACTGTGAAGTATTTTATTATATTCCTTATTTTGATTGCCCACAATGAAAATATTAGTTCATATAAAAATCCCTTCTATTGTGAAATGGTACGTGCTGAATTTCTACACGTCCTCCTTTCAAAGAAGGAACAATAGCTTGTACAGGGTATTATTAATCACTTTTCCAGCTGCAGACACAGTAGAGGGCTGCGCTGTTGGACTTCTTTAAAGCAAACATGTTGAAACAGAAGTGTAGGGATTGCTCCTCAAGCAGGTGTAGAAACCAGCTTTGTGTCTTGGCTGCCAACACTTGGCAAACAGTCTGCCCCTTCCACCTCCTTCTCTGCCAGCTGGGCTTGGCCTTTCCCTTGAGCCCGTTGCTGGGAGCAATACTGGTTAGCAATGGGAACGTTCACCTCTGGGAAGGCCAGGCCAGACACTTCACTAGTGCCACCACCAGAGCCCTCTCACTCTTGCCCTAGTACCCTTTATGTCTCTTTGCTGATGTCCAGGACATTTTCCCTCCACCTTGAAGGATGCTGCATGTTCATTATGATGCAGCCCCTAATTACAGGTGCACACCCTGTATTTTGGACCACCGGCATACTCAGTGCCAGTGAAATCTTAGCTGTGCCATTCTTAATTTTTAAGTCCTGCACCTGTAAGAAATCTGGTCACCTAGTTTTTTCTCTTTTCTATGTATAAGGAGACAGTATTCATAGAGAGAAATGATACCTGAGAGCTTTTGATGGCAGAGTTTAAGAGCAGGAACAGACTTCCAGTCCTTCCTCAAAACACAGTGACTAAAAACTTGTAGAGCATCTCCAACTCCCATCCTATTCATGACTCACTGATATGCTTAACTTGAACCCAGCTGTTGGCTGCTTGCAGTGGAGGCTGCATCTTGTGTATTTAAAGTAGTTTCCAATAAATCAGAGATTTGGCTGGTCCCCTGAGTGCTCACTTAAGGCAGGTTAAATAGTACAGGAAAATAGACTCATTAATGTCAAATGGAAAGCAGGGCCAATTAAAATTTACAGCAAGCTATTACCAGTCTCTTCATAAGGAATTAATTAAGTATCTGCTAAAATAATGTGACTGAGTATGTATAAATTTTGAACTTGAAAAAAGAACCAAAGTAGCTAAGAGAGCAGAAAATAAACTGGGAAAGTATGTGTTTGATCTGCAATAATAGTTATGGGGAAATATGCAAATGCGTTGGAGACGGGGACACACAAAACCAGATTCACAAGGTGGAATTACCTGGTACAGTCTGCGAGGGACCAGCCCTCAGGACCCGCACTTGTGGAAACCCCATAAAGTCTCCTTTGCATCCCAAAAGGCCTGCCTGGGAGGATGGAGACAGTGCTGATGGCTGCATATGGCCTAAGGCTGCATGTACAGCAGTGAGATAAGGACAATGGTTGAGGGGCTGTCGGGGTAGGTCCACTCCAGCTGGTCAGTCTCATGCTCATCCTTGCAAAACAAAGAAACTAGGCCTATAAAACGGGGCTGCAATGCTGGGCTTGGGCAGCCTCACAGACACCAACTCTCCCCCATTGGCTGGCCCAACACTGGATCCAGGACTGGTGATTTTCTGTTACCTATCTCTCTAACTGTTCCTCTTTTACTCTCCCTCTCTTCCTTCCTAAAATATTTAAGTAATGCAAGGCCTAACCATGATTTTTTCTCAGGTCGTGCAGCTTGAACATATCTGTATGGTACTCTTGGGATCTAAATAGCAGCTTTTATGATTGTGCAGCTGGAGATAAAAATGGAAGTGTCAGTATTCCTTCTATAGTTTTAATTAAACCTAATTCAAATACAGACCTTGAGTGTCATTTCAGCCTTAATCTGATCAAGGGGTATTGGATAGTCGAGCACTTCTTTGGGCTGTGACATTTTAATCACTCTCCCTGGAAGGGCCAGGTCTGAGACTAAGATTGGATCCAGTCACACCTGGGCTTCTCTCTGAGAAGGAGTTTAGAAAGCAAGGGAGTTCAGTCTGAATATCCCTGGGTTGCACTTCCCAGGTCGTGACACAGGGCATGTGCCCATCTCAGTTCAGACATTTCATAGCCAGTTGTCTCACTGGCCGCCTTCGATTTGCGAACACTGAAGAATTCTTAGAGCCAAGTCTTTCCTGCCCCTCTAACTGAAACTGGCTGTGGCAAAGTACTCAGAGTAGCTGTTCTGCATGACCTGGTCTTTCTAAAGCCTACAATGACATTATCCATTGCTTCTCTTTTTTTCCAGATCATCTGCCTCCCATTTCTTGTGATTGGCACAGGGTAATTATATGGTGTTTCCTCCACACAAAACCTGGTGCAATCAGCTGCCAAAGCATTCTGTGCATCTGTCTGCAAGCTCTATCGCCACAAAACCCAAAAAAAAGGGGGAGGAATAAGATATTCCCATTCTCCATCCTGATCTCTGATTGACTTTTCTATTGTACATTTCCATTACATGTTCTTGTGTTTAGTGGCTCTGCATAGTCTGCATCTAGCTGAAAATAAGTTGCATATTAGATGCTGAGATCTCTTGCTATATGCGTCACAGCTCCAGTCTTGTGTAATTTAAAAACCAAATATGTGGTAGCAGGCAAAGTGTGTGAGGAGATTGTACTTGAGTAGGAACCACAATCTCTCCAAGCCTGCTGTTAGTTTTACAGCCTCTGAGAGCCACACAACAGTGTCCAACATAGAAATCATAGTTCCTAAACAGTGAGTGCCCAGTGGCAGCAGGTGACTCAGCACACCTGACTACAGCCTAGACCTGTTTTACATGTGCCCAAGGATGGTTCTGGGCACTAAGGCCAAGGGGTAACTGGTCTCCAACTGGTCTAGGAAGTCCTTTTAGTCTCCAGTGCAGGTGGCTGCATGCGAACTGCCTGTTGGGAATGGTCCCTGCTGTGTGGTCGGTAGGAAGTGTCCACATCAGCTGTTCAGTGTGGGCTGGATCCATGCTAGACATATTCCAACTGTTTCCTGCTTGGACAGTCAAAGTCAGGGCCCTAAACTTCCTCGAGCTTGCTGTAGAGTCCAGGAGAGAGAGGCCAATGATACCGCCATGGTCCGAGGCACTGAAGGCAGAGCCCATGCTCAGGGAAGGGGGCTGCCTGCATCCCTGCCTGCCCAGCGGCTGCCTGCCTCCTGCCTCTGCATTCAGTACCCCTCTGCACCTGGAGTCCCACCTTATCTCCCCAGGGTTGGCTCCTAATGCCCCTTCAGGCACCGCTACCCCCCTCGCTCGGTGGGGCAGCCACTGGGTGCACCAGCCGGCAGGGCAGAGGTGCTTGTTGGGCTTCAGGAGTGGGGTGTGAGCCAGACTGCACCTCAGAGAGGAGCAGCCTCTCTTCCCAGGCTGGCACCAAGCCCAGTGGTGAAGGGCCTCTCCCAAAAAGTGGCAAACGAGGGAGTGAAACCTGCAGCTCCAGCATCCCCCGAGTGCTGCTGTGGCTGCAGATCCTTCAGGCTCTGGGCTGTGGGTACTTGGTGCCACCTGCATCCCTTGTGCACGGCCTGCTGCCACTGGGGAGCCACCTTTGAGCTCCACAGAAGCCTTGGGGATGAAGGCCCGAGAGGCTCCGAGCCTCCCTGTGAGATCCCAGGCATCCCTGCTGGGGCTGGGGCTGCTCTTGGTTGGTGGGTGCCCTGCAACCAGGGTGGCCTTTCCCTTGGACTGCAGGATTTGAGGTCCAGCCTCCTCTTCTTCCCTAAGGAGCCAGACTGAACCACAGCCAAAACTTAACACACCTGTCACCTCAAATCTACTTGTTTTTCTTTGAGCCAAAACCCTGGCACAGAAAGAACCTCTCTCCCTGTTTCTTATTCAGTCTGTAGGAATTCATTTGTGAGCACTCATCGCTTCCAGAAGACACAGAGCATGGACCAACCTCTTTGCCCAGTCCAGATAAATCAACAGAAGTTGAATTTAGAAGCCCTAGTAATTGAAGCAAACTACTAATAAATTAATTACAGGCCAACAATTATGTATTGATATTTTTAGGTTAGAAAAGCTCTCTTTTCATGGATGAAAAATGAATTAAATCAGTGAAATAAATTATTTGCTGCAAATTATTAATTTCACTCCTCTTGTTTGTTGCTGTGTGATTTGTCTGATAAAAAAGCATCTGTCAAGTAAGACTGTCTCACTCTTTCCAGCTACAAAACCAAGGTTTTAATTAATTATGATTTTCCCTGACCCTTCTTTGTATCATTTACATTTGTCAAAGTGGATTTAAAATGCTACCAGATCGCTAACATTTGACAGGCACACTGAAAGGTGTAAAGAATTCTGAAAAGGTGCAAGACGAGGGAGAATAAAGCACAAGGATTTTAGCAGCTGCACTAAGTAAAGTCTTTATAAGGACTGATCTGGCATTTCAAAAATAGTTTCTTCCCAACCTTTCAAGAATGTGCTCAGATTTATCATTTTAGAGGAGCTGATTTCACCTTTCAAACTGAACAATGTATGTACTAATCCTGTGTGCCTATTTTGTAGGTGTTTTTTTCTGTAAAATTACAGGAGAGAGAGAAGAGTCTTTCTGGAAATGAAGGTGGTGCTTTTTGTGTTGGTCGTACTGGACCATACATAGATTTCTTACCATTACCTGGATAAAAGCCAGGTAATTCATTCCAGGTCACTGGAATGAATCATTGATCAAAGAGAGTAGATGTCTGAGAAGGTTAAATCTGAGGATTTAAACCTAAACAATCTGTTCCCCTACATCGATGCAGCCTTACAACATTTTAAACCTAACTTTCCCAGATCTCAGTTTTGTTTTCAAGAACTGGTAGTCTGTAATCCCATCTGCATTTTTCCATGTAACTGCCATTGGCATCTTCAAATTTATTGTGCTAAAATCAAGCTAAACCATTCATGTCAGCAGGCCGGGAAGTCCCAGGTGGGTAAATATTTATTGCTGAACCCACAACACCTAGATTTTTCTATATATCCAAGGTCTTCCTCTTGTCCCAAGAAGCTTGCAAATCTCAATAAACTCATATGTGCCAGAAAAAAAACAACAAGGGACATCTTGTATTACACTCACACTATGTGGTACCCTCAGGAGCACATGGAGGTGGGTGACACTGACCTCCAGAGATCAGCAGTGTGACTCAGAAGTAGACTAATAGATATTACCCTTTTCCTGGGACTGTCACATGAATAAAGTGACCAGCCCCTGCAGTTATTGTTGCCAGCCCTCTGTGCTGTTCTGCAGTATGGATGTGAGTGACACAACCCAGGCATGTGAAGGAGTTTATAGAATCATAGAATCATCAAGGTTGGAAAAGACTTTCAAGATCATCAAGCCCAACCATCAGCCCTACACCTCCGTGACCACTAAACCACCTCCTGAAGCACCACATCCACCCGTTTTTTGAGCACCTCCAGGGATGGTGCCCTCTACCACCTCCCTGGGCAGCCTGTTCCAAGGCCTCATCACTCTTTCTGTGAAGAAATTTTTCCTAATATCCAGCCTGAACCTCCCCTGTTGCAGCTTGACCCCATTTCCTCTTGTCCTTATTGCTGGTCACTGGGGAGAAGAGGCCAACACCCACCTCACCACAACCTCCTTTCAGGGAGTTGTAGAGAGCAATGAGGTCTCCCCTCAGCCTCCTCTTCTCCAGGCTGAACAGCCCCAGCTCCCTCAGCCTCTCCTCATAAGACCTCTTCTCCAGACCCCTCATCAGCCTAGTTGCCCTTCTCTGCACCCTCTCCAGCACCTCGATGTAGCCTTCCCATACTGTGGTGCCCAGAACATACTGGGCACCATACTTCCATACTGTGGTGCAGGATCACCTCCTTGGTCCTGCTGGTCACACTGTTCCTGATGCAGGCCAGGATGCTGGTGGCCTTCTTGGCCACCTGGGCACATGCTGGCTCATGTTCAGCCGCTGTCAACCAGCACCCCCAGGAGCTATGGAGCTGGGGTTCATGCATGGCTGGTCCCTCACTGTGGCACTGGGTGTCACATTTGCTGGGTGACTATAACAGAGCAGCAAGAACCCACTTCCCCTGGGCTTCAGTTTTTGCTTTATAAATTGGTGCATGGATGTATGTGACAGACAAAGAGAAACGATTGTGTTTCTCTGTGTCACAGTTTCTTGCAACACTTCCTCTATTAAGAATTCACCTCTTCCCTCTCATGTTTTTACTCTTCTCAATCACGAAAGAGCTCAGGGACAAGGAAAGTCATTGAGAGGTCTGAGAAGTGGCTGGATCAGTGATGTTAACTTGTGGCTTGTGCACCCCTAAGCATCATGAACTATCTCTAAGGGGTCTTGATAAGATGCTCAAGGCTACCTGAGTACTCTGTGTCAAGGTGAGGTCTGGTGCACCTCTGACTAATCCCACATAAGTTCACAGCAAGGGACTGGAAGTGGAACACAGCATGCTCAACAGGGTCCCCCTCGCTGGGTGATACAGGCATAAGGGCAGTTGGCACATCCCAGCTCTCCCCTTTTGGACATAAGCCTAAAGAAATAAACTATCAGTTGGATTTGCCCCTCTCTACTCCCCTCCACTTACAAGCTTTTCAGAAGCAAGTAAATTGGAAAAGATGAAGACCTGCTGCTGTAGGTCATTCTGCTGTGGCCAGAAACAGGTAACCAATTAACTGTGAATGTTGCTGGATCAGAGCCCTGAGATTTAAGTGTCTAAGAGCACAGTGATAGGCCCACTTGCATGTAAGGGTCTGGGGAACAAATGTCCATTAAATTCTGGAATTTGGAGAAAACCAAGTTCAAAGGAAATGCCTGTTGTTCTACTCCTACTTGTGAAGTGCTGGATGAAGTAAGAAGCACAACTGCTGCTAAGTAGCATTCACTGAGAAATCATCGCAGGCGTTGTGAGTTAGTCAAACACCCCTCAGGGTCAGTTGAGGTCAGACTACATGAATAACTGGCTGAAACAGAGGCCACAGAGATTTGGGAAACGTGCAGAGTTCAGGTGAAGTTTTGCTCTGTAGCTGCAATGAAAACTTTATAGTCTCTGCTTGGTTCTCAATGATACTAGCACAAATCTACAGTAACTCAATGTCCTGACAGAAGATTATTCTTGACTCACTCCAGTCCCACTGAGAGCAAGATTGATGATGTGTATTTATTCTGAAACACAGTATTTTTTCTCTTGCTTCTGCCACCCGAAGAAATATATTTGCTGTCCTTCTGCAGCTCTGAACGACTTGATGCATGGTTATGTTCTGTATTTGATTTTAAACAAAATGTGTTTTAAAATCATGGAAGTGCATGGCCGTTCGGCAGCGTTATTTCCCAGCTGGGTAGGGTTACAACCAGCGGAGCTGTGTGTTCTGTGCAGCCGGTGCTTTGCTGGGCTTCACCAGAAGAGGGTAGAGTGTGGAAAGGGCTCCTCGCAGCCTGGGTTCCCTATTGTGTTGGGAAACAGCAAAAGGAAAACAAGCACAAGTTTCTCCTCTGCACGCTTGAACCGACTGACTGTGTGCGAGAGCCAGCAGATAAACTCTGGAAGACCTTAAAGTAGAGAGAAAACGGAAAGAGAAACAAAATTCGAAAGCAGCTTTCTAGGGAAATCTGTGGAATCGAGGAGAGAAACCGCAACAGTTTCCTGGGGGCTCATCCTGCCGATTGTCTGAGAACTGTCACTCACTGCACGGTGCATTAATCAGAGCACAGGATTTATTTCTCTGCAGTGACTTCCAACCTGTGAATAAATACCACTTTTAGAGAGAGAATGGGACCTGAAAAGACTCTCGATCGCTGAGCAGAGGGGTGAGTTTTATGAAATGGTTTCTTCTCTTTCAAATCTGCTGGAGGTTTCTAACATCCTGCTTGCAGGCACAGCAGCCCGATGACTTGTCTTTCCCTGCAGCTTGTTGCATACTTCACCAGGCTTTCCTGACTGCAGGTTTATTTCTGTAACCTTTCTTGCCACGACTCTGGGGCAGGTTGGTAACGTTTGTAATAGAGCTGACTGGGTGCTGATTTGCTTTCATGAGAAATTAAAAGCACAAAGCTTCGAAACCAAACAACAGGCTAAAAAACAAATAAAATCCAATACAATTAAAATGGCAGGGGACTCCAGGTTTCCAGATGTGGACACTGGTGGATCTGAAAAATATGAAGAAATGGAGATTGTAGTCAATGTCGGTGGGGTCAGGCAGGTGTTCTACGGAGACAACCTGAATCAGTACCCAGAGACACGGCTGGCAGAGCTGATCCACTGCTTGTCAGGGGGATATGATAGCATATTCTCCCTCTGTGATGACTATGATCCTGGAAAGAGAGAGTTTTACTTTGACAGAGATCCAGATGCTTTCAAATGCATTGTTGACGTGTACTACTTTGGGGAAATTCACATGAAGAAAGGAATATGCCCCATATGTTTCAAGAATGAAATGGAATTTTGGAAAGTAGATCTGAAATTTTTGGATGATTGCTGCAAAACTCATCTAAGTGAAAAAAAGGAGGAACTGGAAGAAATAGCCCGAAGGGTGCAGCTGATTTTGGATGACTTGGGAGTGGATGCCTCGGAAAGTCGTTGGAAAAGGTGCCAAAAGTACATTTGGAAATTTCTGGAGAAGCCAGAGTCGTCCTACCCAGCTCGAGTGATTGCCGTTCTGTCCTTTTTGTTTATTTTGACCTCCTCCATCGTGATGTGTGTGGGGACCATCCCAGACCTGCAGATTGTAGATGAGGAGGGGAACCGTGTAGAGCACCCGACCCTGGACAACATAGAGACAGCCTGCATAGGCTGGTTCACCGTGGAGTATGTGCTGAGGTTAATCTCCTCTCCCAACAAACTCCACTTCGCTGTGTCTTTCATGAACATTGTTGATGTGCTGGCAATACTGCCTTTCTATGTCAGCCTGACCCTGACCCACCTAGGAGCCAAGCTGATGGAGCTGAGCAATGTCCAGCAGGCTGTCCAGGCGCTGCGCATCATGAGGATCGCCCGGATCTTCAAGCTGGCGCGGCACTCCTCGGGGCTCCAGACTCTCACCTACGCCCTGAAACGCAGCTTCAAGGAGCTCGGGCTGCTCCTCATGTACTTAGCTGTCGGGATCTTTGTCTTTTCTGCTCTGGGTTATACCATGGAGCAAAGTCACCCTGAAACTTTATTTAAAAGCATCCCTCAGTCGTTCTGGTGGGCAATCATTACCATGACCACAGTTGGGTATGGAGACATATACCCTAAAACAGCACTTGGAAAACTGAATGCTGCCATCAGTTTTCTTTGTGGGGTGATAGCGATTGCGCTTCCCATCCATCCCATCATTAACAACTTTGTCAGGTATTATAACAAACAGAGAGTTTTAGAAACAGCTGCCAAGCATGAACTGGAGCTGATGGAACTAAACTCAGCTGAGGGGAAAGCTGCAACATCTAAAAGTGAACTAGAGGATCTTGTGAGGGAAGACAAAGAGGGTCCTTTTTATAGCAGCCGGCTAAAAGTCTCCCACAGTGACACCTTTATTCATCTTCTGTCAGAATAGAAACACTACAGGACCAGGCTTCAAAGCTGCAAATAAACTGTGAGCTGTTGTCAGTGCTAAGCTCTGGATCGGGACAACCTGACAATCAACTATGGAAAAAACTCATGGGATCTGTCAGAGTCAGGAGGGAGCACTGCTTTGCTTTTCCAATGTGAATATAGGTAAACCCCACGGTATCTCCATCAACAGTTGGTAAGACTTTGCTGTTATTACCCAAAATGAAATAGTTGGACTCCATTGAGATCAGACTGCTTAGAATGAGTATGTTCCAACAAACACCATTTGTAACCATTTTAGAGACTGAAAAGTCCTTCCTGATCCGTAGATGTTCAATGCCCTGAATGTGCAGCACCACCACATCAGAACTCTGTACCTGTGACAATAAAGAGCAGCATTGCACGGATTGTGTCTCCCAGGCTGTCTTCAATGCCTTTGCAGCTAGGGGAACTTAAGACATTAAAGCAGTTTCTTACTCCTGTCAGATTCAGGTTTACAGCAAAACCTTATGAGCAGTTTCAGCATAGGGATACAGAAAGTGTGAGCATAGACCGTGTGCAGAATATTGCAGTCAATCAATGGTTTTGGTTTTGTAAAATGTAAGTTGGGGTCAACTTTGTGGCCAGGTATCTATTCCTTTTCCCAGAAAAAAATACAGCTTTCAATGGGTCCTGAAGCTATCTTCTGGGCAGAGATGTAGAACAGAATCAATGTATCTTAAGGAGCAAATGAAATAAGTATTTGTTCTAGCTTTTAATTACAACATAGTAATTTATATATGTAGGGATCTTTCAGGAAGGTTTTACAATAAAAAAAATTTTAAAACTGTCAGTTAACTCATAGTATTTTTAATTCACTATTAAAGCAAGATAAGTTTACAGGGGAGTTAAATTGGGTACTTCTAAATAAGAGACTTTAACTTTTTGAAAGTGTATAGAAAGTTTCAATAAAAGTAGTACAATCTCTAGTTGATTTATGGTAAAAATATCTATCTGAATGAACATATTACTAGGTGATATTAAAAAAACCCAAGTAAAACACATCCCACTCTTACAATACGTGTGGTGTTGTAAATGTTCCTTTACAGAGCTAGTAGGCACTAATCAGTGTCTTACTCATTAATCAACACCAGGGTGTAGCTACTAGTATTTCCAAAAGCAAATGCTATCTATGTGAACATAAATTTGGCTCATGTAATGACTGCAATATATAGGTCTGGTCTCTATCAGAGAAATCCATTGAAGCGAGGAGTTATGCCAGCCCCAAGGGGAGGGGAGAACTGGCACGAAGATGTGTTTACACACGTTAAAATTAGGATCCCAAGTAATTAAAAGGCTAGGGTAGCTGTCCTCATTTGTTCCCTTCTGTGCCAAGCTGTCTCCTGACCAGATGAAAAGCAGCAGCACAAGCCAGAGCCTGTCCCCGGGCACCTCATGCCCAAGGTGCTCCCCCCACCCCACATCCTTGAGACTCTTTTCCTGGGATGCGGGCAAGCGATGGGGCTGTGGCATTCAGCCCACAGCAGCAGCAGCTGGGGGGCACAGAGCTGTGGGGTGGGCTCTGTGCTCCCTGCTGGGAGTGGCAACGGGTGCGTGTAGAAGCCGGGCAAGCTGTGTGGAGATGGGCAGCTGCTCCCTGGGATCACTGCCTGCTCTGCAGGTCTCCTGACACAGAAACCAACCCCTGGCTCCCCCAGGCCGAAGCCCTTTCCCAGCACTCCCTCACACCCCAGGTTGCTCCCCTCCAGGGATCCCTGCTCCGTACCCCAGCCCCACGCCAGGCCTGCTATCCTGTTCTTCAGCCCTGCTACCATGTCCTGCCTTGGACACCCCTGCCGAGTAAGATCATTCAAAGCAATCTGGAGATTGCTTTCTGCACCAGAATCCTTCTGCCAGCTTTTTCCCAAATTCTCTTCTGCCTAAGACCAAGAGCCCATCCAAGTGCCCTCCTCAGCCCAGGCATTCCCTCAGCATCCCTTCATCCCCATCCTCCCTTCCATGTCCCAGCTCCTGGCCTCCAGACCTGCTCTCTAAACCCTTCTCCTCTGCTGAGGTATGTTCCTTGCCTGCCACCAGGCTCAGCTCTGCTCCTGCTGGCTGCCCAGCTGGGAACCACAGCTGGCTGCACTCAAGGGGCAGGATCCTTCCCCTTGCTCTGCTGGGACTTCCAGGACACAAGTATGGGCTGAAGCCATCAAAAATCCACTCTGGTGGGATGCTGAGGGTGGGAGAAGAGAAAAATTAACAGAGCTGTGCCAGTCCCAGGTGTACATCTTATCTACCAGCAGGGATATGAAATGTTCCTGACTTCCCTACTACCATGCAGAGGGTGGCTGAGGATGAATGAAGTTAGCAAAGGCGCTTTCCTGAGCGAGGAAAGCACTATATAAATGCTAAATAATATGGTTAGCACCACAAGTACTAAATCCTCACTGCTGGGCCTTGCCATTTATTTAATGTGACATTAAATAAAAAATAAGCCTCTCTTACCAGAAATAATTGTATGGGCTAATTTCTCCAATGAGTTATGCCTTTGAGCTCGGGGGTCTGCCTATGCTGTGTCAGCATGGAAGGAGCTTTGGGACAGCCCTGGTGCCGCTCCAGCCCCGGCTGGTCCCAGGCCGGGCTCCAGCCTGTTTGCTGCACCAAGGACCGGATTTATTTGGTTTGTTGCTGGAAGTTGTATGTTCTTAAAAGGCTGGGGGGTGGGGGGGGCAGGATGGATTCCTGCCTGTTTGTCTTCCCCCTGCCGTGGGAACCCTGCAGGAGCAAGGTGAGGTGTGGGCAGTGAAGGAGACAAGGGCAGGCTGGTGGCCTGCAGCACATGGTGGGGCTGGAAAGCAGACAAGGGGTCTGACACAGCCACAGTCCTGGTGGTAGAAAGCAAGATGCTTTCTGGAGCTCTAGGGGAGACACCTCTTGCAGACCAAGAAACTACCATGAACTGCTGGCTTTGAAATCAGGGCTGGAGGGAAGGCTTAAAGAATGGAGCAAACTAGAGAGCAAGCTGGGTTACTGCTACCCCTGCTGCCCAAATGCTCCTCATTGGACTCCCAGGGGTACAAAGGAAATGAGCCACCCTTCCTGTAAGAAACTGAGAGCTCTGGGAAGAAAACCTAGGACTCTAGAAAATTAATTGAGCAAAATTATGGAGATAAAACAGAGCAAGTGTAATTTTAGTTGACATCAGTCCTGTTCTCATGAAGGAGATCCTCAGTTCACTGAGCAGGAAATTTCAGAGCCCAGTAAGCAGGTCAAACCATCCTCTTGAGAACTTATCCCATAGGACATCTTCCCTATGCAGCCATCAGTTGCTGCTTCTAGAAACCTTTGAATCTTTAATACAGCCTCCCATGTACAGAGCTAACACTTTAACGGACCCACTTTTAGTTTGTAACTAACATCAACTTCAGCTATAAATTTGGGATTAGTCCAGGTTTGACATTGAATAGCTGCCAGCAGAATCTGATTCAATGGTCTTAATTTAATAACCCACACAAGGGTGGATTGGTGGCAATTGCTAAGACCGTAAATCAAATGAACCCTGTTCCTATCTTTGTGGACAACATAAAGGGTAGAACTTAACAGAGTGGAAGTGGCTTTTAGAAGTGTGGGAGACAGCTGCAGTGGTTAGTGACACACAGCATTAGTCTCAGGGAGGTGACAGGCACAAACACCTCAACTCCTGCCACGCTCCAGCTGGTGTGGCAGAGCCACCTGGGCTGTGGAGACAGCATCAGGTTCAGGCAGAAACATCCATCTACAGTTAGGTTGTTATTGCTGGACTGCAATTGAAGATACTTAAAAAAATATATCAGATTTGTGGGAAATGCTGGAATGGCACTACTGTCTTCTGCCACCCGTGCAGGAGAGCTGCCCCTTGCTGCAGACAGGGCACCTGCCACGCAGGGTTACTTGTCTGTGCCAGAGGGGAATGTGAACATGTGGAGACAGAGCCAGCTCCTGTCAAACAGAAGGAGGGCTGAGGACCATGCAGCATAGCCCAGCTGTCCCTGGATGTGCTAAGAGCACACCTTGCTAAGTTCCTTTTTGTAGCTGAAGCTGACAGTGATGCTGTTTCAGTGACCCTTTAGCCAGCTTTCTTTTTGCCTAATGTGCTATTTGAATTTACCTGATAAAAACGCTTAAGAGAAGAAACCAAGACCATGTTGCTTTCAGTCTCAGATACTCTCTCGATCCGTACTGATTTTCCAAATAACTACTCCACATGCTTACCTGAGACTGGGTGAAAGAATGGCAAACAGATGTTTGTTGAAACAGAGCAATCTAATGTCCATAAAAGGAAGGGTTAAGAGATATTAATGAACAATTAATGGTATTGCAAGACAAAGAAACTCCCCACAACCTTATTCCGGCCTCATCTATTATTGCCAGATGTATTAAAACAAGTAGAGCTGTGTCCCCTGTGAGTTATGCCAGGCAGAAGTGCTTCCTCCCTCCTCCCTGCCAACACAGCCATCAGTCCTGTACCCACTGACAAATCTCAGTGTTTCTCCCTCACACAGGCAAGACAGGTACCAGACACATGCAGAGGAGAACACTCTTGCTGCCCAGGCAGGGTTCTGACGGTCTGGCTTGGCTGCTCATTCTGATATCACTGCATTTTGCCTAGACTGGCCCTTCATGGATATCAGCATTTCTTTCCACACCAGCTCTCATGGGGCACTTTTGCTTTGAGGCAGAGGGTCCTCAGTGATGTGAGGAGTAAGTTCTACACTGCCTGAAGATGTCAATCCACCTTCACCAGAAGTTGCAGCAATGTAGTGTGAAAGTTGACTCAGGTCAATGTATATTAAATGTACTTGCTTCAGCTGTAGATGTACCCACTAGAACTGGAAATGGTTTCTCTTCCTGGAATGAACCATGTGAGGCTTGGATTCTGTGAGAGCTTTGCCTACCCTGGGAGTGATGGGGGGAATGCTGCAGCCAAGTGAGACAGGCTAGTGCACAAGATGGTAGGGAGGTCTGAGATCTCTAGGCAAAGCTGTCGCATTTAATTGTCTCATTTCTTGGTGCTTTGATATGTAGATGAGAAAACTGCCCATCTCATAAAGCTGCATTTTGTATTCCCCTGTAAGGGGAGCCTTGAACATCTTTGTAACATGCTGAGAGTCAAGTATGGCTAAATCATCCTGGTCAGTTAAAGATATACAACAGAACCAGAAAGGAAGGCAAATACTAGAAGGAAACTAAGCAGAGGACTCTGAAAATAAAGTATCAAAATGAGATGGAAGGTTGAACACTATGTTGTATATCCATAAAAAAATAGTTATTTTCAGTGCATCACTTTACTGATTTAAATGGAAATGAGGCACCTAAAGGCTGATTCTAGTGCTTTGTTTTTGGTTTAAACATGAAATGTGATTCCTTATGCTATAAGGAAGTAACCTGTACACTCCACAGCAGATTAAAATCTTGAAAATTTGAAATTACCTGTATTCATTGCTGTCTGTGCTAGAGTTCACATATTCTATGTTAGAGCTGACAAAGTGATGGAAACTCAGGCAAGCAATCGCTGGACAAAGGCAGCAAATTGTTTGGCACTGCAAAGGGAGGTTTTAGGAAACCTTCTGGTGGCCTCAGCCTGCTTTGCTGTGCAGGAGAGAACTGCAGCTTCAATTACTGCAGCAGTGTTACAGGGATATTCTTTATCACTACGATGCACTCCACTGATCCCTAATAATGTTTCCACTGCCTTGCAGTGATCAGCTTTACAGAGTCAGTGTTTTCCAGGCTTACTAGTGTAGTAAGATAAGGCCATTTTTGGCAACACTGGAATATGAAGTAGCCGTAGGGATCTGTTGGTCAATGTTGATTTTTTTAAATTACTTTTATAGTAAAATGGATACATCGCAAATATTCTTTGCCATATTCACATAAATGATGTATTCATTATTATACCTTGGTTTTACCTTTTCTTATCCCTGAAGTCTCAGCTTGTCCATTATCAACCACTGAAGAATTAACCCTTCTGTCTTAGTCTACACCAGATTAAGCACCAGGAAATACTACATGCCTTTGAGTTTCTTCCCTTCTTCCATCAGGATTACTCCCTAGTCAGACAGCTCTTGTTATTTGCATATTTTTCTTTCCATTCAACCTTATTTTTCATAGCTTAATTTCAGTCTTTTGCACTTCATTACTTTGTTTCAGAAAATGGAAATGATGACTCTCTCTTGCTGCTCACCCTCCTGAGCCACTGGGCAGGTGACTCGTGCACTCCCACTGCTCACAACTCTCTGCAGTGTCAGGTCACTGGGGCAGGCCCAGGAGAGCAAGCACACTAGCTCAAGACTTCATTTGGACATGTTGTCCAACCTGCCCACAAAACCTCTCTGTGCATCCAAAGAGAACTCCCTTTTCTCTGTGGAAAGCTCTAGGTCTGGGTGCAGCAGCTCTGTCTCGTTTAGCCAAGTATTTTTGCACAAGTTTAATGTCTCCTCTCTTTGGGAGGACTTAAACACTCTGAAACATTTTGCCTGAGAGAGATCACTGTAACCATGTGCTGATGTGCTTTGCTGGTCAGAATGTGCTCGTGTTAAACCTTACATGGCAAAAAGTGGATGTTTCTGAACTGCATCCAACAGGCGCCACTGTTTTCTGCTCATGGCCACCAATCAGGCATCAGCACAATGAGACCTTGATTGGTCCCTACACAAGCTGCTGCAATATAAATGAGAATGACTTTCTGTTCATGAATAACAGATAAAGTGCCACCCTATTGCTTGAGAATGAGGTATCTAGAAGACGGCCTGACCTTTGCATCCCCCTTACTTACCCACTTTATGGAAACATTGCTAAATACTAATGTCTTTTGGTACAATAAAAAAACCCCTGAGTCCTTCACGATGTAGCAGGCAAGACTCAAGCAGAGAGGAGGTAAAACCTGCATCCTCCCCTGGGCTTTTTCCTGGGAATGGCCACTGGCCAGCTGGACACCTCTTGCTTGATTGCAGAGGAACAAATCGCACCCTTGCCTGCCAGCAGGTCCTTCTATTTCTACTGGCTGTCACAGTAATAAATCAATTGGTGCTGCAAAACATAGCCCCTATCCAACTCATGGGGAATCTGTAAACTCTCTGCAGCACAAATGTCAACCAACTGCCAGCCGAGCTTTCAGGCTGGAGTGGTTATTGTTTGCCAGTTAGTTATTTGCATTGGAACAGCAAATTCCATTTGCAAAAGCCTTTACCATTTGGACCCGTTTGCCTTAGGAGCAAATTAATTGCTGCTGTACAACACTATCCCTGCTGTGACTCACACAGGGCATATTCGTGCTGCCTTGGCTGGAGGAGGGAGCACCAGTTGCCAGCTGGACTTCATCCTTGCCTGCTGGAGCTGTTATTGTCCACCTCATGCTGGGGCTCTCACCATAAAGACTGTTCACATGAGACCTCAACAACTCAACGATGTGTCAAAGTGAGCTGCTCCTATGTCTGATGTGACTTGTCTGCACAAAGGGACTGCAAAGTGTTTCTGAGTTGGAAAAAAAAAAGTGTGAAGAAAGTAGAAGGGTCCCCAGTGAGCAGGGAGGAGCTGGCTGGGGAGTGTGTTTGGGCTGCTGGAGCCCTTCTTGGCTCAGCCCCCCCAGTGGCCAGGAGAGGCACCCAAGCCTCTCTTCTTCCCTCCACTCATCTGGATGCCCTCTAAGCATTGGTTTTCAGGCTTGTAGATAGCTCCAGTGTGACAATGTTTGGGTCCATGGCTGAGACTTGCAGGTGTCAGTGCATGTAACAGTGACATGTGGCTGTGCTGGCTGAGCCTGCCAGACAGTAACACTTGCCAGGCTGAAGAGCCCTTGGCTCTCCATTTTCAGCATTTTTAGGGGGAAAATAAGAAAGTCTCATTCAATGTGACTAAGGAAACTGCAACTCTCTGTAAGTAAACTGGCTGTTTAGTGAATTCCCCATGTGGGTTAGAGCAGCTCAGTAGGCTGCAAGCAGCTCTGTCACCTCCACTAAGGGAAATGAAGCCAGCTAACTGGGTTCCTCGGCATTTCTTCCTATTCCAGAGTAAATGAGATTAGAGCAATGACAGAGAGGTGGGGGAGAGGAGGTAATTTGCTGGTACTCTCCCTCCTGATGTTTTCTGCCTTAGCTTGCTCATCCAAATGGGTACATTTTGTAGACTAAACCATTGGATTTTGACCAGTAAGGTAAAGTGATTATGGAGCAGTCCAACAATGCTTGGGCAGTGTTGCGTTTTTGTGCAGTCTGCAATTCAAAATGGAGTGCAGCAAACTAATCTAAAATCCCAGATTTCAAACTAATTCACTGTTATATCAATCCAAGACACATAATGCTCTGTGATAACAGCAGCTGCAACAAAACATAAAGGATCTGTCTGTACATCTGTCCTGGTTTGAGCCAGGACAGAACCAATTTTCTTTTTAGTAATTTTAGTTTTCAGTTAAGTCTCTTCTGGTAGCTGCACTGGCTGAAATTAACAGCATGTTTTTCAGTCAGTGTCTGCTTCTAGGACTGACAACGCCCCGTGTTTATAGTCACTGCTGGGGAATGGTGTGTGGGACCAAGGGCATTGTTTGGTTCTGCTGAACTTCTTGTGAGCTGGAAACAGAAGAGAGCAAAGGGGTGAAACCTGTGACCTTCTCTGGGAGGAGCAGGTCAGGCAGGTGACTCAGACTGACCAAACAAAGTATTCCATCCCATAGGCCTCAGTATAAATCTGAGGGATCACGAGGTTCTTCTTCATTCACGGCCAGCGTCCTTAGAGGACTCCATCCATTTGTCTGCCTTTTATGCCAATCTTTGCATTCCTGAATCCCTGCATTCCTGAATCCCTGCATTCCTGTACCCAGCTCCCATCTGTTGCTGACTCCAGGAGCCCAGCTGGGACTTCCACAGGGCCTGCCCTGCAGCCTCAGTGGTGATGTGAGCATTACTGGGAGTGTGTGATATTGGCTCTGTGTATATTTGTATGTATTTGGATATAGTTCATTATTTTCTTTTCCATCACCACTCTTTCATCCAAGCTGTGTAGTTTTGAACCTGTAAGTCTCTCTTCCTTAATCTCTTCCCTTTCCCTTTCTGGGAAGAGAGAGGGGTTAAGAGAGAACATCTGTCATTCATTTAATTGCCTGCCCAGCATAAAACCTTCACAACATCAGTCTTGTGATGGGAAGAGGCCACTTCCAGCTGCAGTGGGAAGGACAGGACCTTGGTGGTAGCTGTGGGGCTGGTAACGTGCCCTACAGTGAAGGTTTACACCAAGACCCCACCTGCAGCCTGTGCTGGGCAGCTCTGGGGGGGGGAACTTTCCTGTGTGGTGCCATGGATGCATGAGAAAATGTTTTGCACAAGCAAATGGGATTGATTCCCACTGAACAGCCAAATAGGGAGAGTGATGGATATTTGGGATGAGTGTCTCCACTTCACTTTTAAACGGAGACTAAAATGAAAACATCCTCTACTGATTCTGCTGTTTTGTCTCCTGTTCAGACAGTAGCACTGCTATGATTTAATGAAAACCTTTTGTTCCTTCAGTGAAGCTCACTAGCCTTCAGTTGGCAGCTCATCTGCCTGGTTCTGATCCACCAACACAAGCAACCACCATACCCACAGGACATGTCTGAGAGGGATCTTCTGAATTTTTAGTACCTGATGAAGCAGTCCTTAATGTAACTCAAAGGTGATTGAAAACCAACTCAAATCTGTTGAGTTTTGGGGTTGGTTTTTCTTGTCACAAAATGCTGCTAAAACATTTGAAGGCTTTTCAACTGTCCTGTTTTTCTAATCAGTGTCTACCAATGAGCTGGAAAAAAGCTGTTGCTGGCAGAAACTGCAACACAAAAACAAACACAAATCAAAGCAAATTATTTTCTGGTGAAAACTGATAAAGGCAGCATAAGAAACAAATGTGTGGTAAATTGTTCTCATTTAACCATCATCCATTTGAGCACATTTGAATGCAAGGTTTGCACGCAGATTGTTTCTGCCTGCAGAATGAGAGCCTGGTTGGTGACAGCCAATTAGAGTTGAGGTGAGTTACTGGGCAGGATGACTGAAGCAGGACAAGGTGGTATGTGATGTCTGCTGCAATGCTACAGTTACCAAGTAGTAGGGTGGAAAGGAGATTATCACCATGTGTGCTTTTAGAGACTCAACAACTGTCATAGCAAGGGCTGCAGAAATGAATTAAGGTCTGAAAGATATGCCTCAAATTAAAGAAAAAAAAATAATTAACAGTCTTTTTTTTTTTTTTTTAAATTTGGCCAAGAAATGGTTTAGAGGTGGCTTGATCAAGTACCAGCACAGCAAAGAAGCTCCAGGTAACTGAGGGCTTGTTACTGTGACAGACAAAAGCATAAAATGCAGAAGTGTAGCACACTCATGCATCATATCATAGCAAGGAGTTACCTTACCATGGAAACAACTCCTTTTGGATGGGAATACTTTGCCATCTGGAGTCTTGGCTATGTGATAGTCCAACAGGCATGACCCCTGATTAGTCAGTCACTCAAGCACTAGTCTCTGGTGTAACTGAGATGATGGGGGTGTCCCTTCTGGCCCAGCACAGAAAGGGTGCAGATTTCCCATCAGTGCTGTTCTGTATCTGCCAGTCCCAGGCAGATGTAGGGCTCATCATGGGGCACTAGGCTCCTAAGCACCCTCAGATGGATCAAGAGATAGCACTGGCATTCTGGCAGAGCAGCAGCTCTCAGGTGCCCAATGCTCTGGCATCTCTCACAGCTGAGATCCCAGTGTCATTTCATTTGGAAGGAACTGCTGGAAATCAGCCAGTCCAGCCCCTCTGCACAAGAAGAGTCAGTCAGACCAGGTTGTCCAGACAGGCTAAGAAAGGTGCTTCACAGCCTCTAAACTGATACTGGATGTTTGGGCAACTGAATCCCACCCCTCCTGTCAGCTTGACTATGGTCCATGCAGCTTCAGTTGCACACTGAGCTCCACTGTTGGCACTGACTGGATCTGCCCCAACTCTGGAGGAGCTGGGACAGTTAGTATGGACATCTGCACTTGGGTGTCTGAACCCTGACCTGAACATTTCTGTGTCTGTCGGCCTGGTCGCTTCTGGAGTTTGTATGTCACATGCCAAGGTACAGAGGACATTGCTCAGGGCACAACTGGTGAGTGGTCATCTTGTACAAAAGCTGAATGGTCTGCTTTTACACAAGTCACAGAATGAGTTTCGCCCTTGCTGCTTGGTTCAAAAAGATCTCTTGTATAAATACAGGTGCTGTGATCAGATGGTCCCACAGCCTGCATGATGCCATGACCTTGCAGGCTTCCCCATCCCATCAGAGGATGCCTGGAGCTGGCTGCTGGAGCCAGACCTGTACATCCTGGCCCCAGATCATCAAGCTGATACACCCAACATCTGCTGCTGATCTCACAGATCGACAGAGGGCTTGTGCCAGGTGTGTCCGTGGCATCTGGGATAAAAATCAGAAATGGGCCATGTATTCTGTCACTAGAACAGAAACAACAATGGGAGCAGGATGGTGACCATTCTCCAAAATGCACGAAACACCCAGGCAGCTCCTCCAGCCTTGACTGCACCCTGTGGTCCTGGCAAAGCAATAATTTCTCAGCCCAGGCCCCAGCTCCCCTTTTTGTTCTGCCACCCTGAGGAGCCTGCAGCTTCAGAGCCTCATTTAATGTGAAAGGAGACAGAGTGCTGTCATCTCCTATTTTGGAAACCCAAATTCAAGGCTCTTTCCACAATGACTGGAAATACTGTGATTAATGCTTACCAGCTGATGAGACTAGATCAAGCCTGTCAGAAACTGTTAACATTTTTTTCTCACAGTCTGCAAGGAGATCTAGCTTCCAGATTTACATGTTTACTCATGAATGCTAAAGTATGAATGGTATTTTCATAAACTAACTCAGCACCAAATTTTGATCTGTTACAGTACTTAAAGGTTGCTTCTAACTCTACAAAGCCTGTTTTTTAACATTTTAACACAATTGTTGTGCTGCCTAGCATTCCCCAGACAGCTTCTCATGCATATTCAAATTGAACAAACAAAACTCTGCATCCTAATTTTGATGTTATTGTCCTGTGATTTCAATAGAAGTGAAGCTGGTGACTGAGTTCAGTGTTCTTACTACAGACAAAATAACTAAATCATGTGATTTCACCAAATCATCTGAATAAAAATAAAAGACTAACCACCCACACCACTCAACTAGCAACCTATCAAGATGCACTCCCATGTTTATTATTGAAATAAACCTGTGATTTAAATTCAGTGGCAAAATATTTGCAAACACTTACCCCATTACTGCCTGCTCATTTTTTATCATAAGATGAATCAGATGAAGCTCAAGGAATGGTGCAGTTCCATGATGTTTAGAGCCACACATATGCTGAGCATCACGTTCTCTAGTCCTTGCTGTGCCCTTGCATGGAACGGTGTGACTTCAGCTCTCAGCTGTTACAGATGGAGTGACAGACACAGATTTTACTACTGTCAAAACAGCCTTAGCACTGGGTAGTAGTTGGGTACTAAAATGCCATGAACTTACCTCTCCATCAGCCTGCCTGGTGTGGTGTTATATTGCAGGGAAGAGACCCTCACCGGCGTGTTTCTGGGAAGAACAGGGACATCACAACTGCAGTGCAGGGACTGAAGAACCAAATGGATCTGATTCATCATCCTGAAATATCCCATCTAAAACACACTGTCTTGAAGAGCCAGCACAGTTGCCCCTTTTCAGCTAAGGACAATGAGAAAAGTTGATGTGCATGAGAGAGGGCAATTGCCACTTGGCCAGGCTTGCTGGGAACATGAGAGGACATGTTGTGAGTGACTGTGAAAGCAAAGGAGCAGACCAGGTGGGAGTAGTGCAGGGTTTAGAAGGGTAATAGGGAGCAGGAGGATGAAAAGCAGTACAGAGAGAAACACTAAAGAAGAGAGAGGCAAAAGGGAAGGGGATGTGAGACCTTTTCCATTTTTATACCATTCTGTCTTCCCACAAAGTTCCATTTTCCAATTTCCTTTAAGTGACTTTAATTCAAGATGATGAAAGTCCCTTTAGGATTTGTAGCACTGCCAGTCACTGGCTAAAGACAAACCCAGCTGGAACAGTGATGGTGCACACATCTGTGTGTGTGTATGTCTGTATATGCACATGTTTCTGTGTGAATGCAGTCTGCCTGGCCTAATTAATTAAAAAAAAATGTAAGTATGTTCAGAAAGTTACAGCTGTAACTGAAGAATCTTTAATAAATAGATTTACTACTGGGTGTATGTATAAACCAACACATTTACATGTTTCTCCTTTGTGCTTCTGTACATAAAGCAAAATAATTTTTTTGTTTCTCTTAATGTTTATTTTCTCTACGGTGCTGAAAAGATCCATCTGCACAGTGCCACCCATTTCCAATCCAGAGGATGGCAACTGGGAAGCTATGAATTCAGCTCAGTAACGAGCTTCAATCTATTCACATTTCCCTACGAATTAACTTGTCATTACTTTACTTTTTTGACAACCAGCACAGAACTGACTCACTTAACTGGAAAAAATCCAACACAAAAAGCTATTGAATGTTTCTGAGAATTAATGGCTATATGTCTTATCCCTTTGGTTTCCAGCTGGCAAGTATTTCTAGTGAGTCCTACAGGAAAAGTCTCAATGAAACTGAATACATGAATTATTTTAAATGAAATAAAATCATTGTGTTATTCTCATTGATACACTGTTCTTCCTCTGAATACTTCTGATAGGTACCTGCAGGAAAATCAAGGAAAAGCAGGAAGACTGTGGCTAATGAATCAAGAGTGTTTGTGTACAGGACATGGTGAAAAAGTTCTATTCCATCCTAACATATTTCCTAATTCTTCAGGAACTTAAACATTTGTTTTAATTGCTATCAAGTCATCCAAGGCCAGGGATGGCATTATAAATCTCTACAGTAAATATCTCCACTTTAAAATCTCTGTGAGATAACAACTGACCTTTGGCTTCTGATCTTACACTTAAGCAGCTGAGAAAAGAGTTAATAACTTGTTTTTTAAAGATCTGTAAAATAAATGCAGAGGAACCTCTGTTCATTTATTTAATCAGTTACAAAAAAAGGTGTTGATGCTAAGTGTTCTGAAATGCATGGATGAAATGCTAAGTAAGGGCACAGGAGGTGCCCGGGGGCTGTTTGGCTCCAGGAGCTGCCACAAAAGCCTTTTCTCTCCTCTCCCTGAAGCAAAGGACCTGCCCAGCAGGCTCGTCCCAGCCAAGCCCAGCCTGCTGGCGGCAGCAGGAGAGCTCTGCTCTGCAAAGGGGGTGAGCTGCCCGTTCAGCTCTTGTCCCGGCTGTACCAACACCAGTTTCCTTTCAGGATGGATTTCAGGGATGTCCCAGCTTTCCTGATGCACAGCTACTCGTGGGCAATTCCAGTGAAGCTAAACACTGAGTGGAAACAAAAACCCTGCAGGAGAATTTGGAGGGGGGGGGGGGGGGCGGAGCTGGGGGGGAGAATGGGACAGTCCTGACAATCTTGCACAGAGAGTTTGGGGTATTTGTAGTCATTTGTGAAAAAGAGACTCTCATGAATTAACTTCCCTCACTTCAGACACAGAAGTAAAAAAACTTCAACTGACATCCATTGCCTACTTCTTCCCACAGCAGTGAACCTCATTCACCCCATTTTTGGAGGAGACAAGGAAAGGACTGTGAATCATCCAAAGGCCTTGGCTGGACTCCAGGAGGTTCCTGCCAGCCCATTTCTCCAGCTGGTCAAGGTCTTTCTGAACAGCAGCGCTGTCCTCCCACTGCTCCTTCCAGTTTGGTGTCTGTAATTGGTGAGGGTAAAGTAGAGCTTGGAGAGAACTTTTCAGATGTAATTTAGAAATAAAGACAGAGAAGGCACTGTCCTTTTAATGCATCTTGCTGCCCTGATGTCCTTAGAAAGAGTACTCTTGCAGATGAGCCTGGAAGTAGCTTTAAATGTTCCTGCTTTACGTGTGTTCCTGTGTCGTGTCCCGAAAAGCCTCCAGCTGCTGTTACACTGGGATACTGAGACATCCAGCCTCCCAGTGAGGGCTGTTATTGACTTGCTAGAAACAGGAAGCAATTTCAAAGCCCTTTTCCATGTGTCTATTGACTTTCACATCACTTCTGTAAAGGATTATTGGATCTTCAGATAGTGACTAATGATGTTATTACTAAAGAATTCATTAATCCTGAAAAATGTCTGCCATCCATGGAGCTGAGCAAATAAACTGAAAAGACATTGTAGGAAAAACAAGTGTAATGTTCTGTTGTGGTTTGACCTGGCAGGCAGCTAGATACCACCAGCCACTCACTGCAGCTCCCTGGCAGTGGGGGAGAGAATTGGACAGGTAAAGAGACTCACGGGTTGAGATAGAAACAATTTAATAATGGAAATACAATAAAATATAACAATAATAACAATGATGATACTAGAATATAAAACAAGTGATGTACAGTGCAACTGCTCACCAATGCCCATCCCATCCCTGGCCAGCAATCCTGGAGAAGACAAACCCAGAAAGTGCAATCCCAGAAGAGAGAGAGAGCAACTTCCAGGTTAACTCCCATCTACATATGGAACATGATGTTGTAGGATATGGAATATCCCGTTGTCCAGTTTGGATCTGTTGCTCTGGCTATGCTTCCTCCCAGCTTCTTGTGCACCTGCACACTATCACCATGTGGGAAGTTGAAAAGTCCTTGGTTTCTCAGCACCATCTAAAACCATCAGCATGTTATCAACATTCTTCTCATACCAAACACCATTCTAAATCCCAAACACAACGCTATTCAAGCTGCTAAGAAGAAAATTAGCTCTATCCCAGCTGGAACTGAGACATGTTGTTAATGAAATTCCAAGAAGACAGTTAAATGAGCACTGTGGCTTCAGCAGTGAGAATGGATTTTGCTTTCTTAACAGTCCTGAGAGATTAGCTCTGTGAATAGCAAGAGGAATTATTGGTATTAAAGTGTGCAAGAGACAAACACAAGTTTAAGTCCTTGTTTCTGGGTTTATTTCTGCAGAACTCTGGGCCTGATATATGAAGACACTGACAAACTTGGGGAAGTCCAGCAGAGGATGATCAGGGCTGGAGCACTTGATCTGTAAACAAAAGCTGAGGGGAGCTGGGCTTGTTCAGGCTGAAGGAAGGACATCTTCAGGGGGGTCTCAGAGCAGCCTGACCCTGTCTACCTGGAGGGTTCTGGAGGAGCTGGAGCCAGGCTTGTCACAACAGTGCACAGCAGGAGAATGAGGAGCAGGAGTCATAAATGGAAAGCAGAGATTCCAGCTGCATGCAAGGAAAGAAATGTCACCAAAGGCAGTCAGGCACTGAATGAGGCCGTCCAGAGAGCTCGTGCAGTCTCCATCCTTGCAGGTTTCAAGACTCAACTGGATAAAACTCTGATCTCACAGACCACCCTGCTTGGAGCAAGAAGTTGGCCTGGAGGTACTTGAGGTCCATCCCAAAGTGGATGATTCTGTGCTCCTAATTCCTTTGGCATGGTTGTTTGCTAGGACTTCTAAAGGAGATCACCACTGTAAAGATGAGTATGTTTTATCTTCACTGCTTTAAATATGTCTGTCTTTACAATGAAACAAGCCACCTTGCCAGTCCATAGTCATACATCCAGATGATAAAAACCTAAAGGTGACCATAAAACCACCAGGGAGAAAAGCAAGACATGTTACTTGCTGTGCAAGACTAAACCCTTTTGCAGCCTGTCCCCCAGCAAAAGGGTAGGTTTTTACATTAAGAGGTGCAATATTCTGGAAAAGGAATAATGACAGCAAACAACGTTTCCTAACTGCTGCAAGTGGAATGACAAATCCCACACAAGTCTGTCCAACCTCTGCTGTCAAAGCTCTCCCATTCATCCTAATCTATCCCAAAGATCACACTGCTCCCTCGCTGCGAGCGCCTCCCTTCACACAGGCACTCGTCCAGAACTATGTTGGGAACATCTTGCAGAAGCCCTGCATTTCGGAGCTAAAAAACCTGTGCTAAACCAGACAGATATTTTCAAGAGAACACATGCATGAAGTTTAAACTGCTCCATGCACAGCAGAAAATCTACATTCTCTGCAGGACTACCTCTTCTTTTGCAACAATATACACAGGCTGAAAAGCTTCAGACCATCAGAACAGTTCATGTTTCCTCTGCCTGCAGCAAGAGTGTGTTGCTCTCTGTAAGTAATGCAGGTTGTTAAGAAAAAAAAGCTTATTTATTTTTGCACAAATATGGTTATGAAAGGTATTAAAATAGCACAGTAATGAGCTTGAGCTGGCTATGTATATTACATTTTTGTGTTCGTTACAAAAACTAATGCCAGCTTAAATATATGCATACGCTTAAAATGTAGAACGCTTTTTGCAAAAGAAAAGTATATTGAAAAGAAGTTTAAAGAGAAAATGTTCTGTTATAAAACTACAGAAGAAAGTTGTAACTGAATCACTGGCTTATGTTGCTGAGACAAAGAACTACAGAAGCTAGTAAAAGGTGAACCTGGTTTTGCCTCAGAATTGGAAAGCTACCTACTCAAAGGAAGACCACCTCCATACTGGTATGGAGATGCAATGTGTTTCTGAAGGCAGAGTGGCTTGTGCAAAGGAACAGCTGTCCACAGAGTAAATGTAGTATGAGGTGCATTCATGAAGACAGGCTGAGAGAGGTGGGGCTGTTCAATCCAGGGAAGAGAAAGCTCCAGGGAGACCTTAGAGCACCTTCCAGTACCTAAACGGGCTACAGAAAAGCTGGGGAGGGACTGTTTACAAGGGCTTGTAGGAATAGTACAAGGGGTAATCACTTTAACCTGGAAGAGTGGAGACTTGGGTAAGACATTAGGAAGAAATTCTTTGGTGTGAGGCTGGTGAGACACTGGCACAGGTTGCCCAGGGAAGCTGTGGCTGCCCCATCCCTGGCAGTGTTGAAGGGCAGGTTGGATGGGGCTTGGAGCAACCTGGTCTAGTGGGAGGTGTCCCTGCCCGTGCAGGAGGGTTGGAACTGGGTCATCTTTGAGGTCCCTTCCAACCCAAACCAGTCTGTGATTGTATGAATGCAGGAGGACTTCGTTTTATCAAACTGATTTATACTGGGTTTGGAAGTGCTCAAAAACCATAAATCTGCTTGGGATCCTCTAGTTGCTTCTCTCTCATTCTCTCTCATTCTGCTAGTTTGTGGATAAGCAAAAAAAAAAAAAAAAATTCTGAAAGCAAAAGGAGATTATTTTATACAGAGTATTATGTTCAAACTACCAGACCAAAAATTAGAACCTAAATGGAAAAAGAACAGCAGATTCTGTTTTTGAGATGGAATGATCTTCTCATGACTGAACAATTTAATACGTATGACTTGCAGCTTCTCTGCTTGGGCTTGTCATCCTTTTAAATGCCATTAAACCTCACTGTCAAAATATCTATTAAGAAAGTGGCTGTTGTTGAGAAAGAGATAATAAAAATCAGGTAGATTAATGAACTGCATGGGAAACCTCCCTCCAGAAATAATGAAGCTCATAAACTGAGCTTTGCCATTTACATCCACATCCTAAATCAACCAAGCACTTTAATACACCCGGCTCTGACCAAGAGTGATTTACCAGCCACAAAAAGCATCAGGTAGGATGCAATATTAGGTCATATATAAATACAACACAAAGTTTCAAACATTTCTTCTTCACTGAGAAATATTCAGTTTCTAGGAAACAGGACACTGGACCTTTGGATTCCTAAAAATCCACAGAAATCCCTAATGAGGCCCACATTTGTACAAAGGATCATGTTCAGGTAACAAGTGGGGATGGGTTTTTGTGCATGGAAGGAATATACACTAGACTGTAGAGATGCAGTTATAGGTCATAAATAACCTTGTGGATCTCAAGTCACTCCAAAGCCTGTCAACAAAAATTCCTTCTGGGCTGCTAGAGCTTCCAAACCCACCTACTCAAGTGCCTAAAACTGACAGTTAAGCATCTGGACCCAACGTTATTGCAATATGAAAATAGTATCATCTGTGTCAATAAACATCCATTAATAACTCAGGCCATTGATTTCTACTATCATTTTAGAATGTAATTTTATTTCAGGTATTGGATTTTGGAGAAGGATTAAGAAGAAGATGGCATTTGAAATAATTATTTGAGATGGAAAACAATGAACAATTCTGTAGCTACTCACAATTTCAGTTATTTTAAACCAATTTACTTTGTTACATACAAATACCAAAAATACACTCTTAGAATTTTAATGTGGATGTGAATATACATATATTCAACAACTGGGTTTCATTTTCTGTATAATCAGTGATCTCTTGGTCAAACGAGAGACAATTTCGAATGTAATGAATTCTAAAAATTATCAAATTTGGGCCAAATAGAAGCATTTTTGGAATATACTTCACAGCAAAATCAAATCATTAAGGTAGCTGAAGTGATGAACTGTAACAATCTGTAACTATATGTTCTGCCATGGGAGGGACCCCGTGGGGAAGCAGGGCAGGACTGTGAGGAATCCTTCTCCCTGAGGAGGCAGGAGCAGCAGGAACCACCAGCCTGGGAACTGACTCTAAACCCCATCCCCCTGTGCCACTGGGGGGAAGGAGGGAGAGAAACCGGGAACAAAGTGATTTGGGCCCGGGAAGAAGGGAGGGGTGGGGTGAGGTATGTAAGTCCTGCTCTGTGTGGTGTCTGTGTCCTGTGGGCATTGGATTCGTGTGAAATTAAATTAGTATCTTTCCCCGAGTTGAGTCTGTTTTGCCCGGGACTGTGAATGGCGAAGGAGTGAACCCTCCTTGTTCTTGTCTGGACCCATGAGCTTCTAGTTGGGTTTGTCCTCCCAAACGGGGAGGGGGGGGGTAGTTGAGTGAGCGGCGCCGGGGCTGGTTCTTTGTTGTTGTGTTAGGCCAGGACCACTACACTCCTCTAGGTACTAGTGAACTATGGGCTGCTGAAATGGCTGAAATGGTGAGAACCTCAAGCAGTGCACTCAGAGCAGTGGAAGATTGGCATTCTCTTCAGCTGCCATCGGATCAGACCCTTAACCCAACGCCTCAGCTCCTGAGATCATTCCCAACTCCTCCGAGCGCGGTTCTCAGTCCTTGAGGACAGTATCTGCCAGAGGGCAGGTCCTTTCTCACTCGGGAGCTAATACCAGAGGTCACTCTGTGTTTACTGGATGCATCCTAAAACAAAAATTTCGGAGCTTCCAAACCCCCTTGCTTTCTAACACTCCTCACCGAAGTGGGAGGCTGGGTGCAGCTGGGTAAGGATTCCGAGATGAAGACCCAATCACGACAAACAAGCTGTTATTAGGCAGGCATTCTTTATTGCAGCGCTGGGCAGCACTGGGGATTCTCCACCATAAGTGCTCAGACGAGTTAGCAAAACACCCCAAGTGATATACACCAAAAACATGCATATTCAGTTTCATGTCAATGAGTCCCCAGAATTCTTTTGCATAGTCATTTTATTTCCTGGAATTGGCTGTCCTTGTAATTATGCATGCTCGAAGGTCTCCTGTGGGGTCTTTGTTGATTCTAGTCCTTTGTCATCTTTGTCCAGTCTCCCATCCTGGTCCTGTCTCCCGCTGGTAGGTTGCCCAGGTGGGTCAGAGTCCACATGAGTGTTGTCTGTAGGCACCACGGGGTCTTAGAAGACTTGATGTTATCACAACCTACAGGATGCTTGGCATAGTTGACTGATAGTTTCACAAAGCACCTTTTAAAAGCAACCCTCTTAGTATAGCAAATTAATTATTTTAGTATTAGGCTATATTTCTATTGAATTTACTAATGAATATCCTATAATGTATCAATCCCTTGCCTCAGCTACACAGCATTGCATGGGCTGAGCTCAGCCAGAGAGCACTCAAGGGGACTTTACCCCAGTGGTGATTTGACCCCATTTCTACATGCCTCATTCTACTAATTTGCTAAAGGAGAAGTGGTGGCATCTGTCCCTTAAGTAAATGGAAATGTTTAATGATGCATTTGAATAGGTTACACATTCCAAGCTGGATGAAGAGGCAAAAACTACAAAAGAGACCATAAAATAAAAACCTGCCAAAGTTCTGATTGCATCACTTAAAATGTTCTGGTTTTATAATGTTGAGAGAGGTTTTTCCAAGCTCTCAGAAAACAAGCAGCTCAGTAAAAGGGAGAACAGGAGCAAGCCTCTTAGAAGAAAGGCTCACCCATTTCTAATTTCAGGAATAAACTACAACTGAGGGGCATTCTGAGCCTGGGCTTTGCTCCTTTACAGTGCTCATGGCTCTGTCTGCCTGTCTTTTAATTGAACCCATCAGAACAAAGGGATAACATCAATCTTTAAATATCCACTTCTAAGTTTACCTTTGAAACTTATTTCCAATTTATGTCAATATATTTAAAAATCAATCCTGATTTCCCCAGTGCCATACAAAAGAAGAGAGCAAATTCTGCAGCATTTCCAAACAGAGTAAATTGATCCTTTACAGGGGAGCTAATAACACTTCTTCCACCTAATCTCTCTGTGGTTTCTTTATTCCTGGCCTGTCTCAAGAACCCCACCATTTCTCAACAAGATTGTATTTCCAACCTCTTTCTACAAACTGAACTAAATATTTTTCCACAGCTTAGGAGCAAAACGCTTGCAATAAGATAAGATCAGCTTTCCACAACAAGTCTCCAGGCAAACATGAGCTATCTGTGGAGGATTTATAAACCAATGTGAAAGTTATAAAAAACTTTATTCTGTTTGGACAACTAGTTTCATTTTTCCTGTATTCAGATTTAATCTTGCCCTTATTAAAAAGCCCATCTTTGCTATTCTCTCACTTGATGAACGGAGATAATCTGGCCTGATTTTCACATCAGATTGCAGCAATATCCATCTCGAAGGCCGTGCCCAGCCTGCAGCTGCTCAGCTTGATGCTGGCAGATGAATCCCCCATTCCTCAGCCAATGATGTTCTCTAGGCAGTCCCTGATTGGGGTGGCTGGTGCATGATGGAGGTGGTCGTCAGGCTGCTGCCCTCCACACCACAGCGTGGCCACCACTGCTGGCACAGATAAACTCTCTGTTGGCCCCTCTGCAGTGGACAGAAGCATGTAAACAAGACCCAGAGCCCAACTGTGAAACCAGCAGCAAGCCCATTGTGGCCTGACATGATTCCAGAGTCCAGAGCTATTTAAATATGTTCAAGTGATTTGATCACTCTGCTGCTGCCCAGACCTGTGACCATCAGGGGGATGGTTGTCCCTGCTGAGTCTGGCAGATGCGGCGGATCCGCTCCCTGGCAGGACGGCTGGCTGCGAGCGAGCTGCTGGCAGGAGCCAGCTTGGCTGCTCACCAAGCAGGTGCAAGATGTGAAGGGGATGGAAAAACAAGTGATGCTGCCTACAAAAATAACTGGGGCTTTAGTACATCTAGTGCAGGCTCGGGGGGGGGGGCGGGTGTGGGCCGGGATGGGGGTCACACATGGCACAGCAATGGTTTTAAGGCAGTAGTAGCAGTAGTAGTAGGTTTATGAGCATGTGCTTCCCAGACACATGCTGGGCAACAGGTCACTATAGGTCTGGGAACAGAGGAAACAGAAAAACAGAGAAATAATCCATTCTACATCTTCAGTTTGCAAGGGCAGATGCTGTAATGCAGACATAACATTAGGACTCTCTATTAATTTCCTTCAGATTATGGTGAAACATGAAGATAAGTCTTTATTTCATGGGAACCATGTCTGGCTGGACCTGTACGAGCTACCTGATGTGCTCACTGAAGAGTGCTGTGCTCCAGATTCATATCCCAGAGACTCGTGTTCAATTCCTGTGGCATGTGCATGCCAGAGGAGTGCTGTGCAGGGTCACCGAGAAAGGATGCTGAGGCTGCCAGAACAAAAGTGCAAGAAGAGTAACAGTTCTGCCAGTGTTTTCCCCATGTCCAAAGCCAATGCTGGTTAAACGATAGGAAACCAATGTGCAAAATAAACAAGGTCACTTGTAAGATAGTTCATTCTGCACCCACTTCCTGGAGGAGTTACGGACTCCTCACTGCTTCTATAGGGCAAGAAGGACTTTTGCTGCTTCAGTTTCACATGTCAAGCAAATGAAGGTGTGCTGGTTTGGTTTGGTTGGATTTTTGGTAGAGGGGGAAGGGCCCCAGGGTTGTCTCCGGTAAGAAGCTGAGAAGCTCCCCGGCTCCAAAACCAGCCCAGGAGCCGTTACAGGGACAATAGATGCGCCTCTGCCATTAACATACGAAAGAACTGAGAGAAGAGCTGAGCAGAGGGAGCACTTAATAGGTAGAAAAGAAAAAAGAAGAGCTGCGCTGGAGAGGTGAAAGGCAATGCTGGGGTGAAGATGTTTATGTGGTTTATGAGGAAGAAGGGCAAGAAGATTCCCAAGCAGAAGTTTCCCTGCATGGCGAGATGGCAGCTGTCCCCCTGCATCCATGGAGGAAGGTGGTGGAACATTCCCTGCAGGCACCAGGAGGGGTGGACTCGGATTAGCTGCCAGGGCACTCGGCTGATGCCGCTGTGGCAGAGCCCGGCGCCAGGGGAGGTGCCTGTTCCCGAAGCAGCCCCTGACTCTGTGGGCAGCCCGCGCTGGAGCAGCTCCTGAGGGACTGCACCTCGTGGGAAGGACTCATGGAGGAGAGGGTCGTGGAGGACTCTCTGCCATGGGAGGGACCCCGTGGGGAAGCAGGGCAGGACTGTGAGGAATCCTTCTCCCTGAGGAGGAAGGAGCAGCAGGAACCACCAGCTTGGGAACTGACTCTAAACCCCATCCCCCTGTGCCGCTGGGGGGAAGGAGGGAGAGAAACCGGGAACAAAGTGATTTGGGCCCGGGAAGAAGGGAGGGGTGGGGTGAGGTATGTAAGCCCTGCTCTGTGTGGTGTCTGTGTCCTGTGGGCACTGGATTCCTGTGAAATTAAATTAGTATCTTTCCCCAAGTTGAGTCTGTTTTGCCCGCGACCTTAATCGGTGAAGAACCCTCCTTGTCCTTGTGTGGACCCATGAGCTTCTAGTTGGGTTTGTCCTCCCAAACGGGGAGGGGGGGGTAGTTGAGTGAGCAGCTGCGGGGCTGGTTCTTTGTTGTCATGTTGGGCCTGAACCATGACAGCAGGTTAAGAAGGTGATGGGAGCAGGAGGGCAAGGAAATGGCCACCTAGTTCTTTGCTCTGGAAATCAGGGCTGGGTGTCCTCCCTGAGGTGCACAGACGGGTGCTCTTCTATCACGGGGTCAGACTGGAAATGTAAGTTGTCAAGGCTAGTATTTAGGCCACACAGCCTCAGAAATGGGGATTTATACATGAGGACCTGACTTCAGGTTTGAGGGCCAGAGGTGTTTGGCTACAGATACATCGTTGGCTGGGGAAGCTGGGGAAGGCAGAGGAAACAGGTCAAGTGATAATATCAAGAGAAATTCACTCTAGGCTCATCTCCTATTCTTCTCTGTTCAGAATCACAGGCATGCTTAACTGGATCTTTCCAGCCCAGAGCAACAAACCTAATTTATAATATACTTAATTGCTTTTTCTTTTCTTCTCCCCCAGCTGGCAGATGGACCTGTACAGTATCAGCAATGCTTTGTGTAGTGCTTGCAAGAAGAATAATAGAACCAACAAAATGATTTTATTTCCTGATCTGTGCACATTGCAAAGAAAGCCCAGTAAGCAGCATTTGGTCTTTATTTATTTTCATTCTTAGCTCTTGCTTGGGATCAGAAATGATTTCTGCTGTATTTTGTTTGCTTTTATTATATGGTGTTCTGAATTCTCTCTATTGTCACTAAGAATGGTTTTTGGAAACAGGCTGAGCTTGCTGAAGCTTTCCTATGGATGTGGAAAGGCAAAGGATGCTGTGGGACAGCACCCAGCAGTCTACCCATGGATAGGGGTAAAAGCAGATTACTGCTATCACGTGTATCAACCACTACAGACATACACCTGGGGTGGAGGGAATGAAGATTGCAGTTGGAATTGCCTGCCTTTAGAAGTAAGTTAGAGTCAACTCAAAGCAGAGACACCCTCAAATGTAGCCTCAAATTCAATAATAAAGTTCACAATCCAAACAACTGCAGAATCAGCACCAGTCTTTTCTGCCTTCTTGCAGTTTTCTGGGGTTACAGCAAACATTTCAGAGTCATGGTTGTGCCCAGCCTCTGGAATGAACCTGCCATCATACGGGATATATATTGTTTGGGATATATATTGTTGGGATATATATTGTTGTCCTGTCCCTCTGAAAAGGATATCTGATCCAGGAATATGAAGTAGAATTAAAATCAAGTTCTAAAAATTTCAGTGAATGCAAAATCTTAAGAGGTCATTCCAGTGACCTGCTAAGTGCTGGTGTGTTCCACTTGGGGAAGGAAAAGATGGGTGGAATTGACTTCAAGATTTTGGCATGAGCCATTTTTGAACTGACTCTACCAGTTTTCCTACAGGGAAGTCAAGCTAAATAATCTCTCTGACAGGAAAGTTTATTGCCCTCTAATTACTATTTAATGTTTTATATAAAAAATTTTTCCTGAAGTAATTTCAAGATTGCATTATTGTATCTATCTTAAACATGATGCTGTAGAAGGAAAATATTTTCTCCTGTATAACCCTAACAGTCTAAGGCTGCATGTGGAAAAGAAACACACCAATGTATGAGAAGTTTGCCTTCTCCTTGCGGAAGGGGACTCAAGAAAATTGCTATTTCCACTAGGGTGACTTTGATTTTAGCATTATTATCGTTTCCGCTGAGCGATCTGATGAGGAGACAGTCCCAGCAGGCAGCAGGGAGTGCCATGCTGCACGCCAGAGATGGCTGGAAGAGCATGGAATTAGTTCAGGTAGTGTTTATGCTAAATAACATTAATTTAAATACACTTTTAGTGTGGAAAAAACCCAGGCTGGGACCATTGCAGTCCTGGAGCAGTACAAGTGATGATGGCTGTGCTTTCAGAGCTGTAACTGAGTCAGCCAGGAGAGCCTAGGGCTGTGTTTTCAGTGTTCTCCCAAGAAAGAGCAGGGTCTTCTCTCTTCCCAGGCACTCAAATGATACTGGAGTGGCCCTAGAAACTTCAGTGGATCAGGAAATCAGCCCCACCAGGAGTTTCTGCCTCTCACATCTTAAAATCACCCACCTGCCTTTAGGGTTGTCAAGCATTTTACAAGCTCTGGGTTAGTGAATTGCAAATCTAGACTTTTCCTTAGTACATCCAGTTAATTATGCAAATCCCAAGGCTTTTCTAGGGCTCCATTCTCAATTAGGCAAACTGAAAGTGCCTGTGTGAGTGAGAAGAACCAGAGTTCCATTTGCACCATCAGAGATGGAAGCACCAGACCCAAAGTTCACACCCAGATCTGCTATTACGGAATGTCAGGGTGTTCATATGGGAGTGGATTATGGGTTTAACCATCTGGCACCTCCTGGCTGAAAATGTGCATTTTCTTTATCTGCATTGCTCTTACATTATCTGCAGGCAACAATTAATTTCTTGGTAAGTGTTTTCTCCCAAACTCAAGTAAACATAGACAGAAATTTTGCCCTGGAATCACAGAGGAGTTCTTGCTTCTCTCTTCTTCAGTGGTCAAGCCCTTTCCATTCAAGTTTGTGTTGGCTGAGCTTCCATGCACAGACAGAGAGGATACAGGGGAAAAAAAAATTAAAAATTCGATGCTTCTATTTTTTCTGGTGGAATTCTCCTGCTTTACTTAGTTGGGAACAAGGGTGATGCAAAAAAAAAGGAGTAAAGAGCAGCTGTGGGGGGCTGACAGCCCAGAGCCTCTGCCTCCCTGCAGGCAGAACTAGAAGAGCATCATGGATCTGTCTTCATTGCCACTTTGTACAGACTGGCAGGGGCTGCACCCTGTGACAACCCCTGGAGTTCCCCTGGTAAATCTGGAGCTGGCAACCTTCCCTTCCCAAGGCAGCAGTGAAGAGAGACTCAGGCTACTCTGAGCTCACAGACTCTCATGCATCCTTTGCAGTTCAGAGGCCGAATGGAGAGGAAGGTCTTTGACAGAACAAGTTCTTCAGTGGCAGGAGGACCTGGGGATGGCTCCCAACACTGTCAGGTTTGGAAGTCTCAGGGAAGGAGAACTTGAGGGCACAGCAGCAGTGGACATTGCAGCACTGTGATAGACCTACAGCTCCTCAGGAATGGGATCAGAGGTTAAGGATTTCTATAAAAAGACAAAAGCAAAGCAATCTAGTGAGTCAAAAAGTTAAAGTATTCAACTGTCAAATGCAAAGCTTGCAGTTGGAGAAAATATTAGTGCAAGAGGTTTTGTGTGCATGGATCCTAGTACTGCCATTTCTTCCCCACAGGATGGTTTACGGTTTTCTTGGCATCTTGTCTTAGGTTTATCTCAGATCACATTTTTCTTGTGCTAATAAATTCTATTTCTTTCTACTGGAAATGTTAAGTGTTTTCCACTCTGCTACAGAAAGGTGGTGCCATGGACTTAAATCCACCTCTCTCTGATAGTTAACTATTAATAACAACAACAACAACAATAATAACAATAACAATAATAATAGTTGTTATTAAATAATGGTAATTCCTACCATGTTTATCTAATCAAATCATCCCAGTCATTTCTTTTCCACCCTTCTGAAACACAGTGCTCCTCTGCAATGCTCAGCAGTTCAGCCTCCCATGAGCACCAGTGTGGATACAGGTACCTCCTACTGCTCAAGGCATTTGTCTCACAAAGCCTTTCACAGCAGGAGAAATGTCAGTTCTTCTGATGTTTGTCTCCCCCATGAAAGCTCCTCTGCAGCAGGGAAGGTCATATGAAGGGCAGATTTTCTGCACCTCATTACCTAAAACTTCATAGTGCTACTGAATATTCATATTTGCATGTCTGTCTGTATGATGTGCTGAGCATATTGGCTGGGATCCATCTCATCAATTCACTCTCAGCTACCCCAAAAATGAGAAAATTGAAGCAGGTTGCTAACCAAGGCTCTTATTTTAAACTGCGTTTCAGAACAGTCAGTTAACAATTCACTTCCAGTGCAATGAGCACTGGCTTCATAAAATAAGCCCTATGTTACACAATTCCATATTTATGACTCTATGCAGCAAAAAGAAATCTTGAGTAATGTTTTGAAATAAGTCAGAAGAGGGAATACAAATATTGGGGAGAAGGTAAGTACACACCACAGAAAGAATGGCAACTCCACCCTGTCCTCATGGCAAAAACATGAGGGAAAAACCCACTGAACTATTAACAAAACTGCCATATGGATGTAGGCAGAGTGAGGAGGCAAATGTCATCACATCTTCTGTAAAGCACTCAACATGAATTGACAAACAAGATGTTCCATTTCACCACTATATTCAGAAGATTATTGTTAAAAAATTAATTGAAAATGACAAAACCTATTACCAAAAATTACTTGAAGACTTTTTTTCCCCTAGCTCCATATTCTGTCTCCCAGGAGGATTCAAGTTCTAGATAATCCTTGGCAGCATGGTAATTTTTTGTCACCCTCTTCATTTGGAGGTGATTATTTGGGGCACCATAATTAGAGGTTTTGCATAGCAACATCAGCAATACACTACTGAAAATTTAAACTGGGAAATTTCAGGGGAAAGGAGTGCTTGCTGAAAGTGTGCTCAGTTCAGCCACTGAAAAGATTTCCAAATTGACTTTTTCTCTATTTCATCTGTAACAAGAGGGAAAAGACCTGCCATGGTTGTATGTTCAGAAGGTCCAAATGCAGAAATGCACAAATAAGAAAGGAAAACAAAAGAAAAACTAAGTGAGTAAATGGCTCATGACCAAGTCTTAGACAAAGGCTATAGCAAAAATTAATGAGCAGGCTGGCAGCAAAGGCAGTTACCAGATCTAATCTGCTCAGGATTTTTATATACTACATGCTGTGCAAAACGTGCCTGTAGGAGTTGTCTCTCTCACCTTTGTTTGGTGTGTTCCACTGATGCTGTTGAACATTACATGTCATTGTCTGGAGGAAAGACTAGATAAAGGCTTCTTGTTTTCACCACCCATCTGTGTAGTGCCTTGGGTCATGGACACAGCCAGTCACAGCTCCTGGGCTCTCCTGCACAGCTAATGGGAAATGACTTCCCAAACAAAGCTGCAGAAACCTTCTCATGTTCCCAGAAATGTGCATTGAGTTTATAATTTCCTAGAGGGTCAGAATCAACATCTAGCAGGGTATGCAGGTGGAGAGCATCTGGGAAACATGCAGTAAAGCTGAGATCCCTCTCCTTCCCTTCAGCTATTTGAAGAGCTGTAGGCTGGCCCTTACCAATCACCTTGAGGTATCTCAGCCATCCTGAGGCTGCAGAGAGCTGAGCTGAGTTCCCTCTGCACTGAACATACAGGGAGCATGGCCAAAGAGTGGGTAGGCAGTATTCCACCTGTGCTGCAAACAGGGCCAGAACAGAACTGCTTTGTTAATGTGGAGGTTTAATTCTCTTCTGTAGAGAATGATTTTAGGTATTAGTTATTTCCCTAGTACACAATGTTCATTAATACTGAATTGAACAGAGATTTTAGTTTAACTGTATTTTCCAGCTCACACCTTGTAACTCAATCAGTATCCCCTTACAATGCTCCCTAGCACGATGCAGGTACCAAACCTCTCACCTTGCTTCCCAGAGAGCTGGATCTGAGCTGCAGCCAAGGATGCCCAGTACTTGCAGCAGCAGCAACTGCTTCATGAGTTCAGAAATGTATTTCAAACCAGATGGTTCTGTGTGGTCAGCTCATCAGATGTGTTGAATTAGGTCAATATGGATTGTAGGAAGTACCTGGAAATTTAGATATGACTTGTTTACCCTGATTTGTACAGAGAATTAGGAAGGGGAAATTGCCAATTGAAGGTATTTATTCTATCATTAACAGAAAGAATAAAGCTTATTTTCCTGTGGACTTGTCCAGAAAAGAAACCTAATGGAGTCCTTCGCTCTGGTGATCATTAAATCTGCCTGGCTGGCCAGCTCCACGACTGAACAACAGACAGAACATGGAAATGCCTGGAGACAAACCGACTTGCACATGTCTTGCTTTAACTACTGTACATCCAAACAAACAATATTCCAGAAAGCTGACAATCCACAACAATACACCCAAGGAGAAGGGCATAGAGACATCTGTGTCGAGCTAGAGGCTGTCAGCTTAAAAATGGGACCTTCCATGATCTGTGTTGCTCTGTAGATGGTCTGGGGTCTACTCCTAAATCCAGAGAAGGCCATAAAATATTCCCATTGACTAGAGTAGGTGGAAGGAAAGGAGGGAAGGGAGAGAAGGGAAGGAAGGAAAGGAAGGAAAGGAAGGAAAGGAAGGAAAGGAAGGAAGGAATCAGGATTTCCCTTCTGCCTATTCTGTAAAGCCTACTTTAATGTCATCCTAAAGAGAATAAGTCCTTTTCATTTTATTAAGGAAGTATATCAAAGTAATAATGAGTAGTTTGATCCCAGTATGAGAGAATATTTTGTCTCTTTTTTTTTTGTTGTTAAATTAAACAAACCCTTTCAGTTAATAACAACCCTATCTTCAAAGTAAGAAACTAGAAATTCTCTGTGTGACCATTCTGTACAACAGCAATAAGTTTGTTTTTATGTCTGCAGGGACAGTAATTTGGAGACTTTCATCAACTACCATTTATCTCTTTTTTTTGAGGATGCAAGTAAGTAATTATCAGTGACGTTCAATGATCAAGGCACTGCATACATTTCCGGTAGAAATTAATCCTGACTAATTAATCCAAATAAATGTGTGGTTTAAAATAACCATCAATGCCAGTAGCTCTTTTTCAATCATTTGCTTTTGTATTAGGTTTTCATCTATCCCTCCTGCTTGCTATTTGATATTGCCCCCAAAAGGGCCATTTTTACCTGGAAATTTCATGATGTTTTGTAAATACAGCCTCAGGTACAAAGAGACAAAAGCAAATGTTCTATTGCTGTAGCTGAGCACCATTTCCTGAGGGCAGTGAACCAATGCCAATGATCTTTCGGGAGCTGGTGGAGATAAGGAATGAGTTTAGGGGGTGCAGTGGATGGAACTGAGTTTCTACAGGTCTCTGCCACAGCTGTAATTAAGTTCTCCCCAACCGAAGGAAAGTGCAGAAAAGGGAGGAAAGATGGGTTCTGTACAGTCGGTTTACACTGGGTTTTCATTAACTTGTTCATAAAGCTTTTGGCTGTTTTATTTTGCACAGATTTTTTGCCATTCCCTATATTCCTTTTGTAGTCTTAATTCCCCAGACTCCCCTGAGACATACACATAAGGCTGGAAGAACCTCAAGTGTACGCTCAGAATCAGTGATTTTGATGTTAATGTTAAATCTAGTGCTTCAGTGGCAGGGTTGGTCAGGGCTCTGCTGTGCCCCCTGTGACCCCTCGAGCTCAGACCTTGGGACCCCCCACTGTGCTCTGGGCCAGGAGCCACCAACCTATTGGATAAATGCTCCATTGAGAGACAAGTTTAAATAAAACCAACCAACCAAAAAAACCCAAGCACAACCTAAAGGTTCTTTAAACGCTAAGGGTGTGAGTAGTGATGTCAAAGTCCCCTGGTTTCCCAGCCCCCTCCTGCTGAGAGCCAAGTGCCCCACGTGCTGGCAGGGGCACACGAGTTGTCTGGCACACTGAGAAACCTGCAGGGCCCATACAGAAAACTGGCAAAGCACTACCCCAAGTTGTTGTGTCTCCAAGTGGATACGCAGAAGTACAGTCCTTCCAACTGCTGCTTCTGATGCAAAGCAGTAAGTCCTCAAGTATGAGCTGGTGTCAGGAAGAGCCTGTGAATAGTGCCCAGCATCTGACCCTCTCCCCTTCCCACCTCCCCAGCAGGCAGAGAGCCCTCCATACATGTGGAGAGCTGTGAGCAGGCTGCTCAACACCTGCAGAACAAGGTTTGTGTCCACGTTGGAAGCAGAGTTATCCCACACTCCATCCCCAGCCCTCCCTGAGCTGTTCAAGGGGGCCTGGCTCCATAGGTGGGAACGAAGGATTCACTGATGGTTCCCAGTACTCTGCCCTCAAACAAGTAGTGGGTCTTTTTCATCTGCTTCTTTTTTTCTTCCCCCTGAATGCTAGCAAACTTTTGTTGTTATTGTTATGGATTTGTAACAAATACGTATTTGGTTTGGGAAAAAAAAATGAAAGTCTAATTACAAAATAAATATGTAATAAGTTATTCCATTTAATATCTTTCTCTTCCCTGGACTCGATCTAAAATGCTCAGGAAAATCTCAGGTTGTTTGCAGTACAACTTTGCTCTAGATGACAAGCATGGAAAAGAATGCAGCCTCAGGACCCAATCCTGCAAATTCCTGTCCCTGCTTGTACAAAACTCACAAGCTAACAAAACACAGCTGAGTTTCCATGTTAAGATGTTTCAGCATCTTCTCGGGGGAAACAGAGGGATGCATTGATTGCAAATAGTCATTTCTGAAGTCCAAACCATTTCTGAAAAACTAACAGACTTAAATAAGTTTGAGTTATCATAGGTGAGACTCTGATCATAACTAATCCAGGGCAAGTCTGGGATATTACCACTGGATTCCAGGGCAGTATTGGAGAGTGGTGCATGGTGACAGCCTTAAATCCCGAGCTGTAAATCCCTGCTTGTGTTCAAGAAATGTTTAGATTTTAGCAGTGAGAAGTCACAGTCTGTCTGCCATTGGTTTTCCTTTAAGGTAATAGTGATTTTTTTTTCATTAAAGAATTCATAGAATATTTTGGCATTTAGATCTCTTCCCCCTCTTCCTCAGGGGAAGTTACAGTAACACAAGTTAGAAAAATATCTACTAGTTAGAAAAATACTAGTTAGAAATGAGCTTCCTGAAGGGGAGATTTCTTTTTTTTTTTTTAACTTTGAATCATTTCAGTGCTTATTACTCCAGAAATGTAAGATGTCATTGCTGAGCTGAACAAGTTCACCTGTCACATGCAAACCCCTGTGTCTGGCAGGAGCTAGATGAGGCTGGGCACTGGCTGGCTCTGCAGCACCTTAAATGCCCAGAGGAGAGCCCAATGAGGCTGAAAAAAACATCTAATCTGTGCTGTGAGCTTCCCAGCTCAGCTGAAACAGCAAATAAGTCTGAAAATCTCTCACCTGCTCAAAAGCTCAATATTTCTATTCTTGAGAAGTGCTTGCCATTCCTGCAGAATATTTACTACAGGACAAATAGTTGTAGCTTCCACAACAGAACATTGGTAACAGACATAATTAATTTGTTGTAATTTATTTCAGATAACTGAAGTCACAAGGTTATAGGGTTTGGGTTTTTTTTACTTATCCTCTGATACTTGTTTCATTTCCTTGTTACAAAGAGGCTGCCTACAGAATGGGAAGGTGCAAAGACAGCTATAAATGACAGTCATGGGGAGACAATTAAAAGGAGTTGGGAATCCACAACAGGATTTACATTATGTATAGTTATTTTTCGCCTGGTTTGTACCCTGTACATGTATATATATTTCCAAGCTGTGTGTGCATAGTTTCCAATATTAATAGAGTATACATTTCATTTCTTCACTTTGGAGACTCCCACAAGAAATGTGGCTGTACAGTAGCTGTGAAACAGACCCTGCTTTGCCTGCTGTGACTCAGAGAGTTCTGGGACAGTCTGGCAAACACAAATCACAGCACGGAACCTAGTCAACAGGATCAAGTACCTGAATGCTGCAGACCTCAAATAATTACACCATTTTACCACATCCTATTTATATATCCATCGTGCTGTGAGTGATACAGCAGTAGTCAAAACATGAGAGCTCAGCTGGAGTCTCATAATTAAGTTTAGATAAATTTTCCCAATTGTTTGTTATGCAGAAATCTATTTCCTATGATATTTGGGTTACAAAGACATTACTGGCACTTAGGAGATGAGGAGATGAACCAGTTGACAATTAGTGAAGCAATTCTTGCCACTTGCAGTCCCCAAGGCATCAGCTTTTCCTTCTGACTGCTGCCTTCTCTTTTGAGAATAAAAGATGGTTTGAGCTGCTATTTATCTATCACCTTCCAAGATTTTTAGGGACTATCTTCATGCAAGCTTCCATGCATGGACATCTCAGACTTTCTTCCCTGAGTTATAAATACATGAGCACAGCCCATTCATGCCAGCAGAGCACAGGCTTCTGGATCACAAACAGAAAGCAGGGTTTCAGAGCTCTTTTTGGAGACTCTGGCCCGAATGCAGACACTTTCCATCCGCAGGAGCTCTGTGAGCTACCGTGACCACTGCAGGGTCTGAGCTCTAGAGAGCACAGAGGGCTCGGTGTCACAGAGCCTGCAGCAGCTGGATTGAGGGGTCACAGCCCTTCCTTCCCCTCCTGTCTGCAGGGAGCTGGGACCTGCAGCCTCAGAGCAGATCCTCTTGATTCCGTTATGTTCCCTTGAACTTAGATGCCTCGGTAGTCATACCACTGAACTTAGGGACTTATAAGGTGCTCTCAATGTGCCCCTCTGCGCTGCCCCCAGCCCTGACAGCATCTCTCAAGTGGTGACACAGCCCAGGCCCTGCAGAGCCCAGCAGAGTCCCTGCCTCTGGAGCTCCCTGGCCAGGAAGAGCGGTGAGCCTCATGAACTGTAGGCTTTTCCTTTGAGCAGAGCTCGGGGAAGAGAGCTGGCCCTTGTTTGCATGGATGTGAACTGATAGCAAATTAATTGCAAAATGCAAAGCTGGCAAGGAAGACTGGTGTTGGAGCAATTATTGTGCTAAATTGTTTTGGAGGCTTTGGGAAGTGTGTGAAAAGCAGTAACGTCAAGGAGCAAGCATGTGTTGGCTGTCGAGGTAGCTCGTCTGTGACTGTGCATATCTCTGCACAGCTGACATGATAAAATAACACAGAGCTTTGAGAGATCAGCCAACCTTTATAGAACAAGGCTTCTGTGGGTAATTTATCAAAACAAAGCCATCTTCCTGGCACAAGTTTGCTTTATCAATTTTGTTTCAGCTAGCTAAATAAACACATTACAAATATTCCATTATCTTTTTCTGTCTGTACCAGCATCACAGGATTTTCAGTACCACGGTAAACATTTATAAAAGCTGATCTTTACATTAGCTTATTATCATCAGCTTTTAATAAAACAGATCACTGTGGACCAGTGGGAATACAAGGGACCTACACAATCAGGCAGACAAGTCAATTTTTTGCAGTAGCTGCCCTTATTATGTTCTTGTTTCATAATAGATCTGAAATTATTTATCCTTCAATAAAACAAAGTTGATCTAGTTTACATAACCATGGGAAAGTTCCACACAGACACATGTTGCTGAACAGGTAACTTGGGGTACATCTACATCCAACTTCTGGTACCTTTCTGTGTGCCCATCCCAGCAGCTCACTTCATAATCATCTGGGGAGGGTTGCACTGAATTCAGAGGCCTGAGATGAGGCAGACATACCCCTGTCCTCCAGCCTGTCTCATCACACCCTGTGTCTGGGTATCCAGCAGGAGCTGATACCAGCCTGCCTCTCCCTTGTGCAGCACAGAGAGTTGGATAACAAATGGTTTCCAAACTTCACACTGCAAGTTGTCTGAGGAAGTCATAGCCCATGGGATCCTCTAGTGCCAAAAACTTCTCAGCAAGAAGGGGCAAGTTAATGTTATAATAATTGTTATTAACAAGACTTAAGCCATTCTAAATCTACCCAGCAATGGGTTTGCACTTCAACAGGCCCTTTCCGTATAAAGACTAATCTCTTAACACATGGCATGGGAAATCACAAGCTGATACTTCAAATAACTAACAAACTAAAATTTATATTTCACATTCACTGGTTCACCTACTCTCAGTAGGTCTTAAGTAAGATTGAGCAGCATAGTAGAGAAAACTTCTCCCTGACTACATTTGACATGCTCAGTAAGATGACAATAACACAGCATTTGATTCTGTCCTGGGAATGGAATGGTCTACATTAGTTTTTCCTAACCTCTTTTGAACCTGACCTTGTGTTACAGTGGAGCCTACACTGGGAAACTCTCCCCATTCATTTGCTCCCAACAAAGAGCAGATATTGTGGAAGTGGAGCAGGTTCCCACTGCCAGACTGAAATCCACAACGACAGATCACTTCGATCTTCATAAATTCATGTCTCCAACTGAAAGGGTTGGTGTCCCTCAGAAATTCACTGTGATTAAATAGGGTTTCACTACTGACATGATAAGTATGTAGCTTACTGTGTAATCAGAGCTGTTTCACAATTCTCTGGCTACCCTGCAGACAACTTTAAAACAGCAGGAAGACCTTAGAGCACCTTCCAGTGCCTGAAGGGGCTACAGGAAAGCTGGGGAGGGACTGTTTACAAGGGCTTGTAGGGATAGTACAAGGGGGGATGGATTAAAACTGGAAGAGGGGAGATTTGGGTCAGACATTAGGAAGAAATTCTTTGCTGTGAGGGTGGTGAGACACTGGCACAGGTTGCCCAGGGAAGCTGTGGAAGCCCCATCCCTGGAAGTGTTCAAGGGCAGGTTGGATGGGGTTTGGAGCAACCTGGTCTAGTGGGACATGTCCTTGCCTATGGCAGGGAGGTTGGATCTAGATGATCTCTAAGGTGTCTTCCAACCCAAACCAGCCTGGGATTCTATGATACACACTGATCAACAGAAACCCAGTGGTGCGTGTACCACTTACCATCAGATTTCAGTTCTGCTGTGCTACTACCAAATGGCTAAAAGACAAATATAAAAATACATTTATCCTTTCCTTGCCATCCCTTGCAGCCCAAGAAGATGCTAAAAACTGCCTTTGTTTCTCTGGGGAGAAGATGACAGTCGCTGATGCTGTGATAGCTTCATCTATTTCTGCTGATGTACTATTCAGTGCTACAATTTGGTTCTACTAATTGATTCCTCCTACAAAAAAAAAACAGCTGATGAACACCCATTTTAAAAAGTATTCCTAAATAGTGTTGATCTGCCACTCTTTTAAGGCTGCAGTTACTTCTGATTACTTAGAATAACAATAAGCATCTTAGTCACTCAGGCCTTAGGTAATGCTGCATATTCTTTCACTATTCCATATTGTAACCATAAGTATCTGAGGAAAAATTAATTTGTTATTCAATTTTTGGGCTCTCTCTGTATTTCTCAGTCCTTCTGCTTTTCCATGCAATGGTAGAAGATAGCTAGTACTGGCCTTGGCTGGACATGGTTTTGTGTGATGTCTAGTCCTTCACCCTAATTCTGGCTGCTGTAAATATGAAATAAAGACAATTGTTTATATATGAGAGTTTCACCATAAGATTTACTTGCCAATTAAAAAAGGAACTGCTTTTCTGAAAAGTTGGAGTTGTTCAGTAGTAAAATTGTAAAAAGGAAAGGGTAACAGCTAAAACTGCATTTTAACAACAAGGTACATACTATTGTCACACCATGTATGGAAGCCGAGGGACGCAGTGCTGTGTGAGGGAGCAACATTCCAAAGAAGTCCTAAACCATGTGGAAAATGCTGTGGAAATAAATGTTTTGATTGCAAAGGAAACAAGATGTGAGCAAAGCTGAAGTAGCACCTTAGGTGCCTTCACAGGAGGACGTCCATGTCTGTGGGGAGACGAGGGGCCCTGTTTCCTGCCCAGTGGTAACTTGTGCCTAGGTGAGTAGTTGTAAGCTGGTGAACTAAACTGCCTGTGGAAAGTGTCTGTGAAAATTCCAGGGGTCAGGAGATGCAGAAAGATGCTTGTAGAAATGAGGAAAGGGTGAAGAGCTGTAACCTTTGTTCTAGCAGAGGATTCAGTGGTTGATACCTCCAACTGGAGGGTGGTTCTTCACTGTCTCCCTCCTGCATTTTGCTCTTTCTTCTGCCTCTGCAGTCTTTGGATGGTGTATCCACTACCTGTTTTATATTTGCAAGTTAGCTGATCTTACCTTACAAATCAACTTTGCAAAGTAAAAACAAAAGCAAATCCTTACATCAAAGAGTAAAGCGTGTGTGTGTGTATGTCAGGAAGGCAGGAATAATATGCTATTTTTCATAAATGTTTCCGATCCCTTCATAAAGATATGAGGTTAAGAAGTAACTGGGTAGAATAAGATTAGCTTTCATCTCCTGGCCAAATTCCATCTTAGGTAATTACATTCTTCCTGACTAAATATCTTTATAGTTTCAATTGGGTACAGTCTATTTCCTATCTGAAATTGCTTTGCCATACATCATGCCATACATCCCTGTGTACTCTCCCAGAAATGGGTGTGCTCTGCCAACAGATGAAAAGATCACTGTGTCCTCACTGGTGGGGAGTTACACAGCAAAGTCAACAAGATGTTCTTAAATTCCTTTTGGAAAGAGTACTATACAGCCACAAATCTGTTTATCATTAGTACTGAGCAGAGGCAATACATGGTGGGGATCTCTTTGAGGAAACAGAAGAGAGTTTGGTACTAAGCCAGTGACCTCTGCCTCTTTCACCTTTGGGTCAGGGAGGGAGAGGGCATCAAGAGGGATCTGACACTGGGAATTACAGGGATACACTTGGCTGATAGCTGGATGTGGGGAAATATGTTGCTAGGAAGTTGCTATAGTTTCAGCAGTAGATGTATCTATCATTTAAATTCCTTGGAAAAGGGATCTGTGCCGGTGACCTGATAACTCTGGTGTGCACAGCTGAATACTGAGCCAGTTGCCAGTCAATAAGGACAAGCTTGGGTAGTTAGAGGTAAATATAGCCCAAAAAACCCCAGGATATGTGTAATTTAACTAATCTCACTTGACTTGATGTTTCTCAAATAGCTTTGAGAATAGCTGTGGGAAGAGATGTTTGCATCAGGAGCGTGACTTAGCCCACTAATTGTCTCAGCAGACTGGGCAACAACTCTACAACACATTGTGGCTTGTACAGAGTAGAAACGTTGGGTCTTTGGAGATACATCCCTATATATGGAGATATATATGTATGGAGATACATCCATGTATATTTGGAGATACATCCATGTATATTTGGAGATACATCCCTGCCTCCAAACATTGGATTGGAGACAGCTCTCTGGGCCCAAGGCTGCTGGGCAGGGTCTGGGTTACAGTGCCCTTTGGCAGTGCTCCCTGGCACAGGACATGCCCAGAGCTGAACCCAGACAAGGACCACAGGCCCAAGTCGTGCTGGGACGTGCTAACTGCCCAGTGGCACCAACAGCCACGTGCTGCTGGCTCAGCCCAAGCTCTGCTCCGGGCTGGTTCCCTGGCAGAGCTCCAGCCTCCTGCTTCCCACAGCCAGGGTGAGGGGAGGCCTGGCTTCCCTTCCAGACACCAGTGAAGGACTGAGAGGTGGGGCTCCCTGAAAGGCACGGTGTGCAGGGGTTGTCACCCTGATGAGCTGCAGCAGGTGCTGGAAGGCAGCATGAGGGCACGAGAGCCTACCTGCAAACAGGACAAGGAGGGGCACAAGCCCCTAGGGGGGACTTTTGCTGCCCTGCAGTGACCCACTCCCTGGCCAGGTCTGGACCTGTGCCAGCCCCCTTGCTCACAGTCTTCACCTGGGTCCCTCCAGCACCATATGGACCAGAGCACACCAGACCTCCCTCCTCCAGATGTCCTCCAGCCCTGTCTCCATATGCTTTGGACACAGCATGGCATCACACCACACTGCAGGTGTGCAGCTCTGCCCCCACAGTTCCTGCCATGAAAACACCACTCAGGTGAGCCACAGTCTGAGCATGACATGATTCATGACCTTCTCAAGCACAAAAATCAATAGGAAATCAATTCTTATTCCCAGTAATCAGTACCCCTGCGAAGATCCAGGGCTGTAAGTGCAATGCTGTATATAGTATAATTTACTGTATGCAGCTGTTTTCTATATAAAAAGTAATCTGATTATAATATCCATATAGCAATGCTAGGGCAAAGTTCTGCACAGAGAACTATACATAGGAAAATAAAGGAGGGAGACCAAGAACTGTGCAAGCACACGTGACGCAACCCAGTTGTTTCCAGCCTCAGGATTAATCACCTCATACAGCCTCTGACTCCAGGTTCTGGAGTTGCAGATGAGATGATCAAGTCTCAAGAGCCCCAAGGTCTCTTTGGTGCTGCGTTTTGCTTGTGGTGTGCAATCACAGAGCAACAATCCTCCTGCCCACTTCCCAGGTGACTGCAAAGCTCAGCTGAATTTACAAGCAGCCAACAAAGCAGCATGATTCAGTGGCTGCTGCTTTCTAGTTTGTTTTTTTCTACAAAGAGCAATGCTCTGTATAGTATAATTTTAAACTACAATTATAAGTTAAAATCAAGCATTGTGGTTTTGCACTATGCTGTAGTCTTGGTCCAAGCTCCTACTATTGGTCTTCTTTTCCCCTTCTTATGCTTATGAATAAACTGAACTGAGAACAGACTTTCAAGATGTATTTTATGCCATTGTCCATTTAGTGTGACAGTTCTTGCAGGTCATTTGAAATTAATTCTTCTTCTTGTCACCAAATCACACAATATACTTGTTTTTTAAAAACCATCCTGCTTTAAGTGGTTGCAGAGTAAACTGGGCCTCTCATCAGTATATCCTGGATAATGACACAAAGCTTTAAATATCCAGGGAAGAAGCATTGTTATTAATCAACTATTCATGTTGCACATGACAATAAAGTATCTGCTTGGTAAGAAATACATGACTTTAGGTATATCCTTTATTTCAGTTGTAGCATCAAGCCAAGCATAATTTATGACTATTAAATTTATTGAAAGGATCCCACAGAAGTCCTGACCCCTCAACAGTGTCTCAGTGGCAAAAAGAAATATTCAATTCCTTCTTCTCTGTCCAGGCCATCCTTTCAGCATTTCTCATTTTTGTGATAAAAGCAGCTGTTCCCAAATCCATTGGCAGCTCAAGCAGCAATCTGTGCACTTAGGGTGAGCCCTTCATACAGGGGGTGGCCCTACCCACATGGCAGAGCATCCACCCTGGGCCCCTCTGTGCAGAGGGCCTGAAAACATTGCTGTGGCTTTCTGTGATATTTGAATTCCAAGCACCTGAAAAACCCCGAGGGTGTTGTCCCTAGCCTGGGAAAGGGGAGCACTTCATGGCATGGCTCTGAGGTGGCACATGGAGCAAGGCACAGCCTGACAGAGGCTGGGGGTGCAGGAAGAGACAAGGGCTGCCAGGACAGGAGGGGAGGATCATGTGTGGCCTCAGTGACTGGGAACTGTCCCCACACCATCCCCAGCTTTGTCTCCCGTGGTGTTAGGGAATGTAGGAACTTGCACAGAACAGTCAGGTGGTGTAGGGAATCAGGGGATCTGGCAGGGTGCTGGAGAGTTATTTGGCAGGGACTATGCATCCAGTATTTCTCTTTCCTTAGCTGGCAGATCACAAGGCAGCAAAGTAATGCCCTAATGACAAGATGAAACCCTAATGACAAAAATTAGTGTCTTTCCAGAGACCTCAGTAAAGTTGGACCAGTCTAAATCAGTGCAGTACAGCAGCACCTTAAAGATACTCACAGATATTTCATGACTTGACCTTCTAGGATATTCAGAGCAGACTATGACCTAAATATTTTCAGAATACAGAAAGCATCATGGGAATGTGGAAAAAGGAACTCCCATTGCACTTGGCTGGGAATGGCCATCTTGCTGCTCATGTGCTTGGTGAAGGGGAGGAGCAGAGGTTTGTGAGCACCATCTCATGTAGGTGTGCTCCAGGTGGCAGGCCCAGCTGCAAGGAGAGAACATCTCACTAGAGAAAAAAATGCTTCTATACCAATTATTTTAAATCTCATTGCTTTTTAAGTGTGTCTGAAGTTGCAAATCACATGCAGACGTCAAGTGCCAAGCAAGCTCTGAAGCCAAGTTCACAGTGCTGGAAAGCATCTTTTGTGAAAATGTTCTCATCTGCAGCCTCTACTGTGCTACATGCAGAGGTAAAAACATTACTTTGCTGTAGTCTTAAAAGAAAATTTTTCTTAAAATAATTTTTCTCTGCCTGTTCCTGACTGAGTATTGTTATGGTTTGCAGTTGAAATCCCAAGTGAAGGGCTCTTTTGAAAAGCCTGGAAATTTGAAGGAGACACATCCTCCTTGTGTGGTATAGGTTCAGGTCCCAGGCATCAGCCTTTGCCAGGGTGCCAAAGTCTTCCTGGTCCAACCACCAAGCACTGCTGGTGGTCAAGCCCCTTGCCCACAGCCCCTGCACAGAGGGAGGAGGCAGCTGGCAGCTTGGAGAGAGGCGCAGCAGAGTGAGGGCAGAGCTGAGCAGATCTGAGCAGCACTGACAGCCCTGTCAGACCTCAGCTGGCAGTACAGAATTTACAAACTGATGTTTCTCAAGTAAGCTTGATTGGAAACAATTTTTACAAGAAATCATGCCAAAGGTGTGAATAAAAAGCATTTTCCCCTCCCTCCGCTGAAACAGTCTCTTATACATCTCTGGTCCTACAACTGAGTTAAAATTTCCCTTCCTTCTACTTGCCTTTACTCATAGCAATAGAATATTTAATAATCCTCCAGGAAGGAGGCTGGCTGCAGGACCTGGCAGGGACAGAGCACAACCCAATGATTCCCATCCTTTCCAACAGGGGAAATATTCTACCTTTTGTAAAACCATCAAGTGGTGTCCCAGAGCCATCCGGTGGTGTCAAATGAGGCCTGGGGGCAGGATCCTCTCTTCTAGCCTGGAAGTTTGAAGACCTTACTGACAGCCACACAAATTCACACCATGGTGGGTTCTAAGGATTAGTGAAAAACTATTTAGTCACTAAAACAAACCCAGCCAGTGTTCAGCTAGGTGTTGACAACCACTCAATCCTGGGGAAAAAATCAAGGAAACAGAACAGGATAAATAAAGTGAATTGTGTCCAGGTTCCTCCAGGGTTTGCAGAAGGCTCTGCAGCTGTTCTGCTGTTGATGACATTAAGAGAAGTGCATTTCTACTGGAGTGCTCCTGGTGGGGTTATTAGTGCAGTGTCTGCCTGTGCACTGGTGCTGACAGTGTGAGCTGTGAGCTGCCTGGGAGCTCACCCTCACCACAGCTGGGGGCAGGTGTTGGACCTCCAGCACCAGAACATGCAGGACTTGGGAGGATCTGGGGACACACAGAATTCCTGTGTATGTGGATGAGAGTTTAGAAAGTCTAGGGTGGTGTTGCTTCCCTCCAGGATGGCAGGAGGTGTGAAGATGGAGGTCCTTCTGGCAGCCTCTGTGCCAAATCCATCTCTGCTCTGTCCCAGTGACTTCTCTGGACCTAGGCAGGGGCCAGTACATGCAGTCCTTTGGGCCCAGAATTCCTGCATTTATTCCTCTCTGGGTCTCAACTGCACTGTAACAATTGGCAATAATTTTAATTATCTTGTGATTTCAAATCAGGACAACAAATCAGTTTTGTTTCATTTCACCTTTTCCATGGGTGAGGCGAATAGTTAGGTATTCCTGATGCCATTGCTGCTTCAGACAAATGTCACCGCTCTATAATTATGTTAATTACAGTGCAGAAGGGACACTGGAAGCTTCCCTGAGACAAAAAATAGCTTTTGTAATAGCAGGTACAGGAGGAAAACTTCCTCTTGCTTGTTTTACAGAGCAGAAGGAAAAGAACGAAAAGAAGGAAAGATGGCAACAAGCTTTTTAGCAGGGCCTGTAGTGATAGAACAAGTGGTGATGGTTTTAAACTAAAAGAAGGTAGATTTAGGCTAGATATAAGGAAGAAATTTTTTACAATGAGGGTGGTGAAGCACTGGAACATGTTGCCTGCCCAGAGAGGTGGTAGAAGCCCCATCCCTGGAGACATTCAAGGTCGGGTTGGACCAGGCTTTGAGCAACCTGGTCTAGTTAAAGAGGTCCCTGTGCACTGCAGGGGGGTTGCTCTAGGTCACCTTTAAAGGCCCCTTCCAACCCAGTCTAGTCTATGATTCTATTATTCGGGCTCCCAGGCTCTCTCAGGTGCAAGGCTTACTCTGTATCTTCAGCTAACCCCAGCTGTAGCTAATTATGCCTGAGACTAATGAAATGGCACCTGCTACTAAAATGTCATGTTAACATTACAGGCCAGAAACACACAGCCTCTCAAAATAAGTTAGAGACTGGCGCTGAAATATGAGGACTCTAGGTTTGCCAAAGGGTTGCAGAGCTGGCCCAGACCTGTAGCTCCCTCCTGCTGGTCCTGTGCCACAGTGTGCACAGCAGGTGGATTCATTATGGGCACAAAACCACTGTAGAGGTAGTAAAAGCAACACCAATGTTTAATCATATGTGAGCACAAGCACCATTTTATAGCACCTCAATGGGGCTATAATCATCTTGCTGGCCAACAGGAACTGGTAACAAAGGTTTTAAAATTGGGACAGCCAGTTGGTATTTAGCAGTTTGGTCTCTCTCTATTTTTTGTGCTTTAATGAAATATGGTTGGTAAAAAATTAAAATTAAAGGGCTGTTTTAAATATAAGTTATTCAATCAAAAAAGCTAACCCTATTTAAAGTCACCAGAAAGCAGTGAAGCTGAAGCAGCCTGTCATGCTTGAATTTAGGATGTGAATTGAAATAGTTGCAGCTTGACTCTTCCACAGTGATATGTTAAAGACAATGGTCTTATTCTGATTTTTCTTTCCATTTTCTGCATTTACTTTGCCGGCTTAAGTTATTTATATCTTTTTAAAAGCAGTTTAAAATGTGCTTAATAGCTGGACTGAAGTAGTTGGATCACTGTAAAACTGTTTTTAAGAAATGACGTGATTATTTTTGACAGGAGCTTGGCACTTAACCAATCTTGAAAGTTAATTATTGCTTCATGTGCTTTTCCAAGGAAAATGTCCATAATAAAAGGAATAGAATTGGGGAGTTTAGGTACACACAAGGAAGCATGATGCATAGTCATTGATTTTAATGAAAGTGGAAGGCTTCCTGTAACTTCCTGAGTGCCTTCAGAAAGCAAAGCTAGGAACACTGTGCTCCTTCACCTGCCTTACTGAGACCATGGGCTTTTTAGGGGGCAGAGCATCTCTTACCACGTGCAGCTTCAGGATCCAGCAAAGGACCATTTCTGGATTGATCATTGTAAAAACAGTTGCTAGGCCAGGCTCAGAGAGGCACCAGGTACAGGGCCTGGACCTTCACTGTAGAGTCCTCAAACTAGTCTGAAAGGAAGAGCCTTATATATACATGGGGTCTTTTATTGATTCAGACTTTTATTCATTCATTGAGAGAGAAGTTTCCTGAGCTGCTTATTACTTTTTCATTGTCTGAAATACTGCCAGCAGCATTCCCCCAATCCACATGAACTTCTATTATGGTTTGCGAGACCCCGGCAGGGTGTTGGACACTATAGAGAGAGAGGGTCCTTCAGGCCCTGACAGACTGGAAGGGTCAGTATTCCTGCCCCCTTCCTGTCACCATCTCTAAAGGCCAGGAGGGCAGGAAGCTGGGCTGTCTTTCCTTCCTGCTCTTTTCCCCTGCTGGGTGTGCTGCTGGTTCCTTCGGCTTCCCACGGGCTCGCTCCAGAATCCAGCTGCATCGGGATGGATTAAAACTGGAAGAGGGGATATTGAGGTCAGACATTAGAAAGAAATTCTTCACTATGAGGGTGGTGAGACACTGGCACAGGTTGCCCGGGGAAGCTGTGGCTGCCCCATCCCTGGCAGTGTTCAAGGGCAAGTTGGATGGGGCTCTGAGCAACCTGGTCTAGTGGGAGGTGTCCCTGCCCATGCAGGGGGTTGGAACTAGAGGAGCTTTAATGTCCCTTCCAACCCTATTCAGTCTGTGATTCTATGATTCTATGATATACTTTTCATTTTTCATACTGAAATAATTTCCCAGCTGTTAGTTCCCCTTCCCACTATCACTGGTGAATTAAATAGTTTTATAAAACACTCCATGAACTTCAAGTGAGAGTTATGCAAAGCAGCTCATTGAAAACTGCTGCCCCTCCACAACACAAAGTAACTTCCTGGCTCCAAAGGCCAGTGAGTCTGTGAGCCCTGGTTCCCCTGGGCAATACACAGGACCCGATCCTGGCACTTTTCACAGCCTGGCAGGATCACCAGGTCACAAACCTTGGTATGAAGTTTGGATCCCAGCATGGTGTTCAACAGCGTGGAGCTGCAGTTTGGTTTGGCCTGTTGTAAGGGCAGGAGTCTCTCAGGAACTCAAGTCCCAGGACAGAAAAACATTCAGATTAAGCCCTTATCTAAAGATGAGCCTTTGGCCCCACAAGTCGGGCAGGTTACACATCTCAGAGTTGGGCCTGGAAATGGATGAGCAAGAATGATTGTATCATGGGACAGATATGCCAAGGCCAAAGAGAACAGAGATCCCACATATCCAATGCCTTTAGCTCACTACCCAAAGACTCAATCATAACACTCCCTCGTGCTCTAGTGACATGGCACAAAATTATAATTTTGTTCTAAACTGAGGTTTCTGTGGGTGCAAGACAGGAGGATGGATAAATAGCCTTTGATTGTTCCTTGTATGAACAGACCCCAAGTCCCCTCTGACAAAGGCAGCATGCCAAGCTGGCTTTTGAAGCCTGGAGCTTTAATTTTATTCATGGCCTGTGGTCCCCATCGTCCTCTATGGCAAGGCAATGTAGACAGCTTGTAAATACAAGTAATTACACAGAATCACACACAGAATTAAGGAGGTGTAAATAGCACCATGGAGCATTTAGGTGTGCTCTTTTCCACTGAGAACAACATAGTTAAATGAAGTTGTTAGTTTTGTCATTTGTAGGAATCAAGCATTACAGATACATGCTAACACATTAATTAAATAGTCAAGATTCTGTCATCATCATTTGACTCACAGTATTTCACTTGAGAACAATCAAGATTCACCCATTGATACACAGGCATGATAAAATGGAATATGGAAATTATTATGCAAAACCCAGTCTAGAAGAAATATTTTAACTTTCCAGCTCTGCATTATCTGGATAGACAAAAGAAGGAATTTTTCTAATGTGTTCATTTAGCCAAACCACTTTGCCACAGCCAAAATGCTCTGTCAATATGTGGTGTCAGAAGCTTAAGGCAGCATTTGCAGGTGGTATCTTTGCATATTCAGTCGTGATATGTTAGCTCTAATAAGGAAATGTAAATGAGACTCATCCCCCCCCATTATTACCTTGGTTAGGAGAGGGTTGTAGGATTCTGGACGGCCATAGGCACCCCTGGCATGTCCAGGGGCAGGTCAGGCCTCATGGGCACACATCCCCATGTACAGTCCCAGCTCTACAGGGATGGGATGTGCTTTTATTTCAAGGAGAAGCATATCTCCAGCTGGAAGGATAATGGCCAGGCACTGGCACCCCAAAGCAGCAGGATTTACTGTGCTTCTCAGCCACCCAGCAAGGTGGTAAGACCAAAATCAGGTGGTTGATACGACCTGCAAGTTTCAGAGCAGATGGTGGCCCTGTGATTATGCACAGGAACATCACACACAGCCCAGCACGGCCCTTTGGTGAGGTGGGCACAGAACAGCTCTGCCTGGGGACCATGCACCATTTTAGGCAGGCCCTACATGTCTGTACAACCAGGCCAGTCAAGGCAGAAACACATTTGGGCAAACCCAGCTGGAGAACTTTTTTTGCTTAAAAGACTATTTTTTATTAAAAAACAAAACAGAACAAAACAAAACAAAACAACCACCACCAACAACAAAAGCAACAAACCACACCACCTCCTGATGCACCCATGATGAGAGACAGCCAATAGTTAGTTATAGCTTATAAAAATGGGGGGAAAAAATTGAAAAGTGTCAGGAAGATTTTTGCCCAAGTTTTCTGTTGCAAAGTTGAGAAGTGTGTGGATTTTCTATGTGGGTTTCCCCTGTGGCCTTACCAGCTGTCAAATGGTAGGGAAGGATTAGGAGAGCTGCTTTTCAAGAGGAAGTGTTGTGTTTGGAAATCAGTCAAGCATGTAAAAGGGAAGGTCTTACTTTTAAAAATGAAATAGATTTTTCTCCTTCCCTTCTTCAAACTCTTTCACTACTTCTCAGCTCCACAAAAGCAGGAAGAGAGTGACAGTTTGTGAGTGTGGGAAAAGAAAAAGCCCTTTTTCACGTTTTGATCTTTCGCTCATGGAAAAAATTAAAACTTCACATAGAAAGTATACCTGAGAAAACTCTACTTTTCCAGCCCTACCTGTGCATGACACAGAAAAGACAGATTAAAACAACTCAAAAGTTTCGATGTCAACAGCAGAGTAAAAAATATAAACTAATTTTACCTGAATTTGCCCCTCTGCAGTATTCTTATTGATATCTCTTCCGTGGAACAATCTCCCATTTCCAAAATGTTCCCTGTTGTTGAATAAGAACAGGATATGGCAAAAATGGAAGAAGTCAGAAATGATCCTGCAGAATTCAAGAGACAGTTAAAAATTCATCTTTCTTAATCATTCTGAAACTGTAACTGAATATGTCATGAAAATAATTTTCTAAACAGTCCCTGACACTTGACAGCTGCTAAATTGCCAGAGTAAATCCAGGTTAACTTCTGCCCATGACACATCCTTCCTCTGGCCAAACTCTGGTCATATTTCCATAGCTTTGTATCATAGTCCATGCAATTTATTTCCATGTTTACTCTGACTCAAGAACCAGGTTCTCTGGTGTGTGCACACCATTCACATTACCCATCCTTTAGCAGATCCTATCAGATCAGGAAGCCACACAGCTTCTTTTTTTTTTTTTTCTATGTCCAGCCCTTCCCACTTACTTTGCAAAATTTTTCAGATCCTCTGACTGTAAATCAGCTGCTGTAAGCCCCAAACTCCTGCTTTTGTAACAAGGGTTCACGCTGAAAAAATAACTTGGTGCTGAAATCTGAGATGCAAAAGTCTCAGTGAAGAATCTTTGGAAAGAGGAGAAATCCTGCAAACACTCAGATGAAATGATACGAGCCTTTCAGATGGATTTGTCTACCATTATGAAACTAGAACACAAAATGCTGTGACCTGCCCTTCCATTGGCCAGTGTCCTCCTCGGTGCTTTGCTTTCCCAGTGTCTCATCGGGGAGAAGGTGTGAGCAGAGAGGCAGACACACTGCCAGCAAAGAGGTGCCAAGTGCCCTTGGCAGCAGGGATGTGCCAAAGGGAGCTATCATTTTTGGTAGACCTTAGTGTGTGTGTGTCTCTCTCTCAGAAACATTTTCAGGTTAAAGAGCAAATTACAGCCAGAAGGTGACAGTATGAGATGACATGAGAAAATGTTACCAACGAGACAAGGTTAATGACCTGAGCTGCTCAGCTGAGGCTCTTTGTCATTGCACTATCTCATTAAAATTAAATGGGTCCCAGAGGGCAAGTACATGAAAAGTTACAATGAGAAATGGGAATGGGGAAATGGAGAAAAAAGTCTCCCTACTGCCATTCTCATGTTTAGTGTCTCAATGTAAGCACAGGGTCTCTTCTGCATATCAGTTGGATGTGGGACCTGCTCTACGTAGCAGAAGGCAAACCAGGTTTGCTCTGCTAACACAGTAAAACTAAAGAAAAGTAGTCTTTTTGAAACATCGAACTGTGGCTCTATATACAGTTTCATGATGGATTACACCTTTTAACTGCACTGCCCAAGGAGTTTTAATGCTTCCCCACAGCTTTGAGAGCATCTCCCTTGCTCCCACAGAAAGTATTTCATCCCACAGAAAATACTGCTTTTATCCAGTGCTTCCATATCCCTGTTTCAAGTCAATGAGGAATTATTATTACAGCAAACACTAAAAAACCTGTGTTTTCAGAGCTTTTGAGTGCAATGTTTGGCTCTGTACTCTTTCCAGAGTGCCATGTAGATGGAACAGAGTACTTGAGACTTCCCTCATCCCTTGGAAAGGAGCAGGGCTGTATTTTGGATATGAAAGTCTTTAGGAATAACAGGTTGACTGACTACATGTGTTCATCACAGAAAGTCAAATAAGTCCTCCCAGTATCCACCAGACATGTTAGTAGGCTGATGATTTAAACAGCTTTTTCTGGCATAATTAAAAAAACACTTTTTGGGAGACCTCATTACACTGCAACTGTCTCAGTAATTTGCCATGCAGCCTGCAATGGCCGTTTGTAACTCCAGGAGTAATTAGATCTCTCCTGGGACTTGCTCTGAACGTATTTTCTTGTCTGCCCTGTATACTTCTTCAGATAAACTGATTTTGCATCTCTCTTGCCAGGGAAAGCACATTAGAACCACCATTTATTTTTGCCATTTACAGTTCTACAGTAATATAACAGCTAGGATGTAAATTGGCCTCTGTACTGATCTCTTCCCTCTTCTCTCTTATCTTAGATAAATACCACTTATGCTATGACTAGTGCATAATAAAGCTGAATTAAATTTAAGGTGACCTCTGCTAGCAGGGGATCTAAGAGCAGCCTCCATGAAGCAAGTACCAAGCACTGTGCAAATCAGGATGGACATGCTAGAAAATGGTCCAGACTTTTATACCAGCCTGGAACCAGCCCAAACTTTAACATTTCAAATATTTGCTTCCCTCCTGTGCAACTACTTCTCTTCTCTGAAGAAAAGGATTTTCTCTCTCAGGTGATGCTGTGTGGGCTCACCGTTCAAAGGTTACTTAATATTTGTGACCAAGGGGGCTGTGTGCTCCAGACTGTCCCAACATGCTGGGGAATCACTCAAAGGCTAGTGTCCAAGCAAGAAGGACAGAACTGCAGTGACAGGCCCAGAAGAAGCTGCATGGTGAACAGTTCACCTCAGTGTCTAATGTTGAATGTTTTTGTCTTTTGCAAAGGGACAGAGAAGTGTGATGAACTGGGCAGGTTACAGTCCAGAACAGCTACACCTAGGACACCCCCAAGCCCCTACACATTCTGTTGTCAGACTTCTGAGGCTCACAGGGGTGTTTCAGGAGCCCTAGAGCATCTCAGAAGCCTCCAGGCACCTACTCTGGTCACCTGAATGGAGCTGCACATGCCTGCAGGCACTTTGAGACACGTGCTGAAATGGAGGTCTCAGTCCTGACCAGAGCTGCCCACGCTGTGCTGTGCTGGCCAGGGTACAGATGGAAACCATTGTGCTGAGTTAAGTAACTGTCTTAATTCATAGAAATGATTGACAGTAAATCCTGGGCAGAACCTGGAACTGATGCAAAGCTTTCCAAATCCCAGCCACAGTTCTCCCCAGTGAGTGGACAAGGATAGCCTCGTGTCATCCTGTAGGCAGTTAGAAAGAAATTCACAGCGTTGCTTTTGGGTGTCCAAATGGTGTGCAAACAGTGAAGCATTAAAAAGGTATGGCTTGCTGGTCCTGATCTGCAGATACAACCTTTTATGGCCACCTCACCTTCTTTCATATAACTCTGAAGTTAATAATTTCTTAACATGCAGCATATTGTGCTGCAATTCTAATTCTCTATATAAATTTTGGTAATTTTAAATCAATCCAGGCCAGAGGAAGAGGCAGTGCAATTTCTCCCTCTGTACACCTTAAATTCCCTTATGTGTACTACCCTAGCAACATCTTCCACAGCTTCATTTGAAGTTTTCTTTCAATTCAGTTGTGATTAACTGCTTTAGCAGTCTGATAAAATACCTGATAGGCCACCAGCCACACTGGCTCCTCTGGGGGGGTTTGCAGTGTCTCATCTCATGTGGCCTACACAGGTCAGTCGTGTAGTGATTCACATTACACACATTTCACATCTACGTGTAAAAATCACGTGAATAAACCTTTTTTTTACCTATTGCCTGATTGCAGGTTCCTTTCTTATAAATCTTCACTGGTTTTTGCATATCAGCTATTCTATCAAGCCCTAAACATGTGATTGCCAGAAGAATCCTGCTGTCCTTTCATTATACCTGAGATCATTTCCTAAAGGCAAGAGCCTGCTGTGCCACATGTCTCTGCAGCTGGGGAGGTCATTGTTGCCATATCTCTGGAAACAGAAGAAAAATGTCATGTCTCCAGGTGCATCTTCTCATCTAGACAGCATTTTTCCCTCAGAAATATTTTTAAGCCCTTTGTTCTCTCTAGTTTTTCTGACTCAGATAATGAGTCTCAGGCCTTTATGTTGTCTCTGTTTTCCCTTAACCCTGATTCTTCTGTTCCACCCTATGTAACCACAGCTCAGTTTTCAGTCAATAATAATTTTGTTTCTCTTTTGTTATTCCCTTATCTTTTAATTTAATGCTAATTGCCACCCACATCCTACAGTCACATCACCAGCAGTCACATCCTGGCACCACAAGGACACCAGCATGGATTGTAGCTGTGCCAGTGCAGGGGGATCTCAGCTGCTCCTGTCCTGGGTCTGGCTCCAGACCAGAGCAGGAGGTGGGTCACTCCTGCCCCTTCCCACAGCACGGGATGCAGCAGGTGGGCACCCAGCCTCTGCTCTCTGGGGCCTGTTTTCTCCTGCCCTGCCCAGGGCAACACATCTGTAGATTGCTGTGCCTCTGCATCCCTACCAGACTGCACCTTGAAGATTAATTTTGTCACCACCATTAGGTGTAATCTGATGTATTTATTACCAGCACATTCTCAGATTTGATCGAACACTTCTGTGTCAATGTTTGCTGTTTCTAGGTATTGCTGTCCTACTGAATACAAACATTGACCCTACATATGTCCTTCCATTTTCCACGTGCAACATTCCAAAGTAATTTTCTACCTGTAGCACTGCCCTCCATCCTCTTGCCTTACTGCTGTTCTCAAGAGGACAGAGTTGTTTCCCTATTCAGTATGGATTGCCAGCTGTCCCCTTTTTTCCAGGACACCAAGGTGTTAAATGAGACCAATACAAGGTCTAATACAAGGACCAACACTTGCTCAGGAGAAACTCCCAGCCCACAAGGTAAGCACATAGCACAAAGAGGTTTTAAGGTGGCCGTGGTGTGGTGCATCATGGGCAGGGGGCTGGTGCTGAGCTTCTTGTAGAGCCCCTGGTGGCACAGGTCTTGCTTTCCAACCTTGGCTCTTGTTGCAGCAACTTGTCCAGTAGCACTGGCACAAAACCATTACCTTCTTACTCTTTCAGCCCACAAAAAGACCCCAGAGCACAGCTGAAGGCCTGTCCTAGCTGGATGTAAACTAGTAACCCACTGCAACAACCTCACCAGCTCAATGCTAATCCTTCCATCCTGCAAATGCCCTTTTCTCTGTTGCATTATATCCTGTACTCAGCGTGGCAGAGTTCCTTCCTTGTCTCATGAGGCCACAATCTATTTCTCATTGTTTCCCAGTTGACCCATTAGCCATTTGAGAATTTAATTAGTTGAAATTATTTTTATATTTTAGCTGTAATTTTCTAATGATAATTGCAAATGATTTGCCTTAAACAACGTGTTCACTGAACGAATGCAATGGCACTGCCAGTGTTCAGGAAGCTTTACCAATAGTTCGTTATGACAACGATAGGTTTTGAGTTGCATTGTCACTTCAGCCCAGATTGACTAAAGCAAATTCTTCATACTGTGACCTGTGAGGAGACCAGTCTGACATGCACTGGAGTCAGTGGAAGTCTTTTTGTTCCCTTATGTGAGCAGTGGTCCCATGCCCACAGAAAGTGTGGTTATAACTAAGTTTAATACTGCAGAGTGACATTAGGGAATGGCCTTGCAAACGAAGGAGCAGTCACATTTACTGCAGAAGAAACAAAAGGTGTCCCAGCTTCTTCACCTACAAACCAGTCAGGGAACCACCTTCATGGTGACAAAGCTGTTGAGAAGGAAAGCACTTAGCATTTGGGTTGTTTACTTTCCCAGTCTTTAGAGCTCAAGCATGAAGCTATTTATCTTAATTATCAGCCCTCTAGAAAGCCATCCAAGTGCCCTTTATGAAGGGAAAGAAAAACAAGTCCCAGGTGTTCAGTGCAGCTCCATGGCAGACAGCTGGCAGTTAGGTAGATGACACCTCTAAAGGTTTATCTTTCCACAGTCAATACAGATGATGACAAATTAAAATAAGAAAGCTGAAGATTCCTTAACTATTTCCTATATTATACACATTTTTGTAGGACAACGGGTGCTTTTTATTGAAATGTTTTGGAAAAATACCTTATTTAAATTTATATTTCTTTTCCCTCTCAAGAGATCTGTCAAACTGCAAGACTGATAGAGAGACTGGACTTGCTGTGTTTTCCTACAGTGCCTACTGCAACTCTTCACAACAAGAGGAAAATACCTTTGTGTTGCTCTGCAAGTGGTAAGGAGTGATAAAACAGGGGAAAATGTCCTATATATCCTCTAAAATGTAGAAGCACACTTTGGTATGTACAGATTTTCTAGGGATGTACCCGAATTCTCTAGCTGTTCTTAAACACTCCTAGAACAAAGGCTTATTCTGCTCATATCCAGGTCTCCCTTTTCCCTCTACCATTAATCAGAAACAAATTTTTGCATGCTGGGTTCTTAAATCTGATTTCAGTTTCCCAGAAACTCCAGGAAACTCAGCTCATTTTTTTACTTCATTCTTACTGACAAACTTCCTTTTTTTCCCCTGTGTTCTTTTCATTCATGTTTTGAAAGCAGTCATCCTAGTGGAAAACGTGTAACATCTTTCACAGAAGTGTTTTCCACATCTTCATAAGAAATAGAGAGCTTGACAGTATCAGACCTTAAATTTCTGAAAAGGAAGCCAAATCTGGACATAACCCAGAAATGACCAGAACTTTTGTTTGCTCTTTTTCCAATGCTTTAAGTTTAGAAGTGCACAGAGTTGGAGGAGGAGCAAATGGGACCGTGAGAGAAGCAGTGTCATCCCCTCTGCCCACTGGACATGCTTACTGGTGCTACTGGGGCTGAACTCAGGGAGAGAGGCTGAGCATCCATGCTGTTCCTCTTAAACTAAATATGAGAAACTACATCAAAGGAACCTGGTACATTATTTCTTTTCTGCTGTTTGGGCTCCTGCTTCCAGGGAAACAAAAGGGCTTGGGCAAGCATGGCTCACCAAGGCTGGCTTTCCCCTAATCAAAATTATCTGGAGGCTGGTTATATCATCCTGAAAAGATTCCCATATTAGAAGTTCTTTGTATGGTATATGGCCATCAGGACAGCTGTCATACCACATTTCTTCTGGGACCTGCCTTAAGGAAGGTGTCCTGGGAAGGAGGACACCATGGGCAAGACTTCCCTGCACACACAAATCCTAGCAGCCCTCTTGCCCCTTGGAGTGACTTCCTGGTGTAAGGAGCCTGAGGAGCTCTTGAACATTCCCTGAGTCCTCCCTGAGCCCCCAGGATCTGGCAATGCAAAACTGACACACTGTGCCTTCCTTGCCACCCTGCCAGCTCTCCCTCTGCAGCCCTTGTGAGCTCTGAAACATTCTCCTTTGGAAACTACTGATCTGTTCATCTTGACTAGAAGGGTACAAACATGAGGCCAGAGATCCTCTGCTGTAAAAACAAAGAAAAAGTAGTATTTATTTAAAGTTATGAAATCAGTTGGTTTACTACACGAGGTGTTTGAGATGTCCAGTGATTTACCTGAGATGAGAAGCTTCAGCCCCTGAGCACGTTTGCTATCGCTGCCGCTGCCCGTGGGGCTTTGTGTTGTGCCACAGCCCTGGAGAGGTTCCCCTCTCCTGACCCTTGAGGTGATGAGGTACCCAAAGCCTTCAGCAAGGACTGCACATGGTGCTGGTGCCTTCCCATTAGCTCAGGAGGCAGACAAGGGAAAAACAGTTGTTCTATTGCACTGGAGATCATCATCGAAAGGTTTTCATCTGATAATCAAGTCTCTGAGCGTTTATCATGACTCAGGTCCATATATTAATTGAAAATTACAATTAACTTCTGTTCCTGTGGTCTGGCTTAGATCCTACATATTTTGCTTCTTTGTGTTTTGATGTCTGAGGGGAAAAAAAAAGCTTCAAAATATGTTATTTGTAATTGTCTTTTCAAGTCTGCCCTAGTATTTCTCAATGAATCAACTGCATAAACATGAACAGTAATTTTGGCTGCATGTAATATTAAGGCCTGACTTTTGGCTTTTACTAACATTTCTATATTATTCAATTTGTTTTGTTAGAATCTCTTTTAGTTTACTAGCTCAATTCCCGAATGGCTTTTGTGCAGCTCAGTTCTACAGTCTCAGTAATGTCTTTCATAAGTAGCTGCTGAACTAATAAAAATGACCCAGATTAATAATGCATTCCTCTATTTCCAAATGTCAACAATATGGAGTAGAAGTAGCTGCCAATAAATCTTTCACAAACCTAAGTTTAAGCAAAAAAAAAAAAGCATAACATAACAGCAGCCCAACATTTCACTGCAAATATATTCCAGTTGGAAAGTTGGAAGCAGGTGGAGACCTGCACGGGAGAAGAAAGAGGTTTGGTGAGTTCCAGGACTGTGTGCATGTTGACATTTAATGTTCCATTTGGGCTTCACCACCTGGATACTTCAGACAGAACTCGGGTGCAACTAACCTGGACAATGAAGCAGCCATCTAGCCCAGGCATCCATCTCTGCATCTCAGCACATGCCAGTTCAGGACCCAGGAGCAGAAATTCGTTGTGATGGGGGAGTAATGCCAGGAGTAGCTGTAACTGTGCTCAGCCCCCAGAGGCTGCCTGTGGACATCCTGAGCTCCAGCCCAAAAAAAGCACAGCCCTTATGGGTGTTTTCATTGCTGGAAGGTGGGCCTGGGGGGCAACTTCAGCTATCCCTGCTCCCCATACCATCAGCCTAGTGCTCTGAAGCACTGTTGTTGTCTCAAATCTGGGTTCTTCACCCAGTGTGCATTAAGCCTATCAACACCCAGTTGAGGTATTTGTCTTTATTTCTAGCCTGCAGAGCAGGGGGCATTGAACACCAGCCAGCATGCCTGTCAGAGACCAGCTACCATGCCTGTCAGAGACCAGCTACCACCAAGTTCTTACCCAATCTTAATTTTTCATCCTGTTACAGGTCTTGCTTCTAGATAATGGTTAACCATGAAATAGGGTCTTGGGCATCCAGCCATGGGGACCCTCCACTCTTGTGATGGCTTTCAAAACAGATTGTCATGGTGACCCAGTTTGTAAATCTTTACCTGCCAACATCCCTGTGGTGTGGTGTCACTTCCGTCTCATCAGGTTTTCTGCTGTGATCCGTGCATAGGCACTTAGCTTCAGAAACAAGGAAGGTGTCTGCTGGCATATGTGCCTGGTGGGAAGGGCACTCAGTTGGAAGTGGGGAGGGGGCTTGGATCTCTTCCAACTCAGGAAGAGTTAGAAAGTGAACCCAGGTGCTTAACTTCCTGATGCCAGTGTGGGAATGCAGGTGTTACTGCTGGGCAGGCTTTACAAGGCGTGAGTTCTGCTCAGCTGCAGCCCTCACCTCTGAGAGGGTCCCACCCACTGAACTGACCTTGTGCACAGCCTTGAGGAGTTGCCAAAGGCTGAGCAAGAGATCAGCCACCTCTGCCTACTCAGAGGCCACTGCTACACTTCCTTGTGGCCAGGCACGATGGTCTGGCCATCTCCATGCAATGAAACATGTTTAGCCTTCAAAGTAGGATGGCTACATGCAAACCTCCCTTGGGAATGGTCCCAAATGCCAGGGATGGCTCCAGAAGCTTAACCCACAAAGGCAGTCGTTTCCCAGCATCTGCCTCCAGGTCTTGGTACTGTTTTTACCATCTCAGTTGGAAGAGACCTACAATGATCATCTAGTCCAACTGTCAAATTAATCCTTACCATGAAACAACTATTCCTTCAGGTGAGCTCCTGCAGTGCCAAGGAACCTCATCTTCCAGCCACCAAGTAAGATGCACATTACTTCAAAAGGGTGATGCCCTGAAGTAAGAGAATGTGCCAGATGAGTGATGGACAAAAGAGGGGGCTCAGCATCTCTGCCTGGAAGTCCTTTTGAGAGTGGACTTACATCTTGAAAAGTTGCACAATTAAACTTGACTATATCATTGATTTTATAACAACAAAGTGCCAAGTCCATATTAAATGCCTCAACTCCCATAATTTAGCAATGAATCAAAAAGAAACTATGAGGACTATGAGGACAGATGGTAAAATTACTGATAATACAATTGGCATAATGAAGATTATTTAATAATACATGTTGAAATGATACCTAATAGTAATACTACATCAAACAGGGTGGGTGTACCAGCACATTGCATTTCTGGTCTTCAGGAACCACTGGGAACTCCGTGCCAATGACAACAAAGGCACTTCTAATCCATGGCACACAGACTCTTGACTACTTTTAAGAGGCAGGAAAGTTGGAGTGGCCTCCTTAAGGTCATAACAGAGAGGTGGTCAGTGCCAGGGCAGGGGGTATTTGGAATAAATGTCTTTTGCCAACCACTATCCTGCTTGTCCTGGAGTCACTGGAGTTACACTTAGTGTTTCCAAAGTGTAGACGCTTTGTGGAATGAGGAGGGAGGTCACTCTTAATCCAGATGGTGATGACAGTTTTGAGCCATCTGAGTCCAAGTCTTTCATAAAATGTACTATCCAAACAGCAGATTCAATCTGGTGGTTTTGACCAGCCTGTTGTGCCCTCTCACTTGTACACACACACTGCAGTGGAAGAAAGAAGTACAAACTTTTGGGCTGCTTGTTCCCCTTCTTCTCACAGGGAAAGAGCAGAACCAGACCTGGTAGTCAAGTCGTCTTTTACTGTATGGATCAACACAACTTTATCTTCATGTCATATATGAAAAGCATAAATATGATTCATCACGTAGGGTAGGAAAACACTTCCATTCCAGTGAGGTTCCAGTAGAGAATTTTACTCTCCATGCTTTGTAAATTTAAAAACCACAAAACGCAAAAATGGTCAAATGGAAGTAATCAGTTTTACATCTCAATACATTTTCTGTAACTCTAATGAAAAATCAGCATTGTTGATCCAATGGTTAATGAACTGAATATTTTTCATTCTTCCTGTCTTGTTATGAATAATTTTTCAGCTGAAATCGCCAATATAAAGAGTATCTATTTAAACTGCTGAACAGCAGCAGCTCCTCTCTTGGGTTCCACTCTTTCCTTCACAAGAGGCAGCTCTAGAGCAGCAGCAGCAGCAGCAGCAGCAGTGGGGACTGCCCCCTTGCCAGGCTGGGCAAGGGCAGGGAGCCTCAGGCTGGTGCCCCTGAGTCTTTCCAAGAGGAGTAGCAGATCCCATGGAATGATTTGTGCAGCAATGCAGTGGGAATGGCTGCAGGGAGTGAAATGTGCAGAAATGTGCTTCTGTAAGCAGCCTTCCAGAATCCCACAGGCAGGATTTTCAACTTCCTGTTGAAATACAGAAATCAAATTTGAGTTTCAGGAGATAATAGGAAATTCCAAACTTATTGGATAATTAATTTTGCATAGTTAGTCACATGCTCAGAAAGGTGGAAGAAGATATTTGCAGCTGGTGTGAGCAAAAGTAGAGCTTCATCAACTTCATGTTGGCAATCTCCAGAGTGCACTGCACCAGAGCAGCAGGATGACAGGGTAAGCAGGTGAGAGGAGATGAGAAAGCTGTCAGGTTAGTGCAGGGAAGCCATCACTTAATTCCAGTGCTCTCTCTTGCTTTTAAACTCTTAAAAGAAAATGCTTCTGATCAATGGGTTTCCTCATGAACCAACCACACTGTGCCTGCCAAAAGCAGCTTTGACTTGCATGCAGAAGAGCTGTACAGAAGACAACTGAGCTGACATCTCTTCCAGTGCAGGATCTCTCTGGACTGAAAGTCTGTATACCAGAAGTGAGGGCTGCACATGTAACTGGTTCTTGCAAACCCGTCTTTTCTGGGAAGAGCAAATTTCCTTCCTCTCCTGCCCAAAGCTTTGCAGATTTACTTTTTACTGCTTGGCCTCTGGTTTTGAGGACGCTTCTTTCCCAGTTCAGGTTTTCTAATGAGCAAATGAACAGATCTTTTCGAAGCACAGCTACTTGTTCTGATTTGCAATTTTTACAGTTGAAGAAGTTTTATACCATGATTAAGAATATACATCTTGTAAATTATTTTATGAAACAGAAACAAATTGTTTCAAATAAACTTTTTTTTTTTTTTTTAATGTGTATGCTCTGCATTTCACAGCACAAAAGCAGGTTTATTCTGTGGAAGTATGATGATGTGGCTCACAAAACCCCACATTTCCAAATTGTAAGACTATTAGTTTCCAGTCCCAAGGGTTTGTTGTGGCAGATGAGAAAATGACAAACAACTATATTGAAATCCAACGTAAGAGACATTCTGCTCGCAACTGCAAAATGTCTGCCTGTGTAGTACCTGTGCAACCTGAATTCCAGCTGCCTTTCCACCAGCCTCCTCAAAGCTCCTCTCTGCAGACAGCAGCTGAGTGTCAGGAAGTGAGCAGAGCTTCCTGACATCAGGTTTCAGCTAATAAGGACCTGTAGGTCCTTACCAGTTACTCTCATGGCCTTAGCTTCTAATTATTTTCTGTTCTGTCAATTTACATTGTAAGCTCCCTGGTACAAGAAATATCTCTGACTTACCAAATAATTAAGTTGCATGATGGGTCACAGGTCTGAGGAGGGCGGAAGCAAACCTGTGCCTGGGGTATGAATGAAGCAAATCTGCTAGCATTTTGCATCTGTTTCCTGGCAATCTTGCCTTGCCACTTTAAACCTGTAATTACTGGGGACAAAATAGTTCTCCAGCTGGAGTTTACCCAGGACAATAGCCAGGCTGGGGAAATCCCTGCACCAGGAGGGCTGGGAGCTCCTGCCCCTTCCCTCCCATCTGCACGGGGCAGCATGAAGGCCAGAGGTGATCCCTGCTTTATGTCTCAGTCCAGGGGTTGTGAAAGGCATCAGCCGAGTCCCTCTGAGGACTGGAGACATGCAGCAGCAGCCCCCTGTCCCCAGGGAGAGCTCTGTGCCCATGCACAGCTCTTCAGGAGGTACCACCAGTCCCCGTGTCCTCTCCATTGCCCAGAGACCTGCCTGGCGTCACTACCAGCCTCTGAAGCCTCCAGCCACAGCTGAGAAAGGTAATGAAAGACTCAAAGACACATGGATCCTGTCCATACAACTACATTTAACAAAACAGCAGCAGAAACTTAGCTTGACTTCTAAGTGATTGATTTTTTTTTTCAAGACTAGCCTTTTGAGTGTATTTGATTATAAAAATCAAATAATGAGGAGAAATGCTTTTCTTCTGTCAAAAGCCTGCTTTGAAGAGTGATGATTCTTCATTTCCTAACTTGATTTATTCAGCTAATCTCCTTGACCTTATACAGACCTTCTGGTTTCTTGTCTGAATGGGAAGGAGGAGGGGTTCTTAGGGAGTGCAAGAAAGCCAGAGGCACTATGAAGAAATCTGAAGACTAAAACACATTGTAAAAACCTGTGTTTATAACAACCATCATTACAAAGGTCTTCTCTCTTCTCTGTACTTGTATTGTTGGAATCCAAAGAAGAAATTAAGAGCCTAAGATACAAAAGTAAATTAATCAAAACTGTCTTTCTGGATGATAGGAGTTTGTTACATGATGAGGCTTTGTGCCTCCCCTGTGCTCAATAGGCAGGAACACATCATGGACAGGTTGCAGGCTCAGAGAAAGATGCTCACAAGAATTTGTTCACTTCATACAGCCTGAGTGGCCATTGCTCTGTGCCAGTCTCAGGTCTGATCCTACAGTCTGACATAGTTCTTTACTTGAGGAACAACATCTTCCCTTTTACAAGAGAGCCAGCAGGGACCTAAGCATCAGGTTGGGTCTTTACCTCTCACTTGCGCCCACTGTCAAAGAGTAGTAGGGAGAACACTAGCCTGGCAAGAGTTTGGTCAACTCCAGGTGGCCCTTTCTCACAGCTTTTGTGTTTTCTTATTCTCCTTTTCTCAGCCCAATTTTGTATTTTTTCCCCATTCAGAAGTGAGATAAAACTGCACCTCCAGAGGGGTTGTGGGTACCCAGCAGCAGATGCCAGCATCTGGAGACCAAACAATTAGTTGGTTTTGGTCTCAAAGGAATCCCAGTCTGGAGGTTGGTCTCACTGGCTGAAATATCAGGTACATTTTTTCCTCTACTATTGGCAGAGCATCCTCAGCTGTCCCTTTGGATTAATCTTCCTCCTGACTGGGAGCAAAGTGATTGCCTGTGGTGCAGAGAAGAGCTGTCCTTTCTGCTCTCCCAACAAAACCAGCAGGATTATAATTTAACAGAGTTGTTTTCTCTGAGAGGAACTGTAAGAGAACCTGTGAGAGCGATACAACCCTGAATGAGCTCTGGTGCAACTGCCTGCTTGAAGAAGGAGGTCTCTCTTGTTGATTTGCAAGTGAGCAATTGTTAAGGGGGAATATTAACACTGAGATGGAGGACTAGGCAAATAGACAATGTTGGGGTTTTACACCAAGATACAAGGACATTGCCTCCCTCACATGGCAAATGGCACCTCTGGAGATCACACAGCTCATTGCAGTGGGGACAGATTCATTTCTTGGTGCTCATGCTTTATATACTCTCTTCTAGCTAAAAATATCATCTGTTGGGTTGATTAATATTAGCTTTCTATTCCAAAGTAGTTGGTATTTAAGGTAGCTGAAGTTTTCTGTTACCTGTACAGTATGACCTGAAGAGACCCAAAAGAACAAGCACCTTTACGAGTAGTGCTTGCACCTTCATAGTACAGAGAGTCTTCATGGGCAGCTGGAAGGGAGCCAGTTGGTATTAGCAGGGCTGGCTGGGCTCATCCTCCTCTCTGGGGGTTAGACATACAGCAACAGGCAGCTTTATTCCACTTAAAAACCCACACGGCTGTGCTCTTCGTTAGCTGAGAGGTACCTAACAGCAATAACTCACACCCTGAGAGTCACAACGTGTTTGATTAATCTGTGACCTGCTTAAAAGACCTTTAAAAGCAAGTTATTTTCCAGCACACTGGTCATTACTTTGTTAGAAGATATATATAGCATAACAGACATTTTTCAGAGTGCCAGTAAGCCCTAAGTCTGAGATCTTGACTTCAGAAGGAAAGGCTGTGAACTGTTGAGAGAAACACAGAGCAGGAGTCTGCAGAAAACTTTGTCCAGAAATAGCCTTTTCAGGTCATGTGCTTTGGCTAGGTAAGACACATTTGAATTTGAAACTTTAGGTACCCTATATTAAGAAAGTCCTTGCTTCTCCTGAGTGATTTGTAACAGTGCGTGCCATCTCCTGTAAGAAAAAAGACTCCTGACAGAAATAAAGGATAATAGTTTCTAAAACCCAGTGGAAAAAAATGGAGTCTTTCCATTGCCCTTAAGGGGCTTTGGCTGTGTCCCAAACAAGCTGCAGGGATGTGCTTGCTCAGTGTGACTCCCCAGCTCTTGCCCTGCCCTGTGGCAGGAGAACACCCCCAGCCCCGCTGCCGCAGCGGCTCCCAGCACCGTGCCCTGGGCTGCACCAGCAGGGACAGCCCGGCTGCTGAGGCCACCACGGCCCAGGAGGGGCTGGGAGGAGCAAGAAAAACCCCATCAAAGGCAGAGGGCAGCTCCGGGAGTTGTCACAGTCCTTCTACACTGTGCTCTGCCGGGGGTCCCAAAGTCACAGTCAGTAAGTTGTTCCAGAGCTTTGGATGCACAGCAGGGAAGACTTTGCAGAAATCCAGAGCTCTTGGGCAAGGTGCTTCTCCTTAGGGGGTGCTACTTGGGCAGGAGTCACCACGGTGCCACTTCCCTGAGCCTGTCATTGCTCCAGAGCCCGTGGAAGGGAGCAGAAGTTACCAGTAGTCACATTTTCTCCTTGCCCACAGGCAGTTACCTCTCAGCCAAGGACACAGCCCATGGGTATGCATTTCCAAAGCTTCAGGTTTAGCTCCACGTTTCATTTCTTCCTGCAGCAGCACCAGCACACAGGGCTCTGTCCCATCTGTTCCCATCCCCAGGCTATGTACCAGTTGTACTAGTCCAGTTGTGCTGCAGATCCCTGCAGACATGCAGAAACTCCTCCTGTCCCCCTGCTCCCCGCTCACTGCCCCTGTTTGCATAATGGCCTCTGGGAGGGAACTTGTAAAGCCAGAGAGGGAAAAATACTGTTGTCACAGCCACAGCCTCAGGGTGCCGTTCAAAAACTTGCTTTAAGCCACCCTGAACTCTGTCCATCCCTAAAGCAGCTGATGACCTCCTGTTTCCCAAGGCCTTTTCTGCCTGGCTCCACTCAGAGCGTGGAGCTGGCCGAGATCTGGCCAGCTGGGTGACAAACCAAGCCAGGTGCCGGGGGGACAGGGCCACCTCCCACCCCAGCTCACTGCATGGGCACACAGACCCCTGGAGGTGTCACCTGGGGAGGGCTGTCCCACTCCTCCAGGGTTCCTGGGGGATAACCCAGACAGTGCTGCAGCCAAGGGAAGTTCCTGCTGGGTAGTATTTAGGTTGCTGAGTAGTATTTAGTTTCCTGTTCTCCCTGAGCTTAGCAGGCTGGTGAGTTTGATTCCATGCCATTACTGGTGTGAATGGGAGTTGCACATTGTTTTCTCCACACTGGATTGCACCAAGTTATACATCTGCCAAACTGGCTTCGGCTTAGGCTTCAGTTCATGGGGTGTTGGGTGCATGTAGTAACACACCTTGGAAATGAGAAGGCTGAATAATTACTAGATATAGAGCTCCTTGCAGCAAGAAAAAGGGCTTTCTGCAAAAGAAATTGTTTCTGAAATGAACCTGCTGAAATTAGGCTGACAGCAAGTTTAGCTGCAGAGCTCTCAGCATGTTCACTAATAAGAATGACTTCCAGCCACTGGAAGCCTCTGTATCTGAAGCATAGGGACACCAGGCAGACTCACACCTCCTGTCAGATATAAAGAGACACAACCACCAGCTCTCCTGCTTTGTGTGTGACTGTGAAGTTGCCATGTGAAGGAGAGCAGGCATCATGTCCCATTCTCAGGCAGCTGGCCATTGGCTACAAGTTCATTTAGCTCATGAGCAAAAAGCTGATTTGCTAAAACCAACGTATAAAACCAGTAACTACGGTAGGTAGAATATAATCAGAGAAATAAAATATTAGCCTTTCCACATCATAAAAATCCATGCATTATTTTTAGTAAGCAGATAAAAAGATTTCTGTAATCAGTGCTTGTTCACTGACTCTAAGCTAACACCTAAAATCTTGGCACTGATCTTCAGCACATGTGCTGAGACAAAATGTCATTATTAACAATTAGAGCAGAGTTATTCTAAAATATTTTGCTGCACTTGAGCAATTATCTGACTAATCACTGGCAGAAAGCATACAGGCAATGATGCCAAAGCACAGAGTGCTTCCTGTTTTCCAGTCTCAGCCCAAATTAAGAATCACTGTGAGCCAGAGGAGCTGCCCTGTGTGTGCAGCAGCTCACGCAGCGTTAGCACATCCGAGCTGATGCAGAGACTCACACGTCCCGTATTTACCAACTCTGAGTTTGTTCAACCAAATCTAAGCACAAACACACCCGTGCTCCCAGAGCTCCCCTGCTCTGCCAACCCCACATCATGTGGACCTTGTCTTAGCAGGACACACGGAGGCAGGGAGCAGCTCAGTGCTGGTGGCACTGCCCTCCTGAGGAGCGCACACACTGAGCGTGTCTCTGACCACACAGATTGCTCACTGCAAACACAGCTCTATAAAAAGACCCTGCAATCACTTTCCTCCTCAAGCAGATTTTGGAATCCAAGAGGTCCTGCATAATGGAGGAGCAATGAAGTAATGGTAGACAAATCTGTCCTGGTATTGCAAATCAGAGTGAGTCACCCAGATTCCGAGCGGAACTGGAGCGTTGCCTCACCAGGAGGAGGGGGTTTTGTTTCACTTTGCAGGCCTGTAGTTTACAACCCTTTTGCCTGCTGTTTCAAGGGAAATAATTGTTCTGCTGGAACTCTCTTTTTGTCTTTGGGGCTTATCTTTGTGTTGTCATTACTATATAAATAGAATCTTAGTTAAAAATAAGCATTTAAAAATATTTCTCAGGGTCTTGCTTTCATACCAAAATAGATCTGTGTGTGTGTGCATAACATACAAATGTGCAGGTCTTGAATCAATAGAGAAAAGAAGCCCCAAGCATCAAAGGGCACTCTCTTGCCAACACTTTCTTTTTATTAGAAAAAAAAGGGATAAGTGAGATTGTTGAGATGTTTCTCTGAGAAAAAAGTCTGCCATTCCTAACATAATGCCAAAATAATTATTTTTAAGAGGTCCTAAAAGGTGGAAAAGTCAGATGTGAGATAGGGTATAATTTCAAAATGTCAGAATTTTAATTTAGGAGGGTGTTACAGAAGATGAAGATTAGGACAGAACAAGTGGTACCAGTGCAGCTCTTGGTGAGTGCCTGAAACCTTCAAGATTCAGATGTTCACATCATGTCACTAGTCACAAAGTGACCAGAAAGATGATCTACTGAAGAACATAATGTAAAACTCAGTATTTTTGGAAAGTAACCAATACTTATTTTCCTTCTTGAATAGAGTTTAGATGCTTCCTGAGGCAGTTTTTGGTAGTGATTAGACAGCAGTGTTTCTGCAGCTGATCAGTCTGGGGAGCTCCATCAGACCAGGGAAATTTCATTGAGCATCTCTAGCTCATTTATTCACTTTACTCAGTTTAGGCAGATTTTTTTGCCCTCAGTGGGAAACAGCTACCAGAGGATCTGACTTCTGCTCCCCTAAATCTAGACTCTTGGGGAGCTCATTAGCTTTTCAGCACTGGCTGGTACTTTCTGATGTGCATTCCAGAAGAAACAGTTAAACTCTACGGACAATCAAATGCCTAGCAGTAAAATTAATTGTGCATCTACTAGGTAATAAAGAGGAATTAATGTCAAGTGAATGTCAATAATTAGAGCTTAAAAGGATTCTTCAGCATCATTTCATTAGTGACTGAAATCCTGTGAGAGACACCAGAGATACACTGTGAAGACTTTTTCCTTCTCTGCGATGTTTGATTTCCATTGCACCATGTGATATCTTGAACATATAACCTTATTTTCCTGTTAGATAAGAGGGAATTAATGCATGCCCTAAGGCAGAGTTCTGAAATGGGTCAAACAAAGCACTCTTTCTAATTGTCTGTTGCTCTTCATTGACTAGGGAACATTGGGTACAGGAGTCAGCTTGGCACAGGAACCTAAATTTAGGTACTTTTTGGGTGCATGAGGTTTCTAAGCTCCCACTGCAGTCACTGGAGCCTGAAGAGCAATTCTGCTCACCATCAAGGAGGTACCTCATGGCTGGCCAGCTGGATCCTTCATTGATTGCTTTTATTAGATCTTCATTAGTGGTAATGGGAGCTCAAACATTTTATATGGAGTTGCTTGTATTTAGGGGACTTAATCTAGACTTCATCTCCCATCACAAGTGTCAGGGGTCTACATGATAAACCCCTCTTTACTAACGCAGTGCACATGAGCCTTGTCTCAGACAACTTCCAGCTCTCTTTAAAAGTATCCTTGGGATAACTAAGAGCCAAAAATTACTTGCAGAACTAGGAACTCCTCTGAACTTGAACCTTCCAAAGAATTACAGATAGGAAAGGCATATTCTTCCTGAAAGTAGTCACAGTTACAGGTCTGCTTAATTCTACTCAAACAGAATAAAAAGCAAGAAGAAAGCATGGTTTAGCAGCAAGTGATCACCAAGACATATGCTAGAGGAGCACACTCCTGACACAGTGGGCAGTGGGTAGCTGGGTTTCACACAGCCAGTTGGGCACTGGCTTAGGGACAGTGCTGTCAAGGAGCCATGCACTTGACCTGGATCTCAAATTCCATCCAACAACTTACAACAAGATGCTGCCATGTGTAGCAGTAAGTCACCCTTGGCTGTCATACTTCTCACAAGGTAAGCACTTCTGCAGCACGTGAGCAACAGGAGCTCTCAACTAGCAGTGATGGCAGGATGCTGAGACAACTGCCTTGTCTCAAGTCCTGCCTCAATCCTGCCATGAGTCATGTGAAGTCCATTGCTGCAAACACAAAAAAGGAACTATGCAAACCCTTTCTACAAAGTGAAAAGTTGTTGGCAGATAAATCTTTTAGGAAGTAAGGATAGTCCACTCTTCCAACGATGCTAGAGATAATGGTCCAATACACTTTTCCCTAATCTCCCAGAATGGTCCCTCTATAGTGGGTTAATGTAGGATTGACAAATCCATAGTTTCCTTTTCAGTCATTCCATACAATATTCACAGAGAGGGCATGTACACATGTGCCTCCTGCTTCAGGAGTTGGGTTCTGTTGGACTCTGAATTAGATCTTCAAACTGCTAAGAAATTGCTTTAATTTAACTGCAGAAGTTCTCGGACAAGTCCAGAAGGAAGGGACAGCTCCATCAGGAGTGTTCGAATTTTGGAGGTGACAAAAAGACAGTGAGGTGCTCAGAGTCAAAGTTGATTTGCCTCTTATTTGCGTACACTGATAAGGGAGGATTTCAGTGCTTCTGAACTGAGGATAAGTCCTTTCCAATTGTTGGTTTGCCCCAGACTTTATCTAGCACCAGTAGAAGCCCTTGCCTGGGCAGAAGGTCCATGCATTTGCCTAGAGCACTGCAGGAGATACAACAGTACAAATGAAGAGAGCACCAGGTGAGAACAAGGAAGACCAGTAATTCATGTGAACTGAGGAACCACTTGGTTACTCCTCTCAGTGTGTGGGCTGTGGGTGAGCCTGTGTGTTGGCTGTGGATTTGAAGCTGTGGGTTTTAAGAGGCAAGCTTCCACCAGGTACCAGGACCTCATCTGTGAAACAAAGACTGGGAAGAATTAACCCATTCAACTTTTACCTCATCAGTCACTGCCGTGTTCCTCCAGGCCTGCAGCTTCAGTCCAAGCTGTGTCCTTTGCACTGGAGCTGGCCATCAGAAATTACACTGACATTTAAAACTTGTTGAAACCTCTTTGGCCTCTAGGGAGCAGGGAGAGCCTTCCCACACCCCAGGAATATCCTGTTCCCAGGTTCTCCACTTCAGCCCATCTCTAATCATTGGACAATTACCTTAATGGGAATAGCTTTCCAAATTCACTTCTAAATACAGAAAAGCTTTCATTTTTCATTGCATTAAAGAGATTATCCAAATGGCTTTGTGGAGCCAACTGCTTTAGAGCATCACATTATGAACTAATTTCATTACTACTTGGCAAGAAGCAGTAACTGGAAGTCTCCTTGCACCAGGGTTTACAGAAAAGGCTGGAGGCCAGCACTGTCATTTCAGTAAATACAATCACATTTTACCACATCACTGCACTAAACAGGAAACCCACAAAGAGCAACCAATGGGAATGTCAATTATCCATGAGATGGGGACGTTATCCCTGTTCCTAAAGCAAAGCATTATGGTCCCTTCACATTCACCCCAACAGACAGAAAACTCAAACTCAGTTTACCCTGCCAGTCCAGCAGTGTTTCATATGGAGCACACAGGAATGGTGAGGGCATGCTTGTATGCTTTTGCTCTTCCTGTTCTCTTCCCATCCCACCTGGAAGTGCAGTGGGTGAGCAGCTGTGTCGGTGCTTATCTCCTGGCCAGGGTCAGCCCACCACACCAATTTTCTCTTTACTTCCAGAGTGTGTACCTTCCATCTTTCAACATACTGCTTCTTATTACCTCTCCTTAGCTTGTTTTAAAGAGTCCTTTCCCTCCAGGCTTTGAGAACCCCTCTACCAGGGCAGCAGAGTATGTGGGAAGGTGAAGTCCAGCTCACAATGGAGCTGAAAATGGGGAGTTTGGTTAAGGGAATGAACAGGTTAAACAGGTTGCCAAGAACTTACTCAAAATAAACCTTGTTTATGCATGAAAAATGGAGAATTAACTCTTGGTATGTTATTATCAAAATTTATATATTTTCAAATGGTTTTCTGATTGCTACAGGACAGACTGATGGTAATTTTTCATTGGCAAGTAATGCAAAGACATCATCTTATTTCCACTTAAGAAATTTAGTTGCTGCAGGCATTTAACTCATTCCCACCAAACACCTGAATACAACAAAATAAATAAGCCTATGATCCCACACTGCAGATTTCCAGAAGGCCCACCTATGCATTGGTAACTTCTGGTTCACAGACCATAGTTTTGTTCATAACCAGAACAGCCTGTCTGTTTGGGATTCTGCAAGACAAATAAATCCATAGAAGTGCTAGTTTGCCACAGGAGACATGCAACAGTTTGAAACTTGGCTGCATTCAGGCTACTGATCTTATCTGCAGCTTTTAAGACAGTCTAAAATCAACTGCTAAAAAGCAGAAGTTCCTATCTGAAAAGTTTTTCACCAATATTAACAGAAACTTGTTCTTTCAACAATTTAAATGTAAGTAATTATGACAGCAAATTACTCAATGTCCAATAAACTTAAAAGAGAAGAGAGGTTTCCTTCTTCCCACCCAACAGTCATCTTTCACAGGGCCCTACCTGCAGCAGCAGCATTACAGAAAGGCCAGGAATTGCCTTTCCTAGAATAGTCTGTATGTGTACTACTTTCTGCTCTAAAAACTTCCAGCATAACTGTTTTGTAGAAATTCAGCAGAAACAGAAAAGAATACCAAGTACTGCAGTTAAGAATTAAACTTAAATCTTGTAAATACCGAGGAATTTTCTGGTTGTTTCCGAAAGTCAACTCTACTTCTCTGTCAAATGCAGTTCAAAGCTGTCAGAGAAATGTAAGAGAAACACAGCAGACCAGGTGGGATGTTAAGGGCCTGCACTGCCCATCAGCCCTTATGGCCAAATCTCAAACACTTTTTTGCCCCTTATTTGAGTCAGATTTCACTGATCTTTAGAGAACACCCTCTAAGAGAAGCAGATAAACTCTGTCACTGTGCTGAGCTCCCTGCAGAGCCTTAGGCAGCCAGGACTGGCCGAGCAAGGGAAGAGGGGACAGTCCTACAGCAAGGAGAGCAGGGCTGCTGTGCCACCAGAGGAAACCTGCTATGGCCTGGTGGCCCAGGGGCACAGACCAGCCTTCACACCAGGGAACTTTTTCTTCCCTCTGCTCACTGGAGAAAACCCAGTTTAATGGGCTTTAACTACAGCAAGGGGGCTTTCAATAACTAAAAGCTTTCTGTGGCCAGCAGGAGCAGGGCAGTGATGGTGCCCCTGTGCTGGGCACTGGTGAGGCTGCACCTCCAGCCCTGTGTGCAGTTCTGGGCCCCTCACTGCAAGAGGGACATTGAGGGGCTGGAGAGAGTCCAGAGAAGGGCAATGGAGCTGGGGAAGGGGCTGGAGAACAAGTCTTATGAGGGAACTGGGATTGTTTAGTTTGCAGAAGAAGAGGCTGAGGGGAGACCTCATCACCCTCTACAACTGCCTGAAAGGAGGCTGTAGGGAGGTGGGAGTTGGTCTCTTGTGCCCAGTAACAAGTGATAGAACAAGAGGAAATGGCCTCAGGTTGTGCCAGGGGAGGTTTAGATTGAGTATTAGGAAAAATTTCTTCACTGAAAGGGTTGCCAGGCCCTGGCACAGGCTGCTCAGGGAAGTGGTAGAGTCCCCATCCCTGGAGGTATATAAAGGACCTGTAGATGTGGTGCTGAAGAACATAGTTTAGTGGTGAACTGGGCAGTGGTAGGTTAACGGTTGGACTGGATGTTCTTAAAGGTGTTTTCCAACCTGAACAATTCTATGATTCTGTGATTTTATTAGTGCAGGATGGGAGCAGGTTGCACTGGCAGATCTGAACAGTCCCTGTTACTAGAAGTTATGAAGAACCTGGGCAAGGACAAAGCTGCCTTTGGGCAGGAGAACAAAGCAGCTTCTCTGATGCTTGACAGCCTTATTTGACATAATTTTGGCACCCAGACCTTCAGTACTGAAATTCTGGCCATGGTTACTTTGTAAAGAGGGATATTCCCTTCTCTCCCTTCACTGACTAATACATGGGGTTTTGAAAATTGAGAAGACACTTTAGCAGATAAATTGCTCTCAAAGGATAATTATATAACCAGGAGCAAGGGCAGGGTCAATTAAGAGTAATTAGGGCTACTCAGATCTACAGCTCCTATATAGCCAAGGCACTTAAATGTTTGCTAAATAACCAGCAGTAAGGGGGTCCAGAGTTGATACATTTTCCAAGAGAAAAAATGTTCTTAATTACATTTCTTTTGAACTATTTCCTGTACTTGTCTCATTCCTGTGTGTAGTGCCATTGGAGTGGATATCGTTTCAGGAATCCAGTCGAAAATAACTGGAAGTTGGCATCATTTTACTGAAGGCCACGAAGCATTAAGGACAGACCTCAGCCTGGCCAGCGTCTGTGCTAACAGTCATGTAGACTGTCTCATACTGCTCTTACTTTTCATTGCACCATCATCTCTTCTCTTGGCCTGCCCCGTGGTTGGTGGAAGCAATTAATGTCTGCAAAATGCTTTAAAGCCGAGGCTGAAAGAAACTACACAGGAATGATGGTTATTTGGAACAACTTCAGAGAACAGTCACTCTACACTCACTAATTTTACTTCCAGTCTGAATTTTCCATGGGTAATTTGCAATGCTTATAACCCACCAGAAGTGGATAATTTCTTGTAGCCAGAAGCTGTTTGTATCAGCTCTTACTGTTCACCTATTATCTGAAGGAAATCAATAAAAGGTAAGAAAAGAGTTTGTGGGAATTCTCCACCCCATCCATCCTAGTGCACCGGAGCTGTTTGAAGAGCCTTGTCCCCCGTCATCCTCCTGAGTCTGGGCCTGACACTAAAGCTCCTTCCCTGCCTGAGTGGCATTGGAAATACATTGGTTATATGTGGAAGTGTTTGCACACTTTATTTCAGGAAAGCTAGCTTTCAATAATTGGCCTATTTTGTTTCATCACCAAAGCCTCTTGATCCTTTACTGGATGCAACTTCAGAGCCAGAGAACATTTCCATTTTCAACTAGCAGCTCCTCAGTCCAGAGCAGTGCAGGAGGTAAAGCTGTTACAGCTGCAGCTACTGGAGAAACTCTGCACAGTTTGTCCTGGCTAGATGGGGCTTCTAGGAGAGTATTTGGGAAGAAGTTGGAAAAAATAATAATAAAAAAAAACCCAAACCCATTCCTACCACTGCTATTCCAAAGCCATCCTGAATTGCTGCCCTCTTGGCATGCTGCAGAAGTCCCCTAGGGACAAGGATGCTCCCTGGGTGCTGGAGCAGCACAGATGCCCAGCTGAATCCCTGCAGGGGGCAGCCTGTGTCAGCATGCCTGCATCCATGGACACATTCTTTTCAGAAGAGTCCAAGCCACTTGTAGGCATGTGTCTCATTGAAGGGAAACACCTACGGTTGAAAGCCTCATTCTCTGCCCTCGGCTGCTGCCATCAGCATTCAGGTTGCTGTGCTTGAGAAACCCCCCTAGAGAGTGCTTTTCAGTGACACAAACTGTACCTTTGCACCATTCAATAACCTTTTACAGCTTTGCTACATCACCATCAATCTCCTCCTTTCTTCTTCAAAACCACTGATCCATCTTTTAGGTTGCTGGAAGACATTTGCCCATTAAGTGCACATTATTGCTAGGAACACCCTGTCCATTGTGCAGCACGTGCCATCACCCCACAATGCAGCCATGCTTTGCTGCCTTGCACTTAGGAGAGGAGCACCTCTGGGCTTTTACAGCATCTTCTTCATGGCTGCTCTGCAGCTCCTCATTCAGCCTGTGTCTGCCTCACTGACCAGCCCTGCCACGGCCTCATTCTCAGACCTTTTGCTGTCATTTCATTTCCCTCAAACAAAGCTGTCCCTTTTGAGTGGTTCCTCAGAAACCATTTTGTCTTTCCTATGATGCCCAGCTGGACAGAGAGAACTGGCAACCACCACGACAGACATTGGTGTGGTTTGGATGTACAGTTTCCCATGGGGAAGATGAACTCTTGGTCCTGCTTCCCCCTTAGCACCAAGAACAAAGCAGAATGACAACTTTAATGGGCTCACAGTTCAAGTCTACTCGTCCTCTCCATTTGCCTGGCACTTGGAAATTTTTTATTATTATTTTTTTTTGAGACCATGACTGGGAAATTTTGGGGAGGGAGTTCACTGGTGTGGCCAAACCAATGGCAAAACCCAGCCTCACATGTGAGCAGAATTAACAACCAAGACCCCGGGCAGGGGTCAGAGCATAGTTAAATTAAATAGCACAGGTCAGCACTTAGCCCTTAGCCCCAGTTCTAGCCCTTCACATCTCAGATATAATCACTGGGCAAATTCCATCATGCAAAGCCCTGTGAGTTTCATAGACCTTGGACCTGGGTTTTGTCCTATAGAAAAGTCATTGCTAAAAGTCATAAAGGAATTCTTCCCCTGTTTGTAACTCATCGATTTGAGAGCAGAGGGCACAACAGCATCTGCCTGTTCCAAGGCTGTGGTAGGTCTCCAAGCCAAGCTTCCAAGGTAGCTCTGATCTGAGACAGAGATTGCAAGAGGCAATCCCATTATATCTGTTATCTCATTATACCATTTCTTCCAAAAGAAACATCATGAAAAGTTTCCATTGCAGCATTTTCCCTTTATTACTGGGGGGGGGGGGGGAGTGGGAAGATATGGTGGGAGGACAAGTTTGTTGGATTGTGTTCTTCATGTTACCCTAAAAAATCAGCTTGCAAAATAGAGAGGGTATGAATTAGGAGTGGGGTTTTATTCAGGGCACCACACTTCTGACACCTCTTTTTGGATGAATGGGATCAGAGACAGAGGCCATGATACCCTAAGTGAGTTTTCAAAAGCAAAGACCCTCCATAAACCATCTGTAAGAAGCTGCTGTCTAGGCATGTAGATATCCCCACAGCTCTAAGAAACAGTGATATCTGGATTTTATCTCAGCCATTTATCTCATAAATGGTTTAAACATTGCAATAACAACAGTCATTAAACCTCCTAAGTGCCCATAAACCAGCTGTCATCTGGGGGCTAGACTGTTTTTATAGTTTTTCTTGGATTTACATGCAATTGTACAAACAGCCTCACTGGTAAATCAGCCAGGAACAAGCTTTGAACAATTTGTTTGATTCCACACCACTTTATTTACAGTTAATTAAAAAAAAACAACAACCCTGTTGTGTTCAAGGCTTTTTACCCAGAGCTTCTCTGTACTTCACTGTTGTACTTTGCAGAATTCACACATAACCACTGAATTAACTGTTTCCTTGAGGTTTCCTCAAGAAACACTGTGACAATATGTAGAGAATGTGCTCCTCACTGCATGAGCCAGCAGCTCGTAGCAGCAGGGGATTCTGCTGCTAACTCATCTACAAGTTTAAAAACAAATCCAAAGCTGGATACCTTCAGCTTTTTTAATCTATCAGCTCTTCTGAGTCTGCAGCTGCTGAAACTCCTCATGGATGCTATTTGTCTCTGGGACACGGGGGGGGCAGAGCAAGGGTCTGGGAGGATGAGGTGGGGTCTGGCAGGGTGTGAGGAGGGGTCTGGCAGGGTGAGGTCGGATCTGGGAGTGTGAGGTGGGGTCTGGCAGGGTGTGAGGAGGGGTCTGGCAGGGTGAGGTGGGATCTGGGAGTGTGAGGTGGGGTCTGGCAGGGTGTGAGGAGGGGTCTGGCAGGGTGAGGTGGGGTCTGGCAGGGTGGGGTGGGGTGCTGGGGCGATAGCAGTGCCGGGGGAAGGCAGCACAGTGACAGTCACACAAGGTGCTGCTGCCCCTGAGCATGGCTGGTGTCAGCACTAAGAGCCACTGCTTGGGAACAGCAAAGCCCTTCAGATGCTGCAACATCTTCTCCTTGCAACACCCAAGAGGTGCTCTGTTGCTGCAGACATCCCCATATCCATGCCCTGGCTGGGCAGCACCTGGAGGAGCTTCCTACAGAGGGAAAGGTGGTGGGACCTCAGAGGGTCCCGGTGCCCTCACAGCATCACCTGGGCAGATCCCAGCAGCTCAGCACCCACCTGTACCCCATTCCTTTGGGACTCGCAGGTGATGTGTTCCAACCCCACACTCCCTGACAGCCAGTGCCATGGGCATGCTGAGGCTGTGGGGTGTTAGGTGTGCTGCAGAGGCCCCACCATGTGTACAGCTGCTTTCACTCAAACACCAGAGCCAGAGCAGCTGGGGACAGCACCTGCTTTTCAGCAAAGAGAGGACACAGGGATGGGAGGGGCTTGGGATTCAGCTTTCTCCTCCCCAGGGAAGGTCACACACTCTGATCTCCTCTCCCAGCACGGTGCACAGGCTGGAGCAGGGGCACTAGCTTGGAGCCTCCCCCTCCCGCGGGTGCCGGTATCACAGAGCTGGCTGCTCAGGCAGCGCCTGCTTTTACACCGCCTGGTAATGCTAGAAGACATTCTCCCATGGGCATACATCAGTGCAATGGGCTCTGCAGGAGCCATGTGGGGAGCCAAGGCCCAGGATCTAGGATTCCCTAGGTTCCAGCAGAGGGGTTACATCAGCCTCTGATTGCTCTAATGAGAACAAGAATCTCACTGCACCTACTGAGGGTTTTAGAGGGGCTGGAGGGAACTCCATGTCAGCTGTACATCCACCCTGGGGGACACCATTGGACTTCTACTCTTCATGAAAGAGTAAAATAGGAGAGGAGGATTCAAGTTTACAGCATCCAGCCAGGAATTAACTATAATTAACACAGTTACTTGTAGCTCTGGTGAGGCATTCCCACAGCAACACCAAACTCCCACTGATCCTGGTGGCCATGGAGAAACTCAATGCATCTTCACCCACCTGAGCTGCTCCTCTGGTCACCCCAGAGATTTAACCCTCTAATGCTTTCTCTAAGCCATCTGTGCACCCTAGTTAATCCAGACAGGCCATCCTACTTTTTTTCCAGAGAACAAGCTAATTAACAACAAAATGAACAAATCTTACAATTAACCAAATGTGTGAAGAGCTGGCAAAATTTTTAGGCATGATAACTGATGTTATCATGCTGCAATTTACAAATCTCAGAGTAAGGCTTTTTTTGTTGTTTTGGAATATAATTTTTTTTAAATTATTTTTAAGTAAGTCTTTCACTCAAAACCACAGAACAATGTCTGTGAGCTCTGCTGCTTAGCTCTGCATTTACCATTGCTGAACTTTAGGAAGTTTCTGCCAGCTCATTACTCCAGCGTGTCCAGGTCTCACTGAATGTCAGCACTGCCCTCCAAACACCGACTAATTTTGATCATGCACAGGCTTGCTCCCTCCCATCCTTCAGGCCATTAACAAGGATATTGGATGGTCCTCCCTCAGGCCAGCTGGCCCCCACTGCCTGACCAAGGTCTTCTCATCAGCACAGCCACCCACACCACCGGGGGGACTGATCCCTGCGGGGAGCCCAGGTGCTACCAGGGACTCTGCGGCCACTTTGGGAGCTCAGATCTGTACTGGGATCCTGCTTCATTTACAGGTGTAGCCTCTAACTAAGGAACCAAATTTATACCAATTAAAGGGACTTTAGAGCAGATTATTTCAGTAAATGTCATTGATGTCATCTTCCTGAGGACAATAAATGCTTGTGTATTTTCCCATCATGGAACGCCTGATAGGACCTACAAAACTAGCAAAACATTTATCTCCTATGTTCTGTGGCCTTTGAGAATGTTTTGTCCCTTTCACTGGTTGTTTTCCTCTTGCAGCAGAAAATGTTGGCACTGTTGTCCCTGCTGTCCTGCTCCAGCACTGCACCAGCTGGTGCTACCCATCAGCAGGCATCTGACTTCTTGAAATGCAACTATATCCACCAAAGGCTTATTAGAGGAATTTGGAGTTATAGAGATGGCAAAAAGATGATGCACAGTAGTGTCAAAACCAACACACACCTACTGTCCTGGTTGAGGTGGCTTGCACAAATTAGTGACATGGAAAGCAGCATGCAGAGGAGTGGTGCCAGGGCCAGCAGGAGACTTCTCCCCTTACCAGGAGTGTTTTCTCAGCAGAGTCCCCCAGGAAGATTGCAGCAGCTGAATCCCTCTTGGGCACTGCTGTGCCAGAAGACTCAGCAGGAGACCCACTGGTTGCCCTGCAATCCCACCCATGAGCAAACCTAGGTGTTGTCACTGCAGGTGTGCTCCGTGCTCAGCTGTGAGCCCTTTGCCACCCCCAGAGGGGCTTTGAGCCCCAGCAGCAGGTGTTTCATGTGAGGCACAGCTGGAGTGCAGGTGGGAGCTCCGTGTCCGTGGGTGCCAGCACTGCCAGGCCCGTGTTGCACCCCAGGGATGAGGGAGCCTTGTGTGGCCCTTCCCTGGTCTGTGGAAACACCCTGTGAAGAAGTGACTGACTCTCATGGGCTGGTGCCCCACAGTGAGTAAGCAACCTGTCTGAACCAGGCTGCTCCCAGGGTTACGGTTCCATCACGGGCAGAAGAAGACAATCTTTTCCCCACCCATTTCCAGAGAAAATGCTGTCAGACACCCAGGCATAGCCCCCAGCCCCTCCTGCCCTCTGCTGCCTGTCTGCACTCCTCTCCTTGCCTGCATTGCCTTTCAGTCCTCTGCTCAATTCCAGCTCTGCATCCACTATCTGAACAGGTGGGACATTTTTCCAGTGGGATTTTGTCAGAACCTGATACTGACTTCTGAACAAGTTGCCGTAGGAGAACTGCAAGGCTTTGGACATATGTGTCCTATATGCCATTTTGATGAAAAAAATTGTCCGAGAGGCCAGTCAGGTGTGCAGCACCCGGAATGCTTTGCTGACATGTCCCTTATCATTCCGTGTTGCCAAATGCTGTTTGCTTTTCTTCCAGAACTGTGTGCACTCCTGAGCAACTCCTGGGGGAAGCTCCTTCTGTGCAGGGTTGTGCTCCCAGCACTGCAGGGCCCGGGCTGGCAGACAGAACTGGCTCTGGGGAGGAGTCCAGAGAGGGGATGGATGGACAGGGGGTGGAGGGCGAAGGACAACCTGCCTGCAAGGGCTTCTGCCCACTGTGCCAGTGGGTACAGCTTCAGAGGGCTGGCATCGTCAGAACTTTTGACAGGGGACTTATTTCTGAGGCAGTTTGTGTGGGCCTGAAGATCTCCTAGATCTTTGGTGTATGCTTTCCTAGTCCTTAACACACCACTGCCATATTAGGCCCTGACTGTAGTCATTCTGTACTGATAGCATATGTAGCCCTTCATCCCAAGAGCTGAGTGTTTTATACATCCAGATAACAATTTCCAAAACATTCTTACAGATATTTATTCTATTAAAGTGCTAAATGGCAGTGGAAACTTCCACAGGTTTATATATATATATAAATTCAGGCAAATGACAGGAATAAAACCAAAATGTCCCTATATGTGGGCTTTACAATCCTAATGGCCAATACTTTCCTATGTGTCACGTATTTAGTTGGGAAGCAAGAATAAAATCAGGCATTAACTATTACAACACACTTTGATAACAAGAATTTCTGTTTATCCATGTTTGTTACTAGCATTTAACTGCTATAGCAACAAGCATTTTATAAATGAGCAAAGTCACAAAGGGAAACATTCCCAGTCTCATTTGAGCTTCACAGAAGTGAAGACCATTCCTGCACCCTAGTGCTGGATCTTTTTTCCTAGGTGGAACTGTGGAGAGTTTTCATTCACAGTTTATTTATCTTCAGATGAATTGTTTAAATTATGACATTTCTAACTAGACTTTATTAAATGGCATAGTACTTGCTCCTTTCCTTTGGTGAGCAAGAGAATGTGTGTTCATGATGGTATTTGAATTACTTCATCGTATTTCCACACTTAAATGTAAGCAACTGATGGGCCAGAATCATGGCCTGTACGTGCTGCAAATTGTCTATATTTGGGTCTGCACTTTCCATGGACAGGATGAGTAATAATGAGCATAAACTGAGGGAGTGGGAGACTGAGGTGGGACCATAGGAAAAAATTCCTATGGATGTGTGTATGGAGCATTGGGCTTGGTTGCCTAGAGCAGGTGTAGAGTTCCCAATACAACCTTGTTTCACAGAAAAGGTTAAACAGAAGTTTGTCAGGCATATCAGATGTGGTAGAGCTGATCCTGTCCTGGGGCAGGGGGTTGACTGAAGGGCTTTAGGAAGCTGCAGCTAGACTTGTAAAATAAACAGTGCTGGAACAAAGGCCTAAGAACTTGCACATTTAAAAGTTTGTCCCCATGGTTTAGTTGATATCACTCCTGCTAGAATAGTTTATTCTGGTGCTCAAAGCACACTCCTAGATAACACTTCTGGATAATATGGGACATACATATCCCTCTGTGCAGAACAGATTAGGTTACATTTGGGACAGGAGGGAGATGATTTTTGTGGAGACAAGGAGGTTTATGCCACTGGCTGTCATTGCTGGAGAACAGACTCCTCATCTGCCTTACGAGCTCAGTCTTGTCTATGAGCACAGGCACTGCCAGAAGTTTCATTCCAACCCTACTTTCTCCAGCCCTGCAATCCAGCCTTTCAGGAAAAGGAGATGTTTGTGAAATGTTGGTATTTAGTCCTCAGCAATGTTCAGAGCCTGTTTTTGATTCAGCCCCTATTATTTGTCTCTCTTCTGAACTTATCTTCCCAGCATGGGTTTCACTGAGATATCACTGCTGACTCCAGTGGAGATTATCCTGATTTACGTTCACCAGGACTCAGGAGACAGTTCTGTTAAGGGAAAAACCTGATCTGTTGTTTTCCTTCTGTGCACTGGGTGATGTAGAAAGAGCTCAGGATGTGTATGCTGTAGGAGCTGAGGATTAACAGCTTTATCATTTAGCATGGTGACAAAAAACCACAGGACTGGGCTATTGACAACGAAGTCCATAACCAGCAATGTGTTTTTGGAAGCTGGAAAGAATGTGATTAACTTTACAGCAAAGGTGGGTGTTTGCCAATCTCTGCTTTATTTGTGTGGTCAGTTTTTAAAAGTTTTGCATCTCAGGGGATCTCACCCAACACAAATCTTCTATTGGGTGCATGTGGAACAGAGGCAGTGCCACTGGGATCAGGAGCCCTGGGTTCTGGACAGGAACAACTGGCAGTGCCACTGGGATCAGGAGCCCTGGGTTCCAGACACTCTTGGCATGCCAAGGAAGTGATCCTGAGCCCATGGCATTGGTGGCACAAATATGCTCAGATGTTATCCAGAGCAGAGGTGCCCATGATCACTAAAAGTGGGGGCAGGAGCCCTCCACAGCACAGCTGGACTGACAGTTCCTACTGGTTTCCCAGGGGCAGAAAGTCTTGCTGAGGCCAGCGTGGTCCTGCTGTTCAATCTGTTGTCCATAGTACAGATGGAGTTGTAAATCATGTCAGACTTCCTCTACAGTAACCCTCTTTCCCAAAAATGAGACTTCTGGAGCTGTTGAGCTTGGAGGTTTCAGAACAGATCCATGATAGGACTTCATCTGTCTTGTGAGAGAGAAGTTCTCTGTGGCGTGGAATCCAAAATAACTGCTGTGAACTTGATGTTTTTTCTTGGATAAATAGTTTATTTAGAAGGCCACTTGCTGAGGTGACCTTTATGGGATTACCTTGGTGTTATGGGAGGACAAAACCTGTAAGAAGCTCTATCAGAACTAAGTTTCATACAATTCGAAATAATCCCAGGTTAATGGACATTTTAAGATAGATTCATGAGCCAGCCTCAAGGAGAAGCTGAAAGACAATGTTATGGAGGTCAGTTTTTCCAGCAACAGATGTTAGGAAGGGAGTAGCACCATACTTGTTACCACTCCAAAGACATGTTGGAGTTCACATTTCCTGAAAAACACGTAAGCAGGACATTCTGTCATGCTCTTGACACTGATAACTTGTCTGCCACCTGACAGATCCTGTGATCCCCTGTTTGTGCTGATGGTGCTGGGCAGATGGGTGTTTCTTGCAGAAAGTCTATGATTTTGCTGCTTTTGTGATCCTAAGGAAGGTCCACAGAGTGTGACAACTTGGTATCCAGAAGCGCACAGAAATCTTCATCCCTTCAATAACTGTACACCTTCCTTGCTCTCAATGGGGATGTCTTCCTTTGTGGTTTGGGCCACTGGGAATCCTGGGGAATCCCTGAGAACTGGATTCAGGGAAATATTCTCATCATAGAGGTGGAAAACACAGCCTAGTGCACTGAGTGCTTGTAACTGCAGGGAATTAGAAACCATTAGCTCTTCTTCATTTATGAAGGATTTTATTTTGGTGCTTCTGAAACCCTCTGTCCTGATTCAGATCAGCACCAGCAGATTTGTTGTACTCATCTATAAACCAGTAGATGAACAAACTTTTCACATAAGGGGCTCCATGGCCATCAGCTGTTTCATCTGTGTTTTGGACAGGAGCAGCTACAAGCAGCTGTAACACACATCAGAAATGGCAGTGTGCCCCTCCTTCACAGCTCTTGCTACCTCATGAGCAGGCTCTGCAGTTATCCTCTGGTAGGTCTTATCAGACAGGCCAAGATACAAGATTCCCAGGAGCTTGTGGTTATTCTCTTGCATCTCCTGTGGTATGTCCAGCTTATACTATGCACATGATAAAGGTCTGAGATCATCTGCAAGAATAAGAATGCTGCAGAGGAGACAAGCTGTGCTTCCTACCCGTGTCTCAGCTCATGGCAGATGTGAAAAGGGGAGCAGGGAGAAAAGATAATCTGTGAGGGGTACAGAACTGTACCTGCCATAGCAAGGACTCTGTTGGCTTAGAGGTCCTTTTCCTCTAAGAGTGCCCAGTGTTCTCCTCTCAGCTGTCCTCAGTCCCCTGAGATGCACTGCTTCTGGGGCCCAACTCACAGGAAAATAAAGGATTATTACATTTGCTACATATACTAAGACTCTTGGTTTGGGGCTACAAAAGGCAGATACTAAGGAAATATGGTTCCCAGATTTGTTGCCCAGCTCAGGTTGGGTCTTAAAATCAGCCCCTGCCCATCAGAGAGCCCTGTGCTGGGGCTATCTTTGGATGGACTCAGCCAGGATCATTCTGGCATGGCTGGTGTCAGGGAGGGTGCCACCCTTCTTCTCATGCCCCCCTGGTCACCAGGGTGGGGGACATTTTGATGACACGGCCTTTTGGTGGCAGGGGAGCTTGGCTGAGGAGGGAGAGCAGAGCCAGGGACCAGCCAGAAGAGCAAGGAAGGATGAGATCCTTCATTTTGTGAGCTTTGAGGCTTGCACAGAGCATCTCCCAGATGAGAAAATTAGCTAGGCTTTTTGAGACAGCTGGTGAAGTATGGCACAAAACCCATGTCTTTTAAAAGCATGTTCCTTTCCTAAATCAGAGAAGCATCCTTTTGTAAGTGGTGCTGAAGCTTCTCACAAATGGCAGATCTTGTACCCTGGGATTTTCTCACTCCCTTTTTCTTGAACTCTCTGTCAGGATGGATGTAAACAACAGCTTCACTGTTTTACAGCAAAAATGCAAAGGTTTGGGTTCTAAAACTGTTAGCAACCTGCAGATAACTAACATCCATTTATTAATTGTATACATGGAAGAATTACACTTCTCTTCCAATCCAGGGTTTCAGAAACAATAATTTGCAAAGAAACCTTGAATCAAAACAAAGGAATTGGTTCAGATTATTTTTTTTTTTTAGCGTAGGAGAAGAACAGATGGTTTGTGGGAACAATTAATTATTCTGTAACATTATCTGTTTAAGTGAATCTTTCTTTAGGATGCATGCAGACTGCTAGATTGCTAACTCTGGGCACACACAGACCTGTGTTTACACACAGCACAGGCACAAGCAGAGCCAATTCGCTGGCTCAGCCTCAGTCTGCATCAGGATTGGTACTGAGCTGATGAACAGAGCTGGGCAGAACGTGAGAATTCCACTTAGAAAGGAATTGCCATGTTTTGACATTCCATTTCATACACAACAAATGCTTTTATGAAAGAAAATTCTTACCAATCAGGATGGTTTTGTTGTAATTTGGAGAAACACTGATAAAAATTGTCAGACGTGACAAAGTCTCCTTGGGACAGCAACAGCTGCTGACTGAGACCAGCACAGATTGTGTGGACAAAATCATAACTGACAGGTTCATAACCTCAAGCAGTAGGTACCAGACCACCCAACACCTGGGCTTAATGGTCTTTTAATCATCTGAAGGTGGATATCAGAAGAGACCTTCTACTCCTTAAAGCAGTAAGACTGTGGAACAATCTTCCCATGGGGATAGTGGGAGGGGAAAAAAGCAAACTATTTTGAGGTGGAACTGGGTACACATCAAGCCTTCTCATCTTCATACATCAGGAAAATTTCTGTGTAGCTAAAGTGTGTTTCCTGAGCTGGATGACTAAACCTGTTAAAGAATTAAAGAGACAACACAAGAGCCAGACAGACCCAGAGCAATCTTTAATTAGCTGAACTTGTTGACTGCAGCCTGTAAATTCTGCCAGTGAAGAGCTGAACAAGTACCCTTGTGTGCTGTGTCAAAGGAGTCACATGGGAACTCTGCTTGGACCAAATCTGCTGCTGAGGTGTTAAATTTATCTGCAAACTTACATTTCTCTTTCAGTCTAAATGTAATTCCACCATCCTTTAGACTTTATCTTAAAAGCTCATGGGATGACTTGTTTAGGACTGAGAACAAAACTGCTCTGTAATCATCTCTTTGGTGGGGGATGATAAATATTCAACAGGACACTTCTCACAAATTAAAATCAAAAGAGATGTAAAATTTATTAGTATAATTAATGAAAACCAATATTAAAAAGTCTTTGGAATGGCAAACAAAGAGAAATTGCATAAAACTTTCAGATCAACCATTTAAATTCATTCCCTCCCACCACCCTAGAATTTATAATACTTATAAGGAAAATGTATGCTGAAAGATAAAAGGAAGAAAAAAATAGAATAATAAACTTCAATTGCACATAAAAGGAACAAGTGGGAGTATGGGAACATATTTGTAACTATTTTCTTACCGCTAAATAGGGCAAAATGACTCCAGAAAGACATGGGATTATTTAAACCACGCTCCTATTTTGTTGATTTTTCAATGTACAATTTCCTTACAAATTAAAATGTCAAGACAGATTGACCCAGGGTATTAATGATAAGAAAACCTGCTGTTGTTTTTATATTATTGATTTGCTTTTGAATCAGTGACTTAGCATGGGATTAGTTTGCTTAAACGTTACACGTTTGAGCTGATAATTTAGAGTCCCCTCAGTTCAAAGGACAGAACGGACACTTAGAGTGCAATTTATTGCACCCTTCTGTAGACCTCTGAAACAGGTTGATGAGCTGCACTCTCAAGGTGCCAGTTTATCTCAGGGACTATACAGGCAGTTGAGCACCACTCGTGCTGCTGGAGCCCTCTCCTGTGCAGAAACCTCAGCTTGGTCTAGATGAACCATTCTTAGGGCAGGATTCAACTGCCCACAGCCGTGCAGTGACACTGGAGAGGTGCTGGAGATGGCCATGGAACTGTGCAGGTAAGACACTGGATCTAAGGGAGACCCCTGCTCTTCTCTAGCAGCCACTGGAGACTAGACAGGACACCCTACAGCATCTAAAGGGTAGTTGCACGATATATATATGTGGAGATGACTGAATTGAGCCAGTGTCATTGTCCTTTACTAGCTGCTTGATACAGTTCCACAATGAAAGGATATATCAGCTATTTACACAGGGTGGGAACCAGACATCTAATTTAGATGCTTTCATTTCAGCAGATTGGATTTCTCTCTGGAGGTCCTCAAAGGCACTTCCTTTCCCTTGTTAGTTTTAAAGTGAATTTTGGCACTCACTTTTGGAAGGATGCTCCATTAGATGTCAAGAGCTGAGCATAATTTATCCACCTAAATGCACAGGATCTTAATTCATGCACCTATTTTTTAAAGTGACTCAATACTGCATGAGAGTTTGGTATTTCTAAGAAAAGTGATGCTTACTCATCTCCCTGGTATGGATAACAGAATTTTGCAGCTGCTTTCACAGCCTGTTTTCATGTGCTTTCAATGTTTCAATGTTTGTGTTTTCATGTTTTCATGTGTTTTCAAATGCTGTTTTCACAGCATTGTGAGCACTCAGCGTGCACCAGTTCTCTGTATCTGGACACCCAGAACTGCAGTTGTTTTTCAAAACTGTGGTGCTGCCTTGACCCAAGAGCACAAATCCCTGCCCTTTTTTGTGAACTTTTTTGCATGTTTGTATGTTAAGAAAGGAAGGACAGTGCTTCAGGCAGGATGTGAGTTGGAACTTGATACCCCAGGGTGCCAGGCTCCTTCTGTACCCAGACCGGTCACTTCTAGGTGATGCAAATCACCCCGAGGTCTCCAGTGTCAACAACTACATCTGAGGGAGTCACCTGCCTTCCTTTATGGCTGTTTGTAAAAGAACAGGATGCAGCTGAGATCCAGTGCCTCTCATCTTAAGGCAGACATTTACACAGACATAAGGACTCCTGCCCCAAAAGTGCCTGTCCTCTTACTGACCCCAAAGGGAGCCACAGGTGACCATCTCAGGTGGAGATGTCTGCTAAAGGCAGAGTTGTCTCCTTAAAGTTGTCCCTCCTGAAAACTTACCTGATTTTAGTGGCCTTGGTTCATTAACCAGCAGGAGGAAGCAGCACCTCCCTGTTGGACATGGTGCTCTTGAGGCTTAGTGACCAGAGGTGTGCAATAACTGCAGGAATGAAGCACCCAACATACAAAATTTCCATCTGCTAGAGTTAAGAAAATTACACTGTTTTCGAAATCATCTTCTACCCCCATCTACCATTTATTAAGCTTCTCTTCAGCTCTCTGCTGTTTTTATTTTTTTTTTTTTAAACCTAGCTGTCTAATGACAGATCTGCTGGGAAACACACCAGACAAATCACTGGATTCAATATAAATACAAAAGGAGGAGCTGGATGACATTTAGAGACACTGACCTTTCAGCAGACAAGCCACAATGTGATTGAAACACCACCTCATTCATGGCTTTAAGAGGGTTATTCCACATACTAAATAATGTAAAAACAAAAGGCATTTGGAAAGCATAAAGAGTGAGGTCCTTGCATCTTGCCTGCTCCCCAAGCACAAGCTCAGTTCTCTGCCATTCAGGACTCTGCATTATTTTACTCAAATGTACATCTTGGGGGGGTGGAAGTTATTATTGACAGATCATTTAAGCATTTCAGCAAAGAAGCTGTAACAAGTTAGACAAGTGATATTTTGTCTTCTCTTTGCTATCTTCAATTCTCCCTTTTGGTTGTTTATATCATCTGATCTATCTTTGTCTCTTCTTCAAAGGTCATTTGATGAAACCAGTTTTGGAAAGCTTTTTGAAGCATTGTTAAAACCAGAATCAACAGGTTTGCTACTCTAGGCTTGCACTACCCTGTTCTTAGAGAATACAGAGGAGTTTTATCAGAAAGCAGTTTGAAAACAGAGACAATATCATTGTATAGAGAAAATATTTACTATTTAAATATTGTTTGCCTTTTTAAGTAAAACATACCTTGTGTTCCTTTTGTTTTCATTTATACATGTGAGTAGATCAGTCAGCCAGGCACTTCCAGCATCTTGCACAAAAAATTCCAATTAATTTAATTTTTAGGCCAATTATAATCCCAAAGAGAACAAAAAAGGTAAGAGCAGGACAAAATGGAGTAGAAAAAAATGTGTTTGAAGTTAATGAGACAATTTTTTTTTTCACAATTTGTCATTAAGGTCTGGTCTTTTTCCTATAGAAATAACTGACATTTCTCCCAGTTTGTGACCTAGGAAATTAGGAACACTTCTGATTAAAACTATGCCTATTAAAAACCAGCATTGAGTATATTGGAAATGTACATTTTCCTGACATCAGTCAATTACAGAACAACTGGCTTTTAGTAATCCCAGAAGGATTCAGTGAGACATTCAGCTGACAAGTTCAGTTCTGCAATAATGCAGTGTGGAGCTCCAAGTAAGTAATATTGTAAAGAACATTATCTATAGGTTAGGACTCCTCATGCCATTTCACCTAACAAAAACTTTTATAACCATACTTTATAATAATATTTAATTTCTTATTAATTGATCTCATGCACTTACCACCCACAAAACCTCCAGTGCTGGCACCAGATTGAAGGCACTTGTTCATGTCACCCAGGACTTGACCCCAGCTCTGGCCATCCCACCACATTTCATTTTTTATTTTTTCTTGTTCCTTTTCAATTCAGAGGTCAATTATCTGTACTTTAAAAGCCACCCAGTGCAAACCTGGTGACAGACGCAATTGCAGATTGTGCAGACCACTCATTTCTCAGAATGTTGCCCTGTACATTTCAGTTCACCCTTCAAAAAGCTGTGATTGAGATGGCTTAGAGGGCACTGGGGATAGGTAGATCAGACAGAAATGAACAGCTGTTTGAAGGATGGTTCCCAGACAGAGCTCTCTGATCAGCATCTCTGTAACTCCCTCTGACAGAGCTATTTGCTGCTTGGCTGTGTTTCAATTTCACGCTGCCTTTCTAGCTGGTCTGCAGAGCTCCCTCTTGCACCCACCGAGGGACACTCCAGCTGTGGCATTTGGTCAGGGCTTCAACCCCTGCAACTCAAAGCTACTGGAAGACTGCAGCTCTCTGTGGTGTTGTGCAGCCTCTCCCATGAGAAGGGAAAACTGCAGCTCAGCTCTGGCCCTGATCAAGTTCCAAAGACACGCAGGACAATTTGTCCCATTGCTTTCCATGCAATGAGACAGCTGGTCAGAATTCCTTCCCATCAGGGTCTGTGGCAAACTCTGCTTCCTGCTGCACTGGTGCAAGTCAAGGTTTCACTGCAAGTAAACATGGTTTCTGTTAATGCACATCAGCACCATGGAAAAGTGACTTGGCTCATGGCCAGAGCAATTTCACATTATCATAAAAAAGCAAAAACGCCCATTTTTTTCCATGCCCTGATGATTTTCTCCCTTCCTGAATATTGTATTACTGTGAATTTGAGCATAATTAAGGTTCCTGTCACTTCATCCATTGCCAGGAGAAGGGTCGTTATTCCATAATTGCTTGTTTTTCAATGTCTGTGAAAATGATGGTTTGCATTCACGTTACCAGCACTCAGAGAAAAGCATGAAGGAGGAAGCATTCCTGTGTGTAAATCTGCAAGCACCTGCAGTGTCAGAAATACCGTGCCCAAATGCTTGATGATTTCTGGGGTCCCAAAAGAATGTTTGAAGATCTCTCTTCCCCCTGGTGTTTCCTGCTCAGCTGGGTTACCCCAGTTACAGCCCAGCAGGGGGGTGGCTCTTGAGCGGTGGTGCTGACATCTGCCACAGCTGCTAAACCTGAAAGCCAAAGAGCTCTTGAATCCTGTGTGCATGAGGACACAGAGGAAGCTCTTTTTCTCCACCACTGTCTTTTAGAAGCTGCAGCAGGACAGTTTTTGGAGTGAGCCTTTAATGGCCTCTGCTGGCCCAGCCTGAGGAGGGTTTGGAGGCTGGATGCACCAGACACCCTCCAAGGAGTTGATAAATCTGGCATCATGACATGGGCCTGGATCTCCATGGGTATTGAGGTGTCTCTCCCATTTAGACTGGTAGGTCATGGATTCTGGCCTAATTGCCATTTGAGCACCCTAGGAAGGCCAGATCAGAGGGAAGCAGAATCATTTTTAAAAAATACTTGTAAATGCACTGACCAAGCAAACAATGTCTGAAAGCACCAGGCAGGATAATAATTGTTTTATCAATTCAGGTGCAAAACCAAAACACTTAAAATCAGTTTCTGGAGAAGTCTACCCAATTAAAATAAAGAAAAAAGAAACTAGAAAACAACAGCAGAATTCTTTGAAGTGAAATAAAAGCTAAGAGGTTTGGTTTAGGGTCAAAGAATACAAAATGATTCCTGCAGTGAGACTGTCCCTTCTCCAGCAGACCCTGTGGTATTCCAGTCATGTTTCAAAGAGAGAAACATGCTATAACTGAGATGACAAGGCTAAAGAGGAGCTTTCCTTACAGCTGAGACTGACAGGTTGGCTTATTCAGCTGAGCATGATGAAGGCTAGAACATGGCAGAGCTAGGGTAGTGGTTGGACTTGATGATCTTGAAGGTCTTTTCCAACCAGAATGATGATACTATGTTACTGCACAAGCACAGCTGGAGAATGAACAGAGAAGAACCACCAAGGTGCAAGCTTTGAGCACACATGTAATTGCATGTGCAGTTTGGCAGCTTGGAGACTTCCCCACCAGCAGAGGAATGGGAAAAAAGATCCTTTAGGATTATCTAGGGTAAAGTTTTCATGGGCATTAGGGTGCCCGGTGGTCTGCTTGTGAAGACTTCACCAAGAACTGCAGAGGACAGGGTGTCCAACAAGCAAACTGGTCTCACTCATATATCCAGCCTTTGGAGTGTGGAGCCATGCAGAGGATCTAAATGCTTCACCGGAGAGAGGTGGGGATCCAGGAATGCATCCAGTCACCTCTAAACCCGTATCCCTGATGCACTGACTGTATCAGAAGCAGTATTGGAGAGACAGACAGAGCTTGCCTGTCTCTGGGAGGGCACCCACTGAGGCAAAGAAAAAAAAAATAAAGCCACATCTGGTCCATTTCAGGTGACTAGTCATTCTGTGTCCAGTGACTGCAGGGGAGATACACTGGTAGAACCAAGGTCAGAAGCACAGGGCTCCAATACTGACAATCTAATTGCTAAAGAATAGTTTTCCAACCGTAACAACTCATTAAATTCATGGATAGTCTTGGGGTGAACAAATCTGCATTTCTTAGTAAATCAAAAGTTCAGTGAAAAAAGAGCCACATGGAGTTTAGAAGGAGCCACTTAAAACCTAGATTCCAGCACTGTTCTGCTACCACTGATAAAACAAAGCAAAGACTGACTCTAAATGGATGGTGGGGAGGAAATGCGAGGCATGAGAGTGCCCGATTGATTCCTGCCTTCTGGCATTGCCAGGCTGGGATTTACCAGGTGGGGCCTGGCTGGGCATTCACAGCTGGGTGGTGGGAAGGAAAGGTTATCCAATTCTTGCAGTGGCAACCAGAGCAGCATCACAGTTTAGAGGTAGTAGCCATTTCCCTTCCATTTTTAGCCCTGAAAGGCTTACATTAACTTCAGGGAAACAGAAGCACCCTGCAAGTGATGAGATGTGTTCTCCCTCCTCCCCGGGGAATGCCCGAGGGCGCTGATCGCTGCCCCTGCTGCTCCCCTGACCTGCTGTAGAGACTCAGCAAGACATGAAGCCTGAGCTGGGCTGGGCAGGGATTCTTTCAGGAGATCACATTTTCTCCTCAGCCTGACAGTTACTGGCACATACTACACATTGAGGAAATATATCTCAAGGCAATGCAAGCTCAAAAAGTTTCTCAATCCTCAGAGGAAATATAACACGTGCTTCCCCTGTTCCTGTATGTTTTCCTACAAATCTGCTTCAGGGCAGTGTCAGAGCCATGAGTGTTTCATTCAGGATAGTTCTGCAGCATCTATTGTGCAGCTTAACCACTTTTCTCAGCTTTTAGAGGCTAAGCTTAGTTTAAAGAGGTAAATTGTGTGGTAGACTGTGGAGTCTCCCAGGTGTCCAACCTGCCATTACCTGGAAGCAGTGGGAAGAGAGCTAAGGGAGCCCATGGAGGTGCAGGCTGCCCAGAGCCTTTGTAGTGATCCTGCATGCAAGGAGCACCATTCCCAGCCTTTGGTACACAGGTATAGAGCAAGGTACAGAGGGCAGAGGCCAGGAAAAGAGCATAACAAAGAAACTAAGGAGGAGAATATGGAAACATGGATGTAGAAAGGTCAGAGGGAATTAGAGGAAGTCTTGAGGTGGATGGAGGAAGCAAAATTACAAAAGAGAAAGAATAGTTGGAAAAATACCACCAGATAGGGAAATAGTAGCGAAAGAGACATCAGAAGAAGACAAAACTAGTTTCAAAAAGAAAAGCCAAGATGACAAAACAAAACAGCATCATTACCTACAGGAGGAGTGAAGAAAAATTCCTCTTCAAGCCCTCCTTCTTCCTGAATTCAGAGCAGGTGTCAGCTGCCAACCCCCCGCCACAGCCTGGTCCAGCCACGCTCCCAGCTGGGCACAGGGGTGAGCCCCGGAGCACCTCAGTCCTGCCCAAAAGCACCAGCAGGAACCCCTCAGCTGACTTCCAGGGCTACCAGTTTGCCACTTCTCATTCATTATCCTACTCTTTTTCATATTTTTAACTTAAAAGTGCACTGTGACTGAGATAATTTGGAGCATAGGAGGTTCAAGGTGAATATCCGAAAAAATTTTTTTACTGTGAGAGTGACAGAGCACTGGAACAGGCTGCCCAGGGAGGTTGTGGAGTCTCCTTCACTGGAGACATTCAAAACCCGCCTGGACAAGTTCCTGTGTGATGTGCTCTAGGTGACCCTGCTCTGGCAGGGGGGGTTGGACTAGATGATCTTTCGAGGTCCCTTCCAACCCCTAGGATTCTATGATTCTATGATTCTATGATAAAGATATTGGCTTTATGTTTTACAAACTAAGATAGTATCAGCATCCTAAACAGAAATGGGAAAAACTTACATGCTGGGATAAACCTGTCAAGGATGAATGGGATTGACTGGAGACAAACTATGTTCTTCTGTCTGTGACTGACATTGGATTTTCCACTTTCAGGCACTCTTGTGTTTAATCTCCTCAAGAAATGTTATGCTAAAAAAAATAATAATCTAGAGCACAACTTCAGAGTGTGTTTAATCACAAAGTCTCAGGAAAAATAGACAGTGCTCTTTGTAGCTGTCAAGGAATCACCTCAACCAGCTACAGATTGGGGGAGGGGGGGTGTTTGTTTGTTGGTCGGTTGGTGGTTGGATTTTTTACTTAAATGGCATCAATTTGGTTCGGACTGTCAAAATGCAGTCAATTAAAAACAAAAGCAAGGAAAGTAGAGAGAGTGCTGGGAAGTAGCAGGTGCTTCAGCACAGAAAACCAGTGCTCTGAGGATAAGAAATATATTCTGACTTCACAGGGCTGCACTGCAGTGGAAGAACAGGCTTCCTGGAGCTGAGAGGGTGGGTTTGTATATCATAATGGATGCATCCCTGGGATCTATCTTCACAGATGTAAGGCTACAAAGGAGTGTGTGAAAAGGTTAAACAGCTCATTTTAGAGTCTCTTTTTCCCAGGAAATTCACAGGATCTCAACCTTAACAATCCTTCTCAGCTGTTGCTGTGGCTTAGACACAGCCAGGCTGCAGGAGCTGTGCTGCCCAGCGTGGGAGCAGGAGCCCCCTGCCCTGCACATTCCCTCCAAAGGGACCAGAGCACACTGTCCTCTGCCAAAGGTGCTGTGGAGAGGCTGTTAGAGCTTGCTGGCCCTCCATGCCCTGGGGTGACCTGTGCAGCAGGAGAGAGCATCTCTGTCTTGTCTTGCACAAATCAACCTCAATGGCCAAAGCCCACAGCCAAGACACCACGACTGGCTGGCCTGAAGCTAACCTGGGGCAGGAAACACCAGAAGCCCACCCTCTGCTGTGGCAGGGCTCCCACACACAGGGTATACATGTTCTGCCACTGTGCAGAATCTTGAGAGAACTTAAGCTGGATGGATCTTCACATGCAGGGCCATGTAACTGGGCACAGAAGAGCTGGACACCTGGGGATCTCAGGGGAGGCACCTCACTGCCCAAGTGGGCAACTTAGGCTCCAGGTAGAGAAACTGCAGTGGACACCTGGTTTCTGAGGTCAGCTCTTCGGAGCAGGGTCTGTCAGACCCTGCACATCTATAGGGCACCATGCACAGGGTGGCCTTCCTGCCAGCAGCCACCACCTCGAGATTATGCAACCCCAAAGGCTTATTAATAACTATATCAATTGTGCATCTTGCTCTCTGAAACAAGCTGCACCTCCTCCCACCCCAGCCCAATCAATCAAAAGCCCTTAAAATAAATCTCATTCATGCTTATAATCAAGTCTCAGAGAGAAAATAACAGTAGGTGCTTGCTGCTGCACAAAATCAGGTTATTATCCCCAAATTCTGCCTAGCAGAACATAAAAGAGACATTTTTGTCTACGTCCCTCTCAGTCTTGGTGTTATATATTTCTCTGACCTTGCGTCTTACTCCTTCACTGATGAAAGCTATTTTGAGTTCAGTGCAGCAGTTGTTAATTACCCAGATCCCAGGAGCTCTTCTCCTATCCTGTCAATGGGATGGACAATTCCTCTTGCTATTCACAGATGCTGCATGAGCACCAGGGAGGGAATCTGCCCCAGACACCCACTGGAAAGCCAAAGACATCCACAGGCTGTGGGTAACTCTTGGCACTTTACTGAATGCACACTGCTGTTTTCATTACAGATATTTACCAGTTTATAATTTAAAAGCACCATTTAAAATTTTAGTTTCTTCCAGGAAGCACAAAAGTCTCTCACATATAGAAGGTGAATTTCAGATAACGTTTTGTAACTGTGCAAAGTCATTAGTTATCAAATTCAAAATCCTTGGTGTGTTCTGAGTCATCACTGAGTTCCAAACACCACTTTTCTTGTATTAGTGCCAGGGATGGCACATTTACAACACCAGTATGTAAAGTTTGCCTTCAAAAAATGCCACCATGTCATTGCAGCAGTAACTGCACCACAGGAAGAAAATAACTGCAGCTGAAAAATTAGAGACCTTGCATTGAAACTGTAGGTGGACTTGCACTCTCCTTGGCAAATATATTCCAAAATACATAGATGTGACACAACTATTTTAACATTTCAGGGACCTGTGAATACCAGACAGAAGTGTACCCCCTGTACTTGGAGTTGAGGCTCTATTAGAAAGTCAAGGATTTAAGAGTTCCTGCATAAATCCCCACAGCCTTGTCAGGGGTAACCCACCACACGTTTGAATACAGGCATTATAGTGCTCAGCAACTTGTCTGGAGGTTCTCCTGGAGCATTGCCAGGGCTGGGACAAGTTCACACACCTAGAAGAAAGATCATATTCCTATATTCCAACAGGAAGCATGGAGAGACCTACATTACCTCTGCAGAAGATCTCTGATGACTCCCTGTGACTAGAAGGGTCATGGCATGACCAGCTGGAGACTTACTCAGCCAAGCAGTGTGACCCACTGTTCTTGCAGCAACATTTGGGGAACAGGGAAGCGAGAAGCAGAATTTGTTTTAAGAATTATTTTTCTAGGCTTACAAATTTCATTTTAAAGTATAATTCTAAATCACTTCCTTTAAAATTACAGAAGAGGCAGGAAATAAGGAAAATTGAAAAATGTTTTGTTACCTAATCATTCAGTGGAATATTTTAAGGTCCCTCACTGGCTGATTGGTTGAAATGAGCATGACACAAGGACAATGCAGAGTCACAAATTTCTGATGTATAATACATTCCCCAAGAGTCACTCTATTCATTACCAGAAGGAGATTTACCTAAAAGAAAACAGCAGAATTCCTAGAATTGCATGTGGGAGGAATAGATATCTATATTCCTTCAAATGATGGTCTTTCATGTTCTTTGCCATAAGAAATGCCACATTTTTTATATGGACCTGTTGGAGTGAGTCCAGAGGAGGCCATGAAGATGCTCAGAGGGCTGGAGCAGCTCTGCTCTGGAGACAGGCTGAGAGAGTTGGGGCTGCTCAGCCTGGAGAAGAGAAGGGTCCAGGGAGACCTTAGAGCACCTTCCAGTGCTGGGGAGGAAAGCTGGGGAGGAGCTTTGGACAAGGGCATGTGGGGATAGGACAAGGGGTAATGGATTAAAACTAGAAGAGGGGAGGTTTAAATTAGACATTAGGAAGAAATTCTTTAGTGTGAGGGTGGTGAGACCATGGCCCAGGTTGCCCAGGGAAGCTGTGGCTGCCCCATCCCTGGAGGTGTTGAAAGGGAGGTTGGATGGGGCTCTGAGCAACCTGGTCTAGTGTTGTCTGAAAGGGGTGAAATAAAGGACAGGTATTAAAACTTGCTAGGCTTAATTAAAATGTTTCCATTTCCATGCTCAGAGAGATGAGTTTCTCTTAAAAAAATGAAATATTCATTTTCAATGTTATGACATTTCCATCCTTCTTTTTGATTATACTGTTCAATCCATTATTTCCTCTGTATCCTTTCCATGAAATAACCACAGTCCACTGCAATTATGCTTGCATAATTGCATACAATAACAGATAATAGGGTTCATCTAGTTTGATCTTCATATTTCCATTACAGATAATAACAATGTTTAATGGTTTCATCACCTCTTCACTGACAAGTCATTCCCTTTGTACAGCTGCAAAGCACGGGGGGAACCACGCTTGCTCTCAAAGGAAGTGAAAAAGGAGAAGCAGACAGAAAGGAGCAGAAGGAAAAAGACTGCACAAGTCCTACCCACTGCTGACCCCGTGAGAGCTGTGCATCCTGTGCAGGGGCAAAGCAAACCTGCCCCCCTCACAGACACTCCTCAGAAAGGTGGGATGGGGTGTCACAGCAAGGCAAAGCTCAAGTTGCTTACCCCATTCAGGACATAAAATTAGAGAGGACATGTTGATTTGGCATGAAAAATAGGTGGAGTTGAGGTCCATGAAACTTCCAGGTCTAGGTGCCACATCCAGGCCAGAAGGAAGTTGATGAAAGATGAGAATCTTATGCCAGGCACGTACCAAGGAGTGCCAGGGTCTGCAGAGCAGCACCTCCAGCCCCATCTCTCTTTGAGGGCAGGTCCCTGTCAGGCAGCACACAGCTCTGTGGTCTTCACTTCACTCCTGCCTGATGTGCCTCAGCCCCTGGCTGGTGGGAGCAGCTCTGAGCAGAGCTCTGGGGCAGCTCTGCACCCACTGTACAGTGCAGAGCCACTGGGGAGCCTGGGACAAGGGCCAGTTATGGGAACCTCTCCCCAGCACCAGAGACTTGACAGATCAGCAATGTGTACATGCACAATGAGGAGAAAGTCTCTCTCTCTTTTCTGTTGTTTTTTTAGCAAGCTCTAAGCTCCTCCAGGCAGGAAACAATTTATCACTGGTTGTGTGCACAGAGACCATTAGTGTCACGGGAGCCTGAAGCTCCAAGTGGGACCCCTGAGCCAGACTGCAGGCAACAAATAATACTGAGCAGCTCCCTGGCTGTTTATGTCATTTCTCTGTGTCATAACTAAAAACATTTTAAAGTAAAGGAAGGAATGGGAGAAACTGATCGCAGCATTGCAGTGACCATGTACAAATTTATAACATGACAGAACCAAAAAACATTTAGTCTTTTTTTTTTTTCACTTATATTAGACAGAAGTTACTTACAACGTTTGTGGGTAAAATAACTTCCAAAGGAATAATCACTTTGCAATGTAAATTGGCAATTACTTTTAGGTCATTTTTATCCATTTGAGTTCACTCTCTGATCCACCTCTAATGTTCCTCCTTGCTGACTATACAGCCTTCTGGCAGAACTTATGGTGGTCCCAGCTGGAAAGACCTGAGATGGGACAATGCAAGTTTTTACTCTAATATTTACTTAGGAAAGACATAAAAAGGGAATTTAAAAACTGTCAGCTTCCAGAAGAACAAGCTAACAGAAGAGGGAACTGAAGGGCTTTTAAGGCACTTAATTATTCTCTGGGTTATATTAGACACTGACACTGTATGGGGGGCACAGGAAATTATCAACTCCAGTCATAAAGGCAAGGGAATCAGAGCAAACTGCAGAGTTTCAGGCTACAGGCTGACCAGTCTCTGAATACTCTGAACCCAATATAGAAATGCCACCAAATCCTTCCAGTTTCTCTGCTAAGCCCCAGAGACCAGCAAGACCAGCCTGGGGAATGTGCTGCAGCTGCAGCAACCAGGGATGCAAACGAGGTCCAGTGCAGCTGCACCTCCCCACCCAGCCAAGGTCTCACCTGCAGCCTGCTCAGCAGGGTAAGGAGCAGGTCAGGAGATGCTCACCCTCCATCTTGTTATGGTTTAAGTGACCCTGGCTCGGTGTTGGAACTAGAGGAACTAGAGAGAGGGTCTTTAGGACCCTGAAGGACCTGGGGGGGGTCAGAACAGCAAGGGGTCAGGATTCCCCCCCTTCCTGCCAAATTCTGTACAAGCCAGGAGAACAGAAAGCTCAGCCCCTATTCCCTGGGCTTGCTTTCTTGCTGCTGGTGCTGCTTGAAGGTTCTGCAAGTCACCAGGTGCTCCCCAGAATCCAGCTCTGCTGGGTGCTGTGAGGAGCTGCAGGCCCCTCTCCTGAAGCAGTCTTGCCACAAGGGACCCTCACCCACCTGTTCCTGCCATCAGCGAGATGGTTTTGTATAGGTCTGTATAGAAGTTTATACATCTCTTCTTTCCCCTGTGTGTTACTCTCTTTTCCATGTTACAGTAAACTTGTTCCAGTTTCAATTTCCAGCCCTGAAGTCTCTCTTCCTTATTCCCCTTTTATTTTCCCCTGAGAGGCTGGAGAGGGGGTAATAGGGAGCAATTCTGCCCTCCAGTTTGTGGTTCCCCCTGACCATTTAAACCAGGACACATCTGCAGAGCTGGGGCAGCAGGACTGGGGAGGCAGGTCTCACCTCAGCAGCACTGCAAGCCAAGCCATGCATCTGCCCACACAAGCCCCCTGACCTTGCCCCACAGAGAATGACCTGTTGGGAAGAGCGCACAGGTTGTATGAGGGATCTGCCAAGCCCAAATAGTGCCTGGGCTGGCTGGGGTCATACAGCTCTTCAGGGAAAGCTCAGTGCCATGACTGAGGCATTATCAGTGTTTTTTCAGTCCCTACTTAGTCTCAGAAGGCCATTTGAAGCCACAGCTGTGGTTTCAGGCACTCCCCAGGGCAGACTTGTCTGGCTCTGGAGGCTCAGCACAGGAACGAGAAGGATTCAGAGGCATTTCCAAATTGGGATGAGTTCAGAGTGTTTAGAGGCTGTTCAGTCCCATGGCTTTAATTTACCACAACTTCTCCCTTTGCCTTCTCACTTCCTTCCCCAGTGTCCTTTCTGCCTGCTCTGGACACACACTGTCCTGGTGACAAAGCCAAGGCCCACGCTTCTGTCCCGCCAACCTGCTGCCCACGCATTCCCTGCTCCTGTCCCCAGAGACAGCACAAACATGTTGTCTGTGCCTGAAGCTGCCTCTTCCATCCCAAGGCTGGAGAGTTGCCCCAAAGAGGAACAGGCCATGTTAGCCCAAGCACTAGAGGATGACCCATGTAAAACAGCTAAAATGTTGCAATATGATAATTTTGGCATGATTGCATTATTTATAGCTATGAGAGCTCTGTACTTAACCCTTCCTTATATCATATTAATTTGTGTCATATAATTTATGTTATATCATCTAAATTTACTTTTTCTTATCACATCAGACCATTCTTCAACTACAACTTCTCATTCACATGCTTCCCTTGAACTCACTGGCTGCCACAGAAGAACTTGGTCTAGCATGCAGGACCATCTTTGGTCTTTCCAGTTTTGTATTTAAATATTTACCAATCACATAATCTCAAAATCTAACACAATTGATGTGAGAGAAGTTTCTCACTGACTCACAGTTATTGGCAGTGATGAGATTGGCTGCCAAAGGATTTAGCATCTTTGCCTCAGGTGACTAAGCAGGTGTGGAGGGAGGGACAGACTGCTGGGCTTCCCCAAATTGTGATATTAATATCATAACGTTGATAGTTTTTGCATGAAACGTGTGTGGATATGAATTGTGTAATAAGACACCATGTCTCATGGTGCATGACAACAGATGTCATATTTATTAGTGTGACTGCAGTTTATTAATCCAAACTTGTTTTATCTTTGTTGAACTAACTTAAGTCTTTAATTGAAAAAAATGTTATCTCCTTTCTTAAGCAGCCCTGCTGAGCATAAGGAGACCAGTAATGTTTCCCAGGCTTTAGGATTTATTGAGCTTTAAAGAAAGATAATTTTTGTGGTTTTTGTCTGCCTGGAGAAAAACTACTTCTGCTTGCAGCTGAGCAGTGGTCACCAAGTGTAATACATGGATTATTGCATTTTGGAGCAAGATAGAAACTTGTTTTGAATCTAATCATGCCCCAGTAAATAAGTTAATTTGGCCTTTAATCTGCTAACTTTTCTAAACATTAAAACTGTACATAATAGAGGAGAAGCAATATAATGTTTATTTGTTCATTCTGCTGCAGCTTCATAAAGGGAAATGTGTCTTCATTGTGGTTAGTCCCTGTAGTCCCTCTTTCCTCTGTGAAGAGGAAATAAACAAAATATCATGGGAAAGGCAAAACATTGAATTGGTAGCTTAGTTCTTAACTCCCTGATATTAGCCACATCTGAAAGTGCAGCAACTATTAAAAGACAGCTGCTTTCTGAGACTAGAGGCAAATGCACTCCCATTAAATATTAATTTCAGTATTTCAATACACACAGATTTGACAACGCATGGAAATGTACACAGCTGGAGATAGAAATAAGCACTGTTTGAGAAGGTAATACCATGTACCTTCTGGGCAAAGTGAAGATCAAGATACCAATCCATCTGGGGATGTGGTTTAGTGGTGAAGTGGGCAGTGCTAGGTTAATGGTTGGACTTGTTGATCTTAAAGGTCTTTTCCAACACAAATAATTCTATGATTCTATGAAATATCACACAGACTTTTATGCTTCCCTAGATATCTGCTTACAGGCACTTTTGGACTAGGTGGATATTTGCTCTGAAGGAGTATGGTCATTGTCATATCCTTACAGGACACAGGAGGGCTACATTAAATTCCAGCTCATTCAAAGAGACCAAGTATGTTCCTTGCCTGGTAACTTAATTTGAATAAATTTTTCCATACACCTGAATGAACATAACATTTGTGGCCTTTCATAAAGAGGCTTATGCACCTATGAAAATGATTCCCACTGGCTTTCAGTTGACTTTGCAGAAGCAGTAACACTGTGAGCTTTTTAAACCAGGCATCCTGGTCCTTCCATTCAGGTTGAGAGGCAGCCAGCACGCCTGTGGTTGCTGGAAAACTATTATAACTGTAATTATTTGCATTTTAGTACCAAAATTATTAGCCTTACTGTGGAAATTCAATCCAATTAAAAGTTGGCTTCTGTTTGTGCCAAGTCTGAATTGCTCTGCCTGTCTTTGAACCCTTCCTGAGAAGCAGCACATTTTGTAAAGGTGACTCAGTACAGAGCAGGTTTATTCCAAGTGCATGTAATGAGAGGGTGCAAGAGAAACGGCTGAACCAGACACAGGTTGCCATTTGTCACTGCCTACGTGGGATTGGGCAAGTGACCTTATGATGAAAGCCCGTGTGAGTGGGTTATTTATCTGGCTGTTTGACATTGGAGGAGCACTCGACAAAAGTGAGCACTCAACTGTTGTGATATGAAGATGTATTTGTTCTCCTTTGCTCAACTGTAAAAACATTCCCCTTGCACTTACAGCTGATGAGCCCCATTCCAGTCCTGGCCTGAGGGACACTGTAGGTGTACCATGTGGATGGACTTCAGAGCCATGTTGCAGCTTCTTCCCCACCCTCTCTCCATCCCTGTTTCATTCTGCTTCTGCCTGGAGCACTTGGGTGAATCCTGGCCCTGGTTTGTTGCCATGTCAGGGACTATCACTAGACCCCACTACCAGCTTCTGTGGGACCATGCCTGCAGGTGAGGCCAGGGCTGGCACTGGCTCGTGCTTAACTCCCAGCCTGTCTCTCCCTGGAGCAGGCAGCTCTGGCTGCCCCAAGGAGACACCTCTCTACCAGCAGTCATCATGAGTGATGTTGGCATTTTCTCAGCCGGTCTTCTTGAGTGTTTGAGTGGATGTTAAGCTTGAATGAGTCTTTGATAGGACAATAATTATTGTCATGGCTCTCCGTAATAGTTACTAGGCTAGAATGGTTCTAAATGAAAACAGAACTTAATCCAATCATACCTTCACACACTCCAACTTGTGGTTGCTCTATAACATAAATGCGAGAGGGATGTTCTTCTAAATCAAAGACTGAAGAGGGTGAAGAATTTCATGTTCTTTTCCAGTAGCTCACCATGGCCACCTTCAGGGCTAAAACTGATCATCATTCTCGTAGTTTTACCCTTGCTTTCAGCTTGAAGGCAGCAGATCTCTGTCTCTCCTGCAGAAGAATGGGGTTACTGCAACTTGAAGCTTCTTTCCATCTGTTTGACCTGACTGTGTATCATTTGATGTCATTTCATGTTCTTTCTCCCAATTGACACAGCTTCCATTTATTAAACTCTGTAAATGCAAAATGGAAACACAGATCATCCCAATTTCATTTCTCCTCTGGCATCACCTTGCTAATTCCAGTCCTATAAGGTTCTCAGTTTCCCAATATCTTGTTGACTTCACTGTGCTTTATTATTCTTCTTTCTGCAGAAGGGCCAGTGGGGCTACCCAGAGTTAAAGGAGTTTAACATGTAAAAGATGTCTGAGTGTCGTGGACCGATAGCAGGTCATCTTCATGCTTTTAGTGAAGAAGGGAAGATGCTGTGAGCGAGGGGAATGCATTGGTGCTGCTCCAGAGATGTACCTCATGGATTCCTAGAAAGAAAGGCTTGATGGGCCCCTTGAACTGTGGCTCACAGGCTGTTTTTACCTTTCTGGGGTTGAGCATTGTCTGAATGCTTCAGGGCTTAGTCTCTCCTGGAGTCTTCCCTAGAAATGGGTTATCTCGGGCTACCTATTTCAAGGGTTCTTGTTGCTTCCTTTGGATAGAAAGGAAAGCAGCAGAGAGAGAGACAGTAGCTTAGAAAGTGGTCTAAGTGTCAGATTTTAAATTGTTGCTATGTCACATGCTGTCTCTAAGAAGAAGATATAATAAACTAGAAATATCAGTTTGGCAAGATCTGTGTATAATGAATATTTTATACAGTGCATACTGCTTTCAGTGCATAATTTAGATAGTTTGAAAGAAGCCTTGCATCTGTTGTGATATCTCCACCCCCAGAAAAGCCCAGAATGCTTCATTCATGGCACCCATTGCCTGAGATCATTCAGACTTCAAAAAACGAGATGAGAAAACTCCAGTGCAAAGAAGCAGGTAGAAAGGAAGAAACCTTATCCAGGAACTTTCTGGCATGGGCAAGTGTGTAAGATGACAAGTTGAAAGGAGCCCCCCCCTCTCCCTTCAAAAGACTGACTTCCACTGGGGAAGGTTCAGGAGGAGAGCTTGGCAAGGCAGGACAAGCCCAGCAAAACAAAGCACAGACAGGGAACTAAAAATTCACCAGGGACACCATGCCAAAGAGAGGGAAGGTTTTTCAATGTTCCCAACCTTCTGAAACATTCAAGAAACAAAGCAAAAACATACCACGTTTTGCTATTTTTCTGCAGGTGGTTTTGTTGAGGGTTTTGTTAGTTGAATATGTAACCCTTTCTCACAATACAGAAGATTCCTGGTGTCTATTAAAGCCAGTTGATTAATCACAGGGGATTCTGATAATCTGACAGACCACACAAGCTGCGGGTTATGTGCTTGGCCACCACTTCCTTTGGTTATCTGCCATTGCCCTCAAAACTCAGGGATCAGAGTGTGCTTTTCATCAATGAGCAAGGATTATCTTTGAGGCCAGTAACCGGGGCAGTTGTGTGCATGTGAGGAGACCGGACAACGTGGGCTTCTGATCCTCTTCTTGAAGCATCACCCCGTTTCAGTTGTGCCTCCAAAATGCCCAGCAGCTTTGGACCCTACGCTCTGTGCGTGCTCTTGGTGGCATTCATGGCTGAACTCACTGACCTGAGAGCTCCTCCTGCTTTCCAGAGAAGCTACCGTGTATTTATTCCTGGGTACGTAACATTTACTAAGAAAAAAACATCCTTTATAAGTAAAATAAGAACTATTAATAAATTTTTCATAGCAAGCAATACAAATCTGACTACATTTTATCACAGGTATGCGATGCAGAAATCCCTCCAAGAAAACCAACAAACACGTTTGCCTGTTTAACCACTACACCCTTTCTGATTAAATATTATCATACCATACACTGTACAGGAGAAATAATATTTTAAGGGCCTGCTAAAGGTTTATTAAGTCACATTATAGCACATTATAGCAATATGGCACAGATTACCACAAAAAAAAATAAATTATTTTTTTAATCTTTTAAAAGTTGTGCCAGGGGAGGTTTAGATTGGATATTAGGAAAACTTTCTACACTGAAAGGGTTGTCAGGCCCTGGCACAGGCTGCCCAGGGAAGTGGTTGAGTCACCATCCCTGGAGACATTTAAAAGACCTGCAGATATGGTGCTGAAGGACGTGGCTTAGTAGTGAACTTGGCAGTGTTAGTTTTACAGTTGGACTCAATGATCTTCAGGGTCTTTTGTAACCTAAATCTTTGATTTAATATTACAGAGTATCGAGTGAATGTAAACTTTAATCTACCACATGATTTCTGCTTCCAGTTCAAGCAAGGTTTTTTTAAATTTATGAAATAAAGTTTAATCAAAATATCACAAGGATATTCAATGATTAAGCTGCAGCTCAAGTACAGCACATAAAAATATCTAGCAATTACTTGCAATATATTTGTGAGAGTCACAGTGTGTTTTCACAGAATCACAGAGTGATTCACAGGAGGTTGGAAGGGACCTCTGGAGATCATCTAGTCCAACCCCTGCCAGAGCTGGATCCCCTAGGGCAGATCACACAGGGACACATCCAGGTGGGTTTGGAATGTCTCCAGGGATGGAGACTCCACAACCTCCCTGGGCAGCCTGTCCCAGGGCTCTGTCACCCTCAGAGTAAAGAAGGATTTTCTCATATTCAGGTTAAACCTCCTGTGTACCAGTTTGTGCCCATTGCCCCTTGTCCTGTCACTGGGCACCACTGAGAAGAGTCTGGCCCCATCCTCCTGACACCCCCTGTAGATATTGATCAGCACTGCTGAGATCCCCCCTCAGCCTCCTTTTCTCCAGGCTGAACAGCCCCAGCTCTCCCAGCCTTTCCTCACAGGGCAGATGCTCCAGTCCCTTCAGCATCTCAATGGCCTGTGCTGGACTCTCTCCAGTAGTTCCTTGTCCTTCTTGAACTGGGGAGCCCAGACCTGCACACAGGGCTCCAGGTGAGAGCAGGGCACCAGGGCAGAGCAGAGGGGGAGGAGAACCTCCCTTGTCCTGCTGGCCACACTCTTCTTAATGCCCCCCAGGATGGCACTGGCCTCTTGGCAGTGAGGGCACATAGTTGGATCACGGTCAGCCTGGTGTCCACCAGGACTCCCAGGTCGTTTTTCCCTAGAGTTGCTTTACAGCAGCTCAGCCCCCAACCTGTACTAGCACATGGGGGTTGTTCTTCCCCAGATGCAGTACTCTACACTGTCCTTGTTGACCTTCATTAGGATTCTCCCTGCCCAGCTCTCCAGACTGTCCAGGTCATGCTGGGTGGCAGCACAGCCCTCTGGTGTGCCAGCCAACCCATCTATTTTTGTATCATCATCAGATTTGCTGAGGGGACATTGTGTCCCCCCAGCCAGGTCACCAATGTATATATTGAACAGGGCTGGCCCCAGCACTGACCCCTGAGGGACACCACTAGTCACAGGCCTCCAGCTGGACTCAGCCCCACTGACCACAACCCTCTGGGCTCTGTCCTTCAGCCAGTCCCCAATCCAGCTCACTCTGTTTTAAGAATCTGAGAACAGCAAATGAAGAAACTAATCAAACAAGAAGCAATACCTGTAAACACATGGAAGGGAACTGAGAGCAAGCAGTAATATGCTCATAGTCTAACAGGCACATCCCCAGAGATTCGGCATCATCCTCCTTTCAGGGTATCTCTTTGGTGACTAGGAGAGGCATGAACTGGCCAGGACGGAGCTAAAACTGGAAAAGGAAGGACTGTTTGTTCCCAGTAAGTCAAGTTCAGGAAGGAAATAAGTCCCAAAGACTTTTCACAGGGCTGCCTCTACCAGAGTTTCAGCTAATGAAGAGCTAGTTCAGGCATAACTGGACATCTGTTTTAGAAGGACAAGCTGTCTGGGACTTCAGAGTAAGTTGATGGGATGCCCTAAGCAAGAAACCTGAGGGCTGCAGGCAGCCCCTGGACCTGCAGCTTCCTGGTGCACACAGGAGGATCAACCCTGGACACTGGTCCCCAGACACTCCTCCTCTACCTCCAGCTTTTCACATTCACCTGCAAAGTAAGGGCTCTTCTGACAGGCTTCTCATGCACCCAAACAGGGAATACACTTTGGACCACAGAACGGGATTGAACATCACCCTTCTTAATGCTCCAATGTCATGTCACAGAGATCTGCCTCATTTTTAGAGCTGAAGTGCACTGAAATTGTAGTGAGAATGTTTCAGCTCCTCAGCAGACTGACCCCATGCTTGAAGGTGTTCAGCATCCCCATCTACCAGCTCCTTTCCTCCCTGTTGTATGTCCCCCTGGCAGTGAAGCAAGGCTTCTGATTTCTCTGTAGCCCCCCCTCCTGCCCACCCTACAGAGCCAACATGGCCAAGGCTGTGCCATCAGCTGGGCACTGTTCTCTATCCTCCTGTCCTCTAACTTAATAAAACCCTTACTCATGAAGGGTCCTGATATCTCTGTGTGGTCTCAAGTCCAGAATGATGGAAAATGCTCCGAAGATGTAATGGGGCTACTGTAGCCTTTTGCATCCTCCTGCTGCCTCCTCAGGCAGTGGCAAAGAGGTGCTGCAAATCCCTGGCTATTCTGTAGGTCAATCAAAGTCAAAGTTTTTGGGGTGAGGTGTACAACGTGGGGAAGGATTGGGCTGAAATGTACATCCAGCTGCGCACAGCTCAGACAATCATTTAGTTTGTGCTCAAATCACTGGTGTGTATTGCTTAGGGTTCTTGAATTCCAACACTTTGCTTCCCTTCCCTTGCCATTCAAATCTCACCATCCAGCCAGCTTGGCCGCTAGGGTTGCACAACAGCCGCAGGAAATGGCTGCTGCCTTTGTTTTCAGTCCTAGCTCAAGATCAGGGAAAGAAGCTGTGGGAGAGCTGATACTGCCCGATTGCCCCACCTGAGGTTGACTTTGAACATTCTGTGCCACTGTTGCTGGAGCAGACTGTCCTTACTTGCCTCCGTTTCTCTTCAGTTACATGATCCAGAAAAAGCATATTTCTGTCTAGATGCTAAACATTAAGAAGGTAAGCACTCACAGCTGATAATATTTAGAGCAGTAACAAAAATGGCCACAAAGTCTCCAGATATCAAAGCTACTGCATGAGTCATTGCTGAGAGCTGTAAAGGAGTCTCCAGCTGTGCCACGATCAGAAGGTCACGTCCCACCACCTTGTGCACTCAGTCATTTTTTAATGACTCAGCCTGCTCTGACTCTGGGAAAACATGGTGTTAAATCTTGACTTACGGCCCAGCAATGGTTAATGAACCTCAGCAGAGGAGAGAGGCAACTAATTATTTGTACATTTAGACATCTGAGAAAAAAGAGGAAGAATAAGAATGTCTTTAAAAGATGGAGGGGGAAAAAAGACCTCATTAGCATGCCAAGGTATTTAATTGAATCATCTGGGTAACAGATTTCTCTATAAAGAGAACAAATACCTACTCTGGCTTCCCTTTTCCTCCATCTCTGAATGAACTGGCTTGAGGAGAAAGAGAGATGCTGTGTCTTTGGACACCTGCCCTTTACCTACAGGCACAATATACATGCAAAAAAAATAAAAGTGAACGATAGATTTCCCAGATATTTGTTGACTTGTAAACACAGAATAGCCCAAATCCAGTACCAGTCATAAAAGTCTGAGAGCAATTCAGAAGAAGCTGGAAACAGTCTCAGTGCTTCCAATCTTGCATAAGAAGTTAAGGATAGAAGACAAAACTGGTTTGAAATCTCACTTCAAGGCCTACACTCTTGGTAGGACTTACCAGATCAAAAACATACCAGTATCTATCTACCAGATGGAAGCTCCTTTCTAAATCTAAGAAAAAAATCCAAGTGCTTTATTCAACTGTTAGTTTTTCTGAGCCTGAAAGGCTTTTCCCTCCCCTCTGCCCATGGGAAGCCATGAGTAAAGCCCTCAGATTCTCCTACTAGTCAGTGTTGGTCACAGCTTTGATGGCTGTCCAGCTTCTCTGCTCTGCTTCCCAACCCCTGCCCTGGGGCTGGGTGACTTCTGGTCCTGCACAAGGATGTATGAAAGAAGAGCTTTTTATCTCACCAGGGCAAGATAAGATTTCAGCCTAAAAAGGAAGCAAAAGGCTGGGAGCTGACAGAGAAATTATGCTTCATGAGTAGTAAGACTGTAAAATTCTAGCATATATTCAAACTAAGACAACTTCTATAGAGAGTGTGTGCTTGTACACACACACAGGTATGAATGTACATGGGTACAGATAATGCCCCAGCAAAACAAGGGTGGACTCAGCACCAAATGCCTGTGATCTAGCAGCATATGGTCCCTTGGAGAGAAACAGTCCCTGACAGGCTGAGAGTTTCCTCATCCTCAGCTCAATCTCCACAACAGGACAATTGAATTCCATGGTAATTCTGCATTGCCTGTTAAGAGAGCCTGAAGGTACTAGTTGTTTGCCTTCCCAAATCTTAAAAAAGGTGCTGAGAACAGAAATACAGGAATGTCTGTTGAATTCACACTTGGCTGGAAGAAATGGTTTCAGAAAAGGCCCTTGTTTGGTTCAGCAGGTAACAATACAAAGCAGCATTTCTTGATTAAAGAAATCCGAGCTCATACAGAAGTCTGGTCCATAAGTAATGAATCTCTTTCTAGAAAAATTACTTGCTATTCACAAACAATCTGATATGAATATACAAATGTCCCAAACTTATGTGGTTTGATATGTGTCATACCTTCATGAAGAAAAGAAGTTGTGAGGGAGGAAGGTGGTTGATCTTCAATAATGCTAACCAGAAGTACCGAGCTGATTTGGAGAAATGACTGTACCTCTGGAAAGACCAACCTAATCTTCCACAAATGTAAATGTAATACATTTTCCATTCAAATGTTAGACTGTTTCTGATTCCACAATAGGGAACGAACCCACACCTTTTCCTAATACAGTTGCTACCATAAACTGAATTAAACTTTCTAATTCATCAAGAAATGTCTATGCAGATTATACACTGAGCTTTATCTCACCAGATTTTTAAAATAGTTGGGCATCTAGTCTGCACCAGGCAGCCAGTTCGAGGTCAGTCTTTTTCACCTCTCTCCATATACCCTCAGCAGATGCAGATAATCCCCCAAGTCCAAACTGGGAGCACCCTAGCTGCCCTGGAGATCCATAGCAGAAGACATAAGAAATAGCAGAAGGTGCCTCTTTTGCTACAGTGATTTCAGATGAATCAGTCAAATTTATTTCAGTTGCCTGAGAAGATCTGGGTTAAGCTCCACTTCACAGGTCGTGGTGGGGGAATCTTCCAAAATGCCCAAAGAAGGCTCCATAACAGAAGAATGCAAAAAATGGCCTGACATTCAGCCCTTCAACCTAGTGTCTGCCATGAGGAAATGCAGTGACTCTGCCTCCACCCGGTCTGCCGAGGGAAAGGAAGGATCCCTGTCTATGCTTACATGACCTGGCCAGTCCTGGGAAAGGTGTGAATCCTGGCATGGTCTCCACGGACCTGTACACCCAAACTGAGCCAAACTCAGACTGCTGTGAGTCCCACCTCCTGCAGAACAAAGCCCTAACCAGACTGTGGGCACCATGATGACAAGGCCAGGCTGGCCCCACACAGAGACCTGAGGCACTGCATCTTGCTGGTCTGACACAACACAGGTAGTGAAGCCAGCCTTGGAACTGCCTTTCCAGTCCTTTAGAGACACAGCCAAGTGCAGCTGGCAGAACTTCAGCTTGGGTGAAGATAACTCACTTGATTTTAGATCTGAGTCACCTTTACCTGCACATCTGCCTTCAGTGAATCACATGGACACATTTTCTTTCATGGAAAGGAAACCACATCTGCTTCTTGTTGCACCTGCAAGACTCCTCATGGTACTTCTTCCTGTTCCTGCTAAGGGTTCCTCCACTTTCCCGTTATCTTCTTCCCTGGCCTTACTCCATGCAGTTTTTCCCAGCTGCCCACTGTCCTGACATGCTCTTGCCCTCCCGAGCTCTTTCCTTGTCTCACATTTTCCAGCTCTGTCACTGTCTTCTGGTTTTCCATATCTTGCTCCCACACTTTACGTTCCCACCTGCAGTCTTCTGCATAGGAACTTACTTTTTTTTTAGCAACCACTGATGACAAACCATGGTGGCAACCATTTTTATATGGGCAAATGTGACCAAAATCAATTCTGTGGGAAGGAAAAATTAGAAGAAAACCAGATGAAGCCAAGCCAATGTCTGGCACTCAGTTTGGATCCTGGAGTTCTAGAGCAAGGTAACTGCACCCTAACCCAGCCCGTGGGTTTTCTTCCACATCCCAAGATGTAATTGCACTGCCATAGAGTCTTGATCATGGGAATCTCCTTCAGTTGACATGAAAAGTGAGTCGGGTCATGAGGCAAGGGGTGCTGATGATAAATTTGGGAATATGAGATAGAGGGAGAGAGAGTCTCTCTGAGTTAAACCTGAAGAGGTAAATCTTAAGACCTGAATGCTCAAAGTACCACAGCATCTGCAAGGCAGGGACAGAGCTATAAGGCATAGAAAATGAAAGGAACTCCTTACCAAATTGATAATATTCAAAGGCTTTATCCTGCCAGCTCCCATGGAGCAAATTCCAATGCATTGAAGAGCTAAATTCTATGGGAAACTGTTGGCAGTTTCACCAAGTAATTTTTTTATCACCGCCAAACTCCACAAAGATTTCCTCCACATCAGCTTTCTGTCTAAAACCACCAAATTTGTGTCCATTGAAGTATTTTCCACATAGTTACAATCTTATTATACTTGTCAAGTAAAACTGAATTTGCACAAACTTCCTTGCCTTGGGTATGTAGGGCTCAGTTATTAAAATGTACTTTCAACATGGGAAAATGTTGTCAGCAATGACTCTGTGGCTTTGTGCCCCAACTAACAGAAATTTAAAAAAGTATCCCCAAAACAAATAAATTGGCTCCCAAAAAAAGAAATGAAGAGACAATTTTGAAAAATCTGTAAACACAGTGACCTGAGGAAACAGGGACCAAGTGCTTTACGAGAGTCCTTAAAATCAGTAAAATCTATTAAGGATCCCATTTCTGCTCCTTTATTTTAATCTCTTCATGTACAAGCTTTTGGGTCTAATTAAAATCTCCATGTCACTCAGCTAACATCCCCTGCTACCATGTGATAACAAACTTAAACCATGGGACTGGTCTTTTGAAAATGGAGAATTCTGGTCTTGGAGATAATGGGGTTGGTAGGTCTGGATCGATGGTTGCCTCACCTGATTCTGAACCCATCTGTGTGTCACACTCTCACATCATGTCCTGCCTGACTCCCAGCACTGCTTCCTCACTTAGGCCAAAATATCAACAGTATTTCAGACATAGTTTTAATTGGATTAAGGGCACTGTCAAGCTTGGCCTTTCATAACTAGATACTCAATTTCAGTTCTGCTGAGAATAATACGTTAATGCCATGAAGAGTTTGCTTTTTTCTTGAAGACAAGACTCCCAGCAGTGCTTGGTCTGGCAGAGGAGTGGGAATGGGCTGCAGTCCTGCAGGTTTCAGCTAGTAGATGGAAAGCAGGGATGTGTCCCACTAGGGTCTTGAAGGACCCCGGCAAAATCTGTCATACTAAGCAGGGCAAAAACACTGTCCTGTGAAGAGCATCAATGATTGGTGAGATGGAAAGAGGCAAAGAGCTCTGAACACGGGCTGTGGTTCAGAGTGGTATGTTGATGGCACTAAGGTGAATGCTGGCATGGGCCTCAGTGGAGGTACACAGCTCATCCTGGGAAGCAGTTCTGATCAAAGGAAAGCTAAATGCCAAACATAAAATGCCTAAATTTAACCAGCTAGATGTAGCTGGATCTCTCTGTTCTGCTTAGTGAACAGGTCCTCAGCAAATCAGAAGAGCAAGTCATGCTGCCTTGCATGGAGTCAGTTTCTAATGCTAAACAATGACATTTATGATTTGGGACAGATCTATTTGATGGCAGCAAAGAAGTCAGAGCAGAGGCAACAGACACTGCTCTGCATTGCCCATAATCTGGTACAGTTCACACAGTTCACTGCCTGAAGGTGGTAATTCAGCAATTGCCTCTTCATTATTTTTTAAAATCACCTTCCTACTTTTTTCAATGTTTCTCCACATACAACCAAGAATTTCCATTTACTAATAAAAAAAAAAATCAAACAACACACTTTCTACATTTTTAGTGGCATTTCTCTGTAAAACTACTGAGTTACTACAAATTCTCTGAAATTTTCCCTGTGAGTTAATAGCAGTGCTGGAGCAGGGCTCTCACACAGGAGAATGATCTGGTTTTTCTTTCATTCTCATTGATTTCATTTCTAAATGCCTATTTTTTCAGAAATTTGAATGGCTTCTAATGCTCTGCATTGAATCATTCATCCCATTTTCATTTTGCATTTATTATTTCTCATCAGCTATGAAAAATGCAGTCCTGAAACAGCTTAAGGTGGTTGGAGGTTTAGGTAAATTACGTTCAATCACTTTTTGTAAAATGAAGAAAGACAAAAATGGCATCAAGACCAGAAATCTCATTAGTAAAAAGCGTGAAATAAAGTGCTTGGTTCTCCAAATTTTTCATCAGTTCAAATGTCCTTTTAAGCCACTTCTCTTGGGGCAATTTTAAAAATAATTTGTAGCATGAAGCAGTGCAAACAGCCACCAGGCTCCCTGGGCATACAGAGAGAAAAATCTCTCTGATCCATGACCAAATTCAACACAGAGGGGAAAAGAAAGGAAATTTGGGGGGTTGGAAGCAGAAGGGGCACGTGGTCAGGGCAAATTCAGGAATTTAATCCATGTTTTTCAAATCCTGGCTCAACGTCCTCTCTCTGTTAGATCCATGTAGCTAATAGCCAAAAAATGGCCAAAAAGAATCAGTGCTGCAGAGGTTGTAAAGCTCATCTCCTCTAAACTGCAGTGCCAGTGGGTGCCATGACAAAACTTCCTCATGTACAGGGATGAAGGGTTTCACACTCTCTTTTTTATTTTAAATTTGTTTTTTTTTTAAGGTACTCATTTAAGGGTTTTTTTTCTCTTCATGAATTTTAAGGTAGATGTGCCTGGGTTGCAGAAGACACATCCTGTGAGATATTTGCTTGTGGTTTACATGGTAACGTTCTTTCCTCTGACATTTGATGAAGGGTAATGTATGGATGAACCCATTCAGGATCCCTCTGGACAGATCAGGAGGCTTGGAGTGTCTGGGCTTCATTTTCCTGATCCAGTTTTCCACAACTGGGCTGGATCCAACCCCAGCCCCCCGTGTCTGCACATTCCCCCACTCCCCTCCTGGGTTATCACGCAGTGTGTTCACCTGCCTCTCCAGCATCGCTGGCAAAGCCCCAGTTCCTCATCCTGGCTGTCTGACAGGTTTTCCCCTCCACTCTGCTTCCACAGACCTGTCTTCACACAGACCTGCTGGCCATCCTGGCATGTGCCACAGGAGATGGACACAAGCTGCTGCACCCACCAGCTACACAACTGCTGGAAAAACAAAGGCAGTGGCCAAGCAAAATGTCTCTAAGGCCTAACAAAAGCAAACAAAAATGCATTATCTTTTAATTATTTCTTTGCTGCTCTGTACAATTCTGTAGCTGAATCTTACAGGGTTATTAAAAATCTACAGAAATCTATAGATATTTTTCTTTCTGTTAAATTCTATGGGACTTTTCTCATAGGGACCTTAGACTGAGGACCCTGCAGAATTAGAGTAATCAAAAAATCAGGGTTAAGTCCTTGTTTTCACCACCTACCACTGACCTGAATTCTTCCAGCCACATGCAACCACATCTAGAGAAAGATGCAGTGGTGTGCACAGTGGCATCCTCAAAAAAAAATTTCAGGAGACCTCAAAGTGGCCTTCCAGTACCTGAAGGGGCTACAGGAAAGCTGGAGAGGGACTGTTTACAAGGGCTGGTAGTGAGAGGATGAGGGAAACACCTGGGATCTCAGTACAGGCACCTGAAGCACCACATAAATAAACTATGGGTGAGGAGGGGAGAAGAGTCTAATAATTTCCTGTTGTGTAATTACAGGAAAAATACCTAATCCTGGATGAAGTCATTGCTTCCTTGTTGTATCCATGGCAACTGAACTGGATAGCGACTGCGAGGCTGCCTGAAAATGAAGATGGATTTTTCTCCTCCATCACATCAAGCAGCTCAGTCTGCCCCACCGCCTCAGCCGGAGGGGAGGGCGGGTTTGGGCTCCATGCTGGGGAGGTCTCTGCGCTGGGGTGAGCAGGGAAATGCACATAAAACGCTCTGTAAAAGCCCATTGCTCTTTCAGAGCTCCCTGGGCTGCTCCTCTGTGACCTTTTCCGAAGGCACACATGGGGAAACGTGGGGAAACACTCGTCGCAGGGAGACGTGGGCTTGTCCCCAGCCTCTCCAGCCTGCCCCGGCCTGCCCCCGGCAGCCGGCTGGGCTGTGGCACCAGCATGAGGACGGGGAATGTGCTCAGCCTCTCCTGGCTTTCCCTTGTCCTCCTGTCTCCAAGGAAAAGGCCAATGATGGAGAACAGGCAACCCATGTTTCTGCTCATCCGTCTCTGCTGCTGAGAAACAAGACCAAGTTTTTGCTAGAAACAAACCATTTTTAGCATTATATTGTGTTAAAAAATGACAGCACTCATACCTTACAACATCTAACACAACATAGATGAGTTCCTCAGATTATTTCCTCTCTTGTATGGCATTTGTCAGACCTGTGCTACAGCTGCACAAGCTCATCCTCTGACCCTGCAGTGCTCTGGAAATTGAGCGAGTTGTTACTTCATCTGTATAGGCTTCTAATGTAGCTCTTCCATACTGCTGCAAACCCTCCACCATGGAATTGGTCCTGGATGCTTGACTTGATGAAGAATTTTTTTCTCCTGTCATCAAGCAAAGCTACAGAATTGTCCACAGGTGTCAAATTAGGCAAGATTCCCAGGCTTATACAGGAATAGTGACAAATGCTGAGGGAAACGGTCAAAATCAGAGTATAAAAATAACATTGCAAACTCCCACTGTCAACCAGAAGACTTCAAATGTCCAATTTCAGACCCAAAGTACATGAATACAGTTTCATTGGCACCTGCTTCTACTACTTAATGTACCAGATACTCCAAACCAGTTTTCTATAAAATGCTTTTAGAGAGGGATTAGTTGACTGAAATACCTCTCACTTTCCCAACATTGCTAATATTGGTACTGTGTTATTGCATTTCAAAATTGATTTCTTGTACATCATCTGGAAGAAGCAAGGTAAGAATATCAATCACTGTGTTGGAAAATCTAAAACAAAGCAAGCTGTTTTAACTCTGCAGCATCAGAGTCCTAGAGAAGTATCACTTAAAGTAGTGTGTGAAATCCCCTCTGCTGCTCAGGAGGGTTTAGTCATGGTCATTACACATTCGTCCTTTTCCAGTCTTCATTATTCTGGACTAAATATGTCACAGTCTTTAGTTCCTCTGCATGGCCTTTTTCCACAAGGTTTTTCTACCTTTCTAGTAAACAGACATACCTGGAACTTGTGTGGTGGGCCAGTGCTCTCCAAAGAAAGACTATGGTCAGGGGCTTCAACTCTTGTTCCTGCTTACACCTGAAATGGCACACTTTGTGCAAGATCCGTGGCACTGCAGAGCCAGACACTTCCCAGAGCACAGACCACACAGATCACCTCATGCCTGGCTTAAGGGTCCCTTGAGATCAGTTGAGTAGAAACAGGAGAGTTCATGGCAGCTCAGGATCTGTCCTCTCTCCTCATTCTCTTATCAATACTTTAGCCTTACTGAATCTGGTACCTGGATGCTTCACAGGAAGCTAAAATAAGGATGAGGTTTGATCCAGCATTCACTGGTATCGGTGCTAAAACTGCCCAACAGACACACAGTGGAAACTTGGCTTGACTGGATCAGCCAAAATAACAGCAGCTCTGAAGTGCAGCTACACAAATGCCTAAGAGAAGGGCATGGCTTGGTCCGGGCTCCACCTCCCACTAAAGGCACAGAGCAGCTGTGCTGGGGAACAGGATGAGGAGAAGTACAAAATGGCTCCATAAAAGGGATTAAATGGACTTGGAGTCTCCAGCCTGAAAAAGTCACAACTGAGTACAGCTACCTCAGGAGTCTAGAAAGCCAAGTGTGGAGTAGGGAAACAAGGAGTGCTTGTTAATTACATTTTGTAAAACAGAACTGAGATGACAGACTAAGAAACAGGCAGGTGAGGGTTTCAAACCAACTCCAGCTGAACCCATGGGGTCCTCAAGGGCAATATCGATGGGTATCATCAGCATCCCTTCCCACAGTAAGTGATACTGTACCCACCTGGTGTAGCTTCTTCTGGATGTAACAGGGCCTGCTGATGAAGTCCTGCCCAAGGACTGTTCCTGTGGGTACAGCCCAGCAGAGCAAGCACCTGCCAGGGAGTCAATGCTCAGTGGGGTAAGAATCCACCAGGAAAGGAGCCAACACAATCTGTAAAGTGACAGCCTTACAAGGTGGCAATTTGCAAGCTATGGAAGAAACAAATGCAGATCATTAGATCTTGTCAAATAATTAGCATCCTCGTAACGAGAACTGGCTGTAACAAATTACTTGAAAAAAACGGTCTGATGATTTATGTCAGGACCGTTCTTACTTGCTGGGGAGTGTTTTTCTCCAGCACACAATAAACACCAAGAAGAAAGGAAAAACTTGAGGAACAAAACCTTTGCTTCACCCCAACTGCAGCCCCTCCCTTCCCTGTGTTCACAAAGCACTTGTTCCATTAGGAGAAAGTAAAAATTATCATTTCCTGATCACTGGGATTTGGCTCATGAGAAGGCAGGGTCGTGATGGAGCAAAAACCGAAGGGTGGATGAGGAGCTGCAGTGACCAACCCTTCTCCACCTGTGGCAGTGGGGTTCAGGGTGTGCCCCAGCTGTGAATTGAGCTAAGCTGGGGGAAGCATCCTGAGCTGGAAAGGACCTTGGTGCACTGCTGATAAACTGTAAATCACCTGTTGACACAAATATGTTTGCACTTCCTTTGTGAAGCTTCAGACATACCCCTGGATGCCAGTGGGCAGGGTTATCTGCCTTTCTCACCCCTCTCCAGCCTGGGGAAGTCACACCTCCCTGTGTTGACAAGACCATCAATATGGGGAAAAATAGCAACAACCACACCTGTCGAGAAGCATACCTTTCATTCCCAGTTGGGAAATATCCCCTCCTTCAAGTTCTCTTGCTCTATGGAATGGTTATTCTACATGAGGGTTCAAGGCAAAGAGAGGAGGGCTGGGATACACGTGTCAAACCTCGTGCCTTGGTGACCAGCTGCCGTCAGCGTTGTATCCCGCTCCCATCTGTGTTTGTTTGCATGTTCCCATCTCCTGCTTTTAATTCATTGAATCATGACATTCCTCCTTCTGAAATGGATAACAAATTTTATTATAATCAGTTTTCATTTGATATTAATGTTCCTTTAAGTTGCTCTGAATTTTTAATGGAAAATCATATAATACAAAACCTGATGTGTTCCACTGGCAGCACAGCACCATAAGCACATCAAGTTCTTACAGCTTTATGTATGAAGCAGTTTTTCTAATAAAAAAACCCCATTGTAACATAGTAGTACCATGAGTGTTGTAAAAATTGTGAGCACTGAGCTGCTGGGAATAATAAAAACACTACGTATTTTTCAGGTCACAAGAAGGAAGGGTGAATAGTTCCAGCTTCTTTTAAAAAGTTGACAATAAACATAAAATGATACTGCCTCTTGCAGAGGAATAAGAGCACAAAGTAGGACATAATTTTTCAAAGAAATACTGTTAATTTTTTCCTGTTTGTGGGTTGTTGTTTTTTTGGTCTTTTCCTAAGGAAGGGCTTTGACTGAGATGTCATCTCCAATGGATGGCATTTCTGTGGGGATTTTTATTAATTACAAGAAACTTAGGGGAAAAAAGAAATAAGCTTTTTAAGGAATCTGTTTACCTAGGTGAAAGTCATACAAATTGACCAAAGAGAACGTTTCATTTCCATGTTGCCGTTCAACAACCTTTCTGCAGCACAGCATTCAATGTAACAAAGAACAATTCTGTAAGCAGAGTTGGCCTTTCCACTGCTGTCCTGATACACAGAAATGGGAATTCATTTTTTCTCCCCAAATATGCTACATTGCACACTAGTGAGTAACCCATTCCATGCCCAGCACATGGTCTGTTTGGGAGAGTGAAGAGCTTGGCTTGGCTTTGCTTGCTCAGCAAACTCTGCTTCCCCAGCACCCCCCTGCCCAGAGGAGCAGGTCCTGCCTGGTGCCCAGAGCTGCTGTGGGCTGTGCCAAGGACGTGCCCACAGTCCCACAGCATGGACAGCCTCAGGACAGCCCTGCCCCTTGTCCTGTCTTCTTGAGGTGACTGGTGAGGACATACCCTGTGTGGCTCAGGGGGAGCTCAGTTCTTACAGCAGCTACTTGTTTGAAGGCTGCAAAGAGCTCCCTGTCAGACTGATGTGAGGAGTTAACCCATCAGGTATTGTTTGCAACTGATCTAAATCAGGGGTGTAACTGGAAGAGGCAGTGATGGAAGTGAAAGGGAAGGACTTCTCTCTGATGTCCACCAAAAAACATTTGCCTTTGGATCCAAGGACATCAACATGACAAATCTGTTTGCTCGTACCTGTCACACTTATCAACAACCTGTACTATCCCTAAAGCCCCTTACAGAACCTGTCTGTGCTCTGTCCATCTGGTGTCTCTGCAGCCTCTGCCTCTTTTCCACTGCATCTCACCAACCCTGCCCCGAGCCCTACTAATGGTCTCCTTAGTCACTTATTCTTCTTTTCTTCAGCAGTAAGTGGAGCATTGTTAGGTAGGAAGATCACCTTGGTAGGAGGGCCCCAGGTGCAGTTTTGGCCAGGACACCTACTACCACCCCAGGCAATTCCTAGGAAGGGTTCAGGACTTGGCACAGAGCATCTCCAGGAGTTACTTCCAGCAAGCAATTTCAGTTCAGCTTCCATTTCAATACAGCCTCTATCTTGAAGCAGCAGAGAGCATGATGTTAGTGGCAGGCCAGGCCATGCTGTGCTATTGCACCCCTGTGCTCCCAGGCTGGCTTTCCTCCTCTCCAAACACAGCTCTGGGCACACAGTTTTGTGCAGAGAGTTGATCCTGGCACCGTTTAGCTGCTCATGTACAGGCTAATAATCAGATGCAGCAAATGTGATCCAGGCATAGTGGTACATATGGCACTGAAATCCTTGCTGCAAAACGTTAGGGCTTCAGCAGCTGCCAACCTGCTCTGCTAACGCGGTTTGGACACACGGGCAAAAGCCCTCGGTGCCGTGACAGTGAAGGGCAACGTTTTCCTATCAGCAAAGGGGTAGTTTGGTCTGACAAACCAGAGCACGAACAAACCAGAGTGCCCACGAGCCGAGAGGGACAGCACCCTGAGAGGAGCAGGAGCTGCCAGGGAAGCAGCAGGGTCAGCAGAGAGCAGCTGCCCCTCAGCAGTGGGTCTGCCCCGGGTCCTGCCCTGCTGGAGCTGAGAGTGCCCCCCACCCAAAGCCTCCTGAGCACACCAGGGAGCTGCTCCCTCACTCAGCTCCAGCCAAGCACAGATTATGGACAACACACAAGGGAAATTACTGGTGTTTGCCTACAGAAATAATGGTGCAGAAAGAAATGCTTTCCCATTATTGTTAAATATTTTCTTTGACAACTTTTAACTTTTCTTTCAAGACAACAACAAAACCAAGAAAAAAACCATCCAGAAGCACTTTTTGAAATTTCCTCCTTGTGTTTTCACTAATGAATGTTGTTTTTATCCCCATTTCCCGTGAACACAAATAACATACTGATACAGAAAAGACACTTGAGTAGGGATCTTCTGCCTGCTGCACCAGCGAAGGGCCGTGGTTCAGTGAGACAGTGTGAGGTGCAGGAGAGCTGTGCATCCAGCACCCTGCGAGGGGGATGCAGGAGGTTGAATCCTGGTTTCTGAAGCTGAATCCCCTCCCATACAGCACAGGTGAGCAGGTGAGAACAAGGGAAACCCTCCTGTGGGTGTTGCAGTGCTGGGAGGATTAACAGTCCCAGGCAGCTTGTGAGGCACCCACCCTTTTCACTCAGAGGGGCTCTGCCAAGCCACCCTTGCAAGGTTCACTTTCAGAGACTCTTTTTTTAAACCAATTCCACATTTTTCCTGTTTGAAGACTGTCCTGCCTAGGCTTGCTGGTGTTAAAGCCCTTTCCCCCCAGCACAGCACTGGAAGAGAGAACTGGTCATGATGGGAAGCAAAAGCTGCTGGTGGTTCCAGAGAGCTGGAATCACAGTTGAGCGAAACGAAGTGTTTCAGAGACAGTGGCAATAAGGCAGTACAGGATCTGACAAGTCACACTTATGCCTCCTGCTGCAGCATCTGATTGAGCTGACAGGGTCAGGAAGATGTGGCTTTCACATGAGACATGTTTATGTTGTGTTACTGAGTTTAGTTTTTAAAGTTTTCCAGGTTTCTATAAAATGGTTAGTAATGTCACAAGCTGAACAAACATTAATTTCCTGAGAATGTTTTTGTGAGCTTCTGATTTTTTCCTTTTTTTTTTTTTTTTTTTTTTTGGGGGGGTGTTGTTTGTTTGTTTGTTTGCTTTAAGAGTAACTATCCTTGCTCACAGGAACATTATTGCTGTAGCTGAACAAATGACTGCAATGCATAATTTATGTTGAGTATTTATTTATTTCTATTGGTGAATCATCTAGCTAATTTTTGCTGTTTGCTTTTTGCAATTGTTTTAGCATTTTTAAGTTATCACAGTTCACCTTGTGGATGAATAAGCAGCTGCTCATGGTAAGAAGTGGGTGTGAGTCCAGTGAATAGGCACCTAATTTACCCAGGATTGGTTCTGCTCTGTGACTTGAAAATCTCACTTTCAATAAGATCCTAAACAAATTGTGGATTTTGTACCCTCAAGGTGGTCCAGTCTGGGATAACAAGATGTGACAGGTTTGGGATTCTTTAAAATCTTTCTCTTTCCCATTAATTTGATGTATTTTTGAGCATAGTAGAGAGATAAGCAAAGTATTAGGGTTCAAAGTAAAGGAGATGCAGGAGACCCTGACCTACAGATTCCAGCTTCAGCAAGCAGCAGGGGCTGCTCTCAGATCCCCCTCTGGGGATCTGCCCCCGATCCCTGGGGCACTCCTGTGCCACCACCACTGCCCTGAAGGCTGTGGATGAGGCCAGGGCCTCATCCTTAGGCCTTGTGCTGTGTAGACACAAGGCTTGCAAGACCAAGGCTGAGATCCTAAGGAGTTCATGGCTAACCCAAAAAAAACCCACACCCAAATCCATGCAGAGCCAGAGGCACAGCAGGATGAAAAATGGGCCATGGCACATTGCATTGTAGGCACTGAAAGCAGTCAGTTGTGCCACACCAAGTTATTTTTTCCAACAGAAAGGCTGGAAAGAACACATTTGGAATCAATGTTTGGGCAGGACAGCAATATCCCTCATCACCACCTGTAGAAACAGGTACAGCTCAAGAGCCTTCTCAGGATTGTCACAGCCTTTTTCTCTGTGTGCCTTCAGACATGTTTCATCAGTTCCTCTCCTTGGCCACTTGCTCTGGGTGGTTTTGATCTTGACCAAGACCTTAGATCATATCTGCTACTTGAAATAAACATCAACAAAAATGATTTGGGGATGGCTGTCAACACAGCTTCTCAAAAGATGGAGACTCTCTGCAACCTCTTCCTGTGAAACCATTTCCTCCAACAAAAACATAGAAGGGGCTCATGTTTCAAATACTAATTCTGAATCTCCAGCTCACTATAGATTTAAGGTTGTAATGTTGCAACCATTCAGACAGCCCAGAGCCATGGATTAAGGCACAGGAAAAGCTTTGTACGGCCTGAGAGTGCAGGACTGAGTGATTTGCAGCCCTGGGGAACGTGGCTCTGTTTTTATGACAGCTCTTACTGCAATGAGCTGCAGGGGCTTTTTCTCCTCTTGTTTTCCCCTGGAAATCACTTTCTCAGCCAGTGCTTGTTCTGTATCTTTGGTCTTTCCTGGGGGTCAGGGACCACATGCTGAACAATGTGTCAAGGTCTCCACTGGGACCATCTCTTTGTAATCTCCCCTTTGCTCTTTCAAACCCTGGGAATCATTCCAGGCCCAAAAGACCATCAACCTGACAGTGAGGATTCTCCCTCTAATCATAGCTTCAGAAAATAAGCCTTTTCTAATACTCTTCTGTACAGAAATTATAAACCCTGGTAAATCCTTTGCCAGTCTTACACACCCACCAGCAGTGTCTGTGCTGGTTTTCTCCACACTCTTGGCTGAGCATTTTCCTTCTGTTCTTGCTGCTGTCTCAGGTGCACCTCTTCCCCTTTGGCAATGGCTGTACTTGGAGAAGGACCCTTCTCCCACCACACACCCCACACCTCACCCTGGGACCCAGGGAAGAGGCTGTGAACAGGCTGCTCCAGCCCTGCAGGTGCTGCCTCAGGAGACATTCAAAGAGGAGCACAAGATGCTCCCCAAGCTCTTGTGGGCAGCTCAGAAATGGAAAACTTGCAGCAGTCCCCAGACACCAGCTTCTACTGAAAGCTTGTTGGGAACCTGGAGCTTAGAAACCCTACTAAGTCTAGAGATGCTTACACAGGAAAGCTTAAAGATATGTGTTTTAGTAGCACAAGGAGTCCCTGCCCTAATCACATAACCAAGGGACTGGAACAGCCCACCAAATTATATTTTCCAGTCCATTTATGTCTGGCCCTGTAGGGTTTGTGATAAAAAGAGACACTTGGAATATCCCAGTAGAATAAAATCAGCAAGGATATGATTACCAGAATGTAGCTCACTTTCAAGATCTTGTCTGTAGTGTTGGTTCATTAATCTGTTGTTTTATTAAACTGGCTTAGAGGCTCTGAGCCAGTTTGATGTTATGTGCTTTCTAGTACACATGCTCAGGGTGTGAACATGTGCTGCTCAGTATTTGGGGAATTCATGTACATTTTATGTCAACAACACTACTACATTTCCTAAATGACTAGGAAGCCACTTCCAGCAGCTCCCCAGCACAGCAGGAAGCTAAAACCCCAGCAGGTGGGACTGTGAAGGCAGCCGGCCCCGGGCTCCCCCGCAGCCGCTGCTGCTGCCCCGGGCAGGGGGCTGAGCCGCCCTGGCTGCGCCGGAGCGGGACAGGGGCTGGGACGGGGCCCCTGCGAGGCCCAGGCTGCTGATTCTGAGGGAACAATGGCAACTGGCATAGACGGAGCTCCTGGTTTTCCAGGCAGGTGACAGGGAGTGGCAAGGGCACCTGAAAGCAACTTTCCCAAACTCCTTAGGCAGGGACCAGAAACGCAGGGCGGGGGCTCTGGCTGCGCTGCTGGGGGCAGGATGTCTTGACCTCCCTGTTCCAGGTTGGCTGTGATGATAATTGTGATCATTAATTTGTTATCACAAATTCTGTGATTATAAACCTTAATCATTATGCCTGAAAATTTCCCTGCCAGATCTCTACCTCAGGCCAATTATTTTTAATTCTCTATCAAAACAGCTCAGCAATTTCTGACAATTAATTTAGGGAAAGGCACAATTTTCTTCTCCTTCACATTATTTGCTCATTGGTTTGTTTTGGTTTCGGTTATTTTTGTTTGTTTGTTTTTTATATTTTCCAGCAGAAACTTGAAATTTGGCAGCCTGTGTTGGGAAACTGCTTTATACCACCAGCCAGAAAGTACATAGCCAAGTTACAAAACTGAGAACCAAAAAATGTCTCCCTGGCCATGAGCAGTGAGAGACCTTGGCAGCAAATCACTATGAAGAGCCTGTCTGTGTCTATCAGAGAGTGCACTGCTGGTTCTAGCCCTTCTGTGAGATTGCTCACCCAGCATCTTGTCCAACACTGCCTGAATTGAGCTCACAACACCCTCCCTGACATGGCAGTGACCAGCAGACCTGCTGGGGGACACAGGGCACCAACCCCCCCAACCCACAGAGCTCCAAGGGCTCTGGGCAGGCACTGCCTGGACAAAGAGCCCGGGTTGCTCTCAGCTTGCATCCTGAACACAGGGCAGCATGTGCACAGCTGGACTGCATCCTTCAGCAACAGCTGTAACTCAACCGGGCTTCTTTTTTTTAACATTATCTGGGTGGGGATTTGATTCCTTTTTTTGTGATACTGGCTGGCAGAGAACAGGCCATTAGTGTTGACTAAGCAGAGTGCTTACGTGGCATTTCTGCCCAGCACAGGAGGTCTGCTTTGAGTCGCTTCTGGGACCACGCAACTGAGGTCCCACTGCCCTGGCTCAGTGCCAGGAAGGGAAGCTGCCTGCCATTATTCATGTTGTGACTGTTATTTGCATTAAATTATGTATGCCCTGAATAATAGACTCTCAACATTTTTTAAGCAGCAGGCATCAGGGTGTCTTCCAGAGGCACACAGATGCAGTCCCAAGCTATGACTGTGTTTGTCCAGCATAACACACCACCTTGGGGAATAGGAATCGATGAAGAGCTATCCCATGTCTCAGGAACAGGGTCTCTCAGAGCAGCTTTCTACCTGGGGTACCAAACACTACTCCTTTGGCAGAGCTTTGCAGCCCAGGAGCACGCCAGCTAGTTCAGGTGCAAGAAGAAGATCACAGGTGTGTTCATGGGCTGCAAAGCTCTGCCAAAGGAGTAGGGTCTGCCTGCGAGGTGTCCCCAACACTCAGTGAGCATCTCAGTGGGAGCCCAAACCTATAACAGAAGCAGAGTGCAGGCATAAAACTCAGAGCTTCTCATATACCCAAAAGGAAATGAGAATAAAGGCTGCTTTGATCCCAGAATCTCCTTAGATTTTGGCCAAAACCTGGATTGTTTCAACATCTATTGTGTAATATGGAAGCATTCATCATGCATAATGCATATGTCCAGATGTTTTCATAGAGCATGTGTTCAATTACACATACTGAGTAAATGTAATTTTAAAAAAGTCCTTAATGTTTTGTCAAGTAGAGAAAGATTTATTATATTGAAACTGTAAAGAACTTGAATTTCACCACTTACCTGAACACAAAGTAGGGCCAGCATTTATGTACAAGGAAACAAGGAAAGCAAACAAAAATAACACAAAATGCTGGGGTGGTTGTTTGAATCAAATTTTCATTAAAATGCTCAGGTTTGTGTAAATTTATAACTAGGCTACAAATCAAGCACCAGCAGAAAAGCCCACAGAAAGGCAGTGACAAAGGCTGGCTCCTTGGCTTGCTGTGTCAGTCCCACAGTTCTGATCCTGGTGCCAGTGACAGGCAGGACACACAGCACTGCCACCAGGAAGGGTGTGCTGATTGATGGGGTGGGATGCTGCAACAGAGACACTTTGCACAGCAAACAGAACAGTGGGGACATGGTATAAGTGGAGAACATTCCAGATACCATAATAACTGCCTCTAATGACAAACCTTGCAATAATCTGAGATCCAATTTCACCAGCCACTGACCCCAGCCTCATGATGATTTGCTCAACACATGAGAGATGCAACAGTCCGTTTGCAGTAGGTGTGGGAAGGCATCCTCCTCCCCAGCACACCCAGAGATGGGCATGGATGCCAGGATGCCTTGGGAAGAGACAGAAACCAGCATGGGAGGAGGAGAGCCTGAAATAATTTGGAAACCACTTGGACCCCCCTACATGGCTCTCAGGACCAGCAGCCACTGAGGTAATGTGGAAATCATTTGGCTGTCTTTAGGGACTTGCTTTCAGCAGAGAAGGATTTCTCAAGGTGTTTTTGAAGATCTGATTAAATTTTATTTAGAGGTGATTTAGAGCAGGGAGGTTGGCCAGTGGGGGCCACCTCGTTTCTTCTACTATTTATATGACACAGTAAAAAAAATGTTTTCTGTTCCTCCAAAAAGCTACTTAAAAACTGTTTCTTTTCAGTTGCATCAACTCTCCATAAAGACAAGAGACCCAAAAGCTCTGCTGGACACAAACCTGGGCTGTTGATAATCCTGTTACCAGGATGACTATTCCCAGGCTCCAAGGGGACAGTCTCTCACACTTTCCCAGAGCTGTCAGACATGATTTCTAAACACCAGAGCCTCTTGACACCCCAACTGTTACTCTGCACAGGGACGTTTAAAAATAGGGCTGTAAAGATTTTACTTAAGTTGTATGTTGCGCTCACCCTCAGTAGGAAGGAGAATAATTGAAACATCATTAAGAAAAGCTCATTAAAAGGCAGCTGTGGGCTGGCAATCAGCAGGGCCCGTTTTGTCATTCTGTCTTCACATACTATTAATCCTACTTGTGAAAATTCTTCCAAAAAAGAGTGGAAAACCTGCATTTTCTGTTCGCTTTAGGAAAGGGTAGACAAACACAGGCACACAAACTCAACTTGAATGCTTCTGCTTGCATGTCCACCTCTCAGCTTTCACCAGAGGGTCCCAAGTGTTGGACTTGTCTTGAACTCACCATCCTGAATAAATTTGAGCTGGTGCTTTTACCTTGCAATTCCCAACAAAAGCTGCAGCCCAGCCAGGGTTGTGCTGGGCTTGGCAATGCCTTGCACACTCCTGACCTGAGAGACCCGCCTGCCCAGTCCCGGGCTTTGTACAGTAATAACAAGACTCAAAAAGAAGTCTCTTCTCTCTGTCTGTGCAACTTGGCAGAAGTTCTCAGGTGTGGGGCCACAGGCCACTGCTAGGAGAGGCTGCAGAAACAGCTTGGGCCATGTTTACAGCCACTTGAGGAGGAGCAGGAAGCCTTCAGCCACCTGCTCAGCCACTGGTTCCACAGGGACAGGGGATGAAGAGTCACAGAATCACGGAATCTTCTGGTTGGAAAAGACCTTTAAGATCGAGTCCAACACTAACCCAACTCTGACCAACCATTAACCCAGCTCTGCCAAGTCCAGTGCTTAAACCATGTCCCTCAGCACCACATCTATACATCTTTAAACAGGAGGTGTCTGGATTTCTGCACTAGGAAATTTTGGCAGTGACATGTGTGACATCAGATATCAGCTTAATGAAGAGAAAATAACTGTAACAGCTGATGCTGTTTCTGAGAGTTTGTGAACAAGATCAGTAAGGACAGGAACACTTTGACTTCTCTTATTATGGTTTCTCTGGCACCCAGGTGAAATACCACAGGTAAAATTATGGTCCCATCATGCTCCATGTACCGACAGTGCACAATACATAATTGCATGTGTCCCACAAGAAAGCTTACTTAGTATAATCCTATACAATCTTTTCTCTCACACTCTTTTGGGTGTTTATCATTTCCACAGCTTGCAAAGCCCTGAAAAATTAAAGAAAATGAAACCCCTTGAGTTGGTTTTGTTATTGCCTTGCTTTGAGAGCTTATGACAGGACTGATTTAGTTTGTTTGGCAACAATAATCCTAGATTATTCAACACTAAGAAGCAGTGGGTGTGTAAATCATGCAATCTTTCTAGGGAGACTTGGCTTTGCAGTTTGCCAGAATCCTCATCTTACTAGAGGATGAAGTTCAACACTTCTAGAGAATCTTTATTTCTGGAAACCCCTGACACAGGCTACCAATTTCAAAGAGAAGATGGCGGGCCACCATCCTTCCCTCAGCATGCACTCCCCAACAGCCTGTGTACAGCAGTCTGTCAACCCTCTGTCTGCCTGCCCATGTTCTTAGTTATACTGGTCTCACAATTCAAGAAGACCCTGGGCTTGCAGAAGGCACTCGGGTACATTTTGCTGTGACATTTCTTCCTCCAAGGGTAGGCTGCTGGGCACACAGCCTGTTCTAGTGTTTGAAAGGAGAGGAGCTGGATAAAGCAATGTAAAATCTTGCAGAATTAGCTTCTATCTTGCAGAAGTAGAGGTCAGAATTGGGAGCTCTGGTCCTTCCTCTCTCTAGCAGCTCCCCAGTCTCCACACACAGTCCCTGCCTTGTCTCTGCCCCACTCAGTATTTGCCAGTGGGACACCAGAGCTCTTCTGAGATCACAGAATCATAGAATCTTAGGGGTTGGAAGGGACCTCTAGAGATCATGGAGTCCAACCCCCCTGCCAGAGCAGGACCACCACAGAATACAGGGCAAATCACAAAGAAACTCATCCAGACAGGTCTTGAAAGTCTCCAGAGAAGGAGACTCCACACCCTCTCTGGGCAGCCTGTCCTAGGGCTCCCTCACCCTCACAGTAAAGAAGTTTCTCCTCATGTTGAGGTGGAACTTCCTGTGTTGTAGCTTATACCCATTGTTCCTTGTCCTATCACAGGGCACCACTCAAAAGAGACTGGCCCCTTCCTCTTGACACCCACCCCTCAGATATTTGTAGACATTAACATCAACCCCTCTCAGCCTTCTCTTCTCAAGACTAAACAGATGACTGTTTTGGAACCCAAACTAAGTTTAGCTCTTAAACCTATAAACAAGTCTCTGTCAAAATAAGCAGCCTAATTTCTTAAACTCTTTACAGGGCTCTTTGTGAGCCAAAGAACATATCAAACCTAATGAAACTGCCATTGCTCAGAGCTATAGAAGTCAAAAGCAAACTCTTGCTGAGGCCAGTGGCATGGCATCAAGAGCTGAACTTCAGCCACTTACCTCTGGATATTAATTTAGGACATCTGAAGAAGAAAGAAGTAGATAACAGCAAAATGAAAATAAACTTGCTGTAAGTGGAAAACTACCTCTGTAGAAGGTAAAGATCCTCTGGAGGTGAGTGTGTCCCTGTGGAATGAGAAGATGGGAAGAGGAGCAAGCGACAGCTTTCGGTACCACACAACACTTGGGAAAACCTTTAGGGCCTTTTCTCCTCCAGTGCCAAACAATGTTCCATGAGTTACTTAACACTGGGAGCCAAACAAACTCTGATGCTCCACAGCAAGGTTCTGCATGCATTTCTGTGGAGGGCAAAAGCTTTGGGCAAGTCTGTCCCCTGGGAGTCCTCAGGCCAGCAGCAGCCAGCCCTGCCTGGTGTACTGCACCTGGCTGGATCCCAGGAGGAGGCTTCTCTAAGCCAGACACTGGTGGGACCTTCTGTCTGTCCTGGCTGACACCACCTGCCTACAGCTTCCCTGCCCATACTCTGGGATACTGTTTTGCATGAGTTAAACCTGGTGCAGCCATTGGAAAAATCACTTAAAGGAGAGAAAAGGGTTGGCCTCTTCCCTGCTGTGGCCTCTCTGCCAGCTGGGGGCTAAATCATGAACAGGAGGCAGCACTGGCAACAGAAACAACCAGCCTGTTTTAGATGCTGTCCTTGTTGCCTATCCTCATCTTCTCCTTTGCAGAAAGCTCCTGTTCAGGTTTCCTGGACATGTATTGTCCGTGAGAACACACACTGTGTGACTGTGCTCAAGACAAGCTAACCCTGCTCACTGCAAACAGACCTTTATTTTGTTTTGCATCTTCCACATGGTTTTATTTTTCTCATCAGACTATTTGCAGATCCATTTCTCAGGTGAATGCTTTTGAGATACTGCCTGACCTGTAACATCCAGAATTTGGATTTTAACAAAGCAGCTCCCTTTTCCTTCATCTAGAGATCTTGTAACTTCTAAAGCAGTAAGCACATTATTGCTTTAATACACTGCATGAACCCAATCTCCTTTTTACTTTTAGCAGATAGCACTTTAGATGTCCGAAGTTTTCTCTCTTGTTCTGTTTGTTTTCTAGTGACAGAATTATAAGCATTAGCAGGGTTGCTCTAGTGACTGAGGATCAATGAGATTGCTTTTCTCCCCTCACAGCTGACAGCTCCATCCTTTTCTGCCATCAGAAATATTCCTCAGTTACAGTAATTTCACAGCCTTTTCACCTTAGCACTATCATGAAATGCTTGGCAGACACAATGCTTATCATGTATCACCTCCTTTAATGCTGCCTTTTCTTTCCTGTTGGAGAGACCCAGGGATGGCTGAAAGTGACTTTCCAAGGGGAGTTACAACCATAATTCAAACCAGCAGAGGCTTTAACATCAACCACACATTGCGACAGCCCTAAAGTGGTGGAGAAACCTTTATACTACCAAGCTATGGATTTTTTTTTTGTGTGCAAACAGCTCCAGACATTTGGTGCCTTTCTTTCTGATGTTAAAGGCCAGGTGTTGCAGACATGGAAGGCACACAGCATTTCAGAAGGCAGCTGGAGTTTGGCTGACAGGACTCCAAGTGCCAGAGCAGGTTTCAGCCCCCCGTGGATGGAGCTGCTGGCTGAGCCTCCAGGGCAGGGCAGGTGTTCCACAGCTGCTGGACTCTGTAGCAGCAGGCACCACAGGAACACCCTGACTTTCCCCTCACCTAGGTCATTTTTGTGTGATGTAAGGAAGCTGGGAGAGAAGAGACACAAACCTGCATCTATGGCTGTCCCAGGTGAGCTCAGAGCAAACATTGCACTGGAGGCTCTGTGGGAATCAGCTGCCTCTGGATGCCAAGACTCATGTTCCACTGATGTTCAGTAGCTCTCACTTTTTTTGGTAATTTCTGCCAGGGAAGAGGTACCCTGAGGATTTCCCAGTTTGCCAACCACTCCATATTAAACCCACCCCTGTTCCTCAGATCCCTGTGCTGATGGGGGCTGTTCCTGGTGCTCACCCCTGCAGGCAAGGCCCCACCATGAGTGCCACACAGCACAGCCCCCAAATGTCCACCCCTGCTGCCATACCACCCCAGCACCTTCACACCTGCCTCCCACCACCCCACAGCTCCTCCCCAGGACTGCCTCATGTTCTGCCCCATGGGCTTCCCACCTCCCCAGTACCAACCAGCCAATGTCCCCAGGCCACACAGACACACTGTGCCCACCACCCCAGCCCAAACAGTGAACCCCCTCTGCTGAGATCATTGGGGTGAGCAGATACAGGATGTTCTGTGTCTGGTGGCCCCTGGTTCTACAGAGTCCCTCTGCTCTATAAGCTGTCCAGAATGAACTCAAGAGTTGCACCTGACCCTCAAGCTCTTCACCCCAATACAAAAGAGATAAAACAATATTCTACATGGTACATTTCATCTGGTTCATCTGAGGATCAAGGATGTCAGATTTGCTACTAAGATGGTATTTTTTGAATCCAACCATGCAATGGCACATTGGTGCATTTCATTGCAACACAGCTTCTTCTGCTAAAGCAACCTTTTTGAGCAGTGCACCCACCTCCCAGCCACTGGACTTGTTGGTTGACTCAGTTTTGGTTGGGGTTAAACATGCTTCATTGCTCCAGTGAAAGAACCATCAGCTGGCAAGAGACCAGCTTGTATTTAAATTAAAACATAGATTATCCCACAGTACATACAAACATGAGCAGGAACCAAATCAGAAGCACATTACCACATACCTAACCCTGCCCTGCCTCCAAACCAGCTTCTCCAGCCACACCCCGTGCCAAAACCCACAAGGGTCTCACCAGATACAGCACCCATCAAAATGGTAACTGCATCCCAGACAGACCTTGCCCTGACTGTGCTTTCTGCACCACTGGCCAAGTATAAAAGCAAGTGAGCTGAAGGATCAACATGTATGGGTGAAAACTCTAAGGAATGATTACCCTCTGGAATCAAATCTTCCCAATTTGCATATTAAAAAACCCACCCAGAGCACTGCCAGCAACAGTGTCTCAGTCTCACTTGCAGAAAGGAAAATATGCCTTTCCTGGCCTATCCTTTCAAGGCCTAAAATCCCCCCTGCAGCTAAGATTTTCAGAGGCATATCATTTATTCCACCAGCTTTTCCTGAGCAAACTGTCCAGCTCAAAGTTTTGCTTGAGTAAAAGCTATTTTGTTAACCAAAAGGTGAGGAAATGATAAACTGACAGGTTTGGGCTTTCAAAACATACACAGAACTGCTCCCATAAACACAGGGAGTTTAAATAGGACTTGGGATGGCAGAACTCATGTTCTGCTGGGTGCTTACATGCCTCTGCCCTCAGAACTATGGTGCCTTCTCACACAGCAAGTCAGAGCACCCTCTCTCTGCTGAGTGCCTGTGATGGATTCCTTACTGGCAGCTTCTAGAAAATAAAGTTATTCACCAGTTAAATATTGAGTGCAGATTTATCTTCAACTTATCTGCATTAATCCTTTTGTTATTAAACCAATTAGCATACTGGTTCAAAAAATTCCTCAGGACATAAATTTCCATGGCACAGACATTTATTTGAGCTGTAAACAGCAGCTGAGGGTTGCTATGGTGTGATCTCTTGCTCTCAGTCTATTTACATCTCCCAGCTAACGACAGCACCAAGAGTGGAGCCCAGACAACAGACCGGGTCAAGAGAAGCAGCCTCACATGCCATGGCACTGAGAAGTCCTTATTCTAAGGAAATTCATTTGAATGCTCACCAGAAACAAAGGTATGTAAAAAGAAAAGTTTATCTTGGTTTTCTAGGTCAAAAACATTTTTTTTAATCTGTATTTTGCTATAAAAGCTTTGAAAAGAAGCAGCAGTTTGAGTAGTCTGCTGTGACTGTTGCTGTTTCCTAGTCCTCTTGCAGAATTGTAGGTTTGTGGCAGTTAAGGTAGACAGCCTCAGTGAATATTCACATTCTGGCAAGTAAAGGAGACCCTGGAGAAATGGGAAGAAGCAAAGAGCACAGAGATACAGCACAGAGATGCTGGCTGCTGTGTCCCTAAATTAGCCTTTTGCAAGAGTATGGTACCAGTTTCCCTATGGAGCTAGTGCAGCTGTTTCCAAAACAGGTATTGTCATTCACCAGCAGAACTTCCAGCTCCAGTGAACTGCTCTCAGGTATAAGGAAGTTTCTGGGGTTTAATTTTATGCTAATAGCACAGGTGGTTTTCATAATCAGACTTGCAAAAAGGCAGAACAAACACACCCTTAAATCTCCAGTTGTCACATTTAAGTACATAAACAAAACTCTTGGGAAGGAAGAATGGCTGGAATTAGGAATATAAACTGTATCAGAGGAGAAAAAACATACTTTCTTCCAACACAAGACTGGAAATTTGTTTCTTCTATGAAGTCCCACTGAAGTTCTCCCTTTACTCCTGGCTAAGTCCCTTTTTAAACAGCAATCAGAAACAGAAAGTATCATCCCATATAAAACAGTCAATAATAAACTTCTTCCACTCAGGTGGGTGATGCTTCTGCTCCTCTCCCAGAGAGCAGGGCCAGGCCCTATTTTCCTGGTGTAGGTGCAGTTGTACCTCTCTCATACTAAGAGATCTCATGTTTGACACCTGCACGTAGGACTCCATAAGGTTGTCTCCACCAGCCTCACAGGTACTGGAGCTCCAGGGAAGATGTCTACCAGAGCAGGTAGTGTGGGTCTGTGGAGGGAAGCCACCTGTCCTAAGGGCTCACAGGGATGTGTAACCCACCCTGCCAGTGCTGCCTGCTCCCTCCTGCTCCTTCCTGCTCTGCAGCCTCAATGTCCACAGGCAGCTGCCCCACAGCCTGCCTGTGCCAAGACCACCCTGTGGCACAACCCCACATTCAGTAGGTGGAGATGACTGAGAGGTTTGCTTGAAAAACACTCTTAACTGGACATCAGATGTGAATATGGATGCACCCATAGTCATCCAGAGATAGCTGACCACCAGATGTTCCTGCCTTTTCCTCCTGCTGTTGTACAGAGACATGGATCTCTTGCAGGTGTGCTATGGATCTGCTGGCCCTGCATGACTTTCTCAGGTATCCTAGGACTTTCTAAATGGCAGCAGGTGCCTCTATGTGTGACTAACTCAAATGACTCAACTAATTAGGTTAGTCAATCTTAACAATTTAGAATACATGTAAAGGATCCCTAGTGTGCACAGCAGACAGGAACCAAGATTTGCAGAATGCAGGTAGCCCAGCACCCCAGAGCTTATAGATTCCTGCTGTTCAGCAGTAGGAATGCTGGAAGCTGTAGGAGATATCACCTGACAAGGGGTTCTCCATGCTGTCAGGCTGATGGGTTTACTCTGCTCTCTGCCCTGGGACTAAAGATCTTGGAAGCATTTTGGAAACCCTGCTTCTCATTCATCAAAGATTCATTGATCTCATTGTATTTCAAGATAAAATATTTCAGGCTGAACAGGTCAACTATCTTCCACAACCTCAGTTTTGCTGAACAGCTTTTGATGAGGTGTACATGGAAGAGGCTGGTAGGTGCCCTTCTGTCAGCACTGTGATCTAAGCTGGATTTTTAAAGGGAGGTAAATAATCCTCCTACTGCACGTGTGCAGACCATGTGAATAATTCATACAAAAAGTAGGATAAGGTCTTGCCCTTTTCTCATTAAGTGGTCAGTTGTAAGGATGCAGGATTTTGTCCTAATTAATTGCATAGCTGTTTACTGCTTTTAAAGATTTCTAAATTTAAGCAATAACCTAAGGAAAGTAGCCTTTTGGTTTTGCCTTACTGTGTGAGTATTCACATGTGAACTGCTGCACAGTTGAGCTAAAAATACAAAGCTCCAAACACATCCAGGAAGATTTCACACTGTTCTGGCTGTCCATTTCTTCAGGAAGCAAAAGTTTCCAGCTTCACATCAGAACAGAGCAGCTCCCTAGAACTACAGAAGGAACAGGGCTCAACTGACCCCCAGAACAGTGCAGGTGATCCAAGAAAAGAATGGTGAAACGGACTGTGCCTTCCCAGGACACTCTGGTACTTTCCTTTCTAGGTCTCATGGAGCATCTGACTCACTGGGCATGAGTGTATGTGGTCAAATCAGTCAGGGATTGAGGATGGAACAAGTTAGGTAAAGGTCTGACAAACCTGTGTACCACATGCAATGCAAGTGGTGACCAAGTCCTGCTCTGCCTGGAGCACAGAAGGCTGTGGGGAGATCCCAGAGCAGGCTCTCAGTACCTGCCAGGAGGCTACTGGAAAGACACAGCCAGGCTGCTCACAGGTGTGCATGGTGGGAAGATGAAATAAAATGGGCACAAGTTGAAACAAGAGAGGTTCTGCCTGTATAGAGGGCAAAACTTCATCATGAGGGCAGCCAAGAGGTGAAATGTATTACCTGAAAAGGTTGTACTGTCTCCATCCCTGAAGGCTTTCAAGATCAAAGACAGAAAGCCCTGAGCACTCCCTGCTGCAGTGGGGATGTAACTCCAACACCTCTGACTAATGGAGACAACTTGGGTTGTCCATGCAATAACTGCACTTCTTGACAGGATCAAGTGTCTAAGACCAAAATTATGGGAAATACCAACAGAAAACATTCCTCTCAGTCTGTGAGGAACACTTCTTACATTTATAGTTCTTTCTCCTCAAGCCAGATACTTCCAAACATCCTGACTCACACTCCAGCCCTGCAGTGCTCTGTCCCTGAAATCCCATCACCTCTGCTCAGGTGTCAACAGGCCTGCATACTCTATGGAATAGCTGCTGCTTAATATTTTTTCCAAGTAAATAATATTTTTTCAAATAAATAGTGTTTCTTTCAAATAAAGCAACTGTGTACCAGCAGCTAACATATTTTGTAACCTAGAATTTCTATTAAAAGACAGGGACAAAATAAAATTCACAACAGATTTCTTACAGCCTGCATTGCAGCTTTGATTTGATTTTGAAGTGTCAGACTGTGTCACTGGAAGCAGACATTCCCTGGTGGGATTTGCACGCTGCCGACGCAGCAGACCCAGCTTGCCAGGCTCTGTCAGCACAACTCCATGATGGCAAGAAAGAAGTTTATCTTTTTGTATCAAAGATACAGGAACACTTAACGAAGGAGGCCTTTAACCAAGGGGCTACCTTTTCTTTGTTTAAAATGGGTTTTACTGCAAACTGGTGGTTGGGAGGATTTGTTTCCTTTTTGGCTGCACACAGGGACCCAAGGCACTCTGCTCCTGCCAGACCAAGACACAGCCTGTCACAGAACCACAGAGCTGTTCTGGTTGGAAAAGATCTTTAAGATCATTGTGTCCAACCATTAACCCAACTCCACCATCTCCAGTGCTAAACCATATTCCTAAACCCCACATCTACACATATTTTAAACACCTCCAGAGATGGTGATTCAACCACCTCCCTGGGCAGCCTATCCCAGTGTTTAATAACCCTTTCAGTGAAGAAGTTTCTTGTAATACCCAATCTAAACCTCCCCTGGCACAACCTGAGGCCATTTCCTCTTGTTCTATCACTTGTTACTGGGCAGAAGAGACCAACTCCCACCTCCCTACAGCCTCCTTTCAGGCAGTTGTAGAGGGTGATGAGGTCTCCCCTCAGCCTCCTCTTCTCCAGACTAAACAACCCCAGTTCCTTCTGCTGCTCCTCATAAGACTTGCTCTCCAGCCCCTTCCCCAGCTCCATTGCCCTTCTCTGGACTCTCTCCAGCCCCTCAATGTCCCTCTTGCAGTGAGGGGCCCAGAACTGCACACAGGGCTGGAGGTGCAGCCTCACCAGTGCCCAGCACAGGGGCACCATCACTGCCCTGCTCCTGCTGGCCACAGAAAGCTTTTAGTTATTGAAAGCCCCCTTGCTGTAGTTAAAGCCCATTGTGCTTCTCACATCTCTGCAATGTCTCAGAAACACAAACCTCCTTATGTGAAGATTGCTTTGCTGTCCATCAAACCGCTATCACACCCCTTGGAAATCTGTTCCTCACAGATAAGGTGATACAGCTGAGATCCTTCTTTTAGAGATGGGCTTGTTGAGAGGCAGGCAGGCATGCCATGGATCTTCTACTAAATTCAGCAACAGATCTAGGAGTGAGAAAATTCAGAAATCCTTCTAGCTCCCTCTTCCATGGTCTGAACTGTACAAAACATGGCGTGAACATTTGGCAACAGTCCTTGAGGATGAGAACTTTGGAAGAGAAGTATCCCAACACAGTAGTGGCTTAGGAAAGACTGGATATGCTATATACTTGGATGTCAAGGAGAAACCTGGGAAACACAAATGAGCTAAAAAAGATTTCAGACCTTATTCCTGCAAGTAGGACCACAGAGTCAGACCAGAGTCTCAGTGACTTTGACAGTGCCCATCCTGGGCCAATGAACACTTCCAACCAAAGCAGAAACATATTCAGCTCCTGTTATCATTTCCCTTCTGTCAATGAAGTATTATTGCATTTAATAAAGCAATTTACATTAAATTTTTCAGTATTTTGGAATATGACTCTGAACTCTGTCTTCCAGGGAAATCAATGAGAATTTCTCAAGCTTCAAGCTTGTGTTACAATGAAAAGCAAAACAATTCTTAGAAAAAACATCTCAGAAATTACCAAATACTGGTATACAAAACCTGATTTTCTTAACAAATATTTAAGTAATCGATTTCCAGAAATGTGTGTTTTAGAAATAGAGCAGTGTGTGTAAAGTCAAACAGCAGCTCAAGTCTTGCATAACTGATACTGCAATACCCTCTTGTGGTCAAATAAAAACGGGTTATCTGAACACATGAACTTTTTCCTTCATAAAAAGCCTCTCTACACATTTTTTCCTTTGACAAGGGGAAATAACTCACGTATTTTTCACAGAAGGAGTTGCAGTGCATATCAGCACTTGTCTGGCAACAATAGAAGACCAGCCTCAGTCCATTTCTTCCTCAGAACGAGGGGCAGCAAACCAAACTCCTGAGCAAAGGCACCATCTCCTACAGGGACACAAACTTTTTTCAGGTTTCATGTCTCCAACCAGAAAAAAAAAAAAAAAAGTGCATCAATTGACACAGATTCATAGGGCATGAAGCCACAATAAACATCAACCTACTACAGGATGAAAAGAGGCACACAGTAAATCAGCTCATGGAATCACAGAATGCCAGGTTGGGAGGTGCCTCAAGGATCATCTGGCCCAACCCTTCTAGACAGGAACATGGTTTAGATGCCATGGCCCAGAACCCTGCCAAGCTGAGCCTTAAAGATATCCAGTGTTGGGGAATCCACCACTTCCCTGGGGAGATTATTCCAATGTCTGACTGTTCACACAGTAAAACATTTCTTCTGGTGTCCAACTGGGATCTCCCCAGGAGTAACTTGCACCCATCACCCCTTGTCTTTTCCATATGACTCCCTGTAAACAGGGAGTCTCCATCTTCTTGGTAGCCACCATTAAGTACTGGAACATGGCAATACCAATTGTACCACTTCAAATATGCTTCCTGCTGAGATGCTCCAAGCTGTTATAATGAACAGATAAAATGCTGAACTGGCAGATAGTAACATGAGTGGAAACACTTCTGTATCTGCAGCTGTTCTGTTGAGCTGTTACTCTAGTAAAAGGCCTAAATGAGTTACTAGTATATTCTGTAAGGAATCTAGAGTAACACCCAGAAATGTCATCCTTGCATCCATCTTGATGTGCTTTAATGGTACATAACTACTCTCTTAATGACTTCTGGTCCCAGTAGAAAACAGGGTGATTTTCAAGATAACAGCTCTTAGTGATCTGTTTTGAGAATAGCAGCTACGTTTTAAAGTTGCAGTTTTACGTTTTTTAAAACCCAGCTTATCTGAACATCTACGATCCGATTTCCATCTATTATTTCCAGAGAAATGGCTTGAACACTTTGAAGTGTCCAATACCTACATGTAGACTCATACTTTTGTTTAAAACTTTAAAAAGCCCTAAACAATTAAGACTTCTGAGGCTGCGGGGTCTCTGACCAACAGACCTGGCTTTAACCTACGAGTTCACGTTCAACAAGATGTTCTGAGAGGTACCTGGTAGCCCTGCACCCAAACCAGGGCAGTTACAGCTCCTCCAAAGGTACCTGGTAGCCCTGCACCCAAACCAGGGCAGTTACAGCTCCTCCAAAGGTACCTGGTAGCCCTGCACCCAAACCAGGGCAGTTACAGCTCCTCCAGACACCACCCAGCAGCCCAGACTTTGAACACCTGTTTGCAATCCTTCTGTCCAGTTTATTCTGTGGCTACAAGGAGTCATTTGGAAGCTGTGTACTCAGCTCAATAACCATTTTTAGTTTATCATTAATTTACAGAAATTGACTTCAAGGAAGAATTAGAATTAAAATAATCCAAGAACTTGGTAAACAAAAATTAAAAAGTGTTCCATGTACAGGAACAGACTACCCATAAGGATCCTTCCCTGAACCGATCAGAAGCTAAAATCCCAGGTGCACTGATTCATGCATTGGGTCTTTCAAATGTTCCTCAGCTTCCTTCTAAAGCAGCTAGAAGTTGCTAAAACCCCATTCTCCAACCAGCTGCACATGCTCCATGTTGGAGAGGTTCCTGGAACAAATGCAGGAGGATAAGCAGATTCCACAAGAGGAACAAAGACAACCAACAGGCCAGGTTGGCAAACTGGTCATTTCTTCAGTTCATGGCAATGATGTGTGGACACATGACTTTTTTTGCTTTTTGGCTGAATGAGATGAAAAGCACTGTTTCTATTTCAATTATCTCAGAAAACCAAGCAAACGAACACCAAGTCTACTAAAATTTCACTCAAACCCAAATAAAACATTGTGATTTGAGGTGGAATTTACCTCTTCTCAAGCTATGTTACTGCAGTCTTCCAAGTCAGAATATTTTTCTGAATACAGAAGTATTTCTTGCCCAAATATGTCCACATGAAGGGTTTGGATTGTTGTATGATTGTAACTATTTTAAAAGAAATTATTTGCCAAATTCAGCATGTATTTCCCAATACTGCAAGCAAATAAGTTTGCCAAAAAAGCCCTAAAAAAGTAGATTCAAAGTTCATTAGCATTCACCAGGAAGATGAAGCAAGAGGCCAGAATTCCTCTGGAGCTGAGCCACACTACTCAAAAACAAGTCAGTCAAGAATTTCAGAGGAAATTTATACTTCAGATACTCTGTTTTCCTGCAAGGTCACAAATACTTGAGGAAGTGACTTCATACCAAAAAAAGCTCCACAGACTGACAGTAAAGACAAACACTGACATTTTGGACACTGTTTTGAAAATTCTCACTTTGTATACTGATAGTCCTTTAAAGTTACTTAAAAACTACTTCTGAGAGTTGCTTAATCCCTTCTGCAGGAATCTCTAAGTACTTAAAATGGACTTTTCATGATCTGTGGCTGTTCCTTCTTTTAAATCTGAAAATAAGGAGCTTTCAAAGCACAGATTCATCAGAATACCTTATTTTAAACAAACAAGCTGTACCCCAAACAGAGTTGAAGGCTCCAGCAGCTTTCCCACTGGCTCTGCTCCCTTTCTGGTCAATACCCACAAGCCAGACTTGTTTCCAATGGAGACAGTAAACACACCAGAGAAACCAGCAGCTCTTGGATTTTGCTTCTGCTACATAACGACAAGACAAGTCCTCCTGATATACTCAGCAGCAATCTCCACAGCACCCTTTGCTACTGAAGCAGACTTTATTATTCTGAGGGTTTAGAATAGAGGGTGGTCTCAGCTGCAAGCAGCAGTAATTGCCTCGTCAGCTGAGCGTGCTGGCTACAGCTGGAGATCCAAGGGCTTTCAGTAATACTTGTTTCTTACAAAGCTGCTGTTGCCATGAAATCTCCTTGAGTGTTCCAGCAATGGAGCAACATAAAGCAGTGGGAAATGAGCATTAAATAAGAGGGAAGGAAAGCAGTGCCAGCATTGCCTGTCAGTGCTGCTGTGTGCCTTCATTCTGACAGCACTGCAAACCAGCAGGTAAAAGAAAACCTGAGGAGGGAAGGAGTTTTGACCGTGCAAACAAGAGCAGGTTTAACTTTCCTAACAGCCACAATATGCCTAATAATACTGGGGATAGAGTGAGTCACAAAATAGACAAGTTGGGAAGGAGTTCTGGATTCAGGAGAAACACCTGGGTTAGGTCTGGGCAGCAAGCAACCACAGCTCTGGGGCAACCAGCCCCAGCTCCATCCGTGTCTCTCGGCAGCTCCCAGCCCAGAAGAGCTGTCACTGCACCACCGGCTGCTGGGACCTGGGCAGGTGAGCAGGCAGCACTGCAGGAGGACCAGGTTCGACTGGATAAGATCTGGAGAGAGTCTGTGGAGGCTGAGCAGAGGGGAAGAAAAATCTGGTAAGTCACTTCTTCCAGTTCATGCCTCTTATAGTCACCTTGACAATGGTACTGATGCTCCCTGACAGCCTTAGGGCTTGCTCCAAAGCTTACACTATCAAAGGAAATTTTCTTCTGCAGGGACTTTGGATCAGACCCTAACACCTTTATTTCTAAGATTATATTACATCTGTTTTCCTTTGCTGGACAAAATCTATGCTAGTATCTCCTGGCATGCTGGGCTTAAGCTGAAAAGAGATGCAAATCACTGCATGCCAAGTATCTCTTAGCTTTATAGAGATTTCCACAATGAAGATATAAATATGCCAACATTTATAATTTATTGCAGACACACTGATGTTATCACCTCTTCTCATATTCTTGGAAAGGGCTGAAATGGAAGCTGAACAGACTGTTCTGCCACAATATTATTTTGTCCTCCCAGCGTGTAGCTCTACTGACCATGCCTCATTGCTGCAGTGTTTCAGCAGGCTGCAGACACACAGCCTGAGCTCTGACTGTGTGCACCAGGGACCTAAGGGAACCAAAAATTAAGACCTTCTCTGTCTCTGCAACATATCTTAAGTGTTTATGTTCATACTTCAGTACATAGCACAAGCATGCCTCTCAGAAGACTATCCTTGGTAAAAGTAAAATCAGATCCAGTGCCAGCTGTGCACTAGCCAAACTAAAGGAAAGGGAGGAAAAAGAACAACACTCAGGATTTTTTAGAAAAGATGGGAAAAGAAACCATCTGAAAACCCATCCTCCTCAGCCTTCTGAAGGAGATACAAATCACAGCTCTGATTTCCCCAGAGCCATATCTGCACTTTTGCCTGGCTTCTTTTACCAGATGGGAAGGCTGATGGCAGGACTCTGACTCTGACTCAACCAAAGCCAAGGCCATGTTGGCAATGTTCCTCTCTCCCAGTTGTGCACCCAGACTCTTGCCAAACAGGCCCAGCATGTTCCATACCCTTCCCCTAGCCAAGGCAGCAGGAGGGACTCTTCCTGTGCCTGCCCCCTGGGGTCACAGCCAGGGATACTGGTGCAAACTCACTTTCATGGTAAGGTAACACATCACATGGCTGATGCACATCCTGCTCTCCAGTCCTAACTGTGAAGACAGAAACTCCTGTCTGAGGGTAGGACAGACACGTGAAGGACAGGTGCCTAGAGCTGGATTCACTGGACTATGTATGCCTGAAGAGAACTGTCCTTCAGCTCCATATCCCCACCCCAAAAACAATAATGGGGAAAAGCTGCTATGTGTTGATGGTCTGACTTGAAGGCATAATAGGTAAATGTCTGACACTTCTCAGTAATTAGCACCATCTGTACCACCCAGATCCAATATGCTCCCATAGTGGCTGGCACAGCCAGATGAAACAATTGAGGACCTCTGCTCTGTGCTGGTGTACCAAGGCATTCAGCAATAAACACAACAATAATCAACTCACTTTTCCGGGCACTTGGGGCAGATCTGCACTGGCCAGGAAGTGCAGCACAGGAATCCAGTGCTCCCAGCTCCAGGTGCTGGCTGTGCTGTGCAGAGCAGCTCAGCTCCCAGGGCAATGGGCTCAGTGCAGCCCTGCACAGGCACGGGTGCCCAGGTGCCCCTGCAGCCCTGCTGCAAACACAGCTCACAGAACTGTTCCCTCCACTGACCTCACAGCACTTGTCCAACCACGGGTGAGCTACCAGATTGTCCCTTTCAGGCCAGGGAGAGCAACAGACAGAAAATCAAAAGCCTTGCCCTGTAGTCCCACACCTGGTGCAGGGCAGAGCTGAAGAGCAAAGCTCAGATCTTCTGACTCAGTGTGCTCCCACCACAGCTGCCTAACTACACCAAATACTCCCGTGGGTGTTTGCCTGCAGCAAGTATGACTCTCAGATTTCTGCCAGCAGAATATCAGTAATTTAAAAAACAAGAATCTGTGTCTTCCTCAAGGCATGAGACAAAAGTTTGCTAGAGCGACTCCCAACTTTGCTAATTTATCTGCATCTGCACAAGGAATACACTGTGAAGTATGGGCTCTGTGTGGCCAGGAAGAAAACCCTGGTCTTCACCACAGAAAAGACAGTTTCAGTACAAACAGTCTGGAGGTTTAAGAGGTGGGCTGTAAGTATCCAACTGAGCAGTTAGACAGCCATTCAGATATGACCAACATTAACTATTTTATCCAAAGACAGAACATTTTACACTGTGTTTTTACTTCCATTCCAAGGTACCAGAACTGGACTTTCCTAAAGGACTATGACCAAATGGTAAGTTTCAAACAAACATTGAAATGCAATCCAGGCTTTTTCATCAATTTGAGTGAGGCTAATATTTCAAATTGAAGCATATTTTAGCAGAATCAGCAAATGGTTTAAGACTAAAATCTTTAAGAAAAATAAAAGAGAACTGAAGTGCCATTCATCTGCTACCTATGCCACAAAGAAACACATCATAGTATCATCATAGCATCATCATTTTGGTCGGAAAAGATCTTCAAGATCATCAAGTCCAACCACTACCCTAGCTCTGCCACGTTTACCACTAAACCCTGTCCCCTGGCACCACATCTGTCTTTTTAGATGTATCCAGGGATGGTGACTCAAGCACCTCCTTGGACAGCCTGGATCCCCAAGTCCACCTCCTGCTCTAGAACAGGACAACCCCAAGGTTCATACCTGAGGGCACTGTCCAAAAGTTTCTTAAATATTGTCAGGCTCAGTGCCATTACTGCTTCCCTGGGAAGCCTATTCCAGTGTGATTGGCAATTGCCCAGCTCTCTAATTTGTTCAGATCCCTCTGCAGGGCCTCTCTGCCCTCAAGAGTGTCAACTGCTCCTCCCAATTTAGTGTTGTCCGCGAACTTAGTAAGTAGGCCTTCAAGTCCTGCATCTAAGTCATTTAGGAATATATTAAAGAGTGCTGGCCCTAAGATGGATCCCTGTGGAACCCCCCTAGTGACCAGTCACCAGCCTGATGTGGCCCCATTTACTGTGACTCTTAGAGCTCGAGCCATCAGCCAATTACTCACCCAATGTATTATGTGCTTCTCCAGCTGGATGCTGGACATTTTGTTTAGAAGGATACTGTGAGAGACAGTGTCATGTGCATGTGTTCAATCTGTGTCAATATTAACAGCTCCACAGAAAGACAAGTGTCAGGAGAACCAGCTTCCTGGGTGAAAATCTGTCAGATTCTGTCATCATGCTGAAATCCAGGCCACTCACCAAAATGGAAACAAAACCCCTCCCACATCATGGCCATCCTAGAGCAGGCCAACTGCTGCCCCATCCGACACTTCCTGCAACACGTTTGAAAATGATCCATCTATCTCCCTGTGCTATCCTGCTCCCATGAGAGATGACAGGAACACCCATTGTCTTACTGTGTTTCTACAGCACTTTCATGTACACTCAGTATGACATTTTTAAGCACATCCGAATTCTAATTTCAAAAGCAAAACCAGCTGATATTAAAAAAAAAAATCTCAGTAACTTGTATTTTTGTAGCAAGCAATGGGTGTCATTCTGAAAACTTGCTAATGGTCAGTGTTTTGTCCAGGGTATGAAGAAGGAGCAGAAGCCACTGCCAAGCTATGTGCCTGTGTTCTCAAGCAAACTTCCCAACTCGACCAACCAGACTGTTGGCAGCCGGCTGGACACGGAGCTTGGCAGGGCTCTGGTAAACATGGATTACTGCTTCAGCAGTGGAGCACGAAAGAGGAAACCTGAGGGTGAGCTCCAGCTTTCCTAGTGCTTCAGCAAAGGTTTCACAGTAACAAACCAAGTTGAATGGCTCGAGCCAGCAGACTCCACAGCAGACTATCAGAATTCCCCAATCTTCTCCTCAGAGAGACCTATACTACTGTCAAGGATAGATAGTTTTTTTTTCAAAAGCAAAGATGGATGTTGTCCAACAATGGCATAGGAGACAATCCTCTTTGTGTTTGGGGTAACTGGGCCATATACAGTTAGGACCACAGATCTCATCCATCTTCCCATGCAACTCTACAGTAACATTGCCACTACCATCAGAAAGAACAAGGTTACAGTCAGAAGACAGTTTCTTCCTGAATGTTTATCTCCTGAAAAGAAACAGCTTACAGAGACCAGCTGAGTGCCAACAAAACCAACATACTTTCAATTAGTCAGTGCAATAAAATGCAGCAACTCGTTTCATTTCATGTCGTTAGCCAAGGATTCATCAGCCTCTGTCACCTGCATGTTTAAGCTTGCTCTGAAGAATAAATTTAAGGCACATGAGACAGGTTCTGTGCTTCCCCACTCCTGCCTGCTGAGGGAGGGAGACCAAATTTTTACACTCGTTTTCATTTTTGTTTCTTTAGATTTACCACTCTCAAATTCCCTTTTCCTACAATTTTTTCTGGTTTAACTGATGGAAATTCATTGACAAGGAAGTAGGATTTCACATTTTGCTTTGAGGGTGTGTTAGCTTAGCAACCTGTCTTGCACTCTTGTGATCATCAACCTTGAATTTAACAAGTTCATAGTTCCTAAAATCAGTGGTTGGCCAGGGACACCATCATCCAGCTAAATGACACCAATACCTGGAGCCTGTTGGCCACTGCACCTTCATTACATGGATGCAAGTTTTGTTTATGACCTGTAGGGAAATGCAGTCATCAGCACAGCATGGAGAATGTACCTACAATACCTGCCTCTTGAACTGTATGCAGCCCCTGGAGGACCATGTTCAGTGCTAGATGGAGGTCAACAGAGAAGTCATAGCATTGCCTTGATACAACAGGCTACAACCTGTCACCCAACCCAGGTGCAGATGTGTAAACTGACACTTTGCAACTCAGGTTATTTGTTTTTATGATCAGACTTCAGCAGCAGAGGTCAGTTCCAAAGCACAAGAGGTGGTATGGAAGTGTGATCACTGTCCACAGCCAGGTGTTGACAGGACAAATGTCTCCAGAAAAAAACTGAAAGACACTTGCAGAAGAGGAGCCAAATCCCACCCAACAGTGAGTTTTCCTTCTGGCTTCCTTGGCATAATGAGAACTGGATGATAAAGCCTTTCAAGGTGACAACTAAGCTACCTAGGGAGGAGGGCAGACCACCTCATGTAATCACCCAGGAGAGGAAGCCTGATTCCACTCCACACAGACACAAGTATCCAATTTTGGTAGACAACTGTGTTCAGACACACCAAATGGAAACCTACTGTTTCAAAAAAACATTTCCTTGTTCAGCTCAAATGCTTTCTGCTCTCTCCTGAAAGCAGAAAACGGCACCAGGAACTGGTTTGTCTTCAGACATCTGAAAGAGGAAGAGGAGAGAGCAGAGCCAGCCTTTCCTTCTCGCTGAGTTGCCAGGAGCTTCTTCCAAAACCTTCAGAGGCCACTGAGAGGATACACATCCACTGGGGATTGCATAACACTTCAAGTCCCTTGCATGCCTTCCTCTGAGATACACTGAGCAGCTGTGGGTCACAGATTCTCTGCCGAGTGGAGTGGTACAAGTCCAGTGTCTGACATGGACAAACATCTATAAAACATGAGGATTTGCGTTTTCAGCATGGAGGCCAACAGAGCTCCACGTCTCCTCACCTCCAGATGGCACTCACTGCACACCACGTAACTACTGAAAAGGACACCGACAGCACGGCAGCGTTACACAATTCCTTGTTAGTTACAAGGGACATGAAATAATGCCAGATTCTCCACTCTGTTTGCTCTGTGTGAATCCAGAGAATCTGTCTCCCAGCCAGTCCCTGCAAACTGGAGGGTACAGGAAGGCCGATCTAAGCACCGCAGGATCTAATCCTTCCACATCCCTTAGCACTGGCACTGCTTCAGCTGAAGAACTCCCAGCTTTGGACTAGACCTTCCATGTCTTGTTCTGAAGATGTGAGCTACTAAGCCGAGTCTACAGAAGCAATGATGCTAACTGGAGAGCACGAAGACATGGCTTGTGAGGAAAGATTAAAAAGACTGTTAAAAGTTTAACTTGAAGAAGAAAAAGCAGTCTGGAAAGGAGACAGCAGTCTTTAGATACACGTACAGCTCTGGAGTAAGAAAAGGAATCATTTGTACTTCATGTGAATGACAGAAAACTGTAAAAACAACAGGCTTAAATTCTGTCAAGGAAGAACCATGTTAACCTTTTGGGAAGTAGTGGTAAGGCTAATTAATACAGCCCTGTTTCCCTGATTCCCTGATTCCCTGAAGAATCTCCACCTTTGAAGATGAACCACACACATCCATCAAGAATGACATATTTAATGGGTTTGGGTTTTAGTGTATAAATTGAATGACCGTCTGAAGAGATGTTCAGCAAACCTCTGATCTACACCAGAGTTCTTTGAATCTTAACACACTTTGCCAACATGGCTTTTCAAACACTTTCTTTAACAATTCCTATTTCAGTTACGCCAGGTTAATGCAGATTAATCACCAAAATTCTTAATGGAAAATATATTTCTAATTATCCTAACTACTCACATAAAAATGTTTTTCACAAAGTACAGCCATGCCTCTCTAATCACACCCATCTGATGGGTTTGACTAGTGCCCTCCTGACAGCTAACACACACCCCTCCGAGAGCACACCCATGTCATTATGTCACCTGTACCAACAGCAGTCACTAATTTTCTCTCAACAATTTCAGGAAGCTCTTATTAATGAACTGTAGCCTTGACTGTGTCCTTAACCAGACACAGCACCAGCTGGCACGCCTGCAGTGCCTGCAGTGGGTACCTGCAGTGGTTCTGTGTACACAGCACAGGCAGACCCTTGGACCCCTCTGCCCTTCTCAGCTGTGCTTCCCCACTCAGGTCACTCCAGCCCAAGAGGTTACAGCAGGAAAGTCTGCAGGTATCCCTGAAATGAAGCCAAAATACGCCAGGATTTCTGGCTTAATCATCCAAGTGTGCAACCTTGGAAAATGTAGCTCTGTGCCTTGCTGCAAGATCATAGCAACTCCCATCAGTCCTGCCCCTTTTGATGTGGAATTAAGTTAGTATCTTGACCTTCTGATTAAGCTAACTGAAATGACTCTAAAATATTGGTGGGCAACAACTGGATAGCAGAACCCTGTTCACCCCCAAAACTTGTTTGTTCCTGTTGCAATCAACAGCAACTCGAGCACTTGGTATCTTGAGGACTGTCTCGGAGGGACAAGGGACTGTTCAGAGAAGAACGTTTCACCTACGGAATAGATCTGATAATCCATGTGAGATGGGAACATTGTGTTGAACTGGACACCTTATTTTGTTAAACTGTTACATTTTCCTTGGAAATGCAAATAATTTTATACTACTCCAGCTAGCCCTCCTCTGGCACCCAGCGTTACGTTTCAGAAGTGAATGTGGATCTCTCTCCATGTAGAGCAACCTCCAGAAAAGGCCACCAGGGAAAATCCAAGGACCTAATCGAAACTGCCTTAGCATCTGCAAGTAGGAGGCAGCAAACAGATACTCTCTAGACACCATTTTAATCCCAAGTTTAACAATAATTTCTCTTTTACCTTAATTAACTTTGCAAACTAATCCTTATTTATATAAGCAGAGTCGCTTAGAAAGACTGGAAGAAATTATAACAGCATTGAAATCTCTAAATGATCAGTGGAAATTCTGTTTATTAAAGACACTGTGTAGATATCAAATTGTGCTGTAAGCTTCTTGCAAGGAGTTCTCATGATGTATCACTTCTGCTTCAGTTTTATAAGCTTTTTTCCCTTTTGCTGCCAGATCTCAAACAAGAGATTTTACATGTTTAGACAATTCACTTTCTGTATTCTTTCAGTTAAAGAGCACAAGTGGGTAGCTATTTTAATTTAATTCTTCAGTTAGATACATTTTTTTCTCTGGTAGACTGCTGAGGATCGTTAATATTAACTGTTACTTGGTGCATAGATGTTTCCAGTGCATCCAAATTTTGTGTGTTCTCATTTTGAGTTCCACTTATAATAAAAAGTGTGAAATATATTTTTAACAAAACATATGTAAGTTCACATAAATCTGTATTTCTCATACTTTTAGAATAGCCTTTGTACATAGTTCCCAGCTGGCATCTTAAAGTTTTTTTTATAAGATCAGTGATGAGTGTAAATCCATTAGCATTTCTTAGAAACCATATTTAAAACTGTTTCTTGACCTTTAAATTACTCTAACGTAAACAAAGTAAGTAAATGGGTTCCCCTACAAAGAAGGTTTCAGCATGCTGTGAAAACTGCTGCATAAACAGTAGGATTCCTAGAATAGGGAAGGGAGAGGATAATTAAGTCCCCACACAGACAGAAACCAGTAAACCTTTCCTGAAGGATGATGTCTCTCTGAAAAACTCTACGTGCTACTCTGAATCCATGTCAGGTATGCTTTACCCTCTTCAGAAACTTCATGTCTGCTTGGATGAACTCCTTGAAACACAGATGTTTCTCCAAGAATCTCAGAAGTTCTGCCAAAGGCTGAAGAGGCACTTGCAGAGTTCTGTCAATCACAGCCCTGCCCACAACCCTCTTCTGCCAGAGGGCACAGATGCCACAGTCTGACTTCAGCCTGTGGCCTTCCCCAAGCCTCCCTCAGGGGCTGTATGTGTCCATAAACCCACCAGTCCTTAGTATGGAATTTCCAAGTATTTGGGGCTGCAGCGTCCCCTTAGCACAAGACCTTTGTGCCAGGCTGTTGGAGCAAAACTGCTGCAAATGTCTCTTAACCTCTTAACCTGGGGAATGCCAACCACCACTGGATCCATTTTGTACAATCTGTGAATTAACAAACGTACTCCTGCAGCAACTCTTGCTGCCAAAGGGAGCCAAACCAAAGGAACAATGTAGTATGGAGACCCTTACCAAAAGGCTGACACGTTGCTAGCAGTGTGTCACCACAGGGCCACCGACCTGAGCTGCACTGGAAAACATGAGAGTCCCAGGGTAGGGCCTCAGATCTGGGGAGCCCCCTGTTCTTTGCTGGAACTAACAGGATTACACTGCAGCTGCCCTGCAGGACTGGCAGATCCCTTTGCAGCCTCTGGGAGAATCACAGACCTTCAGCAAGAAGGCAGGAGGCATCACACCCCATGGCCTGGGTAAGGGCTGCTGTCACATACACTCAACTGCTGAGTTCTGTATTTGCAGGGGCATTCATTTCAATCAGGGTTTTGAGATTCTACATACTCCTACACACCCACTTCTTCTTGCTATGTCTGAATTACACAGAGGGCAACATGATCTACAAATCAAGCATTAGTAATACTGTTTTTTAAATAGCACTAAAGGTATGTGGAATTAATGAAACAAACCTGTTTGTCAAATTGAATTATCAAAACAACACAAAACAATTTGTGAGAAATGTGAAAGGGCTGAAACTAAACTGTGTTAAGAACTATTAGTCATACAGAAAGACAACTTTCATTTAAATGAAGACATTTTATGCTTGATAATAACCTCTAACGTTAGAGCAATTATGGTGTAGGTAAAAATTTGAATTAATGGTATGGATGTGACACTCTGTGCAGTCCTGACCAAGCATGGACATGAAAAATCCCAGACTTTGTATGTGTGTGATCAGCACAAATGCATATTCTCTGGATAATTGCTCTTCCTGAGTTCTGGCAAGCTGATAAACACAAAAGTTTTTAAAATTATGCTTTACTATTTTTGTGTGTAACTGTGTATGGTGGGTAGGTGTATGTTCCGGGTATCTCCAACAATCTGATCAGTCCAGTCCAGCATTCAGGAACTTTTCATTTTGCTGAACTTTTAATTCTGCACAATCAGAAGTGCCACTGTCAATGCCATCCCTACTGCAGGAATTGGCACCAGAACCATCCAGTCTGACCTTAAAAACACGGGAGCTGAAGCACTAGAGGCACTACTTTGGAGGAGAAAACTGAAATCCAGACTACAGCTCCAAACCAAGAGCTTACCTACGCGACTCCTAAGTGAACACAACCCAGGTGTAACTTCTCACATCAACCAGCACAGACAATTATCATGGAATCATGCAATAGTTTGGGTTGGAAGGGACCTTAAAGATCATCCAGTTCCAACCCCCATGCCACGGGCAGGGACACCTCCCACCAGACCAGGTTGCTCAGAGCCCCTTCCAACCTGCCCCTGAACACTGCCAGGGATGGGGCACCCACAGCTTCCCTGGGCAACCATCCTCACAGTAAGGAATTTGTTCCTCATATCTAATCTAGATCTGTTTTGTGGACTTTAAGGTAACGAAGAGTCATTTCAGAACCAACATTCTCAAAGCGGTGCCGAACGTTTCTCGGCCCGGACACCGACGAGCGTTAGCTGTGGGCAGGGGGACGACGCAGATGACCCCGTTCCGCTTGGCCCGGCGTTCGGCAGCACGGCAGCACGGGGGCTGCGGAGCGACCGGCGGCTGAGAGGAAACACTGCCCCTCCCGAGGAAGCCGCACCGGCCTTCCCGGGGTTGCCAAACCGCCCGGCATCTCACTCAGGCCCGACGAGGCCCGAGGCTGCTGCAGAGCGGGGGATGGCCGCGGCCGGGCCCAGCGCTCCTCTCCCCACAGGCCGACCAGCCTCCACGCTGCTGGACCTGGCCAACCGCAGCACCTGGGCGGTGTGCGCCGTGGTGAAGGTGCCGCAGCTGGCGGCGGCGGTGGCGGCCCGCTCGGCGCGGGGGCTCAGCGTGGGCAGCCTCCCGCTGGGGCTGGCGGGGCAAGGCAGCGGGCCCGCCACACACGGCCGCAACGTGGCGGCTGCGCGCGCAGCTCGGCGGCGCGGCGGGAGGAACCGGGGGCGCGCGGCAGCGCCTCGCCTCAGCGGGGCGGGGATGCGGGCAGCGCGGGGCGGCGGCGGGTTTGGAATGGAGGAGTTCCTTCCTTCGCCGTGCTGGCCAGGCGGGACACTGTGGCGGGCGGCTGTTGGGAGGGCAGGCGAGAGGTCGCTGCTCTCCTCGGGGCTAAACCCGCTCCTTCCTATAGCCTGGGCAGCCTCCGCTGGGCCTGCGGACCCTGCGGTGTATCTGTCAGGTGCAGCCCGCGTCCTGCCTTCGCTTGGCTTTGCTTCTGTGGAGCAGAAACTTCCTATTTTAAAGCGTTTCCGCACTGATGGTTTTTTAACTCGCCCAAAACCAACCCAGACCACCCACATAGCCGGAGACAACACCTACTGTTGGTTTAAGCCACATATTTAGGTTGTTCAAGGGTCCATGTGCCCTGTTATGCCGGTAATTGTACCAGACAGGTTTTTCTCAGGCTTCTCTCACCCAAATAATTAAAACATAATAATTCTTTAAGAAAATTACAAACCTTGTAAAACTCCAAAGATTTGCCAGTCTGTAATAAGCTTACATGGGCTAGACTTGCTAAATCTTGCTTAAAGAGGATTGTATGGAATATAAACTGACTACAGAAACTCTGTACATGTAAGGGTGGGTACAAGCATGTAAGAGACAATACCTTGAAAAGCCTTGTACTTGCCAAACTGAGGGATGGAGGTGGCCAGAACATCCAGCCAGATCATTCAGTTGTAGAATCACAAAGTGGTTTGGGTTGGAAGGGACCTTAAAGGTCATCTAGTTCCAACCCCTCCAGGGATGGGGCAGCCACAGCTTCTCTGGGCAACCTGTTCCAGTGCCCCACCACCCTCACAATAATTTATTCCTAGATGGCTGCTAGCCCCAGCATTTTAAAATCATTCACGTGTTGATGTGCATTAAAGAGGCTTTATAAGTGATGACAAATGTTTTATAAGTGACATCTTATTCTGTTTGAGGGTAATGGAAATAGACTACAGCATCATCAGGCTTGCACTTTCTTTTCATACTCAGCTACACCCCTCTGGAGCTTTTTGGCACAAACTGAAACATTAAACCAGTAAGTTGTGAAGGAGCCATCCTCTCTCTTTGTGCAGTCACACTGGTTTATCTCTTTCTGTTCAGCTTCCTTGTGTTTCTGAGGTACCAGATCTATTACAGTTACCCTCTGCAGACATACCTGGAATATCCCATCATCACTGCACAAGGTAATTTTTTTAAGCTGTGTTTTGGAAAACAAACAGGGTTCATTCAGCACTCTGCAGCTCTGCATGTAGGTACAGTACTGCAGTGATGTGAATCCATTGACCAATTCTAGATGGAGTCAGGGGGAAGAGGGAATGAACATCTTAAATGTAACTGAATTCTTACAAATTTTGTGAAAACAGATCATCAGGTAGAGGAGAAAGATCTAATTAATATAATACAGTGGACCTGCAGTGTAAACTCATCTTTTATGCAGTGACTCCATGTGAGAGAGCAACATCATGAACACTCCACACTCTACAAAAAGGTTCATTTTGGAGCTTACAGCGTTTTGGACATCACTCAAATCTGAGAGACAAAACCTGTAAGAAACGAGTGTCTGTAGACATGGTCCCCAGTGTGACTGCCTAGGAGTGCACTTGGGCCCCTCCTCTGGCAGCAATCTTTTCTTTGTTTCAGATGTCATTCTCCTTTTGTTTATTCTGCATCTCCGTGGAACCATGAAGTGAGCTTTGTTCTATGCAGTCATGTATCCTCTGCAGTCTGGGAATCTGGGTTCATGTCACTTGTTTGCTGGTCTTTTGCATAGCAGCCATGTCATCATTTGGTTTTTGCTTCCTTTGTAAATAATTTTCAGCCACATTCTGCATTAACTTGCTGACTTCTGGGGTCCCAGTAAAATCTCCACAAGAAGTAGGTTCCCTGTGTAGCTTTAGAAGGCCCACAGCTGACAAGGAGTAAGACCAGTTCTCAACTTACATCTTTGCTAGAGATGCAGGGTGGAAATAATGAATCTTCTTTCTTTGATTCCCACCCATGCAGGCTGCACTTGCTATGATGAACACAGCAGTGTATCGTTGTGGGGGTTTTTTTTAAATAGGATTTGGGCATAAATCTCAAGTCTTGTGATGTGGAGCAGCTCTTGAGAAACTCCAACCAAAGAAAGTGTGAAGACTAGCAACACTTAGTGTTTCAACCAGGACTTAATATATTTTATCTAATTATGTAGTCTGTTATAAAGTTTCTACAAGATATTTTCCAGAAGTTTAAGAAAAATCTAAGTCTCCAGGCAGTTTCCAAGGTTGCACTATCCTAGAATTTTCAGTGCCATGACCCTTAACATCCTGTGAGAGGTGGGGGGGCTGGTACACGCTGACACTGTGTCACTATGGTAAGTGCTGCATGATTCTTTGAAATTAGGTCCACATATGAAATAACTTTTTTCGGGACGTCTTGATCGGTGAAATCTCTCCTTATATTTGTTCTTGGAAGAATTAATAATTTGGGTTAACTTTCAGAACAACCCCAGTTTTCAAATACAGCTGTTTCACTTCTGTTGAGCAGCTGGAAAGCAGCACTGGCAATAGAGACAATGAAAAATAAACATGTTCTGAGGTGAAGTTCTTGATTGTAATGCCTTAATTAAAACTAGCAAAAGCCTAAGATGTTGAGATTAGATTACCTCTTTAGTCCTAATGTCATAATTCCCATTAATAAACCTTTAACATGAGAGGAAAAGAGTAGAGCATCAGTCAAAGCATTTGAGATAGGAAATACTAAATATTTCACAAGATCTTTTTTCCCTTTAGTCATAGAATTTTGCAAGGAAAATATCATCTGGTAATGCCCCACAAAGGTAAAGGTGGCCTTTGCCTTTCTTCTCAGAAGAGAGGCAGTTACAGTTTGATGGGGCTGACCTGCAGCTGTCTGTGCATGAGGTGAGCCAAGCAGGGCTCCCAAGCCTCGTGCCCATCCTTGAAGGGGCGACCCGGGCACGGCACAGACCCCATGGAGGTCCCCTCTGCCTGCTGCCCCTGCAGAGTCCCCCTCAGAAGGGCTGCAGGCTGAACAGTCTTGTCTTCACTACTTTTCCCCATCCACTGGAGTCATTTTGCACACATTCCTGTCAGTTTTCTCATTCTTTCATGGTTTGGTGTCCAGAGGCAATGCTAGCAGATGGTCTGCATCAGCCTGGCTGTCAGACTGGACAGGCTCATTGTAGCTACCTTGCATCAACAGTTTCATGTAGCAGGGGAAGAGGCTTTTTTATTTCTGTGCTTCTCACTGTATTTGCCTCCATCCTGCACTTGCCAGCAGCAGTACCATTTGTGCTCTGAGCTGCTTCCTGGGCAGTACCTCAGAAATCAGTTCCCTGCTTCTGGCAGCTTTACCTTTTTGCTTCAGGGCTCCTCGGTCAGAAGCTGAAATGCTTGAGTTGCAAAATACCAAACAACTGTGTTGGTTTTCTTCTAAATGGAAAAGCTAGCCCTGGCTTTTAGTAGGTCACACAGCAAGAGCTAGAAGCCAAACACGGGGCCAGTCCAGCAGCAGAGGTTCTCTCTGCCCCTGCAGGGCCTGTGCACGCTGGTCAGTGGAGCCCACAGGCTGGCCCAGCCGCGCTGGCTGCGGCAGAGCCGGGACGTGGGGCAGCCGAGCACCCGGGCCTGGAGCCCCTCTGCCTTCACCTCTGCAAGTGAGTGTGGCAGCTGGGCAGGTGCTGAGCCCCAGCTCCTGATGCCTCTTGCCACAGGTCTGTACTCATCATCATCATCATCAGTAAAAATCTTGGCTAACGTAGTTCCCCTTAGTGCCCGCTTCTGGGACTCAGATTCCACATGGTGTCTGGAGATGAGGTTCTGTCAGTGACACCAGCTCAGTCCCAGTGACACTGACTCAGAAACATACAGGTATGGTCAAAGGAACCTGATACAGTGGAAATTACTGACTGTCTTCACAAAGAAAAGATCTAATAAAATTACTAGTGATCCAGCATGCAAAGGTGCTAAATTTTGTAGTTAGACAGTCAGACAATGCTAATTCTGAAAAGTCATTTACAAATAAATACACAGATTTGTCATGGTTGGAGAAGACCTCTAAGACCACTCCATCCAACCGCCAAGGAGGGAGAAGAGATCCTTACAGTCTTTCACACTTCATGCTAAATGCCTTTGACTACATGTAAATACATTTCTCAACGGGGAAGATTTTAAGAACATACCAACAGTGATGTGTGCAGTCCATGTGTTAATTACCTAGTGCATGAACAGCTCTCCTACAGCTCTTTATCAAAGTGCCTTTATCATATTCACAAAACTTGTCTAAAATATTCTTATTCTAAAACACAGTGCTGCTGGATCTATTTCCCTGTGCAAGACATTTTTAAGTCGTTAATTAGAAGTTGTGGCATGTTTGCTGAACAATGGTGATAAACTTTGCAAATGGTTTTCACCTGCTGCAAATTTGAAGCAATTAATGCTCAGATTTGTGGTGGGAAGGAGCTGAATTCCTCGTGGCTGCAGAGGCCTAGAAGCCTGTGGACACTTCCCGTGGGGAAGCCTTGCTCGCTCCATATGGGGGTAGCTCAGCACCAGCTGCTGAAGGAGGGGGCTGCACAGAAAGAGAAGCAGGAAACTCTAACCATGTCCAATCTAGTGGGACAGATATAAACATTCTAATTATAACAGTGATTTTCTCATTAAGAACACCCTTGATCTGGTGTTACTCAGCTTTGAGAGCTTCATCTCTGAAGCTAAAATAGTGAAGAGTGGATGCACTGAAGTGGGAACGTCTATACAATGTGTATTGGCAGGCAAGATTATTCCTTATTGAAAAATAGGTATTTCATAATTTCTGAATTCTGTCTAGTCCACTAATCAGAATTAATTCCATTTCCAGCAAGAATAGTTACAACTGTGATGACCAGGAATGACCCTGCAGGTGAGTGCAGCGTGGAGCTGCCTGCTTCTCCAAGGTAACAGCTGCCTCGGGCCATTGGAGCCGTTTTGCAAAAGCAGTTCCCTGGTCTCAGAAGAATAAACCATGAACCTGAGGGTTCAGCACGGTGGAGGAAGGAGTTACTGCTAGAGAAGTTGCTCAGGATTACAGATCAGTCAAAGATCTGGAGAAAATAAAACATTGATGCTTATCACATGGTGACAAGTGGGCCAAAAGCCATTATTTTTTTCAAAGGGCTAGAGCACTGCAAAATTAATGACTAAAACAGAAGAATAAAGCATTAAAAACATTATTAAATAATAAATTTGGTAAAATACAGCTTAATAAATCTGTAATAAACAAGTGATAGCTTTTTAAGTGATAAGTTTCCTTTTCTTACTGTGTTTGTACATTAAAAATTCTAGAAGACTATTGAAGTTCAGCTTAGTATGGGAATAGTTTCAGGCACAAGACTCAGAAAGTTTGTGGCAGGCTGAAAATGAACTGGTGGGCCATTCCAGTGGGAGCTGCTCCCAGCTAACTTACAACACTCAGCACTTCAGCCCCTTCCTCTCAGTTTCATACCCATGTGGAATTGTCAAAGATCACATATCTCTGAAAAAAAAGCTTTGCGTACATTTCTGTGAATAGTCTCTTTACCAAATGGATATCAGATGTAACTGTACTTCAAACTGTGGTCTCACAGGTGGGGTTGCTATGCTTATTTTGGTTTAAAAATATTCTGAAAGTTAGTGAAGACACTGAAAAACTGTTTCTTTCTTAGTCGTCAGATTTCCTCTCATTAAAACGTGACAGATACAAGCATTTTCTGTCTGCCTGAAGTCTGAACTTAACAGATGGTGGGAGAGAATAATCCGTTTTATTCTAAACACACACAACTATAAAGCACACATGAGCTTCAGCTCAAAGTTTAATTTGAGGTGTGAATACAGATGTGTATGGGGCTCCTCGAACTTGTGTCACAAGGAATTAAAGGTACTGTAGTGCCTGATGTTCAGAGATCACCTGCAAGTGCTAAATGCTCTTCTCTGCTGCATTGACTTCCAAGAATTTCTGGGTTCCTGAATATGGTCGTTTAAACTAATTGACTGAAAAGAGCTGCAGGATGGGAACCCACGTGTTTGTGCACCAGGGAGGGTTTGCAGAATAACGTGTCCTCTGGAAACAAGAGAAGTTCAGTTTTTAAATTTACGCTGACAAGCTTTTCTTTTCCATTTTAGCTCCCACCTGGATGTTTCATGACCATGATCATTCTCAACATTTGGGTCACAGCCACAATCCTGCACTACAGGAAAACTAAAAAGACTGATTAGAAGACACTCATCAGCATCCAACAGAGGTAACATCCCAAGAGGTGATACAATTAAGCTGAAGCAACAGAATAAAGGTTGAGGAAAATCTGTCTCTTAAGCCCAGTATTTATCCCTAAGCAAAATTAGCAGTCATGCTTGTTTTCTCTTAGAAATAGAAGCAAATTTCTGCAGTTACACAAGAGCAGTTTTGCACCAACAAATCCACTCATCTTTATGCATCTGCTGCAAGTCTGAAAACCACCACCAGACATTAGTCTTCTTGCAAGCAACCCGATGAGTTCAATATCATTAACTGTCTGTGTTTTAGGATGAAGAAAATTTGAGCCAAGGCCCAATCCAAATCAGGGTTCTAAATGTGTTCCTGTCCCCAGTCCAGCTGGGATCAGAGTGCTGCCATGCAGCACTTCAGCAGTACAGTTCATCCAGCTCAGACAGGACACCCATGCACACTTTCTTCAGCATACCCAGATGTTCCTAGGACCAGAGCAGAAACTCAACTATGAATTCTTCTCCTTCAGCTTGAGCTCTCGTTCACTCCACATCCTGTTTTGGGAACAGCAGAGACTACAATGTATAGAACTTAATGAAACTTTGACCATCAGTTAAAACCTGTGCTCAAGCAGAGGTTCCTGATGGATACCTGGAGTCCCCCGTGCAGCCCAGGCCCACTGCCCTGTTCAGGAGTGCAGCCTGGGGCACCACACACACTCATCTCAGCCCTTGCCAGTTCTGGTGATGCTGCTCTGTGCTGTGTCAGTTTTTAGCCCATCTGTGACAGAGGACATGAAGACTTCAAGTTTTTCCTTTGGAGGTTCTCCTCAATTTGTAGTAGGTTTATTAAAAACAGGAACAGGATGTTCTTTGGAACAGTTAAGGGGGGATTTTGGTTTTGGAAGTAATGCCTTTCCAACAGGAGTTATCCTGTCGCTTGCCTTCGTTTCTCATCACGTTCTCCAAAATGGAAGACAGGCCTTTTCAAGAGAGTCCTTGTGGTGTTGCTGTTGATTGGCACGTGCAAACCAAGGCAGCCCCGGTCCTGACACCCTCCAGAGCTCTGAGGAGTCTGCAGTGACTAATTTGAGGTGGGTTTTCCTTGCAACACACACCACTGGACTCTTGTGGAAGGGTGGGATCTGCAGCAGCAGCTGTGTCCGCCAGCACCGCGCCGTCAGGCCGACAGGGTCATGACCAGGAAGCAGCTGCCTCCTGGATGGACCCTTGTTAAGGGGGAAGCAGTGGGAACAGGTCTGCCTGGGGACACATGGTTTAATGGAGCTCACATCACTGAGAGCAAGTTCAAAGATGAGGGGTTTTTACTCTTCCAATAACATGTATAAATGTTTCTATGCTGTTTGAGAGAGTAACTGTAAACATCCTGTTACTGATTTTACTAAAGCTGGATAAAATACCTGAAGTGGCCTAAATGGTGGCAGGTGGCATTGATAGATCTTCCAGGTCATAGTAATAAATGCTGTTCTTTGTGATTAATGGCAGTCTTATAGTTAATTTTCATTACATTTATCTTTTTATTGTGTTTCCATATATGGAGAGAAAATGAAATACTAATTTCAGGCCATTAGTGGCAGCTTTCACCTTAATATTTGAAGCATCAGGTTGTGTATTAACCTGTAAAATGCTGAAGAGCTCCAGCATCTTTAAAAAATAAAACCCGTACTTATTATCTCGGTTTTTTATGTAAAGCCTCCTCTTGATGAAGATTTGCACAGTCTGAACCCTGCCAGCTGCTGACATCTTTCATACTCCTGAGCGAGGCTGCAGCAAGATGCTGTATGAGAAACAGCAAATGTAACTTGGTTTGGTGGGGGTATTTTGGTCATAGAATGCTGAAAATGCATTTAAGAAAAGTTCTTTACAGGTTACTTAACACACCTAAAATAAATAATCTTAGAAACTTATGTCAAAAAAAAAAAAAAAAAAAGACTGAGGAAATGAAACAAAGCTGGATAATTCACAAGTTTAAGGCAAGGGAATTTTGTGGACTTGGAAAGCTGGACCATGAGTTCTCATTGAAGCTGCACCATGAGTTCTCATTGAAGCTGCAAGAGATGGAACAAATCAGAACGTAGCAGTAAAGAGGTTTGGACACTTCCCCCCTACCCCGTTCCCCATCCAAGAATAATGTGTTTCACTTTCCTAAGACAGAAGCACAGGCAAGTCCCATGACAATGCAGACCTAGTAGTTTTCCAGTACATAAACCATAATCTTCTCAGTAGCTGGATTAAAGGCAATAGCTTTAGAGAAGATACACGGGGAGGACAAATCTTGTTAAACTTGTCATTCAAGAGTGTCAGGTGGACAGGAGCAAGTTGCTTGCTGCATAATGCAGCAGCAGAGCAAAGACAGGCAGGGAAGTGCCTTTGATTCACTGCAGTGTGTATAAACCAGCAGCTTGTGTCCCCAGGGCTGGGTGTGGGTCCCCAGGGCTGGGTGTGGGTCCCCAGGGCTGGGTGTGGGTCCCCAGCCACCAACCCTGAGGAAGGGCCGAGTCACACCCTGCGTGTCCGACTGCACCAGGCACAGCAGCTCACGGGGTGAAATGGCCCTTCCTGTCCCGGCTGGACAAGCGTGGGTCCCGTTGGGGCCTTCAGAAAGAATCCGTTTTCTTGCCTGTGCAAAGACAAGCTCTGAATCCCAGTGCAGCCCACTGAAGCTTTGCTGCCCCCCCAGACCTCTCCAGCTGTGCAGCTGGTAGCAGAGAAGCTGCAGCCTGTGCTTGGCCACAGAGCTCAGCGTGAGAAAACGTACCTCATGAGATTTACTGTCCAAAACCAGAACGAGGGCACGATCCCAGACCTAACCACTGCAGGTTTGAAAGTGAGGAGGAGCAAGCAGTGCAAGGTGTGTAGTTTACTTTTGCCAAAAGCCATTTCTGACTGTCCTCAGAGCACAGGAACATCACACACAAATGCAGAACCATCACCTTCCCCCCCCCAGCCTCATCTGCAGTGCTCAGCGTGTTGTGCAGAGTAGGACTGTGGGGACCTGGATGTGTTTGTATTGCTCTACTCCAGCAGATCTTATTGCTTGGACTGCTCAGACCTCCCTACCCCTGCCTGACCCCTGAGCCTCTTCTGCTGGCTTAAACTGGAGCTCAGAGGCTGGATTGGAGAGCACTTAGACTCTGGAGAAAGTCATCCAGTCAGCTCAAAGGCCCCAAACAGCTACAACTCCTGCAAAGCTTCACTGGCTCCTTGAAATAAGGTACAATGGTGCCACCTTCACCACAACATCCTTCTCCATTCCAGGACATAGGTAATAGGGAAAAAGTGAAAAAGGAAAGAACATTCCAGTGCCCGCACAAAAAACTATTATAAACTAAAAGCTACACAAATGTGGATATCAACTCAAATGAGGCCATTTCCCAGCCATGTATTTTCCATGCTGATACATAATTATTACTTCCTCACTAATTCTTTCCAGACTCGTTTGTTCCATTGACTTCCAGATTCTTCAGTACTTGAGATTCATACTTATGTATGAAACAGAACATGAAGTGTTGCCTTCATTACTAATAATGGTCTACGGATGTCCCAGTTTGGAATGTGAAGAAGCTGGAAAAGACTTATAATAGGATGTTATTAAATTCTTGTTTTTTAAATTTGCTTGATTTTGAGCTAGAGTTCTCCAAGATATGTAAGAGTTCCTGGAGATGATGGCTGTTGATGTCAAAGAGGTATCTGGGAGCCATAATAAACATCACTGTAACGACCTGCCAGCTCATTGCTTGTGTTGGGTCTGATTGCAAGACCTTGGCAGTCTCACAGACCTGAGTCCTGATGGACCTCAGATGTTTCCTTCCTGACGGCAAGAAGACATACAGACATCTTCAACTCTTCATTCTGCCTTGGAAGTGGTTTGGGACAATCATTATCTCTGCCTTAGAAAAAAATCCAGGCTTTGGACCAGGGGTAGAATAAGAAGTTTTTTACATGACGTGATACCCTTGATGAAATTCAACTGGGGATACCTAAAGGACAATTTAAATCATTGTCATAGTGTTGTTCATGCTCTGTTTTGTTATTTCAGCTTATAAATAAGAGGCCTAAACAAGTACTTGTGTATATGATGTGGTATTATTGACTCACAGGAAGGGAGTCTAAGAGGGCAGACATCTTCTTTTAAGTGTTCATTTAAAGGACAGACCCTGCACCAGCCTAAAATGTGACAGGGTAGCTAATGATCATTATGATTCAAATCTAATGGTCACATGGTTACATGCTGAAAATATCCTTCTGACCACCTTATTGTAACTGCAAGTCCCCTGTGTCTGCCTGCTCTGGGCTAACATCAGCTCCCGAGTTTGGGCAGCAGCACCAGGACACTGACCTGCCCCACACTGTATGAAAAGCACAGATGGAGGAACATGCTTCCCGTGCCTCCAGGTCCCCTCTGTCATGTCAATCAGGACTCTGATGAAGCACAGACTGAGCTCATATAAAGTGTATTTTGTTACCCAATTGCTGCAAAGAAATCCTTTCCCCTCTGAGCAACAGTCTACACACAGCTACCACTGAGCTGACTTCAAGACAGTGACTTATCTTGAGGATCTTAAATGGCTTTCCCTGAAACACACCATCAGCAGGACTTACAGTTCTCATGGGCTGAGCTCAAGGATGTTCTCCTCTCTCACCTTGATGACCACCTTCCCCCAGCCGTGGCTCTGCAGGGGAGCACAGCACATCCATGATGCTTTGCTAACATGGCAATTCAGTGCTTGAAGTCCAAGCAGGTGACAAGACAAAGGAAAGGAGGACTGGCATGGATCCCGCAAGCTTGATGTGCTTCCTGGTGGGTAGCCATGCTTACCAACCAGTGCAACCACATCCCAGGCCAAAAACATCCCCAAGAGCTAGCGAGGGTGAGACAAATGACACCAAGAACTGGCTGACCCAAGAGGCACACAGGGACATGGCAAGATAAGACCGTACATACAAGTAGGCTGACATCTCTGAACAAACCCTGAAGGTCTAGACCTCACCATGGGCAACCCGACTGAGGCATCACGTGTTGCTGCCTTGGCTGAGGAAGCAGCTCTGCAGAGCTCCCAGCAATCCAGAGAGGGCTGCAGGGACACAGGATTGCTATGCTCACTGCCCTGTCTTGTCAGGATGAAGGTGTCTTTCAGGTTCCTCCAGGTATGTATGCAGGACTACATACACTTATAACTTGGTAAGTTTGCTACTTTCACTGTGACTTTAGTTTTGAAAGATCACTTTAATCCTGGAGCTTCTGTAAGATTAAGGGAGCAAAAGCAGCAGAGGTGAATTCCAGCTTCTACCTTTCACTAGCAAGTATCAGGTAGTAACCTGACTTTCTTACCCTGATAAGCTTCCTGCCTACAGGGGGGCAGATTCAAAACCTCCATCTTCATAACAAGGCCTGGCAATTAGTGTCCTTGCAATAAATCACAGATGCTCTGAGTCCCCACTCCTTGGAGCAATGGTTTTACCGTGAGCTTTGCCATCCATTGTGGCAGTTTGTGGGGAGAGCTGGATGTTGGTATCTTTAGACTAGGTGCTCTTTTCTGCCACATACATCTCAGTAGACTTGTCCCATGTCTCAGATGAGCATGTCTGAGTACATTGTTGTCCACTTTATAGGCAAATTCAACAAAGAACATGCATTCGTTTCAGAACTGCTCCATCAACACCTTTTACAGAGATTCTAAAGAAAACTCCTTCCCTCTCTCATGAGGGATACTTCAAAGCAGGAGGCAAAAACCCATGGGCCATGGGATGCTGATACTCCTCTGAGTGGTTTAGAGGATCACCTTAAAAAATAACAATGTTTTCAATTTAAAGTGTAGTATGTGCAGAGATGACAGCCCATAAAACATTCCGAAGATTAACTGTAGTACACTGAAAAGACACCAAGCCTGTCAGGGTTGAAGGAGCATCTGGACAATGTTCTTAGTACAGTTTATTTACAGGCAGTCTGTCCTGCAAGGAGCAGGGAGTTGGGACTTGGTACTTAGGGAGCCATTCCAAGGCAAGATATTCTATGATTCTATGAAAAAACAAATGAATCCCTATTTTAACACAAATGCCAAGGAAAACTAACCAAGAATGCCAAGAAGACTGAAACACTCCAACTCCCTGAACTGGACCACGCACTGTTACGTTCTCCTGCCTAGAAACAGAACCAGGAGATGGGAAGGGCTTGTAGGAGCTGTGCAGGTAATCCATCTGTTTCCATGCAAGCTCCCCCTTCCACAGCAGCATCCCAAGTATGGTCTCACAAGCACAGGATGGGCAAAGGCACTTGAGACCAAGACATCTGAATCCTCTTCCAAGGAAGACTCTCTCAAAGCTCGATGGGAAACGAATACATTGTAAGATCATAAACACAAATGCTCAGATTTCTAACGATCATCTGACACTGCCTGAGAAACTAACAAGTACATCATTTCTAGTGGCAGCTTTCCTGGCCCTGCTGCCTTCAGAGAGCCACTGCCTGCCTGTCAGAAACGTAGGAGGTTCAGCATCTTTAACAGAGGTAGTAAGAGATGTAGACACTTGCAGTTAAACTTCAGTGGTGTTTCACACTGGGCCACAGTCACTGCCTGCCAAGGGACTGAGCCTATGGTCCACTGTCACGTTTGGTTACAGCATCAACCCATGCCAAGCAGCACAGAAGCCACAACGTTCCTGTCAGTGTGCAGAGTTGGTGCTGGATCTCAGGCAGCACCGTGAGGGGTTGGGCTTTGGCAGGCACCACCAGAAGCAGGAAACTACAGCACACAACTAGGAGAGAAGTGGCAATCTCCTTGCAGAAAGGTCTGTGTGACAACTGACACGTTGACTTCAGCGGGATCTTCCTGTTCAGCTTCTGTGCTGCTGAGCTCTTGGCTGGGAACCAAGGAGCAACTTCCCTACAAATGTCTTGAACTTCTGGTTCCAAGTTTGACCCCTGATTTTTCCAGAAGGTTAGTCTGCAGCCTGGCTATGCTATTTGTTTACTCTTGTGAAACAAAAGGACCTGCAATGAGAGAAGTTCTATAGATAAAGTCATCCAGGCCATAAAAATGTCCAGTTTGCTGGGACAGCCCTGTTACAAAAAGGAAGTGTTTAAATGTCAGTGACTTTAAGACAAATATTCCCTAGTTCAGGAATATGCTCTTCTCTCAAAAATTGTACAAGATTACTGTTGGACAGTAGGGAAACAACAGTCGCCAGGATCTAACGTTGAAGAGATCTTTGCATTCCACAGATCAGCAGATGGAAGCTGTGTCTCTAGCAGAAGGACAGGTGGGCAGAACAGAAGAGCAGCTTCACCCTTTGTGTCCTGGGTACAGACCAAGGTTTGTGCACATCATCCCATGGGCCAAATCATCTCCACATGACAGCTCAACGCAGCCCCTGCTGTTCCTTTGCTCTGGGACAAACTTCATGGAGGACAACTGAGGAATGCTCTGACACTTCCATCCCTAGGGGCACTGGAAACTCCAAGGCAGTGAGGAACCTCTGCCAAGCTGGCCCTGCTTTGAGGTGGAGGTCAGACCAGAGGACCTGCAGTGCTCCCTGTCAGCCCCCATCCTTCTGTGGTAGCTCTTCAACCTGCTGCACCTGGAACTACAAACCATTTGTGCAAGTACAGGATGTATAAACTGTGGCTAGCAAATACCAGAATACATTTCCTATCAGTTCAGGCTCTGCAGGGCCCAGGGATTCCCAGGAAAGCAGGGAAGTGGCACAGGTCCAGCCCCAGCCCCTGCAGGCTGCTCAGCACCCCGGCCCCTCCACGGCTGCTGCAGCCCCTGCCTACAGACTGAAATACTTCAATTAATTACCAGCTTCTCAAGCTCAGCAACTATTTTACCTTACTCAAATAGTTTATTTAAAAATATATATATAATATTCTCCAATTCAGAAAAGGATAGAACTTCCCACAATGTAACATTTTTTATATATATATATAAAATATCTATGCATTCAGTGAATGGAAACAGTTTTACTGCATACATTTTTAATGTTGTACTCTATGCAAATCTGCTTTGTCTAAAAATATACTGTACTCCTCTAAATCAAAACAAGCAGGGAAAAAACACTGCAGCTGTGTGCTGGGTTAGAATTCCTAACAGAAATGATATGAAAGCTTTAGTTTTGAATTTTAAGAACTCACCAACAATATTTGACTTTGCGAGTGCATAAATAGAAGACTGAATACATTCTGGCTCTGTTAAACTGAACTGTAGCAGAGGTTACAAAATGTAAATATATTTATTCATTTTCAGTATTTCAGTGTTTCCAAGTCCACCTTTCATGATAGTGTTAAATAAATCATGGTCCTATCCTTCCAAAAATTTCAATACTCTTTAAAAAACAAAAACAAACAAACAAAATTTTAAAGTGAAATGTCCTCCTTCATTGAAGTGTTAGATCATATTTTAAATTACTGCACTCCCACACAATATTTTATATATATATATTTTTAAATATATATATATTTATATATATAAAGAGACCAAATAGGAGACTACATTTTTACTGTCAATATGTTTAACTTTGCATACTGTAGTTGTATAAAACATGCATTTTCTGGGATAATTATGAACACATCATGAATGAGCCCACATAAATTATATTTTTTGTACAACTCCAAGTTAAAAAATAAAACAAAAACAGTCAGATTAAGTGCCTCTGAGGCCCTTTCTTCCCAGCTATCAGTTCTCAAAACACACTACTGAAATATTTACCTATACCTACAGCTATGTGCTAGAGAACCAGACTTAAAATTTTAAAATACATCTACAGTATGTTTTGCTTTTCTTAAAGTTCATGACAGTCCTCAGATATCATGTTGTGAAATGTAAAAATAGTCACAGATTCTTTTTTCTTTTCCAGAAATAAAAAAAAAACACATCTAGGAGAGTATGCAAAAACAAGGCAAAAATGAAGTTTCATAGCACTTAATGAGGGTTAATATAAGTCAATAACTAATATTGAGGTTTGTAACAAGGGCTGGACGAGCAGTTACCTGTACAAGCAAATGGTTTAGTAATTCCAATAGTATCAGATATAGTTTCTGTAACCAACCCTTAAAACCAGTCAATATACATTCAAAATAGGCTGACATTGATATACTTATTAGGTGTGAAAATAGTGCATTCTTTTTTTCTGCCACAAAGCAAAATTGCATCCTAAGAGCTGGTAAACCTTCTTTTTTTCCTTAAATTGAGAGAATGGGCAAAAAACTTGAAAAAAAAATTAAATTAAGGCAATTATACAGGTAAAACAGGACTGCCCATGGTGATGGAGCTGAAACTAGTCTACACTTCAAACTTCTCCTGGCTGCTGACCACTGACATGCAGCTTGTGACAGACCTTATGAATGACAGAAACTCCAATGTTATGGCTTTGTACAAGTGCATAGTTGCAACTGCAATAAGTAATGGTATCTGATTAATAAGCATAAAAAAATAAAGTGGAAAGATTTTTAAAACCCTCTTGCAGTATTACAGTACAATATATATACACAGTATAATGGTCACTTCTCACAGATGCAGTCTGTGTCACTGTGGTGGATCCTCCTCCTGCTCTTCTTGCAGACGTGCTGGTGGCCTCTTTACCGATGCTGAAAAGTCCGTTTCTTCCGTTTTCATGTTCATTCCTCTCAATCCTTTTATGAAATGTAGTGTATGTGTCTTGCCAACAAAGCTTTTGTGGAACAGAGTTTAAAAGGTTATCTAACAGATCCTTTCACTATTTACCAACCAGTCCTCATTTGATCAGTCACTCAAGAGAATACAGGAAAACCCTCAGAGATTAGTAATTTATATTGCAGCAAAAATGTAAACCTCTGATATATATAGCACAATCTCTCAGGAAAATATATATTTTTTAATATATTTGGGGATATGTTTCAGTCTTGCTGTAACGGGAAGAAAATGATCACCTTGACTTGTGTCTGCACTCACAGAAAGCAGTTAGCTGAAAAAGAAGCAGGAAGTTTGGTCAGTAAATGCAACCCTTGTAAATCTGACAAAAATATAGCTCCTCAAAGTCTTCATTTAAGATGAGCTCATCATCATACTTGGGAGAAACATCATTCCTCTGCACCACCAGCAGGGTTACTGAAGCGCAGCACATCCGCACAAATGATTATCCCAAATCAATTAACGCCCCTGTAATATAGGAGGGCAAAGTACCATATGTACAATCTAAAAGATTAGTAATTTCTAAGCTTTTAATCCACAGACACAGTACAGTGAGTTAATGTGATGCTTGTGCCTGTCACCACCAGGCCAGTGAAACTCTGCCCCAGCCGGTACCTCAGGCTCCTGAGCACAGAGCTGAGGGGCGGCCCTGGCGCTGCGGCCCCTGCCCCTTCCTTCTCGAGGCTGGCACACACCTTGTGTGCTGTTTCAAAGAATTCTTAGGAATTGAACATTTAGGAGGTTTTTTTCTGTGCACACATAACATTGCATCAATATGTGAACGATTAAACCCTGAGGACTACAAAGGAGCTCCCCGTGTGCAGTCGGTGGCCTGCACACCCAGCGGGCCCCGGGCCGGCCGTGCCGCCGCTGCAGCGGCCAAGGCGTCGGTGCCACAGGAGCTGCAAAGCTCATCCTTCATGGAGCTCTCAAATGCATGGTTAGATACCCAGAAAGCACAGCACTGCAAAGGAAAGCCAAGTCAAACCCACTTCATTACACAGGTAGAAAAGCACAAGGCAGAGCTGCGGGGGTTTCATGTCTGCCAGCCACAGAGTAGTGAGCTGCTGTGGAGAGCTCAGCAAGCAGTGAGAGGTGTCTGGAAACCCCAGTTCTGTTTCAGCCCAGCATCCAACTGCTGCAATCTCCCTCTTAGCCTTCAGAAGTGATCTGCAGAGGTTAGCAGCATTAGCACGATGGGTGACAAACTACTCAACAACAGGAGATAATTTTGTTTTTGGGCAGGCAGACATGAATTTTGAATAAAGATCTAAAATCAGAAAAATAAAAACACTGACAAAGGCAACAACAGAGTTTTAATGAAAAGAACTCCTCTAAAAATCATCATGAACAGAATCTCATTTTTACTGTTTAAGATATTAAAATGAGATCTTGTCTTTTCTGCTTTGAGAAACAAAATCCAACAGAGCATGCTGTATTCAAAGGCAAACCAATCCATTCCTCACTGTTTAGATTTACCCCTTATACTTCTTCAGAAATCAAAAACATCGTCATCATCATCATCATCACCATCAATATCATCAACATCATCAAATGACCAATCCCAGTCCTTAAATGCCAGATCAAGTAATCTGCAACAGGAGGGTTTGATGTTTAATGTGTGTCACACTTCTATAAAAGACTTGAAAATTCCATTTGTTATGGCTAAAGCTTTTGGAATAAAAGACTGTGTTAAGATAGGTGAGTTCCTTCCTTTGCCTCTCATGGAATATGAAGGTTCAGTTAGTGTTCATGCAAGCCAGGAATATTCTGTTCATTGGAAATTTATCTCACAAACCATTCAGTTCTGTAGAACACTTACCATATTGGTATTTCCCAAAAACATTTCTGCAGAAAAGACCAACATGCCGAGGGGCAGTTTTGTGCTCTCCTGCTCTCTCTCCCCAGACATTAATGCAAGGCTAACCATTTTTCCAGTAAAATCAAATCATACTGACTGCTGAACAGAACGTAAGATAAAATAGTGTCATCTGAGTTGACAGACAAATGCAGTAGGATCTTACTCCGTCCCAACGCAGTGGGGTTGCACTATACAGCTAACCTGTAGCTCCCTATTTAAAGCCAAGCAATGCCAAAAAAGAGGATATATCAACTTGTTCTCTAGGCATTGCTGCCTGTGCTCCTTCACTCTATGGTCAGTAGAGGACAAAGCAAGCGAGGCAAATCTTGTCAGCATATGAGTCACTTTATCTCTTTTAGGCATTTGTTTTGGGGTGGGATGAATCATTGCCTAGAGGCCTTCATCTCTTTCTGCTGTTATCAAAGGATCTTAGACAAGCATCTTAAATACTAACTTCTCAGTTGCTACAGCTGCAAGGCAGGAAACCAAGTCTAGTCATCTCACCAGAAAGCAAAATGGGTTTTAGTCAGGATTAGATGCCAACCAGAGCAGGCAGAGGTAGAAACCTCACCCTAACAGAGTTCAGTGTATTTGAACTAGAAGATGCTGCAGTGTTTAACACAGCTCATCACAGCCCTTAGACATAATGGGGGCTCGGGGGGGGTTGGGTTTTCAGGTTGTAAAATTTTTACATTTTAAAATGTGATAAATCCCTGAAAAGGCTCAATAATAATTTGTTACAAACTACAGCTATTGTAATTCTAAACATGTAAATAATTTATTAGGAATTAAAATATATGAAAGTTGGTATTTTTTGCAGTTTGGAATGATACTTTTGGCATAATCCAATTGAATGAATAAGCAGAAATGGTATGGTCTATGAAAACCAGGTTTGCCCTTTCTTAAATCATCACAAAGAATAACAGCCATGAAAACCTTGTAGAAATAATCACTGTAGAAACAATTCCTAGCAGGGACAGCATTTCAGGGCCAGGAAGGTTGGAAGGGACCTCAGGCAGTCTCCAAGACCAACCTCCTGCTCAAAGCAGGGTCAGCTACACAGCCAGCCCAGGCTGCTCCAGCCTTTGTCCTCTCAGGTCCTAAAAGCCTCCAGGAATGGACCCTGTCTGGCCACACCAGCCTGCCTTCCTGCCAAGCTGTCTGCACTGGCCTTTCCCTCTATCCAGTTGGAATCTCTCTTGGCTCAGCTGAGTCCCTTGTCTCCCACCCTCCCACCATGCAGCACTTTAGAGCCTGGTTCTGTCTCCTTGACACTCTCCCACAGGCAGGGACAGGCTGCTGTGATACCTCCCCAGAGATCTCCTTCATCCAGGTTGAACAAGCCCTGCTCCCTCAAGCCTCTGCTCTGACCATCCTGGTGGCCTCTGCTGGACTTTCCCCAGCTTGTCAATGTCTGGCTTGACTTTGGGGGCCCAAGCGCAGAGGCCGCATCGCGCTGCAGAGTGAACAGAGGGGTCATCTCCTCCCTCCACCCTCTGATGCAGCCCCAGAGCTGGCCTTGCAGCCAGCACCCACTGCTGCCTCCTCTCCAGCTCATCCCCAGCCACACTGTCCCCACGTTTAACTGGCACCTAGATCTTCATTCTTCATTAAGTTCTAACAGAAAATTAATTGTTCCATACACGAAGTCCTTGCACAAAAGCCTCATAGAGGCACCGGTCAGGCATTAATTAGCAAGTACAGTAATTTAGAAGTAATCCACACACATTTTAACAGCCCTGCTGTAAGGTGACAGGTGAGATGACCACACAGAACTACATTTTTCCATCTTTTAGGTGCATTTGTAAAGCTAACTTGAAAAGTTTAATTGCAAGAATAAAATTACTTACACATTAACATGTTCATCCTCCTCCTTTTCCCACCATTACAAAATACACAGATAGAAAAATACAAAGATGGAAAAAAAATGTCTAAAGACTGATTTGGACTGGCAGACCACAACCAAAAAGAAGGGCAAGAGAAAATACTGTTTTATGAAAACAAATTTCATGAAGATTGAAAGAAGGGTCTTATAAGGAGAATAATTATTTTCTGAGTACTTAAGAACAGCTTTCAAGAAAGAATCAGAATTTGTTATATCCTGCACAAGTCAGCAATAAGAAACAGAATAAAACTAATGAATTAGGTTGTAAACACTATACAAAACAAAAGCATTTTATACTTGTCCCTCAAGTTGTCATGAGTGGCTCCTCGATTCATGCTTCCACCCACTCATTGATATTTTGGTTAGTTTTGCACAAAGAAACCCTTCAATAATCAGTCCCTAGGTAGTAATTAACCAACTTTTTATCCTCACAGTTATAATCAAAAAACCTTATCATTTAAAATAGAAATTATGACGTCTGACTTTCTTTGGAAGTATGTAAAGTAAATCACAAAAAAATCACTCAGTATGGAAGTTAGGGGGGAAGTGAAATGAAGTTAGATTCCTCTCACTAGGCATTGCCACACGTTAAATTACCAGTAGTTTTTCCTGCCATCTTCCTGCTCCCTTGCAGAAGGCAGGAGTGCTGCTCAGCCAGGTGCCCACATGGCAGCAATGGGCTCCATGGGACCCACTTGGGCCCCGGTGGGAACGTGGGAATCACCTGAAGTGGCTTTTCACTGCAGATGTCCACGAGCATGCTCTATGCTCTTTTTCTACACTAGGAGAACATGAATCCTGAAAACAACTCTTCCTAAACATAAAATGTAAACAGAGTCAGACACAGATACCTGTATTTGGTCAGATGAAGCAGGCTCTCACATATAAACCTGCAATCAGGTGCCTAACTTGGAGCAGGGCAGGAATTCAAACACATGCCTCAAAACCAAGCAATAAGAAACAAAAGACAAGTAGCCTTTTGCTAGGTGTAAGGCCTTCTAGACTGCTGTTGGAAGGCACCTAGTTCTTTCCGAGGTCCATTAGTACCACAAGCACAACTTCATTGCTCAACTTCAAACCAGGTCCAGCCACGGCCATCCTGGCAACTGTTAAAACTTTTGGTCTTCTTCTTTTAGATCTTCACACTCCCCTCACTGACCCTGTGCCTAGTTAAACCTCATTTTCCCTACCAGCTGCCAGTTCAAAAGAAACGTCAGGCTACAGAGGGTGCTTCCAGTTCTGCCTAATACAGGGAAAAGCCATAGGATCCATGGGTGGGATTAACTAACAGGTCATGCATGGTCCTTTCAACAAGGAAACAAACACAGGAGTGGCTCCTATAAACTGAGGCTTATAGGAGGTGACATGCTAGATCACTTGTCAGTAGACAACAACATTTCTGGTCAACTGTCCTTGTCAATGTCAATATACAACATTAACTGTAGTAAAATGTTTAAAACAATAAACTAATAGCAGCTCTTGTGTCACCTTGGTTTGTTTGGAGGAAGCTGTCGACTGGGTCGTCTGATGGACTGGTTTGGCTGTACCTTCATGGAAGTTCTGGGAGAAGATCGAGCAAAGGGGTCTGGTGCTGGAGGCTTCTTGGGTATTTTTTTCACCAGTCGGCTCACCCATTTTTGCTGTTCTTCTGTAGAGTTAGCTAACAGTAGGAGGTTCTTTGCCGTTGAAATATCATAGTACACTGTAATAACAAGTTTTAGTATCAAAATGAATGTTGCTATCATTCTAAACATGCCCCCACATCAAAGCTGTTGGGTTACCATACCCTCACAGGCAACACAAAGAGAAATCAGCAGAGAAATCTCAAGTAAAGTGAAACAGATTTTGCCAAACTCTTTGTTCCCTGGTTGCTGACAATGTCTCCACCTCACATGGAGAGGGTAACAACTCAGTGCTACAGAAGATACACACTGAGATGGAAAAAACCAAGGCAGAGCAACAGAGAGGTGTGCCTGAGCCCAGGAACTGTAACCCCAGTCCCAGGGAGTACATTGCACGAAGCCTCCTCCAACCCATGACACAGCCACTGGTATGGCATCCCACCCAACCTGCCAGGTGAGCCCTTCCAGCTCCCACCTTTCCCTGCCCACCACTGGCAGCACAGCAGGCACGGGCAGATGTTGGCCACAGGCCAGTGCTTCCCAGCAGGGAGCTGATCCTCCTGGAGACACCCTCAGACAGGCTCCAGTGGCTATGTACTAACACAAGAAAGACCTACCCCTTTGTGTTTATTTGGTGTCAGACCACTACTAGAATCCTCTATCAGAACACCCTGACCCCAGGGACTATCTGCACATTCAAACATCTGCTGCTTACCTTTGCAAGGTGCTATAATCTCTTCTTTCTTATCCATGTGATCTTTGTGACATTTGATATGGCAACGACGACATTCTAGAGCAGGAGGAGGTTTAAACATGTGCCACAGGGGTTTCATGCAAGCTTCACAATTGGTTGGAAAGTGATAAAGAGTAGGTATAAACTCATGTCCTTTGTGACAAATGTAATTTGACTTCTCCCCCATGGGTTCCACGGGAAATTCCTGTTCCTTTTTGCTCTCTCCTTCATTAGCATACAGAATCTAAAGTCAAAGCAAAATAACCTCAGTACTCTGATATGACAAAGAGAAATTCAAAGTAATTAAGCATAAAGATTGAGGAAACCCAATGGAATGGATTTTTTCAAGGTTTTGTGTTGGTTTTTTTTAGTGAATATTCTATTAGACAAAGTTATGAAAATATTTTTGACAATATGTGAAGTAACATCTTTGTTACACTAGAAACATTCATTATTACTGAATACCTGGAATATCCTAGGAATTTCCTTGGAGTCTGCTCTGTATACATCAGTCTGAGTGACTGGTCGGACATGGAAGAGTTTGCTAGAGGAAATTATTTCAATGACAACAAAAATATGTTACCAAAATGATAAATTGACAGCTTAAGTTAGGTTGCAACATACCACATTAAGACTTCGAGCCATTAATGATTTGTGAGTACAATGATTTGGTTAAAGCCCTGTCTTTCAATCCTGCACATGAACTTCCAAACCCCCTAAATAAAAAAGTCACAAGTATCCAGCTGCATTTCCAAAAAAAGTGACAGCACTGAAAAACTAACATCATGCAACTCTATCGATTGCCAACAGCTTCCTACACAACCCCCTCCCCATGCTCCATCCTTGGAATAGCAACATTCTGTATTTATTAGTGAACTAATTAACTATAAAACCTACTTGTAAGAACCTGTTTTAAGTGAAAATGTGTAAACACTGAAAATAGCAGCCTCTCCACTACAGTTTTCGTGATGCTTTTTGCTACCATGTGTGTATGAGGGGAGGGGTCCAGCTGAGGGGTGGTCGTGGTTCAGCTCCAGCAGAGCTCAGGGTGGGCCTGAGCACCACAGCTGCTGCCCCACTGCCAAGCACAGGCACTGCAGCTCCCAGCTCTCCAGGTCACACTGCCACAGTGTGCCCCATCCAGTGCTGTGCTGCTGGACTGGACCTGCACAGGCCTCTGGCACAGCCCTCCTGCCAGGGATCACCCACAAACCAGCAGGAACAGCAGGTGCTGACACTTACTCTATATCTAACACCATGTAGGGATTGGACTGTTCTTTGTCTTGTTCACTGTCGTAGAACAGGATCTTCTTGCTGCTGACTATTACATACTGGTAGGAGACAGAGAAGAATGAAATACATCTCTTAATCAAGCTCATCACAGAGGTCAAAGATGTCACAGCAATGTATTTCTACAATCTTACTAAATGGTAGCTAACAGGACAACAGCAGTGCTCTATTCTAAGTCCATGGTTTGCCAATAAATGCAGTGCACAACAAACAAAATTCTGATTACCTGATAAATTAATTTATGTTATCAGATTAATTGATATTTAAACAGATTTAAGCACCTACAAAGAGATAAAAATGAAAGTCTAGAAGAAAGTAAAGCAAAGAAGTGTCTTAACCTACTACCATTGCCTGAACCTGCTCTCCTCAGACACAGCTCTACCAGCTGACATGTTTTATGCATGTAGGTACTGAGAGAATACACAAAGAAAAATTAAAGTGTAAAAATCCTGCAGACTACACATGAAACAAGATAATAAATCTGCTTTTCTTACCTTTTTAACCCATCCAAATTTTTTAGTGTTATTTCTAACAGGCAGTGATAGCCAGCCTTCCAATCTTGATTCTGAAAAAAAGTTGTATGTCAAAGAACATAAATATTCACAAAACATTATTTTTGAGACTAGAACTCTTTTAAATAGGTATCAACAATAAAGAAACAGAGCAAACATGAGAACGTGAACTATTTAAAACTCCAAGGTCTTGCAAAGCTTCTCACAGTAAATGTTCAGGAAGGATTGAGCTGTATTGCTGAACAGAGCCAGCAGCCAGCCATGCAGGCACAGAACAGCAGTGGGCACGAGGAAGAAGGGGAAGACAAACCTGCAGTTCTAGCACACACAGCACCTTTAGTCACTTTTCTAACTTGAAATGCTTAGGTCTCTCAACCTTTCACTTTTGGAGCAGCATCTGAAGATATTAGTACAAAGCACACAACTTCCAGTTCCAGACAAAAAAAGGCAACCTACCACCACCAGTGACCTGTATCCTCTACACGCCAGGTAACATTTCACAAGTTTAATCATCTCAGTCCTGTTTTTTTCTCTATTAGTTTTCCTTTATTTTCTAATTCTGCCTCAAATCTCCTAGGCTTTATAATCCAAAATAAGCCATTTGGGGTAACCCTTAGGCCTTGCCTAAATTCAGCTGCCCCTTCTCTTCCTTGCAATGTTTCATCCTGTGCTCACCACAGACACACACACATGCCAGCAGTAACCAACAGCTCCCCAGGGTCACCCCTTCCCACTGCTGGGTCATACCCAGTACCACACAGCCTTGCACCCTGTTCTTGGAGCTGCACTTCATACAAGCTTTCCCTTATGTTTTATTGAATGGAACTACCCAATTGCAATAAGATTTTTCCCTAATGAGTTTCCCACCCTAGCAGACAACATCTACTGCTGCTGAGGAACCTCCAAGTCAAAAATACTGAAGCCTTACATTTGAACAAACACAAAACCATGCAAGGAGCATAAATGTGCTCCAAAATGGCAAAAGCTGTTTTCTTTCTCATCAGAGGGCATTTGCAGACTCCTGACCATCTTTATTTACCACAGCATAAAAAATAGTTATTAGGTATTCATAGAATTCTCATTTTGTCTAGAGAGACTTGAAGCAAGGTTATTTACTCAGACATGCTCTGTCTTCAAGGTTTATTGCTCTCTGAGCCTTGCTCTTGATGACACATTTTACTGTACGTATCAAGAACACAAAGGGGCTCCATAATGGGTGTTTTCCCTCAGACCTGCCACTTCAAATTGTTCCTTTCAACTGTAGCTGATAAAAAGGGTAGCAAGCATAATGCTGGTGCAAAAAATCCTTCCCCATACCCAGGAAGCACATGCAGTTTGTTAATGCTGTGAAAAAAATATGCATTTATATTCTTCCTACTTTTCTCTGTAATCGCCAATACTACCAGATGAAACTGGACAAAATGAGAGTTTCTGGTTACATTTCACCATTTCTGGTGTCCATTCTATCCTAACAGATCAGAGAAAAGCCAGAATGTTCCAAAATGTTCACAGTACATGCTTATAAGCACTAGGAGGGGAAAAAAACCAACAACACACAACCATCACACCTCAAAACTTTTGTAATTATGCCAGGAAAAAAAGTCATAGTTTAGGTAGAATTTTTACTTTAGAAGAAAACAAAACCATGCAGGTACCACAACAGCAGCTAGCAAGGAAAATATATGTATGTACTTAGCAATTCTTTTAATAGAAACCTCATAGCTTCTCATAGCAAAACCAGAGGATGAGGAAAATGGAGGAAATGCTTTATTTTTTACTCCAATTTGATGAAGTACTGTTAATATTCCAAGACAAGTTTTGCCTTCAGTGGAAAGATATTCACACTTTAAAGGAACCTCAACTGAAATACAGAAATTTGAATGTAATTTTAAAAGCCCCCTCTGACATTAACACTGAACAGAAGTTTTGTTCAATACAGTGTAAGTGTGGTCGTACAAAATGAATATAGACTTAGGAAAACAAATAGCATTTCATTCTGTGCTTTATGTAGCTGGAAAAATGAATACATTTTGTTTGCCTTACCATACAAGAATCAAATATAAGATTCAAAGGCAAAACCATGTAATATGAAGAAGACTGAATTTCTATGAGCTAGTAATGTCTGTTGAGATAGTGAGGAGTTAAGATGTCTCCACACTTCGCTTAAACACAAAGATTTGACTGGAGAGAGGCTGCCTTGAAAACAAGTGCATAAGGCTTATTTATGCAATGCTTTAATAAAAACAGTACTTCTGTCTATGGCAGCAAGCATCTGTAAATGTTTAGAGAAAACAGCCCAGTTATCTGCTCGTGCCAGCTTTTCCATGTCTTTGATGGCCATGTTTGCTGTCACTCCAGTACATGTCCTGCCAGATCTGCTTCTTGTTTGTTCTTTTAATAGTGTATTAATAGTGTTAGTTTTGAAACAGAGAAAAGGACACAGGTAAGAACAAAACCAAACAGTTCTCAGGGGTGTCACCTGTGCTATCAGCTTCTGTGGGGCTGTGGGAACAAGACAAAGGTTCCTCCTCTGAGTCAGAATCAGAGTCGAGAAGCATGCGAGAACTGGAAGGCTTAGTGGCAATACTGACAGAGGTAGAAGAGTGCTGGTAGGTAAAAGACATGGATTCCATAGTGTGGGATTGAGTGATATGGACTAAACATAAAGCATAAAGGAGGAAAAAGGTAGAAAAGAAGTCAAAATAGAAACTCTAAGAAGAAGGTATTAGTTGTACATTTCAAATCATAACACAGTAATTGCAAAGTCACCACCACGATAAAGTGGAAAAAATATTTAGCTTTAATGGGGTACAAAAGATTTTTTTGGAAGAAATGTCTTTAAATAAATGTAAGATGACATATGATTACAGACAGATTCAGTTAGTAGGTGGAGAGTGATCACTATCAAATCATTAATGAGATGGTAGGAACACCTGAGGATGAAAAGCCACAGAATCATCAAAGCATCAATTTGATACTTCAGCTTCTGTGGTAAAACATTCAATATAAATGCAGAAACATTAATAAAATTAACATACCAGGGAACCCATCATCTGCCTCAGCATCTCCAGGTCCACTGCCTATGCTGCTGTTATCGAGACCAATGTGCAGTGACTGCAGCTGGGAACGCAGCTGCTCAATGTCACTGTCCTTGCTGTCCAGAGTCATCTGCAGTTCAATCCGTATCTGACTCTCCTCTGCTATTTGCTGTAAGGAGAAATTACAAGAAGTCCTATTATCACAATACTCAGTCACTCAAGAAAACAGAAGTAGAAAACTAGGCAGGCTGGAGTCAACCTCCACGTGTATCCTGTGCATCGCTTTTGGCCACGGGAGACTCAGGACTAGAGGCTGCACCGCCTCTGAAGCCCACATCAATCCCATGACAACTACAGAAAATGCAGCTGGTGTTTGTATTTGCACAGGGATCTTACTGCCTGCATTTCATTGATTTCCTTCTGGTATTTGATCATCATTTGGGTTAACTTTTCTCGTTCAGACTTCAGTTCCATGTGCAGTTTTCTGTTTTCCTTCTCCTTCCGCCGCACGTCGGTGTCAGCCCCGCGCTTCACCGGCCCCTTCCGGTTCATGATCTCAGCCAGTTTATTCACAGCCTGCCCAGGGGAAAGAAGGAAAATGGCAAACAACACACTGATAAATACATGGAGTTATATTGGGAAGAAATAGCCTTCTCTGCTATCCAAAACCAGACACTTTTAATCTAACTGTAAACTAAGACCCCTGCATATCCAGCCCTTTGAAGTTGCTTTAATTCAATATACTGCTCAAAATGGAAAAGAAGAAAAGTGAGGCCATTTCCACTTCGAGCAAGCATTTGCTTTGGACATTTCAACACTTCATTTAAACATTCTCTTCCATTTCCATTAGCTAGCCTCAAAGTGTATCTCTGGGTTAAAATGCCAGTTGTTCTAAAAAAACAATCCGGATTAAAATTTTAAAAAAACCAAACTATTTTATGGAAATTACAGAGAAATATAAATCAAGATGCAAACCAGTAAAATATTAATTCATTTGAGTGAAATGAAGAATTTTGCTGGTGAACTGCATCTGGATTAGCAGTTCCTCATTAGTAAACCATCAGGATGCAGTTTCTCTACACTGGAATTCTACTTCGTAGAAGCAAAAAAGAAAAAAAATCATTTTGGTTTAGGGGCGAAAAAGAATAAAGTGTTAAGAGTATATTTAGATAGTTTGCCATGGCAAGTTTTCTATTAAAAATTATTTGATTATGAACACTGTATCTTCATTCATTTAGAGACATTTGCTTACCTGGGTTTTCAATGTTCTCTCATTCAGTAACTGTTTCTCAAATTGCGCTTTAATATTTCCTACATTTGCTTCTTCTTCTTTTAGCTTTGTAATTTCTGTAGCAATGTAATTAAAAAGATATCTATGAAAACTCATGACAAAAGACAACAGTACTATTAAAGAACCAAACTGGTTTCATACCAAATTACATTTGGTTCAAGAATACATACGTTCTTGTACTTCCTTCAGTTTATTGTTTAGTTCTTCCTTCTCGTTAGCAAGATTAGCCACATCACTAGTTAGTGTCCTGTTTGCCTCCTCCAACTGCAAAAGAAAAAGTAGATGTGACTACGTAACAAACACATTTGGCACACGAGAGCATTGCAGGGCAGCAGGAAGCACTTCTGAGGGCAAGCAGGGTGAGCACAGGAGGACTAGCTGCAGGAGGGGCAGGGGCACAGAAGAACGAATGATCAGAGAGATTCCTGAAGAAACTGATCATATAATAAGAGATTATTTTCTATAATGAAATAAAACCCAGTATTTTTCAAATGTCAGATATAATTGTATAATACATCTCTACTTAGACTACATAACAATGGATAACTGCAGCTGCAAATGAAACACAGGCTCGTGCAAACCTCTAGCAGAGCGACGATCACGTTACTCACGGAGGCTATGGTGGCGTCCTTCTCAGTGAGCTCCTGTTTGTGCCTGGCCATCATCTCCTTAATCTCCAGCTCTTTCATAATCTTCTCTTTTTCCAAATCAGAGTATTGTTCTTCAGCAATGGAACGTGCAAGTTGTTCTGAATCTGCTTTTGTCAAAGTAATTTCTAGCTGAGCAGCCAAGGAATCTCTGCAAGTTATTGATACGTACTGTTAACTCTAGTAACTGCAACAATGGGAGGTCATGGGGGGGGTGGGGTGAAAATAAAAAAGAATAAAACAACAAAAGGACCTCTTAATCTTTCATATATTAGTAACACAATGAGGAAAATGTACCTCTCATCCTGTAACTCTTGTATCTTTTGTTGCATTTCCTTACAAAGTTTGGTCTTTTCCTCACATTCTTCTTTAAGTTCTCGAACTTGTGTCTTGTACAGAGTCTAGAATTTTAAGTTGGATAGAAAAGGACATGACTTGAATATTCAAGCTGGAAGGTACACAAAAATGATAAAAGATGACACTATATGCAGTTCTTTGATCACACGCTCTATTAGAGTATAATTGTGCAATGCCTTCTCTAAATTTAACTAAACATCGTAATTCCCAAATTTGTTTTGGTTCTTTTACTTTTCTGTTGTTTGTTGTGTTTGGAGTTTTTTTAACTTGTGTGTTTGTGAATGTACAAGTGTATGATACAGGTTTTGTATGTGTGTAAACATCCTGTTGAAGACACTCTCAATGTGAATACCACTATTTGATAGAAAATTAGAAGTATCAGAACAAAGGAAAACCAGTAATTATTTTTTTTTACTCTTTTACATTTTTGTCAGAGGGAGGTATGTAGGCAGAATTTAGATTTTAACCATACAAATCCATTAAAACAATGTGACTGTTAAAGAGCAAAAATAAATATAGGAGGAATAGAATAAACAGATTAGAAAAGCACTTGAAATTAAAGTTTTTGTGAAATGGATACAAATCTATAGAGCTCAAGAGGAAATGAAAGAAAAAAATACATTGCTCTGTACACTCAAATGACTGCACAGAGGCAAAGTGCATTTAGTGCAGGGATTTCAAGACAGACTGTCCCTGGCCTGTCCACAGCAGCCAGCTGAACTCAGCTCACCCTTCCTCTCCCTTAATGTGTGCAACTCTTTGACCTGCTAAAGCTTTGGACAGTCCTTCTCTCCACTGACCTAAAGACCACAGTAAAACCTTAATTTTCCTTTAATTCTGAAACAAGCCTTTTGGGCTCTACCTGCAGCGTGGCTGGCTGTGCACTGTCAGTATAAATTAACATCCGTATGTTCAGGATGATTTTTAAGCACAATAACTACCCATTCTGTTGTACCTTATCACAGATCTTGTATGGGGTTCATTTCCTCAAGTCCAGCCTGTTTTGCCCATGACAGTAACAGCTGAGTGATCTCCCTGTCCTTGTCACGAGCCATGAGCCCTGTGTTATGTTTCCTCCCTCGTCCAGCTGAGGGAGGGACTGACAGAGTGGTTTTGATGGGCACCTGGTGTCCAGCCAGGGTCAACCCATCACAGATCTCTTGCAAGTTTGGCTGTGATGGAAAAATCTCCTTCCAAGCCTTTAATGCCCGTGTTTTGTCACACCATGTGACTCTGAGAATACAGCTCTTCTCTTCCATGGAGCACAGAGAGATGATGAATGCAAAAGGATTGAAACATGCAGAGTATTATTCACACTGTGGAAAAAGGAGCTGCTTAACTCCTCCCTCTCTCTAAGATGTGTTTGGGACTCCCTTCCAAAACTGGAACATTTCTTAACATGAGCTCTTTCACACTGCTCAGCAATCAAGAACAAGGACTGATGACAAGGCTGCAGACAAGACTGAAGACAGACACAAGAAAAAGGAGCAGCTTTAGGTTGGAGATGTGAAACACCTGATGGCTGAGGAAGAAGAGGAAAAGCTAACATTGTACTCAGTACATAGTTTAGTATAAAAATAAAGAAGCATAAAACATACTGAGAAATACTGTTCAGCTTCAAGTTGGTCTTGAAGCTCTTTCATTTGTCCATCTGCATCTTGACGTTCCCTAGAAAGAAATAACATACTTTAAAAGACACAAACATATCCAACAAGTCAACAGAAAATACAGCATTCACACTCTCCAGATCTCCAGTCATCTCTTAAATACCTTCACTCCTCTGGGCAGCCTGTTCCAGGGCCTGGCAACCCTTTCAGAGAAGAAACTTTTCCTAATACCCAAACTAAACCTCCCCTGGCACAACCTGAGGCCATTTCCACTTGTTCTATTGCTTGTTACTTTGGAGAAGAGACCAACCCCCACCTCACTCCAAACTCCTCTCAGGCAGTTGTAGAGGGTGATGAGGTCTCCCCTCAGCTTCCTTTTCTCCAGACTAAACAAGCCCAGTTCCCTCAGACACTCCTCCTGAGACTGGTGCTCTAGACCCTCAGCTGATAAACCACCAGAAGTCATAAAGCAGCTAAGACTAAGATTCACCTCATACATGTGCTAAACCTGTCTTTTCATTCACAAGAATGTTCTTTATTTTAAAAATAAATAGTATTTATTATCAGGTGCAAATACTGCACGTAAGACCTTGAAGAACTGCTGGGATTTAACACAACTCCTTTTTGATGTCTTTAAACATCTTTAGTACAGATCTTCACAGATCTGTATTAGGATTCATTTCCAACACTATTAAGCTCTCTTGGCCTAACAATGCCAGTCATTTTGCTCTTCACTGAAGTCCTACAACATTTGAAGAAAAAAAAAAGAAAAACGGACTTAGACTTACTGTTAAGTAAATGTTTTTCTGAAGTTCTCACACACCTGTTTTCAAGCTGGGTTTTTTAAGATTTTCAGGATAACAAACATCTTTTCCTACAAATCTATACACTGCTTAATCACTGGGGCAAATCTCAGCTCCAGTCACTGCAAATTATTTTAAACAACAACTACATTTTGTACTGTAGAATAGCATATTCTCTGCAACAAAAATTTACAGCTAATATTGCTCTCAGCTTTTGCAAAAAAAACCCCCACATTACAAATCAGTCACATTATTAGAAGATACAGAGCAACTCTGCCTACTTGCGGAGTTCATTGTTTTGCTTTTCCAGGCTTAGTTTGATTTCCTGAAGATGGTTATTTTCCTGTTTTAACTGTTTCTCTGACATCTTCAGGGTGTTGACCTGTTGCGTTTGCATCTTGAGGTCATTTTGGGTGAGGCAGCGCTTTTGTGTTTCTTGCTCTATTTTTAATGTCAGGTTTTTAACCTGAAAAATAAACAGAAACCTGTGAATTTTCCAGACCTACACAGGAAAGCAACATTCAAACAGTGTCTCTCCCTGACTTCTTCTGCACTTGTGCACAACATGCTCACCTCTTTTGGTAAGTCAGAGCTGTTTCCTGAATAAGGGCATTAGCACACAATAAATAAGCTAGTTTTCCCATGTCAGTGTCACAGCATTTTAAACTTCAGAAGAAAAAAAAATTTAAGATCCATAGCACCAAAATATTTCTGAAAAAGAAAAGCACTCTGTAGAACTTTTAAAGCTCCAATTACAGAGGAGGAAAAAGTTGCCACCATTTTCATTTACATGTTCCTAAATACAGCTATAAAGGGAAAAACATCACAACATTGAAAACCACTCCAGACCCCTTTAGCCATTGTTCCTTACGTCTTCATTTAGTAAATCCTTTTGCCTCAGGAGTTCATTGATTTTCTGCTGTGATTGTTTCAGATCACAGTCCAACATGGAACGCTGCTTTTCAGCTTCTAACAACCGATTTTCTACTTTTTGCTTTAAAGCTCTCTCCTCCAGAAGTTTCTTCTCCATTTCTGTAAAGGAAGAGATTTCAGACATCAGTATAAACCAGCAGGTTTTGGAGGGTGAGGGGAGGAGGAAGATGTCTGTCCCATACCAATAATAAGCAACATGTTTATCCTTTTAACACTGAAGAGAAAGATTGCTGAGAAGGGATTCATTCACATTTTCACAGTAAACCCACCCCCGGGGGAGGCTTTAGCAAGCATCCCTGACTGCTAGCTACATCCTGCTTTGGAGTTTCAAGTTCATCTGCCACACATCTGAGATGGTACAAACAGTGGATTTTAAAAAATAACCTGTCTAAATCTACAGAAGTGTTGCATAGACTATGATAATTTGAAGTCATTTAAAGAGTTGAAGCTGTTCAGGAACCTGACCTGCCAACTGATTCAGCCATTGTTACTGCATCATTTTGCTTCTTTTGAACACCTGCACACTCCAGGTTTCAGTGGATGCTCTCCAATTACAAGGATGGGATTTGCAGGCAGCTTTTTAAGTAGCTGTAATAAACCATTTAATTCAAAAGTAAGTGCCATCTTCTGGAGTTGTTCGGTAATTATCCCTCTCTCCAGGAGATTTCCATTGTCATGACATGCACCAGAAGGTGTGCAGTGACTATGGAAGTGCAGCAAAGGCTTTGCCATTTCCAACCCCATCTGGTCTACATCCTTACATCATTTTGTTGCTGACATTTATTTTACTTAGGAAAACTCAAAAAGGTTTGAGTACACTGAGTAAGAACACAGGCAAGCTCTCAACAAAAATGTTTCAAGAAGTTTTAGTAATATAAATTTAAGAAAAATCAATTCAGAATACATTAGCACAGAAAATTAATTAGTGTGTGCAATGGAGAACCTGTTTCACTCTGAGACTAAACCCATGTGTCTCTAACCTAGCAAAGCAAGGGAGAAGGGACTACAGCTGCTCTTCAGGGCTCCAACTGTGTTTGAAAAGAGGGGAATCAAGGAAAAAAAGCCTACACTTTGGCTTCCACTGGCATCAAAAGATGGTATTACCTGCTTTGTATCATTTATGCCGAAGTCCAACTGTGATGTCAAATACATACCTTTCATGGCTTCAGATTTTGCCTCCTCTATAGATTCATAGATCTTATTTTTGTCTGCTAATCGTGATTTTGTGGCTTTATGTTCAGCTTCTTCTTGTTCAAGGTTCTGCTGCATCACTTTGAATTTATACGTCATATCTATTTCCATGTTGCTCTTTTCCTGTTCAAGAAAAGATTGCATAGAAATAGAATATTTAAATACATCAGGTTAAAGACAAAATTTTGGACAACGGTAACAGGCAACTTGGAAGTGTGCTGGAAGCAGAAGGGAGGGCTCAGACTCCCAGGAGTTAACTGGGAACTCACTTCTACACAATGTTTTCCTACAGATGGCAAAGTGCTCCAGAAATGCACAGTGACCTCCCCACTTGCAAACAAGTTCAGAACTACTGCCTTAGCCACCCACATCCTCTCATAAAGGTGGCTCAAAGATTAGGTTTATTGAAGAATTTTTTCTTTTTTTTTTTTCTGTTTCAGTGACATATTTGTCAAAACAAAATTCCTAGCAGAAGTTTTTTCATTTTTGGCAATACCAAGAGTTTAAAAAAACACAACAGATTGAAATAAATGTTACTACTGCACCATTAAGCTACACAGTGGAGTGTAGCTTATTACCTTATTACATTATTACCTACTTCAGAAGTGTGCTATATTATGATCATAAGGGAAATTCAGTCTTTTCTCCCCACTTTTCAAATTCCAAAAACAATAAAGAAAAAACTACAAAGCAAAAGCATGGAAAACAAGGCTTATTTTTTGTGTAGATTTTGTCTCCATGTCTCACGTAATACAAGCACAAACTAAAAAATTCCATCAGAATGTAACACCAGTGTTCACTCAGAAGTGCTGTTACCTTTTCTAAATCTGTCAGTTTTTCCTGCAGTTGCCTCTTCTCCATTTCCAGCTTGGCTAATGCACTCTTCCCATTTTTCACTTCTTCTTCAAGACTAGAGATTCGACCTAAAAATGACCAAAACTTCAATGAGGCTGAGCACTGTGTGAAAAAAGAAGGTACTTTATCTACTTAGAGAGAACATTTTTCAAACCTAATAGCTTCTAATTCTGACTATTAAGGACATCTCACTTTTGGGGTGATTTAAAAAGTTATCAATAACGTTTTGTAAATGTTCTCACACATCTTCTCCGCAATGCATGGCCACACTGGCATGACATTGCACAGAACAGCACACTGATCTAGTCATGCCCTGAAGCTCCAGGAACATCACCAAAACCTGTTCTTCTTCCTGAAACAAGCCAAGCTTTCCTTCAGAAGATTTGTAGGAATACCTTGTAAATCACTGATAATCTCTGATCCATGACTTCGGTCTCTTCTTTCTGACTCTAGAGCTGACTGAAGATTGAGAAAGTCCTTCTCCAGTTTGAGTTTTGCATTCTCTAGCAGGCAGTTCTTATCCTGTAGCTCTCTATTATTAGCTTCCAGCTGCTGGATTTGCTTTGTGCTTTCTGTCTGGTTCTTCCTCAGCCTGGCTGCAGTATCAGACTCTGACCGCAGCAAAGAATTGGCTTCATCCAACTGAAGATTGAGAAAAACACACTTCAGATAATTAAAATATAACAAATACCTTCCCTAATACAGAATACTAGATTTTAAGGATTAAAGAATTAAAAAGGGATGTATTTTAAGATTACTTTTGAACACCAAAACACGAGAAGAAAGAACAGCTTCTGAAACTTCATTATACATTTCAATTCTCTCCACTACTAAAAATCTGTACTCCCAACAGCTCTTACTTTAAAATACACAGATACAAAGTTGGCTTACCTGTCGTTGTAGTTGATTGATTTTCTCATTGGATATTTGAGAATTCTGATTCCTCTTTTTTAAATCTTCAAGTTGGTCTTTCAAACTGTTAACTGTAACAAAAACAATTCAAGTTGTTAATCACCTTCATGAAAAAGCTTCTATTGGAACTATGATTAATTTATTTTATTTTTTAAAAACCCACATCAAAGTGGAACCCTCCAAGCATGGCTCAACATACCCTCATTTTCCAAATTGCGTTTCTTGTCTGCTTCATGCTCTGCTTTTCTCTGGTACTCTGTATTCTTGTGCTGAAGAAGAGCCTTCTCTCTTTCTAACTGTCTGACTGCAGACTCTACATTCTTCCTCGAAGTTATCTGGACATATTTAAGAAAAACACCACTAAGGACACAGGGAATAGTGTTATTCTTTAGCTGTTACTCTTTTATCTTTAAATGATAAAAAGATGCCCTCAGTTTAGCTTGTAGTGGAGAAAGACACAGTCTGTTTGCCTGTCAAAAACACAGGGTATCAGAACACATGGCCAAATCCAAACCAGGAAGACTATGGCCAGGAGCTTTTATAATAGAAAGACTTTGATAATTTGGATTTGATGAATCTGGTAAACCTGCCTAGCAGCTCCCTCTGGAAGCACAGAAACATTCATGTCATGTCAGGCCTTGCCATGTGCCTGGATTAGCAGTAATTAAGTTGCACACATCCTCTAAAGGTCTGACGAACTTGTAGCACTAAGCTGCAAAGCTGGGCAAGAAACAGGGTCCCTTCACTGACACCAAGCACTGCAAAGAATGGCCTTCCTCTTGTAGCAACATTGCCCTCCCATCTTCAATGTTCAGAACCGTCTAGGAGATCTTTATCTCGTGCTGTCCTCCAATTCAAAACATCTTAAAAACCAATCCTGTAAACAAATGTGTGGTTGCAGTACAGAAATTATCATGAAAACCTTTTAGCAGTGACAACAGTTTCATGCATGTGAGTATCAAGAAATCAACTGCTATGTCCTGCTACAAATACACAGCTACTCAAGAAGTAGTTTGCTGTTTCCTAAAGAAAAAAGCCACACACAAGTGTTAAAGGTCTAATTCCAAGAAGAAATAACTATGGACTTACCTCTTCATCTAGCTCTTTCACTATCTTCTCTAAACGAGTATTAGTAGACCTGAAGAAGTTTGAAAAATATTTTTAAACTCTGCTGATTATACAGAATCAGAATGTTTGGATGTGTCTCATTAATTTGATGTAATATACTCTATTTTTAGCAATCACATGAAACTTCAAGGACTAGGAAAAATCACTCAAACAATAGAGAGATTCTTATAGAGAGTTAAGGCAAAAAAAAAAACAAAGAAAAAAACAAAAACAAAACCACAAAAATCCCCAGTGAGTCACAGGAGTAGCAAGAATCAAGCCAGCAATTTACAGTGAGGTCTGCTTGCAGGGCCAGGAATCCCCAGCGTTGATTAAAACGCTTTTAAGCATTCCAAACCAAAAGGTGTGATAAAACTTCTTCATAAGCATACCTAACATGTCAAAACAGCCTTACCTGTACTTCTGTTCTAGCTCATCTTTGGCTTGTAATTCGTTACTGAGCTGTTCTTCCAGCTTGCTTAGTTTTTTCTGAAACTGTAAAACGTCAAAAAAGCACAGCCCACATGTAAAACACTAGGATGTAAACCAATTCAACAGCATAACAAAAAAAGGGTAAGAGGAAAATTAATTCAGTCTTCCACTATATTATTTTAGAGCCATGGCAAGGTTACGTCTGTACAAAGAATTAATCCTGATGGTTTTAGAGGTACAGATCCACAGCAGGGAAATTTGCTGCGTGCTACATGAAATCAAACTATCACAGCATCATGGCCCCAGGCTGCGAGTCATGGAATGTCCATGTGCTCCTGGCCCTTTGCTGAACTCCTCTGTAGGCAGAGACTTTCCACTGCAGCAGAATTCTTGGGATAGTCTCTTCTCAATACAATTAACAAGTGAAAAAAGGAGGCACATGGCCAAACTGGCCAATATTCAGAGAACATCACTAAGCATGCTCCATGATGGCACATGAAGTAGGAGTTCTTGCTCTAACACACACAGAAGCCAACAAACACTTTTCAGGGTTGGGAATGCTTTGCTTACTAAAATATTAAAAACAAACTATGAGTCAAGTACCCAAATACTAATGAAATAAATTCTAAATAATAATTTTTTCATTTGTCTCATGTCTTCAGGCTTTCAAATGCATTTATTTTTGTCCCTTCTCCCTCCTCCTCCACCCCCCCAAAATGTAATGTAAAAAAATGGTTTATAATAGTTTAATTTTATAATTTATAATTGTATAATTTTATAATTGTTGCAGTTAGAAGACTGTCAGAACAGGGACACTGAAAAGAACATCAGAACTGGAGATTCATTGCTTGAGGGAGCACAAATATAAAAAGTTCTTGGAAGCAAAATGCCGAATTTTACCAACTGTGTTTACTATGACAACATCAAAAGCAAGTACCACAAATGTGACACTATGTATTCCAGGCAGCAGTGGTCTTGCATTTTAGAAAGGAAACTCTGAAACTATTCATCTGTTCAGCAATGTCTAAATCTCTGCATCTATTCAGCAACGACAGGAAGGTTTGCAGCAGAGTCTAATAAACAATTTCAGTTACTGCTGGGCAATACATAATGCATTTCCTTTACTCATTTTTTAAACTTTGAAAAGGAGTTGCAAGTTTCAGAAACTTAACAATACACTATCTACACCTGAATAATAAAAATATTTAAGTAATGAAGTACATGAAAATTCCACAGCATTCTCCTGTCATCTGCAAATTTAAATTCCATTGTCCATCTTCACAAGGTGAGAGCAGGATTTTAACATCCCTTTAGCACTGCAGGTGACAATTTACTTTTCCAAAGGGAATAGATCTGTCACGAATCATTCAGACAAGTCTGGAGCCAAAATTCACACCCTGCTCAAGACTGATATTGCTTGTGGCAAACAAAGCCTTACGTATTTGTTTTTCAAACAAAGTCTAGATGCCAAAAGAATTTCAGAAAAATCTGTACTCATTTTTGTAGTATAGTACTTTAGTGCTCGAGTACAACTGCTTCAAAATACAACTGGTTTACTGTTAACAATTTGCTGAATAAACATTTCAGGCGTTTCACATTCACATAAATTATGGAGGAATTTTAAAAATTCCTTTCATCATTCAAATAATATACTTACCCCCTTGCTGTCTTGTAAACAGAAAATATCATTTTTATTGAGGATCATTAAACAACACTCGTAACCCCCCAAAAGTTGTTGAAAACCTATTTTAAACTTTGTCTTTTCTTAAACACTTAAAATGTGTTAATCATACCATTAATGCTTAGGAAAAAAAGGTACTAACCTCATTTTTACTAGACTGCGCAGATTCATTTTCTCTGCAAGACTGAGAGGAGTCACTTAGCAACCTGTCAAAAACAAAACCCAATCCCTCCAGCTCTTATTCAAGTTTTCAGCAACTCTGGCAACCTTGCCAATCAGCTCATTTTAATCAATTCTCTCAAGTCTTAGTTTGTCCCATGCTACTCTCAGAATGAAGCTTGTGTTAGTTCAGTGTGAGAGCATCTTTCTGGTTTGAATCTTTTCCTAAGTGAAGCACAACATATGTTTTTAAATCTATAGCAGCTTATAACTTTTTAATCCATACATTTATTTCTCAATTATTCAAGTTGAGTCCCAACAAGCTATTATCTTGCGTGAACTTTTTTCTAAAGCTGCTAATAAAAAGCCATTTTAGAACTAAATTACAACTCTATCAGCATTTTAATCCTAGAAGATTTAAGGGACTATATAATTACGTGCATATAAGAATACTATGTTTAATCAGAGTTGAAAAAATAACCAAAACAGTAGCTAATCCTGTTTCGTAATTAAACTCTGCATTTTGTTATCTTCACAATTAGACAGAAATTAACACAATGCAATGAATAAATTATGTATCTAGCTTGAGAAAACAGGATATTCAGTAAGAAAAACCTGCAAGTGTATTTCTAAAAATGTGTATTAAAGCATCACATACAAATTGTCTCTATAGTAGGTAAATCCTATAAAAGGCAGCTGGTTTCCCACGAAGGCTTTGGGGATTGGAAAGGTTTCCACGTCTCCCTTGTCGTCCTCAATGTCATCAAAATTACTGCTGTCGATGTCACTGCTGAGCTCGGGGACAACAGGAGCAGCAGCTATGAAGACAGAGACAGATCAGCTCCCCTCCCAGGCTCAGGCACTCGCTGGAATCACTAGGGCCTTAAAAAGCCTCTCAGGTGCCCTGCTAGTTAACTACGTATTAACCACGAAACAGACCTGTAAAGATTACTGCCAACATTTTTTTCTAGAGGAAGCTGTTTTTACATTAGTTGCCTAAAGCATAAAGAATTTAGTGGGCAAAATGTGTTTGCTAAGGTGATGATAAAACCCAAAATACAACCATCATTTTAAGAAACTTCAGTAAATACGTCACTTCAGAAGTTACAATCAAGCTCATGATTTGAACTGACAAAATTCAGTTTTTGCCTGCTGCTACCAAGGTCACAGTGCCTTAAATGAAAAGCAGTGCAACTGATGAGACCACTGTCAAACTGCTGCCTTGACTACAGAAGGGGTAAAAAAAACCAAAAAAAGAATCAAACCCCCTCCCCTCCCGAAAAATAAAACAATAAAAGCCACAAAGAAACAGAACCTAACATGCATTCCTTCTAGCTGGAATTATGAAACATCGAGTTCCATTGTTCAAAACAGAAATCTATACATCAAAACCATGATCAAGGTGAGGATAACTCCAGGAGAAGAATGTTTATTTACTAGCCCTTACTGGCAGAGGTTTTATAATACAAATGATAAATATAAAAGTTTGAGCAAGATTCTTGATAGATGGAAAATAATTTATACAGCCTACAGTTTAATTTCTACAATTGCAAATACTGAATAAAAATAGAACTTTTAAGCTAATTTACTTACTCTCTCGAATGTTGTCCCAGTTCCACTGATCACTCTTGAAGAAAGGGTGATGCTTTATTTCTTCTACCCCTTTTCTCCCAAGTCGCACATCCCTAAACATTGCAATTCAGCCAATTTCACATTAGGAAAAACAGCACTTGTGTTTTGTTATTTAAATTCAGACTTGCTCATAAGCAGTAAAGAAACTTTCAGTAAAGACTGTCTGTGTTCACCACATTCATGGCCAAATGAAAAACCACCAACCAGTGATCTGTAGTTTCTTATATAAAATGTACTCTTTCTTAGCACACACTCTCCCTGAGACTGCTCAGATGTCCAGGATTTGGAGTCTGCCACGTGGGGAGTAAAGCAAGAAAGAAAGCACTGAGGCAAAAACTAAGAAAAAACTAAAAACACAAACAAAAACCTGACACCCTCAGGGGGAAAAAAAACTGCAGAAGTTCTGAGTCTGCCAAACCACATGACAAACCTTAAGACGCAGGGGAGGGAAGGTCTGACTTACTGCACAGAGCAGTAATTCAAAGCTGGACTGAAATACATGTTCTAAGAATTCCATCCTCTGCCCCCCAACTAACCCTGACACATCTTTTGCTGATATTTGCAGTGAAGTAAATCTTAAGTGCAACAAGGAAGCTCCAGTTTGACCAGAAGAGCCTCTCTGCAAGAACAGGACATAAAAACAACACATGCAGAAGAACCAATAAATCATAGGGTTGATGCTGATTCCTTCTTTCAGTGCTTCAGCACTGATCAGCCATCTGTCTCCAGTGGACCCCTGGAGCACTGTATTAGGAATCAACAGGAAGAGGGACACAGGCAGGGGAAGTTCACCTCACCACACTTAACAGCAGCACATCCTACTCCTATTTGCTCCCTACTCTTCAGCTACTAAGGGTGAAAAATGCTGCTCAAGCACATCCTTCCTGAGTAACACACTCTTGCTCAGCAGAGCAAACATGCCATTATCAGACATTTTTATTCCCCTAATCCTCGTTCTACAAAGGCTCTGCTGCAGCCAGCCCCAGCAAGCACAGCAAAGCCCAGGAGGGCATCATGGATCCAGAGGTAACTATGGACCTACAGCATTCTGCTTTAAATCAGGGAGGCTGGAGATCAGCTCTGCTGTGGGAGACTAAGGAAAATGGAAGTGTGCAGACCAACAACAAGCTTGCACTGCTAATGTCAATGAAAGCTCAGTTCCACAGAGCCCTCTCAGATCTGTTTACAGCCAAAACAACACCCTAGCTGGTTAGTTAGCTATACCTGTCAGTAAATACAACAAAGCCAATGAAAAGACTTCAAACATTCTAAGAAAGCTTAAACAAACTCAGTACATACATGTTTGCTTTCATTAAAGTATTTGCTCTCATTTTTTTCAGTAACAACTGCTTAGACACTGAGCACAACAATTTAGTCCCTGTGTTGGAGCCTACAAATTCCTTGCAACATCAGAGGTTTGCTCCAGTTTTATACACTGCAATTGGAAGGATTTGTCTGGCACAAATTGTGTTGTTAACAAGAACTGTCAGAACTGCTCATAGAAATAAAACACAATACCTGGAAAAACCACCCCAAAAGAAAAACTAGAGAGCAGAAGATTTTGCAGAGGAGATCTGAACAGAGATTAGCTGAAGCAATGGAAGGAATTATTTTTTACAATGTACATGTGCTAATGCCATCCAAAACAAAAACAGTACCAGAATACCACATACACTTACCTGTCAGTCAAAAAGGCACAGATAAGGTTCTTTGCATGCTTGGAGATTTCCACATCATCTGGGAAATGTAATGAGTTCTTATGATCCATAATTTTACTGTATGTTCCTACTAATGAGTCTGCATAAAAAGGAGTATCACCTGAAAAGAAACAGTAAATTTGCTGTGATTTTGAGTGATGTTCAGGTCATGTAAGTTGAAAAAGGCAAAAGATAAAAAGTCTACAAGTAGTTTTACCTAAAATAGTGTTTTCTTTAAAAAAAAAATATGAAAATTTAAAAAAATCGAATGCAGGGTACAAAATAATGTCTACTACTAAAAATATTCCTTCCAAAAAATGCTTGTGTTACAAAACTGAACTGTTTTCCATCCTGCATATCACTACCAAAATGTTGCCCCGTGAATTCCATCTTTTGTTCTACCTGAAGACTGTCCCTGTGCCTTCCAGTTCACAGGATGGCTGCCATGCAGCTGAACCCCCACCCTTACGAGCCTCCATGGGCATAAGGGACCATCAGGAATAGGGTAACAGGCATAAGGTTGGACTCGATGATCTTGAAGGTCTTTTCCAACCTGAACAACTCTGATTCTATGAAACTCTCTGGAGGTTTGCTAGCACACATTTGCTGGAGGGGCCCACCCAAGGTCTCTCCAGGCTGTTTCAGAGGCATGCAGGTGTCCCTGCCCACCCCAGCACTGCCCGAGGCAGCTCAGCTCCCAGCAGGAGCCCTCACATGTGTCACTGCCCCGTGCTACCCGCACTGCTACAGCTTGCTGAATGATCAGTTATGTCAGCTTGAGTGCCCGTATTCACATGGGCAAGTGGCTTTTAAAATGACAGCCTCTCCTCACACAAAGGCTTTGCAGCACAGGCTTTAGTTCAGCCTAGTTTCTTTGCAGAGATATCCTTAGGAAAGGTAAAATTGGGAGAACTGAAGAGAATTGGTACTGATAAATATAACTGACACTCAAACATGTTGTCGAGGGTGAAAAAAGAAATGGTCAAAATATGTAAGCGTGTAAAATCAAAAATCACAAAGGCAATGAAAACAAAGCTTCCAGTCTAGAGTAAACACAAGAAAAAAAAATGATGCTGAGTACTAAAAAAGAACAAACAAAAGCAGTAAAAATAACACAGTGTCATTCAGGTAGTGAGTGACAGGACCAGGGGGAATGGCTCCAAGCTAGAGGAGGGTGGATTCAGACTGGACGTTAGGAAGAAGTTCTTCACCATGAGGGTGGTGAGACACTGGAACAGGTTGCCCAGAGAGGTGGTGAAAGCTCCATCCCTAGAGGTATTTAAGCCAGGCTGGACAGAGCCCTGAGCAACCTGGTCTAGTGGGAGGTGTCCCTGTCCATGGCAGGGGGGTTGGAACTAGATGATCTTCAAGGTCCCTTCCAACCCTGACGATTCTATAATTCTATGATTTATTAAAACAAGATATAGTTTGAGAAGAAAATGAAATATGAAATATTAGAAATTTTCTAATACACAAGTCCAAACTCTAGGAATAACTACACCAAATAAAGCCCTTAAGCTTAGCAACCCATACTGAAACCTTGGAATAAAACCAGCATGCTGTACTGAAACATAGATGTATTTCTGTCTTAATAAAGTAGAGGCTCCTGCATATAACCTGGATCCTGCAAAAAACTACCTCTTCACTTTCACTTAAAAAACCTGTTTTCATTAGAAGGATAAAAAGGGGAGAATCCTCTCTTAGATAGAAGGGGGGAGGGGGGAAGAGGCTCCCAGAAAATACTCTGGGCAGCTATTTCTATCATTTTATTTATTGCTAAAATTATTTATGAGAGACTATTAATTATAAAACACACTTTTGGTAAGTCAAAATACCTTAATTCTGAAAGACACAAAGTCTGTAATAACATCATATATCCAAATGTCTTTCCTGGCTCAGGATACAAGACACATCAGATATGCAGTATTCCCAGAACATGCTGATTTGGGTTTTTAATAATTATATGTTCAATTCCACCCTTCAACAATCTGTGTTTTGCTGCCAGCTGATAATACTGATCCTCACTGTATTTTAAGATGCAGATGACTCATCTCCCTAACAGATTCTATTCTATGTTAGTTGCCATAGCAGTCCAGTGTATTTTACTGGAAAATCCTGTCTTAAGCATAGAGGAGAGAATCGAGCCATACTTCCCTACTTCTATTGTCATTGTGGCTGAACAGAAGCTGCTGCTGCTGCCCCTGAGGTGGCACAAGCCTGCATGAGATGGTGAGGAAGCTGACCCCTGTTAAAAATGGCCTAGGAATTAGTTTTAAGCTGAACAACTCATCAGGGAGCAAGCACACAAACAGCTGTGGCAGCATCAGAGAGACAGAGCAAAGGGAACAGGAGTAAACCAGCAGCCTCAGCCAGTCAGCAGCTTCAGGGAGGTACAACCACCTCCTCCCAAAGCACAGCTGAAGGCACAGGGAAGACTCAAGGATCATCTCAGCAGCAGAAGAAATGGCTACTTACCCACTAGCATCTCAAAAAGGAAAACTCCTACAGACCACCAGTCACACTCCCGTCCATAGTAGCCATCACCCCCCTGGGATTTCAGGACTTCAGGAGATATGTAGTCAGGGGTTCCCACGGCCGTGTCGCAGCGCACCATGCCTGTCTGTGCAACAGGAACAATTCCAACAGCTCCATTAAAAGTACTCCTGAGCCTTTGAACAATTTGTCTATCAGCACAACAGGAAAACACCAAAAATACAGCCCCAAATACGTGGTTTGAGAATGTGTCTGAAACTCTCCGTCTCTTACTCCAGGAGCAACATGGATTGACATGACAGTTCCTGACAATATGCTCTCCCCTGCCTGCTCCACAGAAGTTTTTCCTGATTACATCTTTCAAAAATTGATGGCTTTTTTTATGTTTACCATTAGTTTCAATATGAACCTACACACCATATGACACTGTTCCTTATCTCACTGAATTCAGAGTCAAACATCAGAATAGCTTAGACATGCTATGAGTTCTGGGCCCTACACTGCAGGTACATAACAGTTTTGTCTCATTCAGACAATATATGCAAAGCTGTAAGTAACTATTTACAGTCACACCTTGGTTTTTATTTATAGATAGGGAAAAAATTAAAAAGAAAAGCTATGTTTAAAGAACAACAAAGTGTTATGAAAAAATAAGGTAAAATACGACCATCTCAGTGATTTTTATTACCAGTGATTTTTTTATTAATGGAATGATTCCCTTAATGGATTGCTTCACACTGAGAGACTGAAAATGCAGGTGCTGAATGACGCAGAAGCATGGCCAGACCTGCCAGCATGCTGGTGCAGACTTAGAAGCCCTGTTCCCTTTAATCAAATTCCCTGCATTCATTCCAGAGAGAACAGATGGATGAATTAAATGAAATCCTGGATGAAGTCAGAGAAGTACCAAAAATTAACTCCTCTTCACTTCCTTCTCTCAATGTTGAGTCTTTTCGAGTCTTTTCTAAGTCATCTTACAAAGCTCTTTGTGCATTTGGCCATCAACTTCAGCTAAACATTGATACAGAATGTGAGTGGCAACAACTGAAGTCAAAATACATATTTAAAGAAAGGAAAAATAACATTTTGCTTTGAATCTGTGTTGATATGTAAAAACTAGACACGGAATTACAATCCTTCTTTTCACACACAATATGAACTGCCAAAAGCTTTTATTCTTAAACCAGAATCCTGGAAAGTCCCACCTGACCTTGAATGTTTCCATGGATAGAGCATCTGCCACCTCTTTGTGCATCCTGTTCCAGTGTCTCACCCTCATTGTAAAAAGTTTCTTCCTCATAACTAGTCTAAATCTCCCCTCTTTTAGTTTAAAACCATTACCCCTTGTCCTATGGCTACAGGCCCAAGTGACCACTGGTCCCTGATCTCCATCTGGATGTTGAGCTGTTGGCCACTATCCTCTGGATGTGACCACCCAACCCATGCCTCACCCACCCAATCAGGCCTCCACTCCCTCCTGAAGCTCCTGCCAGCCCACAGGAGCCAGAGAGTGCTCGTCTGGAAAGATGGGATAGCTCACAGCAGGTGCTCACACTGCACCCGGGGCTGTGCCTCATCCTGAGGCAAGAAGGATCCAGCAGAGTCTTGGATGAGCTCCTGTGAGAAATAACTTGAGTTCTAAAAAGAGGAACACGTTCCTTTCAGCTCAACTGCCTGAGCCGAGGTGATAATTCCAAATGGCAAACATCCCTTCTTTGGGTCACATCTCTTTTCAACAGGTATCCTTTACATCTGTGCTCTTCAGTGCACTGAGCCTGCCACCACCAGCAGTTCCTGGCTCTACAAAACCTACCCAAGACAACCATGCTCCTGCCTAGTTTGTGACAAAAAACATGAAGAGTAGAGTCTGGTGAAACTTCCCTGGGCTGTCTCATCATACCTTAATACCAAAGGGAACTACATTTCCTACTAAACCTTTGAGGCCAACTCTATTCTTCATTCAGTTCTAGAAATGCTCACCTTGTTGCAGATTTTAAAAGAAGCAAAAAAGCAAAAGAACCCAAAACCCACAAACCCCAAAACCATCACAATTGAGTTACACAAATAACCCAGTTCCTTTTATGTTGGAAAAGACCACTAAAACACTCTGCAATTCCTTACACGTACTGGCAAGGAAGAACTCTGCTGCAAGTGTCTGGACTGGCCTGGAAGGCTTAGGAGGACATTGACTTCAGTTCCACAGCAAAGGTCAAAAAATGTCTTGCCAAATTGCAGCAGAATTTTCCTGGGCTCTCAACAGCATAAGGAAATGCTAATGTGCACAACTGCTAAAAGAACTCCAAGTCAGAAAAAATAAGTGTTGGGTAAGCATATATTTTCTAGAAATGATCCTGCCAACATCAATATTATATTTACACAGCTGGGATGTGTTCATGATTTGTAAGAAGAAGCATGAGATTTGGAGATAATCCAGAACCTCTCAACTTCTAAAGCTTCCTGTATAAAAAATGTTTGCCATTCCACTGAGTCTGAGAAATACAAAGAACTTAAAATATAATCTATTAAAAAAATCAACTTCTTTAGGAGATGACTGGTTCATGGCTAATGCCCAGTCCAGACTGGAGCTCACTTTAACTCTTCACAAGAAATGTGCATGCCCCTCTCACACTTACACAGCCATGAACCGCACTGCACTATTCCAGTCTTTTATCAGCAGCAAAGAGAAAAAGAAAAAAAGGTCTATGTTCCCCATGTCTGGGATTCCCAAAATAGCATAAGGGATCACTCTTTTCTGTAGATTTATACCAAAAACTTTCTGATGCTTTTTCATTGTCTCTTCTGATGAACATCAGATTCCCTGAAGACTTACAGTCTGTTGAGTCAGAACCACGATTAAACTTTTTTAAGGACTAATTTAAGAGATTAAGTACTATTTTTAATTTTTTCAGCTACAGCTGTAGTTGTTCAAGGAAGTTAATATCCTGTCATAGGAATGAAAAGACCCATAACCAGACAGCACTTCTAGATCCAGTTGAAGGGACATCACTTAACGATGCAAATGCAAATTAAGTAGATTGCAGAGATTAGACCAAGTGCTGCCTAAACAATACATTAGAAAAATCTAACACATTAAAGCAAATAAGCTTAAAAGGATCATCCTTGCCAACATTAATACAGAAGCCTTTCAAAGGCCAGGCAAATGATCACACACATTCACGTAATTTTTTAAGAATCTGTTATAAAAGGGAGAATATATTGTGTAAGTTACAGCACAACTGTGTTTGTCAGGGAGATTTTAGAAGTGCAAACTAAAAAAGGTAGATTAATTTATAAGTCTCCTTTATTAAGATAAGCTATTGCATCCTGTTAAAAACACAGTATTTTTATACAATCTCATTAGAAATTAATATTTGGCTGTACATGATACAATCCAGACAATTAATATCGTGATGAAACACAGATTTTAATCAGGATTCAGACACCACTGCTGCCTTACCGTGACCTCACCGTAATGACCACTAGAGGATGCTAAGAGAACAACCAGACACTAAAAATAAAAGGAACTGTATCTTGCCTCTAAAATATCATTTACAGAAAAATGTCAGTTTATGAACGGTTCCAAGGTCACTAATATTGAAACTAGGAGTCGTCACATAAGCTTTTCAGACGTTTGGCCAAAAAAAAAAATGTACTTCATAAATTCATAAACACACATGCTTGCAAAGCAACCAAGAGTAAGTTTACTTCCTGCTACGGTATGCCAGAACAGGTTATTACAGACAAGGTTACACTATTTAAAGTAAACTAAGGGACAAGGGACAGCCTGCCAATCAACTGGACTATTTGATGAATACACCTTTGGGTATTATAGTTCAGAAGAAAATAACCCTAGATTTACAGCATTACAGAGGATAAACAACTCATTTGCATACTTACTTCATCCATTTTCATGCAAGTGCCAAAATCTGCCAGCTTCAGGTGCCCATGTTTGTCTAGCAGCATGTTGTCAGGCTTCACATCTCGGTGGATCAGGCCCATGGAGTGAATTGCATCCAGAGCAAGAACCACTTCAGCTGTGTAGAACTTGGCCCACTTCTCAGGCACATCGTAATTGCTCATGAGGTTCACAAGATCTCCACCTGGCATGTATTCCATGACCATGTACAGGTATTTGTCATCTTGAAAGGCACAAAATAGCTGCACCGTTAAAAGAGGAAAACAAAAAAGAGCAATTACTTTTCAGAGACAGCTGGGGAAAGAATAAAGCATTTTATCTTGACGTTTCATCAAACCTGAACATACACTTTCAAGACGGATGTAAAGTAACTTTATTTTCTATATTCAGATAATCTACATTGACTATTACAACAGTACTTCAACATTTACTGAGCTTCAAAACCCCTTCATCTTCATTTTTTAAGAAAGCAAAGATTTCCTGGTTATTTTAGCAGTGTGAACTTCTATCTACCCACGTTTCTTGGCATTAAAAAGCATTACTGAGTCAAAATGCAAAATATTACATCTGAGAAAGAAGTCTCTTTTACTGATTAGAAAATGGCTCCACAGTAAACAGCAGCTTAGAATGTTTCTGAATTTCTTATAAATCTCCTTCGTTCTGTACATATTTAGAAAAGCACCAGTCACTACTGCTTTTGTCCTAAATCAATGAGTGTATTGAAATCAGAAAGAAAAAAATAATCCTGAAGACAACTGAAACAATACAAAGGAATTAACAATAAAAGAACAGTCTGGTATAGGTTGCAGTTTGCACGTTTCCTACTGGTATGACAGTGAAACTAAGTTTAACCTCTTCAAAATGTATTTCAGACCTAGAGGGCTGAGGGCTGAGAGATTTCCCCCAGTGTTCATCAGGGCTGAAAACGGCCCAAGTCACTGAACAGCACTAGTGGCAAATGGTCAGTGACTGGTGTGGCAAAGTGTCTGCAAGCCTTTCACACTATTTCTCAGGGAATCCTGCTCCTTTGCATTAAAAACTTAAATCATACACATCTTTAAATTACCCAAACAGAATTCAAAGGTAATTAAAAAAGAGGATGAGTGGAAAGGAGGAAATAAAATACAGGGAGTTTGTGGAGGGCAAGGAACCATGAAAGGCAGGAATGTTATTAAGGAGATTCGACCTTTAGATTAAAATTTATTGCATATTAGTGACAGAAGATTTGTATTATAAATACATACTTTAATACATATATATTGCACTGTATTTGTTTTCACAAATGCACAGTACATACAATATATATTATGATAATGTATTTGGTCATTAAAGTCTAAATTAAAATACAAAATAGTCCCTCTATTATCATATGTTAATATATTAATGTAACACAATAATAAATATCAAAACTTTGCCTTTATGCAGCACTTTCATTATTGCTCAAGGGATTTCATTAAAAAAAACCACAAAACCAACAAAATTATCTAGGGCTCTAGTTACACTGTTTTTCATATTAAAAAAAAAGGCAGAGAAGCAGTGTGATCTGTCCCAGTTTCTAGCTCAGAACAGGACCTAGATTTTCTTAAAACTAGCTCAGTGTCCTATCCTACTGGACCACATCACCTAAATATATCACACAAATACATTTCATCACAGAAGGCACAATTCACTCACTTGCTATTTACAAACACTTGCCACACTTTCCTTCAAAAACTGAGTGTCATACATTGCTTGGTACTTCCAACAGTGTGTGAAAAATAAAAAATCATTCCAGACAACTAGGGCCATTAGAACAAACCCAAACAACTAAATAAAAATTCATCTATCTGGTTATGTATTTCTGCTGAAGACAGGCAAGAACACAGAATATGCTCAGAAGAGCAAATAATATAAAGAAAAAAAAAAACACCTTGTAAAACATTTCTTGCATCCATGAGATAAAGTGTTATGAAGAATATTTGGAAAGCTTCAGGCCAGTCTGTACTTCTGAAATACCCAGAAGCATGGCAATATATGTGAGAGCACTGAATGCATTCATTATTGACCAAAATGCAGCACTGACAACTTCCCTAAGCATATGCTTTCACTACTCACTCTGTTAATGGGAGTCATTTACCAGTTACAACAAATTGCAACGTTTAGTACTAACTCTTCCCAAAGGCACAATTCATACTGCAAACATGATGATGATGATACATGTCATGACACAGCTGCAAGCAACAGTGCTCTAGACCAGCTGAAGAAGCCAGCTCTCCATTGCTTGGATGTGGATTTTTCTTAGTTGGAAAGGTAACCTCCCTATTAGTCCTAATAATTATGTTTAATTCCACTTTATTATGCCTTTGGAGTGACTAAAATGTAAATTAACCTACTTTCTAACACAGCCAAATACACAAATTCAGTGAAATTGCTGTAAATATGTATCTTTAAAAAATAAAAGCTGAACCTAAACCATTATTTCAGTTTAGATGTAAATTCAAAACCAGTTTGAGACTGGGAAAGATTAATGGCTGTACTATGATGATTTTACTCATCTTCCTCACCTGAACAACCCACGGACTGTTGGCGAAGGCCATGATGTCTCTTTCTTCCCAGAAAAAGGCTGAATCTGATCTCTTGATCATTTCAAATTTGCTAAGTAGCTTCATTGCATAAACCTTCTGTGTCATTTTATGGCGAACCTGTTAGTTGAAAAAGAAAGTAATTTTTATTTCAAAAAATGGTAAAACCCCCTGAATGCCAGCATAGCAGATTTCTGCTATGTGCAAACTGCATCGAGACAAGCACATGTTCCTTCTCACTATGATTATGAGCATAAAAGTGAGAGCTGATTCCACTAGTCTGCTAAAAAACAAAACACCAAACCCAAACCAACCCCAGACTCAGAATGAGAACAGCACTGCCTTTCTCTGAAGAACTGGACTGCCCTTCTTAACATACTATGAATCAATGTGTCTACTTCAAATCACCCAGACCACTAAAAAAAAAAAAAAGTTAAAAAAATTAAATAATTCTATTTACAGAATTAAAAGGCAATGCTTGTCTATTCCCCCTTCAAAAGTTCCACTGTGTAAGAAGGAATGAAATGTACATCTGTTTACATTTTATTATTCTGAACATCATGGATCTGTAGCATTCATGTCAGGAATCCTGCCAGCAGTCTGCTTCAGCCTCTCCCCATTCTTATCTCTCACAAAAAGGATTGCTCCTATTTCTTAAGTAGTTATTAAATTCACTTTAAATGCTGTAAAGCTAACAACGTAAATCTGTTGGAAAGCTGAATTTTTAACTTTTATGACAAAATCTGGAAATATTCTGGAAAACTTCATCTGAACAAGGGCATTAAACAAAATCCTTAAAGCACAGATTGGAACGTCATTACCCTGTTAATGAAGCCATGTTAGATTTGTGTTACTACTAAAGGACCAGTTATTTTAACATTCTTGAGTGTTGCTTGCAGAAACCAAAGTGAGAAGTATTCAGCTGTGAGGTATCTGAGCCAGCAGAAAAAAAAGAAACTCACTGTATCTTCAGTTTCTGCCTATTCTCTTCACATGAAAATAAAAAAACAACAGTGGACTAATTTGTGAAATGAGAACCAAGCAGTTATAACTTTCTGGTGCACTTATAAACCTCACATTTTGTAAACTAAACCATATTCCTCAAGCTCTTGGTTTTATGAGATGTCCAAGTTTAGTTCCTCTCCTGAAAGACTGCTCAACAGGCTCCTTCCCTGAACAACCGTGTGTGTTTCAGCTCCACTCCACCCGCAGTGTGAAGCTTCAGGGCAGCACCTGTTTGGGCTACACATTTGGGAGCATCAGTCTCCTGCTCCTGAAGAGCTGGAAATATTAATGTTGCTGAAGCCAACAGAAATGGTCTGTCAAATCACAAGACACACTAGAGGGGTGTGTGTGAAATTATCTTGGAATGAGTGAGAACATGGACAGAAACAGGATTGTTTATGAACTTGCTATTCTTGAAATTGGGGCTCAAGGTACAGGTACCACAGCGTTAGGGTGAGCAGGTCAGCACCTGGCACAGGTTCAGCCTAACCAGCAACCTTCTGTACAGTGAGATCAAAACACCTCCAGCCAAACAGCACCTTGCAGACACTAAAACAACTCTACAAGCATGTATGTTTTAAGACAGTAACAATTAACAGACTAGTGAAGGTGTCCTAAAAAAGGATTTTGAAAACTTCCTCCTTCCCATTTACAATCCACATGGGATTATATACAAAGTTTTGGTGAGACACCACAAACTACACTCTGTAAAGTAGAACTTCTGTAATCCTGCTCAAAACCAGAAGAAACAAAGACCAGCAGCCTCAAAAAAGATATTATTTAATGGAAGATGAATTTTCTGTGGAGGTTCATGTAAAGCTCTGCAATATATTTAGTAGTTTGCAATTCCTGAAACTGTTGTGTTCTCTTGCCTGGCTGTAGTTAGTATAGCTGCCTTCATGTACGAGAATCATTGTCTCCCAATACTTGGGAGAAAGAAGCCTGGAGAAGGCAGCAGAGCCTGAATCCAGCTCCTGCACAGGAGGAGCAAAGGGAAGAGGAGGAGCAGGGACCCCAGCCTGTGCCCTGTACAAGGAGTGCCTGCAGGGTATTCCTTGGCTACATTAGTGCTTGGGAAAATGTTGAGATGGGCTCATTCTCTGCATGAAAATGAAGGAACCAAAGCAACAACTAGCACAGTGGCACAGGCAAAGCTGAGTGTGAACCTCCTGCTGATATTGCTTCTGATACCATGGCCATGGCCCTGGGGACAGCCTGTCCAGCTGCTAGCCACCAAGCTCTTATCCAGAGCTATATTTGTGCATACATCCAGTGGCTCAGAGAGCAGATTATTCATCTATTGAACTGTCATGATGCTTCCACTTCTTCCAACTGTCTAAATGAACTGCCAAATTTAAACCTCAGCTCACCAGAGTAACTCTCAAAATAGGTAGGAAAATCCCTTCATGCCAGCAGCACTGAGTAACATGGCCTCCTTTAACTGATGAAAATGCACTAAGAGGTAAGAATCTCCCTCCACTCTGCTTCATCAGTCCAAGACTGTCAAGGAACAAGTATGCACAAAATGCATCCATAATTTCTAGGCATCCAGGCCAGGAGACAATCTGTAGGCAAAGTAACACGTCCATTTGGAATTATCAGACTGAGTATGTAGCATTGATAGTGGTACCATCTTTTTTACGGCAAAAGAAAATTAAGATCCTAGAGTGCAGGTGTGAAATCAAGGCCAAGGTTTGAAATAATTACAAATATCCTGAAATACTTAATAAAGCCATAAGAAATTGCTACAGATAGGGTACCAAAGTTCATATTCTGGCAAATTTTCAGGTAATAGATCATGACTGCTTTACTTGTATTATTACAGCAGTGGCAGGGCAATTAAAACTAATAAACAAAGCACGTAATTTAAAAAACTAAGCCAGCACCTGTTTACATTGGCCATGACAAGCCCACAGAAAAGCCCATCACCCAGAGCACCCTTTACTCCCCAAATACAAGGAGAGCTGGCCTTGCTTCAGCTGTCTGCTCCAGCACAGGAGCAAGCCAGGCTGCTGTGCCCCTGTACTGACACCCTACCTTGTGAAGAGATCTGGAGGAGGAACTGAGAATACGTTTCCATTTCAAATTAAGAGAACTTTTCCTCGAGTGAAAACAAACGAGGTACTCAGGATGTGCTTTCACAAATTACTGCTTCTGCATAAACCACAAGTAACAAATTACGCAGCTTAATTCAATTTCTCTGTCTGCCCTAGACACCAGTCACTGCACAAGGGAGGCAGCAATCTGGCAGCTGGCAATTCTTTCTTAGCCTCCCCTGTCACTGCAGATGCAGCAGAGCCAGAGGCCAGAGGAGTTTAATACTTCTGGAGTTCTGGGGAGTTGTTTTCCACCAAAGTCAGATGCTCAGACCAGAGATGAGAGTCATCTGACCTCTCTTTAATGGACTGAATTTGTTAAATATTTGGGGGGAAGAGGCGGAGGACAGCCAGGCTTTTTAAAAAATCTAGCTGTAAGATATAACATTAGAGAAGGTGCTTTCCTTTCTTACTAGAATCAGGAAAGCTGATCTCAGCACACTGCTTCTTTCACAAGAAAATGCTACACTGGAGCAGAAAGCTTGGGAGAAGCACCACCAAATGAAGGAGGTCATGGCTGACTATTTTATGCTATATACTAACATACTTATTTTTTGTTCTATTTAAATATTACAAATATTTAACAAATATTCATGCTGCAAATATTTATGCACAATGGCACACACTGCTAACATGACATTCATGAACTTAACTCATGTACTTATTCATGTTTTATTTATGGTTCTTTCTGTGTTTAGCCCCCACTGAAGCAAATTTCTATTTTGATCACAGAAGTGTTGCAAAATACTTTGATTACTGCAAATCCATCATCTGCAACTGTGGTGTTAACATTCTGAATGGAGTAGAAATAGACACAGCTTAGCTCAATAGTTTAAACTTGTATCATACCTTGTGAGGCAAAAAACCCGAGGTATGTCTGCCCTCATCACCAGCTAATATTAGTTCAGAACTGCAGCTGGATTTATGAACCCACTGCTTTTTAGCTGTAAAGTGTATTTTTACATTCCAGAAAAAGAGTGCTCTTTAACATTGGCATGAAGTGCCTAAGAGGTCTTTATGAAGACACTGGAGCTCCCTCCCAGTACCAAGCATTCCTAGCTTTTTTTCTTATTTTGGGGCCTGAAGAGCTTACTTAAAGAATTTTTAAAACCCATAATCAAAAAAACCCACAAACAAACAAACAAAAAAAAATCACTCTATGACCAAGTTACTATGCATTTTACCATTGCTTTACAATGATGAGGTAGATGAGAAGTGGTTTGTTGTCAGACTCCTCAAACTAACTAAATGAAACATGTACACTGTGAAAAATCACCTCTGCTTCAGAAGGGAAACTGAGCACTGCACTGAGAACTACAAAAAATGTTCTCATTTTAGAATGGAATAAATTAAGAACTTAAAATTTAAAATGCAATGTTAATAAGAAATTAAAATTATTTAGAAAAACACTTCATTCTTAGAAATATACATATGAAAACAATGCATTTTGATTTTGAAGTTGCCTGAAAAAGCAACATAAATGAGTAAAAATTGCTGATTAAATGTTGTTAACTGCCATATGAATTACATGCAAATTTGCAAATTACCCATGAGTTATGCAATCAGTGCTGGGCTAGTCACAGGGGTTTTATCCCCAGTTCAAATCAATTTCACCAATGCTAATATGGTAAATACAAATAATTTATAAATGGATCTTAAATGTATTTCCATTATACATGTTGTACCTTCCATAAACACTTCAGAGCTAAGATCTCACCACACTCTTCAACAACACTCCAAAACAGCTTTTATTTTCCAAGCCTGATGTACATTACAGTATGATTTTCCCAGCTTCCTAGTGTAAAATTAGCACAGAACAGTAAGATGTCAGTTCCACGTCAAAAGGCACAAGCAAAAAGGTAATTTTTGCTACCTTGTGGTAACAAGATAGTAAGTTTTAATTGCTGCACACTAGTTGGTCCCCTTTCCTTTGTCTTGCTTCACATCTCTCCCTCTGGAAATGGTGACACAGACCATGACCCACAGCTACCTGACAGGTCACCAGAACTTGTCCCTGGGCTTTGCACTCTCAGACTGCACTGGGTGCTTGTATCCACAGCTTATTTCCAAACTGACATGGAAATCCACCTTACCCAGATGCTCCCATTTTTCTGCTGTGTATCACAAAGTATGACTTAACAAGTCCAGGAAAAATCAGAATTCTATGAAAAGCAGACTATGCATGATATACTAAGGTATGTCTTGTGTTTTGATTTTTTCTAAAAAAATAATTTCTGTGCAATATAAACTTAAGTAGTGCCATTCTTACATTAGATATTATATAGGATACTAGTTGAGTGGGCAATGTTAAGGAAAAAATGTGACATGAATGATACCACTGAAGCACAATACAAACATCACAACTGGAAGAGCAAGACAAATCTTCCTGTTGCACTACAAGCTTGCTCTTTCACAGGATGGTTTCAGATATTTGTATACAGTGATGCTTGTGGCCAAAACAAATGAGAATTGCTATGAACTGTCTTTTCCATTCTGATCAAATGATAGCAAAGTGTTTCCCAAGTCCTTCCCTTCCAATACGTCATGTTTTGAACTCACACGTGCTGTTTACTATGCATGGAAATGACTTCATGGTACAAAGAAAATAACACTCTTTTTAAGAATGCACTTTTAGATGCAAAGCATGCAAAGCTGGGGAAGCTTTTGGCTAGAGCTGTAAAACTGTCTAATCATTAAATTATGACATTCTTACCAGCTGCACTTCTCCAAAAGCCCCTCTTCCAATCACCTTAACAACATCATAGTCTTCAGCTTTCATTTGTAAAGCTCGGATTTTTTCCACAATCTTCTCATCTAAAACAAATCAAATCCAAGTTGAGATATTGCATGAGTTAACAGAATACAAGAATTTTCTTGAACGTTTTTAATTTAGAGTCAAAATGAGTTATTTTTATGGAAATGTTTAGAGCCTGGGTCACTAATAATAGCCCCTTTCATTCTTGTTTGGAACCATCATCTACCTACCTTTAGCTGTAACAACTGAAATGTCTTTTGGATGTTGCTGGCTCTCATGTCACACCTCTAATAACCACTCATGCATACAGGAAGACACTGGTAATGAAAAAACCCCAGAGATGCTGATCTGGAATTTTCAGACAGTGATTTGCTGCCACCCATGGTGCTGCCAGGATCCACAGCTCTGATCAGCAGGAGTGTGAAGTGTCTGGAACACACAAAAGCCCTGCAGGTGCAACCTGGTCCTGCACATCTGGAGGGTTCAACAGCAGCCAAACAGCCAGGAATGCAACTCAGCAACTCCTGTGTACAACTTCAGATGGTGCAAAGGTGTGACTTCAGATCCATGCTAAATACTGATTCAGTTTGCATCTGCTTACAGAACTGCTGGCCACCTCGAAGTCCTTTCACTGATCACTGTGTCCGTAGTTCTATACTTTCAGAATTAGACCTACAATGCTCTGCTCAAGCATCCTCTGGTGTAACAGTCTGCTGGGAAGTTCTGTCTTTCACTACCTTTCTTGTTGGCAGTTGTGGGGGAAACCAGAGAAATTCTGACCTCTGACAAATTCTAAAAACATGCAAGGCCCTAGACTCTCTAATTTTGTGAATGTACCATGCCAGTGAACACATTCCTGGCTAAATACCTTTAAAAATCTATTCTTATTACAAGGACAATGAGAGTGGGAGCAATTAACAGAATCCATCACACTAGAGGTAATCTTTCTGAAGCTGACAAGCTGTGACTGTTCAGAGGAAGAACAAAACAGAGCTGCACAGGTTGGCTGGAGCAAGACCTCTGCCAGGGGAGAGCACCACATTGTATGAAGAGCTCTGGATGCTTATGTACAGAGAGGAGTAGGAGTGTATCTTGCAAGATCCTTTTTTAGAGTCAACGACTGGAATTTGATCCCTAGAAAGGCACTAAAGAGGATCTCAGATCTGAGTACAGGGAAAAAAGGATCAGAGGTACAGTTAATTCAGTATGACATTAAAGATGACCTTGTCAGTGGGGAGTTAATGATGATGAAAACCTAGTAAATAGTTTAACTATTCCTACATGTTCACAAAGAGCAACTTGGCAGGCTACAGCAATCCAGGAGATTCCTGACCACCAAGAACATTTCTTTTGACCCAACTGAGCAATAAGCCCAGCCAGGGAAGCACTCTGATCTATTACTCACTAATGAGGAACTGGCGAGGGATGACAAAGTCTGTGGCAGCCTTGGGTGAAGCAACCATGAGATGGTGGCATTTAAGCTGCTGAGAGAACTGAGGAAGGAAAACAGTAGACCTTGGACTTTAGGAGAACAGACTATGGCTTGCTCGGGGAATTCACAGGCAGGATTCTGTGGGAAGCTGGTGGGAAGAGTGGGCTGAGCTTCAAAGATGATTCTATGATTCTGTGACATGTTCATAGCACAAGAACAGCTTGTTCAAGGCAGCTAGAAATGGAGCAGGTGTGGCAGAGAGCCAGCCTGGCTGAATGGGCAACCTCTGCCTCAACTCAAGCACAGAATGTGAGGGTTTGGAACATGGAAGCAGGGCTGGGCTACCCAGCAGTAATCTTCCCAGCACGTCAGGATGGAACTGGGAAAGCCAAGCTCAGCTGGAGTTGAAACTAGCCAGGGTTGAGAAGGGAAGACTGTGCTTGGAAGCTTACTGAATTGCAAATCAGAAGCTGTGGCCTAATACAAAGAGGACAAAAGCAAATTCACAGGAATTAGCAGTAGAGAAGGAGTATCAGCAATTTTCAGGTCAGAGAGACTTGTGAAATTACATATTTGAACACAATGTTACTCTCAGAAGAGAAGGGAATCACATGAATTTAGTTTCAAATATTTTCAGATGTGTAAGATGAGATGGCAGGGATTCAAACGTTGATAGAGTAGTTTTACATAGCTCCATTATTGGTCAGAAACTCACAGGAATACTTCTGTGTTCAAAATACAATACAGAAATTATAAAACATTTTAATAACGCTCCAGTGAAACTGTTTAAGCATTTAATGCTGCACTTAAGCACTGAAAACCCCAACAATATATGAAATACACAAACGAGACACCAACTGAGGAGTTTCCTAGGAAATGCTGAAGATGAAGAAATCCTACTAGCTCTACTAAAAGATTAATAATCTTAATCAAAAATAAAAATCATAATCTAGGGATACAGGTGTTGTGGAGGTGCCACTTGTACAGATGGATTGTCTATTTTGTCATAAAATTAAATAGATATGGAAGAGATAAAGCATGGAACTAACCTGAAACAAAAAAGAGACTGCAAGAAGGTAAGATGAGAGAAACCTGAAGCAATGTCATGATTGCAGCATGCTGGATCATAGGATTTAGTTCACATCTAACTCAAGGTGCAGACCTTTCCAACACTATCCTTTTAGCAGAGGGCCTGTGTTGTCAGAAGGTTTCACACAGATGAGTTCATACATTTGCATTATCTGTATGCACAGATACCACAGACTGTATCTTACAACCTCATGAATTTGCAACAGCATGAAGCCCAGCAGAATAAGAATGTCATGTTTAAAGGAAGACATTAGATGGACAGCCCAGCCCCAGAATATAATGGAAGCTTGTCAAAATATTGTGATATTTGAATGGAAGTCCTAAAATGTGAGAATGTCATAATCTATGACTCATGTTTCTTATTTAACACAGGAAGGTCCAGGAATGCTGGATAGCAAGAGGGTTTAAAGACAGCTTTTGATTTATTACTCGAAAATGGCACTATAACCTTTACACAAATGAAGTTTCACTTCCTGAAAGGGCAGAGTGTTTGGATCACTCACTGACAGATGGCACCAAGAATGTGGCTGAAGGTTACAAGTGCTTGTGAAAACTGAATAAATACCTGACTAGAAGAGTAAAGTGCGGTGGGGAGAAAGAGAAAACCAAGCTTTCCTGCTCTTTAAGGAAAAAGAAAACAAAACAAACCCCCTAAAAACCAAGACACCACATTCATATCCAGGTTATTTTCTTAACAAGAATATGTATCAGGCAGTTCTGGGGTGCATATGTATGAGGAGTAAGAAAGCAGGAGAGTGCAGTTTTCTGCCCAGAGAGCAGCCACTGTCAGTCAGAGAGCACTGCTATGGAGCATGTTCAGGCAGAAGTTGCTGCCCTGGGCAAAAGTCCAGTCAGAAGGTGAGCTGAAGCACAGCCAGAAGTGCTGCAACCCCACACCCGCCCTAAACCAAACAGAAAGGCTGAAGTAATTAGGGGTGCACACATAATATCTGGTCAAAGGTGTGTGAGGAACAAGGAGCTGCTGGAGACCTTGCAGAAGCAGAAGTCATCAGTTCAGGCAGGCCAGCACTGCACCCCCCAAGCAAAGATAAGGGCTTTGTCTGGGATAGAGGAAAGGAGCAGGACACAGGGAGACAGGGAGCAGCAGTCCTCTGCCTGGCAGAGGGCACATCCCTGGCCTAAGGAAAGGAAGCGTGAGGGCAGAACTCCATTTCTTTGTATCTACCAAGCACCAAATGGAAAAGGGGTTAGTAACACTGCCAGGTAACTTGTTTATGTAGCTAAGGCATTCTGTCTTAAACACTGTGGCTCTAATTCATGCTCTGCTTGGGAAAAGTTGCCTGTTTGATACCTCTCCCACAGTCACTCTTAGCAGAACAGTGTAATTAAGTGTAGAACTGGAGCCCAACGTGCCAAGGGTACTGCAAAGACCTGGCAAGGAGTGGCCTTGAAGAAGCCAAGAGGGGGGATTAGCTCCTTAACTCAACCAAAGTTCTACTACATCTCTAAGATTCTCCTTGGCATCTGACATTTCACCTGTGCCCCTGACAGGAAGCATGGAGCACAGAGAATTGGTCACGATAGGCACTGACACCAGACCAGCACAGGCATTTCTGCTGGTCACTGCATGGCACCTGATTCAGGAACTGCAAGAGACAGAACAAAACATAAGGGAAGGAACCAGAACTCTTACAAGATGCTGATCTGAACAGATGAATCTTCTAAGAAAGCAGTGTCTGCTTGGAGAGGAAAATGGCAAAAGCAACTTTGCAGGAAGTTTATTCACTGGCTTGGCAAAGCTGCTACATGAGTGACACACCTGTACTAGAAGTTCCTCTACACCTGTACTAAAAGTTCCTCTACTGTAAATACATCCATTGCCATTACACTCCAGGAGTCTGCCAACCCCCAGAACACCAGCAAAACATTTTAATAATGGAGGCTTCCAATTCATGAGTGATGTTGAATAATGCCAAGGAATTCACTGATCTGTTTAGGGAGCCAAGCCTTCTGGATTGTACCAGGCCTGCTGATGGCATCACTCCCTGTGCTCACCTTTAGACTTCCTCCAAATCCATTCTTCATGCCCTTCTATTCCTGATGATATAATTATAAATGATCAAACATTTTTAACTGTTACTTAAAACTGTTGCTTAATTATTTAACTTTCTGCTCCCAGAAGTTAAAGCAGCTAACAGGCTATGTAGTACCTGCATGGGAGACCACAAAAAAGGCACAAGCCACTAAGATATGACTCAACACTTGGCAAATCTCAGATGGCAGAAGAAGTGACTTGGAAGAATTTACTCAACCTGTTGTCATGGCCTAGATGACAGAAGAGGAAAAGAAAAGGCCAAGAAAGATTTGTTACACCAAGCCCATGCTGGAAGGCTCAAGCTTCTTTTCTAAATTAAGCAAGCTACTTTTTGCTCTCATAGGACAATGAAATTCCTCTCATTGTTTTGGGAATTCAGTATTACGTTATGCTTTCCTGTCCCATGAATACTCCAAAGAACCAGCAATTTAACTGGACTCCTAACAGTTGATTAAAATAGTACAGAAGACTGAAAAGGAATGGTTGTACTTTTATATGGTACTTTCGTGCCTCTTCTGATAAATGCTTGCTCTATTTTGGTTCTGTGCCTCAAATGAAGTGGTAAGAAATCAGAACAGTAAGGGAAAGCAGGCAATGAAAAAGTTTCTTGCATATTAAACATGTGAAGAGGCTGTTTCTGTAAGGGTCACAGAAACAGGATAGAACAAACTCCTGTAGTACAGTTAATTAATAAACTGTAGCTTTGTGAAATGAGCTAAAAAATTTAAGTGTCAGCTTGGAACTATGAGTTGAACTGAATATCAATTGTATCTATGCTGAGATGCAAACTATTTAATTTTTAAATTAAAATAAACTATTAATAAAACATTAACCTGATTACTAATGACTTGCAGTAGGTCTGAAGTAGGGTGTATTCAAACTCCTGGGAATACGGTAGAAAGAAAAATTCTCTTCTCAAAGTGGAAGTTAATGTGGTAAGTGCTTGAATTGACTGGAAGTGTGATGACTATTGCAGTGTTCTCCACAATTTTTGAAGATTTGAGTAATGTGGCTTAAAATGATTGTAAGCAACTGTTCCACCTCAGCTGCTTCACTGTGCACTAAAGGGTCTAACTCCCAAGGTGGCCCCTCCACCTCTGCCATCGCCTCGGGAAGCCCTGAGGAGAGAGGCAGGCTCCTGGCCTCAGCACAAACCACTCACCAGAGTCTGAGAGATCCTTCTGACAATAATTCCCACCTAGGCTTTGCTGCAGCCCTTCAGGTGCCCAGAAAAATCAGAAGAGACAAGAACTTGCTGTTCCCTAACCTAAGAGAACAACAACTTCCTCTTCCATAAATTCTTGATACTATTCTCAACTCTTCTTCCAAGTCCACAGTAGAGAGAGGCTTCAGAAAGCACATGGATGAGCTTCCTCTCCACTGATACTTGCTATCCTTGGAACAGTTTCCAAAAAGACAGGAGACAGGGGTTCAGCAACTTTGAATTGCACGAATTGGCAATGCCAATAAGAAGCCAGCTGTGCTCCTGTTTTGTCATGCACCCAGGCAGCTCCCTCTGTGCCGGCAAAAATATTGGCGAAGCGGTATGAAAATCAGAGACTGGCCTTTGCTTTTCTTATGCCCGACCAGTTTTAACAAAACAACAACAAACCAACCCACCAACTCTGTATTCATTCTGCTCAGTTCCCCACTCTGGTTCATAACAAACAGAACAACAACATAACACAAGCACCTGTGTCAGAAAGTACTTTAAAACAAATCGTTGAGGCAGGACTGATTCTTTCCGTTGCAATGCCAAAGAATTACCAGCTTCAATTGTTTACAAAATTCTCATTTCAGAATTTTTAATTTTTTTTATTAAGTGTAAATCACAGAAGATATGCAGCACTGCTTCTCATTCTCTCCCAGGCAGTACAGAAACAGGAGAGAAGTGGCAGGAGTGGTTCTTAAGGGATGCGCGGCCTCACAATGCACAAGCCAAAACACCCAGCTCGTACCTGTCAGCAGGTAAGGATGGAGTGCACCCCTGAAAACTCTTAATTAACTACTGTGAATTTTTTTTTTTGCAATACATCTCATAATTCTCTTTAACTAGTGTATGGCTGTTTCAACTGTAAACTGTCAGCTGCTTTAAAAAAGCAGGCAGCAATGAAATTGTGACTCAAAGCATGTTTTGGGGTTTCCATTACTGGCAGCCTGCAGGCCACATCAGGTGCCTCATCGTGGTTACTGCAACAATAGGAGCCAAGCTAGAGTAGAAGGACCCTTCAGAAAAGGCTGTTCCTGGCCTTTTCTTTCATAAAAAACTGTCTGAAGTCCTTTGAAGGTAAAGAGAAAAATTCCAAGGTATGCCAAGGTATGCCTCTCCTTCCTAATCTGCTGTTTCTTATTCTCTTCTCAGTGACTTCTCCAAATGAGACTCTACTGGCAACTGTAAAGCTGTACATCCAGCTACAGGGCACTGCTAAACCTCACAGAGAAACACTCAACTCCAAGCATAAGAACTCACCACAAACAACTACACCAGCCACCATTTACCTGAGGAGCATGAGTGGGTATTCAAAGGAGTCCCAGAGCAACAGAGGGCAGATACACGCAGCTCTTACCAAGGAAGAGCCACACGAGGAGTGGCTGGTAAAGCTGCATCCACTGTAACCTCAACACATGCAATGGAAAAGGTTGTGGGTCTTTTTTTTTAAAAAAGTAATCTCAAAATAAGCTCAATATGAAACATAAGTGTTCCAAGAAGGCTTACTCCATATTTTAAAGCAAATAATCCACTGTTTTACAAGGAAAAAAAGGTGTTTATATACATGGATAGAAAACAGTTTAAAAAGGCAAAAGAGAGCTACTCTGGTGTAGCAGTCTTACATCTTCCTGTGCACAATAAACTCCCAGATCCAGTCTGCAACTCTGGGAGAATCCCAAACATTTACACAAAGGTTCAGAAATGCACCAACAGATTATAAGGGACAATAACTTAGTTTTAAAAATCAACAGAAGGCTTTTCTGTTAGATTAAGTAAGACTGTATATACAGTGTTGACATTTAGAGTCAATAATTCCCACAGAACAGTAAGTGGGATGTGCTTTACAAATTATGTTGCAGCACATACTTAGGATAAAAAAATAACATTAAAGGATTCTTCCAACTGTAGCTAGAAAAATTACAATCAACAGAGAGTATTTTTCATATATTTTCAGCAATACAATTACTCCCTAAAATGAAACCTCTCTGTAATAAATGGTCCTCAAAAGCTTTCTGAATATAGCAGCTCAGTTATAAAACTTAAAAACTATAAAACCAAAAATCAGCACAGCATTTCTGACCACTCAGCTTCCTGTGACTGAGATCACGGCAATGTCATTGTTTAAGGGCCACTTGCAACTTACATCTATTTAAGAAATTATCAATGTTCTTGTTCTTCCTCAGCGCTGGATAATCCAGATCAAGGACCAAAGAATTCAAGCCATCCTGAAAAGAAATTTTAGAAAGTTAAATGAGTTCTAAAATGGTAATTAAGCACTTTCTTAAAAGCACTAAGCTAAGACTGATTATATATTATTCAAGCACGCATTACATTCCTAGCAGGCAAACCAAACAAGCTCTCAAGTGTGTTTATACAGCAGTGGCTGCAGAGGAGCCAACCCACACTGCCTGGCTCCAGGCTGGTCTCTGGACAGCACGGATCCATGGCTGCTGAGCAGGGGCACTGGAACTGACACTGGAGTGGTGGGTTGAGTCTTAGCCATTAAACACTGATTTCAGACACTCAGTTCAATCCAGTTTTATTATTCCCATTACACTTTTCCTGCGTATTGAAAATCTTTATGTTTGTATTATCCATATTCTAGCTTTGATCACATTCTCTCTACCTTCTCATTCTGGATATTCAAAAACCAACTGTGTATTTTTCTTCTTGGAAGCAAGACATGACCTGAAGAAGACAATTCACCACACAATTCAAGGTCACACGACTAGATGGCTTTTTCCAAGTGACTAAACGTAAGCCAAGCCAGAACCCCACACACTCTTCTGCTACCAACTATCAGTGCCTCCAAAGAAAGGAGTTGAGACCTCTTAAAATGGCAAGGGATGAGATCACCAAAAATCTAATTAGAAATACTACTTTAAATACCTGGTACAAGGCGTAGTTCCACCTTTCAGTAACCTAGAAAAACTTTTAAAATCTCTCTTCAACACACACATCCCTCTCCAGTTACCCAAGGACAAGCAAAAATAAAAATCAGTTTCAGATACTAAGAGCCAGAGCCTCCAGTCACACTCAGCATCTCCAGTGTCCCACCTGAACTGGCAGTTTTATTCATTGCTCTAAGAACAAAATCCTGAGACTGCTTCTTCATTTCTCAATAGGCAGCCAGCACAACTAGACAGTTTTTCAGTCATCTTGATGACTAAGACAATAGCTAGCAACCTGCTGACTTTTTTTTTTCTTAATATATCTGGGAAGAGATAATTTCTGTCGCAAATCTCACCATAACTATTATTCTCATTCTGATAATATGAGTGCCTGGATGGAGTTAAACACACTTTGAATGCCAGACTGTCCTAAATAGGCACATACACAAATAAGGCTCCCCCATCTTAGGAGATACCACTTTTCACCACAAAAAACGTTAATGATTAAGCACATTTTCAAAATTAAGAGATTCAATAGCCATTTATTTCTTTATTACCTCCTAACAAGTTGAAGTGTCTTGGGAAGCAGTCATCAGACCATACGGAAAACAGGACTTGCTCAAGAAATGCCTGTTCAAAGGCACACTGGGCAGACTGAGAAGCGGACAGAGAAGAGCACCACAAAGTTCACCGAGGGGAAACGCCAAGTCCTGCATCTGGGGAGGAATAACCCCAGCATCAGGTACAGGCTGGGGCCTGACATGTTGGAAAGCAGCATGGCAAAGAAGGACCTGAGGGTCCTGCTGGGCAACAAGCTGACAGTGACCCAGAAATGCACTCTCACAGGAAAAAAAAGGCCAGCAACACTCTGGGCAGCGTTAGGGAAAAGCACTGTCAGCAGGTGAAGGGAGCTGATCCTTCCTCTACTCAGCACTCCTGAGGCCACACCTGGGTGCAGTGTCCACTCCCAGGCTCCCCAAACCAAGAAAGGGACTTACTGGAGCAAGTCCAGCAAGGGGCAATGAATATTGAGGCACTGGAGCACGTCTCATGAGAGGAAAGGCTTAAGAGAGCTGGGACTCTTCAACCTGGAGAAGACTCTGGTCAAGGGATCTCATCACTAGGGTAAGTACCTGATGGGAGGGAATGCAGAAAAGCCAGTGCTCACCGACAGGGCAGGAGACAGTAGGCACAGGGTAAACCACATCAAATTCCACCACTTCCATCCTGTGAGGGTTGTCAAGCACTGAAGCAAGTTGCCCAGAGAGGTGGTGGATTCTCCATTAGTGGAGATACTCAAAACTTGACTGGATGCAGTCCTGAGCAATCTACTCTAGGTGACACTGGAGTGAGCAGGGGTTTGAACCAGATGATCTCAAAGAGGTCCTTGCCAACCTAAATCATCCTCTCATGCAACACATACAATACTTCCATTGGCACACAGATAAGGTGGGATTTTACTGTTGAATCTATGTGACATGAAATGTGTCTGAGGTCTTACACATCACGTTTTAGAACTTCCTTACAAAAAGAAACACAAGACAGTTAATAAGAAAAAAGGGAAGTCAGTGAAGACACAGTATCAATCATTAGTTACTTTAAGAACAATCTTTATAGGCATTATTTCAGCCTTGGCCATAACTTGTTCCATCAAGGATAAAGGAGTAATGCAGTAGGATATTGCACTCATCCTTCAGAGGCACAGAAGAGGTAGTACCTATTCTTAGATTTCATAACATTTTAATGAAAGATACAGTAAAACTAAACCAAAGTAACAAAGTTGTTAAATACTCATGGATTGGTCACTGCATGAATTGCACAGGGACTGCCCAATAACCTGGACAAATCCAACGTGAGGTACTCCAACTGGAGGTGACTGCCTGCAAAATAACGTAGCAGAATCTGTAATACCAAACTCCTCCTTTAGCAGACACTGCCTTCCAAAAACGGACAGCTCATTCTGTAGCACAGTGTGCCAGCAGAAATGAGGATCTTCACCTTGCAGCATGTAGAAAAGGACCATACTGAATGCCCTGGGGGAGGACAGCTGGGCCATCTCCTGTGACTTTACCAGGCACAGCACAGCCTCCATTCCAGTTAGCTGCTACTCGACACACAACACCCAACTCCAACAGCAAACACAGCTCTAAGCTACACTTTCACTAACATATTTGCAATATAACCACACTGATATATGACTGTAATTTACAATATTAATTTACAGTATCAGAGTCTTTCTTACTCTTTGAATCCCTTAATGCAATTACAGTTTCACAATTGGTCTTGAGCTTATTTTTTTTGATAAATTACAGTTCTTATTTCTACCACACAGATTTAAAAATAAATCTAGTCCTCTAGAGCTCCAAGCACCTTCTTACTCTGTTTCTCTCTTCACAGTCTAATACCTTATTCATCATTCCTTTTCCTTCTTTCACTTCTATTGAAACAATGCTTTAATGGTGACTGACGACTGGGTAGACATTTCAGGGTGGTTAAAGCCCTCTGAACACAAACCAACAGGGCATATTTTTGTTGTTCTTTTTTTTTTTGGGGGGAGGGGGGGGCTGGGGGGAAGGCAAGGTCACCTGATATTTTAATGCTTTCAATGCAAAGATATTTTAGTGGTTGACAAAGCAAAACATTTATAGTCTGCTCTACTTACATCTTCTGTTCAAAGTCAGGGAAAAGAATAAAGTTATCCCTAACACACATTTCAGTAAAGATGGATTACAAGGTCCAAAACAACCGTAACTTCCCATCTGAACTGAGCTGTATATTATCATTTCAGATGTCACTGGTTTTCCCATTCCACAGCCTTTTTGTGAGCTATAAAAACTGAGAACCATATTTAGAGTTACCTTTTTTATTAGCTCTTTCCATCTCCTCTTCATGGACTTCTAGTGGCCAATTTCACAAGTAGCTATTACTGAAGAAGAAATTTGAGAACAGCACAACTGCTTGTTCTTAACTCTTTGGAAGTGTCCTAGCTCCTGAGGACAGCCAGATAAAGTTGGTGTCAAAGACACGTGATTTGTTTCAGCATCAAGAGGAACTGAGTGGTTTGGGTTTTTTTATCCCTGTGAACAAACCTTATGATCATACTCTTTTAAAAATGAAATTTTTAAGGTCTTGAACATAATTTCAAGGTAAGGGATTTCAAGTTCCTATCAACATGTAGTTAATGAAAGACAGGTGTTGCACCTTAGCATTTTGTCAAAAGGTCTTTCCTTAAAGCTTTAATGTTCATTACAAGGCCTAGTTTACATTACTTAACACGAAAATTGTACTACAATTAAGAAGCTGGGTCAGATGATTACACAGCAAACCAGACTGTTCAAACTGAAGAGAAGTAATCCAGGAAATGACATCTCCTCTGTCTAGGCCTCACAGATAAGTCACTTCTACCAGGGAATATGTTATTAAAGTGATTTCACTGTTCGCTTCCTCTTTCTGCTATTACAAAAGGCTTAGATGCTACCAGGCCAAAAATAGCAGCTTCCAAACAAACTCACTGCTAGCAAAGACAGCTCTGCCCCTATCAAAGACCTTTAGCTCACAGCAAACACGCTAAAATGTTCTCCACAGATTGTTTTCCAAGAGAAAAGTCCAAACTTGCTATTTTTGCAACCTTCCCATACCAGGAAAAGAGTTCCTGGCCACTCTGGCAGCAGCCACCACCTCTAGGGACAACATGGAGCTTGGCTTTCCCAGCAAGGAGCTTGTGCTGCTACAGACCTGAATGAACCAAAGAAAAAAGGGGCAAGAAAAGCTGAGGAGCCACAGGAACCAAGTGTTTATGTTCTCCTTGGACAAAAGGAGCAGTAACAGGGAAAAATAATGGTAGGTTCTAAATAACAAGGTCCATGCTAATTCCAGGCAACCCCACTGGAGCCCTCACCAAACCACACCATGCTGTGCTGATACCAGTTTCTACAATTGCAGTAGCTATTTGAGCCCCTCCAATGCTGATGTACATGTTAACCCCACGGGGCAGCACAACAGCTTTGGCTACTTCAACTTATTCCTCATCTTCATGGTAAGAAAAAAGTAAAGCCACTCAAAACCAGAATAATCACAACATTCTTGAAGATGCAACAAGAAGTTTAAGGAATACCACTATGGAACAGCAAAAGCATGTAAATAAAGATCAGGAAGGCAAAAGTGTATAATGAGTTGCATTTTACAAGGGACAAGAAGAAATAATGGAAGATGCTTTATGTAAGAATGATTAGAACAGAATTCCATTAAGAGTTAAGAAAGGTAAAGAATTCATAGAGGCCATAAGTTTTTCATGCTTGATTTTTTTTTTTTTTAAATGTTACATACCTGGACATATTTACAAGGAATAAGAATGAAAAAAGAAGTTATAAAATCACTATACATGGGGAAATGTGCTGACAACAGCAAGCTCAACTGAAGTGCACTCTGAAGTATTTAAGGAGACTCAGGACAACGGGAGAGGTCAACAGGACTGAAAAGGGCAAACCAAATAATTATCATGAAACTGGGAAGGCCTTTTCAAACTACAGATTTGGCTTAAAACAAGATATTAATCCATTTGTAAACACCTAGAAGATTAACATGCAAGATCCAGGGTTTAAGGTTTTTTGTATTCTTCTCAAAATAAACCAGTGTCATGTAACTGATTTCTGGCAGAACATATGATGTCTTCAACAGAGGAAAGCATCTTAACCCAGGAATAAAGCACAAGACCCAGCATTGTCATTAGCAAAGTAAAAAAAACCTGCATGGGAAATAATGTAGAAAATGTCAAGAAGGCAATTATGAGGAGTTTGGTAATTATCAGGAATGCGTCAAAAAGAAATGCCTCTGGGTTTGTCCTGTTCCAGTTCTACAGAGTATTTTCATTACCACAATAAAGTAGAATAAGTAACTCTTCTATTAAGAACAAATACAAATCAGCAAATGATACCAAACCCAGAGTTCTAGGTATGGGCTTTTCATTGCATTAAAAATTACCTCAAAATTAAGAAAAAAATCTGAAGAAAACCCAATTGGATGCAACTCAAAAGATAAGCACAGAAAGGGGGGAAATCCCCACCAACGTGTGCTGTTAGAAGACATAAATGCACAGAACATGAACATGGGAATAAGGAGTAAACAGGAAGACAAAGATGACACAGGGTTCTAGCAGACTAGAAGTCCAGCCTAGGAGGCACAAACAGGAGGTGCATTGTCTAAGGCCTTGGAGAGAACCAGTGTTGAGTGTTGTTACAGCCTAAGTCAGAGCTTTGTGTCCAGCTCCAGGAGTTCCTGCACAGAGGACTGGAACAGACAAGCTGGAAAAGAACTGAGGGGAGGTCAACAAGAGCAGCAAAGTCATAAGCAATTTGAGCTAGGGAAGACTGTTGAAACCAGAGACTTTAGTCTTAAAAACGTTAGCCTAGCAGGAGACAGGAGAACTCCTTTCAGAACATAAAAAGATGCTGTGACCAATGATGATGATGATGGACACTTCATTACATCTCTAGAAATAGCATAAGAAACGAGATTAATTTCGAATAAAGATTTAGATAAGGAAAAAAATACTAAATATCAGTAGTGAAGAGTGGACGTAATACACCTACCCAATGAAGCTGAGAAATCTCCTTCACAAGAGATTCACAGGTTAGAGAAATAGCTGTTACAGGAGATCCAACTATGGATCTGTTTCACCTCTGTGAAGAGGACTGTACTAGTGATTTCTAATATTCCTTCCAATCCAATATGGTAACTCTTCACAAATTGACTGAAGAAAAACAAAAGCAGTAAATTAAGCCAAAGAGAGAAGACTGAGAAGAAAAGTAACCCAAGCAGCTGTGTATATACAACAATTTAATCTCTACAATGTTATTCACTTTAAAAAGCAATGTATTAACTCCTACCCATTACCAAAAAGCGTATTTTCTCCTCCAAATCTGTTGTAGCTGTTTTTTCCTTAAGCCCTAATAAAATAAAACTGGTCTTGCATGTCTGGCTGGTTAGCTCTGTAGCCGTGGCAAATTCAGCAGCTCAGTGTAATCTCCTTTCACCTGAAGTCACTGTACATTCCCAGGTTCTTTAGCTACCTTTGATTTTAGAAACCATATTGCTTTCAAACATTAATGTGCACCAAAGGCCAGAATTGCAAACCTGCTAAAACAACACTAGAGGAAATTTTCCATTAACTGGAACACCCCCAAGCATTGATTAGCAATCTCAGCTCCTTAACCCGAGAGCAAACGCAGCCTGGTCCCGGTGCCCGGGGCTCCCCTGTGCCCGGGACCCTCCTGTGCCCGGGACCCTCCTGTGCCCGGGGCTCTCCTGTGCCCGGGGCTCTCCTGTGCCGGGACCCTCCTGTGCCCGGGGCTCCCCTGTGCCCGGGACCCTCCTGTGCCCGGGGCTCCCCTGTGCCCGGGGCTCCCCTGTGCCCGGGGCCTTCCTGTGCCCGGGACCCTCCTGTGCCCGGGGCTCCCCTGTGCCCGGGACCCTCCTGTGCCCGGGACTCCCCTGTGCCCGGGGCTCCCCTGTGCCCGGGGCCTTCCTGTGCCCGGGGCTCCCCTGTGCCCGGGACCCTCCTGTGCCCGGAGCTCCCCTGTGCCCGGAGCTCCCCTGTGCCCGGGGCCTTCCTGTGCCCGGGGCTCCCCTGTGCCCGGGACCCTCCTGTGCCCGGGACTCCCCTGTGCCCGGGGCTCCCCTGTGCCCGGGGCCTTCCTGTGCCCGGGGCTCCCCTGTGCCCGGGGCCTTCCTGTGCCCGGGGCCTTCCTGTGCCCGGGGCTCTCCTGTGCCCGGGACCCTCCTGTGCCCGGAGCTCCCCTGTGCCCGGGGCCTTCCTGTGCCCGGGGCCTTCCTGTGCCCGGGGCTCTCCTGTGCCCGGGGCTCCCCTGTGCCCGGAGCTCCCCTGTGCCCGGGACCCTCCTGTGCCCGGGACCCCCCTGTGCCCGGGGCTCCCCTGTGCCCGGGGCTCCCCTGTGCCCTCCTGTGCCCGGGGCTCCCCTGCAGCCTCGTCTGCAGCAGCGCAGCTCAGGATTTCCAAGCAACCAAGCACCACAGTACAAGTACTGGATCTGCAAAAAGACTCTACAAATGCACAGAAAACAAACCCATATTGGCATTGTTTCTCTGACACCCTGAAAAAGTGGAGTTACTTGCTGTTCTATAAAAATCCAAATGCAAGGCAGAGCTTTTTATTAATTTCTATTTTCCTAATCAGGGCTACAGCTGCAGGAAGCAGAGGGACACCAGGAACACAGACAGAAGGTCAGGGAGCTCATCTGTACTTGAGGTAGAAGACAGATGGACAGTCTACTCTTAAAATCATATTTTGACCATAAGACCATGTTTGTTTTTGTATTAAATCAGAGTCTTGCTTCTCCATCATGAAAATTATTCTCTTGATCTTTTTGGTACCTTGAAACAGTTCAGTATGTGAAGTTAGTTTCAGCAACCAGCCACTGCACATCACACCTCCAAGTCCTGTATCCCTCCATTCCACTGTCAGCTTGGTTATGGGAAATATACTTTAGATATTCCTTCATATAATGGAAAGTTGTATTATATTATATTATATTATGTATTTTTAGTAATAGTAAAAAAAAAAAATTAAAAAATAATCTTGGATAAATAAGATGCAAGAACACAAGCTAATAACTGAAAAAGGATACTTATTAGACTAAATAATAACAATTATAACACTATGTAGAGTAACTGGGATTGCAAACAACAGGGCTTGAAAGAAAAATCAAGATACAATCTAGCACCCACCTCCTGTAAAAGCCTGATTGGGTGTAAGTGATAAAAGGACATGGGTTTTTTCTAAGCACTGATTTAGAACAGATTATTACAAAATTTCCCTGTGCTAAAAATATCAGCAACTGTTTCAAATCACTCTCGAGAACATTTCTAACCCAATAAACAACAGACTGCCTGTCATGTTATCTCCTGCCTAGCTTTGAATTTGATCTCAGCAGCACGCTCTGCTCAGCTGCACCAGGTGTTTCTTCAGATACAAGTGCTGTTCTCCACCATCACACCACCAGCCCAGACTTCCAGTTAAGTGAGGAATAAAAGTGAAGCCATCAAAAGCACATCTAACTTTGAAGTGCAGAATGTGGATGCAGCATGGAGAAAGGCAAAACCCTCATGGCTGAGGATGTTTGGGGGTTTTTTTAAGGTCAAGATAGCAAGACCAGCCCATCGGGTATCAGGGTGTGCAGACCCACGTGCTGGCAGCAAAAGGCAGTTTCCACCCCAGGGGAGAAACAATTCAAGTCAAACAGCAACAGTCCAACCATCGAGCTGCTGTTCACATACTAAGACACAGATGTGCTCTGTGGACAAGTTCTGGAGAAGCCAACAGTTGTAAATATGATTGCTGGGAGAAAGGGAGCTTGCAGGTAACAGCAGAAAACAGTAAACAGACAGAAAAGTGTAAAAAATAATTTTATATAATTATGAGACAAAAGACCTTGTTCAGCCTTGAACTCTTGGTCTATCATCTAGTGATATGGAAAAAAACATTATTGTAACATTATCTTTGCATGGGCAGCTACCTGATGACACTGAAGGAAAAGGAATGGAATTTAAATAAAATGAGTATGTATGTTAATTATACCAATCACCAGTATCTAAAATAAATGGAGCAAAAGAGCATCAGCGTCGGGATTGCAATACTGATTTGACAATAAAGGAAATTATTTGTAATAATTTTTATTTAATTAGTGAGAATACACTATTTTCTTGAAATATGAGTGCCTTGTTTTTAAGTCTAACTGATATTCTTGAAAGTAGTTGTATCTGTTCACAATCTTAGTTCATACAGATCTTCTCTATTATTGATTAAAAAATGGCATGCAACTTGAAAAAAACATTTTAATGGAATCTGTTTGAGGAAATCACAGAGAACCACAGAATGGTCGGGGTTGGAAGGGGCCTCTGGAGATCATCTAGTGCAACCCACCTGCCAGAGCAGGATGCCCCAGAGCAGATCCCACAGGATGCTTCTCAGGTTTTTTTTAGTCGAACAGTGTGTTCCCAGAATGCCCATTTCATACAGAATATTACAGTCATTTGGAGTTGCAAATAAACACACTGGGATACACTGTTCCACAGCCCCACATGGACCCTAGAAGCAAACCTCACTGGTGACCCGAGGCTGCAGTCAAATTCACTATTAATTTTGCCTCTCAAACAGATAATGCATCTTTCCCATAAGTAAGCCTACATGTAAATACGTTACAGTGTGTAAATATTAAAATTAATTTAATCTGCAGAACAACAGAAATAACACTTCAATTCCAATTCCTGTGTCAGGACTACTAATGCACATTCTAGGTTTCAAAACAGAACAGGAACTTTTCTGGATGGTTTCTTCTGAAACTCAATATACCTGCTTCTAGGGACTGACTAGAGTAACAATTCCATCATACATAAAATCCATGATGATCAGGTATTATGAAAGAAGAAAATTTTTCTCATTAACTTCAATAATAAAAAAGTATTTAAGAAGTCACTAGTCTCAGCCTCTAGGACTGGAAGGAACATGTTGAATCTCTGGACAAGTCCAACTAGAAGTATTTGATCTCCCTTGTTTTTCTTTGGAAGAAAAAGAATAAGATTATCTTTGTCATCCAAAATAATTTGGAGAAACTTCCCATTCCTGAAATACCTGCCAAAAAAGAGAAGAGAGAGGGGGGAAAAAAAAGCAGAAAAAACCCAACCCTCCCCCCCACCTATCAGACCCCCATAACTGGCTGTGCTGGATAAAAAGGCCAGATTGACACTTAGGACAGACATTAGGCAGCTGCTTTGAGCAAGGGTTGAACCCAGGTGACCTCCTGAGGTCTTGAGAGCCATCATGTTCTGTGATGCTGCAGCTGCCTCTGACCTGAGCACACAGAGGGCAGCACTGTATAAAGTCAGGTCTAAAAACTTCTGGTCTAGCAGAAGATAAAGATAGTTCTTACATAAGGAATTTCCTTAGTGTAAAATTGTATGAAGTAAAGCAGTAGCAAAGAAGTGAGGCTGACAGGAACATCCTCTCTGCATGTTTTGAAAAACTTCCTTCAGAAAGGCCAATCAACTAGGGTCTATTACAGCCTGCTGCTGGAATTACTCATCTTTCAGCTCCCTAAGCAACAAGTTTATTCTGTGCACAAATCTATATTCATTGGCTATTTCACCTAAAAGATCTATCAGGACTTTCACATTGCAAACAGTTCCCCAAGAGTGTGGACAGGCTTAAAGATCTTTGGCCTTTCTTTGAGGAGCAGGTGATGTAAAGGGCCATAGAAGAGAGCAGAGAATTCCTCCTGAAGGGTTTTTCAACTACTTCATCAGTAAACTAATTTAGTCACAAAAGAATGGATCCTTGTTTAGTAAACTCACATCCACTTAAGGTAAGGTTTAAAAGACATCAAGGTAAGTGCACAGCATTGTTTTAGAAGTTGCTAGAAGAGTTTGTCTAGAAGTTTGTCTAGAAGGGTCTGCAGAACAACAGGCCAGAATTCCAGTTAACTTCAGGCCCCTGGACACCATTTCCAAATACATGAAGTACAAGATAGCTGAATACATTGATCACAAGCAAACGGTGCCTAATCTACCTGATTGTCTTGTATAATGAGATGACTGTTTCAGCACCCCAGGAGTGAGCAGTGTATGCTGTTCATCTGCTCTTCAGCGAAGTGTTCAACATGGGTTCCTACAGTCACCTCACAGGCCAACTGGGTGAGTGAGTGATCAGCTGGGTGGAAAGCTGGCTGGACCATCAGGCTCAAAGAATTGTCATGAACGGTACTATCAAGTCCAACTTGGCAGCTGGTGACCACTGGCATTGCCCAGGGACTGATACTGGGACCAATTTTCTTTACTGTTTTTACTAATGACCCAAAGCTAGGATCCAGTGTAGCTTCAGCAGCTTCATGGGTAACAGCAACCAGGGGCAGTGTCTGATAGGCTGGAGGGCAGAGTTGCTAATCAGAGGAACACAGAGAGGCTGGGAATATGGGCTGGCAGGAGCCCCATGCAGTTCTAAGACAGACTCCTGCAGGTGGGATGGAATACCACCACAGACAGGAGAGGCTTTGAGAAAAAGGATCTGTGAGTCCTGGTGGACAAAAAGCTGGCCGTGAGACAGTAGTAAGCCTGTGGCAGAGGGGTATGACAAGATGCAACAGACACAAGTTGCCACTTGGGAAACTGCAACTGCCTACATGGAAACATTTTTCCCATTATGGTCAAATGTTGGAGCAGGCTGCCGAGAGAGCATGTGGCATCTCTGTATTCAGAGATTTTCAAAACTTAATTCTTAACCATCATCTGATTGAACCTTCTTAAGAGCATGTCAGCAGCTTGGACCAGAAGACCTCCACAGGTCCCTTGCATCCTAAATTATCCTATGATGGGTATTTTCATTTAATTCAGAAAATAGTTTCAACCAGAGTTCAACTACTGACAGGGTGCCACATAAATCTCCAGAAATATCACAAATTATTTGGCTAGACACTGCTGTTAGAAGAGCTAACAGGATATTCTGTGAAACAGTATTCCATCGTGAATTGTATTATCGCAGTGCCATGGACCATAGACCAGGGCCTGTCTGGGGAAGATTACAACTGTTTTGTTTTGTACTGCAGTCAAATCTAAGATAAGAGATGCCTGCTGGATAAGCAGACAACATCAGACAGTAAGGCAGGCAATCAACTGGAACCTGGTCTCCTACGTCCTGGTGACTCAGGCTGGCTGGAGAGCTGGAGCCCCATGAACAGGCTGGTGGAAGGCTAATGAAGCTAGCACGCCAGAGACCCCAAACAGAAGGAAGGGGTTTTTCACATCATAGAATTAAGCTAGAACTTATTGTCCTGGGATGTTTCTGCTGCCAAGAAGTTTACACTGGGCTGATGGCTACTCGATTCACGGGAGATAAAGCTGTCAAGAGCCACAGACAGAACAACATGACATCTGCCTCAGAAAGTCCCTGAGCTGCCTTGTCTCCCCAGGCTGACAGAATGTAATGAAATGGGAAAAGTCCTCCTGCCCTCTCTCCCAGGCACTTCTGAGCTATTTGCTAGTGCTGGGAACAGAATATTTAGCCTAGACAAACTCCTGATTCAATCTAGTTTCCATTCTAGTGATCCACTTTGATGTTATAAATTTGGGCAACTGTCTTTTTATCCCTACGCAAGCTGCTTCGATCCCTACAAGTAATTACAAGGAAGTAAAACAGAGACTTTGTTTCAGCCTCAGTATTACATGCTCTGGACAAAAGAGGACATGAGGTGTCAGTCAAAAATACACATGGAAGAAGAAAAGAGTTTCAACAATGGAGACTTAGAGAAACCACTCAAACCAGCAGTACATTGTTATCTTGCCTCAAACATCAGAAAAGGGAGACAGGGTTCAAGTGCCAATTCTGGCAACAGCCAAATCAAGTGCCACTGTATAAAGCAGGCTATGAGCTTGCAGAAAACATCTGAAAGGACCTACATCAGTCCTAGGTGGGATAAACCTATTTTTTTTAATCTTAGCAATAATAATTAGAAGAAGAAACTATTTACCATTTAGTGCTGTTTTAAAGTCACACTGCCACTATTTTAAGCCGACTTGTAAATCTTGGCAATGGCATTACAACTACATACATATACATATTCAGAGGAAACATTTTCAAAACTTAGGATATAATAGACTAAAGTTTTAGTGGCCAACCTTGCCTTACTTCCCCTTCCACATCACGATAATCCTTCCAGCATGGAATGGGTGGCTGTGCAATATTGCTTTGTGTCCACTTTCTGGGATGCAACTTCATCTGTTGCTCAGTGGAAACAACCAACGCAACCAAGTGTACAGAATGTCTCTTTGTAGTTTAACAACAACCACCTCAGGTACATGCAATGCTCTAGGAACTGGATTTTCATTACTGCCCAGACAATGCAAAAACCACTCGCACTGCAGTTTCTGAAATACCATGACTGATTATCAATTTTACAGCTGGTTAAACCTCATTCTAGTTAAAAAAGGCTATTTGTTGTGGTAATACTCTAGACGATAACTCTGAAATAAAGTGGGACACTTGGTCTGGAATTTGCATAACAAGTTCCCAGAACATTCTTCTTCCCAAGTGTTCCAGCTAGAGGTGCAAATCTAACAGCTGGGTGTGCTTATGTATACAAGATCTTTTTGTTTGCATTTCTGAACAGGAACCACATCAAATTAGCAAAGGGAACTGCAGTCTTTTTAGCAGAGGCTCAAAATCATACCGCGTTAGTCTTTAGGGCTAAGAGTGAAAACAGTTGCAAGTTGTAGCAATGTTTTAAATACAGGATTTATCTTTAAGAGAACTCCAATGCCTTATTTTTTAAGGCAGAACAACTATCTCAGTTTTTACTTTCACAGCAGTTGTAAAATTCTACCAACGTAGGAAATTCCTACTTTCAAATCCATTTCCAAGTAAGGCTGACTTGTGCCTCCTCACACAAGCACTACTGTCTAATTGTTCCAAAATTAGGAGTACTACACTAAATGTATTTTCTTCACAGTAAAGAAGATGTTCCTGAGCTACTGTACACTCACTCTTCTGTTCATTAAGGATAAAGTAACACTAAGTTTTTGCTGTACATATGCACATTCATCCTTTTAGCTATGTGCAGTATGATTTTCAGATGGTCATACAAGTTTTCGAGCTCTCAAGAAAAAATCCTGTCCAAAACCACTACATTTTGAAGTAGAAATGCATCTTTACCTTCTTTTACTCTTCAAGAGAATTCCTGGTCCCTAACTTTGTATACACAGATTAGGAAGGTGAAGATATGCAGGTGATAGATAAAAAAGGATCCCCTTTTTATTTCAGCTAACAAGAAGACATTCCCATACCAACCCACAAACCCAGCGTTACAAAAATTCAGTGTGTTGTTTTTAGTAAATTAAAACAAAGCTGCAATAACCCACAATGCGGCTTATTTTCTAACACTTATTCCTAAATGTTGGTATCCCCCTGTGCTACACCCTATGCAATTCTATATTTAAGCCATCCCTTCGCTCAGAATGCCATCACTCTCAGTGGAAATACTTCCCTTACATACTGAAATAGAACTCCTAGAAGCATTAATCCTTTCTGCTGACTCATTTATTTGAAAATATAACTTCAGTTCTTCGAAAGCATATACCTAACTTCATTATGTGCTCAAGTCACCCATGTTTCAAGTGTACTTTTCTGAAACACTGAATTGTAGTTACTGCTTTCACCACAATAATCACTATTTATGGAACTTCACTAATGTGCAACTAATCCCTGCCACTTTGTCTGATCCTCCAGTGACTCAAACCCATCGGAATAATCAACTGACACTGGAGTGTCTGGTTCCCCAGTACGTACAACAGCAGCGAGGTAAAACCCCTTCACCAAAGGGCAGGCAAAGAAGTGTTCAACGGGCTGAGAAACACTGCAGTCATCACACCACAAGACATTTAAGGCCTGAAACATTAATCATCACAAATATTGATAGAAGTCTGGCTTGAAAACTAGATCCCATTTCTTCATGCAAAGGATTTGGAAGAATGAAAATCCAGACAGGTTTCTACAGCAAATCGTGGGACTGAAAATCCAGGTTTATAGTGAAAGGAACAGAAAGAAACAGCTCAGAGTTTTAGCAGGCATAATGCAGACCAGAAAGGGGGTCAACAGTTAAAAAGATGAAAGGATAAAAGAGGATTACTCAGGGAAATGCCAAAGATCATTCCAAAGACATTTTGAAAATAATTCTAAATATTAGTATCACTTAGACTTGGGCAAAAGGAGGAAAGGAACAGTTAAAATTGTTCCGGCCTCTTCAATCTGAATTGTTTAATTTAAATTATAAACCAATGTTTCTACATTGACTTTAAATCCCATAAGCTACTAAACTAATATAGCTACTAAGTATAACAAATTGTAATTAGATATAATTTTAATGACATTTTAATTCCATTTAAACAAATCAAATGGAAATTTAATTCCCTAACTACCATTGAACCATACTGTGGGAGAAACTAAAGCTGCTTATTTCAAAAGTGATCTTTCCCATAAAATTTTAAAATACTATTAACACAAGCTAGTGTTAAAATTATAGAACTAGTCCAAGAATTATTTACAATTTTTGTTCATAAACTTCTTAAAAAAGACCATGTGATTTTTTCTTCACAAGCACTCCTACATACATATATAAAAAGCAGTACACCAATAAAGCATTGTAACTTGACAATCTGATTTTACAGCCTCTTATCTGAGTCCTTCCCAGTTTCAACTAGGGAAAAACCACATGGTCTAAAGTTGCTTGTTGAGCCAGTAAGACAGATTCCTCTCAGGTCACTCACCAGTACATGTATGTCCCACAGTCTGTGATTCCTTATTTGTAAATGGTTTTCAGGACCCACCCCATTACATCCATGGGAATAACATGGGGATAAAAGAATCTGAAAATGGAAGTTTGTTGCTTCTAATGTTATGTTAATGGTTGGACTCAATGATCTTAAGGGTCTCTTCCAACGTAAACGATTCCACGACCATCAACCCAGCAGGCTTACAAAGCAAGGGTGTGGATGGCAGCACCTTGGCAGCAGGGCACAGACCAACAGGAGGCCTCTCAGGCAGACAGCACAGGCTGTGCAGGGTACGGGTCAAATTGTAAACCCCAACTTTCCAAGTCCCGCCTTCTGCCAAGAAAACGGCCCTGATTTTGGAATCACAAGAGTTCCCAGAGCAAGGCAGCTGAGCAGAAGGCAATGAAGTCCCCCCGTGCCCAGCCCCACGCAGGCTGCAGAGCTGGGCAGGTGACATGGTGGGTGACCCCACAGCTGCTGCCTGTGCTGCCCCTGGGAACCTGGAACGCAGGCAGAGATCCCGAGCAGCCTTCAGCCCGCAGGAGCTGCACAACCACTGCATGGCTGAGGCACCTCCCTTCTGCTCCCTCCTACCAGTGTCACAGCTCCTATCTCATCCATGCTGCACACTCAACACTCAGGTAGGAAACTAATTCCCTTCGTTGGGAAATAGGATCCGTTTAACAAAAATGCTGCATTTCCATCCCTTTATTAGCCAAAACCAGCAGAATGTACATTGTGAGTGAGAGGCAAATTGTCTCGAGATCCAAGGGAAGTTTGTGACGTGCCATAAATCAAAATAAGCTAATTTTACCAGTAGAAAACATCTACCTGGGCAATTAAAGCATCTAGAGCAGCCTAGTAGCATAATTTTGTTACATCACCTGCTCATTCCCACTTTGGCAGGAATTTCCACAGCTCAGGAGTTTCTCAACACTTAGAAACCTTGTATTTACTTGAAGTGTCCCTTGTCGGCAGTTGTATAAATACATTTGCTGAGAGCACTAAGTGCTGTATATGGTAAGAGTACTTAAATAAGCAAAGAAAGTATAGCATTGTTTTATGAAGTATCTTTCAAAGGAATAAAATCTGTAACTTATGTTATATTTTGGAAAAATCTTCACGGACCACCATCCTCCAGAACTGTGCATGAAAGGTGACCCTCTTACTATACAATACATCTGCTGATTGAAACTTTACAGGTTATTATTTGGCTTAAAACAACCCAAATAACATGAAACGAACATGCAAAACATACCATGTATCCAAATAGATGCTTAAAAGGGATGGGACACTCTGGTCCTGATCCTGCACGCTCACAGGTGCAGTCAGGAGCAGGGGACTTATGTCCCTTTAGGCATTCAGGAGGAAGAAGCAGAATTCTACCCTCTGTGCCAAGAAGCCTTCAGAGCTGCTTCCCCACCAATATTTGCCACCTCTTCCTCTCTACCCCGTGGCAACATCTGCCTGTCTGAAAACTGCCAAGGAGAAGGAGAAACACCCACAGACAACCATTTTCAAAACTAAGGGACTGTTCTTCAGCTACATGAGAAAACCAATGCTGCCCTCAGAGCAGAAGCCTCATCCCTATTTCTGGCATGGAACTCTGTCCTAGCTGAACAAATATGATCCTTCTTTACCAAAATGCAGTTTACAAGAAAACCAGTTGTTTGCTGGGATGTGTTGTTTTCACATCAATTTTACATTTACAGTTGTACTATTCAACTAACAAGAATGCTAATGAAGATATTAAATCCCTCCCTTTGTCATGGAGAAATATTTTAAATAAGTAACCTCTTATTAGCACCATTTTGGATTTTTTGTATTAAAAGAAGGTGCTAGAAAAAAATCTACTACGGGAAAACTATCAACAAGTAGAAATCACACTGAGAAGACATTTTCACAAGTCTCCCAGGTTCTGAAGCTACCTGAACCTTTGCAATTCAATCTTGTTTTATAATATACATGGAAATCTGCAACCAAGCTTTGCTATATATTAATTTTTAGCCCCTCGGTTGCTGTAATTCAGACTGTATGTGCAAAATTAACTGTATGATGTTTTCATCTTTCAAAATGATTAGGAAATTATAATCATACTTTGCTTCATTTTAAAAAGATCTCTCATTCACTGCAGGAAGCAGTTGAACAAAGGCATAACAGGGCACCTGCCCACCCCTGTGAACAGCTGCTCAAATACTGTCCTCCAGTAAATACACTATTAGATGGGAAACTTCATTTCCTGATCTGCCCCAAATTTAAGAACGTGCTACATAACACACAGCCACCTGCATGAGCTCCTGTGTGAATGTTTGTGTGAAAAGCAGGAATTTCAACAATATTACAGTTACTTGTAATTTATCCAAACTAGGCGTATGTCAAACTTAAAACTCAGAAGTGTGGGATCATACATAGGTTAAACTCTGATATTCACAAGAGAAAAAATGTGAGCTATGCTCAATGTAGCTGTGACGACCCAAATCACAATGCAAGCTTGCTTTCTGACATAATTATGGCACACTGTAATTAAGCATATTCTTCCAACTATCCATGATTTCAGTATACAAACACCCTCCTTTTAAACTTTCTCCCCTAGTTACAAACAAGGAAGCATTCAGAGACCTTCAAAGACCCCCCCCCGAAATCCCATGACCCACCTGCCTTCCAGCTGAAAACCTTCCTGCTGGCACCATGTTCCACTAAAAGATTTAGGTCCTTCCTTGGACAGAAATGTACTGAATCTGCATTTTAAAGCAAGATAGAAGCATGAAGATCAATGGAAATTTATGCTGTGATTTTTCTGGCAACTCAAAGGAACATGAAGTACTGTCCCCAGAAATGCAGAGGTAAGCAAGTCCGTGCGGCGGGCATGAAGACGAGCGAAGTGCTTTTCAACTTCCACCTTCAAACCAAGTTGCACCAGCTCTTTATGCTACAGAAATAAGGAGGAAAAGCTAAAAGTTTCTAATCACTTCATGCTGCCATAAGGCCCTTCAGTCAAGATTCACTTGATTTCTATTCAAGTCAGTGGAACTGTCTTACTTTCACATGTAAGGCTTTATAAAGAGGGGTGCTTTGACTGTGTCAGTAACACAATGTCGGCAGTAATGATTTAACACACACATGCTCCTGCATTCCTCTTATTTCCTACTTTTTTCTTCTTTCTGTTTCTTTCCTTGCTGTAGCTCCACTCAGCTGGATTCCCAGAAAGATTTCACTCTCTCAAAACTGACCTTGCATCATTTCCATAACTTGTCATTAGATGATCCTCATGTTAAATGTTTGACCATGGTGGTGTATCTCCTTTACAGCTGCAGTGTCCTGCCCAGCCAGCGCTTTAACAGCTCCCTAAAGTCATCTGATTTACACAGCCCTGGTCTCCATGTCCTTTTTTCCTATAACCATCTCTTTTCTTCCTTACCTGTAGAGATATCTTCCATATTAAAAATACATGCTGCTCCTCTCCTCAAGAACGCACACTGAAAGGCCTTTTCAAACCTGCAGATTTAAAAGACCATGAAATTGGGAAGACTGGGGACTTTTTTAAGAGAACCAAGCTTTCAAAGAATAATTCTCAGAATTCTTCCCTTTACATTATAACAGTTCAGCTGTTCTTTTTTTCCCCTAGATGCACACACAGACCTGTGGAGGACACCAGCCATTTTTCCTTGAACTTAGTGCCTTCTTCAGGCTGCTCTCTGAAGGTTTTTCAAGCCTACTCCATGGCAAAACCCAATAGTCAAGCCTACATCATGGCTAAACAACAGCACCACAGCAACGTCACAAAAGCAGATACATTCTAAATAACTACTATTAATAACCATATAGAAAGAGGTTCTGGAGGTCTGTTGCATGGAATTATACTGCCTCAGCATTTTCTGTGAAAACATTACATTTACCACGCAGTTCAAGTCATAGCTTTACTGAAAGCATTTAACTTCCATATGGCTTTAAAGTTAATTTTTCAGTAAGCCACCACACAGTGAAATTCACCAGAAGTACCCAAAAGAACTGAAAAATGCTGTCAGTATATTAGCAAATGTTTGATAGAAATGTTGTTTAAGAGCACTTCAAAAAATGACTGGGGAGCAAGAGGGTGTGCCTGACACAGTCTGCTAAGGAGACACAGCCCTGCACAAACTGCTGGGGTTTCCAACACCACCATGGACAGAGTGCCTGGGTCCACCTGAAGCTGCAGCTTTACATTCCCAGTATCTGTTCTCCCGAAGTGCTTGGAATGCAGTTTGAATCTTAACACAGAAGGCTTCCCAATCTTTAAGTTTTAGCTGTGTGATGACACTTCACCTCTTCAAGAAGATCCAGTTATGTACATGAGAACATCAGCACAAACTCTCCCCTGCCCTGGCAGTCTCCCGTGAGCAATAATGCACCTCAGAGTTTTCCCAATGAGATCTCTGCACCCTGTCCCTCCTACATCCCCTAACTCCAGGTCTCAACATCTCTAAATGTCTGCCATACACAAACAAATCCTAACACATATTGCACACCTGAACTTAACAGAATGTATCAAAGTTATTTTTAAATGCAAATTTTCCAAAATAAAGTAAATAAATTTGCAACTTGTATCTAAACATATAGTCTATTAAAATCATTCAAATAGGATTGTGTTAAAAGTAAAATGAGGAAAAGCCTAGAAGTTGTAATAAGTTAATTTGGCTCCTGGAATACATTATGAAGTAGTTATTTCCTACATCTTTTAACAAAGTCTAAAAGACTTCCACAAATAAAAAGCATGAAAATGTTAAAATTGTAAAGTATGCTGGTAGTCCTTTTGTTTTAATTGACTGAAAAAAAATGACCAGAAGTAGTTTTTTGGGAGGGGTTCCAAGATGGAATTTAGGGCACAGCTTGTACTTCTCAATAAAACTGACCAATTCTGATAATGTCCATGTAAAGTAATTATCATTATATGGCATTATAATATACATGGTGTATCAAAGACAGGAGTAAAAGAATCTTTTGAAGCTTATTCCTTTCCATTTGCCCCAAAGCATATAAAATAGCCATGAAGCTGTTGATGCTTTCGAGAGCATTTGAATAAAAACTGCAAAGAAACCAGAAGCTCCAGCCCACGGGACAGTGAAGTGAAACCTGATACCACAGCAGCTGGGAGGTTTGTCTCCAGCAGTGACTCCACCTGACCCTTCTCAAAACAAACTTGGACAGCAGGTAACCATTACCACTCGCGTCCAAAGCTGTGTGTGCTGCAGCCATCTAACAATGAGTAAATCAGTTATAGGAACCCACAGTCATTTTCAGGGCTGCAGAATAACCAGTCAAGAAGCATATGTCTGCATACAGCAGTGGTCTACTCGACGTCTGGGGATGAAGTTCCAGGGCAGCCTAAACCCGTCTCCCTGCCCCCTAAACACAGATCCCCACCTCCTCTGCCTCCCCAGCGCTGCCTCTGTCACCCCGAGCCAGCCACGCCAGGGAGCTGAGCTGGGCACCTCGGGAACAGTCCTCATCCCTGGGCACAGTCCTCATCCCTGGGCACAGTCCTCATCCCTGGGCACAGTCCTCATCCCTGGGCACACAGTCCTCATCCCTGGGCACACAGGCCTCATCCCTGGGCACACAGGCCTCATCCCTGGGCACACAGGCCTCATCCCTGGGCACACAGGCCTCATCCCTGGGCACACAGGCCTCATCCCTGGGCACACAGGCCTCATCCCTGGGCACACAGGCCTCATCCCTGGGCACACAGGCCTCATCCCTGGGCACACAGGCCTCATCCCTGGGCACCTGGCTTCTGAAACCTGCTCACTGCAGGGTCCGGGGAGGCCAGTCAGTGCTGGAAAGGCAGCAGAAAGGGAACAGCAACCAGGACAGACCACTTAGATGCATTGGGAATTGGTCTTGAGAAAATGTTACTTCATTCCAACTTGAGAAACTGAGAGGGGAAAACACACACACACAGAGGGAAGAATTTCTGTCTTTTATTCTACCAATACAACTTCAGTTGAAAAGAAGATGTTTGGAGTCTTTAGAACTGATTGTTTCTGGACATACTAATCACTGTATTTTAAGCACAGAAAGTATTTTCCTAACTCTGTAAGGAAATTATTCAAAGCATGTTATCAATAGTTTATCCACTGAAAATGTTCTGCATTTCACTGAGTTGTTTCACATCTGAGTAGATGTGACAGATAGATGTCTCAAGAACACAACACTCCCTAGATATTTTAAATTATCCAGTAAAGTCATCCTTTATTTCCTGACAAATAAACAAAAAAAGGCAAAATGTCAAAACTGTGAATGGTTATATACTAAATACAAAGCTGCTCAAACATGAATATAGTACCTTCTTTTGCTTAGGAAACACAGCAGGAAATCTAGAGAGTGGAAAGGAGAAAAGTAATTCATAAGGAAGTCATGTTTCCATCCTGCACAGGGGTCACATTCTGCTGCAAATTCATACACACAGCTATATCAATAAGCACATATTTTGGGCAAAGATGAACCACAAACTATTGTAGTTCAAATCATTCTATCTTTATTTGATCCATCTTTCATAGAGAAATAGTTACATCACTTCAACTCTTCAAATAGTTTGCCTTCATCAGTCTCTTAAAGATAATGGTCACAAACTCTCTCATAAAAGTGTTGTTTGGATTTATATTAAGTAGTGTGAAATAATATTTATCCTGTATTTTGTGTATCTGCACTGTCAACTTGAAAATCTCACCTCTTCCTGCCCCTCAAAAAAAACCCACCCTGCAAAAATCTCAATGACATTTTTCCTCCTCAACTTCCCATCCCATTCTGCAGGTAAGCCTTAGTTATACACTGACCTTAAATCCTGGCTGGAGTCCTGCCTTACAATTCCATGGACATGAAGGCCTCTGGAGCCCAGTCCTGCTGTACCAAACACTGCAGTTCTCCTCCACAGCTAGACAAGACATCTCAGCACACTTGCCCTTGGCTCCTGTGGTTGATTGGACTTTAAAATTGATCTGAGCACTCCTTGAGAAACACTGTGCTCATGATCTGCACCTTACACCATGGAGACACTGGTGAATCCCCCACCTGAAGATCTTGGTCTATAACTCCATTCCACTTGAGCAAAGAGGCTTTCTACAACAGGGATGAGCTTTATCATCTCTATCTAGAAGCCTGAGCTTTTGAGGGACTGGTCCAAAACTAAGGAATGAAATTCCACACAAATTAAGAATCACAGAAAAGCTCAACAACTTCTCCAGTGCAAGGTGCATTTCCTAGTCAGATGCTGCTTATTTGCTACAAATTTGTCTCCACATATCACAGTTGAGGAAGGTAACACAAGATCTTAGGGAAAAGCAGACATAATTCCCAAACTCTGAAGACAAAGAGAGCTTGCAGAGGAGCCAGCCCCACAGCTCTGAGGCAGACTAGTTTTCTTCACTTCTGCCAAGCTCCTTTTAAAATATATTTCATAACACTGAAGTGTGCTCTTTCAGCAGCAGTCCAAGGTTGTTGCAGAAAGTTTCTCCTACATACAATAAAGAGCTTACCAGTTTCCACAATTACTTATTAATTAAGCAGTTAGGAAATGCTGTAATTTATCTCAAAATTTTTAAATATTCTTCAAAGATGGCCTGTGTGCGTAAGGAGAGATGGGGGAGTAAAAGAGATAACACCTGGTTATTATTTGACAGTTTGGGTTAAAATTGCTTTTCAAAGCCTAGTCTAATAAAGGTAGTGCAGGTCTCACGAAGATGAGGAAACTATATATAAAACTGAAGTAATTTTCACTAAATCCTTGGCAAAATAAGAAGAGGACAGAACATCTGTCAGCCAATTGCACCTGATTAAACTTACTGAAAAGCTCAGAGGAAAGAAAAGACAGGTAATGTATGTATTTCCTTACTAAAAAGACTGAAAAATACTACTCATTATTATTTCCAGTGTTACATATTCATATTTGCCAAAGTGGGTGAATAACTCACAAAATAAACAATTACTAAAATAATCAAAGGAGCTATGAAGGGTAACACACTTTTGTAACCAGTCAGGTGATGCACATGAAACAAATCTCTGGCCAAACTCACTGTCAGTAACATAAAGAAATCCTAACTGCCAAGCACAGACACACGCATAACCAGACACACTGTGGCTCCTACTAAGGACCTCCAAGAAATCTGACAGCACCATGGAAAATGTTGATGTCTTTAAAACACAACCCTTCAAGGAAATAATAAAAAGGTTCTATCAACTTTTTCATATTTAAAAGTGTGATAAATCAGTAACTTTAGTTCTGTTATTTTCATCACAGTGACATACTTGTAAATATTCCAGTCAGTCACAATCCAATTCAAGTTTCACCTGGATATTATAGCAACACAACAAAACACCTGGGGACTGAAAAAAAAAATAATAAAATCACTAGTGGGCCCAGGATGTCTGCCTTTTTCCCTTCCTCCAATTATTTCTCCACAAGACAAACAAAACTCACTCCAAAATCACAGTGAAACACCTGAGAAAGAAAAGGTGGTATTCCACAGAAGTAAGCTGCATGTAAATAACACTAAATTATTGGATGTATTACTGCCTGTCACATAAGGTAAACTGTTTGGCTTCAAAGCAGTAATGACTAAGCTACATGCTAAAAAAAACACACATTAAAACATTAAGTCTAAGATGTGAGGAATCCATTTTAAAAAAAACATATTTTTATTAGGAAATAGACTGTATTTGTTAGTTGCAATCGAAATGGCTCCAGTAGAAAGATTAAAATGAAGTGAGTACAAGTATCTTACATACCAAAGAGATGACCAAAAAAAAATGACAGTCACTGACAGCAATCACCAAATCCATAGTCCTCTGGGCTGACACAACTCAGGGCCCATCAGCAGCCCGACCCACTTAATTGCCTCTATTAAATGTTTTCAGCTAAACATGCATGCAAGTGCTTGTGAAACTGCACCCCAATAATACTTCTGGAAAACACCCTCCCCCTGCAAAGTGCCTTTCTCAAGACTTTGAAGAATCCATCTATCTAAGATCCATTTCACTCTCATGATTTGTTAAATATTAAAAAGAAATAAATCCTAGTCCAGCTATATAATCTGCTTATCTTGGGGAAAGGAATTTATAAGAGAGAGGTATGAAAGAACATACTAACACCCAAGGAAACTCCCCACTGTGCCAGTTAAACTCCTTTCACATTTTTGTGACTGGATAAATTCCCATTTTGGGAACATCTGCACAGTAGAGCAATATAGATCTTGGATTTGCTGTATTTGATTTTTCACATCAGTGTTGTCAAAAAAGGAGCTTTTATGAAAAATAATACCATCCCCTGGGATACATACTTCTCTGAAGGAAAACTTCCTTTAGCATATCTGACCAGGAGCTGGGGTATCTACAGAAAGTGATCCAGCCACAGCTCCTGCACTCTAATGATGGGAAAATATTTTTGTGCCACGCCCAAAACAGAGCTTTGAATTGCTTAATATCAGCCTGAAAGTAGGAAACAAACTGAACATAAAACTGACCGATGGCACTGAAAGTGTCTGCTCCCTCCATAGAGCACATCTGGCATAGCTTTGTAAGGTTTTCAGGCAAAGAATCAGGAATACCCATTCCAGTTGTAACTCCAGCAAACTAGTGCCCTATTCCTTCACATGAACCTCATGAAGTTCAACAAGGCCCAGTACAAGGTCCTGCACCTGAGTCGGGGCAACCCCTGGTGTCAACACAGCCTGGGGGATAAAGGTGTCGAGAGCAGCCCTGTGGAGAGGGACCTGGGTGAACAGCTGGACATGAGCCACCAGTGTCCACCCAGAGCCCAGAAACCAGCTGTGTCCTGGACTGCATTCAAAGAAGCGTGGCCAGCAGGACCAGGGAGGTGATTCTGCCCCTCTACTCCACTGTCATCAGACCCCACCTGGAGTGCATCCAGCTCTGCAGCCCTCAGCAGAGGAAGGATATGGAGCTGTTGGAGCGAGTCCAGAGGAGGCCACGAAGATGCTCAGAGGGCTGGAGCAGCTCTGCTCTGGAGACAGGCTGAGAGAGTTGGGGTTGTTCAGCCTGGAGAGCAGAAGGCTCTGGGGAGACCTCAGAGCACCTTCCAGTGCCTGAAGGGGGTCTATAAAAAAGACTGAGAGAGACATGTTACCTGCACCTGTAGTGACAGGATAAAGGATAATGGTGTCAAACAGAAGGAGCGTAGATTTAGATTGGACATAAGGAGTTCTTCACTGTGAGGGTGGTTAGACACTGGCCCAGGCTGCCCAGAGAAGCTGTGGCTGCCCCATCCCTGGAAGTGTCCAAGAAGCCCCAGACTGGATGGGGCTTGGAGCAATCAGACCTGGTGGAAATCTCCCTACCCATGGCAGGGGGGGTGGACTACACGATCTTGAAAGGTCCCTTCCAAGCCAAACCCTTCTGTGCTTCTGAAAAAAGCAGTCTACATCAATAATCAGCTATTTCCTTAATAATTTCTAAATGATATCCATCATTAAAAATATCTTTTTCTTTTACCAACTGTAAAATTAAAGGCATGTTTTCTGTGGAACCTTCAAAATAGTTTAATCTGAAATAAGCATGCCCACCTCTCTACTCACAACCTGAAGTAACCTCTCTTTTTCATGAAATTAAACAATCTTGACTCAACACTACTGATGCAGTCGATGTTGTGACCCTGATGTGAGAGTATGAAATCAGAAAACACTGCGTAAGTGTAAGGTCAAATTAGCATTTGTCTAATTTAATCCAGTTGGGCATCAAAGCAGGCTGCACTGCCACCAGTCTGCTCTGTGCCAGCGTCACATAACGTAGCAGAGATGGCACAACAGTAACATGGCACTGAGAACAACTTGCAAATAAGCACTGGCAGCCAAGACCTCAGATTAGTCATTTTGGCATTTTGCATGTTGATGGATTCAGCTATTTTCAGAAGAAAATATGAGCCACTATTCATCTGTAAAACAAGCATGTTTATACACACAGCCCTGTTTTTTCCTAAAGCAGAGGGGAAGAAACAACAGATTAAAGCTACCGACTAAAACACAAGAACAGGTTGCAGTTACTGGAATTCAAACGAAGACAAATGTTAATAGGAACTGGCCTTTTATTAAGTTTAAAAAGACACCTTTCCAGTTTGTACAATTTTCTCTGCACACCTGCTCTAAGATGGTGTGCTGTTACCCCAATACTTCCCTACATAGCTCTGAGCGTGACAGCAGAACTTGTTTCTCTCTTTTATTCTAATGCTCTTCTGAGTTCCTATGAGCAGATTCTAGCTGAGCTGAAGTCCTCTGCAGTTTCTGGAAGCAGCTGCAGTATTTGCACAGCAGCAGAATTTCCACAGCAGCAGATGGAGCTTTGGTCTTGTCCTCACACTCCCTGCAAAGTTTCCTTACTGCTGCTGTGGTAGGACACACAGGTGATGGCCTGCCTTCAAAAAAAGTAGGCTATGTATTTTTATTCATAAACACACTATTCCTTTGAAACCTAGTTACACTGTGGAGTTTTTAGTTTGTTTTGGACACGTTTAGGATTGTGGGTTGTTGGGGTTTTTTCAATGTCATCGTGGTAGTTTCCATTGTGTTCTGCAAATCTGCCAGGATTAACTGGAAGAATGATTCAGGTGAGTTTTAATCCAGATTAGTTGACTCAAATCAATGCACAACACACCAGCACAAACATTGGTGTCACCATCAAGGTGGTGCCCCATGGAAACAGGCGGAGCTACTTCTTTAACTGATAGTGAAACTATTTGTGCAACTCTGCTCCCCCTGTGTTTTTAAACAGATCCATTTAACTAAGGAAGGAAGCCACACGTTAAAAAGTTTCTGAGATCACTCAGGCTCCGTTTCCCATCCTGATAAAGTCTTCTTCAGATTTCTAAACATTTATTTTTCTAATACTAAAAGCTGCTTGGTTTCTCCCTTCAACAGTGCACAAGTTTATCAGTTAATTTACAAACTCTTGCAAGTATATTTTTGTTAAATATATAAAAACTTTATTATGACTATCCTTAATGACTGAAGCCCTTAAATAAATACAAAAATATACACACATTTAAAAAAAAAATAAAATCTAGACTATTAGAGAATAAACCAGAAAACCTTATTTCAATTATCACAATCATCATGTCTATCCCTCATCTAAATGTGCTACTTACCCAGTATCCTACCATATACTACCCAATAATCCTTTTTTCACACACATACCCCTGAGAACACTGTGCCAGCCTTTTGAAAAATAAACGGGTCACCTTCTTTGCTGCATCTCCCTCCCTTTAGAACATTGTAAACTACCACACTGCAGACCAGAGTTGTCTCACCCAAAGATCATACTTGCCTATTTAGTAAACTCCTGCCTGCAAAACCTCATCTTTCTGCTTCTAGAAGTGGCTCAGAAGCAGACAGTGCATCCTACAACACTGTATGGTTTCCCTAATCCTCTGACTACTCATGGATCTTAAGCGGGTGACAACAGAGTTTATCTGAAAAGCCAGAAAGACATTCTAAAGGTCTTTGTCTACAGCTGATAAAGATCATCGCAAAGGAACCCACATCCTCAGGAACTTTGGTCTCAACTTGACAATTAAGTACCTTGTATCTTCAGAACTGTAGGAATATTTCACAGCTTGTCAAGATAAAAGTAGTACAAGACTCCAAGGTACTACAAAACTTAAACCAGGTATAACATTTTTCTTCCAACAGATGAAAGTTTTGAAAGGTAGTGGTATTACCTCCACACATTTGGGCAATTAAATGTTGCCTTAATCATCATGTCTTTTAACAGAAGACATGCCTGCCTGCCTTTGATGAGACAGCTGAATTACAATTCTATCAGAATTTGGTTACATATGCCTATTAAAAATATCAGCTGAGATTACCGTAGCTAAAAATTTTTAAAATGGAAGAATAGTTTCCAGTTTATTTAGCTTGTGTTTATTCCAACATGATCAGTTTCCACTTTCTCTGCAAATTTGTCTTTGGAATACAAAGAACACAAAAACATGACTGTGAAACAATAATATGGGAAGAAATTCAGGGCTAAGTGAATATCCCAAGTTACTTGGGAAAACAAAGCAGAACAGAAAATAGATTTAAAGTTCATGATGGTTCCATAAGTGGAAAATGGTTTTGCATAGATAATAACGTGATGTTTCCTAGAATTTCCTTAAGCTTTGGCAGCAAGCAGTTCTGATAGGCAAACACCATCTCACTTTTCCATTAGACCTGATCAGATCAATTCCCACAAGAGCCATCTGAATCAGTTGCTTCCTCGAGGAATCAATTGTTTTACATTTGAAGGAAAAACTCCCATGCATCCCCGTCATTAGGGTCAGAGTAAGTGTCTGCACTTGGCTAAATGTTGTGGGGGAGAAGAAAATGTACAAAGGTCTCTCGTATGGCAGGGCACATCCTAGAGACAGACAGACACGAGTATGGAGCACCGAGCCAGGGGCTGACTGGAACAGGCCAGCCCCCCGGGCAGCACTGCCCTGCAGCGAGCAGACTGCTGCTGGCTGTCAGCTGCAGTACCACCCACATCTGGGGAAACACACTCCTTCCACCAACTGAAGCAGTTTGCCAGCTTCACTGCACATCGTTTAGGTAGGAGCCTGACCCTAATGTTTCAGGCCACTCCAGGCCATGTTGTGACCCTAACTGACTCAGGTTTCTTGCCATTCCTTACTCCCCTTAAGGAAAATCTGCACACAGTGAGCCATACACACATCACTGGCCAAGGGAGTTCAGACATACCCAAAAATGTATTATGGAATAGGGCTACATCCAGTTCTTCACACACCAGCATTTTCAGAAAGGGAACATAGGAATAAGACCAGATAACTGGAGTTGCACTATTTTAGATGAAAAGACTCTTGCTTCTACTTTACTACCTCTTGCTCTATGGAAAGAATGGCACTACTGAATTGCACCACAGTATTTCTTAGCCTCTTCTGTCACACTGTGTCTAAGCTAGCAATTAAGTCAAATCCTGCAGAGTAATTTGCAGTTTATGCTTAAAATTAATCTTCATAGTGCTCAGGGTGAATGATGGTTTCCAAGACCACATCTGCAGCAGCAAGTGAAACAAGAGCAGCACCTGAGCCCCCGTGTGAGACCTGCAGTGCCCCAAACAACCACAGGCTGAGAACTGAACACAGGGGACAGGGCAACACCAGGCCAGGACCCTGGCACTGCCTGGTTAACTTCTTTACTACTTTGCATGCAATCAAACACAAAGAAAATGTTAGGATCCTCTCACAATCTGGATGTACTTTCAGCACTAGTGACCCGATGATACTACAGCATCAAGCATGTTTTGTTTCCTGCCCCCTCTCCTCCTTTCTACCTCAGAGGACAACTAACTCAACAATGGTTAAGATTTCATACATTACAAAAATAAATCAAGACACGATGGCAATAAAACCAACACTAATTCTGCAATTCTGAAAATGGTATTGTAAAATATAGATGTAAAAATTATAAGAAGAAGAACAATTCCTTTGTGAGTCCAATCACATGGTCGCTGCTTCTGATATTTATGCTCTAGAAATCAAGCCTGAAATCAAAATATAACTAAAAAGTTTCACCTTGGAACAAAACATGTGCAAGACTTTTCTTCAGTCCCACTTTCTACATACTACAGAAGTCAAAGGGCTCACACGTACCCCCCCATGTGCCTCCCCCTGCACAGTCAGCAGCCATTTGATGCAACATGTTGATAAACAGAAATAACTTCATTGCACGTTGCTTGGGTTTGATTTCATAAAAAGGTACTTGGATTGCAAGTACACTGAAACTTCACCAACTTACACCAGGTCTGAAAGACGTCGAGTGCATCTTCCCTCATAGGTTTAATAGTGAGATTTCAAACAATGATCACTTATGACCAGGCACACTTAACGCAAGACAGTCTAGCTGAAAGACCTAATACTGAAGAGAAAATTTAAAATACACTCTACAGTTAGGCTCAACATTGTCTGTGGCTTTCTGGTTCAGCAAAGTCCTGCAGCAGACTCATATAAAATAAATCTAGGCTTGTTTGTGTTTTGTTTGGGTTTTTTTTAATGAACGTCATACTTCACAGAATTGGTTTTAAAGGTCCATTTTCCATTTTTAATATGCCAAATTTTGGCAAAGATGTTTTCACAGGTAGAGAGGGGACACTTGGGACTTCTGCCACTTGAGAAACACTTCAGGGCACACATGAGAAAAAATACTAGTATTTCTTCTAAAAAAATGAAGAGCACTGGAACAGCTTACTTTGACACTTCAATTGCATTTCTTCAGAGGAAGCCACCCATTAAAATAGATTAAGTGATTCACATCCCATAGTGCTACTGTTTCAGGCTTATACATGGGCAAAACTTTTGTCTCACTCTCCATATTTAGAGGTTTTCTTCATAATCTTGAGTTAGGAATTATTTTCTCAACAGGGAACTAGCTGGATGTTTACCATTAAAAGCATGTGCCAGCATATAGTATTTTTCAGGAGATGCAGCCTGTATTAGGATATTATTTCTTATACATTTATCGTCTAATTCAAGCTTAAAATATTCCCAAAGCAGAACAAACCCTCTGTGCATCCAAAACAGTGTTTCTGCTCTCTTATTTGAGCCTACATTCAGCATTTGCCACCAGAATTTTGACAGCTGGAGTTCTGCTGCTCCCCACCACTTCCAGAGTCAAGACAACCCCTTCAATTCTGGGGAGATGAACAGTGGGGAAACCCACAGGGACGGGGATTAAGGAAAACAAATTAAAGATAATTTAAAAAAAGAAGCACATTTCATATAACTGCATTTACTCACAGTAATACTGAACAGGGAACTTGACAGCAATTAAAAAAACAGAGCTTTACAGAACTCAGTAATAGGAATACCTTGTTATCTTGAAAAAAGCAGTTATTTTTAGCTTTCCCTATCTGATCTCTATAGGCCAGTTTAGGTGCTTATAACACCAGCATAGGTGCAATTCATTTCTAAAAAAATTTTAAGGTGTTTTTTTAATTTAACAAAATTAATAACCACTTACTACTCACAGAGAAAAAAAAGAAACACAGAATAATGTTTAAATTAATAGCAGCAGCTGCAAAACAATAATAAATTGCCATTGCTTCCTTGCTACATTAATAATTCAAGTAGTTGTTTTCAGTCACTTTTCATACGAAAGAGTACAAAAAAAGGGGGGAGAGGGGTCCTTTACAATCCAGGCTTTTACACCCATTAAAGGTGGCCATTAAATTGAGTAGGTCAAGAAATAAAACTATGGCTTAATGCTTAAGTGGGCATTTTACTGGCTTCTACTGTTGGAGGAAGAGGTCCTGTACTGTGCATGAAGGGAAACAGCCCGTGTGTGTGTACAGATGGCACCAGAGAGGTCTCCATGATTCACTAAACCAACAGCTTCCAACACAGTCTCATTTCCTGCTCTTCTCCGTTTTCTCACACTATTAGAGGGGAAAATCCTCTTCCTAAGGTCAGAAACTTCATGGTTAGTCTATCACAAACGTTTAAAAGTGTCACCAAAACAGCATTCAGAAGCCAAGCATGGCTATAAAATTGTGTAAGAAAGGGCAGAAACAAGATCAAGTAACCCCATAACATCTTGTATTTACTGACTGCAGCTTGTTCCAAAGGACTTGAACTCCACCACAGCTCACACCCCGTGTGCCAGATGGTGCTGAAAGTCCTTTACAAATAAAACCCGTGTCCTGTACAAATAAAAACCCGTGTCCTGTACATGCAACAAACATCAAGGCTTGTCTCCCTAATCTTGCACTCAACACAATCAGTGTTACACTGAAAATGGAGACCAGAACAAACCAGTTTCAGAAACCACAGGGAAAACCAGTTTAAAACTAGTTTCTGGATGAAATAGAACATTTTCATAGCACAGGCAAGCCAAATGATTGTACACCCCTGGACCAAAACCGGTGTTATCACAGTTTTTAGAGCATAATCTCTTATGCTCAAAAGAAGCTTAAGTACCCGTGTACTTAGAAGACATGCAGAGACACACACAGATACTGCACTGACTTCACTGGTGCAAGACTCTGCATTTGGAACCAAATACAGAGGGGCAATCAGGTTGTAGAGCAGCAACAAACACAAGCAGACGAAGCTTTCCAAATTCACAGCTCATTCAATAACAAGCAGTTTCCAAGGAACACCCAAAGGTATTTTTATCTATATGATACTGGGGCAAATCTACACTGTTGAGAGAGCAATGCTTGATATTTAACCAACAACTAAGCTACAGACTTTGGACAACTACCCATAATAGCAGTGACAGACATGGACAAAGAACAATGATGCATTACAGCCTTTAAACAGTAATCAAGATTTTAGTTAAACTTTAAATACTGTTTGGAAGAAAGCGTGGAACTTCAGCATTTTTTCCTTCTACTTATTTATTTATTTGTTAACTGTCAACATTATTTCTTTTGAGATTTAAAAAAAAAAGGACTAAAAAGAATATTTGGTAAAGATTAGGTTTTCTTCTTTCATCATGGTTCAAGCCTTCTTTCATGTCTGTATGTGACCTCCTCTTCATTTCCTCCTGAAGTATAAAAAAAATTCTTGTCTTTGGATGAGTCACCCAAACTTTATTCTTTTATGCAGGATCCTGTTATTCTGTACTTTAAATACAGATGAATAAAATCAGTACCCATGATTTAGAACAGTCAGGAGGCAATAAAGCAACCACTCAGTTAGCTGAATCCCCAAAGTTCAGAATTAAACACATTGACATCAAGTTTCCTCATGATCACCTTTTTTATATCACATAAGTTAATTCTAAATATTAAATTCTCAATAGAATTTGTTGGGGTTTTTGTTGTGTTTTGTTTTTTTTAAAAATAAAAAAGCTTCATCATCTCCATTTCATATAGTTAGAAATCAGGCAAGGTTTGTCTGGTGAGGGGCAGTGGCAGCAGGAGATGAGGGCTCCCTTCAGTCTGTCCCTCTGCACCATGTGCACCTCCCCACCCCACGACAGAACCGAGCCAGGATCCCAGGATCCCAGGATCCCAGGATCCCAGGGGCAGTGCTGCAGCACCAGCACCCAGAGCTCTGCAGCTGGGCACGTGGGGCTGGTGATCCCTTGCAAAACGTCTTACTTAGGCGAGTCCTTCTACATAAAATAAAGACAGGCAAAATGAAAACCACTTCTATGTGGCACCCAGACTGCTTTTCTCCTCTTGTCTAGACTGAACAGGGGGGACATTTCACAAGCTGATGAAGAAATCTGTGTCCACCCCTTTATGTGGAACAGAACAAGTAACCTCCATGATATTTCACAGAAGGAAAGAAAAAAAGGCTGATCTCAATAGCTGTAGCAGATGAGTACAGAGAAACAAACCAAAAAGCCAAGTCCTCACATAAGCAGCTGCTGCTGATTGGGACTGTCCAGCCTAGAGGAATTTGGACAACATTCATAAAATTACAGTATCCCAACTACAGAGCCTCCGTGCATCAGGGTTTGGCCAAACCACCATTTTGTGTGTATGGTCCCGTTAGCAGGTAATCACTAAAAGGTTCCAGAAGAAGGATGCAAGTGGCATATGGCCTGCACTAGAAGCAGTGCCGTGTCCCTGGCTGTGGTGCTGCACTGTGTGTGCCGTGCTGGCAGCACCAGCCCCGTCCTGAGCCTTCCCCGCTGCAGCCAGAGCTGCGGGCACGGCAGGTACGGCTCCAGCTGAGCTCTGCGCTCCACGCTCTGTTTACACAGCGAACGACTCATTAAAATAAGTTTATTACTTGCAAAGACTGCCAATATAAACACACTATTCTCGTCCTTAACCAATGGGATGTACCAAGAGAAAAGTATTTTAAATAAATTTGTTACCAGAAGTGCTTTTCAGTGTTGCAGTTTCGAACACCCTTGGACACAAAATAGCATCTTCCCCCTCAAAAAAAAAAACACCAAACCTGCCCTTATTGGTTATAAAAACATATATATGTAATTTTTTAAAAAATAATACCTAATTCTGTAAATCACTACTACCAAGTTTCCATCACTTTCATCCTTAAAATCCAAGGTCAGTTCCTCTGTGGCAGTGATACAATTCCAGTCAAATTCTGTAGCTCAAACACTGGAAGAAATCATCGATAGCTGCAGAGACTGGTTACTGTGGCAGCATTATTTTTCTTTTCTACATTAGGTAGCTCTGTTAAGGATTGCATCACTAGACAAACAGCCAATCCATCTGGCATTGCTCTGCAATTAGTTGAAAACTGAAAATGTACATTAAAAAAGCAGGTTTTAATGAGCAATTGCACACATTCCCCAGCTGACGCTGAAGCTACTAATACATGGACAAGTGAAGACTTTCTGAATTTTTATTCCAGCACAAATAAAGCAGAAGAGAACTGTGCTAACTGGATAGTGTGCTGATCAACATTTTTCCCCTTCAAGCTGCTACAGAGAGAACAACTAAATGACCCTAATGGCCCACTCTGCAACCTGATCAGTACAGGTCCAACACTGGGAGTGAACACTCCTCGTGTGAACACACACACCAAACCCACAAGCACCTCATGTGCAGCAGAAGTCATGAGGCTGAGCAAACTGGCCTTTTTGCTTTCTTAAACTGAAAGTGAAATGCTTTAATCCTAGTGTGCAATAAAACAGGATATCAGAACATGTAAAACTGTCAGAAAACAGAACTGTCCTTTCCAGTTAACAATACCACTATAAATAAATCCATCACGGGAACAAGGAAAAGAAGACAATTCTGTTCCTTTAAAACTCATCGTTTTCAACTCTGCAGTAGATGTTCTGAAATTTCCAATCAAAAATAGAAAATTTATAGAAAGAATCAGAAGCCAACAGAGAAATAACAGCACAACACCTGTAACAAACAAGAAAAAAATACTCCTTCAGGAACAGAGAACCATTTGGCCGTTAGACTACTTCCTGAGCAATGAATTTCAGACCAGATCCTGCTAACTGCTGTTTTCAGCTCCTCCCCGTGCATGCTGGCTCAAATTAACACAGCAGATTGTTCTTACTGATTCAAAATTATGCGGAAAATTCAGGAAAATGACACAACCTTCATATTAATATGAAACACTTTGAAAGCTCCTAAGGCCAAAACCCTGCAAAGAGAGACACACGATGACCTGGAGAGCCTATATTAGCAGAGCTCAGCCTGGTGATCTGCTAAATTAACACTCTTGGTGTGAAGTTGGTATCTATCCAGCTGATGAGATTGCTACGGACAGATGCACCTAGTGAAAGGATCAGAGTCACAGCTGTATCTGCAACCCATTTTTCACTAGGAGCAGAATTCTAGAGTCTCAATGGCAAGGATCAACTTAGATGAACATCTATTCATGTTCAAACTAGTATAAATACAGTTTGCCTGTCAGCTTTATTTAACAAAGAAATAAATAGCAAATTAGTTTAGGGTTGGTTTTTTTTACATTTTAAGGCATGTATATTCCAAGACACTTAAGCACTCTCCTGCTAATCATCTCTTCATTCCTTAGTCCACCATGAACATGTTCCCAACGCAGCCCAGCACTGCACCCACAATTTCACTTCTGAATTGGCTAATTAACAGTTTAAGAACTACTTCTTTCAAAGGCTGACACAACTGCAGCACAGGCAGAAGATACTCAACACTTTACATTTCTAGTGTTATGTCAAGGTTTAAGCTTAACACTAAAATCCCAAGGCTTGTACTGAACAAGCCCAAGGGCAGACACCAGTTCTTTTCTCTAGCCAACTGATCTGACTGCAGCTCCAGCACAGGGACCAACCAGGGAGACAACAGCAGGGAGGAGGATGATAAGATTTATCAGAGCTATTCGTCACTACCATAAACTCTAAAGTTGAGTTCAGCATGTGCTGAAGTGCTGCAATTACACATAGCAAGGAAGTGGAGGTCTGGATTAGTTTTACACAGCCTACATTGACCTATCTGCTCCAGTGTTAGAGCACATGAAGTGTTCAGCTAACATCTATGCACCCTCAAATAAGATGTATTTAATATTATATAAAACAACTCAGTTAATACTGTATGTAGATAGAATACCCATGCAAAAGAATAGATATACAAATGTACTTGAAAACCACTAAGCTCTTCTTCTATGTGGCTGTCAACTAGGAATGTATTTATAGAAGGGTTTCTTATAGACCACCCAAGGTCAAATACCATTCAGCACTATGACCAATGTGCACATGCAGTGCACTTAAAAATGTCACTTCATTAAATTAGTGGATGACACAGACTGGTAGAAGAGCAAATAATAAGAAAACAGCATTTTTACAAAGTGATCTGCACAATCTAAATGTAATACACAAAACAGGTTTTCATAACCACTAATGCAATATGATATGACCAAGAAGAGTAAGAGACTGTATCACCAGAAGGTTGTGACAATAAAAAGGTTATTTATCTTAGCATAGGCAACTTAACACAGGCTTTCCACATGATACAAGGAGAAAAACAGCACTCAGTCCATGTCTAAAGGAAGCTGGAAAACCCACTTCCCTGTGCAGGTGTCTCTGCTGAAACCTATCATGGGACAGTGCACACAGTCCTAGTGCTCTCATTTCCACCTCTATCTGACCAAACCCAGAAGAAACCCACCAAGTGCAGGTCATGCATCTGAATCATGCTAATGAGTATAAAGTCCTCTATGTTTTCTTTTTTTTTTTTCATTTAGCCCAAAAAAAGATGGTAACCGTGATAACCAATGATGATAACCATGCCACACATTTTGATTTACATTTTTTTTTAATTTTGCCTTCGTGACTAACTACCAGGACAAACTAAATGGCAAGTTCTCCATCTCTTAATGCCCCAGAATCAAGACTGCATGTCTTACTCCAAAATATATTTTAATCAAACGCAAATTATTATGCTCAATGCAGGTATAAATAGACAAGTGTCAAGGCATACAGAACAGCAAAAAACACATTAGAAAACCTAATGGTCTCTCCTGAGCCCCAAAGGGGGAGGGGAAGAAAATAATCAATCAATGTATCTGGCTTCATAGATTTCCCTGCTGAAAAAATAGATGGATGTGGTCAGCCATCCTGTGGCCAGGAACGTACACAAAGAAAGTCTCTTCATTTAGAGCCACTGAATAAATTATCTCCCGAGAGGCAGTGGAATCGGTATCTCCAGAAGGACAGCTTATTACCTCAGCTTTTCATGTCTTTCAAATTTGCACCACATGTTGGAGATTAACAGCTAGTTTTTTGCTTTTTACAGCTTCCCAAAAATAAAGCATGCACACAAAATGCAACTGTTTATGACTTTTTACAGTGTAAGGAAATGAATTCTATTTTGAATTCCATTCCACATTTTTAGTTTTGGTTATGTTATTTTTGGAGGATGAAATAGTGGCATTCCAGCTAGCCTTTTTAAGACATTTTCCCTGACTCTTAGTTTCTGTTGCTGTGTTTTCAGTTAAAAGTAGACATACATTTCCACTTATGATAATTTACACTGAAAGTGAGCTTTTTAGTAAACAGGTAAATTTTGAATGTTTTCATAGGCAGATTGCCCAGCAGAATGCCAATACACAATCAATGTCAAATAACATAAAGCAACAATACCAAAGAACAAAATAAAAGGCTTTTACAGGAAATGATGATCCGAGGGCTGGAGCAGCTCTGCCCTGGAGACAGGCTGAGAGAGGTGGGGCTGTTCAGCCTGGAGAAGAGAAGGCTCCAGGGAGACCTTAGAGCACCTTCCAGTGCCTGAAGGGGCTACCAGAAAGCTGGAGAGGGGTTTTTTGCCAGGGCATGTGGTGATAGGACAAGGGGTAATGGATTAAAACTAGAAGAGGGGAGATTTAGGTTAGATATTAGGAAGAAATTTTTTAGTATGAGGGTGGTGAGACCCTGGCCCAGGTTGCCCAGGGAAGCTGTGGCTGCCCCATCCCTGGAAGTGTTCAAGGGCAGGTTGGATGGGGCTTGGAGCAACCTGGTCTAGTGGGAGGTGTCCCTGCCCATGCAGGGGGTTGGAACTAGATCATCTTTACAGTCCCGTCCAACCCAAACCATTTGATGATTCTAGGAAATTCATTGCAAATTTCCTAAATAAGACTAATAAATAAACCTGAAGTAGTTATTTCATACATAGATCCATAGAAAGCACAAGCTAGGAAATTCGATGGATTAGCCTTCTATTTTACTTACTGATAATTTCTGAACAATATTTACAGAGAGACTGCAGAGAGAAGTGATGACGTTTACTATAAAAAAAAATGCATTTATAACCCAGCTAACACTCTCTCATGGGTTGCTGATTTGTCCAATGTATCACATGAACCAGCCTACATTTGAGTGTACAAAACATTAAAAAAAGAACCAAGTGTTAAGCAGCCCAGTCTCACTTAGAATTTCTCTTCAGAAACATAAACAGTTTTTAGTGTATCTAAGCTATGTCCAAGGCAAAGGAGGCAGGAGAATAAAAGAAACACACTGTTGAGTATAAAGCAGAAAGTGTGAAGAAGTCTACTGCGGTTAAGTATTAACCTGATGCATTTTTCAGAACGACTGTACTATTTTTAACTGCTCTTTTTTTGGCCACAGGTCAAAGTTTTCCTAGCAAAATACCAAAGTGAAAATGCTGGGAGCAAAGCCCAGAGGCAGCTCTCTCTGCTCTGGCCTGAATGCAGGCAGCTCCACAGCACTGCCCCCCGCTCCCCGCCACTGCCTGCTGGGCAGTCACCGTGCCCTGCACATCCAGGAGAGGAGCACCACAGCACTGCAGCCCCGAGAAGGACATTTTTCAGATGTTATAGGAAATTCCTATATCCTCCACATAGCGCAGGCATACATACTGTTCAGTCAGTTCCTGTATTTTTGGCCAAACAGAACTGAGTCATTTGAAAGCAGAAAAAAAATAAAAAGGGACTCAGTGTAAGTGCCTTGAGCAACTTTTGGAAGGACTGGGATTTTTTTTCCCCCCGTTTCTGTTCCTCATAACTGGGACACACTGGAAATATTGGGACAGACAGGAAATACAACGTTTGAAGACCCTGAAGTCCAGTTCAAAAAAAATAATAATCAAGACTCCTTCTCACTGCCTTTCCAGGGTTTGGATGTTTTAAATGGGGAAATACAACTCCCTTCCCACTCCTTCCTGAGGGCACGGATTTCTTACTGAAGGAAACTATATTTCATACACTCACCCATAAAAATGATACTTGAAATGGGATACAGACAAATCAATTTGCCCCAGCAGAAAATAAACGTGACCCCACGGGACCCCCCCAGTTACAGTTTTCTGAGGCGTGTCCTTTTCCTGAATTATCCCACCTCGCAAAGCAAGCCCCACGGTTTACCAGAGGACGGTTATGGAGAGGCTGAGAGGATGGGTACCGGGTGCGTGGCAGGGCACACAAAGGCAGGTACTTTGGGAGTGGACACGCTGTGATTAGGAGGCGCGAAAGCAAACGGTGCAAATGATGCTGGGAGAGGAGGAAAAAAAAAAAACAAACAAAACCAAAACAAAAAAAAAAAACCTCACACAAAAAAAAACCCAAAACACAAAAGGCGTTTTCCTTCCCAGGTCAGATCTGTTCAGACATTCCTCACTTTCCCCAAAATAAGCTGTACCCCAAGGCAGAGCGCTCGCTCTCGGCTCACGGCGCAGTCCCTCCACTTCCCCCACGCCAAAAACAGCCCCCGGGGGCCGGGGACCAGGGCCCGCTCCCCGCCCGGCGGGGCCTTCCGCTCCGGTGGCCGGACGCCCCTGGCCCCCCTCGCCGGCGGCTCGGCCGGGGGCGTGGAGAGACACCGCCCCCCACCCCCGAGGAAGGAGCCGTTGTCCTCCCCCAGGAAAGCTCCTCCAGGACGCGGGAGCCCTTTCCTTCCTTCCTTCCCCCTCCCGCCCGCCCGCGGCAAGCCGAGGCGAGGGCAGCGCTCCCTTTGTTACCCCGCCAAGCGCTTCCCCCCGCGGCGCGGCCCAGCCCGGCCGTCCCCCTCACCAACAGGCTCTCTACGTTGACCGGGGAGCGCGGGTCGCGGATCATGGACTCCAGCTTCCTCTGGCGGCCCTCGAGCATCCCCGCCGCCGACTCCAGCGCCTCCGCCGTGAGAGGAGCCGCCGACATCTTCACCGCCGGCTGCTGGCTCATCCTCCGGCCCGCCTAGCGGCGGCGGGAGACCGTCCCCCGCTGCCGCGGAGGAGGGGACAGAGCAGGGTCGCCCGGCGGGCCGGCTCGGGGCCTAGCGCGGCGGAGAGGCCGGGGAAAGGGCGGGGGCCGCAGCGGGCCGGGCCTGGGCAGCGAGGCGGGAGCAGAGGGCAGCGCGCCGTCGTTGGCCGCCTCGCGGCCGCCCGGGCATGAAGGGCGCGGGGAAGCGGCCGCTGCTCCGCCCGGGCGCAGGGAGAGGGAGGGGAGAGGTGGGAGGGAGCGAGCGCTTCCCGCCGTGCCCCCGCCTCTCCCCCTGCTCGGGGCGTCCCTCAGCGGGCGCCGGCTCACTGCCCGCTCCTCGCCGCCGGCCGGGCCATCGCACCGGGCGCCCGCACCGATGGCGAAGGGAGGCGGGGAGGGAAGGGGGAGGCGGCCGCCGCGGAGTCGCACTCGGACTGCGGCTCCTTCTCCTCCGCCTCGTCTGCTGCTCGGGCGGGAGCTGCGGTCCCCGCCGGCCTCGCCTTCCCTCGGGCCGCCCCCGGCCGCTCACTCCATTGCTGCTGCGGCCGCCGCCCGCCCGCGGCGCGCTACTGCTGCCGCTGTGCCCTCCCCCCGCCCGGCTCAGCTCTGTCCGGCCTCGCCTCCTCTTCCCCCGGCGCCGCGCCGCGGAGGCGGCCGCCCTTACCCAGAAGGCCCCGCTGCGAGCGGCGGCGCATAGCTCAGCGCTCACTCACCGCCTAACTATAACCCTGAACTCAGTGCCCCGCGCCCGAGAGGGGAGGCCTGGGGCCGGGGTCGCCCGGCCGCGCTCAGCCCGCTGCCCGGCCGCAGCACCAAGGTGACCTCCCGTCCCGCCGGCCCCTCAGCCGCTGCGGGCAGTGGCCCGGCGGTGGGGCCGGGCCTGGGCACGGCAGCCGGAGAGAGAAGGGAGTGTGTGGTGGCTGGGTGCAATATTGAATCATAGAATCATCCTGGTTGGAAAAGACCTTGAAGATCATCAAGTCCAACCATAACCTAAATCCACCCACCATAACCTCATCTACCCGTTCAGTGCTTAAATCATGTCACTAAGCACTATATCTCTATTTCTTTTAAATATTTCCAGGGATGGTGACTCCACCACATCCCTGGGCAACCTGTTCCAGTGTCCAACCACTCTCTCAGTAAAGAAACTATTTCTAATATCCAGTCTGAACCTCCCTTGGTGCAACTTCACAGAATCACAGAATCACCAAGGCTGGAAAAGACCTTTAAGATCATCAAGTCCAGCCTAAGTTCAGGCCATTTCCTCTCATCCTGTCATTATTCACTTGAGAGAAGAGGCCAACTCCCACCTCCCTACAGCCTCCTTTCAGGTGTAGAGAGCAATGGGGTCTCCCCTCAGCCTCCTCTTCTCCAAACTAAACATCGCAGTTCCCTCAGCCTCTCCTCATAGGACTTATTGACTGAGACCTCATCCTGCCCGCCTAGCGTAAAGCGCACACACAAAATAACAAACGCTTGAGAAAGTGGGGGGGCAGCGTTTCAGAGGAAGCCGCTGTACCCGAGGCACATACGAGAGAGGATGGAGAGCTGGAAGTTGAGGAGCTGTGCCAGGGGAGATTCAGACCTTCCTCAGTCACCCTGAGGGAGACGAGGCTCCACGGGCCGTGCTAAATGTGGCTCCGGCTCGGCCGGCATTGCCGGGGGCAGGATGCGGCTGGCCAGCGCCCGCAGGAGCAGGCTGCGGGGTGCCGCTGAGGCTGTGGCTGCGGGAGGCGAGTGGGACAGCGGGGATGGTCCGTGGGACAAGGTGGTGAGGTCGTGGCTGAGCTGTGGTTCCAGTAGCCCAGAGATGAGGCCAGCGTTACTGGGCAGAGCGACAGAGACCATGGACCTGCCGTCTGCAGGGAGGGAGGGACCTCAGGGAGGAAAGGTTCCTGTTTTATTGTGTTGACTTACAGCTGATAGCTGGATGTCAGTGAGCTGATGTCAGAAAAAAATGGACCAATATTTTAACTCGAAAAGAAGAGGCAGTCAAAGAGAAGTAATGTGTGAGTCACTTGCATGGTTTTGAGTGAGATCACTCTGTGTGATCTTCTGAGTCTGGGCGCTGGCGCTGAACAGCCCTGACTCGAGGGATGGTCTGAATATCAACCCAAACCCCGTAACAGGATTGTATTCTAGAGTCCAAATCTCTGAACCTGACAGAAACACACACACATGTGAATGTTGTGAAAAGTCACACCAGGCATTGTGGCTCATGCTTCTGTCACTGAACCACGTTTAGGAGTTGCTAAGTTTTCTGAAAATCTGTTTGGGAGGGCATCTTTTATTTATATCATAGGACTACTGCATCCTGAAAACAGGTTAGGGTCCACTTTACTGCAACACCAAAAAAAAACAATTGCACAATTTGCTCCAACAGTTTACTTTGTGACAAATAAGTAGGTGCAACAACTAGTAGGGTGGCTACCAGGATTAGGATGTGGGTATTAGTAGGATAATGAATTGACACGGCCTAGCATTAAAAGCTCTAAATTGCCTAAAAGAAGCATCTCTCCAAGTGCTGCCTCCTCATTGACTACTTTACTGTAGGCAGCACAGCAGAAATGTTTTGTTTCATTTTAAAGAAGGGGTTTAAATTAGGTTTGGACAAAAGCCCAAAAGAGGCAGTATGTCTCCAGTGATCAATATGGAGTCCATGCCCCATTTTGCTCATGTCAGCAGCAACTTTGTGGTTGATTTCGATGAGCTCTGAGTCCAGGTGATGGGAAGATACGAGCTCTCTTCTCAGTTTCCCCTTGGCTATACTCAAGCTGCTTCTCTTTTCCTCATTTTTCTTATATATATAAAAAAATCTTTATAAAAACTAATCTTTACTTTATCTAGCTTATGTGATTTAGTGACATTGTTCAGGGTGCTATTTAAAGGACCACAACAAAGACATTCTTAAATAAGCATAAAAGGCCTTTTTGCATTTAAAAAAAAAAAAAAAAAAAGTGTGATTGTGACTTCAAAAGCAAGTGTGTAGAAAGTGTGTAGAAACAGTACCTTCTTGAAATTCTTGCCCAATAGATCTGTCCCTCTGGCCTTCAGGATGTATCTGTTTACTGATGAAATGAGTTTTACTTTGTTTCAGGGACAAATTGGCAACGGCAGAGTCAGCTGAATTCCTCTGTATGGCACAAATCCTCAACAAAATCATCAGCTAAGGTCTAACAGCAGAAGCTTTATTGCTGCTGATATGTGATTAAGTGGCAAAAAGAGTACCCAGAAAGTCAGATCCTGCCCTCAGTATTTGTGAAAAAACACTGTTTTAACATCTGATTTGAGCAGACTTGATATGGATGTCCTGAAGGAAAAACGACAGCCCCACCTGTGGTCTTTTTACAGTTCTACCTTTTCTGCTTCTGGTGGCATACCACCTGTCCCTAGCAGTGACTGCCTAAGGAAGAGCTGTTTTCACTTGGCCCATGTAGGGTAGTTTTGAAGTCTGATCCAGTGAATTGTCAAATGTTGTTTATCATGGTTTGCAAGGCAAAGTCCAAGCCTTCCAGTGTGCGTGCTGCAACTTTAAACCTGAGTCCACAGTTGGATCCTTCAGCTCCCTCTCTGCTCTCTGAAAGGCCATTTAACTCTTTAGGTGTCTGTGGTCCCAATATGCCTTAGGTGTCCCAGGGCACTCGGGAATTTGGTGTTGACCTTTTTCAGAACTGGCTGCATTTTTATGAGCAGACTTGTAAGAAGTTGGTAAACTGGGCTTATTGGTTAAAAGTCACCAGCTTCAGGTCGTTCCTTTAAGGTATTCCATAGGCATCAAGCATCTCAGGTGGAAGAGGGATTTGGCTCTGGACCTCAGGCATGCTTTAGCTGCTAGCTGTTACAAAAGACAAAAAGAAGACAAACTGCCCATCGGTGCATCTGTTTTAGGAGAAAAGGCTGCTGTGTTTTCAGCACTTGCTGCTGGCTAGTTAAGGCTTTTCAGCCCATCAGATTGATGGGTGGTGTCATTCTTACCAAGGCTTTTGCAAACCCTCAGGCTCTCAGTCTCTGGATGTGTTGTACAGAGAACACAAGAGCACACTGACAGGGCAGTTGATTGTACTGATTGGTAGTGTCTCTAAAATGTGTGTTCAGCATCTTGTGTTGAATCCAGCACCTGAAGATGCACGTCTTAAACACAAATACCAGAGGATCAAGAGAAGGAGGTATGAAACCTAGGTGGCTGCATAATACCTGGGTGTGTCCTGATCATGCAGGACTTGGTCTCTGCCTGTCTTTCTGTTAATTGGTTCCATAATTCTCCCCAGCTAACTAGCATTGCTTTTGTTAATAAGGTAGTCTCATAGGTTCTGAGATGCATGGGGAAGACAGAAGTGAAACTGTGAATCTGGGCTAATTGGAATGCCTACGTGATGCTGATGTGCCAGATTCTCTGCTCTAAGTCCCAGGAGGAAACTCGCAGTGAGCCTCGCTTGGAGAGCAAGAACAAAGTGACCTTTTCCTTTGCTGCAGAGTTTGGGGCTCTGTGGCCCACAGGCATAAGTCAAAGCAGTTCCAAGGGCTGCTCTGGGTTAGAAATCCTCCCATCCTGCTGCACTAGGCTGCTTATAGACCTCACAGTACCTCAGAGCAGAGGAGGGTTTCTGCCGCTCTTTTCTGCTGTGCCATTATCTCCAGCACTTCCTTTACCTTCCACACTGTAAAAGTTGCAAAATTGGAAGCGTGCAGGATACAAAGCTGCTGGACCCTCAGAAGGGCTAGCCAGAGCTTCTCAAAGCTGTTTCTGCCTCCTTTGAATTCTGATAAAGGGACTAAGGACTGATTCAGTCCCATCAGTTGCATAGCTGTAGTCCTTCTCTCTTCCAGTGAACAATACCCATATGAACACAAGCATTTCTGAGAGTTTGGTCTGGATTTAAGATCAAACATCTAAACAAACACTGAAAATGGAACCCAAAGTCCAGGATTGAGCACAGAGGCTCCTGAGGAGAAGCAGACACGTTAGAAAGCAGTGCCCAGCTGCATACTGAACACAATTCAGTGTAAGAACTGTGCCCACAGCCCCATGTTTTTCCAGATGATTCATGATCTGGACCTGCACGTCCACCCTGATCTGATCCAGAATTCTTTAGAGTGAACCCATACACCTATCCTCCTTCATCCTGTAGCAATGCACACTGCATATTCCACCTCCAAATAAAGTCCCTGGACACTATCTTGCAGGTTCGTATATGTTTTGGCCACTTTAAGGATGCACTCTTCCAGAGCAGTCTTTATGCAGCAAAAATGCCTTAATAAGATGATAAAGAGGCCAGGCAGAAAAGGCTCTAGGCTGCCCAAGAGAGTGCTCAGCAGGATGCAGGCAGAAAGGTAGACAGGAAACTTAGCAACCTTCACAGCTAGGTGGCTATTGAGAAGAGCAGTTTGGGATTTTGGTATAAGAACCATTGTAGGCACCTAATTAATCCTTCTTTTGATCTGGCCTTTAGCCATAAGTCTGCAGGAACTGGCTTGGAAAGTGACAGTAGAACCCTGGGCACCAAACACCCCCTGCAACTGAGGGGAATGCCAGTGGAAAATAACTTGTATGAACAGGCACAATCCAGATTATTATTGGTGTAGCTCTGTGTGTATCTCTGGATGCCCACATGATGTGTCTCCATGTCAGCACTGTCATTTGTGCACTCTGCTGTTCATCAAGACTTAGCTCATGTTACTGGTGGGGAAAACAAGCCAGTCAGCCCAGGACTGGGGTGTAAACAGCTAAAGTGGCTGTGCCTGCTCCTGGAGAACTGGAAGGGGCTGTAAAATAGGAATAAGAGCAATGGGGGTGCACTAGTTGGGGTGTAGCTTTTCAGTGGCTGGAGAGCTGCCCAGCAGAAAAGGACTGGGGGTGCTGGTGGGCAGCTGGATGAACATGAGCCAGTGTGTGCCCAGGTGGCCACAAGGCCACCAGCATCCTGGCCTGCATCAGGAGCAGTGTGGCCAGCAGGAGCAGGGCAGTGATGGTGCCCCTGTGCTGGGCACTGGTGAGGCTGCACCTCCAGCCCTGTGTGCAGTTCTGGGCCCCTCACTGCAAGAGGGACATTGAGGGGCTGGAGAGAGTCCAGAGAAGAATTCTGCATCTTAGGAAGCTGTCAAAGGACTGGGGATCCCTGAAGTGGGAGAAAGGGGAAATTCCTGGCGTTGCACTGCACAAAGGCAGCGAGTTTGTTGGGTCAGGGAGGAGGAGCATGAGAATCATGGCTTCCAGCCCTGGGAACCAGTGTGCTCCCTTGGGAGGTGTGTCCCCATCCCTTTGTAGGGACAAACCCAAGTGGTGACAAGGAGGACCAAGCCCAGCCTGCCTCAGAGCAGCCTCTGCCAAGGGGCCTCTGCTGCCTAAATGCTCTGATCATGGAGCTGCTGGGTAACTGGGGACTTCCTTCCAACAGTTTATCCCCTCCTTTGTTTTTTATCCAGCTGAAACTATTCAGCAAATTCGAAGCGAATAGTTTAGACATGACTGAAACCGCATTTTTCCAGGGAATTAACTATTAAAATAAATAAATAAATCATCCAACTCTTATCACTTTTAATATCTATACTGCTTCTTTTCCACATAAATTAAAACACATTTCTATCTTCTTAAGTATAAGAGTCCAACCCATCTGCCCAGCCAGAGTAATAAATTAGGTCTCATTAATTATGCTGTTCTGGGGTGCATGAGGCCCATTACAACTAATGCTTATTTCTTCAGCTTACCAATTTTTTCCTCTCTTTGCAGCCCCTCACATCCAATAATTTCCAACTGAGGGGAGGACTCTTCACTATTAATTTTTCATCCTTTTCTAGTAAACTAGTTTAGAACTACTAAAAGAAAGAAAAGGAAGTACTTTTGTCAGTGAGCATAGTGCTACCTTGTTGATAGTGTAAACAGATTATGCCACGGCGCAAGGTACCAGCAAGGCCACAGGAAACAAACAAACAAACAAGTCTAGCTGTAGTTGATAAAAGTGCAGGCAATGTTACAGTAACACAGAATTCCAGCCCAGAGCCAAGTGCTCTGTGCTTGTGCAGAATGGCAGCAGGGAGGCAGATGGCACGAGAAAATAACTTTTTTTTTTTTTTAAATAGTTTTCCAGCAGTTATCCAAGATTCCCCAGGACAGGCATTGCAGGCAGCTGCACAGCCCACAGAGTCACTCAGCTGGCACCACCACAGCCCAGAGCTCCTGATCTTCCAAGACCTGGAAGTCCTTGAACTTCGGCTGTCAAAAAGACTTGGGTGGATCATGTCTGATGTGCTGGAAGGAAAGCAGTAGCTGTGGAGCTGGGAGGAAGCCGTTTGCTTTCCACCAAATCGGAGTTTAATGGTGGAAGGCAGTTCAAGCAGAGGACTTCTGACCAGCTGCCATGGCCCCGGTGGCACCCCGGCATCACGGCACATCTTTCCAGAGCAGCAGTTCCCAGACACTTCCCCCAGGCCACGGGGAGCAGCCCTCTGGTACACTCTTCACAGTGTCTGCAATTCCTGAGTGTGGTTTGCAGCTGGGCAGCAGAGTGAGGTGGCGGTCTGGCCGTTCAGCAGCTGGTGGCAGGAGGGATGTCACCATCCCTCTGGGGAACCAGCCAGCAGCTCAGGACACCCCCAGGGGCAGGGTGGGCACGGGGACATGTACCTGCTAGTCCAGACCATTGGATCTTGGCATGCTGTGCCCTCCAGCCAGCAAGGGGCTTAGGACCTGCTAGTGTTGCAGGATAAGGAATAGGGGTGATGTCTCCCTCTGCTCTTCTGCACCAAGGTGGCCCTTGGAACCCTGGCCTGGTTCCAAGTTCCAGTTCCTCTCTGGCCACCGTAGAAAGATGACCTAGGAGATGAGAAAGGGGCAAGGAAAGAGTGAATCCTATCTCCAAGCCTATTGAAATGTCAGATTATTTAACTGAGAGAGGAAATAATTTTGTCATTGTTGAAAAAACTGCAAGTTACACTGAAGATTAATGATATGTTGCAGATTTTCTTGTCTCATGGTACAAAACTGATGGGATACAAAAGCAAAAAAAACCCCAAACAATACATGTTAAATAAATGTAGGGAACCTTTATTTTCACATTCACACATTTTGGCTTCTCAGTTAAAATTGTCAATAAGATGCTAATTTTGATTATGTCCCAGTATAGGTTGGGGGCTGACCTGCTGGAGAGTAGTGTAGGTGAAAGAGACCTGGGGGTCCTGGTAGACAGGAGGATGACCATGAGCCAGCAATGTGCCCTTGTGGCCAAGAAGGCCAATGGCATCCTGGGGTGCATTAGAAAGGGTGTGGTTAGTAGGTCAAGAGAGGTTCTCCTCCCCCTCTATTCTGCATTGGTGAGGCCACACCTGGAGTATTGTGTCCAGTTCTGGGCCCCTCAGTTCAAGAAGGACAGGGAACTGCTTGAAAGAGTCCAGCACAGAGCCACAAAGATGATTAAGGGAGTGGAACATCTCCCTTATGAGGAAAGGCTGAGGGAGCTGGGTCTCTTTAGCTTGGAAAAAAGGAGGCTGAGGGGTGACCTCATCAATGTTTACAAATATGTAAGGGGTGAGTGTCAGGGAGATGGAGTTAAGCTTTTCTCAGTGATGACCAGTGATAGGACAAGGGGTAATGGGTGCAAATTGGAGCATAGGAGGTTCAAGGTGAATATCCGAAAAAATTTTTTTACTGTGAGAGTGACAGAGCACTGGAACAGGCTGCCCAGGGAGGTTGTGGAGTCTCCTTCACTGGAGACATTCAAAACCCGCCTGGACAAGTTCCTGTGTGATGTGCTCTAGGTGACCCTGCTCTGGCAGGGGGGGTTGGACTAGATGATCTTTCGAGGTCCCTTCCAACCCCTAGGATTCTATGATTCTATGATTCTATGTTTTTGGGACATTGAATTTCTTTTGCCATTCAGTTTCCTGAAGGACATGCAGTAAAGGCTGAGAGTGTCAGTAAACCAGGCCAGGTCAGGATCCCTCAGGACAGCAGAGAGCTTTTCTGTGCTGCCTTCAGAGAGGATTTTCTCCTGGGGCACTGGGAGGAGCTGGCTCTGGCTGGGACTGCCTCATGAAGCACAACCCAAGTCCAAGGGCTGCTCTTGTCGTTGCTGGGGTTCCCAGGACAAGCATCCAGTGGAGGGTCCTGGTACACACTTGGGAGCCATTGCAGAGCAGGTGGGATAGGAGTTTGCAGAGGTGATCAAGGCAGTGACCCCTTTTATGCAAATGGCCCAGCACAGAGGAATGGTTTGCCAGAGGCAAGAAGCTGCCTGATGGCAGCTGAGGTGGTGTCAGGAGGATATCTGGGATTATCTGTAAGGAACACTGGCCTTGGAGGATAGCCCACACTGAGAGCCTCTCTGTAGGGAAACAGAACCCCCAGATCTCATCCTTCTGATAATCCTAGTTCTGTATCTCAGGAATTTGTCTGCAGTACCAGCATTGCTGCTGTGAAGCCATGATTACTCTCAGACTGAGAATTGCCTCTCTAAAGTGTGGCAGTGTAACAAGTTCCAAGTACAATTTATGCAGCTCACCCGTGCCTGGATCAGAGCCACTGTTGCTGGCAATAAAGCACATGGATGAATGACTCTTTCTAGTTGAACCTCGATTTTGTTAAGCTGATCAGAACTGATAAATTGAATGAACAGACACCATCCTGATCAGTTGTTTTTGTTTCAAAGGTGATTAAAAACTTTCTAAGTGGCATTAGGGGGATTTTTTTCCCCATCTACAGCTGTATCCTTTTGTCTCCAAAATCATAAATGTGACTTTGCTGAGTTCCCTCCCTATCTCACAAAAATAGCTCCCATTTGTCAATTTAAGAAATGGTCAATTGGCATTAAGCCAGCAGAGGCAGATAAATGACTGAGATCTTTTCAGGCGACATCTATGTAAACAATTATTGTTGTCTTGTTTTCATTTCCAGGCAACAGAACCTCAGACACACACACAGCACACAGATAGTATCTGGTCAGCCTTCCAAACCCTTCTGTCCAGCTAGAACTGTCTATGTTTTCTCCATGTATAAAGGAACAGTAATTTACAGATTGGGAATAAAAGGTATTTTCATGTGTTGTTGAGAATCCATGAAGTGATCATTTAATGTCACAAATTTAATGCCTTTTTAAAAGGAAGCAATATACCTGAGCTTCAATCTGCACTAAATTTTTAACATAGTCTGGAGTCTTTCAGACTGGCAGAAAGACACAATCAGTTAATAAATATACAATAATCCATATTTTCCCTTTGTGCTATTTGGTGGCCCAGGGCTGTCGGGGAAGTTCTGCCATCACAAATAACTGCTGTGAAATTTGCCTCAGTCCTTCAGTGTCCAGCTGACAGAAGAGTGTCTGGTATTACTCAAGGTACCTTCACAGCTGCTCTGTGGTCAGGAAGACACGGTCTGAGTGTTCATCACTCTCACCAGGGGAAAACAGTTCACTTATTCTACATACAATTTGTTCTCTGGGCACTTCTGAACAAGGACACACGCAGAGTACAACCGTGCAGGTTAATACATTGGAACGTATAATATATCATCTACATATCGGTACAGTTTCACCTCCTGAGGGACTGAGATTGTCAAAGTTCAGCAAGTGCTGCATGAGCAATTGTGGGTGAATGTCTGTATCACAGAATCACAGAATGGTCTGAGTTGGAAGGGACCTAGAAGATCATCACGTTCCAACCCCCCTGCATGGGCAGGGACACCTCCCACTAGACCAGGTTGCTCCAAGCCCCATCCAACCTGCCCTTGAACACTGCCAGGGATGGGGCAGCCACAGCTTCCCTGGGCAACCTGTTCTCTGGCGCTGTGGGAGTCTATCAGAGGTGCATTGTATTCCCTCCCGAGGGAAAGGAGACTTCTGTTCATCCTGCTCCTGTACGGGAACCCTCCAACCCCGTTTCCCTCCCAGCGCTGCCGTGCCCTGCACAGCTGCCGGCGGGGCCGCGTTCCCCAGCTCAGGCCCCGATCGTCAGTCCTTCATCGCCACCTCCCGCCTGGTTCCTGAACTGGGAGGTGCGTGGGGGCTCTGGAGAGCGCTTGCGGTGCCCGCAGTGCAGCCGCGGCGCCCGGAGCTCCGTGGGGCCTGGCAGCAGGGCGGCGGGGCCTGGCCCCCCTGTGCCGGGGCTGGATGGGGCTGGAGCCGCGGCAGGCGCCGGGGCCTGCCCTGCCAAGCACCGGAACCTACAGCGATGAACTCCAATTGCAAGGCGAGTAGGTGCCAGGGCCTCTCTCCCGGCAGCCGTAACTGGTCCCTGCAGGTTGGCACACCACACTCCCTCGGCTCACACCGCGGTTTTAACCCCTGGCCACCCAGGTCTCACGCCCAGCTTCTCGGAATCTTGCTGTGTCAGTAGTGAGATTTGTGCTCCCATCTCTATTAACAAGTAAAACAATTGTCTCTGAGGACCTGCTGGAATGCAAATGTCTGGGCCTCCATCTCTCACCCTCTGGCCTGCCAGGCCCTGTTGCCTTCTGGGCATCACCCACTTTTTGACTCCCTGAGTGGGAGGAAGGGCTTGTGTCCCTTTCTCGGGACTGGAGTTGAACTTTGTGATTCCCCTCCCTGGTGCTTTGCTTTTCAGCTGGTGCTATGTCCCCTCCATTGTCACTGCAGTTAACAAGACTGCCCATGCAGGGAGCTGCTCCCAGCACAGTTATCACCCAGCCCCTGACCATGTCCTGTGTCTGTCTTGCTCCCAGCACAACTGGCAACTAAGAACTGCTGGAGCTGCCCTACGCAGTGAGTTTAACGTTGCCTTTGTGTGGCCCTGAGTGACTTGCAGGTGCTCCTCCACAGCTTCCCAATGATGCCAACTGCTGTGAGAATGTTGTTTTGAGAAGCTGGGACTCAGACCCACTCCACACCTCTGTAAACAGTGGGTGATGCTCCTTGCCATCCTGCCAGCTGCACCAGTTTGTCACAATTCACTTGAAGAGAGAAAAGTAGCAGTATGTTTGTTGATCCACAACAGCCATTTAACAAAGTTCGACAGTAAACGTGACTGGTTTAACAAGACTCGATGGCAAGGTGCATTTGGTTGCTTACTGTGCAGGACAGGGTCAGACAAAGCTGTCAGGGAGACCCTCCTGTTGAGCCACCAGCTTCAAACTGGACATCCTTGCTTTCTGAGCTTCACGGAGAGGAGTCCAGGTGTGGCTGGTTCCAGCCCTAGTCCCAGACTTGGTCAATAGTTTATGTCTGAAGGATTATATGTGCACAATCAATTCTGTGTATCACAGAGCTAAGATGTCAAAGTTTAGCACGCTATTATTAACCACTTACTGGACTCTGCTGCAGCAAGGAATCTCCTAACCTCAAGCAGTAACCTTGAGAGGCTCGAGGGGAGATCCTGACCTGCAGTTCACTGCAATGCAGGACAGCTCCAAGGGCTCAGTTTATGGGGCTAAGATTCACTCACCTGCTGACCAGAGGGGCAAGTTTCTTCCAAATTTGGCTTGAGTCAGACAGTGATCAGCACAGGGGCTGGGTGGGTGCATCCTTCCCCTTAGCCCTTGGCTGCTGTGTTGTTCTGTCTCCTGAGTCCACGCTGAGCAGGATGCAGCCCTCACGATCAGATCCATCCATCACTACCACCACTGGTGGTGATCACTTGAGCAGAGTTACAGGAGGTAAAGGTCAGGCTGGGGGGAAGAGCACACAGTCACCACGAGAAGGTCAGAAGACAGTCCCACCACAGAAAGATGGATCTCACCAATAGCAGCATTACAGATCCTGACTGGGTGTCCTTCTCTTCCAAATGCAATGTCCTTCCCTTGTTCCAGGTGCCAGGCTAACATTTCACCACTTACCATAGTGAGAAGGAGATGGTTCATACAGGTACCCATGCTTGAGAACTTCTTTTTGCCTGCTTGTAAAGAAAACAAACTAGGTAACTGCCTACAGCTACTGCTGCAAGGAATGAAGGGAAGGAATTCCCCCTTTGCTGATGTTTCCAGCTCCAGAAGCCTTCTATTCCTGTAAAAGTAGACCTCCTTACTCCACAGTTCTCAGCTCTGTATCACCATCACCTGACAAAATCCCACCCTAACACAGACCCCTCAGGATCAGCTGCAGGCTGCCCATCTGGAAAGCAGCCAGCCTCTGGAGGACCTCAACCTTCCCATGCAAAAAGAGGATCCCTTCTTTCTATAACCCTCATCCCCAGCTCCACGGGAGAAGCACCTTCCCCAGCCTTCCTGTGATCTGCAATGAAACCTGCTTTCACTTTGCTTATTTATTGCTGCCAACAGCACTCAGCCTGTTGTTTGCACTTTACAGCCGTGCAGAAGAACAGGATCCAACGCTGAAAGCCCCCATTCCAGAGCACACCACCACAACTCACCATCCCTTTCTGACACAAGCACTTGGTGTCTTTCCCAAGGTGCAGTGTGACACTGCACTTTGCAGCACTAGTGAGCCTTGCTGCACACTGGAATAACTCTCCACCAGCTTTGGCTATGACCTCTGAGGAGGTGACAGGTGTTGATCCCGTGTGACTGGAAACACCCCACTGGAGTGCTGATTTTAGGACAAACAAAAAAACCCCACAGAAACCCATGAAGTCCACTTCCCAATACTGGAGGGCAAGGAGCCCAGCACGGCCTCTGCCCAGTGCCAACTCCCTGGGAAAACTCGGGCTCGGCCTTCCGAAGCTCGGTTCCACAGATCCCAAAGCTGGATGACTACAGTGGAGCTCTCAAGTACGTGACACGTTTCTGCAGCTGAAGACACCAAGAGACCAGGGCAGGAGGCTAAAGCTGTGCTTATGCAAACACCAGGAACTGGGAGGGTCCAGTTCAAACGGGTGTTGGTCACGGTGTTCCTTCCAGAACATGGCTATGGAGTTGTGGCACCACAGGAACCAGCTCTGGCCGCTGCTGCCAGCACCCCATGGAACAGGCTGGACTCTTTCACATCAGGCCTCACGCTTGTAACTACCCCGTCAGCTCCAGCACTAACCAACATGCTTCATTAGAGTGACTGATTAGACTAGTTGTTTTATAAGCTTTAATAGTTTTATAAGCTTCTTGTCTTTCTTTGCTGTACAAAGGCAGAAATGCAAACCACCTCAATGAATCTGCATCAGTAACTACACAGGCATGATACACATATATACAAATAGCTCAATTATTAACGTCAGTGTTGACACCTTAGCTCATGCAGAGCTGGATGCAAACAGTGCAAACAGCATCTCCACCGTGCAAGGCACAACTCTCATCTTACACACATCTTGCTCCTTGCAGGGAAGGCTTCTGATACACCAGTTCTTGGCTGCATTTGTATCTGACAATGCTGCTTAGTGGTAGCCCAGCCTCAGACTACAAAGTGCATTTCTTTATTATATACATTCTCAAAAGGGCTGTGGATGGTTCCAGAGATAGTTTTCCATCCTGGTTTCACTGGGACAGAATCCCAGTCTGGCTAAGAGGGGTGTCCCACCCCACCCCCCCTGCCCAGCACAGAGGGCCAGCTGTGCTGAGCTCTGCTCCCCGGGCTCCTCCCCCTTGGCCCGCTGCTCCCTCTGCTGCTCCCAAGGACCAGACTGAGTGTAAGCTTATGTACTTCCTGGTGGTATTATTTTGGTATTTCATTACATCCATTCCTATTCCAACCCACGGGGCTCCTCTCTTCCTGATTCTCCTCCTCATCTGGGAAGGGGTCATCAGGTGAGAGAGCAAACTGCTTCAGTTTAGCCCCAGATATGGGCTAAACGAAGACACTCTCAACCTTCATTTTCAGAAGTAATTAATTGCCTGGGTTTTCCGTCCATTACAATTATTTCGTAAGCTAAAAATACCATCATCCCAAAGCTCTGCAGATCACGTGCAATTATCAACACAAAGCTCCTAAGAGCAACTCTAGGAACTGTCATCTTCTGCCTTGGGAAGAGAAGCCATCTTTGAAAGCACTCAACCAACCCACTGCTGTTTTCCATGTAAAACAACACTTTGGAACATCTCGTGTTAGCAAGTCTGCAGATCCAAGTGGCTTTGGAAAAGCTCTATAGCACAGATATTTACATTCTGTATTGGATTCCTGAGCTGTAATCAATCTGCCTTCTCAGGTGGTTTGCTGTTTTTCTTCCCCTGGAGATCTCACTTTGAAAGGAAAGTAGAAACAAGGAACACAGTTACTGTCACGGTGGGAAACAGAATTCTGTGGCACTGGCAAGCAAAACACAGTTAAAAAAAGGCCTGGGACTAAAAAGCCAACTCTTCCCCTCAACTACAAAGCAGCATTGCTAAAAATAATTGATCGTTTGTGTTGTGAGCTCCTGCAATCCCCACCACGCTGATTCTTAAGCCACAACATCCTGCAGCACTGGGGCTCCTGACAGACTATTCCAGCCTTCTTGTCTGAGAGCCCCAAATAGCAGGTCCCCTCTCCTGCCTGCCCTCCCTCAGACAGGACGGGCAGCAGCAGCAGGAGGAGCTCACTCGTGTCTCAGACTCTCACCTCTCCTCACAACGGTTTCAGCTGAGCTGCTGGGCTCTGCCGGGAGGCACTGAGCACTGACACACACTGCTCCTGTCTCAGGACACCTGTTGGGAGCAGGGCAAGCAGAGGCTCAGGAACCAGAGTCCTTGCCGTGGTGCCGGGCTCTGCCCTCCTGCTGGGAGCTCCCACAACAGCTCACACTGCTCTTCCAGACCTTTCCTGTCCTCCCACCCAGCTTGGCCCAGGCACCGTGTCCAGGCAAGGCACTTGTGCAGCACAGTTTGCAGCTTTATCACCACGCTTGTTGTAACAGCACCACCACCAGAACCAGATGGGGATAAACAGGTAACTGGCAGACACCACCTTCTGCAGGAGGGACCGAGGGCTCCGATTCCAAGGTGACACTGTCCAGATCTTCACAGGTTTTGGCCCCTGCCTTCTCTTGTTCCACCTCACACAGATACACATCAATGGGTCCTTTCGTGCTCTTCACGTGCACTTCTATGCAATCCTGCAATACAGCAACTTGCAGATAAACCAAGAACAAACCTTACACACCACTTGGCTGTTTCTGCACGTATTGTACAGCCCACGGAGGAGGGACACAACAAATACCCTTCTCACTTCTGTTCAAATCTGTGTTACTAGTTCTACACAAATCATCACCATTACATAGATCTGTGGGCCAACTACTAAGCCCCATTCCTCTCACAAGGTTTCCCTTCTGATCAGCACACACACCTAAGGGGTCTTTTAGTCTGTTTGCTGACCTGGAGATAAATGCCCAACGTTTACTGTACGTTTAGGAAGGGTAACAACGCCAAAAACTTGACAAGTCAGTGCCAGGGTCAGAAAACAAACCAGAGCACACGGCAGCTTGAGTACCAGGGCAAAGCAGCCACACCCCAGGGCTTCCACTGCTCTCCTTCAGCAGACACCACATGGCAAGGCACAGGGCAAAGCACATCTAAGGGGCAAGGGAGAGAAGATTCTGTTCTCCCCAAAGGTCAGCTTTTTAAATCCCACGCCTTTTGCTTCAGGAAGCCTCTGAAACCTTCCACCTTTCATCTCCCCAGGATGAGCCAGCTCCTTTCCAGCACAACTTTAACAGCAGGTTCCCAGTATCCAGGCCCGGGGGCAGTGGGACTGGGGGCAGAGGGCAAAGCTACAGCCCCTCAGCATGACCCAAGTGGGAGCATTCCTGTTGCACCACTGAGGACACGGCACACCCACCTCCATGGAAAAGCCATCCTGACATGTACCAGAGAGCTAGAACGTTCCCATTGGCAGCCAGACTGTGCCCTTCATACTTCAGTGCTCAGGACCAACAGCTGGGCACTCACTGAGCAGTGAGACAGCACTGACATGCTGGTAAAGTCATGATCAAATCAGGCTTATTGCTTGCTTAGGTTAGATGTACCAGCTTGGGAGGTTCCAGTATACAAACACTAACAGCTGTTTGGAGGTTTCATTATCCTACTAATTACCAAGCAAACTGATGGTGGAAATCAGGAACATTTATGGCAGCTGTTCCAGTCTCTCTAGCAAAAGCCTATAAACAATAAACACATCTAAGCTTTAGTTAATACTTTAGGTAAACAAACAAACAAAACCTGAAAAAACACTTGTTAGACTATGATCCCTACAGCCTTGTGTAGTGGAACACACCAACAATCAAGCACCAGTACCTGCAGCACACGATAAACTGAAGGTGATCACTAATTGCTGCTGCAAAATCACACCTGGGAACTTGGGCTGCCTCGACACAGAAATGGTAACACTTACTTCTTTGGGAACTGGTATTTCCAGTTTGGTTTCCTCTGGAGCTTTGATTGCAATCACAATCTGTTCCTGAAATGCCTGGATGCTACGGATGTCCTGGTATGTCACATAAGCTAGTGTATAGGTTGGTCAAGGATCCTGTAAAGTCATGTTCTAACGGGCAAAGCAAAGAGGAGGATGTTAAGATACCCGGGAACAGAACAACAACTTGAGAGAAGTGGTAAGAGGAAGTAAGGAAGGGTTAAGAGTACTTTGATACTAGCTTTCTAAAATTGACTATTAGCTAACAAGTGCAAAACATTCTCTATTTCTATGAGGAGAAAAGCTTATTGAGATATGCAGTATTAAAAAAGCAAACACATGTGAGAAATGGTTTTCATAGATGCTGTTAGAAGTCTACCAAGCAGAGGGAATGCTGCCCTTGAGAAATTATTTGAGAAAATCACAAGGGTTCAGCTAAGACCATGGGACTTGCTTACAGAAACCTGGTCTACTGTGGGCTGAGGGGGCCCATCCCTCAGAGAAGAGGAAGGGCACCTTTGGTCACAGGCTCACCAAGCTGGTGAAGAGGGCTTTAAGCTAACATTGCTGGGGGAGGAGAACCTCAGTCCATTCCACTGCTACCAGTTTGATACCAGGGCTAGCAATGGATGCCCAGAGCCTGGAGAAGGATCATGGGTCAGGAGAGCACCTGAAGTGCAGCACAGATGATTTCCAATCAGTAAGTCAGCTTCATCGAGGGCCCAAGTTAAATGCCTCCATGCAAACGCAGGCAGCAAAGGGAATAAAGAAGAGAGGAGTAAGAGACATGCCTGCAGGGCCGTGATCTTACCAGCATCACAAGGTGTGGTGGGAAGGCTTCTATGACTGGAGTGTTGGAATAGAAGGATACAGACTTTTTAGGAAGGACAGGCAGGAGAGATGAGGAGCAAGGGTCACCCTCTACCTCAGTGACCAGCTGGAGTGCATGGAGTTCTGCCTGGGCATGGATGAGGAACCACCTGAGAACTTCCAGGTCAGGATTACAGGGAGGGCAGGGACAGGGGACCACGATAGTGGGGGTCTGCTACAAGCCATCCAACCTAGAAGACCAAGCAGATGAGGCCTTTTATAGACAGACAGAAGTAGCCTCATATTCACAAGCCCTGGTCCTCACTGGGGATTTCAACCACCCTCTTATCTGTTGGAGGGACAACACAGCAAGGTATAAGCAATCCACGAGGTTCCTGGAATGTGTTGATGATAACTTCCTTCTCCAAAGGATGGGGCAGCCAACAAGCAGAGGTGCTACACTGAACCTCGTTCTCACCAACAGGAAGCAGCTGGCAGGAAACATGAAGCTCAAGGGCAGCCTTGGCTGCAGTGACCATGAAATGGTGGAACTCAAGATTCTTAGGGCAGCAAGGAGGGCACACAGCGAGCAGGCTGCCCTGGACTTCAGGAGAGCAGACTTTGGCCTCTTCACATCCTGGTCTCTAGACTGGAAAGATGAGGAATGGACTACTTGGCAGATAAGGAATTGGCTGGATGGTTGCACTCAAAGAGCAGTGGTCAACAGCTCAATGTCCAAGTGGAGACCAGTGACGAGTGGCGTTCCCCGAGGGTTGGTACTGGGACCAGTGCTGTTTGACATCTTTGTCAGTGACACAGACAGAGGCACTGAGTGCACCCTCAGCAGGTTTGCTGGCAACACCAAGCTGTGTGGTGAGGTGACACGCTGGCAGGAAGGGATCCATCCAGAATGACCTTGACAGGCTGGAGAGGTGGGCCATGCAAACTGCATGAAGTTCAACAAGGCCAAGAATGGACTCAGAACAGCCCTGAGGAAAAGGACTTGGGGGTGTTGGTTGATGAGAAGCTCAACATGAGCTGGCAATGTGCACTCACAGCCCAGAGAGCAACTGTGTCATCGAATCATAGACTCATCAAGGTTGGAAAAGACCTTCAAAATCATCAGGTCCAACCATCTGCCCTACACCCCCTAAGCACTAAAGCATCTCCTGGAACACCATGTCCACCTGTTTTTTTTAACGTCTCCAGAGATGGTGCCTCAACCACCTCCTGGGCTGCATCAAATTAAGTGTGGCCAGCAGGTCAAGGTAGGTGACTCTGCCCCTCTACTCTGCTTTCATGAGACCCCTAGAGTACTGTGTTCAGTTCTGGAGCCCTCAACAGAAGGAAGACATGGAGCATTTGGAGCAAGTCCACAGGAGGGCCACAAAGACAATTAGAGGGCCAGAGCACCTCCCCAGTGAAGACAGGCTGAGAGATTTGGGGCTGTTCAGCCTGGAGAGGAGAAGGCTCCACAGAGACCTTAGAGCACCTTCCAGTGCCTGAAGGGGCTACAGGAAAGCTGGGGAAGGACAAGGGCATGTAACAACAGGATGAGCTGTAACGGTTTAAAACTGAAGAAGAGTAAATTTATGTTGGACATGAGTATGAAATTCTTTCCTATGAGGGTGGTGAGACACTGGCACAGGTTGCCCAGGGAAGCTGTGGCTGCCCCATCCCTGGCAGTGTTCAAGGGCAGGTTGGATGGGGCTTGGAGCAACCTGGGCTAGTGGGAGGTGTCCCTGCCCATGCAGGGGGGGCTGGAACTAGATGAGCTTTAAGGTCCCTTCCAACCCAAACCATTCTGTGATTCTATGATTCTATTTCTTTGTTTTGTAATAACTATACATGTAAATAATTTCCAGGAAAACGATGGAATTATTTTCTTAACCAGAACAGGCCAGGTATCATGGAAAGTTTTCCTGAGACCATCCAGAAAATGAGCCCACTTCATTTGAGCACAGACCATAACACTCTGCCAACAAGGGAGATAAATAATACTGTATTGTAAGCCAAAGCCAAAACCCAGTGTTTGTGTCATATGAAAGGAAATCAATTTCTTGTTCTCAAAACCCATTCCAAAGGTAAGACTACACTGGAACCTCTCCTAGAGAGAGAAAAGCATCAGGACACAGCCATGGTACCATCGGATCTTCTGGGCAACGGGGCACTGGGGCTGCTTTGGGTCCTCTGTCTCATCTCACTAAGCAACTCAGATTCATTGGTCAGTCAACACCTGCCCTGAAACAACTTCACAATGGGGGGACCGAGGTGATGCCCAGACTGTTCACCTCCTCTCTTCTGCAGGGAAAGGTAGCAGAGGCAGCAGAGCAGGACATGTGACTGGGAGATACTAATGCAATTTAACCAATAAATTCCTACTGTACAACTCAGAACTCAGCATCACTGCATGCCTCTGGTACCAGCCTACACCTCTCCCTAGACACCCAAGAACTTGCAGCCAAAACCAGGAGTTGAAGTGATGCAAAGGTTAAAAGGATATTTTGCATTTTCTTTGTCATCTGTTAGTTCAAATAACTGATCAGCACATTTCTTGATTAATTCATCCAGAGCTTCTTCCATGGCTGACAAGTCAGAAAGTTCCTCTTTAAGGTTTCTCTGCGCTGGTGCTTTTCCAACAACATTGTCAAGATTAGAACCTCTGGAAGAATATGAAAGGTGTCTGGTATGGTTATGTCAGTAAGAGCCTGTTTCCTGCACACAAAGCAAACAAGCAGGAACTCTGGCATCTTTTACCCTGCTGAAACACACTTCATGATGCTTTTGCACCTGATGCTGGTTCATGCAGTAACTGATTCAGACAGTCTAAGCACACAGAAGAACTTACACATCATTTTATCTAGTAAAAGTAATACGATGTGCTTACAAGTACTCTCACAGCTCTAACCATTACTCAACACTCCTGGGGTTTTATTGCTTCGGAAGCTAGAGGTTCCAAAGCCAACTCACATCCACTGGATAACATTCTTGGATCTCTTCTCAATGAGGTGGATTCCCTCCAACACGTTGGTGATGTAATATACTCTTCGCTTTTGGACTCCAAGTCTTTTTGCTACTTCATTTAAATCAAGGACACCATCTGGGGCTTTTCTGACAAGATCCATGAATTTCCGAGTCAAACAAACCACGGAACGATCAAATCGACTCTTTTTGACTTTCAGAGTTCCTGTAAAGTGTGGAGAGAAGAATTAGGGTAAACTTCCACAGGAGCATGAAGTGTTCCTTAAAGAAACAATGGTGATGAAGGAGCAGTCAAGAGACAAGTCTAAAGCACTGCTATTATTAATGCTGACATTGCAATGGCATCACGTAAAGTTTATTACCAACACACACCCCCATTTGCTCAAAATTATTGGTGGCTTAACAGCCCCTTCATGCTGTCACTGCCCATGACTTCAGAGTGCTGGTACAGACACCCTTAGTGGTGTCACTACATGTTCTGTAGAACCTAGGCTCAGGCTGCTGAGCAAGCACCCTCAGACCCTGAAGTTCCAGGGAACTGAAGCACAACCATCTGCACCATGACACTGTTAAGATGTTTTTGCAGAAACTGCAGAAAAGTACCTGGTGAACAGCTTCTTCAGCTTCAGGTTGTCACTTGTGTATGCAAAAAGCATTTAAAAGCATGTACTTTCCAAGCACAAAGGGGACGTGCTGCCCATGCCCACCCCTGATGCTGGGGTCAAGGGAACCCTGTCAAACCCTGCAAAGAAAGACTCTTTGCTCCTGCAAAGCCAACCAGGTTCTGCAGCCCTGAGCACACGGTGTCACTAACGCTTCAGGAGAACCTGTGTGTTGGGCACACAGGGGGTGTCTGTGAGGGAACCTCCCCAGCAGGCTGTTCCACCTCAGGGTTTTCCCAGGATGAAGGAGACATGCTCTCCACTCTCAGCACATCACTCCCCTTCCACAGCTGGGCACTCTCTGACACCAAGTGACTGGTTCAACAACTCCCCTTTGGACTCTGGGGCTGTGAGATGAGCTCCATTGGTGACAGCAAACAGAACCCAACACCAATTCACTCACGCTTCTATTTACAGTTGTTAGTAAAATGAAAACAAATGTTTGCCAGCACAATGACCAGCTCTCTCTAACTCACTTTTCCCATCAGAACTCTCTTTACACCTGCAGCAGGCTTAAAGAGGAAAATCCAGGGAGAGCACAGTGCTTCCTATCTGTTACTTCATGGAGGGTGCAGCATTCCTCTGCCCTGCCTCTATTCACATACAACAGCCCCTCATTTGCTCACAGCACGTGCTCAGCACTGCAAAACAGCATGAAATGCTTCAGGAATGATCTTCACACAGGGAACACAGCAACTTACTTCTCACAAACTCTTCTTGGTCATCGTCCACACTGAGATTGAAGATTGGTGGCTGGGGAAAAAACAAACAAACATAACTGACTGTCCTGGTTCTGCTGGGACAGAATCTTAGCATTACCTTTCTGTTCAGGGAGGCTGTGATTTCTGAGAAGACTGCAGCACCAATTCTGTGGGAACAAGGCTGGTAACACACTTGGGTTTAGTTTCTGGCCAGCCAAGGTGTGCAGGTTTCCAGAGTGATCAAGTCTCCAGCTGTTCTGGGCTAGCCAGCTGCTAGGAGGAGTGAAGGCCAGGGCAGCTGACCCAAGATGGCCAACAGAAGTATTCCATCCCGTAAACGTCACGCTCTTTCTACACTGGCAAGTTTTTTGGGGACAAAAATGGCCACTGGCCCTGGACAGGCTCCCTGTCCCTCTGCCCCCGAGGCCCACCTCTGTCTGCTGTGACTTGGAGCTGCAGTGCTCAGTGCTCAACCTCTAGCACCGAGCCTGTGACCCCTGCATGGGCTGAGGATAACCTTGTCTTTCACACCAGTGTTGGGATTAATAGCAGCTCTTGATTGTTACCTTGTTAAATCTGTTCTCATTTCAACCCTCAGGTCTCTTCTCTGTTTCCCAGTTCCCCTCTCAGACAGGGAGGGCTCATGGGGTGACAGAACATCTGCCTACCTGTGGTCACTGACATAAAATACTATCTACATGTGTGAGGGACAAGCTCCCCACAGATAATAAATGGTTCTCATAGTAAAGGAACAAAATAAAGACATTAAAGGGGAGTGACTAAAGGAATGTTCAGACTGACCTAAATGAGAACTGCCACTGTGCAATGGTGGGAAGGAAAATATGAAACCTAGACTTTGTTGGAAGCTGCAGGAAGCCCAAAGCCCTGAGTGGCTACTTTTGACCAATCGAATACCAGATCCAACATGGACCTATCGGGCACCTGGTACACTGTGACTTTTTCTATAAAGAAGCACCAGCCAGGTGCCTGACCTGCGGTTTTGCTGCCGCGTCTCCGTTGCCGTGGAGATGTTGCTGCTCGCTACTGCCTGCTGCCTCCATTTTGCCTTTCCGGAGCACGACCTGCTATTGCCTGCTATGCCAGCCGCCGCTTTACTGCCTAACGCCAGGAGGAAAGACAGGGGCTCGAGCCGGGGAAAAGCCTTTCTAAAGGCTGGAGAGCTGAAGGTACCCGAGTGCTCGCCCTTGCGAAGCCTTCCCCGAAGACGCCGGCCAACAAGAGCCAGGGCTGGTCCCTGACTCCGACCGACAGGGAGGCGTAAGGACTTCTCTCCAAAGCCCACCTTCCCTGTATCCCGCCGAGTCTTCCCTAACCTTAATTCCCTGGGAGGGCGGTGGGGATTACTGGGACCATTTCCCTAAAACTTATCCCTTCAGGCTCCTCCCCTTTCCTGGCGCGAGTCCTCCCCTTCCTTATTAAGTTACTCAAGTGTGGTTGCTAGTTCAATTTATATTCTGTGTACGTTGTTCTGTGCTTCTCCAATTGTTAAAGTAAAAGCACATAGTTTAAATTGTCCTCTTGTCGGTGCTCATTTCCATAGCGGTGTGCCTAAAATACTCGTGGGGGGGGGGGGGGGGGGGGGGGGGGGGGGGGGGCTGGGGGGAGGTACAAACGCGGGATCCTGCCGCTCGGGTATCCGCGCACGGTGCAGGGGTCTCCCATAGACAAGGAATCAGAGTGAGTGTGCGTGCTGACTGAGACGTGGTAAATACCACGAAGCGGGAGCGGAGTTCTGAGCTGCGGTTCCGGCCTCCCGCGAGGGAAACGGCCAGCGACGGACGAAGCGAAAGGACAGCGTGTGAGAGTGCGTGCCTGCGGTCAGTGTGGAAGGTGGCTCGAGTGTTCGTGAGTCCCTGTAAGACATCACACTAACACCGTCTCGCGAAACATCGACACACACGCATCCAGGCACTGCATCACACTCGCCCAGGGGCCTCGGACCGTGACAGCATGGAAGCTTCTCCAGGAGAAATCCCCACATCAGCTCCAGACGCTACAGGCATCAGAGCCCACAAAACATCACATACCATGCTGAAGGAGTGGTATTAATTCCTGTGGCACATTAATTCCTGTCAGGATTTTCAGCCCTTCATCTCAGCACATCCCTCTGTCTTGGAAAGCAGGACACACTTCCCAGCTCCCTAATGCTCTGGTAATGGCCACAACACGGACACCTGGACAAGCTCTGCAGATATCAGCTTCACCTACATAAAACACCTCTGCCCAACACACTTCGTTTCTTACAGTCATCTTCTCCAAGAATAAGGAGTTGCCAGTCACCATCTTAAAACCTCGTCTACACTTTTTCATGCCTTAAGAAAATACTACTACCAAGTAGCAGCTCAACAGCCGCGGTTCATTAAAATAAGCATTTTAACGAAGTTTCACAGAACTAGAAGTAGGCCTGGTTCCTGTTAAGATACACTGGAACATTATTAGAAGGGGCAGCAGAAGCTGCATATGGGAAGATCACCCGAACACCACAGGCGCTCAGGGTGCAAACACACGGCGGCAGGCTGTTCTCCTCAAACAGCTACAGCCGACTTCCCTCCATCGACAGGCTACAGGGAACGGACCAGGGATGCCTCACGACGCCCCTCTCAGGCACCAACCCGGCGAGGCCTGCCACAGCTTTCCACCCCAGGGATCTCCCGCCGGCAGGCGACAGCAAGGACTGCCGGAATCTCTTCAAACCCTCCCGCCCACAGCCGGGATGCGGCGCCGTCCCGCCCTTTCCCCGCCACAGGCAGCACCTCCCCCGCCCGCCCCACGCGTACCTCGCTCACACGCAGCGCGTCCGGCCGCAGCGGGCTCAGGCGCTCGCACTTAGCAGGACTGGCCATCCTCGCCCGGCCACGGCCCCGCCCCGGCTCCTCCCTCGGGCCGCCGGCTGCGGCCTAGCACGGTGAGACACCTCTCCCGCCCGGAGCCCAGGCAGCGGAGGGAGGGTGCTCAGAGGCCCTCACGGCGAGTCTGCAAGTCCTTTTGGGCAGAAGGCGCCGCCATCCCCAGCCCGCCTCCGGGAGGAGGGGGCGGTAGGGGCGCTCCCGCCCGCACCGCAGCCCGTTATGGCCGCCTCGCCCCCCGCCGGGGGACGGCTGGGCGGGAGAACAGAGCCCCCGCCCCGCGCACGCGCGCCCCCTCCCACCAGCGCCGCGGCGCGAGGGCAGGTTCCGCCGCCGGCCCCGCCTCCCCCCGTGCCCCCGCCTCTCGGCGCCGCGGGGCCGCTTAGCGGGACGGAGGGAGAGAGGGGGGGAGAAGGGGAGCGAGCGGGTTCCTTCGCTCTCAGCTCGCTCCCACGGCGGCGCACAGCGGGATTTGGTCGCCGCCTTCCTCCTTTGAGCCGTAGAATCGTTTCGCTTGGAAGAGGCTTTTAAGGTCACCAAGCCCAGCCGTTAACCCAGCAGGCCCATCATTCCAGCCTGTCCAGATCCCTCTGCAGAGCCTTCCTTACCTGCAGACGGATCAACGCTCAGTCCCAGCTTGGTGTCATTTGCAAACTGCTTGAGGGTGTACTGAACAACAGCTCTGACCGGATGCCAGCTGGATTTAACTCCACAGGACACAACTCTTTGGGTTCCATACACAGCTCGCCAGGGCTCAGTGTTGGGGCCAGTCCCCTTCGGTATCTTTATCAGTGATCTGGATGAGGAGATTGAGTGCACCCTTAGTAAATTTGCAGTCAACACCAAGTTAGGTGGGAGGGTAAGAAGGCTCTGCAAAGGAACCTGGACTGGCTGGATCGATGAGTTGAGGCCAATTGTATGAGGTTCAACAAGGCCAAGTGCCAGGTCCTGCATTTCGGTGACAACCCCAGGCAATGCTAATACTGAAAGGGTTGTCAGGCACTTGAACAGGCTGCCCAGGGAAGTGGTTGAGTCACCACCCCTGCAGGTATTTAAAATATGTATAGATGTGGTGCTGAGGAACATGGTTTAGTGGTGGACTGGGCAGTGCGAGGTTAATGGTTGGACTTGATGATCTTAAGGTTTTTTCCAACCTAAACGATTCTGTGAGTCTATGATACTATGTAATGGCATTCAAAAACATTTTAACGTATTATAGTGGCAATATAAAAATATTACATTACAGTGCTGCATGAGAGTCACCAGTCAAAGCTTCTACAAAGCACTTTAACTTTGGCTGGTCAAAATAAGAGTAAAACCTACACGCCTAAGTAGTGCAGGGTAAAATATTAAAATATTTACATAATTGGCATTAAATTATGCAAGTGAAGCATTTTTAAGAAAACTATGTTTTGACTTTCAGATATAGTCCCTCAGAAATGTTGCTGAAACCTCTGTTCTAGAGTGTATTAATGTTAAAAATCAGATTTAGGCAACAGAATTCATTGGCCCCCTGGTGGCAGATTAAGAATCACTGCAACAGAGGAAAACAATTTCAGATAAGTAAGCAAATCTTTTATTTTAAGAATCATGTTTTGTATGGTTCATATCTGGAGATACTAAAAAGAACGTACAGACGTTTTCTTATCCAGTAAGGTAACAGTAAATGGGGTATAATTTACTTGTCTATCTACAAGAATAATAAAGATGGTGGGATAAATTTAATTACCAGCTTTATAACATATAAATAATAACACACTAGAAGCAAACTCTTTGCTCAACAGAATGCCACAGCCAAAACTTCTGATAGTCTGGTCAGTTACTTCAAAATCTAATTTTCATTAAAAAAAATAAAATTAGGCTTTATATTTTTCGTGTAAATAGAGAAAAACCTTCTTGTACCTGAATACGTGAGGGGTTTTTCTTTGCTCAGTCAGATACATCATCAGCACCCAAGAACAGAGAAGCACAAGAACAACAGAATTTGATCTTGTGACTGGCTAGAACAACAGCACGGTGACATGCTGATGCAATGTTTTCCAGATGGGTCAATACAGAATGTCATGTATCCTAATCCTCAGATTAGGAGTTGTTAGCTGCCTCCTAATATCTGAGTACCCAACACTCATCAAATCCCGTTCAATGATTTTTATACTGCATGGCACATTTCTTACATCACCCCAAATTAAAGCGCCCCAAGACATCTATTCCAAGCCCTTTTGCTGCTCCAGCTGGAACTGCTTTATCACAGTGGATTTATACAATCTGTGATTACAATGGTAAAATACATCGTCCAGTTCAGAGTATAACAGAGAGAGAGAAATATTAATTCTTTACAGGACTGTTGTTCTTTATGGGATTATTTATGGGATTATGGTTGGCCTCGGTGATCTCAGAGGCCCTTTCCGACCATGACAATGCTGTGACTCTGTGATAACATTTATGACCAGAGAGTTGTTAGCAAGGATCATGCTGCCCAAACAAAAATGAGCATTTTTACATTCCAGGGGTGCGTTGTTGGTTCTGACAGGAAACCCTCTGGCAGCTGCAACAGTCTGAGCTCCCCGCACACTGATAAGCAGCATTTTCTTGACGTCTTTCACTGCACAACTCACCAGCGCGGTGACAACGCTCCTGCGCGGGCTGCCCAGAGTCAGGGGCTGCTTCGGGAACAGGCACCTCCCCTGGCGCCGGGCTCTGCCACAGCGGCATCAGCCGAGTGCCCTGGCAGCTAATCCGAGTCCAGCCCTCCTGGTGCCTGCAGGGAATGTTCCACCACCTTCCTCCATGGATGCAGGGGGACAGCTGCCATCTCGCCATGGGCTGCAGGGGAACTTCTGCTTGGGAACCTTCTTCCTCTTCTTCCTCGCCAACCACGGGCACCCTCTGCCTCTCCAGCTCAGCTCTTTCTCCCACTCCTCGCTCTGCTCAGCTCTTCTCTCAGTTCTTTCGTATGTTAATGGCAGAGGCGCATCTATTGTCCCTGTAACGGCTCCTGGGCTGGTTTTGGAGCAGGGGAGCTTCTCAGCTTCTTACCGGAGCCACCCTTGGGGCCCTTCCCCCTCTAGCAAACACAGGTCAAACTAGCACAGCAGATGAATGAAGTTCTTAGTGGCTCTAAATTCCTCATAGCAGAGTGGCAGTTTTACACCATGCCCAGTGAAATTCACATTTCTCCAGAGCACCTGCTCTGAGGGCGGAGAAGGGAAATGAATGGAAATTTCACCAAAGGTGTAGGGGGGGAAAGCAAAATAGTTCACAAATTCCTTAGGCAAAATAACTCCATGATGGACTTACCTGTTTCGCAGCATGTTGGAGGACAGTTAACTGCCATCAAGAGCAATCAACGAGGCGTTGTGTTTTAAATAGATGGTTTTGTCTGACAAACAGGAGTTACCTGCTAAAACATAACTTTTGAGATTAGCGCTGATGCTGAGAAATGAGTGACAGTCAGTCAATGCTTGTAAAAGGTTATCACAAGTGTGGAAGAAAGGGCAGGAGCAGTGGAGTTGGGATTTGGGAAAAGATCTGGAACCTCTTGCTGGAGGGTAAATAGACAGTTCAGACAAGCCCAATTTCTTGGCTCTGCTCTGGCCTTTGAGGAACATACCCAGCCCTGCACACGCAACCATCTCATCATTCAGTTATTCTTGATGTGGGAATGGGATTCTTGCCTCCCCAGTGACTGACCTAACCAGCTTTGGCCTTCTTATACTAGGAAGTTGTGACACAAGCAGATTATTTGGCAAGAAAGCAACACTAATTATTCCCACACCTATCTTCGCGGTGCCGCTTGGGCAGGGCGCCCTCTCCTTCCTCACACAGTATGTAAACTGAGGGAAGAGAAACCTCCCTCCTGGCAAAACCCAAACGGATTAGAACGCCCCGCTCGAACGCACTTTAGCCCAGGAGTGTTTGAGGGAGCTGCCCTTGGCGGCTGCACCCCACCGGCACGACACGGCAGAGGGGAGGGTTGGGCACTGCTAGGTTAACGGCTGGCCTTGGTGACCTTAAAGGTTTTTCAAGCGAAACGATTCTACCGCTTGAAGGATCATAGAATCATAGAATCCTAGGGGTTGGAAGGGACCTCGAAAGATCATCTAGTCCAACCCCCCTGCCAGAGCAGGGTCACCTAGAGCACATCACACAGGAACTTGTCCAGGCGGGTTTTGAATGTCTCCAGTGAAGGAGACTCCACAACCTCCCTGGGCAGCCTGTTCCAGTGCTCTGTCACTCTCACAGTAAAGAAGTTTTTTCTGATATTCACCTTGAACCTCCTATGCTCCAATTTGCACCCATTACCCCTTGTCCTATCACTGGTCACCACTGAGAAAAGCTTAACTCCATCTCCCTGACACTCACCCCTTACATATTTGTAAACATTGATGAGGTCACCCCTCAGTCTCCTCTTCTCCAAGCTAAAGAGACCCAGCTCCCTCAGCCTTTCCTCCTAAGGGAGATGTTCCACTCCCTTAATCATCTTTGTGGCTCTGTGCTGGACTCTTTCAAGCAGTTCCCTGTCCTCCTTGAACTGAGGGGCCCAGAACTGGACACAATACTCCAGATGCAGCCTCACCAATGCAGAATAGAGGGGGAGGAGAACCTCTCTTGACCTACTAACCACACCCTTTCTAATGCACCCCAGGATGCCATTGGCCTTCTTGGCCACAAGGGCACATTGCTGGCTCATGGTCATCCTCCTGTCTACCAGGACCCCCAGGTCCCTTTCACCTACACTGCTCTCCAGCAGGTCAGCCCCCAACCTGTACTGGTACATGGTGTTTCTCTTGCCCAAATGCAAAACTCTACACTTGCCCTTGTTGAACTTCATGTTTCTCCCCGCCCAACTCTCCAGCCTGTCTAAGTCTCTCTGAATGGCAGCACAGCCTTCTGGTGTGTCAGCCACTCCTCCCAGCTTAGTGTCATCAGCAAACTTGCTGAGGGTACATTCTGTACCCTCATCCAGGTCGTTGATGAAGATGTTGAACAACACCGGTCCCAGTACCGACCCCTGAGGGACTCCACTAGTCACAGACCTCCAACCAGATTCTGCCCCATTGACTACAACTCTCTGACTCCTTCCTTTCAACCAGTTCTTGATCCATCTCACTACCTGATCACCAAACCCATACTCGATCAACTTATCTACAAGGATGCTGTGGGAGACGGTGTCAAATGCTTTACTAAAATCTAGATAAACCACATCTACTGCTCTACCATCATCTATCCACCTAGTAATTTCATCATAGAAGTCTATAAGGTTAGTCAAACATGACTTACCCTTGATAAAACCATGCTGACTGCTCTTGATGACCCCCATGTCCTTGATATGCCTAGAGATAGAGACAAGAACAAGTTGTTCCATCACCTTTCCAGGGATGGAGGTGAGGCTGACCGGTCTATAGTTACCTGGGTCCTCCTTCTTGCCCTTCTTGTAGACTGGTGTGACATTTGCTATCCTCCAGTCCTCAGGCACCTCTCCTGTTATCCACGACTTACCAAAGATGATGGAGAGTGGCCTAGCAACGACCTCCGACAGCTCCCTCAGCACCCTTGGATGCATTCCATCTGGACCCATCAATTTATGGATGTCCAGATTACTCAACTGATCCTTAACCCAATCCTCATCTACCATGGCAAACTCCTCCATTATCTTGACTTCTTCTGGGGCTATATGAATCTGGGGCTCATGGGGAAAGCCTGCAGGAGTAAAGACAGAGGCAAAGAAGGCATTCAGCATCTCTGCCTTCTTTTTATCCTCTGTCACCAGGGCTCCCCCCTCATTCAACAGTGGGCCAATATTGCCTCTAGTGTTAGCTTTGTTAGCTATGTATTTGAAAAAGGAGGAAGGCAGCGAGCAAATCCCGCTGTGCGCCGCTGTGGAAGGGAGCTGAGAGCGGAGGAATGGGCAGTGCGGGCTCTGCGCGGGAAACGCTCCATTCATCTTTCCCTCCCACCTGTTGAGCACTGCGCGGCCCCGCGGCGCTGGTGGGAGGGGGCGCGCATGCGCGGGGCGGGGGCTCTGTTCTCCCGCCCAGCCGTCCCCCGGCGGGGGGCGAGGCGGCCATAACGGGCTGCGGTGCGGGCGGGAGAGCCCCTACCGCCCCCTCCTCCCGGAGGCGGGCTGGGGATGGCGGCGCCTTCTGCCCAAAAGGATTTGCAGGCTCGTTGTCTGCGAAGGCCTCTGAGCACCCTCCCTCCGCTGCCTGGGCTCCGGGCGGGAGAGGTGTCTCACCGTGCTAGGCCGCAGCCGGCGGCCCGAGGGAGGAGCCGGAGCAGGGGCCGTGGTCGGGGCCGTGGCCGTGGCTGTGGCTGGAGCCGGGGCCGTGGCCGCGGTCGGGGCCGGGACCGTGGCCGGGGCCGTGGCCGGGCGAGGATGGCCAGTCCTGCTAAGTGCGAGCGCCTGAGCCCGCTGCGGCCGGACGCGCTGCGTGTGAGCGAGGTACGCGTGGGGCGGGCGGGGGAGGTGCTGCCTGTGGCGGGGAAAGGGCGGGACGGCGCCGCATCCCGGCTGCGGGCGGGAGGGTTTGAAGAGATTCCGGCAGTCCTTGCTGTCGCCTGCCGGCGGGAGATCCCTGGGGTGGAAAGCTGTGGCAGGCCTCGCCGGGTTGGTGCCTGAGAGGGGCGTCGTGAGGCATCCCTGTAGCCTGTCGATGGAGGGAAGTCGGCTGTAGCTGTTTGAGGAGAACAGCCTGCCGCCGTGTGTTTGCACCCTGAGCGCCTGTGGTGTTCGGGTGATCTTCCCATATGCAGCTTCTGCTGCCCCTTCTAGTAATGTTCCAGTGTATCTTAACAGGAACCAGGCCTACTTCTAGTTCTGTGAAACTTCGTTAAAATGCTTATTTTAATGAACCGCGGCTGTTGAGCTGCTACTTGGTAGTAGTATTTTCTTAAGGCATGAAAAAGTGTAGACGAGGTTTTAAGATGGTGACTGGCAACTCCTTATTCTTGGAGAAGATGACTGTAAGAAACGAAGTGTGTTGGGCAGAGGTGTTTTATGTAGGTGAAGCTGATATCTGCAGAGCTTGTCCAGGTGTCCGTGTTGTGGCCATTACCAGAGCATTAGGGAGCTGGGAAGTGTGTCCTGCTTTCCAAGACAGAGGGATGTGCTGAGATGAAGGGCTGAAAATCCTGACAGGAATTAATGTGCCACAGGAATTAATACCACTCCTTCAGCATGGTATGTGTTGTTTTGTGGGCTCTGATGCCTGTAGCGTCTGGAGCTGATGTGGGGATTTCTCCTGGAGAAGCTTCCATGTAGATAGTATTTTATGTCAGTGACCACAGGTAGGCAGATGTTCTGTCACCCCATGAGCCCTCCCCATCTGAGAGGGGAACTGGGAAACAGAGAAGAGACCTGAGGGTTGAAATGAGAACAGATTTAACAAGGTAACAATCAAGAGCTGCTATTAATCCCAACACTGGTGTGAAAGACAAGGTTATCCTCAGCCCATGCAGGGGTCACAGGCTCGGTGCTAGAGGTTGAGCACTGAGCACTGCAGCTCCAAGTCACAGCAGACAGAGGTGGGCCTCGGGGGCAGAGGAACAGGGAGCCTGTCCAGGGCCAGTGGCCATTTTTGTCCCCAAAAAACTTGCCAGTGTAGAAAGAGCGTGACGTTTACGGGATGGAATACTTCTGTTGGCCATCTTGGGTCAGCTGCCCTGGCCTTCACTCCTCCTAGCAGCTGGCTAGCCCAGAACAGCTGGAGACTTGATCACTCTGGAAACCTGCACACCTTGGCTGGCCAGAAACTAAACCCAAGTGTGTTACCAGCCTTGTTCCCACAGAATTGGTGCTGCAGTCTTCTCAGAAATCACAGCCTCCCTGAACAGAAAGGTAATGCTAAGATTCTGTCCCAGCAGAACCAGGACAGTCAGTTATGTTTGTTTGTTTTTTCCCCAGCCACCAATCTTCAATCTCAGTGTGGACGATGACCAAGAAGAGTTTGTGAGAAGTAAGTTGCTGTGTTCCCTGTGTGAAGATCATTCCTGAAGCATTTCATGCTGTTTTGCAGTGCTGAGCACGTGCTGTGAGCAAATGAGGGGCTGTTGTATGTGAATAGAGGCAGGGCAGAGGAATGCTGCACCCTCCATGAAGTAACAGATAGGAAGCACTGTGCTCTCCCTGGATTTTCCTCTTTAAGCCTGCTGCAGGTGTAAAGAGAGTTCTGATGGGAAAAGTGAGTTAGAGAGAGCTGGTCATTGTGCTGGCAAACATTTGTTTTCATTTTACTAACAACTGTAAATAGAAGCGTGAGTGAATTGGTGTTGGGTTCTGTTTGCTGTCACCAATGGAGCTCATCTCGCAGCCCCAGAGTCCAAAGGGGAGTTGTTGAACCAGTCACTTGGTGTCAGAGAGTGCCCAGCTGTGGAAGGGGAGTGATGTGCTGAGAGTGGAGAGCATGTCTCCTTCATCCTGGGAAAACCCTGAGGTGGAACAGCCTGCTGGGGAGGTTCCCTCACACACACACCCTGTGTGCCCAACACACAGGTTCTCCTGAAGCGTTAGTGACACCGTGTGCTCAGGGCTGCAGAACCTGGTTGGCTTTGCAGGAGCAAAGAGTCTTTCTTTGCAGGGTTTGACAGGGTTCCCTTGACCCCAGCATCAGGGGTGGGCATGGGCAGCACGTCCCCTTTGTGCTTTTAAATGCTTTTTGCATACACAAGTGACAACCTAAAGCTGAAGACGCTGTTCACCAGGTACTTTTCTGCAGTTTCTGCAAAAACACTTCATGCTCCTGTGGAATTTTACCATAATTATTCTCTCCATGCTTTACAGGAACACTGAAAGTCAAAAAGAGTCGATTTGATCAGTCCTTGGTTATCTACACCCAAAAATTCATGGATCTTGTCAGAAAAGCCCCAGATGGTGTCCTTGATTTAAATGAAGTAGCAAAAAGACTTGGATTGCAAAAGCGAAGAGTGTATGACATCACCAACGTGTTGGCTGGAATCCACCTCATTGAGAAGAGATCCAAGAATGTTATCCAGTGGATGTGAGTTGCCTTTGGAACCTCTAGCTTCCGAAGCAATAAAACCCCAGGAGTGTTGAGTAATGGTTAGAGCTGTGAGAGTACTTGTAAGCACATCATATTACTTTTACTAGATAAAATGATGTGTAAGTTCTTCTGTGTGCTTAGACTGTCTGAATCAGTTACTGCATGAACCAGCATCAGGTGCAAAAGCATCATGAAGTGTGTTTCAGCAGGGTAAAAGATGCCAGAGTTCCTGCTTGTTTGCTTTGTGTGCAGGAAACAGGCTCTTACTGACATAACCATACCAGACACCTTTCATATTCTTCCAGAGGTTCTAATCTTGACAATGTTGTTGGAAAAGCACCAGCGCAGAGAAACCTTAAAGAGGAACTTTCTGACTTGTCAGCCATGGAAGAAGCTCTGGATGAATTAATCAAGAAATGTGCTGATCAGTTATTTGAACTAACAGATGACAAAGAAAATGCAAAATATCCTTTTAACCTTTGCATCACTTCAACTCCTGGTTTTGGCTGCAAGTTCTTGGGTGTCTAGGGAGAGGTGCTGCTTTCCCTTTGTAGGTTAAAGCTTTTCTCCTCGTAGAAATATAGAATGTTTTGCACTTGTTAGCTAATAGTCAATTTTAGAAAGCTAGTATCAAAGTACTCTTAACCCTTCCTTACTTCCTCTTACCACTTCTCTCAAGTTGTTGTTCTGTTCCCGGGTATCTTAACATCCTCCTCTTTGCTTTGCCCGTTAGAACATGACTTTACAGGATCCTTGACCAACCTATACACTAGCTTATGTGACATACCAGGACATCCGTAGCATCCAGGCATTTCAGGAACAGATTGTGATTGCAATCAAAGCTCCAGAGGAAACCAAACTGGAAATACCAGTTCCCAAAGAAGTAAGTGTTACCATTTCTGTGTCGAGGCAGCCCAAGTTCCCAGGTGTGATTTTGCAGCAGCAATTAGTGATCACCTTCAGTTTATCGTGTGCTGCAGGTACTGGTGCTTGATTGTTGGTGTGTTCCACTACACAAGGCTGTAGGGATCATAGTCTAACAAGTGTTTTTTCAGGTTTTGTTTGTTTGTTTACCTAAAGTATTAACTAAAGCTTAGATGTGTTTATTGTTTATAGGCTTTTGCTAGAGAGACTGGAACAGCTGCCATAAATGTTCCTGATTTCCACCATCAGTTTGCTTGGTAATTAGTAGGATAATGAAACCTCCAAACAGCTGTTAGTGTTTGTATACTGGAACCTCCCAAGCTGGTACATCTAACCTAAGCAAGCAATAAGCCTGATTTGATCATGACTTTACCAGCATGTCAGTGCTGTCTCACTGCTCAGTGAGTGCCCAGCTGTTGGTCCTGAGCACTGAAGTATGAAGGGCACAGTCTGGCTGCCAATGGGAACGTTCTAGCTCTCTGGTACATGTCAGGATGGCTTTTCCATGGAGGTGGGTGTGCCGTGTCCTCAGTGGTGCAACAGGAATGCTCCCACTTGGGTCATGCTGAGGGGCTGTAGCTTTGCCCTCTGCCCCCAGTCCCACTGCCCCCGGGCCTGGATACTGGGAACCTGCTGTTAAAGTTGTGCTGGAAAGGAGCTGGCTCATCCTGGGGAGATGAAAGGTGGAAGGTTTCAGAGGCTTCCTGAAGCAAAAGGCGTGGGATTTAAAAAGCTGACCTTTGGGGAGAACAGAATCTTCTCTCCCTTGCCCCTTAGATGTGCTTTGCCCTGTGCCTTGCCATGTGGTGTCTGCTGAAGGAGAGCAGTGGAAGCCCTGGGGTGTGGCTGCTTTGCCCTGTTACTCAAGCTGCCGTGTGCTCTGGTTTGTTTTCTGACCCTGGCACTGACTTGTCAAGTTTTTGGCGTTGTCACCCTTCCTAAACGTACAGTAAACGTTGGGCATTTATCTCCAGGTCAGCAAACAGACTAAAAGACCCCTTAGGTGTGTGTGCTGATCAGAAGGGAAACCTTGTGAGAGGAATGGGGCTTAGTAGTTGGCCCACAGATCTATGTAATGGTGATGATTTGTGTAGAACTAGTAACACAGATTTGAACAGAAGTGAGAAGGGTATTTGTTGTGTCCCTCCTCCGTGGGCTGTACAATACGTGCAGAAACAGCCAAGTGGTGTGTAAGGTTTGTTCTTGGTTTATCTGCAAGTTGCTGTATTGCAGGATTGCATAGAAGTGCACGTGAAGAGCACGAAAGGACCCATTGATGTGTATCTGTGTGAGGTGGAACAAGAGAAGGCAGGGGCCAAAACCTGTGAAGATCTGGACAGTGTCACCTTGGAATCGGAGCCCTCGGTCCCTCCTGCAGAAGGTGGTGTCTGCCAGTTACCTGTTTATCCCCATCTGGTTCTGGTGGTGGTGCTGTTACAACAAGCGTGGTGATAAAGCTGCAAACTGTGCTGCACAAGTGCCTTGCCTGGACACGGTGCCTGGGCCAAGCTGGGTGGGAGGACAGGAAAGGTCTGGAAGAGCAGTGTGAGCTGTTGTGGGAGCTCCCAGCAGGAGGGCAGAGCCCGGCACCACGGCAAGGACTCTGGTTCCTGAGCCTCTGCTTGCCCTGCTCCCAACAGGTGTCCTGAGACAGGAGCAGTGTGTGTCAGTGCTCAGTGCCTCCCGGCAGAGCCCAGCAGCTCAGCTGAAACCGTTGTGAGGAGAGGTGAGAGTCTGAGACACGAGTGAGCTCCTCCTGCTGCTGCTGCCCGTCCTGTCTGAGGGAGGGCAGGCAGGAGAGGGGACCTGCTATTTGGGGCTCTCAGACAAGAAGGCTGGAATAGTCTGTCAGGAGCCCCAGTGCTGCAGGATGTTGTGGCTTAAGAATCAGCGTGGTGGGGATTGCAGGAGCTCACAACACAAACGATCAATTATTTTTAGCAATGCTGCTTTGTAGTTGAGGGGAAGAGTTGGCTTTTTAGTCCCAGGCCTTTTTTTAACTGTGTTTTGCTTGCCAGTGCCACAGAATTCTGTTTCCCACCGTGACAGTAACTGTGTTCCTTGTTTCTACTTTCCTTTCAAAGTGAGATCTCCAGGGGAAGAAAAACAGCAAACCACCTGAGAAGGCAGATTGATTACAGCTCAGGAATCCAATACAGAATGTAAATATCTGTGCTATAGAGCTTTTCCAAAGCCACTTGGATCTGCAGACTTGCTAACACGAGATGTTCCAAAGTGTTGTTTTACATGGAAAACAGCAGTGGGTTGGTTGAGTGCTTTCAAAGATGGCTTCTCTTCCCAAGGCAGAAGATGACAGTTCCTAGAGTTGCTCTTAGGAGCTTTGTGTTGATAATTGCACGTGATCTGCAGAGCTTTGGGATGATGGTATTTTTAGCTTACGAAATAATTGTAATGGACGGAAAACCCAGGCAATTAATTACTTCTGAAAATGAAGGTTTGAGAGTGTCTTCGTTTAGCCCATATCTGGGGCTAAACTGAAGCAGTTTGCTCTCTCACCTGATGACCCCTTCCCAGATGAGGAGGAGAATCAGGAAGAGAGGAGCCCCGTGGGTTGGAATAGGAATGGATGTAATGAAATACCAAAATAATACCACCAGGAAGTACATAAGCTTACACTCAGTCTGGTCCTTGGGAGCAGCAGAGGGAGCAGCGGGCCAAGGGGGAGGAGCCCGGGGAGCAGAGCTCAGCACAGCTGGCCCTCTGTGCTGGGCAGGGGGGTGGGGTGGGACACCCCTCTTAGCCAGACTGGGATTCTGTCCCAGTGAAACCAGGATGGAAAACTATCTCTGGAACCATCCACAGCCCTTTTGAGAATGTATATAATAAAGAAATGCACTTTGTAGTCTGAGGCTGGGCTACCACTAAGCAGCATTGTCAGATACAAATGCAGCCAAGAACTGGTGTATCAGAAGCCTTCCCTGCAAGGAGCAAGATGTGTGTAAGATGAGAGTTGTGCCTTGCACGGTGGAGATGCTGTTTGCACTGTTTGCATCCAGCTCTGCATGAGCTAAGGTGTCAACACTGACGTTAATAATTGAGCTATTTGTATATATGTGTATCATGCCTGTGTAGTTACTGATGCAGATTCATTGAGGTGGTTTGCATTTCTGCCTTTGTACAGCAAAGAAAGACAAGAAGCTTATAAAACTATTAAAGCTTATAAAACAACTAGTCTAATCAGTCACTCTAATGAAGCGTGTTGGTTAGTGCTGGAGCTGACGGGGTAGTTACAAGCGTGAGGCCTGATGTGAAAGAGTCCAGCCTGTTCCATGGGGTGCTGGCAGCAGCGGCCAGAGCTGGTTCCTGTGGTGCCACAACTCCATAGCCATGTTCTGGAAGGAACACCGTGACCAACACCCGTTTGAACTGGACCCTCCCAGTTCCTGGTGTTTGCATAAGCACAGCTTTAGCCTCCTGCCCTGGTCTCTTGGTGTCTTCAGCTGCAGAAACGTGTCACGTACTTGAGAGCTCCACTGTAGTCATCCAGCTTTGGGATCTGTGGAACCGAGCTTCGGAAGGCCGAGCCCGAGTTTTCCCAGGGAGTTGGCACTGGGCAGAGGCCGTGCTGGGCTCCTTGCCCTCCAGTATTGGGAAGTGGACTTCATGGGTTTCTGTGGGGTTTTTTTGTTTGTCCTAAAATCAGCACTCCAGTGGGGTGTTTCCAGTCACACGGGATCAACACCTGTCACCTCCTCAGAGGTCATAGCCAAAGCTGGTGGAGAGTTATTCCAGTGTGCAGCAAGGCTCACTAGTGCTGCAAAGTGCAGTGTCACACTGCACCTTGGGAAAGACACCAAGTGCTTGTGTCAGAAAGGGATGGTGAGTTGTGGTGGTGTGCTCTGGAATGGGGGCTTTCAGCGTTGGATCCTGTTCTTCTGCACGGCTGTAAAGTGCAAACAACAGGCTGAGTGCTGTTGGCAGCAATAAATAAGCAAAGTGAAAGCAGGTTTCATTGCAGATCACAGGAAGGCTGGGGAAGGTGCTTCTCCCGTGGAGCTGGGGATGAGGGTTATAGAAAGAAGGGATCCTCTTTTTGCATGGGAAGGTTGAGGTCCTCCAGAGGCTGGCTGCTTTCCAGATGGGCAGCCTGCAGCTGATCCTGAGGGGTCTGTGTTAGGGTGGGATTTTGTCAGGTGATGGTGATACAGAGCTGAGAACTGTGGAGTAAGGAGGTCTACTTTTACAGGATAACCATGTTAGTAATGTTGAGGAAGTCTCTTCAAGAGCAGCACATACTTTATTTAATGGGAACATTAGGATTTCTCATTTTTAACAAACCTCTAGGGATGCGTTTTTTCAAGCTACAGGATTATCACAGTGGAATGGGAGAAGCTGTAACGTGACAGTTACACTGTAATTGTTTTCTTAAATACTTGTTAATAGCACACCTTCCGTAGAACACAGGGACTTCTGAGGAGTAAACCCCTGTGTTGTTACTACGTGGACGCTTAGAGTATTACCCCCTTGAGAGCCTGGGCACAAGGTGCAGTGCCAGGTCAGCACACCAGCCCGCTGCAGAGCTTCAGGAAAAGGTACTGACTGATGCTGAACTTAGATACAGGTTATGAGCTCACTTCAAAAGTCAATGTGAAAGGGCCTTACTCTGAATTGGTAGAATGCTTGAATATTTTTTCTGAAAGGTTATTAAGATGAACATCTTTTTGTTGAGTCCACACCTGTAAATGCTCAGCATGTTTGTGTGTGTCAGCACTTCCCTCGGCTGTTGGAAGACTCTGCCTCTAATCCATGAAAAAGCTGCACTAAGGTTTTGGTTTCCCCTCAGGGAGAATGGCTGAGCATTCAGTGCAACAGCAGCACTAGCACCAGCCATTAAGTGCTACCACTGAGGAGTGGTTCCCTTCTTTCGGGGAGGTAAAGGCTGTTGCAAAGTGTTGTGTGGACTGAGGGTTGGTAGGAAGGATTTCCATATGTAGGGCAAGATGGCCCTAGTTCTTCAAAAGCTGCTTGCTGCCCACGACTCAGGAAGGAAATTCTTGATGCTGGCAGAGTGGCTACTTGTCACAATTTGTCATTCAGGTCTTCACTGGTTTTGAGACGTGAGATTAATTTGGTTCTTTCCATTAGGTGAGATGCACTGAGGTGCAAGTGTGCAAGTCTCCAAGTCTCTTGGGTGTGCAAACAGGCAGCGTGCCCGGTGCTGCAGCACAGCACTGCAGCTCACCTCTGCCTCCCGAATAGAAGCATGAGATTTGGTGAAGTTTAAACAATTTGCCCTGAGCTGCACTTGCTTCAGGAGGGGAAGGGCATTGAGCACTGTGCTGTGATACTACAGGTCATCCTGCAGAGGAGAAGGTGGAAGGAGCTGCTTGATTTAATCACATGCTGAGCATATGAAACTTGGTAAGGCTGGATTATAATTTTTTCTTCATTTCTGTGCAAAATGATTGAGATCATAGAATCATCAAGGTTGGAAAAGACCTTCAAGATCATCAAGTCCAACCATCCACCCTACACCCCTGTGACCACTAAACCACCTCCTGAAGGACCACGTCCACCCATTTTTTGAACACCTCCAGGGATGGTGCCCTCCACCACCTCCCTGGGCAGCCTGTTCCAAGGCCTCATCACTCTTTCTGTGAAGAAATTTTTGCTAATATCCAGCCTGAACCTCCCCTGGTACAGCTTGACCCCATTTCCTCTTGTCCTATCACTGGTCACTAGGGAGAAAGGCCAACACCCACCTCACCACAACCTCCTTTCAGGGAGAGAGCAATGAGGTCACCCCTCAGCCTCCTCTTCTCCAGGCTGAACAGCCCCAGCTCCCTCAGCCTCTCCTCATAAGACCTGTTCTCCAGATCCATCATCAGCCTAGTTGCCCTTCTCTGTACCTTCTCCAGCACCTCAATGTCCTTCCTATCCTGTGGTGCCCAGAACTGCACCCAGTGCTCGAGGTGCAGCCTCACCAAGGCTGAGGTGGTTATGACAGAGTAAACAGACTAGTTCCTTCATTTCATTTCAGTCATTTAGGTTATTCTCAAGCTGGATAAAATCCAAGTTGTTTGCAGTAGTTATTGAGCTTGTCCTAGCACTGAATGAAAATAAAGACTGTGTTCTGATTCTTTTCAAACTGATCAAGAGTTTTATGATCAATAGACTGTTTTGATATGGTGGATGTTACTGTTGTGCTCAAAGAGCCTCTTTAGAAAGTACCTTTATTTTGTTTGTGAGATCCCCAGGGAATGTGAGCAGTTGTTTCTCTGCCCTGTGGACCACCATCTGCTGACTTGAGATGTGTCACACCTCCTTGTTGGCCCCTGAGGCCAACAACAATGAAGAAACATGGGCTATGGATACCTAAACATGGACAGCTAAAGTTTTAAGGTAACTTGTCATTACTACACCTGCATCGTGTCTGGCCTTGGCCTTGTGGTGGCTAACTTGCTGCTGAATTTCAGACAGTTGGTAAAAGAGACTTCACAAAATAAGTGCCTAACACATCTTCATGCATCCCGGAGTGAGTCAGGTGCCTCCCAAGGCCTCCAGAGGGAGATCCTGTCCAGTTAACTACAACGTTTAACATGAAGCAGGCAAGATCTCTTTAGAAGCCTTCAGCATCAACCACCTCTCTCCATAGCCTCTGTCACAAACACAAGCACCTTAGAAGGGCTGGTTTATGTGTCTAGAGTTAGGTCCTTAAGAACATGCTGGCTAGTGGTAATTACACAGGATTTTTGGAAGCCATTTACTAGTTGCCTGAAGGTGCCTCTGGTCATCCGAAGTGCTGAAAGTAAAAAAAGACCCCTCGAACACTTTTATCATTCAAGCTGGAAAGTCAGAAGACTTGTGCCTGTGTTTTTCATTATCTTAAAGGTGATTAGTTCATAACTCATAATCTTGAAAATCACCACTGGTTACTTTTTCACTTTCAGTCACTAGTGCATGATCAGATTATACTAGTATTTATGTCTGGCTTTGCAGGGGAAAAGTTTGGAAGCTTCTTTTAAAAAAGCTATTTGGAATAAGGATCGAGGAACAAAGAGCATGGACAATAGGTAAACTGGATGTGGGAGATAACTAGTGACCCGGGGCACGTTAATCTGTACAGAGCTTTTAAACTGATCTCAAGTGCTACTGTGCTACTGTTACTAGATTTCTTCCACACGCCGGTAGACCCCCAAAGTTCCCAGCTTCTACAGAAGACCTCCAGGTTCCCCTCACATCCCTGGTCTTCCCTGTGCATCTTCTGGTGTCTAACTTTTTCTCCACGGGCTGCTGGAATTGCCTGCGCCCCAGAGCCTGGAGCCAAAGCAGGCGTGTGTGGTGGGGAAGATACCATATGCAGAGGGAGGCAGGGGTGGGGACGCCGGAGCCTGGAGAGGAAAAGGCGGGGGGAGGGTGAGGGGGCTGTATTCTTGACCTTAGGTGGCTGGGGCTGAGAGGTAGCGCATTGTGCTGGAGATCGTGGCTGGGAAGGAGGGAGCAAGGAGGAGGGAGGAGGAAGCTGGGACAGCGAGGGGGAGGAGGAGGGAGCAGCATCTCTATCTTTCTTTGCAGAGCACGCTGCTAAACAGCGAGGGGAGGCTCATGCTTCCCTAATATCCATCACTCCCTGCTTCCAGCGCGGTCACAGAGAAACAAAGAGGGTCTCAGAGGTAAGATCCTTGCAACTTGCAAAGCTGCAGCATCTGCCAGAACAGGGAGAAGCAGCAGCAACAATACAGAGGAAAGCTGATCAGCACCTGGGAATGCTCGGAGGCGGCAGGGGGGGAGCTGGAAGCCCAGGTCCCCGAAGGCGAAGGAAGAGGCGGCAGCAGCAAGGACGGGGAAGGAGGGAGCAGCTCTGGGCCGGGGGGTCGGGTCCCCCCAGCAGGATCAGCTGGGGGCACTTTGTGTCCCGGCTGCCTGGGGGGGGAGCGCAGGGTAGGACTCTGCTGGCAAAACACGGCTGAGGGCTTAGCAAAGGCTAGGGATGGCTGATTCACCCAGAATGTAGCTCCGGAGGGAACAAAACAATTCATTAATTTGTGCGTGTCAGAAGAAAACAAACGTAAGTGTAAATCACCGCCCAAATCGGCACGTTGTTTTGACTGTTGACTTTTTTACATGAAAGTTGGATTTTTCATTTTAGGGCAGTGTGTCAGTTCAGACATGCATGTAATGCAAGCTGGAGAGAAAAGGCAGAACACCCACGAGATTTATTTTATTTTTAGTCAAATAAAATGGGCTACTTGACAGTTATTGTAAGAAAATATTTGTGATACCAAAACAAAATATGCTGTTTGACCTGAGAAATAGCATTTGATTTCATTTAGAAAGCAAACAAACAAATAACATAATTTTGTACCGGCCTGAAATGAAATTACAAATATGTTTGATTCACCCACTCAGCCTAAAAATTTGGTTGCGTGAATTGTTTTAAAGTGAGTTGTTTGTTTTTAGTTGTGGATGCTGGAAGCTTAGATGAAGGAGGCAGGAAGTAGAGAGCATCTATACACTGGAGAAATTAATGCTTGCTTTTTCCTTGTGCTTTGTCTTATTTACTTCACTTACTGAGGTATGAGCTACCTTGGTTTTGATCTAACCCCTCACAAACCCTTCTGAAAATTATTAACTAATAATGGCAGTAATGTCAGTGTTTGTTATTAAACATGTTGAGCCAACTGCAAAGAAAATTAACAGGGGCTTGTATGTCTTATGAAGAAGAGTCTTTACAACATAATGTCTTCTATTTTCACACAGAATCAGTCTCCAAAGGTGGACATTCTGGAATATTTGTCCTGAATTGGAAGTTTCTATGCTTCCACCTCCACACTAGGTCACTAAGATAGCTGCAGTGAGTTGATTTGGTGTGTGAGGGAGTTAGAACCACCTTTCTCTGCTGCCTTGGGAAACGTGGGAGATTGTGGAACTGATTTTGATTTGCTTTTTTGTAAGTGTAAATTTACTGGTACGAGTCTGTGGGATCAGCATCAGATGCTCTATTGGTTGACTTTGTCATTCACCCATTTTTCTTAGAGAAGTGCTACATCCCTTTTCTTTTATCAGTTTTTACAATTAAGTTAATTGCTATTTTAGGGCTTACAGTTCTGTGATTATTTGTTGTTTTCAAACAAGAAATAACAGTCTGAATTTGGTCACCTTATCTAGTGTGGTAGTTTTCAGCTGTAGCTTTAACTTTAGGCAGTACAGACTCTGTTTTTTTATTAACAAAAACCCCCACCAACAATATAACTTCCTGTCAGCTTACACAACTTGGTTTATTTTTTTCAGTCTTTTGGTTTTCTAACTGCAGGAATGCCTGGGACATTATTGAAACTTCTTGTCCTGTCTTGTTCTTAATGTACCACTGTTTCAGAAACCCACAATGGAGGCATTAAAAGTGATCTTTTGTTATTTAGAAAAAACTAAACTTAATACATACAGAATTGCTTGATTTTTTTATTTTTTTTTTATTTTTTGTAATTGACTACAGTTTTGATTTTTTGTGGTTCTGCTAAAGAAATGGAATGTTCTCACTTTGGAGAGGTTTAACAGTGTTATGTGCATAAAAAACCAGTAACAAACCAAACCTAACACAAATGTACTGCTGCAGGTACATTTTATTTGAAGCTAATATCCCCTGCTACTCAGACAACAGTTAACTATTGTTCTCTTAAAACAACTATCTGTGAACTGGATTGTTCTTGGAGTTTATATGGGCTGGCTGCAAAGCTCCCTGAAGTCAGGAAGAGACATTCCATTGGCTTCAGATGGCTTTGGATCAGGCCTGTCCCGTGAGATTAGCTCCTGACAGGAGATCTTACAAGCACAGGCACAGAACAGAGCGATTGAGGGATGGAATTTCACTTATGCCGTGATTGTCTCTGCGTTGTGAATATCTGTTAGGCACAAAGTTTTTGAAACAAAGCCTTGTTTAATTTGTGCTGAAAATGTGTGCATTCCTTGGTATTGTGAATCTATAGTTTTGCAGAAATTTTCTTTTAACTTAGGTCTCTGATCTATTGTCTATTTGTGTCCATATTTAAAGACTTTGTTCTGAGAGTCTGTCTCTGGATGTGACAGTTGAGGATCTCTTAGATGAGATTTTATAACCTCAACAATACTATGCCTAATATGCACAGGTAGGAAGAGTTTTCTAGTGTGAAACAGCAAGTTAAAAGCAATTGCTTGAATTCTGTTTTCTTGTTAAACTAAAATAACATCTTCTATATAAGAAACTAATGGCTTCCATAGTTCTTCTTTCAAAAAAACAGCACCTGTCCTCCAAAACCCAGAAGAGATTGCTCTGTAAGTTGTGCAGTGTCAGTCAGTTGGACATTTCCACATCTTCTGCATTCAAAGCTTATGCAGGTGGCACAAGGTAACCATGAAAAAAACCCAGTAGAGTTTTGTATAACAAAATCAACCAGAGCACACATTGTGTAAGGCCAAATTCGGGTTAGGAAGTTGTAAACTTACAAAGGTGATTCTCGTTAATAAATGGAAGCCTGTCAGACTCCTAAACACTTCAGTGATGCTGGGCATAATTATCTTTAGGGAAAAATTGCCTTTGGTTCCTGTTGATGGTAGCTCTTCTAATGAATACTAAGTCCCCACAGCGAATGAGGAGTGATCTGTCACCCCTGTTTTCACCCTCACACAAAATAGGGCATTTCCTTCCTCTCAGTTGGGATCAGGCACAACCATGGGTTTATTTCATGTGAATAAAAGCTACACGAAGGGGCATAAAAGGCTAGTGTAGCTAACAACGACCACAATCTACATACAAACATCCCTCCTTACACAAACCAGGCCTGCATTCCTGGATTGCACACATGCAAAGGGAGGCTTTGCACCTTCAGCTACAGCTGGAAACTCCTTTGCCTTTCCCCACTTAGACTGTGGCTAATGATGGAGCCAGTCTGCAAATCTAACTCTTAACAACTTCTGTTGCACAGGAGATTCTGTTATTTACCAAGGAAATGTAGGTGTGTAACTTGTTTTGTAGACTACTCATCTGTAGCTCCTCCTGTACAATTACACCTAAGGATTCCAAAGAACAGTGGTTGGTTTCCAGTTGCTAAACAGCATAGCAGGACTTCATGTACTAAAACCAACCTGTAGTGATGCTGGAAGCTTATTCTAGATAATTGGGGGAAGATAAAATGGAAAATTATTTGTAGAAAGTATATTAGCATCACAGTCATAAAAATAGGTGGTAGTGGCAAAGAATTGCCATCAAAGATGGATTTATAGGTATGAGAATTCATCGTGACACTTAGCTTATTGACTCTTATAACACTTTTTATGTGGTTTTAAAATGGTTGCTTGCAAAATGTATCCTTGTTTTTCACCTAGCCGCCTTAGTTTTTAGACATTCTTAATAGGAAAGTGTGGGCCTAGGTTGTCTTTCTTTTTGTGAAAACGAAAAAACACACAGACGTTGTCCCTTGGGGATAGGGAAATTTTATTTCCACAATGTTTCTTATCCTTTTTCCAAGGATAAACATTTATTTAAAATAAAAATAATAATCTGATCCTGTCCTGTGAAATTCTAGTGCTTTGAAATGATAAACTGGCTTCTAATGATGATGACTGCACTTCTATTGTGGTTTCATCATACAGGTCTTCATCTACAGTTCACATGTGTCAACTGCAAGAATACTTGAATGGGTACATAGACAGGCTTAAAAACACCAGTTTTGCTTCTATCAGATGGAAGTTTAGTGTATTGAGAAAGGAAAGTCTAGTCTTTTCTGATTTTGAACTAATTTTTCACATATTTTCAAAATCTCTGTACTCTCCCAGTTTCTGTATGAACTAGAGGTTAAAGTAGCAAAGTCATGCATCGTACACAAAGCAGTCAGATGAGACACCAGAGTGGTAGATAAAACCATAGGTAGCCCTGGTGTCATAATTCAGGATGTTACTTGTCATAACAGTGTTGAAAAGATTTTTGGACACAAGAATGATTTGAAAATTGCTGAGAAGTTGTAAAGATTGTTTAATCCTAACCTGACAGCTCTTTTCATTATTTTCACCCCAGAGGTAATGAAATGGTTGTTTTTACTATGTAAATACATTTGTTTTTGAAGAAAACATTTGTGATTTACTTGACTGCAATGGAGGGGATGCTCGGGTCAAGTGAGAGATCCAGATCTTAGTGGCATTTTTTTTAATGGATGGAACTATAATTGTTTTGGGCCCAAAGTGTTCCAGACCCATGCATGAGTATGCTGTGGAGATGTGCATAGACCAGTATATGTAAATTGGGCTCAATCATTCCTTCCATTCGTGAAGAAGTCACTTGTCACTCTCATTGGAGAAGGAAATGCATCTACAGACCAGCTGGCTCAGATTTGCTAGAAAATATCTGACTTTGATGAGTATTTTTCAGTTTTACCATTTTATTAAATTAAAAACCTTCTGTCAACAAGTGTATATGTTGCTCTACACTCCATTGTTTCCCCCCTGCTCTGCCCTGTTCCCACATTTTTGTCATACTTGTGAGGAAGAGCTTTGTGTTCCCATCAGTGGTAATTTTGTCTCCGCTGCTCAGGAAGGCCTCGAAGGAAGAGAGCCTTAAACCAAGTCTCATCTTCTCAGCATGAGACAAATGTTTGATCCAATCTCCAGCCCCCAGCTATGACAGAAGCCTTTTCCACACTTACAGCCCAGCAATAGAGTTCCTCTCCTGCTTTGGAGTTTATGTGCTGCTGGAAAAGCAGGAGAGGAACCTCAGTGATGTTCTGCAGTGTTCTGCTTCACAGTGGGGTCCCCATCTGAAACACCATTTAGAAGGAGTGTTTCCTAGGCAGTGGCATTAGTCCAGTCCCAGGTGTGTGACACATGGCCCAGCACGGTGGGGGCCAGGAGATACTGACCAGGCCTCTCAGGCAGGAGGCTGGCTGAGCAAACAGCAACGTACAGTGCACATTCTGCAGTTAGAAGAGCTTACAGAGACCTGGAAAAGACCCCTTAAATTCAGTGGAGCAAATCTGGGTGCAGAATCAGAGAGATGGTGTTTTTGAAACACTATCTTTGGGTCTTCTGCTGAGACTGCAGTCCATTCCCTAGGGGCAAGAATGTTTCCACAGTGTGGAATGAGGGTGCAGCTGCACAAGGAGACCTTGCTAAAGTTTTAATATAGTTTATGGATTACTGTGGAATTTACCATCTCTGCAATAATTGCAGCGTATTGGAATATGTTTCCTCTTGCTATTTAAAGGTCTGTTTAGAAAGTTAATTTTATGAATTAGTTGAAAAATCTCTTTTTGTCTAGTGATGCTTGTCTTGGTCTTGCTCAGATTGAAAAAGAAGCTCCCAGGGTAGTCAAGTCTATCTCCTTACATCCTGGCTACGAGTCATAAAATCACCAAGGAGGATTGTCCTGTGGAGTTTGGTGTGGGTAAACGTGGGTTTAGTTCCCAGGCTGTGGAGGCTGCTGTGTGCAGTGGCTGCAGGGCAGAGGGGCAGTGGAACAGCTGGGCTCTGAGCCACTGCTTAGATCCCTCTGGCTTTTCCCCAGTGCTGGTACCAGCCTCAGGATACACCTCTGAGCAGGGAGTGCTGCTCTGCAGCCACGTGTGGCAGGCTCAGGTCACTGTGCTGGACTGCCAGACGTGTGTCTCTGATGCCAGGAGAATCCGGCAGCAGAGTCTTGGGAAGTCCCTTTCTTTTTCTGTACCACTTGTGGCAAAGCCATCTCACCCTAGGCTGTTTTGCTTAGGGAGCTCTTCAGAGGACACCTGGAGATTAGGAAAGAAGCATCTCCTGTTGTTGTCTTGCTTTTGGCAAGTCTGTCCTCAAAATCACAGTGAGATTCTTTTCCTAAATTAAACAGAAGTTTTCCTATCATGTTACTGTATCTTCACCACTTTTAACAGTCAGCTGTAAATTTCGTAGTGTTGTAACTCAGAAAAAGCAACCGACCTTTTTTCTTCATAGCTAAACAGGCAATAAAATCAACCAGGCCATGAAATGAGTGGAATTATAACAAGTTCTGTTTTTAGCACATCTGCCCAGTGCCTGTGCTGGGCCACGGCTGAGCAGGAGTACCAGCATTGCTGCTCAGCTTCACATTGTAGATGCATAAACAAGAGTTTGCAGCCTAAACAGACCCCGTGTTGTGGATATCTGTGTGAGTTACCAGGGCTTAGCTGCTCTGTCAGAGTTACCTGTGGCTAAAAGCTTTTGCCTGGGAATGTTGAATAAATGTTGGGTTACTTTGCACCAAGACTTCACCACAGTCTCTGTCTTACAAATGGTTTCCAACCTCGTGCTCTACATTTCTTTGATCCTTCTGCCCTTTCCTTCCTCTTCCATCAAACATAATAATAATAATTTAAAAAGCTCTGTATACTATAATACATCAAGTACATTTTGGTATGATTCTTTTTGGGCTGGGAGAGTGAAAGTGGGGATTTTTGAAAGGCAAGCTGTTAACCACAAGCAGTCTCTGCACTGACAGTCCTGGATCTCCCAATGTAAGGGTCACACCTGGAGGTTGAATACAAAAAGACAAAGGCCTGTTCAGCAAAAATCATAGAAGGAACAACTAGGAAGACAGGCAGTGTTGCTGTTTTCTGGGAAGATGTACAAGTACAGTCAGCTCTTTTATTTGGGAGTACTAACCAGGTAGTGGGTTTGCTGATCCAAAAACAGGTCCTATTCATACCAGTTCAGATAGCTGTGTTCATGAGGCCCTTTGGTAAATAGACCAGTTGGTCTTTCATAGACCTATCTTTGACTCCACCATTGATCATTCTTTTTTCTGTTATGCTTCTGCCCTATATTTTTATAGCTTAATCTATTCATGTTTTGCATGGTCTAGAATATTGCTTCATCTGATTAATTTTATGCTCCTATTCAAGTAATCCAACCACAACATCACTACCCATATGGATGTTTTTTGTATGGATGCCATATCTATTTAATGGGCTTCCATCCCATGTGGGGAAGGCAACAATCCCATGTACTGTGCATATCCAAATAGATACATGTTTTTATCTACATTCTGGCTGACTAGTTAAAGTGCATAGAAAATGATAGTATTCTCCAGCTCTAATGCAAGTCTCTTGAATTTAACACTGCAGCAGTTTGCAAAAAAAGATGTGCTTATTAAAAACCTAGATAATGACTTTAAAATACCTTTGGGTATACCTATGCATTTTTAGCATTTCAATATTACTGCGTCTGAAAGGATCCCTACAGTCTCAAAAGGTCAGTTTACCTTTTTCAGTTTCACATGAATTAAAATACTGACATCAGTAAACTCCCAGGCAATGGCTGGGTCTGGTCTTCTAAAGATGTTAGCGTATGTCTTTGTGTAAGGGTCTTGTTTTGTTTTATGCACTTGAGTTTCCTGACACATTCTGGTTATTTTAGGGGAAGTCAAAGGCAGCTGAGGGATGTGCCTGGGAGTGTCAGTTGGTATGAAGGGCAGCAAGTGGGGCAGGGGACTTAACTTCTCAGCTCCTCCCCAGGTTCCAGCCCACTGCTGACACTCACTGTGTGGTGTTCTCTCTTGGGTTCTCTTTTACAGTAACTCAGCAATTTTCCTCCAAGGCAAAACTTCAGCATGGTTCTGGAGCTGATTTACTTGAAAAGCTGCTCCCACTAGGCAATAGGGATGACACAATTACTTATGACTTTATTACTCCCACACCATTGTCTAGTACTATTTAGGTAGGTCTTGTACCCTGTGCAGAATGTGGTGCCACCTCCTGGGTCGTGTATGGTGGTTTTAGTTCCATGCCAAAAGATGTTGCTCTGGTCAAACCTGTATTACAGCCTGCATAAGAACTGAGATAAACTTACAGGGGGGAAGAGCACACACAGATACTCATGTCAGGGCCCAAGACAGGCCCAGAGATGCTTTGGTCCAGCATCAAGTGCTGTGAACATGCTCCTGCAGTGTGAGTGCAAGAGATTCTCCATCCCTTGACAGAAAGGTCAGGCACCTCTTCCTGGGCCAGGTGCTTTTGGCAGTAGAGGTGTAAGGTCACATTGAGAGGCCAGTCTGGCTGTAAAGTGATGTCAGGTAGGATGGCAGCAGGAAAGCAACACTTGATGGCTGGGACTGTCCCACTTCAAATCAGCTGTACTGCTGCGCAGCCTTTTCACTGCTAGGTGGCATTGCTTTTGCATGGAATTGGGATTCTTTGGCAATGTGTCCCCTTTCTGAAGGAAAAAGGCTATCTTGAATTCCAGCAAAATCTTACAAAGTGTTGGAGTGATTGCAAATGAGATCTTAATCTACACAGAAAGCTTCCCTGAGGTTTGTTTTTACCCTGTGTGCTTCCGTGGATCCAGAATGAAATGCATTTTTCTTTTTAAGGTGCATCTTTCGATATATCCAATTAGATATTTCTTACACAATTGTGTTTCTGAGGTTATGTGCTGAGTGTCTGGCACCTCCTGATGAAGCTGATGAATAGCAGGACTGCACAGGAACAATCTATTGAATCTTACACCTTCTACCTACACTAGAATTAGTGTAACTGCACCCACAGAATCTGCCTGTGCCAGGGGCCATGCAGATGAAAGTCTAGTGTGTTTTATTAAAGCTTTATTCACAGCCTCTCTTCTGGCTGCAAGAAGGTTCCTGCCCCTGTGCCTCACCCTTGCTCCTCTGCCAGAGGTGGTGGCAGCAGCTCGGCCAGCTCAGATGCTCCTGCCTGTGCCCTCTGGTCTGCTCTGCTTGGAATGGCTGGGGTGCTGAAGAGCTGTTCTTGTGACTGCTGTAGCTTTTTTTTTTTTAAATCAAAGATGTTCAGGGATTGCTCACAGGAAAAACTGTGTGGATAAAACTGGCAGGGTAGTACTTGCTACCATCAGAGCAGTGACGAGCCTCTATGGAAGTGATGGTAATCTTTTCTTTTCAGTGGGCACTGCCAGAGCTGGAGGATTTGTTAATGGCTTTATGGGCACTGAATTTGTGCCACTGCCACTGATTTTTTAGTCTTTTCACATTACTGTATAGATATGACCTTAGATTTGTAGATATGTTGCCTGTTTGAGTGTAGTTTATGTTACCTATGATCAGTTAAATGAAAATACTTACAGACTTGTGGTTCAGTGGAGCTTCTTTTACCCTGGTTTAACTTTATCTTCTTTACATTCATGCTGGAGCTGCTCTGAAGGCTCTGCACTGGTTTGGAGTTGAGTCCCCTGTTCCATCTAAAGACATGCAATTTATTTGTAAAATAACAAGAGTAATCCCTGAGCAGAGGTGCTTAGAGTCTGGTTCAGTTCAAAACCCTCTGAAACCAAGAGGATCAGTTCTAACAGCCCCGGTGTGGCTTTTCACAGCATTTTGTCTGACAATTTTTTTACTTGTAAAACTTAAAAAAACCCCTTTTTTGCCTCTTTCCTACTATTTGCTGGCATATGTCTTATATTTCGTGGTAGCAAATGAATATAGGGGAGAAGAGAGTTTCTAAAGATGGCAAGATTCTTAGTCATTCTAGTCACACTCCCTTCCTTTGGGGAATTCGGTTTCTCTCTTTTCCAATAGACACTACATGAAAGTAAATAAACATTAACTGAGCTGAGTAGATAATTGATTATTTAGAACTAGCTTTAAAACAAGCATTATAAATCTCAGGGTTTGCATTATAATTTCTGAATACTTTTAAAATGCTGGGATGTATGCTTGCTTTATCTGTTGGGTTATCACTGAAAAGTCATTGATTTACAACCTAGGAGGAATGTTGTCAGTGTAGAACAAAGTTGCATCAATGCCAGTTAAAAAAAAAGCCAAACAGTTTACCCCTTGGGCACAGATTTTAAAATTCAGGTTAGTTTAGAAGAGTGTATACTGTGAAATCCAACAATTTTTGGACCAGACTTCGTCCTTGTTCCCAGCAACAGAGCTTCATGGCAGGACAATGCTTTAGTGATGTGTGGCAGGAGTGGTTGTTCCAAGTACAAGAGACCCAATATAGACACCACTTTGGACTCTTAAGTTTGTACACACTCACTCATCATCAGTAAGTTTGTCTTGTGAAAGGTAATACTTACATATGGGATTGTATTTGTGTCTCTGAAGGGGTTTTCAGCAGGACTTCCCATAATAGTGCAGGGGAGAAGGGTGTTTCTTGAGTGCTCTCCTGGCTCCTGCAGGAAATGTTAAATGCTGCAGGGCATGAGTTGTGCTGTTGGTGTTAAGGGGCTCCTGGTGTCTTGCCTAGATGTGTATTATTTATCTTTGAGCCTTTTTATCAGTTTAATCCCTCAGAAAGGGGGAAAGTGAAACTGCTTGATAAAAAATACCCATGATCATCTCTGACAGTTTTGTGGAAAACATTTGCTCTAAATATTCTGGAAGACAATTGGAATATGATCCCATTATCAGTCACACCATATGTAGGGAGCAAAAGATTTCAAAAACCATTAAAATTACATTTATTTAAAAAATATAAACAAATGTATAGAAATTTGTAGCAATCCTTAAATGAGAGGATGCACCCCATTTAAAATATGTACATTTATTGAGTGAAATTACATTAGCAAGCTCATACATCTGCATGTTAAAAGAAATTCTGTAGGACCCTGACTAGGTAGAAATCCTGTGGCTATGTATGCACAATGTGGGGTCATCCAGAAGCTTCAGGCAGGGTCGTTTGTGAGAAAGTAGATGTTGGGGAATGGTTTCAAAACCAGAAAATTGGAAGTTTTTCCTTGTTACCACTTTTCCTTCCATTCTTTTTGTTAAAACTTTCTCAGCATTCCCACCGGTACATGAGGACACAAAGCAATGGTGAGAAAAGCAAAAGAAATCCTTAGTTTATTGGCTAAATTTGGAAAGAGTTTTTGCCATGGCTGACCATCCTTCAAATAAGATCTTTGTGTCAGAGTGCAGAGGTCAGGGTATAGAAGCCTTGGGATATCAAAAGGTGGTGAGAAGAATGGCTGGGATTTCCAGCAGCCCAAGAGGGCTCTTTTGTCTCTGGTGGTCAGTTATTGAGGATGATGCCTGTGGACATCAAAGCAATGTCTCAACAGTGTTATCTGGGCCCTGTCCTCTGCCCCCTGCCATGTAATGGGCCCCTTTTCAGAACACCATTGGGAAAGCTGAGGCAGCGAGTTGTCCTGTGCTGGTGCTGTTCATGTAGCAGGAAAGCAGGTCAACAACATTTGCACCAGCCTGTGTGTGACACGTTGCACAGCCAAGAACAGCTTTAATGTTTTTTCATAATGTGTATGATAGGAGACCTTACTTTCTACAAAGCTCCTTTTCTGCCTGCTTTGATGCCTTATGGAGAGCTGTTCTGAGAGAACAAAACACAACCAAATCAGACCCTGCCTTTCCTTAACGCTTGCAAAGAAGTTTCATTCATGGGTGGTATGTACTGAGGCACTTTGAAATAAAAAATGGGCTGATATTGGATGCAAATAGTGCTCAACAAACTGACTGCGATGTCTGGAAGAGTCATGGCATCATTTTCCAGGTGGATTGCTTTCCCCATGAACAAATAAAAGTGACAGTGTGGGTTTACAGAAAATCAGCATGCCTGAATTAGGAGAAGGCAGCAGTGCTGCAGGTGCTGCTGACCTAATCATCCTTTGGGGAAAGCGGCCGTGGGATGGGAAAACAAGCTGGTGTCCCACGGCTGGTATCTCAAGGAGCAGCTGGAGATCAGAGAAAGTAGAAGAAGGAACTAGATGTTGAAAACAGAATGGACTGTAGCTAATCAATGTCAGTGTTATGAAATGTCCTCATAGCTTGCAGTAGATAAGTAGACTATATATATGGATGCTTAAGCCTGAATAAACGTCTCCGACTCTGTCTCTGCTTGGAAATCACAACGGAGCCCGTGCCTTCATTGCCACATGGCAGTATCAAAGTCTGTGCCTCACATTCCAGCTCCTGCCTTGCCTGCTCATCCTGTGAGTACACTGGGGAAGGAACCACCATTGCTGGCTGTTTATGCTAAATGCGATTAAAAACTACATGGTGAAAGTGTAATGAGAAAAGAAGTCTATTGTGAGTATATTCTATCACTGCCCCTGTGCAGAAGCAAAACAAATTGTTTGCTCCCTGTCATTTTGCATTTCATTTTAGAGAAAAGACTACAGACCAGGCTCTAGGAGGATCAAATAAAACCAGTTTTTAGGATTAATTGCACATCTTGCTAAATGTGTATTATTAATTAGAATATGCTTGAAATCTTTACTAATAATTTAGGCCACATCAGTATAGATAATTGCATTATTGTCACAAGAAAACAATGTTAATTCAGTATCAGATATTTAAGCCAAATGGTCATGTAAGTATTAAAAATACAAACAACCTGTGGTTGAGTCAATGAAGCTTTCTTAAAAAACGGGAATTGAAGCTGGGTTTTGTCAGGACCTAGGTATGGGACATCTTTAAATACAGCTGAAGAATTTTAAGTGCAATGTGTTTTCAGGAGTCTGAAATTAAACTATTTAAGGAGAGTGTTTCTCTACCATATTTCATTTTCTTGTAATTTAGGGCTGAAGATAAAACTTTGATATAAATGTGTGAGTTAACTTGAGCTAGAACCTATGTAATAGTGTCACTGCTGCCACACTGAGCTCAGTGACAAGTGAGAGATGTGCTGGGATGATTGTTACTTATTTGGATGGATATTACACTTGAAAATGGAGATTTGGGGCTGCTAGAGGACTCCCCATGACTTCCCTTCCTATATCCTCATCTAGTGAAGCAGATCAAGAGCTGCAGATTGGCTGGCATGCCTGAGTGTCCCCAGGGAGGCTGGAGGGTTGGATTTGTTCTCATTGCTGCGCTGAGAGCCCAAAGGAATTGCGTCTCACTTTCAGAATATGGACAGTGAACACTGGCACTGCAGCATGCCTGGCATCTGGACATCCCTTCCCTCTAGGGTGTTAGCTACTCCTCACAGCTTGGTGTCATCCTCAGACTTGCTGAGGAGACACTCAGTCCCACTGTCCAGGTCTCCAGCAAAGTTGTCTCTCACAGCACTGGTGCCAGTACTGAGTATTTCAGTCCTTGGAAAGGAGAAGTAGGTGGAAGTGGAGTGTGTATATCATTTTTGGGAAGGACATTTTGAGAGAACAATTTTAAAAAGACAGTGAATAGAAAAGAAGCCAGAGAAAGTAGGATGAAGAATGGAGAACTGTGACCAGGATGCACTCGGACTTGAAGGCAGACTCTGCAGTGCTAAATCAAATAGCTTGTGGTGAGCCTGAGCACTGGCACTTCTGATTAGAGTGGTTTCTGGTACACTTCTGACCTGTGGCAGTTAATAGTATACCAGAAAGTGCCTGGGCTGGGAATGACATGAACCCAAGACTGTTCCCAATATGCACAGACCTCACATACTGTCCCAGCAGGCTTTTTCCCACTAAAACATTGTCACAGCCCTTCAGTTTCATGTTATGAAAGCATCATGATGATAACTTGCAACACTGTACTGGCATTGATTAAATTTCTGTGTCAAACCAGCCAGAATGGTTATTCCCACAAAGCCATAGGGCACAACACGTGTCCCAGAAAGCCAGCATGGACAGGCCACAGGATGCCCTGTTCCCTGGCTTTATCTGGCTGTGTAGGCAGAGCAGAGGAACCAGGCTCCCTGTTTGGGTGTAGCTGGTAAATGGCTGGGGTTGCTGTGAATGCAGCCTCAGGTGAGTGGGAGTGTGCTTGGTCAGTAGCACTAGTGACAGGGGTGTCAGTGTGGGGGTCTGCCAGGAAACTCATTTCTGTGCAGTTTGACACTGGGAACTGGTGAATGTGGCATACAGAGAATAAGTGGCTAATAGGAATAGCTAAAAGTTGTATTACTGTGTAAGGGCATATTTTGTCTTTGCCTTTTGTGCAAAATTCTTGTGAGGTCATGAAAGTAAAGCAATGAATGTCAAGGGGTGAAGGAAACTACTGCACAAGTGTTGTGTTCTGCAGTGGACCAGCTTCAGGCTCAGGACACTTAACAGACTGTGTGTGTGTGTGTTGATACGTGTGCATCTACAGGTAGCACCCACCCAACTGATCCATTTTTATCCATCACTGGGATATAGCTATTGTTAAGAAAGAGCTTCTTAACAGCATGCTAGGACACTGTTGTCTGAAAAAAATTAAGATGTGATAAGCTGAATTTATTCAAAGGAAGCAAAGCTTCAAAATGGCTTGTAACTTAAAAACCCATTCACTGAGAAAAAGTTTTATAAAGCTCTAGTTTGGTAAAGAATGAGCACCTTAATGGGAAGATGATGTTCATGTAGTATACAGACTGTTGACTGAATGCAGAAGGTGATGAGGAAAAAATAAGAATACATGATTTCTGAGTCCATAGTGTCAAGACCTGACAGAAGTTACCAGTCAGAATGTTAGAATAAAAGGAAAGGCTTTGTTACCAAAACTCTAATAGAGGTAGAGTTTGCAATTGTGTAAACCAGTTATTCCTCCCTGTTCTTCTTTCACAGCATTTGGCACAGTAGAAAATGAAGAAAACTGGGAGAGGGGAAATTTAGGTTGGACATTAGGAAGAAATTCTTCATTACGAGGGTGGTGAGACACTGGCCCAGGTTGCCCAGGGAAGCTGTGGCTGCCCCATCCCTGGCAGTGTTCAAGGGCAGGTTGGATGGGGCTTGGAGCAACCTGGTCTAGTGGGAGGTGTCCCTGCCCATGCAGGGGGTTGGAACTCGATGATCCCTTCCAACTCAAGCCATTGAAAAGTAATATTACCATCTGAAAGTGATCTGGCTCCCTTGTGGGCTTGGCTTACACTCTTTAGCCAGAGATCATGCTCCTCAGTCTTAGACAGTGTGTAGACAAGCAAGAGTTCATGGAATCATCGAGTCATTTCTGTCGGGAAAGAGACCTGCAGGGTTGGTGACTCGGCCACTACCCTGGGCAGCCTAAATATAGTCTGTATGTCAGGACTTAGGGACGTGTTGCCCTAAGTAGGATAAATCCTTTAGAATTCTTCACATATGGTTCATCCCATACTCTGTCACAGAGCTACCTTCAATATCATGTTTTTCTTTATTCTTCAAAATCTAAGTTCTAATGCGGTGCTGTGTCCTGAAAGCTGTGTGATACTGTTGGCAGAACAGGCAGCAGCCTGGGGTCCCAGGCCTTTTCAAGAGATTGCCTTTTCAGTAAGAAGCACCTGTATTTTTCTGTGAGAAACTATATATAGGTTTAGAAAACAAAAGCTGAGTTCATCAAATTAATGTGTTAAGATGTGTTATAACAAATTAGGATAATCTTAAGCCTCTCAAAATCAGAGCTATGGGACAAAGTAGTGGGACTAAGGTGCCCTGTGGTGGGCAGGTGAAGTGAGCTGCTGAGAATCAAAGAAAATTGTCATTTTCAAAGTTTGAAATAGAAGTCTAAACATGTTTCCTGCTGATCTTGTTCTAACATTTCTGAATGCATCTTCCTCACGCTTTCAAATTACACCCTAAAGCTAAGATCCAGTTTACTGAAAGAGCCTTTACTTTACCAAATCTCTAGGAAGAAACCTGTCCTTTGTAAGAAATGTTTACTGCTATTGAACATGTGAGAGGTGTGTGTAAAATGTACTGGATGCACAACTCCTAGAGAAATTCCAGGAAAAATGAGTGCTGGCAGATGTGGAGGAGTCAGCCCTCAAGGCAAGGATTGTGCTGTTAGATGGGAGCTTGTTCCTACCATGTCAATCAGTACAAGATGTCCAGTTCTGGTGTTTCAGACATACCCTGTTGTGATGTTCCTGCTGGCTCTTCAGAGTGCTGTTCCATTCTCTCAGCTGGTCACATGGACTCTGTTCTTGTATGTCTTTCTTGATGATGAAAGACTGTTCTCTGCTGCAGTGACAATGGAGAAAGGATAATACTCTGATGTGAGAGCAATGCTCAGCTTCTTTGAAAAGTATGAGGGACTACCAACCAACAGAAATAAAGGCATTAAAAAGAATATAAATGTGTCCTAATTTTTATACTTTCTGATACAGTGAACTGTGTGTCTTATCATAGAATCATGGAATGGTTTGGGTTGGAAGGGACCTTAAAGATCACTTAGTCCCAACCCCCCTGCATGGGCAGGGACACCTCCCACTAGACCAGGTTGCTCAGAGCCCCATCCAACCTGCCCTTCAACACTTCCAGGGATGGGGCTTCCACAGCTTCCCTGGGCAACCTGGGCCAGGGTCTCAGCAGCCTCATACTGAAGAATTTCCTCCTGATGTCTAATGTGCACCCTTGATGTGCCAGTCATGATTTGGTAGAATTCTAGCAGATGCCTCCGAGTCACCTCTTTTCCAATCTGAAGAATCCCAGCCAACAAGGTAGTCCTGAAGCTTGTTAACCCTTTTGGTCTTCTTTCTTGTCTTTGAACTTTTTCAAGTTCTACTATGTCCTTTATCGTTGGACCTAAAGTGCACATGGTGCTCTCCAGGGTAAGCAGATTATGGATTTATCCAGTGGCATAATCATGTTTTGTGTTTTGCTCTTGGCTCCTTTCTGCTTAATTCTTAAAATCTGATTTGCTTTTTTGCTTGCTATTGAAAATTCAAATGTTAGAAGTTACTAAGCCACTTACTACACTACTGAGGTTATTTTTCTCAACCAAGACACTGAGTTTTAGTCCATTTTTTACAAGAGGAGTATAAAATAATTCCAAGTACAAAGAAGTAATTCATTCTAGCCATTTTCTTTGGTCACTATAATAACAAATATAAACACCATAATCATTAGGATTACACAGCACGTATGTGTGACAGAGGGAGAGAGAGGGAGAGAATGTGATTGTCATGATGTAGTATAGAATTGGCATTGTGCTGTCTTAAGATTTTTATGGTAAAAAGAATGCTACTTGTAAATTATATTCTTTTTGTCTAGATCCATTGGTCTGGATGGCCTCTCCTACTAATGCTTTTTAGATATGTCATATAACCTGCAATAATGATTGCAAACCAGAGCGAGACAAAATGTCAAACAGAGCAAAAATGTCATAATGACATGTTCCTCCTCTTCTGCTTCTTTTCTGTAGTGTGAGCTGCTGAAAAACAGTCAAGATTTTAACACTGCTTTCAGCATTAATGTCAGAAATCACACATCTGTCAAATAAGTTTTAATTTTGTTGAAGTATTTGTTATCATTCTGGCAGACTCAGGTCCAGAACTGCTCTTTGATAAATTCTGAGGATAAAAGAACAAACATTATGCTTAATAATGTCATTTTTAAATAAATGCTTGCTTTTTTGTTTTGTTGGGTTTTTTTTTTTTTTTTTTTACTTCCAAAATCAGGAGCCTTGTATATAGCTGCAATGCTACTTCAGCACCAACTTTTGGATGTGCAGAATATTAATCTAAAACAGATTTTGTATGACCTTTGCAGTTTGACACTCAGTATTCTGTTTTGAGCTAAGTTTTGGGACCTTGCAAACTGCACTAAAATATGTTTGGTGACAACATAATGAAAGTATTTTCGCCCTGTTGACACTGTGTTCACAGCTGATGATGTTCACCTCCTCACTGGAAAAGCACAGTGAGGTCAATATATGAGAAAACAATGCAAAAATCATCCCTTTGTATTTTTTCCTTGGGGTCAGTCTGTAGGCTAAACTTGTTGAAATGGCTGTGCTGTTTTGAATTAGGGAGGATAAAACTTACAGTAATTATGAAATGGTTCTCAAGAACAGAATGTGAGAAAATGGATCCAAAGTTTGCAGAATAGTGTCTATGGCTCCTCCAAAAAATTGCTTCTTTTTTTTATGTAGTGAAAAAGCAAAGGCAGCTGGATTCCTAGTCTGCTAATATGATTTAATGCTATTTCCTAGACCTGTTTTTACTTTTTTTAGATGTTAGAAAAATCCCTATGTACAAGCAACTGCACTGTCACCTACAGAACTTCTGTAGGTCAAGAGGTAGGTGCTGTAAAACTGGCTCATGCAATGTGACATTTAGAATAAATATGGAATCCTTTATACTTGACTTTTGGTTCTTCCATTTTTAGCAAACAGTTTCAGATAATTGACCCTATCTGTGTCACCTGCTCTTGTGAGATCTGTAGTGAAAGGAAAGAAGATTCTTCAGCTGGGGCTGGAGGAGGCATCCTGAGCTGGGCTCTGCTGCTGAACCTTCATTTTTCACTTCTCAGCACTAACAGCTGGGGCTCCACCTGCTGGAATTCCCCCGCCGTGGGGCAGAGTTTTGGGTAAGCCCTTTTCATGCCCCTTCAGAGGTCCCATGGGAAGCTGTTGGCCCCTGGGCAGGGTTCTGGTGGGTGCTGTTCTGCTGGGCACTCTCAGGCCCTGCCAGGAGGCGGGTGGCCTTGGGGTTGTCCACAGGCAGCCCCACCCATCAGGGAGGCAGCATTTCTGGTGTGCCATTAATAACCTGGCTCTTGGGTTGGAACTTGTTCCAGAGGCTTCCAGATGCAAATGGAAGCGAAGTTAACTGCTTGCCCACCTTTCTTTGGATGAAAACAAGGATTTGTTTCTTAGTTGCTCGATGACTGACATTTTAAATAGAGTCTTCAATTAATTTTCAAAGGAGTCTGTTGTTATCTTGCATGTCTGCCTTGGTACCTGAAACCTACTATGAGCTCATGAGTGCAGCATTTCAGCATCTTTGGATTCTTGGCCTATTAATTTTTATTCTGCAGACAACTGCCCATTATAAGGTGGGGCTGGGACACCCGGGTGCTGAGGAATTAATAGGGAGAGTGCAAGGCTGCTGACACCGTGTAGGATCAGCTAGAACAGCTCTGTGTTGCCTCTCAGTTCAGCAAGACCTATCAGTACAGCCCATAGCAGAGGAACAGACCTGGAAGACTGTAGTATAGTTGTGGTAACATGGCCTGTACTTAGCCTGGTAGATTGTATGAGATCTAAGCTGGCTTTGCTTGGAGTTCTGCCGAGAGCCTCTGCAGCTCCAGCACAGCCAACAACCCAAGCAGGTAACACTTGCTAATCTGACATTGTGTTTTGTGTTGTTTCAGCATTATGTTGTTCTAGTACTGTTTACATTTGTAGATGTAAAAATTGGAGGGATCTCTTCTGTCTGCCAGTGGAGCCATGACTGCTAACTGAGATAGCTCAGGAAACCCCAAGGGTCATGTTCTTGCTGCATAACTAATTAATGCATCATAGAGGAGAGCCTCTGCTTAACTTTCTGTAACAATTATAGAAAGTTTGATATGATGCTGAATTTTCACTGAAACATCCAATATTTTAAGGAATGAAAAATAATAAGAAATTCTGGTTACCACCCAAGATCATTCATAAAACAGTTGAAAAGAATGTGAGGTTTGCCCCACAGCCTGTTGATTTCACTGGGTTTTGATCTCTGCTCTTATTGCAGATCAACTAAGAAACTGTAGAGGAACACAAGAGGAGATGGAAAAGCTGCACACTTTGTTTTGCCTCATCTATAGTTTACAATAATTTAGAGCTTACAGGGAACTTCTATCACCATTTACCTAAATAAGGAGGAAATCTACTTTTGATTGGAAAGTTTACTTCAAAGTTTGTTTCTACATGGCCATATTGTTAGGTTTTCCAAGTAGAATTTCAGAAGTTGAAACATTAACTCTTCCATACCCTCCAAACTCTACACATCTACCATCATTTAAACTAAATAGGTAAATATTTAGTAAGATTCTAGAACAGATGATGATCCAGTACAGGGAGGTATCTCAGGAGAGCTGCATTCAGATCTGAGCATTTCCACAGTTCCTGTATGACTTTGATTAAAATATTTGAACTCAGACTCTTAAAAGTATTTAGAAGACATTACCTGCCATGGTTTTCAGTTGTCATTAGGGATTCAGAAGCTCACAGGAGCTATGGTAATATCACTGCAGACTGTTGTTTCCCATCAGTGAAATGGAGGAAGAACATATCTTGACTTTGGTGACATTATTAACCACTGAAGTATTCAGGAATTCTGATACATAACCCACACTCAGAAGAAAGAGAAGTTGGAGGATCTGGTGCTTCTTAAAACTAAAAAGGCACAGTTGTTATTTAAAAGAGACTGAAAACTGCTGTTGTGAACATTCTGAATTAATGCATCCAACATGCAGTACTAAGCTCTTTTGTATCAATCAAGTGACCAGATGAGTGAATTCTAAAGAAAAATGTATAAAAACCCAAGGTGAAATAAAGAGATTAAAACTGTAATGATTCCCAGCAATAAAGTAAGGCAGTCTGATTGAAATTTGTGTTGCAGTATGGCAGCTGGGTGTAGTTGTGCTGTGCTGGATTTGTTTTGCTTACAAGCAGAGTGTTCCCTCTGATTCACTGGGTAGGAAAGCAAGCCATCCATTGGTACCCAGATGTTGGGATTTATGGAAAATTAATATGGGATTTATGGGAAATTAATATGCCTGAATTAAAACAGCAGTGTTGCAGGTACTGCTCACCAAATTGTCAGGCACCCTGAAGTAGCCCGTGAGATCAGTAAACAAGCTGGTGTCTCACAGCCTGGTACCCCACGGGACCAGCAAACAGCAGGTGTCCTATCTCACGGTTGTTATCTCATGAAGTAGTGAGAAAAGAATGTTGTAGCAAGAACTGAGAGGCACCGTCTGGGAAGCGAAACACCTTGGGTCATCGTGACACGGGCAGTAAGTGACAAGACATGTAGCCAATCCTATATGAACTGTGTATGTGTGTAACCAACGGGGTTTGTACTGGGGTGGAACATCTGGAATTAGAGGGGTATAAATTGCCGCCATTTTAAATAATAAACGGCTTTCGCTTGATCACATTGGTCGTGGTGCGTTAGTCCGAGCTCTCGCCGCAACAAATGGCGCCCGAACAGGGACCCTCAGATTCCTCAATTACTGCAGTCAGGCAGTTGAAAGTAGGACTGTAAGGGGGCGGGAAAGCCGGCCGAAATTAATCCTTGCTGCCCCGGCAAGAAGTCTTGCCCGCAGGGCAAGAAGAGAATCCTTGCTACCTTAGCAAGAAGCCTTGTCGTTACGGGAAAAGGACGGCAGGAAGACTGAGCGGCTAGCCAAGAGGAGCAGCCGGGATCGGAAGGGGGGTGCGCACCCAGAATTACGGAATCTCGCCCTGATCAGGTGAGCGGTCGGGGAGGAAGATGGGGTTGGACAAAAAGCAAGAGGCTGTCCTAAATCTCCTCCAACATACGCTCTCTATGAGAGGAATTAAATATGCTTCCCCCGTGTTAAAGGGGATGACGAAGTGGATCTGGAACAAAGGACTGATCCCTGAAAGAAATGTAGCGTTTGAACTCTCTGTCTGGGAAGTCATAGGAAAAGCAAGTAAATATTCCACCCTTTGGAGGCTGCTAAAAGAGACTCTGAGAGTAATAAAAGCGGAATGTGAAATGTTTGCGTCTGTGTTTGCCGCTCCGACTCCCGATGTCTCCAATCACGCTAGCGGCATTGTTAACTCCTCCGCTGCTTCGCCGCCGCCAAATAGTGCCGTTTCTACCTTTTCTATCCGGATTTCCATTCCTCTGCGTCCCGCGCCACCTTTACCGAAAATGCCTGAGCATGCAGTGTTGGCTGTGCCTAAATCAGTGTCCGAAGTATCCCAAACAACTAAGGGAAACGATAATGCAGTCGTGGCGAGAGTTAATGGCGCAGTAAAAAAAGAGAAAGTTGGGCGGGGCGATCCGGGAGCTGATGGCGCAGTAAAAAAGAGAGCGGAAGTTGGACGTGGCGATGCCGGAGCTGATGGCGCGGTAAAATCAAAAGCGGAATTTGAGCAGGCCGGCACCGAGGAGCCGACGCGAACATCAGAGCCGCAAGATACAGGTGATGCGCTGCTAGATAAGATCCGACAAGTGATATTGAAGGAGTGTCCGCCCATTTGCCAGAGCTGCACCAATCACTGCCCCTGTGGTCCGGAACTGCACCGACCAGGGCCACGAAGAAGGTCAACAACGCGACCTCACCGGAAAAAAGAGATCCTGCAGATTTGTATCCACCCTTGCCCGGCGATGCTAGTAACTGGGGGGAGTCAGGGATTGACTCTAGCGCGCGGGGGGTGGGATAACGGAAACATGCGTACGATCCGAGAAGGAGGTGGCGGGAGGTGTACTTTGCTGCCTGGGGGGTGGGAGAGTTGCTTGAGTTGGGTTTGATTTCTGTGTGTATGGTATCTTTGGTAGACAAAGGTTGTAATCAATCTGCTTTAACATATGGGTTCCAAGCATCGTTTACACAAGCTCTGTTAGGTAGTGTATATGCAGGACAGGAGGCCTATGTTTCTTTCATGAATTGGCTTCAGACGGCTATTTCAAGGTAGATAGAGCATGTGCATTGTGTGTTTTTTCAGCTGGCTTTTAGATATGTAAATGCTGATTGCCAGGAGGCAATTGCCCCAATTAGGCGCTCTGCTAACTCGATTGCTGAGCTGTTAAAGGTGTCAGAATGTGAGCTCAGTCACTTAAGGTATCTACGGTGGCTGGGGTCCTTGCTCAGCAGCTTACGGTAGGCAGAGTGGGTTTGAAGTGTTTTGATTGTGGAAAAGTGGATCAAATTAAAAAGGAATGTCCGACCGGGGGGGCGGTCAGAAAAGACCTAGTAAATGTCAGCCGATATGGATATGCAGCCCCGCACCCCCAGCCTGGAAAAGGGAGCGGCGGCTGCGGAACACCGCCCAGCCCCCCCCCCCCCCCCCCCTTTTTTTCGACCTGTCGCGAGTCGGAGGCTACAGAGAAGCGCCTTCCCCCCCGGCTCGCCCCCGGCCCCGCCGCATTCTTTTAACCTCTCGAGCGCTGACGGCGTCTGGCAGCTGCTGCGGTTTGTTTTTGTTTGGGTGTTTTGTTTTTTTTTTTCCTTTTCCAGCAGAACTCCTTTTGTTTCTTGGTAACGACGACAGGGGACCCTTTTCGAATTTGTTTGGTGGGGCTCCCTTTGAGTACTTTTACTTCCTTTGCTGGGTATGTTAAGGATAAAACTGAAAACAAAAAAAAACAAAAAAAAAAAAAAAAAAAAAACCAAAAAAAAAAAAAAAAAAAAAAAAGAAACGAACGAAACGAAATAAGCTTTTTGATGAGGTAACAAGTGTTTCACGAGTAGCTTATATGATTGCAACTTTAAATGTAACTGACTTTGACCCACAGGAGATGGATCTGTTAGGTTCCTTTCCTAGCAATATGGCATGCTACAAGATAGAACAACTATTGATTTTTTTTTTTTTTATTTTATTTTTACTATTGGCACACGGACATGGATGTGAGGCTTTTGAGGGTATGTGTTGCATGAACCTGTCTGACCATTCTGGGCCGATAACAGAATAGGATCCGGATCTTTAACATCTCACAAAACAATTAACTCACTCGAGTGTAGGCCTTGATGGATGGCTGGCAGATTGGGGTGTTACTGAATGGTTGAAAGATTTTATGGTATATGGACTTATCATACTAGTAGTACTATTGGTTGTGCTCTCTGTTGTACCATGTATTTTAAAAATGCTTAACTACATTATAGATAAAGCTGTAAAGAAGATAGGGGTCATTCACGAAAAAAAAAAAAAAAAAAAAAAAAAAAAAAAAAAGGGGGGAAGAGAGAGAAAAAAAAAACAAAAAGGGGGAATTGTTGGGATTTGTTGATCATTGATTTAAAGGATTGTTTTTTCAATATCCCACTACATGAAGATGATGCAGAGAGATTTGCATTTTCTGTCCCATCTATAAACAAAGCTGAACCAGTTAAGCGCTATCATTGGATAGTGTTGCCACAAGGAATGAAAAATTCACCTACAATGTGTCAAATTTTCGTTGCATGGGCCTTAGAGCCAGTGAGAAAACAATTTCCAAATTTGTTGATCTATCATTACATGGATGATATATTGGTGGCTGGAGAACATATGAATTCAGTACAAATTTTGCATGAGCTCACTGTCACTTTAGAAACTCGTGGCTTAAAAATTGCCCCAGAAAAAATACAACAACAAGGGCCTTGGCAATACTTGGGGTGGACTATAACCAGCAGCACAGTAAAGCCTCAAAAAATAGAACTTAAAACAGAAATCAAGACATTGAATGATGTGCAGAAGCTAGTTGGAGATATCCAGTGGGTCAGAACAATATGTGGTATCACAAATGATGATTTAGAGCCATTGATCAAACTGTTGGGTACTACTGCACAAGCCAATGAAACAAGAACACTTCAAACAGAACAGCGTAGGGCTTTGGAAATAATAACTCAGAAAATTGCCTCATGTCATGCTGATCGAGTGCATCCAGAATATCCTATAGTGTTAATGCTGGTTAATTCAGAATCTCCTTCAAAAAGGAGCACATGTGGTCAGTCTAGGAAACACCCTTGTGCTTTAATTATGCAATGGATAAAACAACACAAAAATCCTCTAAGAGTGCTAGAATGGGTCTTTTTAGCAGTACAACCATCAAAGACAGTAAGTACTCGATTGGAGCTATTTGCACAACTGATCATGAAAGGTAGGGCCAGAATAGTGGAAATTGCTGGGCAAGAACCTTCAATGATATTAATTCCAATGGTTCAAACATATTTAGAATGGAGCATTAGACAATCAGAAGATTTACAAGTGGCCCTTGCAGGATTCATGGGTACAGTTGGGAATCGGTATCCAGCACATCGATTGATTCCTTTCCTGCAACATCAAGTTTTGGAACAGTTTCCATGGAGGTCAGAGATCCCCGTGGAGGGCATTACAGTATTTACAGATGCGGGAAAGAAATCAAAGTTAGCAGTCTGTACCTGGAAAACTGACCATAGTGCTTGGAGAGAGCATCTTATTCAAGGCCAACACAATGATTCTTTGCAAACTCTAGAATTGAAAGCTGTTGTTTGGGCATTACAAAATTGGCATCAGACGCCTCTCGATATTGTATCAGATTCTCTGTATGTGGTAGGGGTGGTATCTCGAATTGAAAGAGCACTGATTAGGGAAGTAAGTAATCCAGTTTTATCCAACTTACTAAAATATCTCTTGGGTTTGTTGAATATGCGTGCAGAAAAGTATTTTATCACACATATCAGAAGTCACTTGGTAATTCATGGTCTAGCTATAGGGAACAATCGCGCTGACCAGCTTGTTGCACCTGCATGGACTGGGCCTTCTGTGGATATTTTTGCACAAGCTAGACAGTCTCATGACTTTTTCCATCAATCAGCAAAGATGTTGGCTCGTCAGTTTCACTTGCCTTTATCAGATGCACAGGGTATTGTGAAATCTTGTCCGTCTTGTCAAGAGATTGGGTTTGGCCTAGGGCTGGGCACTAATCCTAGGGGATTAAAACCTTTGCAGTTGTGGCAAATGGATGTTACTCATGTAAGTGAATTTGGTAGGCAGAAATATGTGCATGTGTGCATTGATACCTTTTCAATGGTTATTTGGGCTACTGCTCAAACAGGAGAAACGGCACGACATGTGGAAAAACATTTGTATGGTTGTTTTGCTGTCATGGGAGTTCCACATCAAATCAAGACAGATAATGGGCCTGCATATACTTCAGTACGTTTCCAACGTTTCATGAATCAATGGGGAATTCAGCACATCACCGGTATTCCACACTCTTCAACGGGTCAAGGAATTGTTGAACGTGCACATCAAACCCTGAAACAGTTGCTGTTAAAACAAAAAGGGGGAACTCCAGGGGTAATGCCAAGTGAACGATTGAGCAAAGTGTTATATGTATTGAATTATTTGTGTTTATCAGGTCAAAGCCAGGAACCACCTATGCTAATACATAGCTTAGCTTTAAAAGATGCTCTCACTGAAACAACAACTCAAAATCAGAAAATTTTAGTTCAGTTTAGAGATCTGCAAACTGGTCAATGGGAAGGACCTGCTGAGGTTAAACTAACTGGCAGAGGATATATGTGTTTGCTTACAGGGGACGGCATCCGATGGGTTCCTGCAAGATGGGTAAAACCGTGGAAAGGACCACTTCCCAAAGACTCATCTGTAGAGGGCACTGCATCAGAATAACATTGCAGGGAGCCTTTTAGGCTTTCCCTACCATTAACCCCCAGCACAAACGATACTAAGTCATATCCAATATCACAGGTAAAATGGGGTTGCAACACATCACATGGAATTGTGTTGATACAGTAAATTTGTGGAGTCTGTTAGTTTGTCTTTGCTTAAGTTTGCAGCCGCAAAAGCTTTGATAAAATTGAATAAATTTAGGATGATCACATATGGAAAGGAACACATTTTGGAGGAACACGGTCACGGGTATTTGGCTATGAAATGGAAATAATGAAGGTGAATGGACAATACTGAACAGAGTGAGACAGCTTGTGGCACATGTTGGCCCCATGGGTCACAACCTTGTCCCACTGTAAATGTGCATCCTGGGCAGGATGGCTTGCGACACATGTTGGCCCCATGTGTCGGAACCTCATCCTCCTTATAAAAGTTAAGTGGACCGAGTTTCTCTCAAACACTGTAGTTTGTAATAACAAGAGTTTATTGCACTTCATATTATGCACCTTTTATTTTGTATTGTGTGGTATTGAATAATCGATTGTATTTATGTAATCTGTGTGTATCTTGCTACCTGTATTGAATAACCTGTAGTACTGATATAATCTGTGTGTGCTTTGCTACTTATATTGACTAATTTGTTACATTGATATAACCTGTGTGTGTTTTGCCATAGTAGCAGTTTATTACTGGATAAAGAGGGTGAAAGGACCGTGGCTGGCAAAGCATCTCCTACCATCATCAAGGGCAAGCCTGGGTTGGTCTCTGTGTTTGCCACCAAGAAGAACCTCGAGCTCCGCTGCTGGCTGCAACCCAGTAGGCGTTGAGTGGTGGAGACATATGCCATACCAGACCTTGATGTGAGGGATGGCCTGCTCTATTATAAGAGGGCCATCCAGGAGAGGAGGACAGGCCACAAGGCCTGTGGTTGACAACAATTGATACCCCAAAGCCTGGATTTTGCTCACCTTATTACTAAAACAAAAAGGGGGAATTGTTGGGATTTATGGAAAATTAATATGGGATTTATGGGAAATTAATATGCCTGAATTAAAACAGCAGTGTTGCAGGTACTGCTCACCAAATTGTCAGGCACCCTGAAGTAGCCCGTGAGATCAGTAAACAAGCTGGTGTCTCACAGCCTGGTACCCCACGGGACCAGCAAACAGCAGGTGTCCTATCTCACGGTTGTTATCTCATGAAGTAGTGAGAAAAGAATGTTGTAGCAAGAACTGAGAGGCACCGTCTGGGAAGCGAAACACCTTGGGTCATCGTGACACGGGCAGTAAGTGACAAGACATGTAGCCAATCCTATATGAACTGTGTATGTGTGTAACCAACGGGGTTTGTACTGGGGTGGAACATCTGGAATTAGAGGGGTATAAATTGCCGCCATTTTAAATAATAAACGGCTTTCGCTTGATCACATTGGTCGTGGTGCGTTAGTCCGAGCTCTCGCCGCAACACCCAGAGACATGATTCCTTCCCTGTGGATGCAGGGGCTGGGGGCAGAGATCAATGGCAAATTGGGAAATCTGTACAAAACATAGCAATGGCAGTGGAAACTGTGCAAGCATCTTTAGTAGTGGGCAGTGGGACAGCACCATCACTGTCCTTGGCGTGGGAAAAAGGTTCATGTGAACTGAGACCAAGTTTTGTTCCATCAGTTTCAGTTCCCATTCCTGGCAGGATGTGATGTGCCTGTTGCCCAGGGATGAGAGGCTGCCACCTCTTGTCTCCTGACCCAGGGTACAGCACACGTCCTGCATCACGTGTAGGAGATCTCTCACCACAAGAGTGAAGAAAGCTGAGCGTTCTGAAGAGCTGCTTTTCTGAGCACTCGGATGGATGTTACTCAGCCTGGAAGTCTGGAGGTTTTTTTTGCCAGTACAAGCATTCCAAGAGCTGAAGGGACACTCTTAGGGAAGTGTTTTGAACAGTTACAGCTGTTAATAGCTACAGAAGTATCAGTCAGGCTGTAGCTTTTAAGTTTTTAAAAAATGGTCTTGGAACATTCCTTTAGGACTTTTACACAGGTACAGCATGACTGAACAAGCAGCGGGTGAATGAAAACGAAGCGTGGGTGAGATCTGAAAGCAGCCTCAGTTTGGGTTCCTGTTCAGAGCAATGCAGACACAGTTGTGACACTCTGAAATGCTCCTTTGTGCACTGAGACAACGAAGGCTTTTTCTGGCATCGGTTGTACCAGTTGTAAAACAATGTGTGTGATTAAGAGTGCATCCTATTGAAAAGGAATGGGAGGTTTGCTGAGGTATGATTCATCGTTGTCTGCTGCAGTAATTAAGTCTATTGCTTGCCTTAAGGTCAGCATGACCCTGTTTATTTTAATTTTTCAGTCTTGAAGGTCTGTGCAGTTGGTGTTTAAGGAGGAATTACCCAGAGATAGCAATAGGTTTCTTTAGTTTTTGGCAAGTGTATATTTCCTTTCATTATTTTCTTTCTTTCTTTGTTTCTTTCTTTTATTCCCCCCCCCCCTCCCTTTTCATCCATTATTGAAGCAGTTGGTTGTTTTAGAAAACTTATTAGGCTTTTATTTTATTCTTTAATAACATTTTTTTCTCAGAGGAACAGCTATCCTGTTCCTCTGTAAATAGTTTGCTACACTTGCTTCCTCAGCTGCCTCCACATTTGTTAGCATTTCATAGTAGATGGACAGTAGATCTGAGCAATATTTTGCAATTCTCCTCCTCATCTTTTCTAAACCTCCTGTTTCTTTAATATCTACAAAAACTGAAGAGCAGTCTGACATGTTTTTTCTGGCAGCATGATTGGAGTAGCTTGCAATCTTGAGTGTGACTGTTCTCTGCACCTTAGAGAAGTCACATTATCCCCAATTTACAGTCAAACAGTGGAAGGACATTGAGGTCATAGGAAGAAAGAAAAAACACAAAAGAAAAAAAATGCAGGCAAAGGATTTAGAAGAATTTACACTGAACATCCCAAACTGAAATCCTAGAACCCTGATCAGCTACTGGTGCTCTGGAAGAGCCCAACTCCAGCTCTCTGGACGCAGCAGGCTGGGCAGGAGGCTGCAGGGATCTCCACAGGCTTCTGGTTCTCTAAGGAGCAGGTTTGCTGCATCTGAGTTCAGATGATCCAAATACTGTGAAGGATGTTTCACAGGTAGCCAGAACGGACAAGCTGTGGTCTCATGGTGGGGTATGTGCTGCAAGCCTGGGAGCACAGAGCAGGTGGGTGAGGGCACCAGGCCTTTGGGGAGACTGTTGGAGACCTGTGGAGAGTGACGGGAACAAGCCTGACACCATCTTGCCCATGCTGCCTGGAGAAAGGAGTGCCTCATTTAACTGCTGGCAGAATGACAGCTGAGGGCTGAGTGCCTGGGTCTACACTGGGGTGTGTGCAGTGCAGGCAGCTGGGTGGCCAGGAGCTGTAACCAAACTGCAGGCCAAGCCATTTGACAAGGAGGATGTGTCCATAGACACGCCAGGTTTTACTTTGAGAGTAGGATTTATATTTGAGATTAAAGATTTCTCATTTACACGCTGCTGAAGATGATCAGAGGGCTGGAGCAGCTCTGCTATGAAGACAGGGAGAGAGTTGGGGCTGTTCAGCCTGGAGAAGAGAAGGCTCTGGGAAGAACTTCTAGTGCCTTCCAGTGCCTGAAGGGGCTACAGGAAAGCTGGGGAGGGGCTGTTTACAAGGGCAGGGAGTGATAGGAAGAGGGATAACAATTCCAAATTGAAAAAGGGTAGATTTAGATTAGACATTAGGAAGAAACTCTTTAGTGTGAGGGTGGTGAGACGCTGGCTCAGGTTGCCCAGCTGTGGCTGCCCCAGCCCTGGAAGTGTTGAAGGGCAGGGTGGATGGGGCTCTGAGCAACCTGGTCTAGTGGGAGGTGACCCTGCCCATGCAGGGGGGTTGGAACTAGATGAGCTTTAAGGTCCCTTCCAACCCAAACCATTCTATGATTCTATGATTCTTTTGACATTTTGTGATCTCCTTGGGTTTTCTGTCTGGCTTGGTCTCCTGCAGGTCTTTGCATTTGTGGGACCTGTGCAGCTGTCTTAGATACCTGGAGCATTTCAAAGACCATTAACATCTAAGTGTAAGCAACTGAATTGAGCCCCAAGGCTCCTAAATATAGAGATCTTCATGTAGACATCTCCAGACAACTCCTGGTTGTCAATGGAGATGTAGCCAATGTGGCCAATGGAGTCAAGTGAGTGATTCAGCTCATATTGAAATAAATAAACTCCAGCAAATGGTCAGCTGAATCACTTTCTCAGCTCCAGTTACTGTATTGATGGTAATTGATTATAATGGAAATATCTGCACCAGTAGAGAGCAACAGTCTGATTCAGTTGCCTAAATATAGGTACCTTGTTTCATTTGAAGTTCATTGGCTTACCTGAGATGTTCATCAAGGACTGGCAGATATGACAGAGAACTTGTCTCAGACCTCTGCTTCTTTGGAGCAGGAGCCAGAATCCAGGCAAGATACCCCAGGACATCTCAAAGTGAGAATATGCCTGTGGTTAGGCAGCTGAATCACTTAATCCCTTAAAGGTCTCCTTTTGTGCTCAATGGGGTAGGTATTTTTAGCCTATATATGTGACACTTTATTTAAGATTTCATACACATGTCAATATTTCTGCATAAACACAAAAAGCAGGTGTGTCTGCAACCCTTTGGAGAAGAACAGTAGTTGACTTGGATGGAAAGCAGTCATTCTGCTTGGCAGGACCCTGTTTTAGTTCTTTCATACACAACCTGCATGCAGAATGCTTCGAATAATAAGTTGTTGGGTGTTTTGGAGGGACAGTCTCAATTTTTCTCTCCTAAAGCTGCTGGAAAAATAAGTCATTCAATCACAAATAACCTTTGCTCATCTTCTTGGGGGGAAAAAAAAAAAGCATTAAACTTAAAAATAATATCTTAATTTTCCTTTCTGGTTTCTCATCCCAGACAGCACCCTAGGCAGCATCTTAGAGAAATTCTATTCATGAATGCACTGCAGTTATGGGACAAGTATGTTTGGCTGCCACCAGTCAAGTTATAACTCTTTGAAATGTATATTTTCTGGCTTGTGTTATTGTTGACCTGGGAAATCATTAGAAGTGACTCTTGCAAAAATCAGGTGCTTTCACACACATGCATTTGTGTTCCTTGCAGTGTTTTTCTTTTGGAGTTCTCTCAACTTCAACTGTCAGTACAGTCTTTTGAGTGTCATCTTGTCAGGTTAATGTGCTTAAGGCACACAACTACACAGTGCTGATGGGAAACCAGACAGCAACTTTTGCTTCTCTAGCTGAATGATTTTGTACCCTTCTTGAAAATGACATGACTGAAGTCTCCCATATTTGGCATTAAGTATAGAACATTTCTAAAACTTCTCGTTCACTTCCATAGTAACAGAAAAGCAGGCAGTCACTCTCCTAGGGCATTACTTACTGCTTTCTGTACAGTTTCTTTTTCACATTCTTTCACACAGTGCTTGCATCTAAAATGTTAAACCGTGTTCTTAAGAGCATCGTCCAAATGCCTCTAAAACAGAGTTTATACAGAGAGTGTATATTTTGAAAAATTACCAAATAAACAACGAAAGCTTTCCATTAATATAAAATCGTTTTGAGGGAAAGCACTAAATGACCTAAGGTATCTCTACTAATACTAATTTCAGTGACACTTAACTGAGTTTAAAGCAAAGCAGATACTGAATGTTCATGACATGAAGCCATAAGAAAAAGAAAATTCAACTTTCAGAATAGTTGCCTTCATCTTCTGAAGGGATGTACTGCAATTTGTGATAAATGTACCTGTACTAGAAATGTCCTCTGTGCTGCACTCTAAATGTATCTGGAGAAGATGCAGTGTTGGTTTAAGCATGATACGATAGCTGTTTCTTTGTGTATCCAGCAGGATATTGAACATAATCCCTCAAATATTGCTTTGATTTCCTATCCTTTTATTCAGAAGATACAGACATAGTAACTGCACAAAGATAATGTTGCTGCATATCTAATTTCTGTTCTCCTGTTGGGTTTTTCTTCTGTTACCAAAATGAAGCACTCACAGTATACATTTTACACTTTCCTTAGTGATTTTTTTTTATTTATATAATGCAGAAGACCCCCCATCTCTCTGAAAACCCCACCTTCAGTCCTTCCAAAAACCTGCAACAGTAAGTGTTGACATGAATAATGCTTCAGACTGACAGATTGATGAGTGCCTGGCCAGGAGCACCATGACCCAGCACAGCACTTGTGTATTAATAAGACAGAAAGTCAGCCCATTTATCATGTAGTGTAGCCAGCACACAAATGAGGGAATAGCTTGCCAGGCTGTATTGTGGTCTCATTACTTGGTTTCTGCCGTGGCTGCAGAAGAGATAGCTTTGAAACCCTCCTGTGCTCTGCTGTGGCAGGAGAGTGTTCCTGTCACCGTGACCCGACTGAGCAGTTACCTACACTGCTGGCTCAGGAGCCTGGAGTGTCCTGAGCAGCTCGCCTGGCAGCAGCCTCGTGGGAAGCAGAAGCAGGAAAACTCCATAAAGATCTAATCACTGGCAGTTACTGCAGGTGTGAGACGTTCAGCAGTGCCATCAGAGTGTGAAGCTTTGGGAGGCTGGATGTCCCTGAGGAGCAGATGCTTTCATTACGGTACAGTACATTTTTATGACATAGCTAGTATTTCCATGCTGGAAAGCAGCACTGTTGGATCAAAGTGTTAACAAATGATAACAGTCTCACACTGCCTTATACTGGCTGCTGCTCAAATACTGTAGCTGAGAGACATTAGACAGCTAATACTCATGCTTTAATTCTATTCATTTGTCTGCATTTTGTGCACCTCCTGCCTTGGCAGTCATGTGCTGTCTTTGGGGTGAGTGGTTTCCTCTCCGAAAATATATATCTTTGAAATATATATTGGAAAAAAAAAAAAAAGCAGGCAAGTGGAATTTTTAAACCCTTACAATAGCTCAGATCTCAAACTGTAATGTTCCGTTTCTTAAATCAATGACATTTGACATTTGTAGTGGTTCTTTAAGTAAAGAGGCTTGTTTCATGTTTTTGGATTGCATATTTGTGTTTATGAATGCTTCTTAGTTAATGTATTGTCAATATATAATCCATGTACAACTGACCTCCTGATTGGGTATGCCTTGATGTTCACTTTTATTTTGCAGTGTGATACATTCCTCTGGGGATGTTTTTCCTCTCCACAGATGGTGAAGCAGATTTTAAGCTGCTCCCATTGTATTTCTGTCCACTCTTTGTTCATTAGATGGAAAATACGATCCCTGTAGAGCACCGTGTGCTCTGTCAGAGGAAACCAGTGAGGATCCCCTTCAAGCAGGAGGCCCTTCTCTGTGACTGAGGTGAAGCTTCGAAACCTCAGTACTTGGTGTGTGTCCTTGGCAGCTGCCACCCAGACTGCCTGGAACCTCTGGTGCTTGGGAAGGGGCAGCTCCCAAGTGCCTGGAACTCACAGATCCCAGTGTGTGTGTGTGTGCACGTGGCTGCACCACGGACCTGCTGCCCTGCCCTGCTTCCAGGAACCAGCCTGGAGGGGTAGGCTTGGGGTAGGGAAAGCAATAGTCTGCTTTTGAGGAGCTACGACCAGAGTAGGATTACTCTCCATGTCTGCATTTTGAATTCTGAAAAGATTCTCAGAAAGAGTCTCTAGCACCGTAACTGGAGAAAAGAGAAATATAGCCCAAGTGCTGATTTCCTAGAATGTTCTTAGGAAAACATGCATGTCAAGATAGCCTCTCCGGGCTTGCCAGTCTGCCTCCTGCTGCTTTATGCTGAGGTCTGAAGTGCTGCTGTGCCCAAAAGCACAGGGCAGCTGTAGGAGATGATTCTTGGAAAGAGAGAGTTGTATCATCTCTCTGGGTAATGCTGAGAGAGCCTTTGTGATTGTGGAGCTGGGGAAGGGGGTGACCTAGGCCTGTACAACTTAGGGATCATTTCTGACTAATTTTCCACTCACCACTTTGATCATCACTTCCTAGAGTTGATTTGTGGCACCTTCTTCCCTCCCTTTTCCCTCCCTCTACTTGGCTCCTTCCTGCTGCTTAACAAGCTCAATTGGTTTTATGTATGTAATTCTTTTTTTTAAGAGGGTTGGAAGGTGGTCTCTCCAGGAATTGCTTTCATCCCAAGCCAGGAGCTGATCAAAGCAAGCCACAAAAGCCACTCGGGAGCCAAGGCAGAGCTGCCTGCCCAGCCCAGGCTGCAGACACAGCAGAGCATCAGCTGCACTGGGCTGGGAGCTGCTGAGAAGGGATTTTCTCCCCAGTAAGACCTGCAAAGTTGATGAGATCCTGCCGGGAAATCAAAGAATCAGAGTATGCTGTTTCCTGCAGGGAGGCAGGTGAAAGCCTTCTGAGGAGAGGGTGGGTGCCTGGCTGTGTTACTGCCACAGCAGAGGGCAGCTCAGCCTGCCCAGCCAGTGCAACTCGGGGCTGGCACCCAGCTCTGCACCTGCTTTCATGTCAGTCCATGTAGGGTTGTCTATGAAAAGGAGGTTCATGCTACATCAAAAGAGCAAGTGAATGAATATTGGTGTTATCATTATGTCTGAAAATAGATTGTCAGTGAAAATTTTATTTAAGAAACAACTTAGTAATAGATTTCAGCCATCTGTAAAAAGTCTAAATAAGATTTCCTCTGAATTCTTCTTGCAGATACAGATTTTTATCAGGCATCAGTCCCAATAATGAATATGATTATGATTGTTTAAAAATTTGGTTAGTAATCCAATGTATGACTTTTCACAAAGGGCTTTCTACTGTGACCAATTTGAACTTGGTCTGGCATTTTTTCTTCTATATTAAGAGAAGCTAAAATCAAATTTTAAACACACAATTATTTTAAATGCCTCAGAAAACTTCAACTCTGGTTTGGGAGTAGCCATAAAAGTTTCTAGGGTGAAGGAAGTTTAAGTTTTCTGCAGTCATAAAGGAAGATTAAACTCTGTCTTAAAACCAAAACAGCCTTTCATCCTTAAATAACTAAAGGAATGTGGTTGCAATTGGAGTTGTTTGTTTCCCCAGAAAACTACAAAGTAGGCTGTCACAGCCCAGAAGCCTTGTCATGCCATTACCAACATGCTTCAGTCAGGATCTCCAAGCATAGCTGGTATATATTAATGGGTTTATGACAAATTAAGATTGCTTTGTATTTACTCAAGCTTTATTTTTTTTTTTCATTTGAAGTAAAATTGAATTTATATGAGAAGTATACAATTTTTTTTTTTGTAGACATACATCCCCCTCTGCATGGATCATAAATGTTTTCATTGAAAAATGAGCACACTGTCCTCAAAAGTAATTCTGGTTGTTTTGCAGTTGAAAAATTTCAGCAAAAATAAGAAAATTCTTATTTTAACTTAAGTTCTCTTTCCAGTGGCCAAAATGGATGTGAAATAATCTCCTGTTAAGAATGATACATCAAATAATTTATTATCTACCTGAAAGGAAAAAAAAAAAGCGCCTTTTAATAGTGTTTTGATTGAGGTTGTTTAACATTGATTTGTCCAAGTCTGTTTTCATCCCTCTTGATATGGATCTGTGTGATTTTTTCCAAGGGTGCAGAGGGCAGTTAACAAATGGGCTTGATTTCTCAGTAGGTGGGGAAAAATTGCATGGATTTGGTTTCACTGCAAAGGTGTCCACATTAATCTCTGCAGCAATCTTCTGAGAATAAAGACATTTCCTTGTTACTTAGTTCTGAAGTGAGAGAGAGAACTGATCTCAGTGATTACTGGAAGCAATTTGACTTGGGATCTAAAGTTGCCAAAAGTCTGGGTGATGTCTTCCCACTCTTCCCAGTGCACTTGGAACTTGGCACCTTCCCTTCTGCACTTGTCCCAACTTCCTGTTGCTTGGAAACAGGAGCCAGCAGAGGAAATCATCTCAGTGTTAATGCAGGAGAAATCTCCTGTCTGTAGCCAGCCTGATTGTCAAAATCAAAAGAAGATACCAGATGAATATGAAAAGCAAAAGAAAGGGAAGTGGGAGAGAGGTCTGAGTAGGCTTCTTGTAGCATTTTCTCCTTATGGAACCAGCAGCAGAATTGTTCTTGGCTGTACAAAGATGGTAGAATCACGTTCTCTGGGACCTGTCATCAACCTTCATCAGTCTCCTTGTTCAATCATGAGCTGCTTTCCAAGGTGGCACCATCAGGAAACCATGAAGTTTAATCTGGTCCGGTCTCTAGATAACATTTCTGGTAAAATTCCACAGGGGATATTGGACTTCTGGTCACAGAAAAGGAGCTGGAATTTCTGGCAAAGGTAACAGTGGTTTAGGTTAAAACATTTATGTTGCCTTGAAACTGTAGTGGCCAAATGGGCTGTACTGAGTTGCCATAACTTTATTCATACAGGAAACAGAGAATCACTAGAGACTTTTAAACGATCTGACAGCTTTATTGCTGTGGAACAAATGACTTCACTGCAGAAGCAGATCTCAATCAGCACACCCATTAGTGACTGCTGAGAGGAGTCTGTAAGTACTGCAGAGTTGAGCCCAGCAGAGGGTCATCATTTCATTTCGCAGCAATTTTGAAGCTTCAACATTTCTCTTTCTGGATAAGACTAATAGCAGAAAATCAAACCCTTTCTGAAGATTTTGATGAAAACTGTAGGAATACTAAAACATTGGTCTGGAAGTGATCTGAAATGGAGAAATGTTTTTAAATGTTTCCCACACTCCAGTAGTGTATCATAACCAGCAGACTCCTGAGCCCTTCTGTCCTCTCTCTTACTGCTGAGTCGTTCTGGCAGAATATGATAAGGAAACAGATTTGACTTCCAGAAACCAGTATTTTTTGCAGAAGTTGGCAATAGTCCAGTTATTTACTACTCCTGGAGTACTGACAAATAAAAACCTTTGTTGATTACTTCTACAAGTGGTGATTTTGGAGTGCATGAGCAACCAGATTGCTTTCTGAAAGGAAGTTTTCCTTTGTCCCTGCCCACATGAGCTACAGCTGCATTAGTAAGTACATCAGTGTCCAACAAACAGGTGCAGGGAAGATTCCTGTGAGCCAGAAATCAATTTCTGGTTGTGATGTCTTGGCATAGCTCTAGTGAGGACAGGCCAGTGACCATTCCCAGAAGGCATCTGGGATGGAGTAACCTTGTTGTAAGGCTAGTAGTAAAGACATAAGATACAATACTGTGCTGAGTCTGGTGAGGCATGAATATCAGCAAGAGTCTCTTTCAGTTCTCCTGAATCAGGATTTTTATATAACCTGGGGGAATAGATTTACCACACTGTGTCACTTTCACACAAGACAAACGTTAATATGCAAGATTAAAGATATTTTATTCTTCCAAATCCAAAGCTAAAGGAAGCCCTGTCTATAACTACAGACAGCTTCCTGTAAATAAAAGAGCAAAACATGACTGGAAAGAAAAGAATAAAATGTGATTACATGGTCTTGTGGCTGAACTGAAGCCATGAGGAAGATCTTACAGTGTCACTGCCATTGAAGAGGATCAGTTTTGTGCTGTCTCCAAATTTACTTTTCTTCCTATGGTTACATTTACACACAAGTCTCTGCCCTAGGAGTTCTTGCTTCATAATCTACAGATTTTCAAGAATTATTATACTTTACCAAATTTTAGAAATATTGACGGGTTTTGGATGTTACTGAAGAGTTTTAACTCATGCTCAAAGAGCAAAAAGGTCACACGAGCAGCTTTTCCAGTGCTGATCTGTGAACAGGTTGTTAACCTGCAGTAACGAGTGCTTTCTCCTCCCAGACAAATTTTATTAGCTAGCCTTTTGGATACCTAAACCCATAGATCATGCAAACAAATCCCCTTATTTTATGCAAATGATGAACTGCCTCTTGCCCTGGTGATTGCAAACTATTTTGGAATAACATAGAGCTTGTGAATATCTTGCATTTCTTCTCTTAGAAATTAAGGAATAGCAATTACTCTTTTAGGCCATTGTAAAGGGATGAAAGCTGGCTGCTTATACTGGGCAAATACAGCCATTGCAATACTGTTTTACTGGAAGGATTAATATATTAAAGTTGTAATCTCAATTATATTTTACAATACAAAAAAATTTGCAAATGAATATGAAACTTTTCCTCCTGTAATTCTTTGTAAGTTGTATCTAAGATTGAATTTGTTAGTAATCAACCATGTCTTCCTAATTTCCCCTTTCACTCTTCTTTCAAGCCTTCTTAACACAGCCCACAGACATTCTTGTCCTTGCTCAGTTTCTGCTGAATGCAGACTTTCTTTATCAGTCTATTTCAATGGGGGTTGTCAAAGCCCTGGATTAATTTCCATGCCTGAAGTCCATAGCTTTGCTCAGGATGCCCAGTCGGTCCTAGGTATAGGAGACATTTTTTCCAGAATTGCTGTGCTAGATCTTCAGTCTTCACAAAAATCTTAATCCTCTTACTGATCTTTATCACAGACAACTGCAACCAAAAAGTCACTTTTGTGTTACTGTCCTTGCTCCCCTGTGCAGAAGATCTCCTTCCAAGATCTAGGAGATGGGACTGCATGTCCTCCTGCTGCTGGCAATCAGTTATGGTGACCAGTCACTGTCCTGGCTCATGGTGGGTACTGCCCTCCTGGACAGGAGGGAGCTCCTTCTCTACATCACTGCAGCTGGAGGACAGGGTCACTGCAGAGTAGTGCAGGTTTTCTTCAAAACCTGACTAGTTCAACTGCAGTTGAACTTGAAGTTGATTCTATATGTGACAGACATTAACCCTTAATATCCCTTTTTTTTCCTAGTCAGATCATCCCTGTTTGGCACAGGAATCCTGGTAGTTCCTTGTGTGGAATCTGAGGGCTGTCCTCTTTACTAACACCCTTCTACTCTCATTTTTGGGTGCCTGGACTTGGCACCTCTCTTTGGCAGCATCAGCCATTTGTTTCTGAGACACTGACCTGACCTGCTTCATTTGTATCTGTTGTTTCTTAGCCTCCCAAGTTCCTCAGAGTGTTTTTCTTCTTTTTGTCATGGTTTTAGGCAGCTTTTAGGTCCAGGTCTGTCCCTCTTTTCTCCCCTTTGTATCTGTATTTTCTCTGTATGCTCCCCACGGAAACTGACAGTGTGATGGGGAGATGCCCTTTGACTCACCAGTACCTGGGGAGAAGGCTATCCTTCTCTGTCAGCCTCTTTTTTTTGTCTTTTCCTTTTTTTCTTTTTTTTTCTTTTTAATAGATCTGCTCATGGTCTGTGTTCATGGCTTGGAATTTCACAAGCATTTGAAGGTGCCACTCACTCGTATCCAAGAGAGACATGAATCTGGGCTGGGAACGCTGAGTTCAATGAAGCAGGAAAACAGAACTCAAAGGCTTTGCCTCCTGGTGCCATGGGGTCAGCAATTTACAGCTCAGGTACCCCAGTCTGAGCAGCTTTAATGAAAAGAGGGATAACACCCATCACAGAGTTAGTGACAAACAGCTTCTCCCTTGCTTGTTTCATAGACATAATTTCTCCTGCAACTGAGAGAGTCCCTGGGACTCTGAATGCCAAAGACTGATGCTGGCAGAACAGCTCCTGCAACGCCCATTTTCTGGTTCCTGTGGTGTGTGTTTGATTATGAAAATGGCTATAAAATATTTATCATCTCTTCCAAAGTATGCTCCTGGATTTATGATTGTGTTTGGCAATGTGATTGTAAGATCCCACAAGTATGCAAGAGCTTACCAGGTGTACACATCCAGAAAACATATTTTTGTTTCACTTTTTGAACGCATTCATAAAGATAAATCTTACAGTGTTTCCTCATTGCTGATAATTAGATCTGGGTAGTGCTCAGTAAAGCAAGTGACCCCTCATTGCATAAAGCAGCCTGGGTGCCACTCGTCTGGTAACGCTTTCCAGTTGTATCAGAATATTTTGTCTCACTCTGGATGAATTTTAAAACTTCTTACTGTTCATGTGTTTAATGAAGCTTTTCAAGACATAGATAAGCTTGAAAATCAGGTAAACCAGTCAGGGCTGCATAGCCATGTTGAGAACAGGTAAAATCTAACCTTTGGAAGACAAACGCTCTGCCACTGCAGCCAAACTTTTTGGAAACTCTTTGTGCTGGATCAGTGAGTTTTTGAAGTGCAAGAAGTCTTCTGGATCTTCTATGACTTTCTCATCTATTGGCTCTGCAATTTAATAGAGCAGCCTGTGTAAAAAAGTGTGTGGGATGGCTGATAGCTGAGTGAATACTGTTTCCATTCCTGAAGGTGTGAATGTTACCACGCTGAGAAGGTGTTCATGCATGTTTCTCTCTCTTGAGTCTGGACATTCAAGATTGTGCTGAACAGTCATGTTGTAGCTACCCCTGAAAATGGAAAGATGGGTCCCTGAGCCTGCAGGTGCCTCCAGCCTAACAAGAGAAAGTATGAATGCATGATATGGAAGGAATCTAAAAGAACAAAAATAATTGAATAGGCATCTGTCAGGTATCTTGGTAAGTATTTGTCCTTGTTACATTAAGCATAAAACATCAATGTGACACAGACACAGATACCTGACAGTCTATATAGTGGTTGAAAGATGGATCAGAATTGGAACTAAACACCTAGTGTTTTGTGTAGCAATGGCAGGTAGTATAACTCATTGCAGGGCCTGACCTGGGGCTTCCTGCATACAGCTCTCTCTGACAAAGATTTTAGGCACAATAATGATGTCAGGTTTTCCTCACTGTCTTCAGCTGTGTTAGGTGTAGGAGAAGCAGTACTTAAGAGGAACCTGAGGGTTCCTATCCATGTGGAAAGGGAACTCAAATCTGCTTTCTGTCTTGGAAGAGAAGATGCACCCTTCCTTCCATCCTAGTAGTGAACATCACTAAGAGGCTTTGCAGGTTCTTTTACCCTTCAGCAAATGAATACATCACTGCTACTCACTGCAACTTCTCTTTTGATTTTGTGTGTATACATCAATATTGTGTCAGTAGTGCCTTCCTTTAATCTCAATCATGTTCCTAAATGCTCCTGCCCTGTTTTATAATTCGTATTGTGCTTCTGTTACCTGAAAGGAGGTTGTGGTGAGGTGGGTGTTGGCCTCTTCTCCCTGGTGACCAGCGATAAGGACAAGAGGAAATGGGGTCAAGTTGTGCCAGGGAAGGTTCAGTTTGGATATTAGAAAAAATTTCTTCACAGAAAGAGTGGTGAGGCCTTTGAACAGGCTGCCCAGGGAGATGGTGGAGGCACTGTCCCTGGAGGTGTTCAAAAAAGGGGTATACATGGTGTTTCATAAGATGGTTCAGTGGTTAGGGGTCGTAGCGTGACGGTTGGACTTGATGATCTTGAAGGTCCTTTCCAACCGTGACGATTCTATGACTCTATTAACACTATATATAAAATACCAATGTTACATAGTACTAGGTATGCTACATATAAAGTATTAACATGATACAAGCAAGTATACAAAAATATGACCACCTATATAAAATCTCCTTTACGAAATTATAACAATATATCCAGGTTGTCAACTTTATATGCTATTCCTTTCAAACTCTTTTTTTCCATGTGGTTTCACAGTAGTTTTTCTGTTGCTTGACTGATTCCTGCAGGGTGCTTCTCAACAGGCTCCTTTCCCAAGCAGCACCCAGTGCTGAGGAGGGGCTGTTCAGGGCTCAGGAATCACTGCCACAAACAGGAAGCGTTTCATGCTTTCTATTCACAGTTACTTGAGGAGGGAAAGGATATGGGGCCCAGGGCAAGAGCTACTTTGTCATAGGAAAAAGGAGCTGCCTTGGCTTGTGCTTATACCAGCCCATTGTGCTTGCTGGGGAAAGCAGGAGGTGGTTAAACACGTGGGATATTCAGCTGGAATGGACAGGATCCTCAGGGACAGAAAGACCACGGAGCGCAGTTCCACTGACAACAGTCCTGATAATGGAGCACAAGATCAAATGGATAATCAGTCTGTCTCATTCTAACAAAAAAAAAATATTAAAATTAATGCATGTTTACAGGGAAAAAATACTGCTAAAGATGAGAAGGAAAAGCCATTTTGTTATGCAATACTTGAGTTATAACAATGCTGCATTACTTATGAGACAAGCACCTCTAAAAGATGTGTTGAACTACTTTAGCCATGAATTCCCCCCTGATGGGCCATGCAGAGAGAAATACACACAACTGCTATTCCCCGGGTGCTTTAACATGTATTTGCTGCAAATCATGTAAAACAGAAAGGCTGTTTTACAGATGGGATTGCTGACTCCTGAAAATGCATCCCCTCAATTGCTACATAAACCAAGGAATTGCATGAATCAGATTCCTAACCACATCTTCAAGAGGGTGTCAGGGCTTGCTGCCTTTCTGCTGAATTACAGAAAGCTGTTACTGTCAGATAACTTCCTGCAATTTACCAGCAGGATCTGCTCAGCAGCTGCTGCAATGTTCTTTTCCTTTGCCTTTCTTTGAGGACAATGAAGCTTCTCTCTTTCATGAGAAATGTTGCAGTCTGACACCAACATGCAGTGGTCGAGTTCTGAGCACTAAAATTGTCATTTATTTATTTTTTTTTTTTCTTTTCTTCTTGTCTCTTTTTCTTTTGAGAAGATGGGAAATTCCTACGCTGGGCAGCTCAAGACAACACGGTTTGAAGAAGTGTTGCATAATTCTATTGAGGCCTCTCTCCGCTCAAACAACTTAGTTCCCAGACCAATCTTTTCTCAGTTGTATTTGGAAGCTGAACAGCAACTGTCATCACTAGAAGGTAGGACATCATGCAATTTACATTTCTGCTCAAAGATAACTCTGCTGTTTCCTCTCCCAAGGCTCAGCACACACATTTCAAATCCAAATAGAAAAACCAAAAAGTACTGGAAGTTTTTCTTTGGCGTTTTTATGATCTACGAACGTCTAGATATGAATTGGATTTAAAATGCAAACTGCATTATCTTATATTTTGACAAAATTAAGCCACTTGCTTGCTCAGATTTATCAGTAGACATAAATTAAAGTACTAGAAATTGCTCCATTAAATGTGTGGAGGAATCTTTGGAGATTTGGAACGTAAATCTGTGGTAGTATAATTTATCATATACTGCTGAAAGTTATACAGCAAACAATGGTAAACAGATGCTAGATTGATAAAGGATGTATGCTGACTCATTTTCTCTGTGAATAAATACAGCAGAAATATTTTTAGCTTTTAAGAAGGTTTATAAGTACTGTGGACGTAATATTTGTAGTTATTCTGTGATTGCAAAGGTAAAAGATTAGGATGTGTTCTCTTGTAAGCCCTGCACAAGTTGGTATTGAACATATGGGATTTCTCACGGAATGTGTGTGTGTGTGTTTAGAGAAACCTGCTTTCTGAGTTTCATTTGCTCAGGCTTTTTTTTCTTGGCAGTTGTGCAGTTTAAATGAGGGGGTAGCTCTGATAAGTGAGCTGCTGAGGCAGCTGGTGCTTTGGGGAGCTGCTCTGTGCAGTAGTCTTGTGGCTTCCAATGAGTTGCCTGGTGGTGCAGGACACCTGCATGCTGGTGCAAGGCTGTGTTTAATCATTTCATCATTTATCCATTTCTGTCACCAGGGTGGTGGTTTGTATCTTTTGACCAGGTCTACTTCCCCTGTCATACTTTAATAAAGATGGTTTAGATATATATGTAATGAAAAATACATAATGGTTAACAAGCCACAATAGCAGAAAAAAACCCAAACCATAACTGAAACCACCAGCCCAAGAAGTAGTAGTAAATGAAGGTATTTTACACAGGTTAAATTCTTCACTATTACCTCATGGCAACAGCTGAGAAAACATGGCTTGAAAAAGGAAATCTGCTCACAGCTCACACACATCAGTAATTTCTTCTTTTTCTATTTTTTTTTTTTTTTTTGCTAATATAGGACATAATAACGAATATTTGTTCATTGTTTAAATATATGTGCTGCTTATTCCCTACACAAAGCGATCCTTCTATCAACCCCTTCTATGAGGATGCCATAAACTTTTCCATGGCAGACAACTATGATGTGACACAATGGATGATGACATCAGTTGGAAAGGTGCTATGGGAGCAGATCCACTGTTCGGGGACAAAGTGCCATTTCACACTTCGGTCACTTCTTTCTTTCAAGGCTTTCAAAGAACCTGCCAAACCAGGAGGGGCTGATTCGGTTTTCTGTGCAGTTAATGGAAACAGAATTGAACTGTAATTAGTTAGAAGTCTTATAACAGCTCGGCAGAGAACATTCCTTCCATGGACGTTTCAGACAAGAACTCTGCAGGGGCCTGTAATAGTGTTTCCCAGGTTGTTCCTGTGGTGGGAGGCAGCACCATGTGCTCCAGCCTCATCATCTCTTGAGATTTCCACTTGTGGCTCCACGAGCCCCTGTGCTGGGAGAGCCAGGAGGGCTGTGGGGCAGCGGGCCACCCCTGGGGCTGGGATCAGCCCCTCTCCTGCCTGTGTCCCTGTCCCTCAGCCCCAGCACCGAGACGGGGAGCTGCTCACCCTGCCTGCTGGGCCTCGGCACAGCGAGTGCTGTCCTGGGGTGAAGCAGGACAGAGGTCAGGCAGACGAGACAGAACAGGGGGCAGTGCCACCCAAGGGTCTTGGCTCTCTGTTTTGTGGGCTTAGATTGGGTTGTAGGTGATCTACCTGTGACTGACAACAGAACCAGCCGCCTGTAAACACGGCTGCTGTCAGGGGGTTTTGTCTCTGATGGTGTTACAATATCAAAATTGTTAGAGAGCCTGACAATTGAATATATAGTCAGTTTAAGGAAAAAAAAACAACTGGAAAGGTTAATTTTAAGCTTTACCAATCACCTGTTTTAACCTGTCATCATTTTGTTTCAAAAGCATTTTTTGTGTCTCCTTTTGATACAAAAATGGCCATATAACCCAGAAAAAAGACCAGCCTAATACCATTACATATCTGTCATGATGGTTTATGCCTAAAAGTAATTTATTTGTGCAAAAGAGACTGTAGTGTGCCTGGAGACAAGCTAAATGAACAGGTCAGTCCCTTCTGACCTAGGTGGTATATTTTTGCAGTGAACTTGAACATTTTCCAGTGACTGGTTTTCCAGTCTACACATTCTAGATCTGAAAAAAATTTAATGCCTTTATAGTAATATATACAGTTAGAGTTGCCTATAAAATTATCTGTAGCTGTGTAAAGGACCACATTTACCTAAGTTGGTTTAGACATAATGTCAGATCTCCCTGACTCCAACAATAACATGTTCCTTCTGTTTTTTTATTCTGCCTTTTTATTATTGATGTTTCCCCTCTTCTCCATGTTGTGCTTAAAATAGTTCAAAACCATTCTCATTATTTAAACAAACATCTTGCTGGATTATTCATTTCACCAAATAGCCTCCAGTTGCTGTGGTCTCACTGGTTATACATTTCTAATGAGGGTCTTCTAAAGACTTCTTAATTTTCTTGGCTTTTGGAAATGCAGAACATATCTGCAAATGTCAATAAATGATCTGGATGTTCAGGAACTTTCTAGGAATGTGCATTAAAAACTCTTTATGATAGAAGGTAAGATTATTTGGCCCTAACAGATTTACATTTCTTGTATGTCTCTGTTTGCCTAGTTATTACCATGTAAACTGCAAATTAAGCCTGTGGGCCGGATTGCCAGTTAGTAGAAGTCAGTATGTGCAAATCAGTGAGGCTCTTTAACCTAATTCTTCACTTCTGAAACAGAAGTCAGATTTGAATCATAACCACAATGAGTTGTGATTCTCTGGTCACATCTTATTTCTCAGATACAGAAGATCTGTCATCCCTTTTTCTCTGGTGCTCTTAGATGCGTTTGGCTGCCATCTTTCAGGCCTGTGTGTTATGTTTGTGCTGCAGAATTGTGAAGCTGGTTCCAAAAGTTAAGGGCAAACATTGTTCTTTCCATTGGCATCCAAGACCTGTGGCATCAACATCTCTGGGACTGCAGTGGGAAAAGGGTGGGAAGCAAAGCAGTGCAGAGCAGCAGTGTGGCTGCTGGCTCTGCTGCTGGGAGGTTGTTCATGGGGTGCTGTTGCTGCCAGCCCTGAGAGCAGCATCACACCCTGGCCTGAGCTCTGCAGCCAGCTGGTGGCAGTGGGTGGCTGGCTGCTTCCTTGACCTGCATTTCAGGGAGGCTGGCTGTTCAGCAATTCATTTTGTGGCTGATTATTTCAGCCCTGGTGCTGCAATCACTTGGTGGATAATGTCAGCCCTATGAATAGTCCCACTGAGAAAAAACAATATGTCTATCACAACATTCACAGAACTTCACTTTTATTTAATTATAGGTTAAGGAGAGAAGAATTATCCATGTGAATGTCTAATCACACCTGTATAAACCAGGTATTACACCATAAATATCTAATATATTCTTTGTGAGAACTGAAAGGAATTCCTTAAAGCAAACAGTGGTGTTTGTGGTATCTATGAATCAATTTAAATGCAATAAAATATGGACAAAATGGTCAAAGGATGTCTGTTGGTTTAATGGGGCTGAGTCATTTTCTGTCAGCTGGGTGCCTAGTTCTGGGACATGCAACAGAAGAACTGTGCTAGTGAGGCCCCTTTTGCCATGAACTTGTCTCTGGTTTTGAGTGCTTGATTGTGTGTTCCTGTGGCATTGTGTAAGGAAAGAAGATGGGGCACAGACACATGCAAGCATAGAGTTCTTTAAAGGGGCCCTGACTGAAGAGTAAAATGGAAGCAGAAACTCTAGATCTTTTTTAAAACAAGCAGGAGAAACCCTAATTTATAGGTGACAGCAGCTCATTCTCGTGCAATATGGGTATAGATTTGCTCCTGTACTCTTTTCATTGTGGACCTGAAAGCTCTGTAGCTCTCCTACTTCTTACTCTCTACTTACACTTCTGGTCTCTGTCTTTATTTTTTTATTTTCTTTTTTTTTTTTTTTTTTATGTGAAATTACCTCCTATGGCTGAACCAACTTAACAATTTAGCACTACCCAAGGGGAAAAATCCCACCTCCTCTTTCCCCCACTCTTCCTAGCCCTCTGTTCCCATTTTGTCACCTTTAAAAAGTTTTGACATTTTTTTGATCTTCCACTGAGCTGATTTAATACATGAACCCAGTAAAAAACCCTGGTTACTTTTGTTTGCTTTATTTGCTTTCTGCTGGGTTAGCAAGGTGGGATGACTCAGCACAGGCTCCAGTGTCAGAGCTGGCACAAATGAGTTTGTGCACTAACAAGAGATCAAGAAGTCACCATCCCACTCTACTGGGCGAACACACCTGGAGTGTTGCGTTCAGTTTAGGTCCCTGCTCTACAAAAAGGAGGGACAGGCTGGAGAGGGTCTAGAGAAGGACCACCAGGATGATCAGAGGACTGGAGGAGCTGCCATATGAGAAGAGGCTGAGAAAACAGGGTTTGCTCAGCCTGGAGAAGAGAAGGCTTCGGGGAGACCTTATCACCATGTTCCAGTACTTCAAGGGTGGCTGCCAAGAAGATGGAGACTCCCTATTGACAAGGAGTCACATGGGAAAGACAAGGGGTGATGGGCACAAGTTGCTCCTGGGGAGATTCCAATTGGACACAAGAGGTAAATTTTTCCCCATGAGGACAGTCCAACATTGGAATAGTCTCCCAAGGGAAGTGGTGGATTCCCGCACATGGGCCAGTTTTAAGTCTCAGCTTGACAGGGTGCTGAGCCACCTCATATCAACTAGAGTAGTACCTAGAGAGGTTGGACCAGATGATCTTCGAGGTCCCTTCCAACCTGGCATTCTGTGATTCTGTGATTCTATGAAATGAGGAAGGAAGGAATTTCATGGCTGGGAGTGTGGGGAAAGAAAGAAGAGCCAGACTCACCCTTTTTGCATTGCATTTGGATGTTAGTCAAGGTTAAGTCATAACACATAACTTACCCCTGACTTAAACAGCAAAGACAGAGAGCTTCACTTTTCCCTCTGTTCTCTTTCAGGATTTTGTCTGTAGACTAGGCTCTTAAAAACAGGCAGATTTCACGTGCTGTCCTTGTCTGTGTGCACCAGGTCTGAAGTCTGATGTTTAGATACTTAAAAGTAATCATACCCTTCAAATCCTCATCTAGATTGGGGTGTTAAATCTTCATAACCTTTAGAGACTAACCTTCAAACTCCAGATTTACTTTCTTCAGCTTCCTCCTTAATTCTCATTTATCCTCTAGTATTTGTTTAGCCAATACTACAATAATTTGTCAATAAAATGAAAAGATACACTGAGGAGTATACTGAGGAACGAACAAGCCTTGATGAATATGCTCTGGGATTCTGAGTGCCTGATCCAAGGTCAATTGAAGCCAAGAGAGTGTGTCCAGCTGATACTGAACTCTGGAGAGTGACTGCTTCATTGTGTGCTTCACTGTTTTCCTGTTTCAAGACTAAAGCTGTGTTACCATCAAACCAGGACAAGCTGGATCAACAGAACCACTTGCCCAGCTCCAAACAGCTCTTTGCCTTTCTGCTGTTCCTCAAATACCTGCAGCCCTTCCCCACCCCATTTTGCCAGTGAAAGCTCTTAGTGTTTGCAGCAGGCCTGTCCCCACAGAAGCCAAGAAGCCCGAAGCCTAAGACATGAGCCCCCTGGGTTCTCTTAGTACTTTTGCCCTGTCTCTCTTGCATGTAAGGCTGGATCTGGTCTGAGATGTTCCTTGTCCTTTCCATAGAAGTGCCCTTTCCATTCATTGTTTAGCTGTGCATCCCTCTGCTTGGTCCCATTTGCCATGAGTGTCTGAGCCATGGGAGGGCATGGAGCCACTGCTCAGTATGTTTTGCTGGAGCTGTTGCTCTATGCATGAAAAAATTCTTGTCCTGTGGGTGGAGAGAAGGAAAGCAGCAGTCTGTAGTTGGAAGGCTGAAACATACACCAATGATATGCGGGTGAATTCTATTCACAAGCAAACTATCAGCTAAAAATGCCACTTTAGATCACTGGTGCACCAGAAAAGTGGTTTACAGCAGAGAGTCTGAAGAGGGAAAACCTGTAGCCCTCTAAAGAATGAATTCTGTATTCTATATTCTGCTCTCCAGCATTCAGGATTGCCTCCTAGACTGGCCCCATCTGTGCACAGGCAGTTGTGAGAGACATTTGCCTTTCCTTGACACTGTGCAGGGGTGGCAGGGCTTCAGTCAGAGCTCTGGGTTCATGGAGGAGGCAGACGGCCTGAGAATTAGATGTTCTTGCCCTGGCATCACTTGTGGTGAACATCGTGTCAAGCAGGAACCGTTTCTTCAGGTTCCTGTACAGCACCAAGGACATGGTCATTGCCTAATTAATAAAATCTGTACTTGGACTCTGGCCAGGACATTCTCAAGTGCTAAGAAGTAATGCCTTTGGGTTTATATAGGCTGTTAATATTATAAACAAAGGATGCAGTTACATTGCTGTGATCTACAAGAGTTCTAACACCAGGAATTGGGCCTCTAAAAATTGTGAGGTTAGTTTAAAATGATGAGATTTAAAAATTAAAGGATTCTTTCATTTGTCCTTCAGGGTTTTTTTTTTTTTACTTTCTCAGGTGCTGTTGGGTCATGCATTTGCACCTTTTTTTTTGCACAGGAGCTAAAAGCTTTATTTTTTGGTGAAAGACATTCTATTGTAAGCATGGAGCTTTAAGGAAACAACAAATATCTTAAAGAGTTGGCAACAGGAAAGTCATTGTCAAGAGGAGAGAATCCAGTTTGCTGTAATACTTTCTGTAACTGGGTCACTCTGCTCATTCATTAGTTTCTTGCCAGTGTTTTCTGTTGTCTCAGTAATTCATGCTATGATAATTTCTAGCAGGCAGCAGAGCAGATAATGAGGAAGAAGAAGAAGAGGAGGAGGAAGAAGGCTCAGAATCAAGTAGTCCTCCTGTGTCTTACCAGATGAAGCCTCCCCCAGAAGGATGTTGCACTGTTGATGGTAAGAAGAGCTCTAACCATGGTGTCAGAAGGCATTGGCCCTATTGATAAGGCTCAGATGGGGGCCACTTCCCCTAGGATTCATCAGAATGAGAGGATCTATACGCTGTGGAAATCCTAAAAATGTCAGAGTTCATTACCTGCCAGACAAAGCTGGATTGCTCTTGGTTGCTCTTGTGAGTGACAGGGTCTTAGCCCAGTGTGTCAGATGAACATCTGTGTTGGAATGCCTGGCATGAGCAGAGAGCTGCTGTTCTCATGGGCAAGGAGACCTGTCAGAGGTTGAGTTTGCAAGCATGGCATTTGCTAAAGGGAATTTGGGAACTCCTACAGTTTTATTGTCACTCTTTTCCATTTAAAGTACCTTGTTCAGTGTTGCTAAAAAAATGTTTGAAAATCCAGAAAAGCCAGTGAAATTCACTAGATACTGAGAATTATTATCTCAATTTTTGAATGTCTGACCTAAGTTAGTATGCTAGCAAATAGTCCCATAAATATGTAGGTTGCAAAGCATCACCAAGATAAACGTCACTGTCCATTCTCAGATTTTAATTTGTTTATTATACTGGTAGCACATGTTTATGGCTGAGCAAAAGGCAGGGAAGAAAATCTTCTCTTAGTTTGTCCTTGCCCTCAGGGTACACAACTTTGTTTTTCACTAAAAATACATGAAGTCCTTTAATGAAGACAGTTTTGAATACTAAACAAAAAAATCTTGTCAAAATGCATTGAATGTTGTTTTTTTTTTCTAGGTTTCTGCCAAGCTGGTAAAGATTTGAGGCTGGTTTCAATTTCCAACGAACATATTGAGGTACCATCAGGGTTTTTGCTTGTGGGTGCAAAGTCACCAAATTTACCTGATCACCTTTTAGTGTGTGCTGTGGATAAGAGATTCCTGCCAGACGACAAGGGGCGCAATGCTCTGCTGGGTAAGTGTCTGTGCTTGCAGGGAGGGGGTTCTTCTCTGGGCTGCCATGAACAGCTCACCTCCTTTTGCAGTGAGTTCAGCAGATCTCACTCCTTTCCACATCTACAGTCATGGTCACTGGTGATGTTCAACGAGATCACAGCTCAGAGCTGGCTGTGTTTGCTTTGGAAAGGTACAGAGTGAGCCAGTTTGTCAGAAATGCTCCATCACCTTCTATCCATTAGCCCAAGGCTGAAGTTGTTGTCCCATCAGTGTGTGTCCCAGTTGGTGGAACTGCACATCTGGGAACTGGACTGGTGGAACTGCTGCCTGGCTCTATTTCAGCTTTCCAGATACTGACACAGGCAGACTGTAGGTCTGTCAGTGGAACTTTCAGGCTACTACAGAGATGCAGAGAGTTTGATGATAGTCTGGATTACAAAATGACCTTATTGATTTATCTCTTTGAGACAGGGCTAATATTCTCCACTGTGTGTGAACAATAGCATAGGTTCTGAGTCTTAACCTATGACTTTTTGCTATGATCACAATAGAAATAAATATGAATGCCTGTAAGTTGAAATTTTTCCTGTATGTGTAATCTGGTAATACAGTGAGTTTGAATAATGCTGTTTGTAGGATACTTCAATTTCTTGCTTTTAATCTATTTAAAAGTCTAACTTCTGACATAAAACGAGGTCCTTCTATGTGTTTTTGTTATAGTCTTTCTGATGGCCTTTGACCTCACCCAAGGCAAGATTTGGAATCATGTGAATGAATGAGCTGAATGTTAATGTTATTAAGATGGATTAGTTTTTATATTGGGAAAAGTGGCTTATGATCAGAGGGAGAACTTTTCAATCAGGCAGTCCCAGGTTCTTGTGTACTCTTCTCTTGGTTCAATGTTGCATCATGTATCTCCGTACCAGTCCGAGTTCAAATAGCCACAAGGAAGCAGTTGGCATGGCTTTTAACAGTTCTCTTTCACCAGCACTGGGGGATATGATGTGAACTCAGTTGCTGTTTCAGTTTGAGCAACTCTTCAAGGCGTGTGGGATGACACAGTAGTGTGAAGGTGCAGAGTGTAATTCAATGTACAGTAATTTCTTTCCTCATGTGATCTTGCCGAGTTGGATTGGTCGCAGTATATTTGACCAGTGATTGTAAAAGAATCAAGAGGGTTGTAAATCACCCACGTGTTGTCATCTTAGAGATAAAGACAGGAATGTTGTACCACTCAAGCCATTCAGTGCTGGCACTATTAACAGCTTAGGCTCCTGAGGCAGTTAGCAGAGAGGAAGTGGTGTATTTGTTAATTGCAGGCTGAACAAGAGCAGAAAAAAGCAACAGGAACATAACTGGGAGGTTTTTTATGCTACTTGCATCCTCAGCTTACTTATTTAATACATTTTAGTTTCCTGACACCATTTAAATGCTTATTGTTGGCTGTTATACATGTAAACACCAGCGAATCACTTTTGCAAAGTGATTTTGCAAATTCTTTTGCAAAGAATTTCAGTAATTCTGTAGAATGGCTTTTATGTACTCTATAACAAGCTTAAATGGGAAAGAATTTACATACTTTAAGATCCAAAGTCTTCAGCTGGAAGCTAGAAATAAAAGAAAGTTCCTGGTCCCTAATCTAATGAAAAAACATGATAGATCTTATTGACATGAAGATAGCATAGTTTGTACAACAGATCATACTGTAGATAGAAATGATTCTTTGATTCTGGTTTTCATGCACTGATGCAAGTCAAATCAGGGCAAGGAAATCAGCAGCAGACTGGAATAGTCTCACAGTTTCAGACGTGGTGAGGTAAGAGAACTATTCTTGCTGTAGATTCTCTCTCTGTTAGTACAACAGGGACCTTGGTTTAAGTTGAAAACATTTCATATGAAGAAGGAAAGCTTTTCATTGTCTTGCTTCTAAAGACTGGGTAGAAGGCTTATTCTGGGGATTCTGAGTTCAGGCTGTTGGCCTTTTGAAACAACAGGGACCCAAGGGAATGGTAGGAAGATGTGCAGGGGGAGGTTTAGGTTGGACATTAGGAAGGGATTCTTCACTCAGAGGATGGTGGAGCACTGGAATAGGCTCCCCAGGGAAGCAGTAATGACACCAAGCCTGACAATAGTCAAGAAACATTTGGACAGTGCCCTCAGGGACATCGTATGAACCTTGGGGTTGTCTTGTTCTGGGGCAGGAGGTGGACTTGGGGATCCAGGCTGTCCGAGGAGGTGCTTGAGTCACCATCCCTGGATACATCTAAAAAGACAGATGTGGTGCCAGGGGACAGGGTTTAGTGGTAAACGTGGCAGAGCTAGGGTGGTGGTTGGACTTGATAATCTTGAAGGTCTTTTCCAACCAGAATGATGATGCTATGATACTATGAACATGGCCAGTAGTCCCTTCAAGCCTTTCTAAGTGTACAGGGCAAATGAATGGGCTTCATTTTCAAATGAAAGGAGCTGTCGTCATGATGTTGCCATATCCCACACTTCTGGTGAGGCTTGTTGTTTTCAGGAACATCACCTTTAACCTTTCAATGCTGTTGTTTTTGCTTGATTTCATGCTTTTTCTCTTAATAGACTGTGTTTTTGTAAGGCAGCTGTTACCCAGTACTGTAGTTTTTACCCAAAACCATTTATTTGAAGGGAAGAGACACTAATGAATTACCCAAGAGTTTCCTGATTTCTCATGGTCTGCCTGTATGTCTTTGTGAAGATGCTTGTGGAGTGTACAAAAATTCCAGAAGAAAGCAGGAAATGTCTTGGTAGTTTCTGGGCCAGCTTTTGACTTATGGTCTTGTTCCCATTCAGGGCTGTTGATACGCCTCTGGGACATGTGCCAATTTATTGATTATGCTAATAAGTTGTCCCACCATCAAGGCATACGTGCTTGTGATTTGAAAGTAATTTCTATTGGAGGTTGTTTTGTTTATTTGTTTTTACAATTGACGTATTATTCCATGGGAAAAATCCTGTTTTCTGAAAAGACTATATTTTTGGCAAGCAAAAATCTCTCTGTGTCTGAGCATGTACCTCATCTGACTCTGTTAATCGAGTTGGAGAACAGGTTTAACTACTCTGCAAAACAGATTCAGCTTTTTGCCTTGAGGAAGTTGTTTCTTGGGTTTTATGCAACCTAAAGGAATGCTCAGACAGAGGAAGCACTTGTGTGATACCGTGATATTTATTGTTTCCTAATAAAAGCAGCTACCATGTACCACTCCCAAAGGTTTTTTCTCTTTGGGGTTTTTTTCTCCAGTTCTCACTCTTAAGGAGAGTCTCTCATGATAAACAAAGCAGCTATTCACCCATCATTTTCCTTCCCAAAAGACCAAACAGCTGCACACTTCCCTAGCAGGGAATAAGAAATCCTTTTTATTTTCAGTGGGTCCCTGAGGTCAGAATGACAGAGGAACAGATTAGCTGGCCTGGATTGTAAGCTGTGTGTGAGATGAAAACATTGTCGTCTAAAGTACTGCGACTGCTTCTGTTAAAATGTGCTTTTGGGCTTTTGTAATAGTAGGAAGTTTCTGTGCAACAAAGCTCTCCAGCTTGACCATATTGATTTCATTGTTTTTTAAATTTAGGACTTCGATCTTCAAATGAAGTGGTACTGAGTAGGTGGGAAAAATATGGAGCATTGTCAGCACTTGTGTGCTTTTTTTTGTGAGTAGAACTGAAAAGAAGAAATACTTGTGCTGAGAAGTTGAAAATACAATTGTTCTTTATTTAAGCAAGCTGCCAACTTTCCACAAAAATATTAGTATTAATTAAAAGCCTATTATTAATTTAAAAGAGAATCAGGAAGAAAATTTTCTTCTAATTTATGAAAGATTAGATTATGAAATATTAGATGGGTATCGTTCCATCCTGAAGTCCTCTCTTTGCCCCTAGCACAAGCTCACTGTTGACCCAAAGGAAGCATTTCCCCAGTGAGAAGGTAGGTCAGGTTTCACACTCTTTTAGCCCAAGGTCCTTCTTCTTACCACAAGGTCCCTACTGTGCGAGAGCTTTTAAATTATGGGCAATTGATCATTGTGGCGTGAGCAAATTCAGGCAAATGCTTGGGATAAAATGCCAGAGACAATCAAACACCTTCTGATTAAACAATCTTTAGAGGGTAACAGCCTTAAGTCAGGACTGAACTGAGCTGGATACAAACTGGTGACCTAAAGGTTAAAGGCTTTTAGCCCCTCAACTCCAGGCATTGATTTCTAATTCTCTTGTGAAATCAATCCCATGACATAGATATATTGAGTCACCTTCTGGCTGCCCTGGCTCCCCTGACCTTTGTCCTCTCTATAATGTCTGGAGGAATATTTAATGCAGCTTGTTTCATAAACAAGCTGTCCCCTATATCAGCTGCTGCCTCGGGCCATGGCACGTGAGCAGGGAGCTCAGAGGAAGGAGGATGATGACATGTTTGGGTTCTGCACGTTACTCAGTCCACTCTATGCAGAGGTGACTGGGGAAAAGGGTATTTCAGGTAGCATTGCTAAGTCTGGTTTAGGCAGATGATGATGTACAAAAGTTACCAATAATGACTGATCTAAAGTCTACATGAAAAGATTCTGTGTCCACTGTCCAGCTTTTGTTGAACAAATACTTCTTCCTGTGGCTTTGGCAAGCTGCTGGGCCTGCCCAGCAGAAGGGTAAAACTCAGAAGTGTACAGGCACTTGTGTCTTCCTTTTGGAAACAGTTCCCTTGGGCTTGTATTGGAAAACATGTAGGGGGTTGCAAGTGGCAACCAGTCAAAAACTGCAGTGCTGCTGGTCTAGTCAGTGAGCTGACAAATGTAGGGGAAGTTTTCATTTAGCAGCAGAGCATTTTCCATGATTTCTTAACCCGCATGAAACACATGCAAACACTACAGCTTTTGCCACATCCGTTCTAATTTTGTTTCCTTTTGTTGTTGCTTTTATTGCAGCTACTGAAGGCTCTGTGATGTTAGACAGATGCTTTTGTGCTGACAGATACAGCACAGAGGATTCTGCAGAGTCATGACTTGTCCTGATTTTATGAGTCATAATGACCTTTATCATCCTCCCGACCAGGATCAGAGAGAGAACAGGCAGCTTTCAATAGTTGTTAGCTACTTGTTCCCATGGATACCAGACCCATTTCCACATCAACTTAGGTTTTCAGTAAATTCTTCTGAACCATTTGAAAACTCATGAAAGTGCTTGGGTTGTAAACCAAGCAACAGGTGTTTACAAACCATTATCTTTCAGTGCTTGTGTTTTTCAGAAGGAAAAGTTATTGACCATTAATTTGAAAACATAATTTGTTTGAAATATGTGACAGAAACAATAATTTTCATAAACAGCTCTTAATTTCATCTACTGTATGATTGATCCTTTACTCCAGTTATTGATTTCCAATGTTACTGTCCATATGTTATATGAAATATATTTCCTTTATTTTTGCCTTCCAAGTCACTGAACACAAGTTTCCCATTTCAGTTGCTGTGCTGACACATACACTGCTCGTTAGGTATGATTAAACAAAAGAGAGCTTCGTGCTTCAGGTAATGTGTAGGGAACAGAGAGAAGAATTCCATGGGGAAAATTATCTTCTAATTGCACACTAAAGGATTTCTCTGTAGATAATACGTATTTACAGGCAGTCGTGTTGGTCTGAGGCAGGATGAAAATTTCTAAGGAAATACTTTGGAAAAATTCTTTGGGCAAAACACATGGTTTAAGAATGAAAAGGCAGTTTGTCAGGGGTGCAGGGAGTGCCCTTTATTGATGGTGATAACGGCACCACCAGCACTAGCTCCTCTTTGAGGCTCCAACTGAGTATCTCAGAAGGAGAGGAAATGGCAGGATCCCTGGAAATGCCCCATCCAGCCTGAGCACAATGAGCTTCTTTACGTGCAGGGACTGTGTCTCTGTTGTGTCTGTAAAGTTGCAGACACTTTGTTCCCCTCACCATAAATAGCTCCCACTGCTGCCAAGTGCTAACACGGCCCAGCCATCCTTTGAGAAAGATACTTTAACTGAAGAGCCCAGAAAGGCTTTAGCATTTTTTCCTCTCTAAAAAAGCCTCTGTAGTAGGAACTTGGTTCTTAAATATACTTAGATCTAATTAAATGTAATAGATGAAATATGGCTAATTTCTCGAGTCTGAATTGAATTAATTTCAATGAAAGCTGAATCAGAAGTGGAGCATATACTTTCCATGGGGTTGAATAGGGCTGGTCTTAAGCATGTGATTCAGTACTCTTCAGTCAGAAACTTCTTGATTTAATGTTTCATTGGTAGGTAATAAATAGGAGCTGTGATCTTTATGGGATAAAAGGAAAAATATGGCCTATTTTAACTGTTCTGAAAACGTGGGGCTCTTTTTGCAATCCAGTAGCCAAAGTGCAACGCTATGGACTTGATGTAATTATTTTTTTTTCAGGAAAATGTTAACAAAGAGTTAACTCTAGGAAAAAAATATAAATACAGCTTTTCTCCAGGGAAAAGTAATATTTGGATGTTATTAACAGTGACCCACCTATCTCATTGGATTATATGTATTGTTTATTTTATCAGGCTTCTCTGGCAATTGTGTTGGCTGTGGCAAGAAGGGTTTCTGCTACTTTACAGAATTCTCAAATCACATTAATCTTAAACTGACCACTCAGCCCAAGAAACAGAAACACTTAAAGTATTATCTGGTCAGGAATGCACAGGGAGCTCTGACCAAAGGATCTGTAATCTGCTGGAAAGGGGCAGGTAAGATAATGAAGCTGTCTTTCTCGAGCTCTGGCTTTCATCACCCAAGCTTAGCTGTCGGAGGGGCTGGTGTCTGTGGCAAACCTGAGACAGATCGGTGGAAAGAAGGGCCCTGTAAGTGAGGTGATTGCTGGAGCAGCTGTGAAAAGCAGTTGGCTGAGGAGGCCATGGCTGGAGGCACCGGGTCTCCCTTCCGAGCACTGCAGCCTCTAATCCATGTGGGAAATGATCAAATCAAATATGCAGAGAAAAACCAAACGATGCTGTTGTCACGGGATAAGAAGTTTCTTTTTTGTTAAGAGTTCAGAGGCCAGCAGCCTTCATCCAGCACCTGTTCAAGCACCTTGTTCCAGCTGCCAGAGGGTTCGGGGCTCTCGGGAGGCACCTGGAGTGAGCCACTGCCAGCAGCACAGCCCGCGGCTGCGGCGGGGACGCAGCACTCAGGTACCCCATGGGAGGAGAACACACTGGGTTTGCACCTCTTCCTTCTCTGTGCATGTGGGTTGGAGTGTACTGGAGTGGCTGGGAAGGCAAACAGATAAGCACACTACTACATGGCATGAAACAAGCATAAGTTAGAGGTCTATGACAGGAGAGAAAGCAACCATGCTTTGAAGCCTTCTCGCTGCCCTTCACTTCCCCTCAGGTTTATGTATAACAAGCTCACAAAAAATTAAATAGGCATTTTGCAGCTTGCCTATATAGCAAAGGCAAACTGAAATGTCTTAAAAGCCACTCATTTTAAAGCTGCTAAGAATAGGTATTACATTCCTGCAGCTGTTGCTTGTCTGGTCACAAATGCCAAGTGTAACACAAACTAGTGTCTTTTCAGCTTTTCCTTCAGATCCAGCCTGTTTTCTGTTAGGCCCAGAGTCCTCTTTACTGCAGGCATTGTATGGGCATCAGCTTAAAAGCTTCTGAGTTTTTTCTTCTGCTGAGAAAAGTGGCTTTAGTATTAAAACACAAACTAATGATCAGTATCTGTAACATTTTTTTTTTCTAATGAAAAACTATCTCTAAAATATTTACTTTTCCGTTGGTTTGAATAGAACACAAATGAAAGGTGATGGATGACAGAGGCCAGAGTGATCTCTCTGAGCTTCTTCATAATGAAAACAGCTCTTTAGTGCCTTGTGACTGTTACAGAGATTCAGGCAGGGGAACTGAGGCACATCTGTTGGCAGTTACATTCTCTGTGAGATAGAAGCCTGTTCCATGGCTGTGATCTGGAATACTGGTGCCCCTCCGGAACAAATAACTCATCTATTTAAAATAGCAAATTGGCATTTTTATGTTTTTTTTCATCAGAGGTTACATATATAAAAAGGCTACATTAATTACAAGCACATTAGGCTTAAGAAAATATCTCTCTTTAATGCAGCATAGTTAAAAGAAACTTGGAAAGAGGATGTCAAATTGGAATGGAGGCTTAGGAGGTTTTTAGTAAATTTTAAACAACTCCTCTCACTCCTTTAGCTAGTTATTGGGTAAACCATGTGAGGGTGTGGGTCCACCTGCAAAGAAGCTAAAGGATGTGACATGTATGTAGCTGCAGAGTGGATTTTACCCAGGCACTGAAGTGGAGTCAGACAGCAGTGATCTGGTGCGAGGGCAGAAGTGGGTTTGTTTTGTTCAGCATTGCCTTCACTCTGAGCAGATCCCAGTGCCTCTATTGAAGGCAATGATGAAATGATCAGTTTATTCTATCAACTCAGATTCTTGACCTAGAAATGTTTCATGTGAGTACTTTGTGTTTTTCTTGCCAGCTGCAGCCATGGATCACACCCCTTCAACAGCAGCATTCAGCTCAGCAGTTCATAATGGCAAGGAGTCACCTAAACAACAGCTGGTGAAAAATAACCTGTCTGCTCTGACAAGACCTTCAGTGTTAGGTACTTGTATGGATTTGGTGTTTAATAACCCTAAACTCTATATTCCATGGGTATAACAGAAGCATTGAACAAAAGACATCATGATTGTAATTTCCTGTATGAGTAGAAACTACTATTTCTTTCCAAGTCCTTTCTGATCTTAACACCTTTTTGCTGTGTTAATTTTCAGGAAAAAAAATATCTGTTTTCAGCCATAGCTTTGTTACAGTTCAGATTATTAATCAGAAGGTTTTTGTTATACTTACAGTTCATTCATTTAATAGAAGTGCAGACTAGGTTCTGAATCCAGGTCTTAAAGAGTGTGTCAGTTTGCATCAATCTCACCATCAGGTTTTGTGAAGGGAATTAAGCAAGATTTATAAGTAATCACTCACAGGATAATTCCTATGTTGCAGTTTACCTTGGGATGAAGCACTAGGCTTTGAGAACTGGCTCCAAATTAAAGAATCTCTCCTCACTGCACCATTAATGTAATGATTTGTGTTGTTTTCTCTCACAAACTGTGTTCTGTGCCACTGGCTTGTTCAAGCAGCAAAGTTAGTCTTCACTATGGGTAGAAACTTGGGGCTCTATTTTATAATAAGTCTTCCCAAGTTTCCATGCTGGCATCACAGCCCAATTATTTTTTTTCTGCCCATTCAGGCTCTCTATCTCTTCTCTTCCATGCAGCAACATATTCAGTTCAGATAGATTACCTTAACGTGCCAACATATCGGCAGGAAAGAGGACGGCATTTCCCAAGTAAATAGTCTTTGTATTTCCCTCACTGTCTCGCGGCTTTTGTCACATTATGCCAGGAAACGAAACGAAAGGAGTGGCAGGAATAGCTAAATGCTGCCCTCAGCTGGGAAACGGGTCATGGGCAAAGGCATCTTTGAACACCTGGGCCTAGGGTCCTCCTGCAAGCGAACAAGCACTCTAGGCCTGAAGACTTCAGGTTTTAATTCTAGTATCTTTGCAAAATGAAGCCCCCCCTTTTCTCTAAGACTCTTGCTCTGTCTTGAATGTTATGTGGGACTGTTAAACCATTCTGCCAGGAGATAGGGGCCTGCCAGAGTGGAGCAGAGCTCCGACCTCTGCAGAGCCATGTCCAGAAGCAGAAACAGCTCAATGCTGTGAGATGCTGAGCAAGTCCTGGAGGATCGAGAATTAGAAAAAGTTGATGTTCTAGGATTCTGTGGGAATGCAAAAGAAAATTCCAGTAATTAATCAAAGAAAATTCAAGACGTTAATCATCAGGGGCTCCTAGAGAAACAACGAGAAAGTTCTGTTGATACAGACAGAGGTGGTGGAGCTACACGTGGGTAGGAGGAAAGTGCAGAAGCAATTTGCTAGGATTAATGTGCAATAGAATGAACTCAACGATGGTAACCAGCAAGAAGTGGGAAAAATCCTGTAAAAGGGACAATTGTTGAAAAGAACTCAGATTTTTACTAATATCACCCTGAAACCATGAAGAATTTTATTTTGCAATAAAATTTTACACGAAACACTGTGTCCTGTGTTCAGAAATAAAAGGACCAAAATTGACACTTACAAGCATTCTTAGTAAATGTCTCGTTCTTACTACATTATTCACAGTACAGAATAAACATTGCTATAAACTAAGTGAAGTCTACCTTGATAATTAAGAGTTCTCTGCACCAAAAAGTTTCCAGCAATTTAAGCAGGACATGGCAAAGTAAAATAAAAACCATATAAAATTATTATATTCATGGAGTTGACACTGTCTACCACAGTAATTAATGCACACATTCAATCCACCAAAACATATTTAATTAATATGCACAAAACTGAATACATTTTGTTCTGATACATTTCTGAACTATTTTTGTTATTCAGGCACGTTAACAAATTCAGGGCCTCCCAAAAAGCGCCACAAAGGTTGGTCACCAGAATCTCCATCATCTACTGAAACTTGGAACTTGCAGGTCAACCCACAGGCTCCAAACAGAATTAAAAACGGTAAGCTAAACTCCAGGCAATGATAATGTTTGTTTCATTAGGTAGAAAATAATGGGGGTAAAAAAGCAATATTTAAAAGACACATGCAGATTTTCAGAGTTTTGAAAGGTGTTTGGTACCTACATGCTCACCTACATTTAGGTGTTTCATTTCCACTGATTTATTTTGGAGGCTTGGAGCTTAACTCTCTTTAGGACTCAGTCACCGAGTCATCATTAATAAATCCCAACAGGTGCCTGTGTCCATCTTTAGACACCAAAACACCTTTGGGGTATTAAAATTAGTGTCATAACTCAGGTCGAGGTGCCCTCTAGAGCACAGTGAAATAAACCTGCTTTTCCCAAAAGGTTTTAATGGGCTGTTATTTAAATTAAATTTACCCTGAAGAAGTTGTTATTATTATGCAAACATGGAGTCTGAATTTTTTTCTTTCTTGCCATAGCAAGAAAACCTGTTTAGAAGCAGTGAAACTAAACATATTATAGAGAGCACACCAATCATAACTACTGGTGCATTGACATAGATCTCTTTATTTTTGTATACATACCTGGAACTGTTTGTTTATAAACATTTCAAAATCTTTAGTTACCAATGTAATGTCCAAGGTCGCAACAATATAATTAGTCCTCCCAGAAAGGCTGAATAATAGTATAATAATGGGGCCTGGTGACAGCTTCTGGTGTGTGTGATGCCACCGTAAAAAGCATTTTATATGGATATCAAATGTGCATATGGGACAGTGTTGAACACCTTTTCTTTGAGGAAATCATTGTTAGACCAGAATCTAGTAATAATATGTCTAAAATCTTAGATGGAGGAAGCCTATCATCTGTACCACACTCTGCTTTGGTGGGGCCAGCCTCATCTCCCATGGTGGGCTCAGGAGAACCAGTCTCAGTTCCTGACAACTTGCTGAAAATCTGTAAAGCAAAGCCAGTCATATTTAAAGGTAAAAGCCCCAAACCCCCAACAAGACCTTCAATATTTTAGTAAGAAATATAAATGTATGTCCTACTGCTAAACACTCCAAAGCTGTCAATTTTAAGAGGTTTACTATTAGAACTGTTTAGTGCCTATCTGTGAAATGATGAAATTCTGTGAGGTGTGCAAACATATGTTATTTTGTAGGTCATGGAAACTTCCCATATCTTTGTGGAAACATCAATGATGTGATAGTGAGTCCTTTGTTGTACACCTGTTACAGAAACTCACAGTCTTTATCTAGAGCATATGAACAATACGGTGCCTCCACAATACAGCCCATTTCAGAGGAAATGCAGCTCTTGCTGACTGTCTACTACCTTGTGCAACTAGGTAAGATCATTTTACATCCATAGGCTGCAAGGAGTATATTATACACTGGCACACAGGAAATGGAGTATTAGGGCAGGATGATGTTAAATACCAGTTTTAGGACATTTGTGGTAATGAAACAGAACTACATAATGAGTTCTTGAAGACCAGGCAGATTGAAATATAATAATACAAAGTTTAGAATCATAGAATCATAGGGGTTGGAAGGGACCTCCAAAGATCATTGAGTCCAACTCCCCCTGCTGCAGCAGGAACACCCAGGGCAGGTCACACAGGAACACATCCAGATGGGTCTTGAAAGTCTCCAGAGAAGGAGACTCCACAACTTCTCTGGGCAGCCTGTCCCAGGGTTCCATCACCCTCACAGTAAAGAAGTTTCTCCTCATGTTGAGGTGGAACTTCCTGTGTTGTCAGTTGGTGCCATTTCCCCTTGTCCTGTCACAGGGCACCACTGAAAAGAGACTGGCCCCTTCTTGACACCCACCCTGCAGGTAGTTATAGATATTATCAGGTCCCTTCTCATATCTTCTCGTATAACCTGGGACCTCAGCAACTAAAAATAAAAAAGAAAAAAAATTGTAATTCACTGCTCTTGTGTACAGTCTGTGGTGGTTTAGAAGTAGTTTTCTGCTGAGATAGACAGCACTCAACCTCTTAAATATTTCTAATTACTGATACTCAGGTTCCAATTAGTGCAGCTTTAATCGAGTATCACAAAACCACTTCAAAATGAAGACCTGGCCTCACCCCTGCTAGAGGCAATAAAGTCACAAGCACAAGTCTGAAACATGATCATCTCTCAAAAAGTACATCTCCTGAAAAAATCACGGTTTTAACTCAACATTTCTGTTTAATTGTTTCACTGTACTTTCCCCTTACTCTTTTATTTTTCCCAGCCTCGGACCAGGTCCCTTTGATGGAGGATCTGGAGCAGATCTTCACGCGCTCGTGGCGCGAGTCGCACCTGTGCGAGATCCGGCAGTTCCAGCCGGCGCTGCCGCCGGGCCTGCCCGGCCTGCCCGGCCTGGTGGCACCTGTCACCCCCGCACAGCTGCCCTGGCTGGCCGGCCTGGCCGCCACCTCCTGCAACGACAGCGTCCGCATCATCGAGTGCACCTACTCCCTGGCTGAGGGGCTCTCCGAACTGTTCAAGCTCCTTGTTGAGGGGAAATTGGCAAAGACAAACTATGTGGTGATCATATGTGCCAGCAGAAACCGAGCCATTGATTCCTGCATCGTGATAACAGGTGGGATCCCAAGGGTGCCTCTCCAGGCAAAACGGGGTCATTCAGTTCTGTGAGGAGTTTGGCTGGGTTTTCCATAAGCTGCCTCAGAAAGTAGAGCTTTGACCAGTGGTCTAGGTGATGGACTATTAATTTCTAAAGGTCCCTTCCAAGTCTGACAATTCTGGATGAACCCAAGTAGACGCTGCCCAGCTGGGTCTCTGCCTGGGTGACCTCTTCTCGCCCCAGCACTACTCCCAACAAAGCCCAGCGAGTTAGAGCACACCGTGCATCAAGCTCTCCTGCTCCATCTGCCTGGGATATTCCTGCCAGCAGAGGGCTGCACGTTTTCTGAGCTTCTGAGCTGGTCGTTCAATGTGGTTCCCTTCGGCAACCTGTTGAGGGCGATACGGATATCTAAATACATTATTTAAACAGCCATTCAAAGATTCATTATGAGCGTTAGATAATTGACAATGCCTTTGACTGTTTATATGGTCTCTTTATAAACTGTGTGAACAAATACTTCCTAAACTGGCAAAGAAACACCAAGAATTACAAAACACGAATCTAGCAGGTGTCTGGTGCATACGGAGGAAAGAGAAAAGACTAATCTCTGCCATTTTTTGTGTGTGTGCTGTTCATTTAGCTTGGTAGTATTTCCGTTATGACTTAAAACATTTTTAACTTTAGTTTGAATGCTTTCAAAATTTCTGGTTTTGTCTTTTAGGAAAGTATCAGGCAAGAGTTCTGTCTGAGGGCATGCTCACTCCTTCGGACTACCAAAAAGAAGTTAACTATCAGCTGGTCACAGGGAAAGTGGAAACTCTGGGGTCCTTCTTTAGCACACTTTGCCCAGGTACCTCTCAGGTTATAAAGCATCATGTTTCCAAGGTCCTGAAACTTCTAAGCCAGAGAAAACAGCTGGACTCACTCTACCTTTCCAGAAGCAAGACATTATTATAAATATATTAAAAATGCAGGACAAACTGATGAAGTACATTTGAATTGAAATTCCTCCTACAAGTGTCAGTTTCTAAAATCCCTGTTTTGTAAATATATACCAAAAATAGCTGAGCATATTATTCTTTACTATGCAAAGCCACAGATACACTGTACAAGTCTGTATCCATATGAACATGTAAATTCCTTTGCCCTAAGTGCAGAATTAATTTAGGCTATGATAGAACAGAGTAACTTTATCAAAGGTAGGATTTGCCCTTTCAACTTGATGTACTGGGACCTTGATGCTTGGGATAGAGAGGAAAGTCTCAGAAAGCCAGGGTTACAGCTTTCACCTGTAAGCAGGGCCCCTGGTGAACACAACAGGATATATTTGCAGATATGCATAGTTCAGTGAAACATACCCTGCTTGCTTCTGCATTGTGTGTAGCTACAAAACTCATATTTCTCTTTCAGCTTTATAGAGAATTATTTTTCTGACTCTCAAAAATGTAAAGATTTAAAAGTATTTATCAGATTTTCCAAAGCTTATTGTAATCCTTATCATGAGCAATACAGCTCCATAGTCTGAACATAAACTAAGCCAGTTTCATGTCGTTGTTGCTGCTGATTTGCATCAGGGACTTGAAGTTGGTTTTGTACCATCTCCATAAATGACCTAGCCTCTGCTCAGCAGAGCTGATCTGTCATTCCCTGGCCTGATTTGCATTTTATTAGTGATAGGCTGTAAAAAGCAGATGCAATAGAAAATAAAGAGAAGATTCCTGTATAAAACAGCAAATAAGCCCAATAAAAATCAGTATGAAATGCAGCCTCTATTAACATGGATTTTTGTTCTACTATCCCTTCAATTTGCTAGAGGGTGACATTGACTTTTTGCTGGAGAAATTTTGCCAGGAAAACCAAGGGCACATCTCTTCATCACTTTCTGCCTCAGTGAATAAACCAACAGCACTGAACAGAACTGGAGCAGCTGCGTGTACAAGTAAGTAAGGAGGATTTTTCTAAAGAGGTAACAGAATAAGGTGCTTGAAACCAGGTCTCTGGGTGCACAGTTAGATCCACCAGGGCAGGGTCCTAGGCTCTTGAAGGCAAATGGCAAACAGCAACATATTCAGATTTACACTGGGGGATGCTCTGCTGCATTCCACTGGGTATTGCAGTCTTTGAAACTCTAAGTCTTCTGTGGTAGCAAAATGCTGTTGCACAAGTTCACGTTCAGTTCTCAGGCATTTAAGAGATGTATGTGACCAAAACACCTAAATGCAGAAATGTCTCTTTGCATATTCCTCATAGATTTTTATAAACTGAAGCTCCTGTTCATAAGGAAAGTACCTTAGGGAGCAGATCAGTCATTCTTTGCCAGACTGGAACATTTTGCATTAGCCTTTGGGCATATATCTAAACAGAACTTTGCCTTTTTCCAGGTTATGAGATTGAACGACATCGGATTCGTCCATTCCAGCTGGCAGTGGCTCAGAAGTTGCTGTCTCATATTTGCTCAATTGCTGACTCCAGCACTCAAAATCTTGATTTGGGCTCCTTCGAAAAAATTGATTTCTTGATTTGTGTTCCACCCTCCGAAGTGACTTACCAGCAGACTTTGTTTCATCTCTGGCACTCAGGTGCTCATTAGTTAGCTTTAATTTTGATTTGTAGGACACTGATAGATGCGTTTGTATCTGGAAATACTGACATTTGTTCCATTTCCTTAGGTATTTTATTAGAACTTGGATTAGAAAAGGAACATCTTACAAAGCAGAGGGTGGAACAGTATGTTATGAAAATAGATGCAGAAGCCCAGATTAAATTCAAAGTCTTTTTACAAAACTCTATGCAGAATCCACATACCCTGTTTGTCCTAATCCATGATCACGCACACTGGGATCTAATGAGGTAAGAAAACTGTAATTTGGCTTTAGATAAATTAATATTTTTTGCATTAGGTCTCAATATCAGCTTTCTGACTTATCTCTTCCTTCATCTTTGTTGGCATCTTTCTGCTCTCTTTTCCCATGCACTGAATAAATATGTTTTCTTTTAAGGTCCTTCATGACTTTCTCTTATCCTGCCTATTATGTTATGCCTCAGTGGAACATTTCAGCTCTCCTTGCTCACCATTCTTATCTTCTTTCAGCCAGAGCTATTGTTTTTTGGCTGGCTGTCATTAGTTCAAGGGAAAGCTTCCTGTGAGAGCACACAGAGCTCACGATCCACTGCCAGTGGCCTCTGGGCTGTAAGACATGCAAAAACCCTCCACAGTGAGTAGACAACTAGTGAGCCAACACTGCTGCTTATTTGTTTGATTGACTGGAATTTTAGCAGTGCAATATTTTTTTCCATCCAGAATCACTGATTTGTAAGAATTGAAAGCTTCTGTGGTAATAGTGGTACCAGGTTGACTGATCAGGGAAACAAGGAGGCTTCTTTCCAATGTTTACCAAGTCCCCTATCAGCTCACTTGCCTAACCCATTGCTCCCCTCACAGAGAGCCCTGTTTCCTTGGCTTCTCAACAATCTGCCTGCTGAAAGTTGGGCTGCTTGTGCTTTGTGGCTCCTAAGGCAGTGGGGAGCTTGGAGAACACACCAAATTCCAGAAACGTCACCGCATTCCCACTGTGGGAGCACAGTAGTGTTTCTGAAACCAAAAACTATGGAAACTTTCTTGTGACTGAAATGACAAGGTCTTGTCTTTTGCACTGGTTAAGAATGGTGATTCTCACCAAAACTTCCTTTTGCATGTGAGGGTTTCCTGTTCATTTCCTCTGTATCTTAGGAACTTACATGACCTGTCATGGCTTTTAAAGCATTTATTCATGGAACATTCTTGAGTGACAGGGAAGTACCTGTATTGCTGTTTAATTCTGATATTTCTTCCTCTTATCTAATAAAGATGAGTGAGTGACAAATATCTAAGTGAGCATTTGGCACAGCATGATTGCTGCCACCTAACTGAAGTCAGTTAAAAGAGGTGCCTAAAACAGGAGCAGGATTGCCTGGGACTGCCCACACAGGGACAGCGGAGACACGGACACCTCTGAGGGCTGACTTAGATCATGGGTGGACACAAGCCATTTCTGGAAGTACCTCTCTGCTGGGAACAGAAGGAGCTTGCAATGGCTAGGCTTGTAACTTAGTCACTGCAGGTAAATGCCAAAAATTAAGTAGCATGAACGTGGAGTGCAATTTTAAACTGGAGCAACAAATTGACTGCAGGTGTTTCATGATACTGACATTTGCCCTAAAAATAACTGTTCCTTCCTTTCATAGTAGCTCTGTCACAGGTATTTTCTCTCTGTTTTTCTGTCATACTGACTTATTGTCTGTCATTTTCTACTTGATTTTTGTAGGAAAGAATTACATTTTCATAAGGGCAGCACAAACAGTCTGGCCAAAGTTACTACAGGAAGGCCTATGTGTCTATTGGTACCAGCCAAAACATCAGCTTCCTTTCATCCTTTATCTCTCGTGTTCTGGCAGCTGGAAGGGACTCAGAATTTGCTATCTAGGGAGCTTTTCAAACTTACAGAAATTTTCAGCTGCAGTATAATAATTTTCATTTCTGTTGCCATCCTTCTGTGCAACAAAAGCCTGGCATAGAGTAGAGTCCTGAGTTCCTCGTACACGTTTAACTGTGATTTCAGATTCAGGTTAAAGCTATTCCACTGACACAAATGTTCCCTTGTGCTGATCACTTTGGAGAGTTTTGGGTTTCTGTTTTGCAGTGCTGTGCACAGCCTTTATCCTCAAGCAGAGCTGTCTGCAGGACTTGTTGACAGACTGTTGAACTGCAGGGAGGTGAAAGAGGCGCCAAATATCGTGACCCTTCACGTGACTTCCTTCCCCTACGCGCTGCAGACACAGCACACCCACATCAGCCCTTACAATGAGATCCACTGGCCTTCCTCCTACAGCAATGTAAGATGGGTGCTTTGAGGTGCTTTTGTGAGCTTCTCATGCACGATTTTACATTTATGTATTTGGTGAAACTGTGGAGGCCTCATGATTTTTGTGAACAACAGTGAAGTTTGCATGGCATCGTTTTCCCGTTCAGTCCGTGGCAGTTCAATTCCCCTTTGCTTATCCTGTCTTTTCTTGCTTTCTTTCTTTATTATTCCTTTTATATATTCTATAAACTGTGGTAGCTCTGCTAAAAATATTTGAGCTACATAAATGGAAATGAGCTTAAAATCTGTCTTTGGTGCATTACTGCATGAGTATCCATACATACATGGATTTTCTTCCTATGTGTGCATACTTATTCCATACAGAGCTGTTCTGTCTGTGTGTATGTGTATGTGGGGAGAGAGAAAGAGAGAGAAAGAAACAAGGAAAAATTGGGTTAAACTTCTATTATCTCAGAAAATTAGTTGTGTTTCTTTGTCTCCTTGTTTGAATATGTTTGATTAGGTGTATGCTTGTTAGGGAATGTGACTGCCAATATATCAGATTCCAATGGTTAATCAGTTGTAAATTAATAAGTTATAGACTTTATTGTTACATTTTTATTGCTTCATTTGCTTTAGGGTGTAGATTTATACCATGAAAACAAGAAATACTTTGGACTGTCAGAATTCATTGAGTCCACCCTCTCTGGACATAGCATTCCACTGCTTCGCTACGACAGCTCTTTTGAAGCCATGGTCATGGCTTTGGGAAAGAGGTATGGCACCCTCCTTTCTGTAACACTGCAGGCTTAGGAGGTGCATTCCAGTCACTTGAGTTACTACTTAGAAACCTGCTTAGTTTGGGTTTTTTCCCTCACTCTCCCACAAATCAGCTGTGTATGCAAGGGCATTTATAGAATAGAATCATAGAATCATTGAGGTTGGGAAAGACCTTGAACAAATTTCACTTCTTACTTTCTCCTTCCACCTTTTTTGTATATATTTGGCCTGTAATCTAATCAGTTTGGGCTACCTCTTAACTATGAACATGCACACTCTTTAGCTCAATTTAGAGTGTGTTCTTGTTGTGACCAGTAGCTACTTCTTTATTATAATAATGTAATATGTATGATAATATTAATGTAATTTCAAATCTGTTATTACTTTTGTCTAATATTATCACTTGCTGACTCTGGCTGATTTTATGTATAGAATTTGTGTATACTGCACTTGGACCACAACGAGAAGCAGACATATCATTGTGGTTTGTACACTTAAATCTGTGATAAAAACTTCAGAGCATCATCAGAGCATGGAAAGACATCATCAGTTTTCCTTGGTGGCTTTGGAGCAAGTCTAGAGTCACTGCAAAAGAGCATTGGCACCTTCTGTGCATGTGTGCAGCTGTGGGTGAGCTCTGGGACCTGTGAGGAAAGTGAGGCAGGAGAAGGAAAACCTTGTAAATTTGCATTGCTAACTGGGAGGCTGAGAACATCCACTGGGTCTTGCTGGAGGGTGCTGTGGGGCTCTGGTCACAAACACCAGGCACTTTTCTGAGCAAACCATAGCTCCTCTTTTTTCCCTGTGCACCTGGGTTTTGTTTCTGTGAAAACCAGAGCACAGGAAGCCCCTGCATGTCCACGTCTCTCCCTGGCATAGCCTGAGCACTGGGACAGGGTGCACCTGGGCTTGGGAAGCTGGAGTGCTCACTGGAATGTGCCTACACAGTCACTCTCTTGGAAACAAGAGTAAGTTCAGGGCTTCTGTGAGAAAACAAGCCCTTCTGCCCCTGAAGAATAACCCATAATAAAGAATACTATTCTCATTGATAAGAGAATATCATTTTGGTTGCTGATATTCCTGAGCTGATATTCTGTGAGCAGTTTTGTAGCAGCAGTAACGTGTTGGTGATCCAGCCTGGCTGGGCTGCTTGCTTAGTAAATCTGTACCAAGCAATGGAGAGACAACATGGGTTCTGATTGTGAAATTATGCCTTGCAAGGGCTGCACACCTGCAATTGGGTGAGATTCTGTTGTATAGTAGATATGAAGGATTCTTTACGGGAGAAAATCCTGAGTTTACAATATGTGGTGAAAATTAGCTTTTAAAATTTAGCTTTTAGTACTTCATTATTTAATTCACCGTTCATTGCAGGTTTCCCAGGTTACACAGTGCAGTGATAAGGACTTTTGTCCTCATCCAACACTACTCTGCAGCTATGATGGCAGTGTGTGGTCTTTCTCAGATGAAGAATTACACCTCAGTTGAAACTCTGGAAATCACCCAAAACCTAATAAACTCTTCAAGACAATGTCCTAGTGGCCATGGCCTCATGGTAGTGTTGAGAATTCCATGTGCTCCTCTGGCTGCAGTGGCGTATGAGCGACTGAGTAACGTGAGGGAAAGACTGGCCCTTGAAGAGAACTTCGAGATAATCTTGGGAAATCCAAATTCTGGAGTCACGATAGGGAAGCACTTTGTGGAGCAACTAAAGGTAATGTGCAGAGTGACATGTACTGGGAAGGTCATTAGATGGGCAGGTGGGGAGACTTTACTGCTGAGAGTCATGATTGTGAGCTGAAGTGCAGGTCTTCCTAGTAAAAGAATAAGCTACCATAAGGAGCATGAATTTTATCCTGTAGACATACTGCTTGGGAGTCCTCTACTGTCCTACTTCTGGTAAAGATTTCAGTGGGGTATTAACTAACCTGGCTGGAAGCTGGCTTCCAGCAGTGACCCTCTCAGACACCTGAACTGCTTTTATCTGCAGGGACCATGAACAACAAGGGAAAAAGCCAAATAAAACTGTCTCAGTTTTAGCAGAATTTTCTCATAAAATCGTCCCAGTGCAAAAAGATTTTGATCAGCGAGCGGCTGAGAGTTACATCACGCTTGTCACCAGCAGGTGGCATGAAGGCACCAAGTCAAGGGTGTTAGGTCAGGGTCCTAGAGCACCCCACTATTCACAGCTCAGGTATGATTCTGGACCAGGTACTTGTTTATGACTTAATTTGTATCCTTTAGGTCTAGAGTCTTGGGTCATCTGTGTAGCAAAAGCCTCTGATACTGCCTTGCATTTCATAAAATTACCATCATCTGATCACTGAAGCAAAAATGTGTTTACATTTTAGAATGATGTGCTCTCTGCACTGTGTAAGACCAGTATACCTCAGACACAGTCACTGGAGGGCCAGGGCCTAATGCTGATCTCATTCTGCTATAAGTCAATTATTACTCATTATGAAACATCAGTATTAGCTCTGAATCCCACCCTGGTTATCCTCTCTGACAGGCAGAATGTACAATATAGGAATGTCAGCAGCTGAGTTGTCCTACTTCAGGTCCTATGGTGTGCTCCTTACCTGTAAGTCAGTCCTACAGCAAAAAGGACAGACTGGTGTGAGTAAAGCAGTGCAGCCTGATGCTGAACAGTCAAACAACAGATCTAGTTATCTAAGTTAGAACTTCTCCTGAAGTTATCAGGGAAATGGACAGCTTTGGGGGGCAGCAGGAGGCTTCAGAGGGTAGAACGTGAGGACAGTGGCATGTGTGTGTGGAACTCTTCCAGCTTTCCCCTGTTCCTCTAAGGTGAAAAACTCTTGTTCTAGCTCATTCTCTTTCTTGGGCTCAGACATTCATGTACATCTGCCACGAGGTGCAACCCTCTGTACTCTTCTCCCCCCTAAAGCTCCTGCTCAGCTTTCCTGTCCATCATACCGTATCTGCTCTACCTGTCTAAGCCCTGGCCTCTGTGCTACATGGCTGGGAAGCTGAGAGGTTTTTCTGGCTGAACATCCTGCCCCAACCTCCTCAGGCTTTCAGCAGACATGTTGCTACCTGCAGTGCTCTAGGGATGGTGCCACCTGCCTTTGTTGGGGCTGGCTCTGCTCTGTGGCTTCCCTTGGTGGAACACCCATCCACCCTGCAAACTGATCCATATAATGGATGTTAGATACGTCTGTATTTTCATTTGTGCCATACAGATATGTCCCAGAGTGTTTCTTCCCTTATACAGGTCTGGCAGAAAATTGAAGATGCAGATTGGAGGCCACAGACCTACTTAGAATTGGAAGGTTTGCCATGTATTCTGATATTTAGTGGTATGGATCCACAAGGGGAGTCTTTGCCACGGTAAGAAAACCCACTGTTTTCTCAGTGGCAGTTTTTTACCCATTTCTTACCAAATGGTTAAAGATTGACTGTGGAATTACTTGTGGGAGAAGAAAATGGTTTTCAGTGTCAAGCTGTTTCTTTCAAATTTGTGGGCAGTTTTTATATCATACATACAAACCCCACGTAACGAACATCCAGAGCAAGATAGAAATAGCTCAGAAAATATTGTGAGAGCTGCCCCAATTTAGAGGAGATAGTAAGGGTAGGGAAAAAAGAAGAAAAAAGTATAGCTGCTTTAGATACCTGAGAGTAGTGGAGGCATCTGCATGATGCTGGCATATGTGATACAGGGTGTGTGGAGAGAGCAGTGCCTTCTGGACTGGCAGCTGGAAGCCAAACAGGGTGCCCTGGGGCACTAAATGCTTTTGTACTTTCAACTCAATCCCATTCTGTGTGTTAGGCTTAGAGCCCAAGGAATGATTCCTTTTCTTATGCTGATGTTGTTGTTCAGTGCACTAGAGTAGCTGTATAACTGGGTTAAGAAAAAGAAAAGTGCATGCTTCACAATGGTAAATGTATTAAGCACAAGAGATGTACTGTGCTCCATCTCATCCATAGTTTGAGCAGATGATGAAAAAATTCCCCTTTGGCTGTGTTGTAAAAGGAATATGGAAGTAGATGACAGTGGGTTTTCACACCAGCCCTTCTTATTTCTCACCAGATCACTGAGATACTGTGACCTACGTTTAATAAATTCATCTTCTTTGGTCAGAACAACCTTGGAGCAAGAACTTGGGTTGGCAGCATACTTTGTGAGCTCAGAAATTCACACAGAGAAAGCAGTTGTGAATGATGTGTTGGAAAGTGACCCAGAGAAACTAAGCAGCACTGATAATGAAGATGAAGAAATAGCCACAGAAGGTATTGCTTGTACTGGTAATCAAAGAAGCTGTAAAATGATTGAGTTGTATTAGAAAAAGCAGGGTTGAATGGATACCTACTTGGTGAGGGTTTCTGGAGTTAGCCCTACTGAGTGAGCTCTGCTCCTCAGATTGGCTTCATCTCATGGAACCTATTTTCTCACTCCCCATGCCTAGGGACTGCTGCAGCAGCAGCATTGTCACCTCTTGCAGTCCTGCTGCTGCACCTGTTGTCCCTGTGTTTTGGATCCCTTCTCCCCTCTCCCTCCCTCTGTCCTTTGCCCCATATGTTCAGGCAGCTCCAAAGTGGAGCTGGAGTGGGAATCCCAGTGACACTCACTGGTGGGAGGGCTGGGCTGGGCTGGGCTGGGCTGGGGGACTGGCCACCGGGACATCTCTACCTCAGCTGTCCCTGCCTGGTGCTGCTGAGCCTGTGCTTGCAGCTGACAGTGAGGAGAGAGCCTCCCAAGGAAACCATCTAGTACAGCTGTGCAGTCTCTACTTTGTGAGGTGTTAGATAGTATGGCTGGAAAATAGACCTGAACAGCAGAACTTCTGAGGGCTCCTTGAAAAAGTCCATTAATTCAAATTGACAATGTAGAGTTGGTGAGTTTATAATTTCTTAAGAGAGTGATTAAGAACATATACATGTGTAAACAAACAGCAATAAGTTACCTAGGAACTGTTTGGGTTCTATTCTTTGAGTGGTATCTAGTGGGTGTTATCAGTTATCACTTGAGTTATTTACATTTTTCTTTACTGTTTATTGTGCCTTGTAACTGTGGAAAAGAAGGAATTTTTATCCCTGTATGTTATTTAAATCTCAAACTGTTTGCCTTCATTTCCTTTTCTATACTGTGAGGAGGAAGACAGCTGGCTATTGTTCCCCTGTTAAGTTCTTACTCATTGATAATAAGGATAGCAGAACAAAACTATTTACTTTAATCAAAGATGCACTTCTCATTGAGGAACGAAATACCTGAGGTCATACTGTCTACAACAGAGGCATTTAGGTTGAAGTCCACCAAGGTTGTATGTGATTGGACCAGATGATCCTTGAGGTCCCTTCCAGCCTGGCATTCTATGATCTGAGCCAAATGGCCACCTCAGTTGTTAGGTGTCTAATTTGTAATGCTGCTTTCCTAGTCCATGAAGTAGGGTACACTCCTCCAGAGTCCAAATCAGAACACCTGAGGTAGACTTCCAGTCCCAATTTCCTGCTGGCAGTGCTCATGTCCCTGTTTATCATGGGAAAACTGTACAGAAACACATATTTTAACTTAGAAGCCAAAAGCAGGAAGCTCAAGTGAGTATCCTCAGTGGCTGTCCAAATATGGATTTTCATCAGCCAAGCTGGGCTGTGATCTGGCCACACAGCTGTAACGTACGGGCGAGCAGGTAACGTCCTACACAGGGACAAAACAGCTTGTTGTCTGCTGGCTCCCCTGACACTGCATTAGTGGGAAAGTAATACATGGGCAGGAAGAGAAAACATGGCTTAGGCATGCTGAGAAATTAACAGACCCTGCCTGCAGCATTGCTTTTGTGAAGCAACTGCAGCTCAGAAGAGTTAGATTAGACCACGGGCTGATCCAATATTGCAGGCTGGGAACAGATACTGTCCATACTGGAAACAGTGTTAGGATGAGGACAAACCCCACACAACCTCTTGTGTACTTTTCCCTACTTCACCAATGGAGCTGTGCCTTCTTACAGGCTTACTGAAATGACATGTTGGTTTTGTTTTACCCTGCTACCATTCATGAAACAGGTTCTACTTCAGAAAAGAGAAGTCCTATGAAAAGAGAAAGATCTCATTCCCATGACTCTGCATCTTCATCTCTCTCTTCAAAAGCTTCCAGTAAGACCTTAAGATCAACTCTATAACTTGCATTTAGGACATAAAACACACCTTTTATTCAGCTTCCTAGATAAATAATAAAAGGTAAAAATATGCCACTTTCAGAAAATCAGCAGTCAGCTGTGGGGTACATCTACATGACATATCCAAGGCCAACAGCTGTGAGTTGAGTGATGTGCTCCCAGCTACCAGCAGCTGCCTGAACACCAGTGCAGTCAGCAGCACCAGAGACCTGGGAGCCAGGTTTGATTGGGTCAGAGGAAGTGCTGCAGGGACACAGACCTGAGTGTCAGAGCAGATCTGGCTCTGAGGACTGCTTCTAGATGTCAGGCTGGGCAGACATTGCTGTAGTCTGATGGGGTAACAGCCTGTGAATTCTTATTTTCTTAAACCTCTTTTAAATTATGGTTTTGGCAATTTTGCATTTGCTTTGAGTGATGAAAGTATCTGATGAACACCTTAAGTAAGGATGGATGAGGGAAGTAGAGGACAGGACAATTACTGACATCTTTCCTATGCACTTCAATGCTTTAAAAGCCACTTTCTGTATTGAGATGAATGCTCCAAACTGTGGCCCATTATGACTTCCTTTATGAGAACGGTGAAAGCAAGAACAGGAGAGGGATTGCAGTGTTTGATGGGTACTTTATCTAAATGATTTTGTTTTGTTAACTATGGCATTGAGTAGCAGAGATAGTTGCACTGTTTGAAATACACATTTTCTCTCAGTTACAGCATTCTGCAGGGAGTCATCTCCTCCCTTAACAGCAGCAGGAGATACAGCAAAATCCCCCCAACAAGTGCTAAGCAACAGCGCTGAAGAAACTACAAATACCTGTGAAAGGCAGAAGCAGAAAGTAGACAAGGGGGCACAAACAATGATTAGCAAACACTTGCCACTGGTAACTGAACAGCTGGATACGAAGCAAAACATAAAAAGTGGCCAAATTTCCATCGCCTCATCAACCTCTTCACCTTTCTCCTCCTCTTCTTCCTCCTCTGCACCTCCTCATAACTCCTTCATCCTACAGACCTCTCAGTGCTCCATGACCAAAGCATCAAAGCAGCCTCCAATAGTTTTCCTGCCCAAACTGGTTTATGACATTATTACTTCCACGGACAGCAGTGGACTTCCCAAATCATCTTCCCTCTTGCCGTATCACTCCGTTATGTGGGCAAGTTCCTTCCGTCCTCTCATGAGTAAGATGATGACCTGCACGGAGCAGTCTCTGTACTACCGCCAGTGGACAGTGCCCAAGCCCATCCATATGGACTACACCAACAGAAGTGAGGGCAGAATGGACACCTTCCACCCCAGGAGGCTGCTGCTGAGTGGGCCACCACAGGTGTGTAATGAGAACCAGGTATTAGCATTGATTTATTTAGTTTATTTTTATCATAATCTCAGAAAAAATAGATTAGTTATTGTTATTCATACTTGAAGGAGCTTTCTTTTTTTTTTTTTTTTGGATTAAGCTGCTTATATTTCCTAACCCCTTAAAATAAAATAATCTTCCTTTCTTTACTGCTAGCCTGAGTTCAAAGACAGGGAAGCTGCAGCAATGTTCATTTTCTGTCAGTCTCTCTCTATTAAAAAGTTGTAAAAGGTAGTTTGCTCAAAGGGCAGATTTCATGTATAATTTCAGTTTGTTAAAGTTGAATACGCCTTTATATTTAAATAAAGATCAAACATCTTCACAAACTCCCTTTCTTATGATCAAGCTGAAGTCAGTTGGGAGTTTGTAATGAAGTCCTTTTGTTTCCTCCACACAGCAAACAGAAGGAGAAGCTGCTGTAAATAATTGATGCACGAAGGCCAGTTCAGCACTAGCAGAGCCCTATTTACTAGATGAGTAGCTGACCCAAGAGTTTCTAAATTATTTTGCAAAGCCATGTAGAAAGGGTATAGTTCTAAGAAGTTTCTTCTCTACAAAATCCTCTAAGAATGTTTAGCACTGAGCAAAGTACCTCCTAGGTCAGTGTGTTTGTTACAGACTAAAGGCACACCATGCCTCTCATGTTCTGCTGAAGTAGGAAGCAACAGGATAGGAAGAGACCCCCTGCCTACTGGGAGCAGGGATGTCCTGTCAACCCCAGAAGTCAAAACAGGTAAATCCAAACTAAGACAGAGACCCATGTTTCCAGTTCCTGTAACATCAACCCAAATAATTAATCTAGAGACAGCTACTGGTCTAACTTGCCACGTGAGCTGCTCTCCTGTGCCCATCCATTGCAAAAGCAAACTACATATTGCTGTTTGTTACGTGCTTGTGGTCCCCAGTGCACCCACACTGATGGTGCAGCAGAGTAGAAAGAGAATAAATGGGCTTTTCATATGGAGACTTCCTGCAATTGTTGCTGTAGTTCATAAAGGATTCCAGAAAGTACAGCAGTTTTTCACTGTCCTAATCTAAATTTCACTGTCCTGATGTAAATTCTCCCCGTTTGCCAAAGATTGAGGTATTTTGTGATAAAGGAACTGAATTTCATACTCAGCTGCAGCATAAAAATGAATACCTGCTGGAAGAGAGGTGCTTTTCAATTCCATCTCAAAGAAAAAAGCAGGCTGTGATAATTTTTGTAAGAAATTTTTTATGTACGCACATCAAACTCCACAAATATACTATTCCCAAAGCCACCCTAAATACCTAGACTAGCCAATAAGTCAATATTTATTTGACATTCATTTGGTTATGGGTCACAAACGTAAATCTGTGATTCTCAGAAGAGTAATTCAGAGACTTCTGAGACCATAGAGCACATCTGTGAGGTTTTGATGCTTCACAAACTTATTAGTTGCCATTTAACTGATTTTAATTAAACAGGCAGCTTATTTATTCATCAGCTCCATTGCAGGGTATGGTATTCACCCCCAAACCATTTTTTTTCCCCCCAAATATTCAATAGGAGTCCTGTTGACCCTCCAAACAGCAGTGGATTTCAACCTTGATATTACTTCTTTACTTGAAACTCCATCTCTTCTTCAGCTGTCTCCACAATGCAGGTTATTTCCTAGTCTTGCATTGAGTCATTCAGTTCCTAAAGGAACTCTTCACGTGTTTATTCATTTTGTATTTCTCAGTTCTTTCTGAAGAATATACCCGTTTTACACAGAACAATTTCATCATATTAGGAGTACTAGGAAGCACTGTTCACAAGGGCTTGTAAAGGTAGGACAAGGGGTGATGGTTTTAAGCTAGAAAAGCGTAGATTTAGGTTGCACATTAGGAAAAGTTCTTTAATATGAGGGTGGTGGGTCACTGGAACAGGTTGCCGAGAGAGGTGGTGGAGGCCCCATCCCTGGAGACATTCAAGGTCAGGCTTGGTGGGGATCTGAGCAACCTGATCTAGTGTGAGATGTCCCTGCTTATTGTAGGGGGGTTGGACTAGATGACCTTTGGAGGTCCCTTCCAACCCAAGACATTCTATGGTTCTATGGCTCTATGATTCTATGTCTTCTTCCTAAGTATCAAAATTTAGGGGTATATATTCATTTCAGTATGTGGAAAAAGACAGCAGCTTTGCTTCCTTTCCTATTTTAACTTCTCAAAGTACTGAAAACTCCTGTAAACCAAACGAAGAGCTGTAAAACCATGTTGGTTGTTTATTGGTTTAAGGTATAACAACACGGTGTGTTTTCTAGGGAGTAGCCACAATAAGATATAAAGAAATTCATATTACTCTTCAATTTTTTTTGGAATAAATAATTTTCTTCCTGGAATAGATTTTAGTCACAACTGTGTTTGGTAATAGTAACATTTTGTTTGGTAATAGCAACATTTTAAAAGGACTAATACATGAAGAGATAATAGGCAGAAATAAAAAGAATGATTAGACAGCACCTGAGTGCTAGTAACATCTCAGCCTAAGCAGAAGACTGCCAGAGTACAATCTTTTCAAAAATTAGGGAGCAGTTATTTTCTTTACCACCCAGCAATTATTTTAACAAAATCCTAATCAGGAAACCATTTGTTGCTTAAAATGAAAAATGTGAAATCAATATAAGAGGAAAACTAGGCACTTCTTGAACCAGAAGTATTCTCTTCACTGTCAGGGTAATTAGTCATACAGTGCACCCACTCTGCTCTCACAGAGGCATTTTACCCTCTGTGCTGCCCAAAATGTTTTGCTGGAAGACTTGATGCATTTTTACAAGGACAATGAGGTACATTAGAAGGCAGCACATGTGTTATTCTTACAAGAGACCTTAGGAAACTCAGAAAAAATTGTTAGGTTTAGACTTATGTATTTAGATCTATTTATCTGTAAGTTAGCTCACATCATGGAAGTTAGGGCAAACGGATAAATCACATCCATGGCTGGAAATCTAGTCCCTAGAGCACCAAGAAAATGCCTAGAAGGAAGCCTAAATGCACAGAAATATTTTTCTTGGAAGCATTCATCTAGAAGTTCCTCAAACTGCAAATCAAGGTCTTGTACCTTGGTTTCTTAGCTGGATATTAGAACCAGCATTTTCCTGAGGTGTGGAAGCTGCTGGTGAGCACAGCTGAGCCCTGGGGCATCATTTCCAGGGAATGGGGCAGGTGTGTCTGGAGGCTCTTTCTAAGGAAGAGAACTGCTGCCCACAGCATTTGAATTTCCTCCGCTCCTCTTCAAATCTTATTACAATGGGCTTATTACCATTCAGCTTCTGTAAGGAAAATATTAGGGAAATACTTAGTATCATAGAATCATGGAATAGTTTGAGTTGGAAGGGACCTTAAAGCTCATCTAGTTCCAGCCCCCCTGCATGGGCAGGGACACCTCCCACTAGACCAGGTTGCTCAGAGCCCCATCCAACCTGTCCTTGAACACTGCCAGGGTTGGGGCAGCCACAGCTTCCCTGGGCAACCTGGCCCAGTGTCTCACCACCCTCACACTAAATAATTTCTTCCTCATGTCTAACCTAAATCTCCCTCCTCCAGTTTTAATCCATTCCCCCTTGTCCTGTCCCCACATGCCCTTGTCCAAAGTCCCTCCCCAGCTTTCCAGTAGCCCCTTCAGGCACTGGAAGGTGCTCTAAGGTCTCCCTGGAGCCTTCTCTTCTCCAGGCTGAACAATCCCAACTCTCTCAGCCTGTCTCCACAGGAGAGTTGCTCCAGCTCTCAGATCATCTTCCTGGCCCTCCTTGTTAGCTCTGTTTCAGAGGAATGTATGGAGTGGAAACAAGGAGGAGAGCCAGCAGCATTTGACCAGCTGTCTGTGGACTATCAGCTTGTTTTCTATGAATCAGCACTGGCTCACAGACCACAGTGTGAAAACCTCTGCTGTGGTATGTGAAGAACTATCTCACCTGGAAACTAAAATAGAAAAGCCTTATGGAATAATTTTCCCTTTTTCCATACTTCTCTGGCTGTGAGGACAAATCTGATGATGCTTTATAGCAACATGTAAGAATAAAAAAATATTTCTAGTGGTCCTGGTGCCCAGCATCTGGAACAATTTTTAAGAAGGGAACTCGTTCCTGTTAGAGCTGCTGCAACAGCACTTTGGGATGTCACACACACGTCACACCTCTGCTTTAGTTGAGTGGGTAGGGACTAGCACTTCAGTCCTGTGGTTTCCAGCATTTTGGGCTCAGGACCCTACAGCTTTATGTTCACTTGAGTCAATTGACAGCTGATCACCACACCACACCACACACCACATCCAAGCACCACATACACAGCAGTGGCCTACTCACTCTCAGCTGCATTGTTAAAACCATTGGAGAAGACTGGTCCCCCAGGGAAAGAAAAATAACATGGCTTTGACAGAAGAAGTTTTACATGGTTACCAGAAGAAAAAGTTCCTGCTTCCTGTTCACCTGTGATTGTTTGCAAAGCTGTCTGCTTAGATATGGCATTATTTATTTGATGTTTCCATCAGCAAACTTCATGTGGAAGACACTGGACAATCCATTGAGTAAATTGTTGGCTGTGGCTTGTACCATTCAGCTGAACAAACAATAAAAGGGCAGCAGTAGTTCTTGGCATAATGAAGAGAAGATGTATGCAGTGTGTTGGTGGCATAAAAAACAAAGGAGAAAGTTAATAATCTCAAGATATTTTTAAAACAGGCTTTTCAAAGGTAATTTTAAAACAGTGGAAGGGAAAGAATATTTTCAGCACAAGAGGTGGAACAGAACTTGATTGCATTTGCCATGTCCTGCAGGATTGGAAGCAGCCTGCCCAAGGTCTCCTGGAGCTGCACGTCGCCCTGTTCTTTGGGACAGTCACTGCACTTCCATGGCAGGCAGTGTGCTGGGAAATGATGCAGCTAGAAAAGGGCTGAGGTCATTCTTCAGTTGTCTTGTAGTCTGAGGAGGTTTTTTGGAACATTTTATGAGCTTGTGTGGATTTTAAAAGTTCCTTGCCTGCGTAGAAACCGTAACATTAGGAGAGAAAATTCTGGTCTGTGGGCTTGTAATTAGACCTGTGGTATAAAATGCATTTTCCAACCAGGCTCCTGCGTGGAGAGAACAGAACTGTTGAGCACTGAAGTATTTCATTTATGCCAAGGAATGTATAAATACAGGGATATGCAAGTGCTGAATATTAATATTTGGTTTTAGTGCAGCTGCAGTTTCCAGATACGTGGAAAAGTAACATGTTGAAAAATGAAAGTTATTTTTGTATCTTCTAATTTGTATATTTGCAGATAGGGAAAACAGGTGCCTACCTGCAGTTCCTCAGCATTTTGTCCCGAATGCTGATTAGACTGACAGAAGTGGATGTTTATGATGAGGAAGAAATCAACATTAGTAAGTTCTTGATATAAAAATATTTATTTCTGGAGACTGTAGAAAATGCTTATGTTAAACTAAAAAGCAGGTGTCTGTATATTCTATGCCATTCACCTCTGCAGGGAATTCACATTATTGAAACATTTTGAGAATTTTTTTGTGTGGTCTTCAACTGACACTTAAGCATATTTTATTATTTTACTCATCATATAGAGCCTAGTCTTCCTCTCAGTGAGAAAATCACATACCTCTGTTTTTCCTGGGCAGATATCAACAGCATTTATGTATATCAAATGATATCCAACCATGGCTTTTGAATTTAGAATTGGAATGAACTTTTGTGGTCAAGTATATAAAAAGAACTAGTGACATCCTGGCAGATTCATACCCTCAGGAGAAATGTCTTATTTTCTCAGTCCAGAACACTACACAGGGAGGGAAGCAGCTCCTGCTCTAATAGCTAATTTTAGCCCAAACTCCTGTTATCTGCGGCCTGTTACTCCCCTGTGCTTCTGGATGTATTTCTGTAACTAAGTGCTGGGTTAAATAGAAACCAGTGGGTGTTAGTTGATGGGCAGTGTCTAGTTGTGCCCTAGAGGCATGGGGGGCTTGGGTGGGTGCTGCCTGCTGGCTGCCCCGTGGCACTGGGCACAGCTGGTGTCCCTCAGGGCTTTGTGGGGCAGTGCCAGGAGCCTTCCTGCAGCCCCAGCTGTGCTTCAGGAGGGGCAGCACTCCCCAGGGTTTGTATCCAAACCTCTGGAAGGGGTGACCAGCCTGCTCCAGAAGAGGTTTGTGCAAGGAAGCCTTGGGATGTTAGGCAGGATTTGAGAGGTAACTCACAGTCAGGGCATGAACATAATTTCACCATCTGACTGACTCCACCTGAGTTTCATGTCTGCTTTGGGTGCCAAAAGACAGGGTCTCACCTGTTGCAAGTAACCATTTGGTCTGTACTCCCAGACAGAGCGTGGCTCTCCAGCAGCCCACAGCTGAGCCCACACAGAACTCCCCATCACTCTCCATTTTGCTCTTGTCAGGTCTTTCATCCCCTTGACAAAGGTAGAAATGTGCTTTGTAAGGACTTGTGTACATCTGGGTTTTATGTCAGTTAACCTGTTTCAGAAAAAGGTAGGATTTCACTGCACATTATACCAACACCATTTCCTATTTTTCTCTTACTCCAAGGTGAATTATCTTTAGATTACTCTGGTATTGTCACTAGAAGGGGTGTTTGACTTTAGCTCTGCACTGTACTTGATACTGCAATTTATGAAGCTTCTAAAGGGCTTCTTTTCCTCAGGGAGAATAACATATCTTTCCTCAACTGAGCTAACAATGGTGTTGGTCAGTGGAAAGACTCCAAGTGCCTGAGTGCAAGTAGATCAGCCTTACCAGGCCCTTGACCTTGTTCTCATTGTCATCCCACCAAATGCACCAGGAAGAATACAGAGGTCTTCATTTGATACCAAAGTTTAAAAACCCAGACTTGCATTGAGGTCTGAGGCACCACTGTTCAAAGGTCCACCTCTTGATGCCTCATAATATTGCTTCCTCAGAATGATGAAAGAAAAAAATTATGCAGGAATAACAGGCATAACAAAACCATCTCTATCAATATAAAGAGCTTTAAAAATTGCATGAATTCTTATTTTAAAATCATATTATAGGCATAAAAGAGGAATCAGCTCAATACTACCATCAGCCTGGAGATCTGTGGCCAGATCTGGAGACATTTAAGAAGATGCCTTTTGACTACACTATCCATGACCCGAAATATGAAGATGCAAGTCTGATCTGTTCAAAGCTTCAAACTGTCAACACTGAAGGTTAGAATTTGAAAAAATCTAGATTGATGCACACACATGTATTTATTTGTTATGAGGATGCTGATCAGCTTTTAAACAGACTGAAATTTTCAGAATTGCACTTGACTGGGTAATAGTGAAAAAAGATTTGAGGTTTGCCAGAGGAAGCACCAGTGCATGAGCCTTATCACTGTGTTATGGATTATTGTATGGAGGGTCTTCCATTACAAAGCTCTGACTCCACAACAACACTGTGTATCTGAATGTTTGTCTGCAGCAGCACTGTCTAGCCCTGCAGCAATGAAGTGTCTATGGGAGTAAAGTGATTTAGGTACTTAAAAGTGTTTATAGGTGCATTTTTTAGGTTTTGGTTTAGGTTTGGAAAGTGTGAGATACATATGTGCAGATCTAGATCCCTGGAGTATTGAGGTGTGAATTACTCCTCTGAATTATCCAGCTGGACATACACCAGCCCATGGGACTTGGTAGGATGTATCCAAGCATCCTGAGGGAGCTGGCCAACATCATCTGGCTTCGGTCTATCATTTTTAAAAGATAACAATAATTGGTGAAGGTTCCTGATGATTGGAAAAAGGAAAATGCCATGCCCTTCCTGTACAGGACAGGAGGATTGAAGCAATTGCAGCCTGGCCATCCTACCCTCAGTGCTGAAAGCAATTATGGAACAAACTCTCCTGTAAGGCCTGTCCAGAGCCATAAGGGACAGGGGTGTGATTGGGAGCAACTGGAATGGACCTAGAATGGACAAAGGAAGAGCTGTGGTTCTATCTTGACTCCAGCAAGGATTTTTCCCTGTTGTCTATGATATCCATACAGCCAAAACTGGAGAGAGATGGTTTGGATAGGTGGAGTGTACAGTGGGTGGGAAATGAGCAGGACCACTGAGCTCCAGCTGTGCTGGGTGGCACCACCTTCGTGGCAGCTGGGTGTGCAGGGCAATGCCCAGAGACTGAGAGTGAGGGAAATGCTGCCCAGGCTTGCCATGAATAACCTGGGCACAGGACAGAGTGCAAGGTCAGCCAGTTCATGGGCGATACCGAAGTGGAGGAGCAGAGGTAGCACTGCCCTTCAGAAACACCTTCACAGGTGGGAGAAATGGAACCTCCAGGAAGGAACCTCAGGAACAGGAGCCTCATATAGTTCAACAAAGGTAGATGCAAGATACTGCACTTGAGGTGGAATAACTTTTTGCAGCTGTACAAGCTTGTGGCCAGCTGCATAGACACAACTTGGAGAAAGATGGGCTGATGATCCTGGTAGACAACAATTGGCACCAGTTCTCCATTGGCTTAATGTCTTACTAAAAATCTAGGAAGGACACCAAGGGAAGTGATAATTCTTCAATCCATGGTGCCTGTAAGACCACATCTGGAGTATTTCGAGTTTTTGGATTCCCAGTAGAAGACAGACATTGACATGCAGAAGTGTATCATCTAGTAGGCAGACACCAAGATGGACAGAGGCCAGAAGCACATGATGTACAAAGAAAATTGATGAGAACTGGGTGTGTTCAGTCTGGAGAAGTCTAGCAAGGGCACCTGGTTGCTGCCTTCAGCTTCCTAATGGAAACTTAGAGACACAAACGGTTGTAGATATGCAGCATAAGACTGAGAGACAGCAGACACAAGCTGGGAAACTGCAATGAGCATGAAAAATATTTTCTGAATAGAAGTGGTCACACCATGGAGTAGGTTTCCCAGAGAGATTGGGGAAACTCCACTCTTTGTGACGTTCAAAACTTGACAGGACAAAGAACAACCCTGAACAACCTGGTCTGTTGCTGCAAACCTGAGGGACAGATTTGGCCAGATGACAGGAGTCCTTTTCAGCAGAAATTACATCTCATCTTCCTTCAGTCTCTCACAAAGGAGCCCCTTTATTAAAATGTGGATATTTGCTCAAGGGCAACATCACTGAATTTGCCAAGTTCATTTCACAGAATCTACTGTGATGTCCATCCCAGGATGGCAAGTGTCTGTCATGAGACTTCCTCTCTCACTCTCTCTAAGCATTCCATCAATAATAACCAAAGCAACAATAATAATTGATCTGGCTGTGCTTACACCTCAGCCCTGTGTGAAATCTGTACAGAATTATCATAATGAACTTGCAGATACTTCTGTGTGGTCCCTTTTGCTGTGTGTAACTATTTCTAAAACATACTCTGCTCAGAATGAATTCATTGTTCACTTTGCATATCTTCCAGCCTGCCATTTTTCCTGTAAACTAATGGCAGGGACATAGTCTGTCACATGGGAATACATTCTGGCCTTGAATATATGTTACAATGAAGTTTCTGTTTGGAACAGACAGCTCAAGGAGCAGGAGGCAGGAGGACATGTACACGCGCCGCCAAACCACTCGGATGAGACTGTCCAAGTACGCCGCGTACAACACCTACCATCACTGTGAGCAGTGTCACCAGTACATGGGTTTCAACCCCAGGTACCAGGTAAGGACTTCCAGATGTTACTCTACAGATGAGAAAATGAAGCAGACACAATCCAGACACAATTTTGTGAGCATTGACTGGATCGAAATCGGCACAGAACTTGTATGAATGTGTTAAAAGCAGCTGGTTTACCCACTTTGTTCTTGCTCGAGGTTTGCCTGCCTTGGCCAGACTGCAGGTTTGGGAATGTCAGAGGACTGATCCTGGCCTCATTTACACTAGCTCAGCTGGTGCTGTAATCAGCAGTCTACATGTGCACTACCAGCTAAAACTACTTTCTCAGTAAACTTTTCCCACAGGGACTTGCTTACCTTGTGACCCGAGTAACAGCAGAAGATGCTACTTCTGCCAGAGGGGCAGTGAGCACCCAGCAGCCCAGAGGTGGCACAGGGCCTGTCAGTGCTGTGGGGCACACAGCCTGTCTGTACTCAGAGGAACCCTCCCCGTTGCTTCCTCTCAGAAGTTGAGGGAGAAGAAATTGGCAACACAAACACTAGTTTCTGTGTGTCGATGCTTCTGAGAGCTGGCAGTGCCCTGGAGTTACCAGCACCATCTGCATGACTGAGCTAAAACAGTGGTTTCAAAAGAGGAAATAGTTTTAATTTTTTAGTGTCTGCTCCAGCCTAGGGGGCCTCGCTGAACACTGAGTGAGTCATGAGGAACAATCTAGTGCAGTACAGTGAGTGACTGCAGCCTGGTTGGTTATAAATGTATATTAACTACAGGAGACCTTGTAGTTTGACTCTAACCACTGGAATTATCCTGTTTTTTCCCATCCTCAGCTTTACGAGTCCACTCTGCATGCATTTGCCTTTTCCTATTCTATGCTGGGAGAAGAGATTCAGCTGCATTTTATCATACCAAAGTCAAAGGAGCATCATTTTGTCTTTAGCCAGCCAGGGAGGCAATTGGAAAGCATGAGGCTGCCACTTGTCACAGATAAGGTAAATGGATAATTCTATTTATGGCCATACATGGGACAGAGACACCACCAACTTAAAAATTTGTTGAATTAGAATTCTTTACACTTCTGGTCCTGCTGTCAAGATATAATGAAGATGTTCTGATACTAAGCTCGTATTTTCTCCCAGAAAGGGAGATAGGGAGAAAAATTTCAAGCCACTAATAACCTGTTTTTTTTGCTCATTATCAAGGTTGATCCTTTTGTATAAACACTCTTACCTGGGGCAAAAGGGCTTTGGCTGTGGGTTTAAGATGTGAAAGTGAGAATGGTTTCAGCAACAAGCCTCAGAGACATGGTGTTCTGCTCCACAGTTACTAAGAGGCAGCAAAGTTTTACTGTAAAGGAAGGCAGTGGGTTATCCTGTCTTATTCTGCATAAATGCTCTGCTGCTTTCATACAAAAGTAAGGCTTTCAAAGAAGCTTTGTCGTGGCTTCAAGGCTATCCAAAGGGTCGTGCTTGTAGAAAACCCTTGGTGAGGTGAAGCCATCTGACAGGCTGTGCAAGCTCTGCTGTTGGCCTCTGCAGTGACTCCTGGTACCCACATCTGATGTGAGGCTGGGCCTGGCTCAGGTCACTCTGCTCAGAGTGTTGAAGCCATTCACAGAGCAGTAAAAGCAGCAGCACTTCTGTCCTGGAGAAAATAGCTGCTTCCAATACACATTGATCCATCAGCACCATCCTCCAGTTTGGACTTCTCTATCCAGTTCCAGTTTGAAATGGGAGAATCCAGGCAGCAACAGTTCAGGGAGAGGATGAAGCCTCCTGCTCTTCCTCACCCACCAACCTTGTGCTTGGCTGCTCAGTCAGAATTGGGCACTGGGTCCTTGTGGATTCTTTTCCTTCTTCTACCACTTGCCAAAACCATTTATTCTTCCTTTGCTTCTTTTTCTGTTCATTTGTTCCAAAAATGGTGTCTATAATCTTGCTGCAAACTCGAAAAGTGCCATGGGATGTAAACCTAGATTATGAAACCACTGCAAAATACATTTATTGATCCACTTTAAATTCCCTTTCATAAGCTCCACTGTCATAAAATCCACCATTTTGTGCTTTGGCAGTTTTAAATCTGGAGTGCTTAATTGTGAGGGCCTTGGAGGGGCTCTGTGAAGAGGCACACTTTCATTCTGGGTTCTTAATGACCTTAGTAGGGAGCAGGCTAAAATCTGTTGCTGGGACTGGAACAGCTCTGGATGTCTGTAGAAGCAGGGCTTTCAGAAGCTGTGTCATCGAGCTCAGAAGCACCTGGTGAGTTTCAGTGCATTCAGGATTAGGTGACAGCCAGTCAGAAGGGTTGTACTGCAGTTTTGGAGTAAAGTGTTTCTTACCATCTTACTTCATATGGACCTAAATCCTGTCCCAGATCCAGCCTCCAAGTCCCAGTGCACCTGGCAGACCAAGGTTAGTCATCTTATCCAGCACACTGCACCCTCACCAGTTGAATAAGCCAAGTGATTGAGTTTTCCTTCTCCCAACTCATATAAAAGTTGCCTATTTCCTATTAAGCTATTTAAAATCATAGAATCATAGAATGGTTTGGGTTGGAAGGGACATTAAAGATCATCTAAAACCACCCCCCTGCATGGGCAGGGACACCTCCCACTAGACCAGGTTGCTCAGCACACTGTCCAACCACAGTTTGCCCCATGTCAATCGATCTGCTTTACTTTCCTGAAGGATCTGGTTCTCTTTGTTTAAACATCCTCCAGCTTAATACAGAAACTCACTCTTCTTTTTATTTACAGAGTGAAGATTACATAAAAAGCCCCACTTTTACTCCCACCACTGGTCGTCATGAACATGGACTTTTCAATTTGTACCATGCAATGGATGGAGCCAGTCATTTGCATGTTTTAGTAGTCAAGGAGTATGAAATGGCCATATATAAGAAGTATTGGCCCAACCACATCATGCTTGTCCTCCCAAGCATTTTCAACAGTGCTGGAGTAGGTAAGGAGAACAAAAAATTCTAACAAATGTGGACACATGACTTGGGTCCTTGAGGTGTTGTGACCCAACAGTGAAATACAGACACACACCTTGTAGGTAGAACATCCAATCTGGTGATCTGGATTGTCTCTGAAGACAATGTGTCACAGCTGATGTTGCAGTTTCTCTTAATCCAGGTAGCCCAAATTGATCCAGATGAGTTGCACCCTAGAAATACTTACTCTCCTCCATTGATTTTAGAGGGAGCTGAGGGTGTTAACTCGGATGGAGTTACCTGCTCAGCTCCCTTGTGGAAATCAGTGTTGTATTATTTGCACAGGCAGAGAAGCACTGATTAGGCACATCTCTTAGGTAGGTTCTGCTAATACAGCTTGCTGTTACTGCTGGAACAACTTACAGCCAGCAGTGCTGACAAACATCCAAAGCAGATGGTCAGGGGAAATGGTTCCCATGTTATCCACCTGGTCAATCAACATCTCTAGATGTTTGCATTAAGAGGTGCCAGAGGAGGCAAATATCTGTCAGGCTAAAAGAATCTGCCACTAAACCCTTAAGACACTATCAAATCTTTACCACAGGACTCAGGCTTCAGTTTCTGTGCTTCCCAGTGGGGTCCTGTAAGTCACTGGCTTGGCAAGTGACAAGGTGAGTTGGCTCTGGGGGGTGTTGGGGTGTCAGAAACCTTCAGAGTGCCTCATACCCTGCTCTGCAGAAATATTTGCTTCAAAAGGCTCCCAAGTCAAAAGCAAGCAATTTCTGCCCCTACTTTTAAGCTGATGGTTTCTGTCCTTGGTTCCAGGTGCTGCACACTTCCTGATAAAGGAGCTGTCTTACCATAACTTGGAGCTGGAACGAAATCGGCAGGAGGAGCTGGGGATAAAACCCCAGGATATCTGGCCTTTCATTGTCATTTCAGATGACTCCTGTGTGATGTGGAATGCAGTAGAAGTTGATTGTTCAGGAGACAGGAAAAGGTAAAGAGAGTAATACATGCTTTTTCAGATGATCTCTTTGAACCTTTCACTGCATATAATTTTGAATGTGTTTGATATACTACAACTTTTACCCTGCACAAGGAGAGAATTGTATTTGCCTTACAAGGGAAGTACTTTCCCTGTGTATCTGCCCCTGCACATGTTTACTGCCTGGTTTTCATTCCTGGTCCCTGAGGAGTAGAGTGCCCTGCAACCTTGGCTGTATAGCTTGCCTCCTGTTCAAACAAGAGTTACTTGGTCTGCAGATTTCAGACTCTGCAGACAATCCTTGAGACACTGGGCAACCACAAGCATCCACATGGACATTTTGAACAGGACTTTATACAGGAAAGTAAAAGACATTGCTGTGCAAATTGTGCAGCTGATTTCCTCTGGCTCTTTTGTCAGTCCCCATCTGCATGGTTCCTTTATTAGCTCCCCAAACAAGTATTTTTGTTTTCATTAGTTTAGAACATTGATTGTACTAGATATTTTCATCTATTCCTAGAGCAGTGCTATGCAGGATTTACAGCAACCCTTCAAAGAGAACTAAACTCAGTGAAAACTGACATTTATGGACTCTAGGGGTGGGCTGGGAGGATCCTACACTTTGCACCTTTGTTATGGCACAAAGACAGCAGCCCTCCTAGAGTAATTTGGAACATTATCTAGGTAACTTTAAAAGTTTACATATCTGAGTGAATATTTTGAAAGATCCAGACTATGTTTCAGATCTATCCTACCAGTCCCTGCCACATAAGCACTAGTTAATTATAAGTTCTGATTGGAGTGAGAGATGAGATGTCGAGTAGTCAAGACAAAGTTGAAGTTACCTACCTGATACTCGTAACTATTTTCAACTGTTAAGACAGGCTCTCCAACTGAATGAGATTCTAAATATTCTCTATATACTTTAGAACTAACAAAGTTTCATGATTTTGCAGTGACTATACGTGGAGTGAAAGGAATGTTTCCTTGAAGCAAATTCTGCAACGTATTGAAGCAACTCCCAATGTCACTCACTATGCCCTAATTGGGATGAGGAAATGGTCCAGTAAAACCAACAGTGCTGAGATCAAGGAACCATTCTCCTGCTGCCACGTGCATGATTTCATTATGCTAAATGTTGATCTGACACAGAATGTACAGTACAACCAGAACAGGTATGTAAATCAGTAGCGTCTTTTAACAGAGATAATGAGTCAAATAAAGCAAGTTTTACAAAAGCTCTGAGTTTTTCTGGGGAGGTTGTTAGTGGGATGCAGGAAGATTTTGTTTTCTTACTGATGGTTCAGATCCTTCCCAAATTGCTAGCAGCTGGAAAAAGACATTAAATTCTATAGTTCCCCAAACCCAATCATATTTTAATTCCAGGGTGGACATGGTGGGCAGTGTTGCTCCCTCAGCTCTGTAGCCCTTTTGGTAAACACTAAACCCCTCCTCTTGCCTGCTTGCCTGCACCCCCTTCCAAAGGAAACAGGGCTCTGTGGGTGGATGGTGCCAACCCAGGTCTTCTTCTGACACGGAGCTGAGCTCCAGCTGGGCTTTTTACCCTGAGCAGCACAACACTGGGCATAACTGTGTGTGTGCTCTCCAGGGCAATCTGAAAAAAGGAATAAATAAACCTCTCTAACACTGGTGGTTCTGTCTCACATTCAGCTGTCTCAGAAATCCCTCTTTTCATTTTGTTGTGCCACAAAGGACATATCAGATTATAATCACCACAGTTACCAGAACTGCATTCACCAGGTACTTCATCTCACAGAATTTCACTGATCTACATGAAATAAGCTGTGGTTTTGTCCCTGTTTCTTGAGGAACAAACATTTATTACAATAGAAGGAAGCAGGTATCAGTAGAGGTGGGTTTCACTTGCCTAAAGCTGGTCTGTAGGCAGCTCAGAATATGCACGATGTCCATATGGGGCTGACAGGTATGAAACCTACCTGTGTTTTTCTGTAAGTGGGGTGGGACACCCCAGGTAATCTGAAATGGCTCTAGACACATAGACCCAGATAACTGAGCAGCAGTCACTTTCCTTCTCAGAAGAACTCTCCTGTCTCAGGAAGATGTCCTTTGAAGTCCAAGTGTACTTATTACTGCTGGGAAGCACTTCTGCTTTTATTATTCTGTGGATAAACAGATGAGCTAAATTTCTGTGGTCACCAGCCTGACACTTTAGAAGAGAATTTTAAACTTGCTCCCACGCATCTCCCAGTACAGAGCTGTGCTCCCAGGCTGTCTAACTGCATTATGGAGCATTCTGAAAGAGAAATAAAGAGGATGACAATGAAGCAAGGTGATCTGGGCACAGGCAGCAATGTTAAAATGTCAGGCATGCAGGATCACACCACCCAGTTCCTGCCTGGGACTTGGATCCACACGTGGTTCCTGGAATCCTCTCTGTGGGGGCTGCTGAGCATGAAGTGCTGTGTGACATCCCAAGCCTGGGCTGGCAAGGCAGAGGTGCATTTTAAAGCAGGCAGACACTGACAGTCAGGGGTACCAAATAGCCATGTAAATACTATTAAGGTCAAAGAGAGTATTTAAAAAAACCTATAATTAAACACCGTGTCTCTCAGTCATGGCCACTGTTGCAGTAATTGCTCAGCTCTCTTTAATCCAAGCCCTGGCTGTTAATCCAATGGTTCTGCACATCATCCTGTTCACTGTGTAATGTATACCTTCAAATGGAGAACTGAGTCTGAATTTTCCAAAGGCCACTGTATCTGAATTTAATCAGCTTTAGAAGTTCACCTTTTATTCTGTTCCATCTAATTTTTAAAATGCACCAAATTCAGCTAAGGGATGTTTGGCCTCATTTTGGTTAATCTATTCCTGTGCCTCAGCAGTTCTGTTGCTCTAAGAAAAGACTCCTTGTCTTCAAAGAATCTTTTTCTCTCATGTGCCATTACATTATTCCTGTAGAGGGATATGGAAAAAATTACTGGATATTTGTATTTTAAGGGAAAGGTGAGTAGTCAGGGAGTCAAATGTAGGGCCCTGTCTATTTCCTTGGGTGCCAAAGGGATTAATTGCCTTGACCTTATTTGTGGTAGGAATGGATGCAGCTATTTTCTATGGCTGCTTTATTATAGTAAAAGGCAAAGGAAATATTTCAACACCTAGGTATTCTCCCTGGCAATTTACTACCTTTCCTCTGTGTTTCTGGTCCTTCCCCTCCCTAGGCAGCTCCCCTCCCTCATTCTCATCTTCTTGAACTCCTTTGAGCTTTGTTTATTCCTACAAAGCTGAAGCCTCTTTCCCTGGCTGGTAGGGTCAGGGTGTTTGTCACCCATCCTTTCCACCCTGCTGATCAAAGAGCCCAAGTGCTTTTATTTGTTAGAGTGTGATGAGAAACATTCCTCTGAGCTCTGATTCTATTCTTTCCAGGTTTACCTGTGATGATGTTGACTTCAACTTGCGTGTCCACAGCGCTGGGCTCCTCCTCTGCCGGTTCAACCACTTCAGTGTCATGAAGAAGCAGATTGCAGTGGGAGGACAGAGGTCCTTCCACATTAAGTCCAAGGTGGGAACTGAGACTTCTGTTTTGTTGTTGTTAAAATTCTGGTTTCCTTTTTTGCACCCTGTAACCAGGAGAGCTGAGGTATTTGGGTGCATCACCAGTTGCCAATAATGGGGTATGTCTGCCATGTGGGGGGTTTATTTCTTCCTTTATTTCTGAAATCCATAATATTCTTAGTGTAAATGCACCTTTGCTTAATAATTTTCCTTTCAAACTTTTAAAAATACCTGAAGTGTCTCTTTACAATCCAATCAGCCCTTCACAATGAGTTTTTTATCTCTAGTTACTGAACTGCTCATCTTCACATGAGTCACTATGCAGTACTTTGGGTTCAAAGAAACTTCAAAGACACTAAAAATACAAAGATAACCCTACAAAACTATGAAACTTTTTTGGTAGCAGATATTTTTGGCTGAATGACTTTGCTTCTTATACAAATCTTATATTTGTAGGATAGAGATATATTTTATACAAACCAAAATGCAGGTAAGTACAACTCGATGGATCAGGATTGATCTGTACCAGCACTCCTTTTTCCTCACAGGTTTCTGACACTCCAGTGTCAATCTCCCCTGCTCAGTACATCTGTGCCCCTGACAGCAAGCACACCTTCTTGGCAGCACCTGCTCAGTTGCTGCTGGAAAAATACCTCCAGTATCACAGCCATCGCTTCTTCCCTCTCTCTCTGAAGAACTACAGCCATCCAGTGCTGTCTGTGGACTGTTACCTGAACTTAGGGCCACAGGTACTGAACAAGACTCCTTCAGGCAGCTCCAGCAATGTACAGGCTTTGCTTTGGATGAGTTAGTTGATGCATTCCTTAATAACAGTTACACAGCCTTTGAAGAGTGATGTATTAGATCCCTATGATGTTAAGAAATCAAATTCCCATTGAGATATTATTATTAGAGGCTCCAAATAAAGTATGTGGAGACCAATACTGGAGTTGTCCTAAATACTAATACAGACTGTGGATTAGATTAGATGCTGAATTAACACAGAGCACATTTTTCTTTAAGAAGTGTTTTCTCAGTCTACTATAATTTGGCCCTTCCTCCAGCAAACTTCTCCCACAAGTGTTTCACAAATACTCACCAGCCCTTAGAAAGCACTTCAAAATAGAAATGTTTCCCTTCCCTTTCGACTGATGAGCTGAGGCAGAGAAGCAAACAGGCAGAATGGGAGAAGCTGACATTGGCTCTCAGGAGCTGCTGGCTCTTTCTAATGGGTTTGGATCTAAAGCCAAGGTCATACTTAAACTCAAATGTAGGTTGGATGGAAGTGTGGTACTAAGGTGGTGGTGTTCAGGAGACAGAAACTATTTTCACCTTGGCACCTGACCTGGATAGTAAATGAAACTCAGTCTTGCTGGATTTACCAAAGTTCTTTACCAAAACCAGCTGTGTAATGACCTTCCTGTATCTGCTGCTGTCAGAACATTTTCAACTATAACTTTAATTCCTTCCTGGCTCAGCTCTTGGAGCTCCAGGTTCTCACTATGTTTGAAAAACCAACTCTGTGGAAGGGCATGGAACTGCTACTGTCTTCATCTATTGCATCCTTTCAGCTCTAACCCATTCAGCACATGAAATGGGTTCAGTTTGGTTCTGGAATTGTTATCTGAGCTGGAATAGGATACAATAGGATTGAAGGAATGTGGATGAATATAGGCACCCTGGGCCAGACAGAGTCCCAGTTACTGTGGGTCAGCCTTCCTCCATTGAAGCAGGCTGGTTTATGCCAGATGAGGGTCTGCCCCAACTGGGTAGGACAATGGCATTTTGGGAACAAAGCCTTGTGTGGGAAGATTCCTTAATTTAAATGTATAAATCCTGAGTGCTATGAATATTCCAGGTTTCTAGTGGATTTAGGAAGTAGCCATAAAAGTGAACTAGACAAGAGGAACCTTGTGAATGTATGTATATGCACGACTCAAATGACTTCAGTAATCCTTTCATAATATAAATGAAATTAGGCATTTCTAAAGGGTTCATTTCATGTCCAGCTGCACATTTACAATATTTACTCGTGTAGATAAACTTGGCTGGGCAGGTCACAGCATGATGGTTGTGGGGAGCTATTGTCACTGCAGCCTTCAAACCCTGTCATATCAAAACCTCATTATAATACTAGTAATCAATATTAATGACTAATACATAGTTACAGATGGTGCTTTCATCTAGATCTTTAATAAGTGCAGGGAAGGAACTATACATATCACAACTTTTGGAGTTGGAAAGCAAGTCTGAATTTGAATGAGGTGCAATTACTGAAAGCTTGATATCAAGCCTTAGCTGTATATAGAAGCTTGAAAAATGTTAATTTTTTCCCCCTCTCCCAATCAGATTGCAGTTTGCTATGTGAGTTCTCGGCCTCACTCTCTGAACATTAGCTCCTCTGGTTTGACATTCAGTGGTCTCCTGCTGTACCTCTGTGACTCCTTTGTTGTAGCCAGCTTTTTGAAGAAGTTTCATTTCCTTAAAGGTGAGCTGCAATATTTTTTTTACAGAGAATTATATGACCTGGTCTCTGGGAACCTGGGGAAAAATGTATTTTATATGAAAATATATGTGCATATGTCTGTATATGCATGTGTTCATATTTGTCTTTACATGTCCCACCCTGTGCTTGGTCATGCTGGCTGGAACAGTAATGGATGTGGGGCTTCATCTTGTTTTCTGCCAGGATCCATCACCCCCTCTTTAGACCTGACAGTTGTATCTTCCTTACCCTAAAAAGTAGGGAATGTATGGGTAGTCCTGTTTACTAGATGAATCATAGAATCACAGAATGGTTTGGGTTGGAAGGGCCCTTAAAGCTCATCACGTTCCAACCCCCCTGCATGGGCAGGGACACCTCCCACTAGCCCAGGTTGCTCAGAGCCCCGTCCAACCTGCCCTTGAACACTGCCAGGGCTGGGGCAGCCACAGCTTCCCTGGGCCAGTGTCTCACCACCCTCATAGTGAAGAATTTCTTCCTAATGTCTCACCTAAATCTCCCCTTTTCCAGTTTAAATACCAGATACTAGTTACAGAAGAGGGTCCCAACGCACAGCACGTAGCTCTCCTCAGTCCTCCACCAGAGGCTGAATTTTCTCGCAAGCCCATTTGGAACTCCTGCTGTGAAAGTGGTGGAGCTCTACATGCTAAGGGTGGTGGGAGCTGGGTGGTGTGAGAACAAAGGGGCTACTCAGGTGGGTTCTTTTCACCTGTCTGCTCAGGTGCCACCCTGTGTGTGATCTGCCAAGACCGCAACTCCCTTCGCCAGACCGTGGTCCGGTTGGAGCTGGAAGACGAGTGGCAGTTCCGCCTGCGGGATGAGTTCCAGACTGCCAATGCCAAGGAGGACAGACCACTTTTCTTCCTGACTGGGCGACACATTTAATTGAAAAGAGACATTTCCTGAATGATCCCAGAGACTGATTGCCACCATCTCATTACAGGACTTTGGAGAGGTGCTGTTTTCTGAACAGAAACAGGACTGTTTTCCACTGCTTGTTAGAATGACATCCAATCAGACATATTTCCAAACGCTGAAGTGACTCTTCTAATTTAATTGTCTGATGGAAGTCATCCCTAATTCCTGGGGGAGATGCAGACACTACTCTGCAGGGTGGCAATCATTTTGGATCAGAAGGGAGGTCAAAGAGTGCACTTCTTGACAAAAAAGGTCACATGCGAGTCCACGTGCAAGAGGTTTAGAAAACTTTTTGTACATTCCAGAAATAGGAAATGTAAATTTAGGAGTAGATTTTGTTTTACAAATCTTATTTATCTAACAGTTGGCACAAGGCAACAGGAATTGTTACAGTTTTGTAGTATACTGCCACTGATTGATCCAGGTAGGCTTTTTATATGAAGATTTGTAAAGTATATTTCTTTAATAGTAGGAACTCAGTTGGAGCCTTAATTTTTGGAACAGGTGCCACACTGGTTAGTTTCACCTTACAGGACTCTTGGGACAGAAGCATTATTATACGTCTGGCTTTATTAGCATAAAGAAGAGAGTCAAGAAAGTAGATTTTAAAATGAGATCTGAACATTTAATCCTGAAACTGAAATTACCTTGAGTAACTGAAGAGATCACGTGGTGAGACTGACCTGCAAGTGACTTACTGCTTCTAGAACATTGGTGGTTTCTGGTTTCTGACTGAATTGTTGCACTGGCTGCAGAGTTCAAGCTGGGCCCAGTGCACTCAAGACAGCAGATTCTCTGAAACACTCCTAATACACTTTCTGGGGATATTTTCTTGCCAAGGTGCTTCAAAAGGGTGAGAAAACAGAGACTACATCTCTGAGGAATTCAGGTGGAACTCTAAAAACATGTTGTAGAGTGGCACCAGGCATCACAATATTTTGTATGCTCTAAATGTGAAGTCAGTGGTCACAGTCTTTGTCTGGCTTTTTGGAAATACTCTCTGAGCTGCAAACTTCCTGTTTGTCTTTATAGAATCAGTGTTCACTTCACTCAGTCCAGGTGCAGGAAGGGTTAGTATAGACATTGTCAGAAGACTTCTAGTATTTGGGCAGTCCTTCCTTGCTGTATAGACCACTGGGAGGATCATTGACTTGGCACTGATGAATGCCATGAGGGGGCTGAGTCCATGAAATGCAGACATCAGTTTGACTAGGCCGAAGAGCTCAGTTAGGCTCATTTACACAACATAAAGGTAAGTGCTGTAAGTTTGAGAGACTTAGATCCTATTTACAAGGTGACTGCTATAAATCAGGGTGTTTCTACATTTCATTGTCCTTGTTTCTAAGAGAGAATTGACTTTTTTGGAAGGAAAGTGAGCATTGTCCTGTGTAAATAGTATTACCTGTTCAGCTTTCACCAGTTAATTAGTTAATTTAAACTTTTTTAAAGAGGTGTGACATTCATGTCTAGCTCATACTTCATCAATAAAGTTCATGCTGCATGCACATCTGTCTTGGTGATGTACAGGACCAACAGGCAAATATTTTATGGGGATAAAAAAAAGGTTAGCTGAAAGGAGTTAATACCACTGAGGAATGCTCTGAACTGACCAAGGGGAAATCCAGTGCTGCTTCATGGCCTAAAGCATAACACAGCCTCACGGGTCTGAGAGTTTACACAGGAATTCAGAAGTGAAGACAGTGGGTTGAAATCTCCTTTTCTGTAACCAAATACTCAAGCAGCTTGTAGCAAGTGTCTGTTAACTTTTCCGGTGTTGTAGCTCCGAGATTTGCTTTACAACTCTTCAGACAACCATCTTCTGCAAGAAACTGAAAAAAGGCATAAAGTATATAATAAGAAATAAATAAAAAATGAATCACATCCTTTCTTAGCCTTCTCTTTTCTCACAAAGTCTTCAAAGCTTTGACAAAATGCAGCTGCTAATGGGCTGAAACCATCACAGTCCTGAGTGTTGTTTCCCCGTGAACCTTTGGCTCCATGACTTACCTACTGTACCCTGTCTACAGGACAGGAGTCTTGGAACCTGGCCTCACCAGACCTCTGTCTGTCCTGTGACCAAGTGCAATCCTTCTCCACCATGGCATATATACATCAGAAATCATACATGGTGAAACCTGCCCACACAGATTACTGTCTGATGGAGCACACCCTCTTGTAAGGCCAGACATGCACTTACTGTGTGACCACAAGGCAGTCGCTTCCCATTGTACAACTGGATGTGCTCCTAGCATGGTAGGATACAGCATTTTGTTCACAGGAAGCCAACAAACTAATGCTTCATCACCCAGGGAGAGCTGCTCTCCAGAGCTCCATCCAAGAGTTTCTTCATCCCTGACCTAGTTTACAAGCTAAGCCCCCTTAGAGTGTAAAGCTTTCAGGGAGAGGGACAGCCTAGGGTGCATGTCCAACTGGGACTCAGAGGTGAGCCAGTAATACAGATAAACAACAATTATAAATAAAAGCAAATCTGGGAGGGACTGGCATCCTGTGCTGCAACCTCTTTGTGCTGTCCTGTTTACCACAGGTGCGTGGGTAGGGCTGTGAGCCCAGGTCCCAGCTCCACCTTTCTCTTGTCTTGCCTTTGTGGGAGGGAATTACTGGCTTTCAGTCTCAGTGACCTGGGTGAGAAAACTTGGCCCATGCCCATTATGTACACAAATCTCTGAAATATTTCCTTTCTGACTTTGGAAGTGGCAAGAAGACAGAGCTCTCCATCACATGGATTGACTTGATAATATAGTAGCAGCCAAACTAAAAGGCATGGCCTGCATGCTTTTACAGGCTTTTTACAGCCTCTGCCTTCTCCTCTAGTGCCTTCCATGCTTGCTGGTTTAGTCATTCACTATTAACACCTGCAGATAGTATTGTCAGCATGTTCTGTAGTGTGTTTTATGATTCAGCTTCTGCAAAAGACAGTATCTAAATATAAAGAAGGTTACTGGGAAGGTGACATTATTTTCCTTCTTACCATCCTCTCTCTACTATCAAAGCACTCTTCATAAGCACTTAATCACTCAAGTCCGGTACCTAATCATCGGGGCATTACAGATTATTTGAACACTAGAGGGTGTAAGGGATTCCATCCTTCCCCAGCAGGTGCCTCCCGTTGTGGTGACAGGGAATGGACAGATCTCAGCTCCCATGCAAGAGCACCTGCTAAATACTGCTTGACAGGGGCCTGCTTTTCAAAGGCTGTATCTGTGACACTCCGGTGAAACATGTCACTCACACAAAGTGAAAGAGGTGCAAGTAATAGACAAACAACCCAAGAGAAGGGTCAGGGTTTACAGGGTGGAAAATGGAGAGTAAGGTTAAGTGGGGCTATGAACAGGTGCAGCAGCATGGGAGAAGCTGAGGGGAACGTAGGGCTTCTGGCTGCAGTCAGGAATGTTTGCTGGGACACAGGGACCCTGGTCAGGGGCTGTGTGGTGAGGAAGAGCCAGGATTCCACTGCACGGGGAGTTCAGGTGGGTGGCAGGAGCACCCAGCTCGACAGGCTGTGCAGGGCGGGCTGCAGGGCCGGGCTGGCTGCGGGCCTTGGTGGGGATCACAGGACACCCCCCTCCTGGGCTCTGTTCCCCAGCCACTGCCGTGGGGCCTGCTGCAGGAATGCCCGTGCCAGAGCTGCTTCTCAGAGCGGTAACACATTCCAGTTATCCCAAAGAGCAGCCTCTGCTTGCATCCCTGTCCTCTGCCCCGTGCCGCTGGCCCCGCCAGCACCGTCCCGCACCACGGGGCTCCCCGCAGCCTTTCCCTGGCCCGGGCACCACCCCCCACTGCCCTTCTGTCCTCCCACCAGAGTCCTGCACTCACACGGTGTCTCCCACCCCTCAGCAATCAGCCTCAATATTCCATCAGCTGTCACGGAAACACGTGCCTGTGCTGGTGTGACACACAGTCTGGGTTCTTGCCTTCTCCTGCTGCCTTGAGGATGCAGCTCTTTGAGGAAAGGGAAAACTAGTCCCATGCACCCTCTGCCTGCTGACTGTCTTCTACCCCTTATCCCTGCTCCAGTCTTCACCTGTAGAAACACTCAATGGTTCTGGCAATTTGCAAATGCTTTTATAACATACTGAGTCCTGTTTTGACAGCCTCCAAAATAACCCTTGATGATTGTGGAGGACACAACTCTGGGAGTTTTGAGGTGAAAGCTCAGCTGCTGGCACTGCCCCTTGCTGAGTGAGTGTTTGGGAAGGGACTGGTGAGGTGTTGGATGTAACAGAGACTCCTGCTCAGTGAGAAAAAGATGTTTCAAAACAATTGCCATGATTTTAAGAAAGGCTTCATAAAGCTGCTTCGTATGTCAATGTGGTTTTGATAAAAATGCTCAAAAAGATGGAAATATTTGATTTATATTTACACAGTAATATAAGCAGAAGGAAATGTCTTCACACTTGTTACATGACTGGTGTGTTGATTATGCACTTGAGCTCTGAACATACTAAGGAGTGTTATTCTGCCACTGTGTGCTGAGGTGCTCTAGGAAATGTTGAGAGGCACTGTTAGCAGTAACTTAATTTTCTTTATACTTAGAGACAACAGGATTGATAGGAAACTGAGTTTTTACTTGTCACTGCCTGTAGGGACCAGTAAGAGTTTGTCAAACAGCTACTGGCTCACAGGGCCCTGCAGTAACCCTCGGATGAACTCTGGGTCATGTAGTACCTGTGCAGAATGTGCTTTTGCAAACACACAGAATCTAGTTTTTGGTGATGGAATGATTTCTCTCTGTTTGAACTTAATTATTCTTGTAAATACTGTTGATTTCTCAGCCATAAATCTCACAGATCTGTCCCAAAGATGATGGGGCAGGTTGGCAGCACTGTGGCCCAGTCTGAAACCTCCCAGTAGGCTCATGTCTGGGCTGAACATGCAGCCTCTTGGGTCTTACCTCTGCAGGAGACACAAAACAGGAGAGTTACAACTCAGCAGCTCTGGAAGGTAGATTTTCTTCTTGCTTCCTTAATATAGCCCTGTTTCAGGTACCAAGGTGCTATTAATTGCTATGAGTGCTTAAGAGAAAAAAGGCTTTACAAAATGAAAATAGAGCAGAGCAGTTCCAGGTGCTTTGTCCACAGCAACTGCAGGAACCTGAACAGGTTGCAGAAAGTTGAAGTATTTTAGGGGAATGCTGCTGTCCCAGGACAGTAGAGTTGTGAGTGTATTTAAAGGTATCTTACAGGAATCTTTAAGTTGAACACTTCCTCTGTTAAAAATAAGATGGCGTAATCTTACCAGTTCAGCACAATAAAGTTCACACCAAGGTTACAATGAGCTAATATTACTGTATTTAAATATTCTGACTATGAAGTTTTTTTTTCCTTCTCATGATTGAGCACTTACAAACGTTGTTTATAAAAAGAAGTCTGCTCCTGTTTACCCTGTGTCATTGTGCAATGAGGTCATGAGGCAATGTTTAAAACTGACATCAAGATTGCTGTTTACATTGCATAATTGTCCTGTGAAACTTTTTGCCACAGGATCCCACCCAGGCCACGGACTGAGCAGGAGCCCAAAGCCTGTTGTGAAGCTTATGTGAACTGTGAGTCTGAGGGGATCTCCTGGGAATTGTCCCAGGGGAGCTCCTGTGCCCCACCTGTGCCTGGTTGAAAACACCGACTGGGGAAGTACCAGCAAAGTCGTGAAGTCCTGAGAATGGGGGTGGGAAGAGAGGGAGGAAAAAGCAGCTGCTGGGGCAGTGGGGGAGCTCTGGGAAGGAGGCAAAGCAACAGTGGTCTGGCTGTGCTGGCATGGCAGCACAGGAGGTGGGGAGGGGAGCAGGAGCTGGGAATGGCAACCTTGGGAACAGGCTGGGAGCCACTGTCCTTATTCATGACAATTATGGAGCAAGTTCTTTTTATGTCTGGTTCTGATACCATTTCTAGATGTCTTGATCAGAAGTGTGGGTGGGGGTCACCCGTAGGGTCCCAGCCTATCAGATGCACTGACCCAGGAGCAGCAGTTGTTGGGTTCATGGATGTCACACAGAGGAAATGCTGGTACTTGTTAGTGCTTCCTGGTGAAAGGAGAAAGGTTTTGAAGTTGGTGGGTGCTGGATACAACCAAGGCTTCAGAAATACAGTGTGCTGGGAAAGACACAAGGTTACTTCTTGAAGAATTTGATATCTAAACATTTTGCAATGTATGACAAGGATTCAAGCAGCACTTCTGGCAGATTGTTATACTTACCCAGCACAGCTTGAAAGAAAATGTAACAGCAGAAATGGGTGGGGCAGCAGAAAATTAGTGAAAAACCCACTGGTTTCTATCTTCTAAGTGTAGTGAATAGACTTTTCAGCAGAAGCAGGAATGCCACTGGATTCATGAGGTGTGGCATTTCCCTGCATAGCTGAAATGAGAAGACTGGAATTGCATTTCCTTCCCTGAAATTGTTCCAGAAAGAAAAGGTGATCTGTCAGATAGCTAATGAATGGGGTTCTGTGCTTACAGTCCTAACATTTGGTGTGCAACAGAAATTAGTAACTTGAGCACCTTGGTAACTGAAGGGCTGTGCTGTTTCCTCTGGGCAGTGTCAGCCCACAGCCTGGGAGGGACTTGTCTTTTGGGCTACCTCACATTTTCTGTTTCTAAAGTGAAATGTGAAAGAGTCTAAGTCAGCATCAATTTTTCTGAGAATCAGGTCTCTTCCAGATGTCTTCCAAGTCAATGTCCTGTGACCCTAAGCCATCCATCAGGTGGGAGCTCCATCATGGATTGGCACCAGTGTGCCAGGGTGGCAGTTCCATGGGCAGGAGGAGGTCAGAGCTGGCAGCAGGAGGCTGCCTGCCAGCACACGAGGGATGCTGAGGACAGCCCAGTGGACTCCCACAGGCCCAGTGAGTAACTGGAGTGAGCCCAGAGCATGTTGCCTGCCCCTGATGCTTGTGCTGGGAGGCAGACTGACCTTCCCTTTGCCATGCCAGACATTGGCAGCAGTTTGCCAGCTGTGTTAGTTTTGGCTGATGCACCTTGTTCCCAGCACTCCCAAACCTTCAGACCACTCCGGGCAGCAGGGAGCTTCCCCCTCAGCTGGGAAGGAACTGCTCTTCTTGAGAGCCAAGAACCAATTGTTTCAGAAAACTGCACCAGACTGCAACAAGCCCTACACCTTGTAGTGTGGGCTAAGGAAGATGACAGACCTAAGCACAGCTGGTGCTGGTATTGCTGTTGGGAACAACACAGTGTCAAACCCCAGCCTGTGCCACTGTGGTACCCTGATCCCTGGGCTGACAATGCCTGGGGGTGCCAGCCACCAGAGAGGGCTGCCACTCCTTATTGCTCCCCATCTGCACCTGCTGCCAAGCTCAGAGACACTCCCAGAGATGACAGGCCCTGTGCCACCAACCAGCTCTTTCTCTATTCAATGCTCTATTTCCAAAGTTTTGTTTTTCATCACTTCATTATTTTCCTACCTACAGAATTTGCATCTATCTTAAGGTTAAATATCAAACATAGCTGGGGATGTTTGTTCATCTGATAATGATGATCAGCTCATAGCTAATGCCAGGACTGCCCTGCAGTGCTGTGCTATAAATAGCAAATATATTTTGCTATGTAACTTGGGGGAAAGATTTAGAAGCCTTTGCTTGAATCAGACATGTATCAGCAGGGCTCTGCTTTATTGGTAGCAACTGTATTTCACCCACTACTGCAGCCACATGCCTTATAGGCAGAGGAATCATAAATAATAAAACTCAAGCTAAAGGTTGTGAATTTGAAATTATATCATAGCTGTGCATGAGTGGTCAGCTCAGGCACAAAGCCTTCCCTAGGGCTGAGCTCAGAGACCAAGCTGCTGCTCCTGTCAGGTGCCAGAAGTTACATAGGCTGAGATTTATAGGAATTGGATTCTGCACTCTGGTAGGAGCCCAACAGTAACAGGAACTAAAAGGAACAAATCAGAAAGAAAACGGCCCTTGTCAGACTTGGTTGCAGAGGATAGCAGAAAAGCTGTGCTGCTTTCACACCAGGCAGTTATGGGTGTGGAGCTGTGTGGCTGTGCAGAGTGGCAGAGTAAGATTTTGACATGAAGAACCTGTCTTGAAAAAAAAAACAAACCATTAAAATCTGAACTAAATAGGATTAATGATGGTAATAAAATGTTGGCAGTGAAAATTCCTTATATTCTGTTCACGGAATTTATAACTCAGCAAATTGTCTGACCATAACAATAATGTATGAAAGCAAGGATAGTGACTGGAGTGACTCTGTTTGTCAGCCTCTCATTTTTCAGTGAACCTTATGACTTAATCAGGATACTTGAGGAGTCAGGTGCAAGGAAAGTGTGCTCTGGTTTACTGAGCTCAGGTTTCTTGCTCTGACTGTGCTTCCAAGAATTTCAGCAGGTAAAATTAGCAAGCAAACATGATAGCTGGCAAGTTATATTCTCTGGAGCTTTGCTGTCAGGAGCTAAGACTTGAAGGAAGCATTTTGTATATGGCCAAAATCAAGAGTGGTTTTAGCAGCGTATGCAAAGGATGGGGGAGAATGATCAGCTCAGGATGTCGTCTGAGGAGGAAGACCAGCCAGAGACCCCAACTGGCTCCCCCTGGTCTTGGGTAAGAGCTCATGCCCTAAGGTTGCATAAATAACACTTAAAGGTCTAGAAAGTAACAGGCTGTGCTCTGTGAACTTAGAGCTGCGTGTCTTCAGCATTTTCAGTCTTCTGTTGAAGTTTGTGTTCCATCAGTGGTTAGACTGCCTGCTCTAGTCCTACCTGTCAGCATTTGAAAAAGATTGAATGGGAAAACTTTCTCTTGCTTCTGCTGTGTATGTCAGATGCCTTAAGGAAACCCAGCTGCTTCTGCACTGTTGGGTTCACTGTATAAAGCAGCTCTGCTGAAAGACACCTTTTAGGTGTATGGGAGGGAAAAGGGTGTAAACAACAGTGTAAATGTTTGCTCTGAAGGTTTGCATTAAGCAAAGAGGCAGTGGGACCCCTGTTACAAACACAGAAAGGTCTTGCCATGATTTCTGTAGTGAGAGAGGAGCTGCCTTAGGGACAGACACTCTGCACTGAGGGTCCATTAGCAGTGGTCACAGGGTCCTGGGGTGTAAGATCTGGGCTCGGTGCCTCCTGCTGCTGGAGGGGCTGTGGGTCAGCATGGTGTTGTGATGGAAAGGCAGAAGATGCATTCACTCCAAAGGGTCTTTGTGTGGAAATAGGAACAGCTCTGCTGAATGGTCTGGGAATTCTCCCAGGTTTCAGGAGAAGAGGAGGGGGGTACAACCAAGGCTTTACGTTACTGAAAAAAACCCACAGAGATAAAGCATTGAAGTGATTAAAACAGAATTATGCCTTGAAATTAGTGTTTATTATTTTCTTTGATAACCTTAGGTCTCCATATCTTTTTATAGACATGCAGATCTATGGTTTTTCTGGAAATGCCAATGTTTGAAATGGCTTTGAAGTGTTTGTGGTCAGGCACCAATGTCTGTGTGTGAGCACAGGGCAGATGTTTCCTGCAGCTACCCAAGGACTTATCAGAGGCTATTGCTTTTTGAACATTGACTTAGCTAATGATAGGAATGTGGATTCACAATAGTCTCATCTTCAGAGGAACACACTGGGAGGATGAGAAGGAGCACCAGTTGTTCTCACTATCAGGACACAGGTTTCCTGGCTGCAGTATTTGTGCGTTGGTGAATGTCTATTTTTGAAGGGTAGGAAGATAATTTATAGATGTTGATTTCTTATTTAAACGTAAGTGGAAAATTTCTGTCTCCACTGAAAATCCCCTACAGAAAGGAGGTTGGGTGTGGAGAGTTGGGTATTGAATAGATAGCAGATGGTTGGAGTCCTAAGGAACATCTAAACTACATTCAACATAAACCAGACTCTGAGTATGAACACAGAAGGCAGGGATCTTTTATTTTTTTTAAAACTTCAAACATCAGTGTTTCTGGCTATCAGTTCTACTAAAAATTGAGGTGTGCCACACAACACTTTGACTACTGCATTTGGATGATGTGTACTTTAGCTTAGGTTTCCTTCTGGAAATTTGCTTCACATGCAATCTCTGAAATTTCCAAGGGAAATCCTAGATCCCATTGCTCCGTGGAACAATCTGTTCTGCAACAAGTGTCTAGTTTGTTCAAGTTAAATAAAGTGTTATTCAGCATATAAAGCTGTGAGAGACGGACTCTATAATGGCCTTTAATCCAGCGACATCTACTGACAAAAGCATATTGGATTTCTGACAGAAATAGATGCACTAAAGATCATTTGAAACTGTTGGTATTGGCCTTTGGGAACTGCTGACTGAGCTTCTTTGAGGACTTGAGAAAAGAAGGACCATTTGCCTTGACAGATATACTGAAGGGTTTCTGTATGTCAGGAGACTGTAGAGGACAGAGAAAATGGAGGTCCTTGGAGAGGATGACAGAATACCTCTATTTGAAAATGCTAAAAGCCCATAATAGAGAGCTCTTTGATAAAAGGATTCCCTATGTATGCAAAGATAAACATGTGAGCCCTAGGCTTTGAAATGGAGCATGTGACTAAAAAATTACATGCTTCCAGAAGCCAAAATTTGTTTTTGTAAGCATCTAGACCTCAAAACACTTCCTCTGATTCGCCATGATGTTGTAAGAGGATCACACAGATGTGATGCAGACACCACTTATTGGAGGTAGCTCTGCTCTGAGAGCCCAGCTCAGGGCCTTCATGTTCAGAGGAATTTCTACAAATTTTACTTGAACCACCAGGTCTGAGCATCTGTGAAAATCCCCCCTGAGCCACTTGTGCTGGGTACCCAAAGCAAATGGGCATACCTGAAAACTGTAACCTTGGTTTCCCTCCTCCCCCCAACTGTTAAAAGTTTACAGCCTGAAACCTACCTTGTGAGATCCTCTGGGAGAAGCCTCCTAGAAATGCCAAGCCCTGCTGCAATCAAGCTGCCACCTGCTGCCAGTGCTGCAGCTGCAGGGGATGCTGCCATCAGAGGGGAGCTGGTTGGCTTCTCAAGGGCAAGATCCCATCAGTCTCTGTCCAGTCCCAGGGCAAACCACTGGGTCATTGCTAAAACACTGTAACTCCTCTGGGGCTGCAGGCAGTCCTGGATTTACCAAATCCCAGTGTGTGTGTGTGGGGGCAACAGTTTAATTAGCATCAATTTCTGTGGAAAACCAAAATCATCTGCATGTCTCACTGTGAGACCTTTACTGCCAGACAACTGTTCTCTTGTGTCAGAGGGGAAGAGCAGGCAGGGCCCAGAGGCTGCTCTGGCCACACTGGTGCAGCCCTGGCTCAGAGCCCAGCTACCCAGTGGCTGTGGTCACCCATGGCCTCCTGCACTTGGCACCAAGGATGCCCCCCAGCTGCTCTGACAGCAGGGAATGGTCTGTGCTCCGGGACTGCCCCGTCCCGTGGGCCTTCCCCAGCCAAGGATCTCTGACACAGGGTCTGGTTCCCCCCTTGTCTGTCTGACCTGCAGCTGATCTGTACCACTTCAGGCACAAGGATTCAACTCCTACCCTATGCACAGGCTCTTCTGGTCTACCTTGGTGGGCCTTTTCACAGCCATCTGCTGAGCAGACCTCAGGTTTTTCAGGAGCCTCTTCCCCCAGAGGCCTTTCCCGCCGTGCCCGGCAGCCGCAGGGTGGGGAGCTCTGCGTCCTTGGGCAGCCCCTGGCTCCCGCTGGGAGGGCCGGCGGCCACTGCAGCCACTGAGGATGTGCTTGTGCAAGGGAAAGAGGGCTCAGAGGGATTCACTGCAGATCTGCTTTCCTTCAGCATCAAGCACAAGTGCTGCCTTCCCACCTGCTGAGAAACAAGCAGTCAATGGAGCCTGGACCCTTCCCTGAGCACATTTCTGGAGACCGAGTCCTTTTGCATTTGATTTAGAGCAGGCTGCTGGAGGTCAGCAAGCTTTCTGTCTGGAGGTCACGTCTCAGATAGCCCTGTCTTAATATAGATGTGAAAGTTCAGCCCAGTCCATGGGGATGAAGGGCTGCGAGGGCAGAAAGTGGCAGGCAAGCAGCAGCAAGGCTGTCAGCTGCTGCACCCCCAGTTCCTGTCGCCTGCACCGCCTCTGCGTGATCACCTTTCTTTGCATGAGGAGTAATGCTTCAATAACCCTTCTCTCTCTTCTGCTGCTGTGAATGCAAACAGAGTATTACCTTCTGTTTCTGACTCTCCCACTCCTTGAAGTGGGCTGGGACAGCTGAATCTCACCTGGAGCAGGAGTTTGCTCCATGTCAAGGCCACAGTCTAAGGACTGGTCAGCCCAGGGGTAAGCTTCAGCAGCCCTGACTGAGCAGCTCAGCAAAACCTGCCCTGAGATCTGGGCTGCAAGTACAAAACACTCCTAAAAGTGGAGTGCACAAGCAAAACCCAGTCCAAACAGTCAGGAAGCACAAACACATCTCCAGGAACCAGAGCTGCCTTAAAATCTGAGACTTCTGCAAGCAGTGGTAGATATTTGTTTCCTGCTACCCACTTACACAAGTTTGCATTTAAAAATTTATCATGGCAAAGATTAAAACTTTTTTCCATTTAAAGTCCCCTGTCTCTGGGAGATAAGAAAAAGCTTCCTGAGAAGCAGCAGGAGCCTGGCACTTACCCTGCAGGCTCCCAAAGAGCTTCTCCTCCCAATCAACGAGCAGATCAGGGCTGGGCTGTCACCCACTGAGTGCTCCCCACCCCTGTCACCCAGGAGGCCACAAGTGCCATAATGGGGTGCACATTGTGTTGGCACCCCAGAATGTGTTTCCTCTGGTTTCAGTGGGCACAAGCCGGGGAGATCATTGGAGAAGAGCATTTATGGCACAAATGGTTCAGGAAATGCAGAACTATCTTCTACTTTGCTCAGCATTACGTACATGAGGGGGAGAGTGTTAAGGAAATTGCAGCAAATGGTCCTGTGGATCTTTTACAGAGAGAGAAATAAATAATTAAGAAATTGCACATGGAGCTGCGCACGTTGAGGGCTGGAGATGGGTGTGGAAGTGAGCTTAGCAGCAGAAAGCAAAGCTGTGTTTGCCTGAGGAGCAGCCAGAAGAGAAGTGCAGGTTTTAGGGCAAAGCCCTGTGTCTGCCCCCCCAACAGGGCACACTGCCCACAGCCCGAGCCCCCGGCTTCCTGTTGGGATGCACCATGGGTCAGAAACAAGGCACATCCCACCTGGGATTGCACTTCATGAAACAAGGAGGAAAAGTGACTCTTGAAACCACCCTCAGAACTAATTTTCTCTCTTTTGGTACCAGAAGGCACCTTCACAGGAAAACAGGCCACCATTTTTCTGAGACATTACCAGTATAATGTCATAAATATGAATGCAGAAAGAGAAAGAAGTTCCTGAAACCATTTCTCGTTTAACCTATGGTGTCTATTGTTCCAGCTGAAGATGGTACCTTCCATTGCATCTTCATGGCCAGCCCTGAGCTCTCTGTCCACCTGCCCACTGCCTGTTGTTGCTGGATTGGGATGGTTTCCCTACAAAGCTGGCAGCAAAGGAGAGTCTCCAGTCAGCTGTGCAGAGCCTCTTTGCTTTGTGTCCTGTAGGGGCACTCTGTCCTCTTGTGAGCAGGAATCCTGTGTGCATGCCCATGAGTTTTTTTAGGTTTCAGCCACCAAAGTAAAAAATGAAATAAAAATTGTTTAAACTATGTATTTTTAATAAAGCCCCTGGGAAGAGGAGAATTCAGTGTCTTAGAAAATTGTGTAGCACTGCCATGTAGCTCAGGGGTTAGAGTCAAAAGCTTGTTAATCCCTCAGCAGCACCACTTAGAAGTTACAGCTCCTTAAATCCTCAACAAGTGGCAAGCTGTGATTTTTATCTTTACAGTCTCCCAGGAAAGTCATAATCAAAACCCCAGAGCAAAGCAGAAAAGAGCAATAATTCACTCAAACACAGCAGGCACTGTATGAGAGGCACTGCTACCAGGCAATGGAGACATGTCCATTCACAAGGAATTCTCCATCCTTCCTTCTGGAAGACCGGGAAGAAAATACTCAATGGAGGGATTTATGTGGTTTCTATATTCTATATTCTCTTGTCCTCTCTTACTTTTTTTCCATCCTGTCTTCTGAATTTTGCAAAGAGCTTGGCCTGATCTTGGAGCCATGTTGGTTTTGTGGCACCACTGCTGAAGTGCGTGGCTGTAATGGAGGAGCAAACTGTCCTGTGCCCAACGGAGACAGGGAATGCAAAGGAGGAAGGGATGGCGTGGCTGCTCCCAAGCAGGGGTGCCAGGAAGCAGCCCCCTTTGCTGAGAGCCTGAGCAAACAAAACAAACTGCCAAATGAAAGAGGCTGAACATAGAGGCAGGTCTAAAAATCCTTTTTTAAATTTGGACACCCCCTCAGAGGAGTAAGAATTTGCAGGATTGATCTAGAAATTAATCCAGCACACAGAATGTCACTACTTTTCTTTGCTCCTTTCCCCTTCTCTTCCCTTCCCTTCCCTTCCCTTCCCTTCCCTTCCCTTCCCTTCCCTTCCCTTCCCTTCCCTTCCCTTCCCTTCCCTTCCCTTCCCTTCCCTTCCCTTCCCTTCCCTTCCCTTCCCTTCCCTTCCCTTCCCTTCCCTTCCCTTCCCTTCCCTTCCCTTCCCTTCCCTTCCCTTCCCTTCCCTTCCCTTCCCTTCCCTTCCCTTCCCTTCCCTTCCCTTCCCTTCCCTTCCCTTCCCTTCCCTTCCCTTCCCTTCCCTTCCCTTCCCTTCCCTTTCCCCTTCCCCTTCCTCCCCTTCCTCCCCTTCCTCCCCTTCCTCCCCTTCCCTCAGAACCTTTGAGCTAAGTGGTAGATATCTGATCCATGGGTTGGGTGAGTAGTTTTATCATTTTCTTCTTGTAAATACAGACCCAGCAATGTGTTTCCATATCCATAAAGACAACAAATATGTTCTTTTCCATTCTAACCCGATCCTATAGTTGTTGTTTCAATTCATTCATTTATTAATATTACTGTCTTTCAGGCCAGAGTAGCCACAATGCAAAACTCTGTAACACGGAAAAAATGTAGTGAGAATAGCTGTCTCATGAAGATAATTCACTAGAATTCCTTGGGCTACAAAATATCCTGATATGAAATAAATATTTTCCAGTGCATTTTCATGAACAAGCTGCAACTCCAGCTGTGCTCCTTCCTGCTTATGCAGAAGTTGTATTGCTGCCAAGAGGCCTCCAAACTGGAGGATTTCTAAACCAAAAGTGACCTCCAGTGGTCACACACATTATTTATAGTATTTCTCTTCCTTAGGATTGAGGCAACGTGACACCCAACAGCCTGCAGCAAGCACGGTAAATTCAATTGGATGTATTCTTTAAAAGAACTAAATGTCAGTTAATGTGGTGGTGCATCCTTCCACCCAGGTACCTCGTATACGTGCCAGCTGTATGAAAGCTTTCCACTGATGGACCTGCACACCTGTTTGGCAGCTCAGGGGTGTTCATTCTGCATTATGCTGGGGCATGAGGCACCTTTCTCTCTGCTCACCCTCTGCACGCAGTGCAGCTTTGGTGTTAACACTGCCCCGTGGCATCTGCTACAGGACAGAGTGACCTTCTGAAGAGCAAATGATGTGGCATCAGCATCTCAAGGTTCATTCGTACTGACACAAGCAGTTAGGATTTCTGCACAGCTTTGCTAATAAGATCATTAATTGTCCCCTAAAACCTGGAAATAATGATGGTTTGTCCTCTCTTTTCTCAAGCATTTTAGGATTCCATGGACTCTTTCTTTCTTGAATGCTTGAAGGCATGATGCAGAGGCTTAGGTCAGGGCTTTGTGGGATCTCCATCCCAGTCAGTATCTCTGAGATAAATGTCCAAGCACCTCCAGCCTGCCAGCTTTTGCTTGGAGGTTTTTATGAATCCATGACACCTGCAGGAGGGCTTTCCTGTAGAGAGACTCTGGAAATGCAATGGAAATATGCTCTTTAACAAATAAATAAATTGCAAGAAATATTTGTATGAATGATTTCTTGAAAGAAACAACAGCTTCCTTAATTTGTGTTACCCTACTCTAACCAAGACAGATTAAACTTGAAGGAGAGTTTTCCCACAGGTATTTAATTGTCCTTCATCTTTATGTCCTGAGTTAAATTGGATTCACTGGCTGAGACCTGGCATTTTTGGAAGGTCAGTGAAAATGCATCTGATTTAAAACAATGCAGACATGACCTTTGGTAAAAATGTTTGGGTACTCATAAAGCCCTTCCCCTGGAAATTTTATGTTGGGTGTGCAATAGAGGCCAAAACTTGAATTTAAGTCAAGTAAGACTTGACTCTCAGCTCAGATTGAGAACTGAGCTGTAGCTCTCGGCCTGCTCAGTGCAGCCCTGGCCAGAGACAGGATGAGAAAGCAATTTTCCCTTGTGCTGCTGGATGGGTTTCAATAGCCCACTGCAACTTTCTTAGTTAAAAGCTGTGTTAAAAGAGGATTATGCTAATAACATATTTTGTAATATTTTGTCTGGACGTGTTCCTGTGTGATCTGCCCTGGGTGATCCTGCTGCAGCAGGGGGGGTTGGACTGGATGATCTCCAGAGGTCAGTTCCAACCCCTATGATTCGATAAGATTCTATGATTCTATGAATATACTTCGAGATTCATGGAAGCTGTGCTGTATTTAAAGAGGGGTAGCACATTTAGTAAACAGATTATAAACACAATAATACTTTTCATCCTTTCTGCGTAAAAGTAACATTAAGGAAGTTAAAAAGATGGAAGAAGGAAGTTCGCTTTATTTTTAATTTCATCTGTCCCTTCTGCTCCCTTCCAGCAGCTGAATTAGACTTGTAAACTAGGAGCCCATGAAGATAACCACAACATATTTTGCAGCAACACATTTGGATATTAACCATACCATAAAGCTTACGTTTGGCTCAAAATTAATATCCTTTTTCTGTCTCTTTTTGCCCTGGGGCAGTAGGCTGTGGATAGTCAGGCCCTAATGGCAGAGCTGAGATCAAGCAGTTTCCTGTATTCCTTACTTATATGATTACTCCACTAATTTTTATTTTCTTCCTCTTCTTGTGAGTGCTGCAAAACCCTCAGCAGATCAGGAAATGGTACAGGAAAGGAAGCTCTGTTAGGGCCTGTGAAACATAGAAGACGGATGGTAGAAGAGGAATGGCATTTTCTCTTGGCATAACTCTGAGGCAGACAAAAAGGTGGTTCCTTAGCAGGGATTTGGCAGCCATCCTGCAGCATCCCTCCCTGGCTGCAGACAGCCCTGCAGCAGTACCCATGGCTGACAGGGTGCTGCAGCTCCAGGGGCAATGGGCACCTTGCCCTACTCAGTTTTCTCAGTGGTTCAGGGCAGGAAAGGGAGGTTTCTGCCAGGGTTGAGGTACTATGAAAATGTTCTGGACCAAGTCTCTACCCAGTGCTCACTGCAGGACCCGGATATTTAGAGTCTGCCTGGGCTGGGCACTTCTGTAGCCTGTCAGTAGGAAAGGACTGTTAGTGGGACAGCCCGTGGTGATGGAGCCAGGTTTGGAAGAAAGGCTGGTCAGAGGTGTGGGGTTAATGGGGAGAGTGAGGTGGAGCTGGGGGGTGAGAGACGACAGATCCAGAGGGATGGGGGCACTGGCTGCTGGGGAAAAGGTTTCCCTTCCACAGAGCACCGCTAGATGTATGCAATAGCCGGGCTGTGTCAACACTTCCCTTGGCTTCTGGCAGGAGGCAGGGGGAGCCTTCAGCCTCCACTGAGGAGGGCTGCCAAAGGCCAGAGACACCAGCCTTTAGCCTTTCCTCACATGGCACTGGGGGAGGGACCCTCGATCCCATCCCCTCCAGGGATTCCCACAGGTTCTTTGGGGCTCTCACCTCTGCTTTCCCCTGGACTCAATCCATCTCCCCCCACATCAGAGGGAGCACAATAAGATGCTGCAGGTTTTTTCCTGCATTTGTGTTCAGAGGGAAGAGAAGGTTTGTTCGAACCCACAGAAGGATCTGTTTTCACAATGTAAAGACAACAATCCCGTTGGAGTAAATCAATACTAGAAATCATCTCTACCTCTCCACTGCTTCCAGAGGGAACTGTGATCTCTCTAAGGCTTCAGCGAAGGTCAGGGACGATGCTACTCCCTGGGGATCTGTCGGATTTCCACATGGAAGGGGCAGTTCTTCACTTTAAATGGCTTGTGCCAGGCCACAGCTGTTGAAAACCGCCTTATTTGCTTGGCAGTGTCCGTGGTTTATTTTTCTGCTTTGTACAACGGCTTTATGGATCCCCAGGCAAGCATGCCTGAAAGCAGGACATGGGGAGTGCTGGAGCAGGCACTGCTCCTGCCTGCTCGCAGCAGCCGGGCAGCACATTCCTCCCTCTGCTGTACACGTCCAGCAGCCTTTTGAGCTCATCCTGCACTGCCCACATTCAGGACATCTTGCTCCTTATTACATTAATGAAGCTGGTGACAAGCGGCAGCCAGTGAATGACTGACCAGACTTCTGAATGTTAGTATCTGGAAACCCTTCCCTTTCTTACATGAGGGAGGATTGCACAAAAGAGAGACCCTGGCACAACCTTTTCCCTTTGTCCCTGGGCAGCGTGTGGCACAGTGGGCCAAAGCTGAAGCTCCTAAGCACTGCTGAAGTCAAGCAAACCACAGTATAAAATGTCTTAGAGCACATTCTTTTCCTTTGTAAACTCTGAGATAATTAAAAAATGACAAAAAATCAGCTCTTTTGGCTGCTGTACTGATTCTCAGAATGTATTCACATTTGTTTTCACTTTTCCTCTGCCCATGAGAGCTTTGCTGAAGAAAACTTGACTTTGTTTCATGGAGCTGCAGCCCCTGATGTGTGCTTTAGGCAAGGCACAAAAGTAGATCTATCCTGTGGGGAAAAAAAGGGCAAACATGCAAAGGAAAAAGAAAAGCAGGCAGTTCCAGAAATGGCCTTCCCAAGGCAGAGCAGAGGTCTACTCACAGAAAACTGGCTCTGTTGGGGTGCTCCACATCATCCTAAGGTAGGTCAGATGGGTCATGTACTAGCAATGCTGCACTTCCTGTTATTAGGAAGGGAATCCAGGTTCTCCATTACGGATGTCTAAGGTAAGAGGGGCAGCTCCAGGATCTGATCCCACTTAAGAAAGTGGCCTTGAAGTCAGGGGGACTAGTCTCTGTCCTCAAAGTCAGATGGGTGCATCTGGGCTGAATACAGGAGGTTACATTACATACATTAAGCACCTTTGCACTGTATGCCATGGGGACTCCAAATGCCATCCTGTCTCACTAACACTAACAAACCAACCCAGAGACAGAAAATCTTTCTACTCAACTGATGCCACATATTGGATTCTGTGACCTGGGTGAGAAAGGCTCTGGAAAGGTAGAGTCCTGTGTTGCCACCTCAAGCAAAACAGGAACAGCTGGACCTGTGTGCTTCCTCTCTGCAGTAATCACTTCATTTAGGAATAATTACATTATGGGCATTGCATCATGAAGACAAGTAAATATGCTACAGTGAGCAGATTAGCTCTTGTCATCACTATCTCACTTTTTGCTGACTTCCTAAGTTAATTTAAAAATGGATCCTGCCAGTCCAGAGTATCAGGAGGTGTTAATTTTCCACAGAGCAGTTAATCCTTCATCCATCTGAATGCAGGGGTACCTTTATAATCCAGCATACTCAATAAAAATGATTTACAAAATGGAGCTTTGAATTCCTTGGTTTCACTCTGGGGAAAACCAGTCTTGCGTAGGCAACAGAAATCCCAGTCAGGATCCTCCACTGACAGAGGTGGATCTCTGATGCCCTCAGCCATGTTGCTGGATGCTGGAGGAGGTTTGTGACCCAGGTCTGGAGACCTGTATCTCCATATTGTTCTTAGGCTACAAATCCAGACAACAGGTAGCCCCGAGACATTCCTGAGGGTAGATGGCTGTTGCTGGATCAATACAACGCTGCTTCACCAGCAGCCTAGCTGCAATGGTGTCTTCAGAAGCAGCCAATAAACACTTGTGGTTAATGTTAGGACCTGTTGCTCTATTCTGGCATCAGCCAGACCCATGTGGAACATCTGCATTCCGGACAATTACTATGTGGAGCAGCTGCATTCTGTTCAGCCAGGGTTCTGTGAAGCCTCATCTATAGCATTGTGCTGCCTGGAGGAAAACTGGATGCCATTTAACAAAAGAGAGTGATGGGCACCAGGCCACTGAGCTTGGTTTAGGCAAAATCCTGAGGGAAGTAGGAGGAGAGGCAAGGAACCTCCAAAAGTGTGATACTGCTGCATGCTGGAGCAGTTTCAAAGCCAATCCTATTATTTTAGTATTAATTAAAGCCCAGATAAGCCTGAGGGATTATTAACATGTTCTAAAATATGTCTAAAGACTTTAAAAGCTTTTTATATGAACAAACCCTAAACTTCCTCTGCAGGAGTAACTGCAGTACTGCCCCCCTGTATTCTGTGATGCTTCTCCCCAAGAACTTGAGTTCAGAACTTCCTCCTGTTCCACACATGCTGCTTATCTACGAGTCAGCAAAGCTGGAGTGTGTTTTGATTGGTTTTTATGGTCACCTCCTTCTTCCTAGAAATTGTCCTGAACAGCATGTGAGACAAATAAATCACGTGCAACACAAGGCACGCTTTGCTTTCCCCTCCTCCTTATTTTCTGATCTCCTGGATAAAATCCAACAGGGAACTCCTCCCAAAGTCTGTTTATGAACTTGCGTTTACTTTTAGGTATACGTAGTCTGTATTACATGTGAACCCTGTGTGCTGACCCAAGGGACTCAGAACCTTTGTGAATACTGAGAAATTCAGTTTCATAACAGTAGTCTGACGTTGAGATTGTGTTCTTTATTTGATATTTAAAAAAACAGCGGCTGGATTGTGCAGCAGAGCACAGAAAGCCTGAGATAGTGCCAGCCACAATGGAAGTTTCCAAACTTCCTGACCCACCCCTTGTTTGTAGGATCGTTTTTCCTCTCCTGTTGTTTCCACTTCAGAAATCTGACCTTGGGACTGTAGTTCTGTCATCTCCATATTAGAAACATACCTGTGTTCCAAAGCATGACCTAGACTTACTCCCTAAAAGGCTGTGGCTAGAAAATATCTTTAAAAAAACCTATGGAGACTACATACAAGACAGTGATACAATTTTTTCCTGTGGTTAATAATGTGCATGTGAAGCTCTAAGATTTGCCTGCATTAAAGGTTTGAAAGAATCATAGCAAACCTATCTCTATTTTTTCCTTAGATGGACAGAGAAAAGGGAAAAAACCCACATGTATATTTTAATTCATTTGCACCTTACTGCAGGCTTGTCATCACTCTTTCAAACCTCTCATGAAGCCGTATCTTAAAACCTGATGTGCACACTACTCTCTTGGTACACTTGCTGCCTCTGGATGGTAACTTTTAAGTACTTAGATACCAGTACTGACCTGAAGTAACTTCCCTCTCTGACAAAATTTCATCTGCTCTGAATAAACGGCCTTCTGGTGGGAGGCTTACCACAAGTCAATGGGCAGGGGGATGGGAAGCATCTCCTGCAGTCTGAAGTAGCTATGATACTCAGAGGGAAGATCTCTGAGTCTACAAGCAAACAAAGTGAGTGAACAGAGAGAATAAAAAGTCTAGCTGATTTCTGAAGGTTGGCCCCAGCTGTGACCATTACTTCCCACTTGCTGCCGTGACATTTCTGTCATGCTACTGAGGCAGCTGCCTTATCGAATGGACAAAGGGTCCCATTCCCAACATGAAAGGCTCGTACAGCTTTTCAGTGTACAGCACCCAATTTTGTGCCTGTCATTTTCCTAACCCCATCCACACTCCTGAAACTCATGCCCAGATTTACAGAGAAAACAAAAGGGATTGGGAAAGTGCTCCTTTCCAAAAACTCCCCACAAGCTTCTGTAAGATATTTGTATGTGACCTATGGCAAAATTTACAAGCAACTGAAAGCACACACACAAACTGCTCAGTGCTATTGAAAGAGCAGGCAGCAGCACAGCAGTTACAGCAGCTGTTAATGACTGTGCATTTCTGGGTGCTGCAGAGCCTGAGGATCCAACGTGTGTCACAAACCCAGTTTCTCAAGCCTGTAAACAAACTGCCCCTGGTCCTGCCACACCCGTTTGACCAGAATATGTCTGTACTAAGCCAAGAGCTTCTTAATAGCTCCTGCCTTTTTTTCTACCTGAGCATCCTCCGTGTACATGACTAAGCACATACCTGGTGTCAGAATGAACACCAATGAGACAGGCATCAGCTTGGTCTGTTCTCTTTTATCATAAAACCCCAGAAGTTTTCAGATTCTTTATGGGTAAAAATCCCATCTACTGCCAGGTCTGGCTCTGAACTCCTCTGCCTTGTATTTAGCGTGGGTCCAGACGACCCGGAGCTCTCCACAAGGCTGAGCCCAAGGTGCAAGGGCATGTCTGGTGTGGATACCACAGGCCTGCAGCTCCACCACCCGCCAGCTTTCTACCTCTAACTGTGAGGAGTCCTGGTCATTTTAACCCCTCCCTAGCCAAAGGCATGTACAGCTTTCCTCGGTGGGCCTGTGGAGAGCTGCAGCCAGCAGCCCCCACTTCCAGGCCTGATGGTGAGGCTGCCCTGGGAAGGAGAGGGCTGGGAGGCCTCCAGGTCTGGAAAGGCAGATGCCACGAGGGAGGGAGGGTGTGATGATCGGGTGATGTGGAAACATCACCTCATGAAACACCTTTTGGTAGCCTGAGGCAGCTCCTAAGAGGAACATTCCCAGGTGTGGTGTTAACAGCAGCCAACAAACAGCTGCCAAGCCTGAGCAGCAGGCGTGGTGGTGGGGCCACCCAACAGCCAATGGAGGCGGCCCCCAAACACGCTCCTAAGCAGAACGGTTTGTGGAGATGAGGAAACGGCCTTTACCAGCCGGCAGTAGGTGTGTCGTGTCACACCATTGCAGATCAACAGCTGATAATTCCTGCTGGCAGTGACTAACATGGGGTTAGGAAATGGGAGGAGCTCTGCAGAAAGGATTCAGACTTGGGAAAGGCACCAGTTTGGATGGTGTGTTTCAAAGGCCGCGCTGGAGTCTCATGCCTTAACCCAGTGCTGGGATGTCCTCAGTGAGGTGCCTGCTGAAACAACTTAACTGCAGTGAAGCCTTCTGCCTCCAGCCCATAGTTTTGTCTTTACTCAAACTTACTTTCAAAATGTGGTTAGCAAACCACCATGCCTGAGCTCTGCTGCAGATCACAGCAGCCCAACAGTTCTTCTCCCGCTGGCACTTAGCAAGAGCATTGGAGCTCCAGGACAGAAGTGCCAGGGATATTGTCACGTTTTTAGTTTAGAGGCTGGATTATTACAAAGCATTCAGCATATGTCTGAATTTTAAAATAATTTAGGAACTTGAGATAGTGCAAAATGCAGCTATTCATATTTTCAGCCAGGATGGGGCAGGGAGAACATTCTGCTGGCACTGCAGGAGCTGCTCTAGCTCCCACACTGTCCCTGGAGCAGCGCAGGCTGTGAGGGCTGTGAGGGTGAGGCAGCTCCAAGCTGCTCGGGATCTTCCCACCCTATACCTGTGCCTCTCTCTGTCCATGTGATGCCTTGGGACCCCAGAGCTACCAAAATACTTGAGTATAATGGCTTCTTAGACTCGGCAGCAATGACACGGGCTACGTTTCAGTGAGGTGATAACGCAGAACTGGTTTCTTGTTGGGCCTCCTCCACTTGGTACAGTAAAGCTTGACTATGGTTGCAAAGTGCTGTGCTGATCTCCATGTGGCCTCCTATGGACCAGCAGCTGTATTTTCCCAGTCTTCTTGTAGAAAGTAAATGTAGACCACAGTTCTCTGGCTTGGTGGGTTAAGACATCAGGCCATTTGACTAGGAACTCTCTACTGCAGTTTCTGACAGACTTCTGCAGTTACATTTGTTTGGCATTATTTACTGCTGTCCCAAGCTTCACCTGACTCTCGTCACACCTATCCAGGAAAACTTAATGGTGTCAGTCAAATGTGACTATTCCAGATACTAGGAAGTGGTTTTCTTTCTTTAGGTCATCTAGAAAGGTAACTTGGTCAAGTGCTGAATTCAGGATTGTCATCTTATCTTAAAATAAGGCAGCCCTCCTTCCTCTTTGTTGCTTCAAACATATTCTGTAGTGGAGATAGCACCTCCTCATCATAGGTATGGGCTCTGGGTGTCTGTGGGAGAACAAATTAGCTGCTCTGCACGAGGCACCCACGCTGCAGAGAAGATGTCAGTCACCTCTGGACATCAGAGGTGGGACTATGAAGTCAGGTGCTTCTCAAAGGAGGAACTAGGATGTTTCTATCTGGTATTAGCAGCAGTGAAGCACACGTACAGCACATACTTAACTACAGCAAGAGGCATGATTACTGTAGGAACAAGATTTAAATCACCTGAGTAATTAACAAATGAGTAACTTTGTTTACAACATCTGTTGCATCAGTGTGATGAGTTAAACACCAGTCAGGTGATGTCGTGAGGCAGTCGGAAGTTTGAGATAGAAGAACCTCTTAGGTGACCCAGCCCGTCCCTTGGCTACTCTGCCATGCTTCCCTGCAACTTGTTTCTGCATTGTTTCCTTGGTCAGACTCAAAACATTTCATGTTTTGCCAGCAGTTACTGAATTTTTTTCACTGTGAGATTTCATTGCTAGGAAAGAGCTCCTAAAAATGCAGCCTCATCCTGCCACGTCACTTTGTCACAGAGTAATAGAACATCAGGGTGGAAGAGACTTGGAGATCATCCAGCCCATTTCCATGCCTACAGGCAAATTTGACTATAATTAAAATATTTCTGACAAATGAATGTTCAGCCTGTGCTGAAAGGTCTCTGAAAGATCTCAGCCTCTTCTGGTGAGCCGGACCAGAGCTTGGCTACTCCTGAGAGTAGAAAGTTTTCCTAATGCCTAAATGTTTCCTGTTGCATGTCATGCTCCCTGCATCTCCTTATCTCTCCCAGGGAGACATGGATTACAGTCACCACCTTGTCATTTTTTCCTTGCAATATTTTTCTTTAAGATAAATTTTTCACTCTAGTGAGACTATGAAGTAGAAACTAATCTGTTCTCTTGCAGATACCATACCATAATATCTGTTATCTTCTCTTGTTTTACTTCATCCTCTATCAGCTGTAAGAAATCTCTTAATTCATTAAAGCTTCATATTTGGCTGGGTAAAGTACAGCTTGGCTTCATGCTGCCAGAGTGGCCAAGATACGGTCAAAAAGACTCTCCTTATGGGTCAAAAGGCAAATTTTGCTTTGCACCACAAGTTACAGTGTTCTTATGACTGTTAATGAATTTACCTGGCAACTTAGGAGGATATTGTTTTTAGACATGAGGAGAACTGAGCAGCAGGGCTTGTGACATTGTCCACACTGCTGGAAGGAAGCAAGCTTGGGCAGCTCCAGATGAGATCTGGATCTGTTGGCTGCACTGATGCTGGTGAACTAACCAGTGACAGTGGCTTTGATGCTGCATGATCTAGTCAGCTCCGTGCTCCTTCAGCCCCAAACCAGCTGTCCCCATTCAGAAGCCTGTTGGAAATGCTGGGAGCTGCTGGCTGGGGTTGCAGCTGTGCCAAGCCCTGTTCTTGCAGCATCAGGGCACAGAGCAGAGTGTCCTGGTGCCTCTGCCTGTGCCTGGACTCTGTTTAGTTCTCTTGTACAGGAATAGCCATTGTGTCCTATTTCACTGACTTCAGTGCAAGGTCATCTTTTCCCTGCAGGAGCTTGGATCTCTGAAGTCAGCAGGGTGACTGCAGAGACTTGCACAGCTGAAGAAAAGACTTGATGCATTCTGTCTGCTTTAGAATAATTTTTGCTTGTGTCACTTTGCATTTCCAAGCCTGCTAAGTAGAGAAGGCAGACAGCTGATTCATAACAGTCACTCTGAACAACGGACAAAATACAATTCAATAAATGCTAAATTTTTCCATTAACTGCAGGATTGAATGAAACCTCCCTAGAGTTGTTTTTCAAATGTGAGGAGGAGCAGAGATTAGACAACTCCACAGATCAAATACTCAATTGCAACATGAACTGCACTTTTAAACTGCTGGCAGGGATCCTGGAGTGTCGCGTGGTGGTTAGACCAGGACACAAGGAATGTTTCACAGCACTGTCTCTGATCACTGCTTTTCAGAGGAACTGAGTGCACAGGCAGCAGCACTGTGGTACATTTACCAAGGCTGTTGCAACACACTGTTGACTTCTCTGCTCATGAAATGTACTGCTCTCCTAGGGGAGTTCCTATTATTGTGTTCCTGATATTTATTTAATCATGGAACTTTGCTTGTTTTTAAGAAAGAAAGAAAAGGAAAGAGAGAGGGAGAGAAAGAGGGAACAAAAGTGAGGGAAAGAAGAGTGAAAGAAGGAAGAAGAAACAGAAAGAAAGAGAGGAAGAGAGAAAGAAAAAGCAAAAGAAAGAAAGAAAAGAAGGAAGAAATAAGGGAAGGAAAGCAGAGGGAGGGTCTGTCTAGTCCTTTCATGAATATACATATTTGAAAATAAACCTACTCATCTGAGCTGTTTTCTAGTTGTGTGGGCTCCAGACCAGACTGCAAAGGCTAAGGAAAGAGGAAGAGGGGATGAGTTAATACAGAAAACCCCTGATCCATTTTGCCAACACGTCCCTGATGTTCAGAGTGAGAAGGTGGCACCTCCTGGTGCACTGTGTGCCTTTGCAGCTGCTCCTGCCAGCCCAGCTCCAAAGCACCTCCTCTGGATCCAGCAGAGTGCAAAGGGGGCAGTTTGGTATCCTGACAGGTTCTTGTTTTGCACAGCTGATTCCTTTGGGAAATCCAAAGGCCACAGCCAAGCTGTGGGGCAAGCATTTTCCAGGGAATGAACCCAGTTGCTCCCCAATCACTGCATCTAGCAGTGCACAGGGGTTCCCTGCTTCCCTGGTCAAGACATGGACAGGCCTGACACCTCTCCCTGGGAGATGGAAAGGCTCCTAGAATTAAAAAAATGACAAATGCTAAAGACATACCCTGAGTCCCACACCTCAGACTGTGTGAAATGGGAGGAAACAGTGATATTTCATGTTCTCAAATGCTGAGTGTTATCACTGAGCAGTCAACTGTTGTAACACCTTCAAGTCACCATCTTGGTCAACAAAGCAGCAAGATCCATGTTAAACCCAAACACGCTCATGCAACAGGAAAATACAATTGTATTACTTCCAGCACTTGCATGCAATGCTCATGTATATTTCAATTAGTAATTTAGCTTGCTAGATCATTTCTGTTCATTTAAGTATTGGTGCAGTAATACCAGTATTTTTGTTTTGCTTCTGAGAATAGACAGGATAGTTCTGTTGTTATGGGTCACTTGGAAAGAGATCTGTTTCTAATTCTGATGCTAGACTTCCTCTGTAACACTGAGTAAGTAATTTAATCTGGGTGTATTTCAGTTTCTTAATTTGGAAAATGGAATTAATAATACCTCCTGGCCCATAAGGATGTTGAGAGACTCAGAACTTGGTAAAGTGTGTTTGAACAGGGTGGTGCAATCTCTAAGGTAAGGTATGATGGTGGCCAGAGAAGGGCTACATGCCAGACCTCTGGTGTCTCCTCCTGATGCTGTCACCCCAGGCTTACTTTTCATGTAACCCACACAAAATGTTATCCTCATGATGGATGTAACAGGGTGTTTGAGTGTAATGAGCAATAGTGGAACTCTGAGGAGCTGCACCTACCAGAACCAGCCGAATTTATTTCTGTAATGCTTGTTTCTCTCTTTCTGATTCCCCTTATTTGTAATTGTTTCATTAGCTGCATTTAAATGAGAGAGAGGTCAGAAAAGGGATCATTTCATGCCTTTTCTGTTTGCTCAGTCAGATTCCACAGGGCATTCTGGCTGTCATACAATCTGAGAATGATGAAGAGCAGAATGAGGTTGTTCTTCTTTTTTCCTGGTAAGCATTTGTGCTTGAAAAATTCTGAGATTTGAATATGAGTGAATATGAATGTTTTCAGAACACACACCACCAGAAAACCTCGTCGTATTTGACTGTTAATTTTTCTAAACATGAAAGGGAAATCTTTCCAATTATTTGTCCACATCATCATATTTAGCAAACCTGCAGAATCAGTCCTTTCAGCATAAAATTTCACTATGAAATAAAAAATAGTGTAAAACACAGTACAGGATTTATCTTCAATAACTCTTCTTTTTATTTTAAACATTAATCCTACCAACTCCAACAAGACTGGAAGCTTAACCTTTTTACTAGGTATTTATTTCAATGTGTCTTGCAACTGTGTCTTCTTTAAAAATCAAGTGACCAGTCACTTTTACCTGTCCTCTGTCCTTTGCATTGGGCATCCCCATCCTACAAAAGAATAATCAGAGCTTGTGGTCTGTGCTTCTTCAGAGCTCACAGGGATGCCCTGCTTCCAAACTGTCTCCAACTTATGACCAGATCCTACTAGGAGAGGATTTAATCCTTCTGCAAAAATCCTGAACACTGAGATGGTGGAAATATCTCTCAGTACAAATAAAAAGTAAGGATGACTCAAGGGCAGTGTGGCTTACAGAGGAGTCACAGGAGCAGTATCCACCAGAGCAGCTGAGATTCAAGGACCATAATTGAGGCCTGGATACATTCATTTCTGTGCATATTTCATGAACTGTATCATTCCTAATTATTCTTTGTTTCTTTCAGATTCCATTGATGAAAGATCCTGGTTGGATTCGAAATGTCTGGACTCGTAATCTAAATGTAGGAATTTATTTGTTCATTTGCTTTTTAACTCCAGTGCCTTGGGGCAGGCCTAGCTAGAAGCCTGATGGGTCTTTGGGAAAGGGCAGTGGTTAACTCCCTGCTCACAGCAGGGAGGTTCAAACCTGAAGATCTTTAAGGTCCCTTCCACCCTTAACCATTCTGTGATTCTGTGATTCTATGAACTCTGGTCCCCCTCCTGGTACCCAGTGCAGCAGGTGACCCGAGCATCACCCTTTGGACACTGCTTTACTGTGTGGTCACTGGGCTGCTACTACTGCTGTGAAAGGTGGGGCAGCCCTGTGAGCCTGGTGGCCCTCACACTTGGCCAGTACTAGCAGGGAAAGGTTGGAAAACAGCAGAAAAAATCAGAAATGTGGCACTTGACATGGGAATAAGAACAGGGTTGGCAAAGCTGTGACAAATGTGAGATGTGAAGTGTGTCCCCAGCCAGGGAAAATGTGCCCAGACGTCCCTGCTGCTGAAGGCAGAGGGCACATCTGTGAGGTGCTGGTCTTGGGACACAGCCACGAATTGGACAGAAGAACCACTCAGGAGAAGTAATGAGAGAGGGACAATGGCACTGCCTGCCAGATATAGAGCTGCCACTGATGGATGGCTGGTGAGGGAGGGGAAAGACACAGACCTGGTGATTTCCCAAGTGGCTCTGGACTCCATTACTCAGCAGTGACCTACTCCTACAGGGAGGGTGGGTCAGGATATTTAGAGGCTGAGGTGTTTGAAATCCCAGGTAGGACCACAGCACTTCTCTGCAGTACCACCCAGACTCATCCCATCAGCTGAACTATTGGAGTCACCACACAGCACTGCACAGGTTTCACAGGAGGCCTGTTAGCCTGGGGGAGTATAATGTTAGCACAGTACACTGCTGTCTCCTGGAGAGCCCACCCAGGTGGTTCCATACCACCTGCACATTGCAGTGCAAGGAGATACTCCATGGTTTACGGAGGAATCTTTCTGATCCAGGAGGCCATGGCAACTGGCATGTAGCTCCTCAGTGTGCCAGCTGGTTGGTAGAGCCTGGCAGCTTTTATCTTTGGCTCTGGCAGAGGTATGTCTAGGTTTCCATGAAGGTATCTCGGCCTTTATAACCTTTACCATGAGTTTTAGATGAGGAATGTCATGTAAACGGGACAGGTGGGTAAGTCAAACAGGCAGTCTGAAATGAGGGTGAGGCTGGTTGCTGTTGGCAGGGGGTGGGTTTGGACACCCATTGTGTCAGCTGAGCTATGCACACAGAAAGGTACCTGGGAATTCAAAACACCAGGAAAATAAACAGGGAAGGAGCTCTAAGGAGCAAAGGACAGCATTAAAATCTTAAATTGAATGCATGTAAAGCAATACTATGGATGTGATGTTTCCTTTCCAAACCTGAGGAACATTTAGATCTGTATTCAGGTGAGATTCTGAACTTTCCTAGAACAGCAGTTAATTAATTTTAATTATTCCATGCATAAATGGGAAGTCCATCTTCTGAAAGTGTGTAGGGATGTGCATTTGGTGCTTATTTTCCAGGTTTCACTGCAGTAACAGGAACGATGTGACATGATATTCAGGTGTTGGAACAGGCTGCCCAGGGAAGGGATGGAGTCACCATCTCTCAGGAGTTCAGGGAACGTGTGGACGTGACACTTCAGGACATGGTTTGGCTGGCATGGAGCTGTTGGGCAGATGGTTGGACTTGATAATCTTCGATGTCTTTTCCAACCTTCATGATTCTGTGATCTCCTGGGTAGCCAAAACATGTCATGTGAACTTGTACTGTAACTTTGAAGGAGCTGAGGACACTGCATTCTTGGAGTAAGATTGTCCTTTAAGAAGATTCAGTTTATGTTTTGTTTGGGCCAAATTCAGAACTCATTTTTATATATCATGATTTTGCTGTTTGTACAGGGGTGCCCAAAGTACAGAAATACATGAAGAAGAGGAGGAAGACTTTTTGAGTGTGGGTGTGCTACATTTAAAATGTGCTACACAGACGGGGGATGATGGGAAATTAGTGAACCACTAACGATAAAAAAATCCTGAGGATTTTTGGGCAAGGATCCTGATCCCTGGGCAAGGTGGATGAGCAATAAGCAGGATCCCAAGCCCAGGCAAGCACCATGCAAAGCACCAGGGTGAGCCAGCTGGGCTGCCACTCCCCTGCCCTGGGTGGCAGCTGATAGCTGGGATGGCTTTTGTGTTTGCTCCCCAATTGCAGTGTGGGGGTGGGCATGAGGAAAAACTGGGTGTCTGACGAGTTCAGATCAGAAGCAGACATGTACCTCGACATGACTTTGAGCTACCTGTGGGTATGACTTTGGGTTTTGTTTTTTATTCTATAAAATAGAACAATTTTCTGTATTTTCTGACCACACCTTTGTCTCTTCCTGTATCAAACTCTGACTGTTCCTAGTCTTGCTTTTTAAAAATAAATAACTCCACCACTTTGAAACAATGAGCAAGACCCTTTGCTTCTGTAGTGCAGAGTTCACTGGCTTGAGTGAGATTGTGTTGCTGTGGGTGAGCTGAGCACCAGGCCTGACAACTTTCAGACTCTAAACTCACTGGGATGGGAATTCTTTTTGTGCATGATATACTGACCACAGTGCTGCTGAGATGCCAATAACAGCAAAACAAGCTGATGCTGCTGTTGTGGGCAGCAGCTGGTAGGGTTCAGAGGCTGTTGGTGGTGTGTAGATTTGTCTGTAGAAGATAAACTGCAGGGTGAACTGCTACAAGGGGAGCAGGAATGGGGCAAAGGCTCTGAGGAATTCTCAGATTTGCATAACAGGATGTGTGCAGCACGCAGCCTGCCAGGACAAAGGCTTTCTGCCCCAGAACATGCTGGACCTCATGAAATGGATTCCACTAATTCCACCAAAGTCAATGATTTCCATGGAATGACTTCTGCAAAATGCTTGTATGTAAGAACCACTGCTGCCAAATTGATGGAACAGGGGTGGATAGGGAATTGGCTGGATGGTTGCACTCAGACAGTAGTGGTCAATGGCTCCATGTCCAGATGGAGACCTATGAACAGTGGTGTTCCTCAGTGGTCAGTACTGGGACCAGTGCTGTTTAAGATCTTTGTCAGCGACATGGACAGTGGCACTGAGTGCACCCCCAGCAAGTTTGCTGAGGACACCAACCTGTGTGGTGAGGTGACATGCTGGAGGGAAGGGATCCATCCAGAGGGACCTTGACATGCTTGAGAGGTGGGCCCATGCCAACCTCATGAAGTTCAACAAGGCCAAGTGCAAGGTCCTGCACCTGGGTCAGGGCAATCCCAAGCACAAATACTGATTGGGTGGAGAATGGATTCAAACAGCCTTGAGGAGAACAACCTGGGCATGTTGGTCAATGAAAAGCTCAACATGAGCCAGCACCATGGGCTGGAGCCCAGAAACCAACCAGGTGACTGCACTTTAAAACCAGAACAAGCACAGTCCTTGGCATAAGTCACACCCACTAAAATCCCTGAGAATGGAATTGCAAAGAAAACGCCTCTAAACCAGATTAGCCCAAACCAGTATCTCACCTCTCCCCCTGGATAACCTGATTCTGTGACTAGAGGTTAAAGATCAGAGAGATCTGAAATCTGAGCTGCCAGATGAAAGTGTCCTCACAGCTGGGCACAGGAGAAGGAATGAGAAGACAGTGTGGAAAGACCCGAGGGCCAAGACTCTGGGACAGACTTGCACCCTTGTGCCTGCCTCGCTGTCAGAGAAAGCCCTGCCGAGGGGAAGGGGGCACCTCAGGTGGAGGATCCACACCTGCTGCACACACAGGACTGGGAAAAGGGCCCTTTGAAATGAAACACAGGGGCACTTGGATAAATGCCCCAATCTGGTTACAATCTGGCACTTCAAGAAAGTTGAGTTTTAGTGAGAGAGAGAAAAAAAAAGTAAGTAGCAAGGGGTTGGGCTGTCTTACTTTTTCAGCAGAATTCCTAAGACAGGGCTGAAGAGGGGAACTTTGGGGCACAGCCTGCAGAGGCCTCCCCCATGAGTTCACTGGTGGGGGGGAGCAGCCAGGGTCTGTCTGCCTCCCCTGCTGCCAGCCTGCTCACAACCTTCCCCCTGCCTCTTTCTGGAGATGAGTTCAAAACCCTTTTCATCCAGTTCATATGACAGCCTGAACTAATGGCAGTGCCTGAGATAGTGCAAGAATTTTCTGCCTCCAAAGCCAGGTAATCCTGCTTCTTTTAACCACAAACAAGCAAGGGACAGTGACACCATTCGACAGGACCCACACATGGAACAATCACTTTTATACTGGGATCTGCATGGATCTTTCTGTCACAGGGAGAATCACCAAATATTATTACTTTCATTATAAAAGTGATTTTAGACACTTTACTCTCTCAGTGGAGTTACAGAATGAACTTCAAGCTGAGCTCTATTAGCACTTAATGCGTAGCCTACCATAAGAAAAAGCTTTATACAAAATATCTCTTTATCTTCCTATTATCTTCAGTTGTTTATAGCTGCTAGATCTTTGCTAGCTACAGAAAAGAGGGACAGTTTGCACAGTAAGGACGTAACAGTACACTAGACTATTCAAGATGTGCTGCCTTTCAACCCCTGAGCAGTAACTTTCAGAACCTGTTTGCAAGGATAATTCAATCCTGGTAGGCAGTCTGATGTAGAAATCACAGACATAAGGCTGAGAGGAAAGGAACAATCTTCTCTGGACAGAAGGAGCTGGTTTCCAAATACCTTTTCATCTGCAGGATTAAGTTTGCTATTTTAGTATGCAAGAGGTGCAGGAATAGTTAGGAAAAGATTATACCCTGGGAAGCAGAGCAGCTTTGTTTGAAGTTCCCAAAGCATGTTTTGTACTATTCGGTTCCAAACAAATAATACTGATCCTCTTGCTTTTGATTTGCTGTGCTTTGAAAACAGTATTCTGGGCAAAAGCTTTGCTAGTCATGCATGGATTGACTGGAGTGATGAAAAGCCAGCTTTTGGGCTGGAAAGCATCTCAGTCCCAAACAGGAGGGAGGGGTTTTCCATGGAGTTGGGGATGATCTCTCATTTCTCCTGTGTGTATGAATTTGCCTGAGCAGAGTACAGGCCTGTGTCTGAACATGCCTATGCAGGAATTCTGGGCTTTGGCTGAAGAAAGAACATTTCACTGCTCCATCCCTCATCCCAGACACTGTGTTCGCTGTGCTTTATCAGGGCTCCAGATTTTCTCAGCTTTCTAAGATTGCATTTAGAGCTCAAACTTGGTTATTCACAGATTTGGAGCTAAATTACTTTCTGACAGGATCGTACTGGGACCAGTGGACCTCAGGCAGCATTGATACATTTAGCCTCTCTTCTTCCTAATTTAAATATTCCTACACTCTCTTGCTTAGGCCATGTTTGGATCATACGAGTCAATAGATGCCTCTGTTCTCAGTAGCCAAGTATGTTGCAGCAAAGAACAGAGTTTTGACTGTGGAAAAAGCTCCTAGGATATAAAGGAAGCATTGAGGTTTTGATGCTTTTGCAAGGCTGGATGTGGATCTAGAGGAAAAAGAAAGGCTCTTTTGAGAACCTTCATCATCAAGGCTTGTTATACTCTGAGAAGGGAAAAAGCCCTTGTCTGGTAGTTTGTTGGCTATATTTTGGGACTATATTTTCAGGGAAGGTGGAGAAAGAAATGTATCTGTCACAAAACTAAGTCTGAAAGTACTTGGTTCAAGATCAGCTTTGGTTATGCAATGCAAGCCCTGATGGCCTGAGGGCTGCTCAGTGTGTTGTCATCACAGATGGGCATGCTGGTAAATGACCACTGCCTCCTGCCCTGCCTCTGGTTTGCATCTCCTGCAAAACGACAATCCCACCTTTGACAAAAGGATCCTCTCAGTTTCCCTGTCACTCCCCTGCCTCATTGATGACTTAAACTTCATAGTGCTTCTGATGACCTCCCAGTCCTCCTGAGGATGCTGTCATCACCTCAGCTCTTAACAGCAAGGCCAAAGAAGGGAGCTAAGAACTGATGCAGAAGTGCACAGGCTGGCACTGCACAGTGTACTGCTGTACACTGACAGCAGGCAATTCCAACCTTGATAACTGTGACCCTATGCAAAGCACAGTCCAAAAGCTGAAGTTGGCCAAGTGCAAGGAGCTCAGGCAGGGCAGACTTGAGGGCTCGTGCAGGCTGGAAGCATCTGCCTACATGTGACAGATTGAACGTACTGCCAAAAGCAAGATGCTTTCATATGGAATAATAAAGTCTGTCCTGTATGGCTTCATGTTGGACAAGGATGGCATTCATGGAGGCTGTGGCTGCCCCCTCCCTGGCAGTGTTCAAGGGCAGGTTGGATGGGGCTCTGAGCAACCTGGTCTAGTGGGAGGTGTCCCTGCCCATGCAGGAGGGTTGGATCTAGATGATCTTTAAGGTCCCTTCCAACCCAAACCATTCTGTCATTCTATGGATCTATGCATCTTTCTCTTCTCAAAAGCTAAAGCACTTATTTTCAAAGTACTTTACTACTCAGATCTTCACACACCTGATACTGAAACGGTGGGAACAGTCAATCCCAGGAAAAGAGACACTGCAACACCTGCAGGACAGACAGAACTGCCAACAGGTTAAAGTCAAGGAGGGCCAAAAGTCTTACACATTTTAAAAGAAGTTCTCAAGTAAATCAAGCACTAAGAGGCAGATGGAACGCCAGGATTTCCACACTACCATAGCCAGCACTACTGAGCCTTCGAAGGAAGGACAAAATGAAGTACTAGATAATTGAACTTGAAGGGAAAAGAAAGGAAAAAAATAATGTGAACCAGAGAATTCAGCAGATGATCATAAGTACCGTAGGTAATGTATAGACATATCTACTTCTGTTAGAACTATTTCTTTGTTAAGATGGTGGGACATTTAATTAGGTAATTACAGAATCGGCGTCCAGCTATTTTCTAATGTTTACACTAGAATAAAACTAGATCAACTCTAAATATATACTGCCTGAGATACTCTGAGTTTGATCCTAATACAGAGAATGTCAGCACCAGACTCCAGAGTCTCTTCTGAGTCAATTATAAATCATAAGCTAAAAGCTCAACTTTTCTATTTATTGAATCATGTTGACATGTAGTGTGAGCACACATTGCCAGCTGCAGTCATTCAGAGACCAGGGACTATGTGCCTGAACATGAACTTCAGTTTTAGTGGGGGAAATACCACGCATTACTGACAATGCATAAAGACCCAAACCTTTTGGTTTGAGTGGTTATTTTGCTGTCTGGCAACAAACTTGCCTGGAAAATCCAGCGTTGCAAGCTAGAATTGAAGGCCTTTTTCCCCCTCCTTCTGCGTGAACTTATGTAATGCTCTCTAGGAATCTGTTCTTGGCTTTTATTAAATTCTTCTGTGCTTGTAGACTTTTCTTACTTAAAACCCAGTCTTAATAATTTACAGAAGACTACACAGATCAACTTTCTTCTTACTTGTATTTTCACAGTAACTACAAGCCCCGAACATAGGCTGCAACTCCACTGTGCTGGAACTGTACAAACACAGAGTGAATACGTAAACTATAATGTCTTTGTAGCAGGAATCAAGAGTTAGGTAATATGGGTGGATATAAACAGACCAGGAAAGGAGTGGAAAGAAACACCTTCAAGAGTGGGTTCCTTGAAAGTTTGTGGACAGTTTGAATTCAGACCTTGAGAAACAAACTTGTGTTGCCCAACCAATTCCTCCAGAAAGAAACGTGTCAAGGGGAAAATGTTACAGGAAGAAAATGGTAATAGATCAGAACATCAGTTCTGAGTGGGTTTTGGAAAAGACACTGCCAGGGACTTCTCTCTTGCAAGGGCAGAGCATGTCCTGATGGTACTCCCTCAGCCATCTAGTTGTGTGGGTAACTCCAGATTACTCCTTAGGAACTGTCCCTGAATATACCATCCTCCAGCCTCTGCACGGGGCTGAGCCAAGGCCACAGCCATGCCCATGCTAAGGCCTGGATGGTATGGAGGGTTATGTACCAGTGCTTGTTCCTCTAGATAGATGTTACTGGTGAGAATAGTAATGAGATGAAGTGCAGCACAAGACAAGTAAGCATTTCAGAATCTGTTTGCAGAGGCTGTTCCAGAGAAGTTATCTGAGGAACACTGCCCTGCACCATGGTCACACCATCAGGAAGAACAGTAAAAAAGCACAGAAGGACAAAGATGGTACCCTGCTGCTAAAGGAAGCTTACAGCTGCTGCACAAGATCTTGGCACTCTCTGCAGCACTTGGTGTGTATCACAGCCATGTTTACATTGCTTCATGGGAAGAGAAAACATGACCTCGCACATGGAACCATTAAACGTGGAGCATTATTTGGGGGGTTATTTTAAATCAAGCAGCAGATGGTTGGACATGATAAATAACTAAACACAATACAGTACTTCCAAAGCTGAGGATCTAGCTGCTGGATTTCTGAAAGAGGCAGAGGATGGTGGGTGTTGTCGAGGCTGTGGAAAGACAGTGCTTTTGATTCAGTGTGTTACAATGATGTTTTTATTTTGGTATAGTAGTGAAAGACTATAGTGGAACAATACGTTAGAGCAGTCCTGGATGGTGATGGCTGGAGGATACCAGCCCCTTGCAGGGAACACAATACGGGATCATATTCCACGCAAGTGGGGTGGGCAGAGCTTTGGTCAGGATCCACAGCCAGCCCAGTCACAGCTGCTTCTGTTTACACCACGGGTAGGATTATTTACCAGCACATCTCACTGCCCACTGACAAAGGATTAGATACGATATGCTTGGGAGATGGAAGTGCAGGTATTTCTGGGCTCAGATGCATATTGCTTTCTCTTTGGGATTAAGTAAATGCCCTTGTTTTTTGTCCCTGGGCAGAAACTGTCTTCACTGACTTTTCTGACTCGGTGTAAAAAGAGGGTAAAATACAGTTTAAACGGAAGGCAACCACGATCTGGTGGAAAAACTTTATTTCACCACATTTCTTTACAGTGATAAAGCCTATGATACTGAAAGGCGTGTTTCCTACGGCCTAGTGCTTCGGGATCCCTGCCTTCATCCCGGCCCGCGGGATCCCCTCCGCGCCGCCGGGCCTGGCCGCGAGTCCCGACCGCCGCCCCACGCCCGGGCCCGGCCCGGCGGTCGGTACGCGGTCACCCGGCTGTGGGCCTCGGCGGTCGGTACGCGGTCACCCGGCTGTGGGCCCCGGCGGTCGGTACTCGGTCACCCGGCTGTGGGCCACGGCGGTCGGCAGGCTGAGGCCCGGCTGCCCGTGGGGAGCCCCAGCACTCCGCTCTGCCCGCCGGGCGCTTCGCCGCCGCTGTCGTGCCTCGGCGGGAGGCGGGTCCGGCAGGACCACCCCCAGCGCCTGCCGGGGAGCCCTCCCGCCCGCCTTCCGCCCCCTCCCCGGGCGCTGCGGTCCCTCCTCCGGGGCGGCACCGCCAGCCCAGCCGGGTGCGTCCCCGTCGCCGCTGCGGGCGGCGCGCACAAAGGCGGCGGCCAGCGGAGGCTGCGGGAGGCGGCAGAGGTGGGTGCCGCGGCTGGGGGGCGGCCGGTGTGCGGGGAGGAGGAGGAAGAGAAGCACTGCTCTCCGGAGCACTGCTCTCCGGAGCTGGGCCCAGAGGGCAGGCCAGGCTGGCCCCGCCGAGCGTCGGGTCCGCCGGAGGCAGCGGGTCCCTCCGGCCTGGGCATCCCGCCAGTCGTGGCGAGGCTCCGAGCGGCTGCCCCGTAGCACCTGCTTTTTCTTTGCCGAGGAGTCCGGCTTCTGGGAGCGACAGCAAACAGCGGAGCTGTTGGGTTCAGTAGGGGTTGTGCTTTGTGCCCGGGGTCAGAGGGAAAGGGGAAATCTGCTGCTCTCCTGGGTTATCTCCAGAGGGAGGTACCCGGGCGGTGTCGGTTCGGGGTCCCTGCTCCCCCGAGCTGGGGGGCCTGTGCGCCCAGTCCCCCTCTGAGCGCCGCTTCCGTTTGCCTGACCTCAGAGGTGAGGTTTGGTTCCCTTTGGCTGCCGCTGCTGATGCGGATCGCTGCAATACTGCCACTGCCCCCCTGGTACTTTCCCCGAGATGGAATAATGACCGCCGGAACAGGCCGGAGGGATTTACTGCACAGCAGAGCCTGGCTGGTAGTAGTGCAATTAATACATATGGAACTAAACTTACAGATATTTTGGGTTCCTTTTATGGGATTTTTCTCCCCTTTAGAACAGTGATTATTTTTTTCTATCCATTAGTGTATATTCCTCACCTTCAAGTAGATAAAGAGAATATATCTTGTGGAGAGTGGGGGAAAGACAAAACTGCAATATTTTTGTTATCTCTGTCAAAAAGAGGAACTGTGTACTACTAACAGGATCTCAGCAGTGATGTTGCAGTCTAACTAGCAGATCATTTTTTCTCTCACAGGTAAAATCATCGACCTTGATGCAACTTTTGACCTCTGCTTTGGTTCACTGTCTGGAGGGTGTTTTGGAGTGGTGTGTTTATTTTATTTTTTGTGTGGCTTTAGGTGTGTCTTTGCTGTCTTAGGAAGCAAATACTGGCAAATGTTTAATATACATAGATAAAGTTTTGCTGTCATCAGTGGGCCCAGTTAGAAGTCAGATGGATATACTCCTGCTGGAGTAGCCTAATTCCTTGAGGAGAACTGGAGAAAAAGTGGGGAGATGGTGGAGGAGGTAATATGGGAAAGACACAAAATGATGTTATGATTTTATGCATAAATCCATGAAAATAGCTTCTAATGGATTGAAATACTTTCTGCTTTCCTGATAGCTCCAGTTCACTCAGGCAGAGCACAGACTACCCACTTACCTGCTGCAGCAGGGGCTGTGAGGGAGTTGGGAAGTTCTGGTGTCTGGCCCTTTTCCATCCCCAGGGGTGTGCATGTGCACACATTCGTTTAGCTATGAACAGCTACACACACCAATCATCAAAACTAGTTGAAATACAGTAAGACTTTACTTTGAAGTCTGAAAAGCAGAACATAAAATGTTATAGCCTAACAGATAGATTTGTTTTCCAGTCATAAGGAAAGGATGCCAAGTCACATGAGGTGTCAGAATAGAGCAGAGCTACTGCTGTGCTTCTGCTCTGACTGATGTTCCTCCTCTGACACCAGAACAGCAGCACAGGGCAGCACAGTGTATGATCTACCATACGTTCTCCATTTACTTACTTTTCAGTTTCTTGTAAAGTTTGATGCTGCTTATGCAATATCAGTCCAGGGGGGTGTCAGCCCTTGTGTGTGTTCCCTCACAGTGTCTCCATGAGGGGGGAAGCACTGCACAGTTGGGAAGCTGAGGCAAAGAAAGATCAAGGGAAATGTGGAAGGTTTCCTAGGAAATCTCTGGGAAAGGAGGAGACAAGTCTTGGGGTAGGATTTCAAGATTGCCTGAAATGCCAAAAGAGGTGTCCCTGGCACTGCCCACCACCAACTCTTAATCAGCTTATCTCTTCAATTGATACTAGCAAGTATGGGTATGTGGTGAGTCACATCATCCCATCGATCCAGGTGGAAATTATTTTTCTATGGCTTTAGTGGTGTGAGTTTTCAGTGCTGACACAAGGGCAAGATTTGGGAGAGCTGGGAGTGTGTGGTTGGGAGGTTGGTGTGGGGACCATGGCTCTACAGTTCAGCTGGCCATGAAGTAATTCACTGGGGCTGAGTGCCAGGCTTGTACCCTGACTGTGGGAGTACAGGCCAGTCCTCCCTTTCTTTGAACATGAGGATTAATTGCAGGCCAGGTTTGAATCTTCAATTGGAATTTTTTATTTCAGCTGCTCTCAAGAGAATATCCTGTCCTTTATGGGGACTTTGAAGTATTGGACCAAGTCATGTTTCAAGTATTTGAAAGATAGTGTAATACCAGAACCATGTGAGCAGTCATCTCATGGCCAAAGTCTGTATCTGTGAGTGAGTGTGAGTGAGTGGGATCTGGGAGGGACTGGCAGGTTGGAAGAGAAGTTTGACATTTGGTTCTCTTGACTCTTTGGACACTGTAGGAAGTCACAGGTTTTAGCACTGGCCTTGGCTAAACTGGAATAGGAGTCAAACAGTTCCTAATAGAATTAAGCCTAGAATAATCCCAACCCTAAAATATTTCAGAGGATTTGGCTGGCAGGAAGCAAAACGCTCTTACTTTGGTAGAGAGCCAGCCATGTGCTGATGTTGCTTTCTGATTTGGGATGTACAAGTGAGTTCCTTCTGTCTCTTGACTGACCAGGCATGTTGTCAAGTCTCCTGCAAGAATGTGGTCTGTTCCATGCAGCTGTGACTATGGGGAAGTCTGGAAAAAATGCTCACAAAACCAGCTTTGGACAGTTTTTGTCCTTTTATTTGCAGAACAACCAGAATTGTGCTGCTCAGCAGAGTGCTCTGGAGTTCTCCATCAGCAACTTGTCCAAATCAAGGTCATGTCTGCTTATGACTCCATTCCAGCTCACGTGTCCAGGTTTCCTTTCCCAAGGAAAAGGAATATGCAGGGAGAGTGCTTGTGTGTGTCTCATGCTGATGAGCTTGGCATGCTGCAGTTGAGATACAGCTACACTGACAGACCCTGCTGGAAACCAGTGGGACTTCAACACTCTCTAAGATTCAAGGCTTAGTAACTTGCCCAAGACTGTGTGGGAATCTTGTAGGAAAGTAGGGACCTACACTGAGGTCTCCTAAAGGCCTGTGCAGAGCCTTCACTGCTCATCTAAAGAAAATCCAGTCTCTGATTTTGGTCTGAGGAATGTGGAACATTGGGGTTCTGGCTGGGAATTTACTCAAAAAAATGGGATGGAAATTAATGACAGTGACCCTGAGTTGGATTGATGTAGGAGCTAACAAACAGTTAAGAAAAAGGCTTTTGAAAGTTCTTAATGATTTTCAGTTTCCAACCTGAAATGAGTTAAAATATTGAGAGGTTTGAATGTGATGGTCACACAACATTACAATTAGATGACCATTTACTAATAAACAGAAGTACCTCTTTTAAAAATCCCAGAATGATAGTTATTGTGAGCTTTTGAAGGTAAGAAGTCATTTGTACTGTAGTTGTGGTACAGACATGAAGGGCTAAGCTTAATTTTTAAAAAATCCATCTAGGAAATCTCACTCTGAAATATTTCCTTCTTTCCCTGACATTTTTATGATAAATCTTTTCTAGAATGTAATCTCTGATACTGTTTTCATGGTTAAGAATATGTGAACAGTAGAGTTCTGTTAATTGCTGTAGAGGGAGTTGGTGGTCAGTACTGCAAGAAAACTAAACTGCTTCAGAGTCAAGAAAATGGATGTTTGATACCTAAGTAAGCACTTACCTAGGAGTCTGTGAAATACTGTCATTTACCTTTTTGTTTCTAAATGAGGGGTAGTTCTCTTGAAGGGGCACAGTCTGATTCCAAGGAGAGTCCAGTCTCTCTCAAGCTTTACATCTCCAAAACAGGAGCCAGGGGCAGATCAGGGGACCAGATGGATGAAGTCTGTAAAATTGTCATAGTTTCAGTGTCAGCAGCAGGGCTGCAATAATTTATTTTCATGGGACACTGGCCCATCAGTTTTTGTCTCCCTTTCACCAATTCACAAGTTGTATGGAAAAGTTCTTGGGGAAGTTGATTTGTTTGTGCTTGTGCCCATCACTTCCACTGTGGACCAGGGCCTCATCATGGCATCGGGTATTAAAGCATAACCAGAAGATGTGTCTTTATGTGCTGTTTGAATTTGTGCTGTGTTTGGCTTGTGTTGTGTTTACTGTTGCTGCAAATCTTCCTCTCATGGCCTTCAAAAAGGGGCTTAAAAGGACCTACATGTTACATCCCTGCTAGTGAACGATCTGTGCCAAAGTCTGGTTTTGGTGGCCAGACCAGCTATTGCCATCTGTTCACATCTGTTCTAGAAAGCTCTTGTAACCTCCTAACCTTCAGAAGAAGCTGACTGCTACTGAGCTGGCTGTGGAAGTAGTCCCCAGTCCATCTCACCAGCTGTGCCTGGGGTTGTTGGGAGGGGGCATGCTGGGCCTGGGCCTAAAATGTACCAGAATCAGATTTTGTAATTTAAATAGATGCAGTATAGATGACCAAATTCTAATGGCTGGGTCTGTGATGTTAAATGGTTTGGTTCACTTATTTGGACACAGGCATGGTGGCAGTCTGTCCCAGAGATTACACTTGCTTGTTACTAAACCAGCCCCAACAGATGCTTGTCCTGCTTTTCTAAATCTTCTATGCTGTGTATGTTATCTTCCAAAGAAAATACGTTCCAGTTTTTAATTAGCCATACAGCTGGCTCAGCAGGCTGCCTAAATAATGGTGGGGGATTTTTTGTGTGTGGTTTTTTTTTGTTGTTTGTTTGTTTTTTAAATATCCATCTTTAGAGCATGTTGAATAGCACTTGTATCCCAAAGCCCTTTGCACATGTTTGGATAGCTAACCTGTTATTCACTGTTGTGGCACCTGAGGAGACACAGCGTCTTGCAAAAGAAAAAGGCCTTTAGTTCCTGTATCTTTTCAGTGTTTTATCAAATATGGTAAGGAAAGGAAATGGTATGAGGAAGAGGTGGACTGTAAGAAAGGGGCCACAAAGGGTACAGTTACCAGTTTATCCAGTGAAATGAGGACATAGTTTGGTGTATCTGTATGAAAGAAGCAGATTATCTAGATGACAGTGGGTCTGATCTTCCTGTGGCATCCAGTGGAATTGGACTTGGAAGGATTCAGTTGGTTAGGTCAATCCCTGCTAAGTTAATAAATCAGTTAAGCAATAAGGTAACACCTAGCTATTAATTTTTCATTTATTTTTCCACAAGATGATAAATTCTGAAAAAATGACTGATATCTTCAACAATCAAAAGAGTTGGAAATTTTCTGAGCATCTTGACAGGTGACGCTGGTTAAATTGACATTAGAAATGATACTAGAAAATACTTTTGATTTCATAATAGATGCACAATGTAGGGCTGTGGAGTGTCTCCTGGCAGAGAACAAAACTCAAGCCATTTGAAAATCCTGACAGAAGCAGTGCAGACTGTTTTCACTTGCTGTAAGCTTCCATCTAAAGGCTTCTCAGCCTTTCCAGCAGCAAAACATATTCTATACTATGTTCACTAGCATGGTGTGAGAACAAGAGATTTACTAAATTCAGTCTAATTAACGGGCAGGCACTGGAGGTTTAACCCATGATGTAAACTCGTGTTTACTGCTGAAGTTGCTGGTGCCTGGTTAGTAAGTGAAAGACTTCTTGGAGTGGCCAGAGTGAAAGGTTGCTCCAAAACCACATGCAGTCTCTCTGGGGTTTCAGGAATGTTGGTTTCCTGGAGTAACTGACACAGCATGCACTGACTTTACCTTCAGAGGATAAACTTACAAACCTCTGACCCCAAACAATCTCAGCTTTGGTGGGCATGCATGAAAGTTAGGAGAAAGGGCCTGCACCCATGAGAGCCCAATTTCTGAACTCTTCTCCATTTTAACTACAGCATCTTTTGTACCCTGCATTTGAAACAGAAAACCATTTTTGCCTGGCTACTGAGGAACTGGGCTTTGTGTGATTAGTCTGCCAGTCTGTCTTTTAATTCCCCAGTGAATTTGTTGCACCAGCCGAGTTCAGCTCAGCTTGAAAGCAGTGTCCATCCCCAGCTGACTGGAATGGGGCACTTCCTTTTGGAGGGATGAAGCATTTTCACCATATGGAAGCTAGCTGCACTAGTTGGCTTCAGAGCTAGTGTCTAAATTTTAATTCACAAGTATAAAAATAATCTCTGTGTTCTAAGACAGGGGGTGCAGTGTGGCTAAGATTTGTTCTGAATAAGAACAGCTGCAAAATGATCTGTGTAGGAGTTTAGGAGACCTGATGGTGTAACCTGTAAAGAGGATGTGTGAGCCCTCACATTGGGATTGTTTGCCCATAACTCTCCTGAGCAGTGGGGTGGATGTACTGTCCCAGCAACTCCTTCCCCACCAGGGAAGTTGGGGCTGTTTTCCACCTAGAAATTTTGTTCCTTCAGCAGACCAAGCATTAACTGGGGTGAGCTATACTGTGTACTTTTGAGTCTAATTGCTGCCATCTTTAAATTTAATCTTATCTCAATAAGAAATGTTTCTTATTATGCTTTAGATAGAAAAATCCCCAGTATAAACAGAAGTATTTTTCCAAAGCAAAGGGATAATTTTAAAAGTTTGCTTACATCTGTCACCCTGGAGGCTCACACTTAGTATAGAAGTATAGAATTATCCTGGTTGGAAAGGACCTTGAAGATCATCAAGTCCAACCATAACCTAAATCCACCCACCATAACCTCATCTACCCATTCAGTGCTTAAATCATGTCACTAAGCACTATATCTCTATTTCTTTTAAATACTTCCAGTGATGGTGACTCCACCACATCCCTGGGCAGCCTGTTCCAGTGTCCAACCACTCTCTCAGTTAAGAAATTCTTTCTAATATCCAGACTGAACCTCCCCTGGCTCAACTTCAGGCCATTTCCTCTTGTCCTGTCATTATTCACTTGAGAGAAGAGACCAACTCCCACCTCCCTACAACCTCCTTTCAGGCAGTTGTAGAGGGTGATGAGGTCTCCCCTCAGCCTTCTCTTCTCCAGACTAAACAACCCCAGCTCCTTCTGCTGCTCCTCATAAGACTTGCTCTCCAGCCCCTTCCCCAGCTCCATTGCCCTTCTCTGGACACGCTCCAGCCCCTCAATGTCCCTCTTGCAGTGAGGGGCCCAGAGCTGCACACAGGGCTGGAGGTGCAACCTCACCAGTGCCCAGCACAGGGGCACCATCACTGCCCTGCTCCTGCTGGCCACACTGTTCCTGATGCAGGCCAGGATGCTGGTGGCCTTCTTGGTCACCTGGGCACACACTGGCTCATGTTCATCTAGCTGTTGATCAACACCCTCAGGTCCTTCTCCACCATGCAGCTTTCCAACCACTCATCGTCAAGCCTGGAGCTTTGCATGGGGTTGTTGTGACCCAAGTGCAGGACCCGACACTTGGCCTTGTTAAACCTCATACAATTGGCCTCGGCCCATCGATCCAGCCTGTCCAGGTCTCTCTGCAGAGCCTTCCTGCCCTCAAGCAAATCAACACTTCCTCCCAGCTTAGTGTCATCTGCAAGCTTACTTAGGAAGCATTCTATCCCCTCATCTAGATCATTAATAAAGATATTGAACAGGACTGGACCCAAAACTGGGCCCTGGGGGACGCCAGTGGTGACCGGCCACCAACTGGACCCAGCTCCATTCGCTACAACTCCCTGGGCTCAGCCAGCCAGCCAGCTTTTTACCCAGCAGAGGGTGCACCTGTCTACTCCATGTGCCACCAGCTTCTCCAGGAGAATGCTGTGGGAGACGGTGTCAAAGGCTTCTTCTGATCTGAGGTCTGTGGCTGTGTGGCTCCAGCTTCTTAAAGAGTTCAGATGATGGCCATCAAGATAATTACAGGGCTAAGAGGTTGTGAGTTTAAAAGAGAGGCTGGGAGAGCTAGTTTGTTCAGTCTTGAGGCTATTCAGTTACTGTTGGGGGCATAGAGGAGACAGAGATGGCATCCCACAAGAAGCAACAGGCACAAGTTGCAGAAAAGGGAAATTCAGATTAGATCTTGGGAAGAAAATGTTTGCTGTGAGGACAGGCAGATGTAGGAACAGGAGTCCAGGGAAGCTGGAACTCTCTATTCTTGAAGACACTGAGAGCACAACAGGACCAAGGTGGCGGGCCACCTGGTCCAAGTTGGCTGTCCTTTGGGCAGGCTTTTGGACCAGGTGACCTCTAGAGGTCTATTTCAACTCGTTGTTCAGTGACACAGCATAGGGTGTGGCATGAGTTACAAGTGCAGCTCCCTGTGAAACAGTTTACCACTAGATTTGCAGTCGGGAAGGCATGTTGCTGATGTGCCATAGGTGCCTAGAAGTACTAACATCAGTTGAATGCTGGAGAACTGAATATAATTGCTCTTTCTGCCAGGAGGTTTGTGTGTGTTGGCTTTTCAGCAGATGGTACTTTCTAGATACCTGAATTGAGGGTTGTTCTTTCATTAGTTAACATCTTGTATACTAAATACCACCAAAAAATCTTGTTTCGTTTCCAAAGTTGGTTCCTAGTTTTTATCTTGTGATTTAGCTCCCCAGTTGTCAGATGGGGAGACCATCATCACTTCTCAGGAGCAATGCAGTGATGACTATCATAAAGTCCCAAAGAACATAAATAATTCTTCCTTCAGAGCATGATTTGTGTCCTGATACCCATGAATTGCAAAAGAAGCAGAACAGAAAGCAAAGCTTTGGTCCCTCCCGTGTGGAGGGGCTTTTGGAAAAACCACAGGTGATCATTCATCAATCAGAACAGCAGTGCGTGAAGAGACCAGCCTTAACTATAGCATTGTTAACTTTCCACATTTTTACTGCAGTGCTTTCACAATATTCTTGTAATAGTTTTGTGTTTGTAGGTATAAAATACAGTTTAAAAATGGAGCTATTTTTACAGCATTTCACAGGTGGCTCTTTTTTGTTGTTTCTGGCAGAACCCAGCTGACAGTCTCTATTGCAGCAGCTGCCACGTGCCCTGCAGCCCAGTTCAGTGACTGTCCCTCAGGCCCTGAGCTCAGTTCTGTTGTCATCACCATCCATGGGAGTTTGAGCCTTGCTTACCCTGCACATGTCTCTTCTATTGAGGTCCAGGTCATGTAGTGCAGCCCAGCAAAGAACTTGTCTGGGAGGCATGTGGTTTATACTGAGCACACAGGGGCTCTGCTGAAATCGGTATCTTAGAATCTGGAAGATGTTTTGAAAGAATAATGGGAACAGTAGACATTGGAAGTCCTTAAAATCAGTGATTTTCAGGAAGGTGTCTGCTTAAATTAATTAATATTTTAAGAGCCCTTAGAAGCCTTACTGAACTGTGGAATATGTCTCAGTATGCATGCAGTCCTGTCTAGGGGACTGAAGGGATGAAAGGGTCATGGACAGAATGTGCACCAGCAGAGCAGCAGCAGGAGGCTAACTGGTTAGCACTAAATAAACCCAGAAGCAGGGGGAATGAAGCTAATCACTCCAACCATCAACACATACCTGATTTGTAATAAACCTGCCGGTACTGAAAGGCTGTTTTAAAACAAGAACAGTAAAGTTGTCTTAGGAAGCACTCTGAAATTGAGGCTGTCTGGACTGAACACTGCTTGTCCAACCCTAACCCTTCTCTGTTGTGTGTGTGCAGTGTCTCATCTTTTAACGGGAGAAACCGCTGCCACGTGGGGAAAGAGTCTTGGACTTCAGTGTAGTGGAAAATTACATCTACTTAAAACCATTCACCTAAAAAGCCTATAGAAATAGATGAGAAAAGTGTATTTGGTGTTGAGGGCACAGTAAGTGATAGCAGGAGATGCTGTTTTGGAAGCAATACTTGTCAGAGGTAATTGGAGACATTTGTGAGCTGCAGAGTCTAAAGGCTGACAGTGGTTTTGAATGCAACTGATTTTACAAACTTTTGAAACTCCTTACAGTTCTCTGATTTACAAGGTCTTTTGTTTTTGTCTTTCAGTAGCTCTGCACAAACATGCATCAGCTGTTAATAAATCAGGTGGAAATCCTGGTTCTCTGAAGTTGTTAGTTTGTGAAACAGGAGAGTACCCTACTGCTGGAATCTCAAATGTCCCCAAAGTAGAAAGCAGGAATCAAAATCTTACTTGTTCTCTCTTCTGTCTTTCAGGTGCAAACCATGAATTACGTTGGACAGTTAGCAGGGCAAGTGTTTGTAACTGTGAAGGAGCTCTACAAGGGACTAAACCCAGCCACCCTGTCAGGATGTATAGATATCATTGTTGTACAGCAGCCAGATGGAAACCTCCAGTGCTCCCCCTTCCACGTGCGCTTTGGGAAGATGGGGGTTCTGCGATCTAGGGAGAAAGTGGTGAGAAAACTGGCTGTTTTGGTGTGTTCTCTCTGTGGGTTAACTCTGATGGCATGAAAGTTACTGAATGTTCTGTCATATGCCAGTCAGGGTTTTCTTTAGGAACTCTTTATAAAAGTCCTCAAACTGAGGCAAGGTTCAGTTAAAATGGTAGTTACTGATTGTAGCATTTCAAAGCATAATCTGTAAGACATTGACTATAATAAAAACAACAAACAAGCCATGGCATTTATAACATTTATTTTCAATAAAGCAAAACTTCCAGTATGCTAGTCTGGGCCTGTACTAGATCTCATTAGTGACTGTGTATTAAGAACCCTTTGCTTAATATGTTCGATGATAGTTATAGAAAGGGAGGTAACAATGAAGTGGTATTTTCAGATACCAAAATGTTAAGGTTAATTGAAGCTAGAAAAAGCAGTGAGAACCTTGATATAAATGTAACCAGACTGAATGACCTGGAAATCCAATACCAGATGCACAGTTGCCAGTGAGTAATGCATAACAGGTTATTTTAGGAAATAATTTTAGGTCTAGTTTCTAATGTAGCTATAATTGTTCAGCAGAAAGATCCTGACGTCATCATGGGCACTGTTAAATTCTTCAGTAAATCAGAAAGGAATTACAATATTTAGGCTGGGTAAAAATTGATAATGTTGCCCTTCCAATAGCATACTGTGTCCTGAAATATGTCATAAATGTAGACAGGAACTGTGTACTTAAAATAACTTTATTTTCATACAAGAATGTATTTCTTTCCTTCCAGGTTGACATAGAAATTAATGGAGAGGCTGTAGACTTGCACATGAAACTGGGAGACAATGGAGAGGCCTTTTTTGTGCAGGAGATGGATAATGATCAGGTAAGAGTCCAAACTAATTTTAATTTGTTACAAATTCAATGCCTTCTATTCAGAGTAATTTTTGAGTTTAGGAATTTTGTTGAAAAATATACCATCACCCATTTTATAGTTTTGAAAGCTTCTGGACAATTCTCTGCTGTGAAAGTTCAGTGACTTTGTTTTCTCAGTTGCTGAGATTTGGAAAAAGTGAAGGAAGTGATCACACAACTGAAAGATAAATCATAATTGAAGTGGGTGCCAATGTGTGAACAGAAATAACATGTGCACAGTTCATACGCTCCAGAAGTGTGCACAGCAAAGGCTCGTATGTCCATGGACCTGATTTTTGCAGGAATCTTTGAAGGAGTGCACTCAGTAGACTGCCAGTAAGTGCATGTGCCCTGCAAACCTCTGTGCACCCAGTAATTCCAGTACTCACCAAAGCTGTGATCCTGCAACTGTTATTCATGTGAAATGATGTTTAAATGAGAATAGCTGCTCGTGAGCTGTGGGGTTAGCTGCTAGGCTAGTTAAGTTATGGTCACACTGATTTTGAGTACTCCACACATAATGTAACATAAAGGCATTTTACAGTCACTTCAGATATCCCCAGTGATTCTTTGCAGTGTCCAGAGCAGGATGAGTTTTCAGATTCTTATGATATGACTAGTGTCAGGTGAGAGCCACGTGTATGTGCAGAATTCATCCCTGTAGATGCATGTTGAAATCTTCTGATTTAATTTTTCTGTGTGGTAACTGTTAGTTGGTGACTGAAAATTGCTAGAAATCCTTCCCTGAAAGTCTAGAGATGTACATATATGACTTAAGAAGAGGAAGTTTGTGTGACCTAGTTGTAAACTGCTCACCTGTCTGACTGCTGTCTATCCTCTGAGTTGTGAAGGAGAATTGGACTTTACCAGATGTTCAGGGTATGAACTAGGATTTTGTTTCTGCTTTCTCTCTGGGGTCATGTGGATAGAGACATGATCTGGCTCGTATTAGATGCTCAGAGGATCCTTTTTATTAAGAGTATTGTTCCTGGCTTGTCTAAGGAGGTGCAGCTATGGCACGATATCCTTATGCTATAAGATCATACTGAGCATCCAGATGTCTAATCTTTTTTACTTTTCTGAGGAACAAATGGCTTAGATTTTTGCAATGGTGCATAGATTTTAGAATCAGAGTTATGACTGGTGGAGGAGCTAATATGTTACATGGTTTGAATTTTTTCTTTCTCAGGAGGTAATTCCTTATCATCTTGCCACATCTCCCATTCTGTCTGAGGGAACGGCTTTGATGGAAGCTCAGCTGAAGAGGAACTCCATAGACAGGATAAGAAATCTGGACACCAGTGCATCCTCACAACTATCACCCCAAGGCCACGGATCCCAGCCTCCTACTGAGACATCTCCAGCCTGTAGCTCTGTGAAGAAAAGGAGGAAAAAGAGGAGGAAGTCTACCCATAAAATAGACAGCTTAAAAAGAGAAGACAATGGAGACACATCAGAAGATGAAGACATGTTTCCTATAGAGATGAGCTCAGATGAAGAAAAAGAACCATTGGACAGTTCCAGGTATCACAGTGGAATTGAGATACCTTCTAACAGTAATTTCTCCATAAGTCAGTACACATGGCTGATGAATATGTTTCTTTAAGTAAAAACTTCAGGCTAGAAAGCTATTGGGAATGTTAGGGACAAAAATAATGACAATTATATTGAAAACATAACAACAATCTTCCATCATGCTGTGGACTGGGATGTGTGCATCAGATAACATTTCTCTGTCCCTTTTAGTTCAGGTTATACTAAGTCTTCTCTGCAGAAGGGTTTTTTATTGTCTGGGGTATGTGACAGTTCAGTGATCAGGTATGGTGTTTAAATGTCCCATCTCTCCCTGTCCCTAGGATCCCTGTTCCAGATGTGCTTGTTGATGATGTATCTGACAGAAAGGCTCCAGCAGTTTCTACATTTTCTCAGTCTGCATCTTACCCTAATTCAGATGGAGAATGGTCACCTCTTCAAAGGTACATTTTCTGAGGGTACAGCTCTGAATAATCCTCCTCTTTCCATTAATCTCATCTGCTTGTGCTAAATGAAGTCTTATAAAAATGTTAGTATCAAACATGGACACTGTCAACTACTAGATGACTGCTGTCTAGATTTGAAATCAGATAGTGACAAAAACTTGACGTTAGCTTTGTCCTTGATTCAACAAATGGATGTGGACAAATGCAGGTCCACAAATTCTGAAGAACATTCTGGTAAGGTCCCAGTTTGCATGTCAGTACTGTGGAGAGGATGAACGTTTTGTGAAATCTGAGTCTTTGCCTGATGCACATACCTTATAAGGATTTCAGTGAATGCAGGTGTATAAATCTCTAGTACTTTGGGTATAATCTTTTTAAGAACTTGGAAGACTGGAGTTGATGTATAAAAATAAGATTTTCTTCCTTAATAAGAAGATGAGCTTTTGTGTCCCGTTGAAAGCTAATCTAGTGAATTGCACAGTTCCATCAACATGAAATATTTACTGGGTGAAAAGAACACACACAGGATTTACTTACTTTTTCCTGTATGTGTATTTGTGTGCATGGCTATACCTTTGGTGTCAAAACAGATCAGTTTTGCCCTCCTTTCTTGTGTCTGTGGAGCACTGTCAGAAAGGGAGGGTTTCCCAGAGCCTGTGCATTGCAGTTCCAGGTGGGTCTGCGTGCGTGTCCCTGTGCGCGTGTCGCACATCCTCCGTGCAGACTGCTGGCCTGCAGCAACAGCCACAGACCTTATCCTAAGAAGGCCTTCATCTCAATAGACTGCCTCTGTAGTGGAGGTACAAAGGAAGGGAGAGGAAGGAGATTCTTTCAGAGCAAGGGCTTAATTTGAATGTTTTGAATTGCATTCTGGAAGAAGCTTTCTGCACTGCCTGTGAAGTGTCACGCGATGAGCCTCACCTGTCAGTGCCAGCATGGGTCAGTACCTGCCCCTTCTGAGGCTTCTGGAGCAGGGTGGGCTGTTGGTTTCTTGTTTGCAGTACTCTGGATTTTGAAAACTCTAGCTGTAAGTTCAGCATTCACATAGCTCATGCACAAAGAGCTTCTGTTAATCAGCACTTGTGAATAACGACACCCTGTTTTTCTCTCTGCCAACATGCTGTGCTGTCCAGTGAGCCTATGGATTGCACAGGGCAATCCTCTCTTCTCACTGTTCCAGCAGATGGAGGCCTGTCTACCTCTTGTCCTCAGCAATCTTCTCACTTTTCTCCTCCAGACAGGTAGAACACTTGTCCTCCCTCTTTTCTGGGCTGCTTTTTCTTCCTTTCAACACACTAATACACTTTTAACACACTAATAGTACGTGAACTTTGTTGAACTTGTAACTGCACGTATTGCTAACCCAGGCACTTTGACAGATACTGACATTGAAAACCACTTCTTCTGCTTGCTTCTTTGTGGGCATTGACTTGATGAACCATCCCTTGAATGAGGATGGCTAAAATAAAATCAGGCCAGTGAAAACCTGGGTTAAAACTGAAGTTGATTAAGATGAGAAAAAAAAGAATTTAGCTAGTGAAAACTTCTATTCCTTTGAAGACTGACATTTCCATGTGGCTTTTGCAGTCAGTGTCTGCTTTAATGACATTTTTATCCCATGGATTTCCTGAGTTGTTTGCTTGTGCATAGCTTGCAAAAGTAAAAGCAAAACAAAGGCCTCAGAGCCTAACTGAGCAATGAGGACTGCAAAACTTGTAATGGGAGGAGCCTGGTACCAAAAGAGAACTTCTCTTCCACTGTTCCCTGCTTTGGAGGAGGGGAAGGCTTTCAGGATGTTGAATTGCAGTGGGGGAGTATCTTGTAAAGGTGACACAATAGGTAAGACATCTTACCTAAGGTTTAGGAGATCCAGACTTAAGCCTTTGCTGTAGTGTAGGATTCCTCTGACTGCAGACTCTTTTCTCCAGAGCTAAAAGTGGATACAGACACTTTTTTTGACATCTTAAACTCAAGATGTCTCAAGATTCTGCAGCCAGGCTCTTTCTCTCCATTAAGTCAGTGTAGAGAAGTCACAGCAGTTAAAAGTTTAAAGCAGGTGGCTGAATATCTCTGCAATTCTCCAATAGTGCTGGGGAAGCGTTGAATAATAAATCACACTAAATTATTAATTGTTTCTCTCAACAAAGATGATGTAGTAGGTGGCCTAAAGGCTGTGTTAAAGCTGAGAATCTTGACATTTTCCCAGCTTCGAGGTCTGCCCTCTTTAACTGGACCATGGTGCAGCACCAAGCCACAGTCAGGTCCTGGGACATTCTTGGCTGTTCTCCTCAGTGTCTTTCATGGGAAGGAAGGGTCCTTTGCCTTGTGGATGTACGTTTGCAGTCAGGTTTGGTCTTGGCCTTGTAAATTAAGATGACGTTGCAAAGATAACTCTGGTCTACTTGAGGTTGTATTAGCATTTATACATTAATCTAGAGGGAGGAATCAACTGAAGAGAATTCTGAAGATCTAAATTTTGTTACTACTAAATCCTTGTATTTTGTTGTATAGAAAAGCAGTATTTATAGAATGAGAATTAAGATGTCTCCATTGTGCTTGTGTCGAAAGTTGAGTAGATAGTGAGTATTTTGTTTACTGTGTTTTGGGGGAGTTTACTGTGTTTGAGTATTTTGGGAGCTAGTTGCTCACCCTGTTCCTAACTTACCATGGTAATGCCTGTAGCTACATCTACACTGCACCAATAATCCAACAAACTTGTCAGTGGGAGATGTAGGAGTTGCAGAAAAAATCCACCAGGCATGTCTTGAGTCCTTAGAGCTTGGAAAAACTTTAAAAATCCTATTGTATTGGTTTCTTCATCTGTCTAATGGTTGGTTATACCCTGAGGACTAGTAAAAATTTGAAATTCTTGGTACCAAAAGAGATCTTCCACAGTGGTATATTGTTTATAAATGTTATAGTTTAGTTAGGTGATGTAATGATCTGTAGCTAAAAACCCATAGTGTTGAACACAAGGAATAATGTAGATAATTAGGTTCCTATTTTTTCAGATGTGAAATTCCCAGATTTTTGACAGCTGCCTTGCGTTAGCATGAATTAATTACTTTCTTGTGACCAGTGAATTCCCTAGCAGCTAGCTCTGCAGAACTACCCTACTTTGAAAGAGCAGAACTGGTTTGGATATTCAGTTTATGCAGAAGAAGGTAAAGAATAAATTAAACATGAAGAATGTGTACGAAATGTGGGAAAAGTTCTGTTTTCAAGAGTGAAGGTAACTCTGTTTGGACCTTTGCTTTAGGAATGCTGTGGATTCTGTTCTCGCTTGCAGTTTTACAGTCAGGATTGCACAGGTGAACCAAAGACATGCTATGGCTCAGACAGGAAACAAAGGGCTTGGTTCAGGTGGTTCTGGGTGAAATTCTGTGCCTTGTGCTATGCAGAAAGGCAGAGTAGATAACCAGAATTTTTCCTTTTGTCCTTGAAATCAGTGAATCATGTATTAATGACGGACTTGACATCACTTTATCGACTTCACCACATTACAAATATGCTACAAACTGTTAATTAAGTATTTTATATAGTGTAGTCAGCAAAACAGTTAAATACTTTTGAAGTGGAAGGGCTCAGATTCTCAGCATAGCTCTCCTGCTGCTTTCCTTGTAAACATGCATCTGAGGGTAGAACTGAGCCAGTCAGCAGAAGGAGTAATGGACTGGATTCCTTAGACTAGTTCATTACTTAGTCAAGAGAAAGTGTTTTGTTGATGTGAGTATGTAATTTCTGCACTTCATACCCACTGTAACAATGCTCACATCTACTCATCTTCTGCTCCTGGTACCATCCCCATTCTTCTTTCCACTTAGAAAATAAAAAATCCTTCTGAAATGTTCAGTCCCTGCTCTTGTTCCATCTCTTTCTGCTTCTCAAATCCTACTTCTGTGACAGCACTTACTAAAAATGTGAGACCTCTGAATGCCAGTCTGAGAGGATCCTGAGCTGTTTACACTTTCTCCATGCTTGCACACTTCCCCTTGGCTAAGGATTGTTTAGATTTCCAATGCTTTGTGTTGGTGGATATCAGTTTGGAAGGTGCTTAGTGCATTGTGGTTGTTTTTGGTTTTGTAACATTTTTTGTTTGTTTTTCTTCAGCCTGTCAGGTTCCCGCCCTCCTACTCCTCAGAGTGACTCAGAATTAGTCAGTAAACCTACAGACAGGAGTGGACTGAAGAATAATCCTCACATGCACTGGGCATGGGGAGAGCTACCCCAGGCTGCAAAGGTATCCAGCATAATTTGGTTAATTCCTGCTGGCATCTCTTGTGCTTTGATGGGGCATGTGTGCCTGTTCTATTGCAGACTGCCAAAGAGGGAGTGGATCCTCTTTTTGCATAAAAATTGCAATGTTCTGTGTAATAGTGTTCAAGGGCAGGTTGGATGGGGCTCTGAGCAACCTGCTCTGATGGGAGGTGTCTCTACCCATGGAGAGGGGTTGGAACTGTATTTAAGGGCCCTTCCAACCCAAATCATTCCATGATGCTATGGTTCCTGCTCCTTGGGAGGTACAGCAAAGTACCATGTGCTGTGGATGATACACAGTAGAAAAGGAGGACATATGTGATGCCTTGATTTGTAAAAGAAGCTTAAATACCATACAAAGTCAAACCTCATGTCCTTTGGTAATGAACCTTATGAAATTCATAAATGGTTTTAGATGGAAATTAGGTGCTTATTCTTAGCCGTGTGACTCGCAGAAATTGTAATTGTTTGCACGAGTACATCAGCATCCCGAAGCCCCTGCAGTGCTGTGCCCTGCCTGTCCAGACCTGCTGCTCTGGTGGCTGAGCCAGCTGGCTGGGTGCCCGTCTGCCCCCCCGAGCCCCCCTGGCCCACACAGGTGGCAGGTCTGCAGTGTGCCAGCAGCACTGGCCCGCACTGCTCGGGAGCCCTGTGCAGCTGAGCACGCTGCTGCTCAGGCAGGTGCTGGCAGGCTCCTCACGATGGCTCTGGAGCCAGAGCATTCACACAGCAAAGGGAGACTCAGGGCTGACACCTTCCTCAGGGTGTGAGAGATAAAGGTCACGTTCCAGTGGCAGACTGCAGTGCTGGGGCAGGGGTGGGGACAGGTCCAGGCAGGAGTTTCAAATTGGCTTTTCCAGTCTAGAAGAACTTAGGGTTTCCTGTTGGTAGATTTGGGTGTTTAATTTTTCTCCCAGTCATGCAGCCTGGTGCGTATTGCAAATCTTATTCCTGGAGGCTTTTCCTCTGCAGTCCCTGTCAGTGTCCCTGTTCAGAGTTGATCTGGCCATACCTGAACTGAGAGTTATGCTTTGGGTGCTGTTTGATGTGTGAGTGTTTGTTTGCTGTAATGTGAAGGTTGTAGCACCTCTGCCTCTGTAGGGGTTCAGCTCCCCTCTGTAAGAACACCTCCTGCCCCACGCTTGGAGAATATATAGAATTGTTCCTATGAAGTGTTCTAAAATCCAAGTCTGTGATACAGATGAATGACAGTGGCCCCAGGTCCTGGTCCCTGAGAACATTCTGAATGTGTAAGGACTCCAGTGTGCGCTCCCTTCTCCAGTTTGTCAGGGTTACCCTCTGGAGAAGTGCTGGGGTTTGTGCAGGAAGGGGGGAGGGCTGTGGTGTGCTCCCTGGCAGGTGAGTGGGTCATGAAGACTGGAAGAGCACATTGCAGAACAGATCTTTCTTGGCCCCAAGATACAGAGGAGCTTTGCACAAGCAAAGGCTCAGCAGAGAGGTCTCTTGTACAGTGTAGTCTCCGCCTCAGTTAGTGGTGGCTTTCTGCTGTAGTTGGTTACTTTGAGAATCTGATCTCATTGGAGTGAACAGAACAGGTTAAACTTTGGCTGTTGCATTTTTAAAGAGCTTTTCTTTATAACAGTCTGTTTACTTTTCCTACCAGGCCACTTCTCTGCTCAAAGCAAAGGAACCCAGCCTGGTGGATGTAAATCCCTCTGAAAGCACTCACTTTCGGGTCATCCAGAGTTCTCCTAGAGAGGAGTTTAACACTGTGTCCCCTCTACCTGCCCTTGGACAAGCAGGTGCAGCAACTGCTGAGGAAAGTGAGCCCTCACCAGCTGAGACAAATAAACCAGAGACAGAGTCTCCAGGAGCAGCTGTACCACCACTGTCTGCCAATGAAGAACTAAAACAAGTTGCAGCTTGCTCAGCCCAACCAGCTGGCAAGACAGATTCCCCTTCCAGAAAGAAAGGTAAAGCTGTTGATTCTGCACTTTTATATGTATGATTTTGTCTTTAAATTTCATGGTGATAAAGCACCTCATTGTCATGGAAATTAATCTGTGCCCTGAAGGCACTTTCAGATCTGGAAAGTAAGAGCTTTGGAAAGAACTTTGAAAAGCTGAGCTGTGCAGCAGGCTATTCACAGAAGCCGTGTAGTAAGATGGAAGTTTCTCCTTGGTCTGGGATTTTTGGCAGCTCTTTGCACATGAGCAAGACTGCAAAACTTGCTCCGAAGTCATCCATATTTGACAGATGCAGAGATTTCACTTTTTGGTACAAGCACAGGGTAGATCTGCTGGTTCACCTGCTCTTAGTGCTTTCTGAGTTATTGTATGTCACTGGTGATATGGAACCTCTCTACTGTAGTACAAAGTTGTACTGTATCTTTTGCACAGACAACAGATTTGCCATAAAAAAGGTAAATTTCAGTTCTGTGTGGTACATGTCCTGTCCTTAATTTGTGAAATATAACTCCATTTGCTTTTCTACTTCTTACTTTCTGGGCTCTGTATCAAGGGTATTTTATAACAAGTGTTACAATCTTCACATGAAATGTATTTGCTTACAAATGTTATGTTTTAGAGCCCTGATTGTTCTATAATTATGTAAGCACTATCCAAGCCTAGTTTGTGCAGCTGCTTTTCAATCAGTAAACACACACATTTCTTAGCCACTCCCCCAACGCATTCCACTGCCTTTGAAGACAAAAATGACAGTGTTTTACTCTGCTTACTATTCAGTCTTTACATAACCTTTTTTTTTGGATTGCTTTTCTAATGTTTGATGTTGGAAAGTGGGCCAGTGAGAAGCCTCAGGTTTTGAAATGAATTCCCAGTTGTGATTGGCTTTACACTGGGTGCACCAGCAACAACAGGACAGCAATGACTGTGACTGGTGAACAACCCAGGAGGGTTGTCTTGTCCCCTCCATGGTTTGTGTGCACACAGAACACATCAGCTGTGTGTGCTAAACCAGGAGTTGTCTCCATAACGAGCCAGTTACAGTGTGTTAGTCTGGTCTGTTGTGTTATTTTCCCTGGTGCAAGGGGAGACTGAAGATGAGTTCTCAGAGATTAAATGCTCTCATTGCTTTACTGCATTATAGGCCTATGCAGATAATCAGAAAGTCTTCCTCTTGCTGTTTTTCCTATGGTGACCACTGAGTTCTGATTGCTAGTGTGGGTTTGGTGTGGGACAAGGAGGCTTCAGCAGATCTCCAAACCTCTGCCCTCCCCTTTTGCATATTCAAAGGCTGAACGATGCAGATGAGCAACTTGCTGGGAAATTTTTGGCAGTACCATTTGATACAAATACGGTTAACAAACTGTTACAACTTGTCTAGGTTCTCAATCTTAAACTAAACAGTTAAACAGTAATAACAGTTCTGGCGTGTTACTCAGAAAATGCTCATTAATTGGCTTATTTGTGCCATCCCTTGCAGACAAACGAAGCCGGCATCTTGGTGCTGATGGTGTCTATTTAGATGACCTCACTGACATGGATCCAGAAGTTGCTGCACTTTATTTCCCCAAGAAGTATAAATCCTTATGTTTTTACTATATAAAGAGCTCTTGTCACCTTCCAGAATTAGATCAAATTCTTCACTGCCAGCCAGATAAGATCTCTTTTTTTTCAGAGTGCAAGCAGAGATGAAGCCAGAAGGAAAATAAAACACAGTAGAGAGAAATATTTGAGCTTTTGGAAGGCTCTGCATTTGGGCCTGAGAAGTGTGCTTGAAACTGATTTTCTATTTTGGATAATTAAGCATCATGTATGAATTGTGGGTTGTTATGTAATGCAGACTGGTGTTTGTGAGTGTTACTCTCATGCCCTGGGAGAGCCTTGGGATATATTTATCCCTGTGTCCTTGCTTAACATACCTTACTGTTAATAGCATTAGCACAAAATTATTCCTCTAATGTTGTTCTGCTGTGGGTGATCACCTGTAAATATGAATGTTAGAAAAGAATTTTTGGAAGATGCATGCGAGTTTTTTTTAATGAAAAGACCACGTCCTGAACATACAATTTCCAACTTACTCCAATATTTATTAGAGCCTCTTATACCATTTATAGTCCTCTTTGCCCACGTTGTACTCCAGTCATTTAACTAAAGTCATGGAGCAACAACTGAAGTAGCTTACATTGTTTATTTTTCTTTCTTACTTAAACTCAGCTGTCGTAATATTAGCATTTCTATAAAATTGAGGAAGATCAGTAATATAGAGAAAAAAGTTGGACTGAAAATTCCTTTTTCAAATGTATTCATATAAATCTAGAATGGGAAGCAGAGTTTGATGAGCCTGAACTTCATAATAATGATTTTTAAGTGGGTATAATGTCATAGGTTTTTAAGAGGGTATAATGTTTTTTTTTGTTTCTTAAAATTTTAACCCTAGTAGTTTATATGTAGAGTATTTTATTAATACATCCATAACATATAAATACACAAACATACACATCCTTTATTTTGCCTTTAGCAATCAGTTGATATTATTAATATAAATTAAATAATAATAAACTAAGGTATTTATTCCTGTGTGGAAATAGCTGTTGTAGTATAAACTCTGCTTATAGTAGCATTATTTTGTCTGCTGAGATTGTACCGTTTATTGCCTTATTTTTCTTGTCTCTTGTAAATAAGTGACGCTCTAATGATTGAGTCTTTCTGCATCCTGGTCTGGTGGGAGGTGTCCCTGCTTGTAGCAGGGAGGTTGGAACCTGGTGATCTTTAAGGTCTGTTCCAACCTTCACCATCCTGTGATTCTATGATTCGTGCCTAGCTTGGGCAAATCAGGAGAAGTCATCTCATCTTTGGGGGTACATGAGGCCTGTACTGTGTTTACAATTTATGGCAGAACCAAGCAAATTCCTTGTTTTTTTTTTTCCCCCCCCTTTTTTTCCTACATGTGTGTCAGATGTAGACGGTGCTTGTTGAAGAGAGTGCATTTGGGGATGAATACGTGAAGGCTGACCCCCTGATTGCTCTTTTCCAGCGGGGACAGCGTCCAGAGCAAGAACCCTCCGGAGGCCGGGCCGTGGTCTGCCCGCCCGTCCCCGCAGTCCGTGGGGAGCTCGGGTGTTGACAGTGGAGCTGAGAGCACCTCGGATGGAGCGCGGGATTTGCCCTCCATCGCCATCTCGCTGTGCGGGGGCCTGTCGGACAGCAGGGAGCTCAGGGAAGGTACAGGCGGGCCCGGCCCGAGGCAGCGCTGCTGCTGCCGCGCTTCTCCGGGCTGTGTGAGGAGAGGAACTCCCCCTGGCGCGATAGCTCTGCCTGAACGTTTCATACTTAAAATAGCACTTAAGATCTTTAACACACTTAACAATGCAATCTGTACTAGATTTTTGGAAAGTATTGTTACTTTTACTTCCTGAAAGTGCTACATTTTGTATCACAGTGGTGGTGGTGATGGTACTTCTGCCACTCGGTACAGTGTATAGCTAGGAAATCCACAGCTGTTGGTGTCAGGAGTGAGGGAGGTGGTCTGGAAATGGAGACACTAGGAGGGGAAGTTGGGAGCTTTAACCTGAATTCCTAGTCTACCTCCAGTCTCTTGTGTGACTTGTAGGTGAGTCATATACAATGCTCAGTGCCTTAAACTTTGGGCTGCATAATATATCCCTGGGCGTGTTCAAGCTCAGGTTGGATGGGGCTCTGAGCACCCTGGTCTAGTGGGAGGTGTCTCTGCCCATGGCAGGGGGATTGGAAGTAGATGAGCTTTAAGGTCCCTTCCAACTCAGACCACTCTAAAACTTGCACTTCCTGCAGTATTATGGTGACATAAAGTCATGCAAGCCTGATGCTACACTTGATTGCTTAGAAGTCAGTTATTAAAACTTTTCAAATATCCTGATTTACTGGAATTGGATTGTTATCTGAATCACTTGTAAATGACACAGATACTGTGGAAGGAGGCACAGCTGGTGAAAGGGGTATTTATTCATAGACATTTTCACTTCACTGTAGGCCTCAGAAGTGAACATGAAGTTTCTGACTGTGGGTTTTACTTATACATTGAGCCCATCAGTTCCTGCTCCTGATTGGACAGAGGATCAGTGAAAGACATGACAGATTATTTCCTTGCCTTGCTTAGAAACCTCTTTGTCCCTCACAGTTCCATCCCTGAGCTTTCACTTAGCTTGTGTTTTGAACAGGAAAGACAACCACCAGCCAACAAAGAAACCCTCAGCATCATCTGAGATAGTCTGTGAACATCTTGCTTCCATGTTCCTGCTAATCTCAGCACCCTGTAATGAAGGGCTGACCCTGACTGTGTGTCTGAGAGATGCTGAGGGGTTTAGGTTGGCCCCTCCCAGGCATCCATAAATGCATGCTTTACATATGTAATTTTTTCTCCCCACAGAAGAATTCTTAGAACATGTAGTAACGTATCAGCAATTTGTGGACAATCCTGCTATCATTGATGACCCTAACCTTGTCGTTAAGATTGGAAATAAGTAAGTATATTTCAGTAAAAAAAAAAACAACTGTTGTAACAAAAAACACTTCTGTGGCACCTCAGTGTGTTAGATCAGTTTAACCATAGCTGAAAAATAGGTTTTGAATGTTCATCGCTTAGACTCCTCCAGAAAGAGTCAACCCTCTAGTGAACTCAGGCTCTTTGAGTTACCTTTCTTCCTTTAAATTGAAAGTCAATAACGGTTTCAAATGACCTGTTACAGCCAACTGGCACAAGGCACTGGCCCAGGTTGCCCAGGGAAGCTGTGGCTGCCCCATCCCTGGCAGTGTTCAAGGCCAGGTTGGATGGGGCTTGGAGCAACCTGGTCTAGTGGGAGGTGTCCTTGCCCATGCAGGGGGGTTGGAACTAGGTCGTCTTTGAGGTCCCTTCCAACCCAAACCAGTCTGTGATTAAATGAATTTGAGTTTCAGGAAGCTAGTATTAAATGCCAATAGTGTTCACACTCAGTTGGCAGAGTAGAAATGAAATAGGATGTCAACCTGCTAAGGCTTGCCATGGGCCAGTTTGACTAATTAATATTTAGAGGGATATGGAACTCTGCTTATAAGCTCTCTGCACCCAGCAGTTTGTCTGTACAAACTGAGTATTTTGCTGCTCTGCCTCTGTGGAGGCATTGCTTTTCAAGACTTTCTGCTCAAGGACCTATTCTCTTGCATGCCTTGAAAAGTATCTGCTGTAACTGCCTGTGATCATGTGTGTAAGAAGGTGGGTCTGCTGTTCCTGGTGCAGGCCAAGGGTTCAGCCTGTGCTGAAGAGGCTTAATGGCTTTAATGATAAATGCTGGGGAAATGGTGAATTGGAACCTTGGGATTACAAAATGCCATAATCCTTCTTGCATGCCCAGGTACTACAATTGGACGACAGCTGGTCCCCTTCTGCTGGCAATGCAGGCATTCCAGAGACCTTTGCCAAAGGTGAGATTGAACATGAAGGTTGGGCAGAGGAGTTGGGACATTCTGCCATTTATTAAGGCAGGAAGGGGGTCGTTTTAGAAAAGAATCTGCACATCATCAATATCTATCCACACATAACCATCTAGCTTATGCTAAGGGCTAAATAGGCAGCACTAAATTTGGTCTGTGAATAGTGTTTCCTTGCTAGATCATTAAGAATATTTTGAAGGAGGAAAACTTCCTGTTTTCTTTCATTAATTTGGATTGTAAACATAAATGTTGACCCAGGTTGGTGTTTGCTGTAGCTGAGTGCTTGGTGACTGCTTTCCATTTTATCTGTATAAAGCATATATTGCCAAATAAAAATAGAGGCCAGGATTTTTAACCTGAGGCAGTAAGCTTTAACTGCAATCTGAGGAAGGCCTGTAGCTTGCTAGTTTTCTGTTTCCCAGCTGGCTGCTCCTAACCAGCCCAGGTAGGTAGTGGCAGATAGTTACAGCTGTGTGACAGCTACATGTTGGCTTTTTAGTCCAATCCCACATGACCTGGTGCCACACAGATGCTCAGGACAGAAATACACATTGCTGTAAATGAATATAAAGAAGTAGTGTCACCATTGGCACTCATGTCTATCCTGGATAACCATGGATAGAATCGATTTTGGAACCTAAACTTCCCTTCTGCCATTTGCAGCACTTCACATGTCTTTGGGTTTAATCTCCATGAGTTGAAGTGCTGTCTCTGTTGCCATGATCTTGGAATAACCATTTCTTCAAAGCCCAGAATAGTCTCTACCACTAAATTGATCCTAAAAGTCCCAAACATCTAGTAAACCTGGCTTGGATGTCAAGGATGTCACAGACCCAAATTTTGTGCTTCACTGCAAATATTCTACTAATCATCCAAGGTGGGATCCATCCCATGGAACTCCAGTGCCTACAGAAAGTGTACAGTTATCCTACTGGGTATTTGTTGGGCACTTCCACAGAGTGATTCAGACATTGATAAGGAACTCTTGGATCTTCAGTGGCAATAAAGATAATCCAAGAAAACTGCATTTTTAATTAATGCCTGAGCCATCCTAGGGTTTTGCCTAGGATGGGTACATGGAAAGAACTGGTATGAAATATTTTTGCCATTCAGGAAAATGGCAGTTTGTTCAACAGGATCATGGTTGTGTCATTATTCATGTAGGTTATCAGTTAAGAAAGGTCTTCTGTGAGTGTGAAATTCAGCGTGTTAATTTTTTTAATGGTTGGCTTCCATTCTGAATGCTGATAACTTTGTAGACAGCACGATGTTAATGCAGTGAAGAAGCCAGGATGTATGTTGGGAACAGTCTGTGGGACTGGGAAGGTTTACTTGGCTGAACTGTCCCCCTGAAACTAAAATAACTCATTGGTGCTACAAGTCATCCTAGTAGCTCCCTTAATGTCTTGTTAATTAGAGTTTTGATTTGCTGTAGTAATGGAACTGAGGAATTGAAATACTAAGATACTTAACAGCCTTTAGAAAGTGATTGAAAGCTGGAGTTTTTGCAAAAAAAGTCCCTGAAATCAATAGGACATCTGCTTGAAGTTGTCCATATCTTTGAGAACCTCCTTAAACTGCAGCCGTTGTTCCCAACAGTTGCATTCTGTTCTCAGTAGCTCCATCTGCTCCCTGTCTTCCTGATTTTTGTGTGAAACGTTCTCAACTTATTTGCTCAGCTTGATTCCTCTGTCATTTCTTTCTTTTGTCATATACTTTAGATAGTACAGTGGGAAGAACTGGGAAAAGGGATGCATTGTCCCATACATGAGCTGAACTGAACCCTCTGTCTCTTAACTGCTAAGAGTTCTTGGGATTTTGTTTTTATTTTTGATCTCAGATGAACATGCCAGTTTTATTTGGGTGACTCTTCTTACGGTGGAGGCTATCATCTGAGAAAGCCAGGGGCTGAGCTGTTTTAGGGTGGACCAAACATGGTGGCCACCTTGACTGAAGAGTTTTCCCTGTTTGTCTTTTGGTTGCTCTCTGAGGGCAGGAGTTCAGCTCTCCTTGTTGCAGTGCACAAGGCTCCAGCCATCATGGGTGCTGAGAGGAACTTCTCTCCTGGGGTCTAACAGATGTGAAGAGTAAAAAGTAGTCAGGGTTTAAAAACAACCAGTTCTCACATGGTCAGGCAAAGTCATAGCATCATAGTAAACTAATTCTAAAGCTACCAACTTCTTTGCTTTTCTTCCATACTGGTGGTTAAATATGAACTTTGTAGTTATTTTAAATGAGAATAATTATCTTGTGTGTGGGTCTGTTACTGGTTTGCATGAGAGCTCTTTCAAGAAGTGGTGGGTTTTTTTTAAATATAATTTGCACTAAGTAACATCAGCTTAAAACCAGTAGGTTCTCCATTCTAGACATTATACTAACACCTGTTTATGCTTTTTTCTTCTTTGATTTTATCTCTTTTTCATTTTCTTTTTAAAAATACCATAAGTATTCATGCTTAAGTTATCTCAGAGCAGCTCTGGATACCATTAGATTTTGCTTTAGTAGAATTTATGGTCCACAGACAGTATGTTTACTTTTATTCTGTTTATTATCAGTTAAGATTGTGTGTTTGGCACTTTCATTTACATATATCAGGTTGTCCTTTGTTTTGGTGTTTTTTTTATGTTACCATCCATTTATCACAGGCTACTGTGGAATCCATAATGAGGGACAAGATGCCCAAGAAAGGTGGAAGGTGGTGGTTTTCCTGGCGAGGGAGGAACAGCACTATCAAAGAGGTAAGTTTGAGAAGCCAGCAGAGTTTCCTTCTGGTTGCAGTGGGAAGGCTGGACACCTCCATATTCATCCTGCAGAGCTTTGCCTCTGTCAGTAGCTCAGTATTTAGTTTGAGGAGATACACATTAAAAGATGTTTGAACAGGGTCTGTAGTCTGACTTCTGCTGACTCCAAGCTTTGGATCAGGCCCTTCCTGCAACGTTTGCCTGCAGTGTTTTGGTTCTGCATTTACTTCCCTTACACAGACCCAAGGCAGGATCATCTAATGGATTCACTCTGCTTGGGAACCTCAGACTGAAGAGCTGTGCCACTCGTTTCATGTTTTCATGCAAAGTGCCTGCCTTTCTGCAGCTTTCTGTTGGTAGCTGAAGAACAGACATGTTTATGAGTAGTGTGGGCTGTAAAATTCAGTAAAACCTAAGATGGAAAACTTACTATATTAAAGTGTTTTTAAATTTCTTTTCTAAGAACGAAAAGTTTGTGGTAACAGTCTTAAAGCCATGGATGAACATTAAAGAACAGTGAAAAAAGCAAAACTTTATATGAAATACTGATCTCCTTTCTAGACATATTCAATCTTTAAAGTTGGCTAAAAAAACCCTCTTCATATTAATTTATACTATTGAAGCATTAGTACTTGAGGGGAGAAAACAGCTTCTGCTACATTTTTATGGTTGTGCCTCAGTCGATGAACTTTTTTAGCCTTGCATGAAATAACCATTATACTGATCTGTGGTATGAGCTGGGAGAGTGAGATTTCAGTTTTTGCAGCTTGTTGAAGCTTTCAGAATTTCTGAGTAGAAGTGTTACCTATGGAGCTGTGGCAGCTGTACCTGGGTGAGGGGATAGACACCTTGTTTGTGTGCCTCATGAAATCATTCACTATGGAAACATCTTGTGGGATGAAATGCATAGATTTCTACTCAAGTTTGGAAAATTTTATTGGATCAAAGATTTTAATGACTCTGTGAAAACTGTATAATTTGATAATTATATTATTTTTTCTTCTCCAGCTTTTTCAAGTGAAATCTAGCTGTTTGAGGTGCATGAACTGAGTAGTTCTGGGATTGATTCCAGAACTTCAACAGTGCTAGATGTGAAATGTTGTATTTCTGTATTTCTTCCACGCAAAAGTGAATCTTGATTCTTCTGAGTTTCATATTTGCAATTCTTAGTTCTTTTTGAAGCTTTTATTCTTTTAAGAAAACAACAAAGTTTTACTTTGCTTACAAGCAAAGGAAACACAGAGATTTTTACCAAGTCTGTACAAGACAGAATTTGGTGTTCAAAGATGTTTCTGGAGACATTTCCTCCCAGCCCCAGAGGAGATACACAGCTTCTCAGACTTGTGTTTATTACAGGAAACAAAGGCAGAGCAAGGAATGAGTGGGACTGGACTGACAGGAGACTCTTCACAGATGAGCATGGCAAACAGGTACCCCAAAACTATCTGGACCTGAAGGGAGCTGGAGTTACCATTTAAAAATGAAAACAAGCTACCTCTTCCATATTTGAACAAAGAAACACCCAACCAGTGTAATACGTTTGATCTGTTGGTTGTTCCACTGAGCAGATGGGAAGGCTTTGCCCACGGCAGGGCTGCAGACCTTGCCTCTGTGCTCTGGCATTTCTGGGGTTTGCCTGCAGCTCTGGGACAGCTCTGTGGAAAAAAACAATCACTGGAGCAGTTCTCTGAAGCTATAGGTATCTCTCTGGGGTTTTCAAGGGACCATCACAGATCATCCCATGCTGTGGTCAGACCACAGTTGCTAAAATTTCTGGTTTATTTCTGTGTATGGCCTGACATGCCAGTTTTTTCCTGCATAATTTGGGAAGTCCAGAGGCTTAAGAGTTTCCAGAGTTTTTTTCACAGGCAACAGTCATGGTTGTCTGTTACTTCAAGGATTCTAGAAGTCTTCCTTCTCATGCTCCAGACTAATCATGCTGTATGGCCAGAGTCTCTACTTCAGGAGGGTTCCATAAGATGAGCTTTAACTTGCTTTGGGGGCTTTGGAGAGAGGAGTTAGCCAGGGCCAGCTCTGCTCCCTGCCCCTGGTCTGTACACACAGATGTTCCCAGCTGGGTGCTCTCTGCACTTAGAGCTGGAAGTGGCCAGATTGCAATATGTTTTATGGTGACTGAGTCAAATTCCAGGATCACCTGTATGAAACAAAAAGCCATTAGCTGTCATTCTTTCTGGAGGTCAGCAATTGCAGTCCAGGCAAATGCAGGAGGATTCCCCCTGCAGCAGGAGACTAGCTGTTCTCTCAGTTGCCTCTCCATGTTTGAGAGCCTCAGAATAAATCAGAAAGGCTGATCTGCTTTTTAAGGATGACAGGTGACATTCAGGTCTTCTTCTTACATCGTTGTTTAAAGGTAAGGTTTAAACTTCACTTCAGGCAAATTAGGTTCTGTAAGTGTCATCCTTTCTTTAAATTTTAACTGGCCTTAGAAATCTGTCATTAAGAATATGGCTTGCAAGCAGAGTGCAACAAGTGGGATGTTCAGTGCAGCTTTTGAGATCTGATGTTGCAAAGGATAAGATGGGCTTTTAAATGCTGCTGGTCATGTCGTGGTGCCTTGGTATGGAGTCGAGACTTGCTGACATCAAACAACATCTAGATCTGATGAAAAAAGAGGCCAAATGCTGACTGTGTTAAAAATGAGATTTGTAGGATCTGGAAGGATATTTTACCTTCCACCCTGGGCAATAGATTTGTTTACTGTAGGAAAACTTTTTCTCTGAAGAAAAATATCTTTAACCAATTTCTGAAAAAATGTTTGTGGCATAAAAAAATAATCCAGTTGTGTATTTAACCAGAGTTGTGTAAAGGAGATCTGGTTTTATGACTTTTCATCATCAGCTACTGAATCCTGCAAGTCCTGGAAAAGAATAATACAATGAGCTAAAGTTGCTCATTGAAAGAGAAGGAGGAGTTACTTTCTGTAATAAAAATTTCCATCATCTGAATTTTTTTATTAATTGCTGAATTCTTTGGGGGAGGAGAGAAGGGCGGGAAGAGAAAGCCAGCGTAACAAACACCTCTTCTTCTGAGAACTGAGGAATTTTTGTCATTAAAGTATCTAATGGGCATTATTCTTTTATCACTATAAGATTTTTGGGTCAATACGGTACATTAATTTATATCTGTTAAATTCCAGTAATGGAAGCTAGCCTATAGACAAGTGAATGGCCAGAACAATCTACGTGTGAATGATGGGGAACATACGTGGGTGAAAATCTGGTGCTTCATTGATATATTTAAAGCCATGATGGGAATGACCTCCTGTGAGGCAGTACTTAGGAGCAGAGAATCAGTGACTTATTTGGTGACTCACTGTTAATGCATTTTTAATGGTTACTGAGATGCATTTACTGACATAATAACATCATCTTCTGTGTGTGCAATGTTCCAGAATAAAAGATGAATCTTCGTCAAGTGACGAAGACCCTAGAGCTGCCAAGCAGAACCTGGGGTCATTGCAAACCAACTCAAGTCACCTCTCATTACTGTCTGGAATCAGCTACAAGAAAACACTGCGACTCACTTCTGACCAGCTTGTGAGTTGTTTTAATCCTTGTCCTGAGATGTCATTTCTAATACAATGCTGTTGTCCAGGCCTGCAAAGCCTAATTAACTTTGATGTCATGCATTTAATTCTCTGTCTTGTTATGTTTGAAAAAAAAAAAAAAAAAAAATCTTTTTCCTTCTCTTTTCAGTATTGAGCATGAATGTTGTACCTTGCAGCAAGTGCTGGGGTTCAGAGCCTGGGAGACTTGGCATCCCATTTAGAAAAATAGCAAAATTATGTACTTTTCACCAGAATAAGTGTACTGGAACCAGTCCTTTTTGTATTATGTATAATGTGTATATGTTAACCCAGAGGCCTCTCTTCTCTTTTTTTTTTTCCCCCTCCTCTCTTTCCCCTCGTCCATAGGCAGACTGACACATTTTACAGAAACACAGTTTTCTGAAAGGGCAGCTTATGAAATTACTATGAGTCTAGACTATTAATGTCTTTGGACCCAACTCTCTTCCTCTGTGACAAAGGTGTTTTGACTGTGGTGGCAAAACTGTTACAGGTTTGTGTTCTGCACATTCTAATTTGATCTGGAAAAATGGGCTCCTTTAGGGAAGTGCTTTTTGCCATCTTACCTACAGCCAATCAGTTTTCTGAAGGAATCCCAGAGGTGGCATACAGCATGAAACAACCCTGATAGTTTGTAAGAAAGGGAGCATTTTTCCCAAGAAACAGATGGGATGTGTCGATGATTTTCTGTAGAGGAAAATAAGGGTTACACAAATAATGTTGATACTTTTTAGATCCAGAGACCTTGCAGAAATCAGCTGGAGTTTAAACTACTTTTAGATTGGCTTCTTGAGGAAACAGTGGGTGAGACTCATCAGTTACCCATCAGCATTCTCACCTCCTTTTCACTTTTTAACTCACTGAACAATTGCAGTGAAATATAACTAAGAGGAAGAGACACTTTATAAAGCATTGAACTCCTGTGGGTTCAGGGACAGTGAATGGTTAGGTCCACAAATACAGTCAAATCAGAAGTCCCTTGGCCAGCATGTTGCTGTGTGACACAGGAGGCAGTGGGAGGGGAAGGCAGAGAAGGAGGAGGAAATGTGGTGAGGACTGAAGGGTAATGGACCATATGGTATGAGAGGTGGGCTATTACAGGAGAGAGACATGATACCATAGAACACAAATCTCCATGTAAACCCTCTTAATTAGAGCTCATGGAACTCCTTGTTACCCACATTTCTTCTGCATATATATCTATATCTCCGAATGGAGAAACCTCACAGTCCCTGTTACACAATTTGTCATTGCTTATGTCCACTTTTTTTCATATCTCTGGCTGTGAAACAGACTTTTGTTTGTTTTGTTCTGCTCCATAAAGCAATGCCTGATGTCCAGCACACAGGGCAGACTGCTGTCATTGCCTAGACAGTAGCTCTGCTGAAAGCAGTGAGCTGCAGTGTGACCAAGGTGTGATCATCCCTGGCTGTGTTTGTGCCCATTTCACATGCTCCGTTTGTCCCTTATCTTGCTGATCATGTCTTGCAGAAAAGCTTAAAGCTCAAGAATGGCCCCAATGATGTGACCTTCAGTGTCACCACACAGTACCAAGGCACCTGCCGCTGTGAAGGCACCATCTACCTGTGGAATTGGGATGAGAAAGTGATTATTTCTGACATTGATGGAACAATCACACGGTGAGTTCCTGAGCAGAGAGAGGCTTAATCTGCAGGGACAAGTTGTCCTTGCAACTAAAGGAAAAAGTAATTAAGAGGGAATTTTGAGTTGCAGAATCATCATATGCTGGTGTTTTGGGTGGGGGTGTGTGTGTAGGTCTGTTTGGCTTTCAAATGATTAAAGAGTCATTAGCTGAATCCTTCATTCCACATGCCAGATGTGCCCATCATTTGTCACCTGTTGGTATTTCATGATGGTGTTCACAGGAGTATTGGAGGAGCTTCTGCAGGATGACACACTCTTGGCTGCATCTCACTTAGGAAGTACACTGGCTACTCTAGAAAGAAACCCTTGAATTCTGTTTTAAAAGGCATTGCTGGAGCATTCCAGTGAGAGGCATTACTGTTTGGAAGAGAAGACTCCAACCAAAATCAGTGTCACAATTTGAATGTGATGGAAAGTTTCAGATTAGTACTTTGGCTAAAACCACAATTCTGGAGTGACCAAAACATTTCATTCACATGCTGATTTTTATTTATTTAACAACGGGGAAGACATTTGTGTATGGGACAGGGAAACACATAATAAAATATAAGCTTTTCTTTTGACCTTTTAAAATGAAATACTTAAGATTTGTTTCAAAATCAAACTTAGCTATACCTAGTTAGAAAAAAAGAAACAAAAATTCCATGAGAAATCTGGGGTGAGTTAAAATACTTGATTTAAAACTTTTCTTCCTCATGAGTTATCCATTGTAGGGCAGAGTTGGGGTATTTTGGTGGCAGCAGAAACTAATATTCCTGCCTCCCCCCATTTTTTTTCCTTAGCTTCAGTAAAGTGGATGGGATCTACTCTTCTCTCTGCTGCTGAGCTGACCAGAGAGTTACTGGGTCATGTCACCTCACAATATCATTGCAAATTCATCCTAAGCCACTGCCCAATGTTTTCTCTCCAAGAGGCAAGACATTTAGGGTGTGGATTTCGTGCTGTGTATCTGTATAGTGCTTGGTCAAGTGGGGTGCTCATTTGTTGGAACTTCAAGATGTGTGAATAATTTTCTCTCATGTAAAATGGGAAATACATGGAAACCAGTGTAACTGTTTGGGACCAAATGCTGGCTTTGTCTGGAGAAGTTAGTTTGAAGTAAGCTAGAATGTGACTTACGTGATACTTGTAATTTCCCAGGAACTTTCCTTGTGGGTAGATTTAATTTATTTAGAAAACATTTAAAGTCAACCTCAAAGGGCATGCTTGGTGCTGGCAGCCTGCTGTAGGTCTGGCTGGTGGCCTGTGTGCTCTGGCTTTGTTACCTGATGCATCATGGGCTTAGCCATGAAGGCAAGTCCTGAGGCACAAGAGTCATTAAACCAACATGGCCAAGGGTGAGCATCTCAGTCTATCTCAAAAGAAAAGGGAATAAAATAATCTGATCACAATCAGTACCTTGCAGCCAACCTTCCTTCCTCAGCTGCTAGGCAAACTGGCTGGTGGGGTTTGTATCAGCCTCAGTTGTTACTGTAAATATTGGGTTTTTTGGAGGTCAATGATACTGTTTTTCCTTTATCCAGGTCAGATACTTTAGGTCATATTTTGCCAACTCTTGGCAAAGACTGGACACACCAAGGGATTGCAAAGTTGTACCATAAAGTGAGCCAGTGAGTATCCAGTAAATCTGTTCATGTTTCTGTGGCTTGTTTGTGTGTGTTCACTTGCACATAAAATTTAAAATTTCTGTAGACTTCTCTTCACCTCGCAGGGTGACGATGTCATCAGTGGCTTGTCCGTCTCTCACAGCTTGTCACTTCAGTGAGGCTTGCACAGGGCAAACATCTGCTTCTATCCAGAGCAAAACCTGCTTTGTGATATCAAAAGCAGAAGTCCCGTGCCAAGGAGTAGTGCTTTCTCCTCCAGCCATCCCAAACAGCTGCAGTTAGGTCCAGAACCTCTAGGAATTGGAATGAGTTGTGCAGTGGCAGCAAGGCAAACTGTTTTGCCAGCTGGAGTTGCAGCAACATTAATGCATAAGATGCTTTTACATCTTCTCTCCTTGCTGAACAGACTGTGAGATGCATAAGGACTGTTCACCCCAGGGTGGTCACTGTAGGTGGAATTCTTGCCAGACTTCACTCACCTGGAGTCATGCAGGGATGAAATCTAGGCCTCGGGATGAATCAGTTTTGGGGAGTTCTCTCTCTTACCAGTGAGTAGAGAGGAAGTTTAGTGAAACAGCTTAGACTTGACCTGTCTAAACATTAGGCTTCCAGTCAGGCAAGATAAATCTCACCCCTCAAGCAGAGCATGATGTCTTATCTTGAGTAGAAATGGACCCTGTTTGGATACTCACTTCTAATATTCTAGTTTTATTTCTTGTATAAGTAGTGATGAGCTGTGAAGCCACTGATGGTGATCTTTACTGCTGATGGTCATACAATGAATTTTGTTATCTCAGTATATAAATATTTGTTTTTACTTCAATTACTAAATTACAAATTTAGGAAGGGTCAGTCTTAAAATATTTTGTCATTGTTATGAGTAAACATTGCTTGCAGTGCCATGTAAAGGCACTGAGTCAAGAAGACACATGCTGTGAAGAGCCTGAGGAACTGGCTTTTCAGCTGGCAACACCAGCATGAGCTGCTCATTTACAGCTCTGTCGTTGATCTGCTCTGGTGCCCGTTGGGCCACAGTGAGAAACACCTTCTGTGCTGCTGTGGCTGGAAGGACCAGCATCCATCATGTTCACCTGTGGCTTGTACACTCTGTACACAGAGAAAGAGACAGGCATCTTCAAAAGTAGCTCCATATACCTGAGATCCAGTAGTGTTTTGAAGAAAACATTTTCTTTCCATTAGCAGTTGAAATACTGGGTAACAGTAGATCAGCTGTGCCTTAGGTGGGTTAATGTCATTAACAGGAAGAGTACCCTGCTATGACCTAGAGCAGTATATTCCCAAAAACCTGGGGTATTTCCTCTGATGAATGTGAACAGGACAAAACCAATCAGGCTGGACTAGCACCCGTTGGGTGATGTGTGGCAGTGCTTCCAGGTGAGCAGAGCAGTGCAGGAGTACAGGGGTGCTGTTGGTTCTCTGGGGACACTGTGCTGTGTATTCCAGCCACTCTGTTCCCTGGAGGATCACAGACTGAGAACATGGTGAGTTTTGTGATAAGCAATTGAGAGAAAAAGGGGAGTGAGGAGAAGAACTAACTGATGTCTGAATGGAATCAGATGAAATACCTGATACATTCTGATGTTACTTTTACAAGGAAATCACTGGTTGCTGTCTTCCCCTTGATATTTCTGCTTGACACAGAAAATAAATTTGTTTTCTTTTGTTACATTAAATTCAGCTGTTCTTAAATATTCAAATTACCCTAAATATTTGAAGAGCCTCTGGTACACATCACAACTGTCCCCTCAGTACACAGAACAAATCAGATTAACTAGGGTTGTGCTGAGGTTTGTTTATTGCTTTTTGTTTTACACGGATGATGAATTACAAATTATGGATGGTGGAATCTAAATTATGCCAGAGACACTTGCCCATGCTGTAACTCTGTGTAGACATACATGATCACAGAGAAGGCAGGGCAGCCTGGGAATTCACATGCTGAGCAGTATTTGGTTTTGTGTATAACCTCTGGATTGCACTTTTTGAAAATGTTAATGTATTGAATTGCAGCTGTTGTTTCTGTGCCTGCCAGCATTATCAATTGTTAGGGCTTTGGTGATCATAAACATAAGAGGAAAAAAATAGATTTGAGTCATGTTGTTTTTCAGATCACCTAGTGAATTATGTAGTGGCTAGATATTACAGCTGAACACTATACAAATACTCAGTAGTTAGATTTAATGACCAGGCATGCACTGAATACAGTATTTCTTTATTTTCCGAGCAATTTGTTCATAGGAGGACTTGCAAAATAAATTGCTGTTAAGTTGAATTAACGTGGCTGAATTCTGTTGTATCATGAGCAGAACCAAGGGTAACCTGTAACTTTTGCCAAGACTTTTATTTCAGTGTCAACTCAAAGTTTACTTCTCATACTGTGTTTTCAAGTTCCAGTTTGCTCAGACTGGAAGGAATATGTGACTGCTGCACATAGCCCAGCCTGTTTTTTTGCAGAGGCCCCAGAGGCAGGAGTGCAGGAGTATTGCACCATTGCCTGCTTCCTGCCCAGTGTTTTCCACTTGGCAGATGTCATTTCAGTGAATTCCAGGGGCAGATACAAACCATGGGAAGCCATAAGCCATGGGAAGCCCAGAGATAAACGAGCCCTCTGTAGGTGTGAATCACTACCTGCAGTGGAGATAGATGGAATTTAATGATCCAAGATTCTGGCATAAATGGTTTTATTCCTGTTAAGTCTAGGTTAAAGGTAAGTGCGTTTAACAGTCAGCATCTGATTAATGTAAAAATAACTCCCAGCATCATTAATGCTGAAACACCTGCTTTGTTTTTACAATGATTTCTTCTCTTATTCTGTTGGCAGAAATGGCTACAAGTTTCTGTACTGCTCAGCACGAGCCATTGGGATGGCAGACATGACCAGGGGGTACTTGCACTGGGTGAACGAGAGGGGCACGGTGCTGCCCCAGGGCCCGGTGCTGCTGAGCCCCAGCAGCTTGTTCTCAGCTTTTCACAGGTACTGCAGCTGCTCTGGGGGCAGAGGGGGCTGAGTGACCAGCTTTGCAAATGGCAGTGCTTGAAATCGGTCCTAATGTGGTTTTATTACTTTCTGGTGCAAAATGTAATGAAGCAGAAGTTTTGTTAGACCAGAATTGACTAGATGGTCACGTTGGTTGGCTGGTCTCTTGGGCAGGGCTCACCAAAGGGCTGTGCTCACTGCTTGCCAGGGGGTACTGCCTGCTGACTTCATCTGTTTCACATGGAGTGTTTGTTAAGTTATGGGAAAAACCTGAACATTTTAATAACAATCAGTCTTGTCTTAACTCCTAAGGTGTTCCAGCTGGCATAAATGTTTTTGTGTGAAGGAGTATTACTGGGTGAGCTGTGAAGAAATGTACATGCAAACGAAATTAACTCCTTACACTCCTGACCACACTGAGTGACTCTGTGTGGACTATGTTCTTTTCTCAGCACTAAACTGTAAGAAGTGAATAATAACAGCACAGATGATGAATATTGTGCCTTCTCCCTCATTCAGTGAGGCATGTCAAGTGATTACTGAAAATATTTTCAGCTGTTCAAAGCTGCTGTGACAGGATATATTTCATTAGAATTTTTAATGACAGGCTGTTGAGATGCTCTCCTGATGGAGTGGCATACTGCAGGCTCCCTTACCAGCCAAGTTCTAAGTATAAAAGACCAGGGATTTATCACAGTGCACTGCTTAGACTGATTAAATAAGAGATGCAGTGAAAGGGTAGCTACTGTTATCTTATGCTCCTCATCTCCAGAAATACATTTAAACTGATGCTCTTTTTTTTGTACCTTGTTTAGATAAAAGAATGCCCATCTTTCAGTGTGCACTATTGTGACTGCTGTGATGTGTGGCAAATAAATGACTTCATTGTCATCCATAGATTTAATTGACGTGGGTGTGAGGGCTCCGAGATCAGGTGTATGTGAGACTGAGCTTTGATTCCTCTTTTGCACATTCTCCAACTTTGATTTACACATGGAGCTGCTGTCCCAGAGGGCTGTAGTACTCCTAGAAAGGTTCTGTAGTATTCACATCTTCTTTGATGTATGTGTTGGGGCTGGGAGGTGGGATTGGGAGCTTCCCGAGTGCCCGTGTCATGCTGGCATCTTCCTGTGTGATGGGAACTCCAGACTCTGCCACCTGTTCAGTCTCATTGCCAAGAGAGGCTGTTGTGAAAGGGCTTTTGCCCAGAGATGAGATAACTCCTCTGTTCATTAATGAATTATATATTCTTTAAGGAGCAACCAAAGAGAAATAGATTACTTTATTCCTTAACTGTTACTAATTAGCAGTGGTGGAGGACCCTGACTGCAGCAGTATCCTAACGGGCTGAGTTACTTCTACAACACAGGGTAATTGCAGTACTTTAACAAATAATAATAATAAAAAGCTATAGCCAGTGAAGGCCAATGGCATCTGTGAATCATTCTGTCATTTCCAGGAAGCAATTTACTTGATGACAATTTGTGGCTCCTAAGGCTTTGTTTTAGCAGCCACTCCCTGCAATCAACCATCCTTGCTCTGTAGCCATCTTTTACAACACAGGTTTCAGTACAAGTTCCCTTCTTTCTGAGGATTTATTTACTGTACCCATGATGTAAGCTTGGGAATGCTGTTCTGCCTTCGTGGGCACTGTGATTTCCAAATGAAGATTGATTGGAGAAGGGTGGTGGCTCTGTAGGAGTATCCATCTAGGTGAAAACATTGAATGAAGAAAATAAAGTGGTTTGTCCTGTATTTCATGTGTACTTATTCAGCCTCCCTTTTTTATCATTTCAGGGAGGTGATAGAAAAGAAGCCAGAAAAATTTAAAGTTCAGTGTTTGACAGACATCAAAAATTTGTTTTATCCTAACACAGAACCCTTTTATGCTGCTTTTGGAAACAGACCTGCTGTAAGTAATGGCTGAATTTATTTCTGTTGTGGAGAGCAAAAAGGTTGCTGTTATTTCATGGTTTTATTACATTAGAACCTAGAAGCTTTACATGGGAGTTAAGAATATTTTATTAAGCCCTGTACAAAGGAAAATCTGCAGGTTCTTCCTCAAAGATCTCAAAGTGTTGGATGCAGAGATGGAAGAGCTGCAAAGTAACAACATTATATCTGTGTAAGTTGGCAGTTCAGTTGGTGTGAAAACACTGATCTCATTGTAATCCACACGAATACAGTGTCAGTGAGACACCTGTGGACAGAAAATCTTTCAGATTAATATTGCTGGGACTTACACTTCAAACTCTTTAAGTACACTCAGAGGACTTGGATGTCTCACTGAAATCAAAAGGTTCTACTTTGCATGGGAAGTGATAACTCTGTTTGAGATGGAGAGGGAAAGGCAGATCTGACACCCCTTTGAAGGCTGTGCAGTTTGGGCTGTAGGCTTTTCTTACTCCTATTCTAGCCCTAAGAGCACTTCTGTGCATCCAGAAAAGGAAACAGTCTCCAGCTAGGGCAGAGCCAGGGACCCTGCTGTGTGATTATCCCTGATTTTAGGTGGTTAGTGTGATCCAGGGGACTGTTTTGACACAGGCAGCCAGCAGTCTTCTAGTGATTGCTGGGTGTGGTAGCTGGGGGCAGGGACTGTACCCCGTGGGCATTTGATGTAGCCATACTGGGGGGGTGTGTGTGTGGAGGTGTGGTGGGGTTTTTTGTGTTTGGATTTTTGGTTTTGTTTTGCTTTGCTTTGTTTTGTTGTTTTGGGGTTTGGGGTTTTTTTTGAGGGAAGGAGTATAAAGAATTTAATAATACTGACAGTGTCAAGAGACCTCCAGGTCTGAGCAGGAACACCCACAGTGTTCAGTGTGATGGTGTAGGTATCACTGCAGGTGCTTAAGGCAGGACACAGGCTGGCTTTCACTCAAAGTGTCTCACTTTCAGGAGATAGATAGAAAATCTGCTTCTTAGATGTATACAGTTTTACTGGACATCTAAGTTTAGATGCTAACTAAATTAGACAGATGAGCTCCTTATTTGTGCCCAGGAGCCCCACAGAGCATTTGGTACCTCCTCCAGCTCTGTACTGGTGGTAGCTCCCATGGAAACTGCTGTGTGGTGTAGTAACCCATAACAGGGCTGTGGGACACCACTGTGGTGTTCATGGACCACTGGTGTGCAGCTTGGGTGCATCCACCCTGCTTTGGGAGCTAAACCTACTGAATTGTTTGTATGCCCATGTCCTGGCCATGCAACTAGACCTTAAGAGAATGGGCATTGACCCTTTGTATGTCTTAGTATGATTAGCCAGAGTTACCTCCAGTTGGTGGAGAGAACTGGGAATTGAGGTGCTGGGTGACCACCTTTCTCCACTGACCCCACAAGAGCTAAAGGCTTCTCACTGGAGCACCCAGGGACCATGGAGTCCAGCCCCAGCTGCTGAGCCCTGTAAGAGCCAGAAGACATTCACTGACAGGAACATGGATATTTGGGGGAAATGATCAGTATAAAGGTGGGCACTGGCCAGTGCCAGTGGGAATATGAGCATTCAGAGACTGGGCAGGTCAGATGTCTTAGTGTTGGACAGAGGTGCCTAGCAAGGTATTTTGGCACAGAAACCATGGATGTTGTAGACACATTTGAAGGATTCAGCATGCGTATCTGCTGGGATTTTGTTTCTACATTGGGCTCATATTTTTGTTAGGGCTGCTGATATTTGTGAGCAACAACTTTCTCAGCATCATCTTCTAGCAAGTTCCATTTTTAAAAGCATTATGTTAGAGAGAACAGGAGGTCCTTAATGTGCAATTACTAATTAAGTTGTTATATCACACACAACTTAATTTCCATTATCAAGGTGCCTTTAGACACATGGTTCTGAAATAACTTCATAACACTTTGGTGGTTTTGTATTATGGATGATAACTACCTCTAGTTCCATTTTTTTGAACCACAGGGAAATAAACTCAGTATTTTCATGCATACTTCAACAAAATGTCAAGTAAAGCAGTAAGTTAATGTTTTTCAAGGAATCCCTGGTAACTCCTGTGTCACTGCTGGAGGGCAGTGTTCATGGGAGAGAGGTGCCCGTGGGGGTGTGAAGTTATGGGCATTGCTTCCTCAGCTCTATGTGCTGCTTGTTTGGGTTTGGTTTTTTACTTTGGTTTTTGCCCCAGAGTAAGCTCAGTGAGATGTCAGTGCTCAAGGATGTCAGAGGTGTAGATAGTGTGTGGACTGCCAGGATGCTGAGTTCCTGAAGTGACTGCTTGTTCGCTTTTGTTCCGTTACTTCATTGTTTTGGAACAGCCTTTACAAGATAGAGATAAAAATAATCCTTTTATCTTCATTAACGTTCCAGTATTTCACCACCTCAGCTTTTAAAATCATTATTTATGTTAGTGAAATGGAAGCTTGTTTTTGCTCTGATCTTCTGGGAGCTTTTGTCAAGCTTTTCTTCAGAACAGATCAAAACTTACTTGTTGCTTTCCTGAACTATTTGAATTTCTTACAAGACATTCTTAATTCTTACTTCTAGTTGTACTTCCCAGAGGTGCACCTGCATTACCTGCTGGGCTCACTGCTGCTGTTCTGGCAAACATTCCCTGCTTTCCCCTCTTGCCCCCTTGCTCTGACAGGGAGTTGTGTATGGCTGTGGCACCATCCCAGCTCAGGAGCTCAGAGGTGTTTCCAGGGCCTTTAGTGGAGATGCAGTTGTTACGACTTCCTTTTGTGACCCTGTCCTTACCAACTAACCACTGTTTCAAAGTATATTTGAACCTCTTGTACACTGCTGCAAGATACTCAGTGCAAGGCCCTCAGGAAATTAAATTCTCTGAAGGAAACACGAAGGGCCAGTGTTTTTACACCAAACAGCATTAGGTTTTTGTTGAATGTTGGTTTTGTGTCAAGGGAAGTCACTGAAAAAATGAGCATGATTTTGATCAATAGTTGAAACTGAAGTGGCAAACTCCTTCCCTGGCTGCAGGTTGTCTGTGTCCTGGGCATTTGGTGGCCTGACCTGGTTTGTAACATGATGGAGAAGTTTAGCTGCACAATAACTGGGTACATTTGGTACCAACACTGTGCAGATCTGTCCTGCGTAATATATTCCAGCAAGAGTAAACATTATTGTGCAAAGGCAGAATCATTATATTCTTTTTTCTTTGTTTCTCTCTTCTGTTTAGGATGTCTATTCATACAAGCAGGTGGGAGTTTCTTTAAACAGGATATTTACAGTTAACCCCAAAGGAGAACTTATCCAAGAGCATGCAAAGACAAACATCTCATCGTAAGTCATCTCTTCCCCCTAACACCTTACACACTACATCATTTTGCTGTTCTAATTTATGACTCAAGGTGCCCAGAGATGCCTTTGATTATATTAAAGATTCCTTAGAATATCTCAAACAAAACGTAACAAATTTACAATAAAATGCAGACTTTCCACTTTCTTTCAGTTAAACTGACAAAAACAAATTGTTTAATATAGTTTAATATATTCCATCCACTTTCATTGTGTAAAGGAGTTATCAGTGTACAATTTAGTCTGCATAAAAATGAGGCTAGGTACTTTCCTGGAGTCATCTGCCTTTTCATGGTCATTTCAACATTTTCTTTTGCTGGAGCTTCTATCTAGAAGAGCCAGAAAAGAATCTGCAGATAAGGCTGAGGGCTTTCAGCAGGGTGCTTAGGCTGGGTGGCACCTCACACTGAATGGAAATGGCCTTTGGTCATGTTAAGTGTCCTTAATGGAAGGGGAGCCTGTGGGTATAAAATACAAATAATTGATTGAGCAGAAAGGTGCTTGAGCCAAGCTGGACAGAAGTGGGACCCAAAATATGGGACTTGACTATTTTAGCAGGTGACTGGGCAGAAGATGGCATGTGTTCCTTACTGGGTAAGTGTCATAGCTTGGAATGAATGGATTTCTTACCTGAGCTGTGAGTGCCCTCTGGAAGCTGGGCACCAAAACTGAGCTCCGTTTTACTCATTTTAGGAGGGTGACTTGTCCTTGTTCATGTAGCCATGCCTTGGTGGTTGGACACTTACACAAATTCCAAGCAAGAAGATCTGAAATGGTTCAGCATTCTGTCTATTTGTTTGTTTTCCAGCTATGTCAGACTGTGTGAAGTGGTAGATCACATTTTTCCTTTGCTGAAAAGAAGCCATTCTTCAGACTTCCCTTGTTCTGATACCTACAGCCAGTTCACCTACTGGAGAGAACCTCTACCACCTTTTGAAACTCAGGATGAAACTCCAGCCTCCTCTTAGCTGTTGGCCTCAGCTCAAGCAATGAGCTAGCTTGTATCCAAAGGACACCACCTGGCTTGTGCTGGTGGCAGCTGGAATCTGTGATGTTGTGAGCATTGTGTTCTTTTGCTGTGAGCAACTGTAGAAATGCTTTTTCACACTTGGTCACGTTTCCAGATGATAAGGTGTCTGACAAGGAATAGGAGTTGTGTTTCTGGCTCTTCACCCAGCTCCTTGAATTGTGCCATACACTTCCATTGTTTAAGGTCAAATAAAAGTGAAGTGGTGTTGGATTGCAGTTCAAGATGCTATGGGGTTATCAAGTGGTTCTGTATCTTTTCTGTGTCACTGGAGTCACCTTTCATCTCATCAGAACCCACTGCAAGGCAGGGAGCTGCAGGTGCTCACCATTCCTGACACTGTCTGGTGACACAGACAGGATTGCAGCCCATAGGTCAGAATTCCTCTTCTGAAGAAGCAAGTGATTCTTCCTTTTTCCCCTTGCTTGACCAAAAACTGTTTAAGAGTTAATTACTGGTCTAGATCCTCAGCTGTTGTAAATCAGTGTAGCTACCAAAGCCAACAGAGCTGTGTTGATTTATTCCAGCCTGTTGTTTTGATATGGTTACACCTTTCTGTTGTGTAATCTAAATAGAAAGCAAATGAAATAAGATGGCCAGACTCTGGCAGTGTTCCTCAGTTTAAAAAGCACCATGGTTCAAGAACAGCTATTTGGCTTAAGGTCAGTGTGCAAGTGGGAGATACAGGCTACTGTGTATAGTGTCCCTCTTCCTGAAGCCAGAGATTTTCAGTAAAGACATCTTACCTACAGCAAGTGCTGACTTTCAAGATCCTTACTGAGCCAAGAACACTGATGAGTCTGTAAAAATGAAGTATTTTTATTTGAAACATTATTTTGGCTAAAATGTGAACTTTGATGCTGGTGAATGATGCATCTCAGGTTTTTACTGTATGGACTTATTTTGGTTTTGTATCATAAAGAGTGGATACTTTTAGTGCAATTGACTCTCTTCCAAGATAATGAAATCTCTTTAATATTTTTTTCCCCTTATTTGTCAAGACACAAGCTGTAGATAGATTTTTGCTACTTGCTTTTGACAGCCTTAAGACTTAACTGTGCGTGCTAAAAGCAATACTGCAGATCAGCTGGTAGTGTTTTCCAAATGGGCTGCCTTGACACACTGCAGCACTTGCAGTGCAGAGACATCAGCTGACCAGATGCCAAATGATTCTCCAGTATGCTTCTAGCTAGGAAAGAAACTTTATTTTCCTTTAAAAATATATTGAAAAGTCTAATTGTTGTCTGAAACACTGCAAATGGCATAATGGGTTTCCATGTGTGCTGTATCTCATGGTGGCTGAAGCAGCAGCTCACAAGCTGTGCTCTCTGCCAGCCTGTGATCTCTGAGGCTCTGGTACATGTGTTGCAGCTGCTTTGTAGTGTTTTTGGTGAAGAGTTTAATACCAGGATGGCAGAGTGGTCCAGGAGAAATTTTAAGATGTGATTGTGGTCAGTTGGCACCCAAAAGTTTGGAAACAGCTGCTGTGTGTCCCGTTGGCTCTGTGTCCTGTGGCAGCTCAGGTAGGATGGCACTTGTACAGCAGGGGTTTTCCAGCCTGTAGTGTTGCAGCCTTTCTCTGGGATGTCAGGGGCCAGTTCCTGATTCCTCTGTGCCTTCAATAGCCATGAATGTGAGTGAATCCTTTATGGAGCTGCAGTGGGCAGGGGGCACCCTCCCTGGGCCTTCCTTGTGACAGGAACAAAGCAAGGTGCCTGCCCACGTGGAGATACCAGGGTTAGACTAAAAGAGGAAGAAATGCATGTTTAACAACCCTGACTGATTATGCTCTCCTGAACGTTTAAAGCAAATGCAAATATGTTTTTACCTAAAGCTGGAAGAAATGTGATCCGGATTTTCTGGAAGACAATCAGTGGGGATTTGCAGGTTGCCAAACAGAGATGGTTGCATCTCTAAATAAAGCCACACTTTATTTAAGTATCCTTTAATGCTTGTCATTAATGATTGAATAAATGGATGAATATACTAACTGCCTCCTATGTTAATTCAATTTTGGTAAAGGCCTATTTCAAGCCACATGTTATGCAAAATAAAGCACCACAACCCTTCTCTCCAGCAGGAGGCTGTCAGTTCTGTGGCTTTATCCTCAGCAGTAGTTAAGATCCGTTTTCATAGGGTATCACACAAGGTGGCTTCCAACAGAACAGACAGTCCCTGCAAGTTCTGCACAATTAAAGCCTGTGATACATTTATTTATAACATAACCTAATAAAAGGTGAACGCAGGGCTGTTTGTTGCCATTAGTATTTCAAACCAAGCGACAGAGAGGGGGAGTGGTCATTTGAATCCTGTCAGGTTAGTGGGAGCAGGGCAGCCGTGGTGCAGGAGCCCTCAGAGATCCCAGCCTCTCCTCACACACGGGGTGCTGGTTGACTCCATCTGGGCTTGGCAACCAGCTGCTTCCAGCATGAAGTTGGGCTGCATCACCTCCAGGGGTCCCTTCTGACCAGCACTTGTGTGATGCTGTGAAGGGAAATGCCTTCCTTCTGACATCCTGCATAACCCTGGGTACCTAAAAGTTGAAATACAGCTGAACAGTGACACAATGTGTGTTTTTGTAACTATGGTTATCAAATTTGCTTGCAGAAAAAACACTTTGGAAAATCAAGGTTTTGACCTGTTAGGAACATCACCATGCTTTTCCAGAGTGTAAGGCATGTTGATTTGGTAGCTGAGTGATTTTATGCATAATATTTAAACTGCTTTAATTCAAGTAGAAGAAAAAGGGTTGGTTTAACAAACTCCTACTCTTTCTGTGAAAGAAAAAAAATATTAATCTTTGCTTGAAGTGTAATGCTGGTTTCTGTTAAAGAAAGAATATTTGGCTAAGCTATATCTGCAGACACATGAAAGCTCAGCATGTCCTATTTATACCACACACACAAGCTGGGATATGCAGCAGTGAGGGGTGACTGATGTTGATTTTCTTGAAGCTGATGACCAGACTGCTCCACCTGTGTCCTGTGAGGGCAAGAATACCCCACTTGTTGCATTAGTTATGTTGAAGATAAAATGTTACTGCTGTAATTTGGGGAGGGAGGAGAAAGAGGATGTTGGTTATTTTTTATTTGTAGATACGGATTATTATTTCAAAGCCTATTTATATACAGTATTTACTCTGTATATGTCTGTGCTACTGCAATGGTGAACATAATTTTAACACCTCATTTGGATCTGCTGAGTGCAACAAGGGTAGAAATATATATTGTAATAAAGGAAAAGATAATTTTTTTTCTGACTTTTCTATTTTTCTGTACTCTTTGCTAACAGCAGAGTGCTTTTGGAGAACTGCTGAGCCCCTGTGAGCCGTGGCTTTTCCAGCTCCACTCTCACTTGCCCATCTCTCATTGGAGCTATCCAGTGTCCCTTCCAGCACATGGGACATGTTTGCTGTTCAGCTGCAGCGTTTGACCCAGAGCCTTTCCAAATGGAACGAGTTTCTTGGGGGACACACGCCGGGGTCTGGGCTCTGCCTGCTTGGGGTGTGGGAACAGCACTGCCAGCCAAGAGCAACCAGACAGGAACTGGAGCAAATGGGACAGTCAGGAATCCTACCCCACCCCTTGACCTTCCTTTGGTCTAATTCCTAGTGTGACCTAAGGAAGAGCCAGCTGTGTGTTTGGCAGGGGAGTGTTGTCACTCATGGCAGTGTGGGCAGATTGGTTTTTTCCTTCCCTTTGTCCTTCCCCATTGGCCATTCTGCTGAGGAGCAGGTACCCGTTCCTCCTGCTGCCTGTGCTGAGTGTGCTGAGCAAGCTGCCTGCAGCCCCAGTCATACTGCCCAGCTTGTGGTGGTTGGTATGAAAACAGAGATGTTTGGGGGTGATAAGGCTCTGCAGCAGCTCCAGTTCTGTGTTGAAACTAAGAGGGCAGCAGTATTTGGGCAGCCTGCAGTCACTGCAGCTTCAGCCTTCTCTCTGTGTTTCTGGCTTGTACAAACATTTACACTGGAGCTCTGGAGACAGGCTTTGAAATGAAGGTGCCTTTTTAATTAAAAGTCACAGAAACGGTGCTTTTGCATCAGCAAACCAAACTTTGTAAGGACATATTCATTGCTCCTGGAATATCCCATTAACACTACAGGTACAAAGGTCTGAGAAGCAAAGACCATAAAGCTGGGCAGTTTATTTGATGCCACGGGGAAGGTAGGGAATATTACCAGAATACCACATGAGTTTTTTCTTTAGGGTATATATGCATTGCAGATGTCATCAAGTGCCTCAGGAGAGATCACTGCAAGAGGCAGGAGACCACTGGTAGTAAGAGCTAGTGCCTAAAATTAAAACTAATATAACTTTAAATTTTCTGTGAATGTATAAAAAGGTGAAGCCTTGTTCTTGGTGTGGGGTTTCTTTGGGTTGTTTGGTGTTTGTTTTTCTCTTCACAGCAGTCCAGCAGAGTGCAGTGGTGAGGAGCAGTGGCAGTGCCCCAGCCACAGGCAGGCACAGCTCTTTGCTTGCAGTAAAATCCAGCCCCTGGTTCTGCTCTGGAGCACGGTGGAGACAGGGAAACGAAGGGGTAGTGGTGAGAGACAAGAGACTGGCTCTACAGGAAACCTGACAGCTGAGCAGAGGAGCTGAAGTTGCTGGATGCCTTGGGGAAGAGGGCCTCATCCAGGAGGGGATGAGGACCCAGGGAGGTTGTGGCTGCCCCCTCCCTGGAGGTGTTCAAGGCCAGGTTGGATCAGGCTTGTGCAGCCTGGTCTGGTGGGAGGTGTGGGCTTGGAACCTGATGATCTTTAAGGTCCTTTCCAACCTTCACCATTCTGTGATTCTATAAGACCTTTCCAGCTCTTGTGATGTGAGAGAGAAAAACCAAGGCAAAATGAGAAATGCCTTTCCTTCTAGGAGGAACTAGAGAAAGAACAGCCACAGAGCAAGTGGCCAACATGCAGTTTCTGGATTCCATCCCTGTGCTGCACCTTGGTGGCACCGGGTCAGGCACTGAGCTCTGCCTGTTGCCTCCTGAGCAGTCTGGCCTGAAATCCCAGGGCCTGCACTGCACAGGAGAGGTGAGAAGGCCATTTTGGCTTCATTTGCCAGTGAGGAGCGAAGAGCACTGACCAAATTTTAAATGCAGGGCAGGACCAGGGCTTCCTTATTTTCTCATGAACTTGGGAAACAAAGCTTTCCCCTGCAGTATATCCACCTCTGTGGTACCATGTGTGCATCCTTTCGGCAAGGCTTGCTTTGGAAAATAGATACAGACAGGATTTATCAGCCTGCTTAAACCTGTGTTTAAGCCACCCCTCCCTGCACTGAAGTTTATGCATATTTGCAAGGACTTTGCTGGATTATACCAACTGATGCCAAGAAAACTGTACTGAGGAGATACAGTTTCTGAGCTGAAGAATTGATCTGGCTTTTCTAATGGTTACCCTTGGACCAATTTTTAGCCTCCAGCCCTGTCAGGTGCTCTGCCTGCTGCCAGCAATCTATTTATTGATACAGGAAATCCATTTTGCCTTGCCTTGCTTTTAATGAGTTTTGCAAGCAAGTGGCCCCTTCCTGTGACTCATTCTGTGTTTTCTGAGCTGGAGATTGTGGTTTTAAGTTTCACGTTGGAAAGTAACTGCTGTGTCTGCTTTCCTTGTCTGCTGGAATCTTAACAAGAGGAATACATTTTGGAACAAAGAAATGTAAATGGAGTAGAACAGTTCTCGTTTCTTTGCAAAATTGTATAAACATCCTTCTTTTCAGGACAGTTAAAAAAGCTGGTGCAAAGTGAAAATAGGTCATGTTTTAAAGTAACAGCTTTATCTTAGAACATTGCTGTTAACACAGGCAAAAAAGACATTTTCCCTGATATCTCAATATGTGCTGGCCCTTTGATTTGTAGCCCATAAACATCTGAAAATTAAACAGTGGAGGCTTTTCTCTGATCTTGCTGACACAGGAGCGGCTCCATCAGCATCCGGACGGCTGCTCGGATACGCGCGGCTCCGGCTGCAAGCTGGAGTGTGAACAGTGAGTGCTACAGATCTCCATCCGATTCCCGAGCCTCATCCCATTAGGATCCGGGAGGCAAAGAGGTAGGAGATGTGGGTGTGTTTGTTTCTGCCTTCTGCCATCAGTGAGCAGAGGAAGGAGAGGCTCTTCTGCCAGCTCTGACCGTTAGCGCTGAACGCTGGGACTGACGTTAGGAGCAGCCATAAATACACCAAGCCCAGTGACCAGGACAGTTTCCATTCCCCATTGCTAGGTACAACTATTTATATTTCAGGCTCAGGGGCTGTGTCTGTACAGACAAATCACTGCCCAGGAAAGGGCGGGGGCTGTTCCTGGGCCCCTTGGCCAACTGGCACACTTTGGCGAGTGTCCAGCTGCCTGCCTGCCCTGCTGGGGACATTGCTGGCCCCTGTGGCCCTCAGACCCTCAGACTGTGCCTGGGCACTGCCCGGCCTGGCCAGGGTGGTGCTGGGGACCCCGCTGGCAGCCCACTCGATGGGCAGTTGCATGCCAGAGCCTGGGCTGGTGCCCTGCTTGTCTGCAGCCATGTCCATGCTGCTCCTGGGAAGAGCCAGGGCTGGCTGCAGCTCCTTCCCCACACACATCCCAGCTGGCTGGAGAATGAGACACTGGGACCTCTCCTTGCAGAGGGTTTGGGATGCACTGGGCTCTTCTTATGGGCTTGAGGAGGTGCTTCAGTTCTTCTGTGGTTCAGCTCAGTCTCAGGAGAAGGCACTGCCTGGTCCTTTCACCTCTGTCTAGTGCAAGCCTGTGCAATATTAAAGCATGCGAGGGAGGCTGGGGTCATCCCTGCAGTTCTGCTGGAAAAATCTAAACACTGCTAGCACAGGCTGCTTAGGGACAAATGTGGATGGAGATGTACAGAAAATAATATCTGAGAGCAAATAAACACATTAGGAAAGCAGGAATTCAACAGATCATGTTAAAAATGTGACCTGTCAGTTACCCATCTCAACTGTCAGGCTCAGGCTGGCAGAGACAACAATGGGAAGGAAAAATTGTGAGGCTCAGAAATGGAAGCAGCTTTATGGGGAAGTACAGAGAGGAAAGAAAGAGGGAAACCCAGCACTGTCAAGCTCCCTTTCCTGTAGGGATCCAGATACTGTGTAAAAATGCAGTGCCCTGTATTGTGGACTTCATTTCTGATCCATGTACAGTGTGAATGGAAGTAACGTAGGAAATGTCTTTATGTCTCAAAGTGTTATGGGGTGGGGTGTTGGTTTTTGGTGGGGTTGGTAGTTTGCTTTGTGTCAGTAGCAGATTGTACTGAGATTGGGTGACTTAGGGAGCAGTTCAGCTGTTCACACCCACGTTGCCTTCTGAGGCACCCCCTGCACAGCAAGGCCCATTTCTTCTCTCGCTCTGGACTGCTCCTCTGCACATATCATTGGTGTGGAATCACTTCCATTTTCTTTTGACCCAGTAAATTCTTGTAAACCAAGGCTGTGGTTTCATGGGCGGCTGATCTGCTCTACTTTCTTACTGCCTAAAGGAAAAAGTCACTCTCTCTGCCTCCTCCTTTGCTTCTCCTGATTCTCCACCCCACCCCGTTTCTGGGCTCCTGGGATAGTTTTGTTCCTCATTGGTTAAATGGGCTCAGAGGGAAGCAGGACCTTACGCTTTTGTCTGTATCCCATGAAACTGCAACCTACATTTTAATATGTCTATCTCCATCCTACACTCAACCTCTTTATTTTTATAGTAATCATCACATAATTGTGGGCAGACCTTGTAATGTGGCATGCCTGGTGTCTATCAATGAACTGGAGAGCATGGACGTAACCACATCCAGATGGGACCATGAGCAGTGACATCCCACAAGTAAAGGAGTCGCAGGATCAAAACCATCTGCCCAGATGGAAGGACTGATTGGGAAGCAAAAGCCTGGTCCCAAGTCAGGAACAGGATCCAGTCCATGCCCTGACACAGACACCTTGTGTTGGCTGAAGTGGATCCTTCAGTGTGCTTTGTGTCTCAGTTCTCCATGCACAGGGTGGGGAGGTTGGCAATCCCTCTGTCCCAGGCGTGCTCTGAGGCAGCAGTGGCCATGAGATGCTGCCGTGTGGAATGGAGGGGTTAGGCAAGACACATATTTGTACTGCCACCAGTAGCTGAACTCCTGAACATCTGACAGTCAAGTTTTGTCTTTGCTGGCCCACAAGAGACAGAAGAATACTGTCTCCATTTAACATCAGGGAACAAAAGCTCTTTGTATCCTCAGTAAGTTCAGCTTCAGGTTCCTGAGTCTGTTGCCAGGGCCCCAGGTACCGTATCAGCCTTTGGTCTGTTCAGAGCAAGGATTGAGGGGAAGTGAGGAGCCCACATCAGGCCCTCGTTTGTAAAGTAAAAAGCTTCTGCCTTCAGACTCACCAAGTGTCGCTGCTTTGCTAGTGGCTTCTGGTACTGTGGTGGCTTCTAGGATATCTCATCATGATCTCTGCAGTAAGAGGCCCAGAGAGAACCACCCACCAGAACGGCCCAGCAAATGGATATTGCATGTATAAGGGTATTTGGATTTGCTGGGAATGGGCAGGGAGTGAGGGTGGAGCACAGAGACACCACATTAGCATTAGTCACTGTAACACAGTAGTGTGTGCCAGGGCATCCTGGGCTTTGTGCACCAAGTCCAACCAGCCAGGAGACCTGTTCTTGGGGTCACTGCGTAATGTTTGTTGGCTTCCCAGATAATTTTGCAATGTGAGTCTCAATTCTTCAACCACACATCACATTTGTCATCTGAGCCTGCATACTTTCCTCTCTGCTTGCTTACAGCCCCAGTCTCTGGTTCATACAGGCCCTGGCTGGCTCTGAAAGAGTCGCTGCCCTGATTGATGTGCCCAACAGGAAGGTGGGATGTTTTTCTGTGGGACGGTGTTCAGAGAGATGCAGCATCTGTGTCTAAAGTGAGAGATAGTTACAGGGTTAGACAAGTAGGCCATCAATTACAGGAGGCTGAGGTTAGGACCATCTGGCTGTTTGAAACAACACCAGGTGTTAGCAGAAGCAAATTTCCTGTGTTGCGACATCGGAGGAGCGCGGCAGGCAAGGAGCAGCCCTCCAGAGCCAACCTCAGCCCTGAAGGAGGCCACTTCTCATTTCCTTTTTTTAGAGCTGGCTTGTGGGAAAAAAGTCACTCCAAGAGCCTGACACACCTGTGTCTCCTGCTTGGTGCCTCCTGGGGTGGCTCAGGGGAAGTTCTCAGCTGGGGATGGGGACCCTCTCCTGCGAGGGGGCTGAGCAGGACTGGTACCCACACAGACAGCTTGTGGCTTCAGTCCCAGCTGCAGCCTGACCCTGGCTGAGGGACCTGGGCACCCACATCCTGGGCTGTGTGCCTAGCACCCATGATCCTCTCAAGGTCCAGCACCCATGGTCCTCCCAAGGCCCTGCTTGCTGCCCCACCCATGGCACAAGGTGTCTCCAGTGGCTGCTGGTGGAGAGGGTCAAGAGGTTCAGAGAGGTGCCCATCTCCCACAACCTGCTCAGCAGAGGATCAGGCACTTGGAGCCATTTTCAGCCACTCAGGGCTACGAGGCCATATTTTAAAAATAGACACTGACCTGGTGTATGCAAAAATTACTGCTGCATTACCCATCTAAACCTGAACCAGCCTCTCATGCAGTTATGCTGCTTCAAATTTTCTTATCTATACTTGACAATATTTTATTATTATTATTAGCATTAAAAAGGGGAATAAACCAGGATGCTGAAATTCATCCAGCCTAAAAGTTACACTGATATAAATAAGCCAGGAAACAATCACACCTCCCACTGAAGTTGTTCTTCCTGACCTAAACTATAAAGGTAGCTAAGACTTGATGGAGTCTCTGGCAACAGGCAGTTTCCAAGGTGGTTGTTCCCCACAAGCTGCCCAGCTCAGCACTGCCCTTTCACAACAAGCAGGCAAGAAGTTAAAAATTAGGTAAATGCCACCTCAGTAACTGGCAGCAGAACCTTAGATCAGTTTTTTCTAGTTTCTATCAGTGAGAAACAGGTCTCATGGGTTTCAAACTTTAATTATTATACTTTAATTATCTGGTGAGTAAGAGAAAAGCCTTTGGTTTGTTTATAAATGCTGAACTTGCATGAATTCCTCCATAAAAGAGTTGATGTAGGGAAGACAGCAGAGATTGTCAAGTGACAGGGGTGCAGTTGAGAATCACAGCCCTTCCAAACCCCCCTGGCCAAGAGAAAATGAGGTAAATGGAAGCACCCACATGCAGGCAGGGTGGGGAGGCTAAGAGGCTACTGCTCAAAGCAAGCCTGTGCCTGGGGAATTTTAGCTCCCTAGTAAATGCAGGCTGGTTTTAGAAGCTCTGAGCACTGTGACATCCCCTGAAGGACAGCAACGGTGCAATGTCCAGGTCCCTGCTGTCCAGCGGCTCTTGTGAGAGGGGATGATGTGGTGTGAGCTCCAGCTGGACTGGAAAACATGGGCTGTGCTGCAGGTCGGGAGGGCTCACACTGCTCATTAACATGCAGAACATCAGTGTTGACCCAGGGATAATATTTCCAGAATGTTCTGGTGACAAACATGGAGGTAGAGGTTTGTCTTATCTGAATTTCTAAATATTGGCCTTGCAGAGAGAGCATTTGGTGGGGAACACTGCAGGGAACAGCAGTGGCCTGTCCTGCAAATAATGCTTGGATTGCAATGCTTAATTAAAAAAATGGGGAAATTGCAGATATGTGGTCAAATTAGGTACCTAATCATTCACCTGTGAGACTGATTGATATGTATTAGTAGTGAGCACAGGCATGGCCTTCCATGTTGGTAAGCAAACACATTAAATTAAAGAGGTGTAAGCACATAAGTCAAATAAAACCATTGCCTATTTTCCAGAATGGGATAATAATTTTAATGTGTTGTTTCCCCCCAAAAAAATCTTGTGTCCTATGTGAATATTTCATATTTTGCACTTAAGGATGAAAAAATAGTCTTCGTTTTAATGATGGGCTATACAAGTGTATTGTATTCCTGAACTCTTTAAAATGCTTTTAAGAGTTTTTATGTGTCAATTTGTCAGGCATGGGCTTGTTTGTCATTGTGTTTTTTTTTTTTTTTTTTTTTTTTTTAATCTGGAATCCTTTTACATTGAAATAAAGCTTTATCTGCAAAGGAAATAAAACTCCAGCTTCTACAACCAGGTGAAAATGAGAGGGTTGGATTGACTGTTAGATGAATATTTAAAACTAGCACATAACCACAGAATTCTAAGATTGGGCTAGAAGGAAAACATCCAGAAAATGGAACTGACTGCATCTGTCCAGGACATTGGCTGTGGAGGTTTGGATGGATTGCTGCCTGTCAGTTGTTTCTCTCTTCTGCTGCACTGTGCTGGCATTTCAGATCGTGCTCCCTTCCTGGATGCTTTGTCCTTGCCTTCCCCAGGAGCTGCCTGTTGTGTGTGCCATGCCAGGAGCTGTTTCCATTTCAGATGGACTGGGTGATGGGGTCATTGGACCTGATCCTGCCTAGATGCTCGTTTGCTTCTCGGTTGTCAGGAGGATGTGGGGTGGTGGCATCAGCACAATGGCAGCTGCTCGTGGCCCCATGCCTGTCTGCAAAGAGGCAGGAGGACTGATTTTATTGAGTAACCACCTGCAAACTGCTGGAGCTGCTACACCTAAACCAGCCCTCAGCCTCCCTAGCCCAGCACTCAGTTGTAGCTAGGACCCACCACACGTTGGGTTTGCAGAAAACCTGTGCAGCATCACCTACAAAAATGCTCATACAGTGACCTTTCTAAGGGCCTGATCTCGCAGCAGATGCCTGGCTCCGTGTGCAGCTCTGGCCTGGCTTTGTGCAAACTTTCAACCTGTGTGAGAGCGTTCAGGAACCTTTGGCCCCAGACAGTAAAAATGTTGCTGTGAGAGAAGCAGAGCTCAGCTCAGCCTAGGCTGGGCTTGGGGCTGAGCTGCAGGGTGATGGGCCTGGCACAGGGGTGGTCCTGCTGGGGCACTAACCACTGCTCTGGTTCTGCTCCAGAGCCCAGCCCTGGTGCTTGCTGGTCATGGGAGGTTCAAACTTTTGCACTTGAGAAGGTCAGAGCCCTCTGCAGATGGCTCCTCTGCTTGGCCAGCTCCGTGCTGCATGCAGGAGCTGGGATGGCAGCAGGTAGCTCCATGGCAAACCAAGCCTGTCCAGCAGGAACACAATGGCACATCCTGAATGAACCTACTCCCACAGATGAATTATTGGTACCCCAATAAGTACCCCAGGATATTTAAGCACCCCGGCTGAGAATGGTGTGGAGGATGATTTTGGCTCCTTGACTATTGAGTCAATTGCTGTGGCTTACGGGCCAGGGGTCATTCCAGGTCCAGCCTTGGGGAAATGCCTGAACAAATGCTGTGCAAGCAGCCCTAGGACACACTGTGCATCCCTGGGCTTCCTCCTGCCTCTTGGCTCTGAAGGATGGGATGGAAAACCTGCTGCTGGGATCTGCCATACAGCCTCCTTCCCTTTTCCCTTTGGCTTGGTAGGAGAAACCAGAAGAAACAGAGAAAGAAATAACACCCCAACTGTCTTTGGTCTGGCCGAGCAGTGCACTGAGCAAAGAACAATCTGTCAGAAAGGCACCAGGAGTTCTGCCTGCTTAAAATTTCCCATTGTCTTCTACGAAGCAAATTCTTTGGTGTGTATTTTGTTTAGCTGGATTCTTTTGCTATGATGGTCTGTCTGCACTGACTGAATTCTTGTGCTAATGGCTCCATGATGCTGCATTTAAAGATTATAATACATTTATAGCCCACTGATTAAAAAAAAAAAAAAAAAGCTGTCTAAAAGCCAGGTATCAGCTGTTATTAAATAGAAATAATGTACTGCTTAGAGCAGTCACCATCAATGAGACTGACTCACTCATGGGCTTTAGGACATTTTTTTCTAGTTTTTGTTTTACGAGACTGTACATGAAGGATGTGAGCTCAGTTGGAGATTTTCTCTTTTACTCTATGCCAAGGTTTTCAGAAGTGACTAATGACTTTGGGTGCCTAACTGGAAACATTGTAATAACGCCTGAATTTCAGAATGGCTGAGCACCCATCATCTGAAATTTAAGTCCTTTTATGGTTGTTTAAATTCAGCTCTCAGGACTAAGATCCTCTAATTTATCAGTAATTCTTGAAAAGCTTGGAAGTTATTGAAGCATATAAAAAACCTTTAAGATGCAATGTACTCCTTAAAAGCCTCCCCTTACCCAGTTTTCCATGTCCAAACATGTGTGGAATGAGAAAAAAAATAAATTGGCAGTTATTGAATGCAACACGCTTTGATTTTATGATAAAGAAAACAGTGTTCATTTCCTTCCACAGTGTGGTAGCCCTGCTTTTTCTGATAAATCATAAAATCCATAACCTTGTTCATAAAGAGCATCGTGTCAGGGTTCTAGAACCTCAGCACAAATCAGTGAAGTGGTTGTGGGAATTCAGCCTTTGTTTTGGAAAGGTAGACACAACTCTATTGTTTTTGTATAGAGAGGAACGTTTCACAGGACGTAGCAAGCACAAAAGACTTGTGATACCTGGGGCTGGAAGCCCTGAGCAAGCTGACAATGCTCTTTATTTCACAGGACTTTGCTGCCACAACCCACAGCTCTGGACAGGTATCACCTCTCACCACCATTACCTTGGAGTCAGATCTCTCTTTGATGCCCACTGGTGCAAACTACCACCAGTTAAATGATGCCATTTGACACCAGATGAGCTTAGTGTCTCATTGCTCAGTGGGAGGGAAGCCTTTCCTCAGATAACTGGAGAGCTCTGGCTAATTATCTCATAAAAATCAGCTGTTGCATCAGGCTCAGAATAGGAGGAAGTCAGACTCTGCAATGGATTGGAACTGGAAGCTTTTACGCTGTCTAGCCAGGCAGTTACCCACAGCTGAGATTAGATCTGAGCTTTTTATGCTTCCCTACAGGTTTGCTTTGATTGTCTCCCCATTTTCCAATAAACACTGTAAGAGACCACTGGGCAATTACTGAGGAAGTCCCTGGGAACTGTTCCCAGTGAGTTTGATCCGAGGCACACAGGGTAGAAGGCACTTGCCTGGGATCACATGCTCCCAGATCCACGGGGCACAGGGATGGCTGTTCCCAGAGGTGGGTGCCAAGAAGCAAGTGAGCCAGGGGCATGGGAACAGCCCAGTGACCCTGCCAGCAGCTGCAGTGGGACACTGAGGGCTGCAGCTGGACTGGGAGAAATGGAGCAGCATGTTTGTTTTGGAAGTGAGAAACCCAAAGCCCTGTCTAAAGCACCCTGGGCATCACTTGGCACAGTTTTACAGTGGTGCTGCCACACAGAGGAGCTGGGAACCTTTTATCTCTGCCTCACTGGGCATTTTGTCACCTGGGTGGCCCTGAAGATTTGGCTCCAGGCAAGGACAGAAGAGTAAGTTTATCTTGGCATCCTCTATTCTTTTTATTGAAGGGTTGTAGCATCTCTTTATTTTCTCCGACTGTTTCTCCATGTTCTACCTCTGTGAGCCTGGACTGTAATCCTACACTCATTCCTGTACTGGCTTCTTACTTTCCCAGACTCTGTCTTTCCATCACCCGACTGTGTCCTCTCCCTGGCTTTGGCTGGGTGACCCTCTGGCTCTGTGGAGGGCACAGTGGAGCCAACAGCCCTTTGCACCTTTTACTGGAACTGTTTATTATATTTCTGCTTGTTCAGATGATCCTGTCCCAGTCTGTATCATTGAAATGCAGTAAGACACATGAGAATCCCCCAGTGTGCAACCCCAGCCTTGGCCAGGATCTCCAGGACCTTGCTAACCACATCCATCCCTCCTGTTGGACAGGCTCCACTCCTCTCCTCCTGGCTGTGAGGCTGCTTGAGCCCCAGGTCTAGTCAGGCACAAAGTCTGGCTGAGAGGAGCCCAACCTGTTGTGCAGCAGGGGCTGCACCACCCATTCTTGCAGCACAACAGCCTCTTTTCTGCTGTCCTGCACCCTCGGAGCTGCCAGCCTGGCAGCCAAAGTCCTCAGCAAGGCAAACACCACGGTGCCAAGGGCAGTCCAATGCCACATGCCCTGTGTCACTCCTTCTCCCTCTCTCTTCACACAATCTGCTGTGCTGGAAGGGTTTCAGGAATGGCAATGGAAGAGGAGGGTGGGGAAGCCTTCTGGCAGCCCCACTACCCTTCAGCTGATGGGGAGCAGCTTGTTCTCCTAGATGTACCCAGCTGCCTAGGCACTGCTGTTCATGGTACCTATGGCACTGTCCTTCAGCTGAGATATGTGCCTTCTGTTTTACTAAGAGCAGAATAGCAAGCCATGTATATTAGAGCTCAGAGGGCTTGGGGCTGAAGAGTCTTGCAAGTATAAAAATGGATAACATAATTTTAATTTTTTTTATGAGTCTAAGAGTTTGGACAAAAGCATTTCACAGGGGAGAATAAAAATCCCCTTGTACTTGTACTCAGGGAAATGTACGTTGTGCTGAGTTAGTGTCCCAGCTGGGTAGAAAAGGGAGGGCAGTGAAATCTCTACAGAGGGCCTGAGAGATGACACTGGAGGCATCACCCAGCCAGCAATCTGCTGCCTAGCTCATCACCAGGGCACGAAGTTTATTCCACTTACAAGGAAATGAAGAGGCCCCTGGAGGTGTTTCTGAGGAATAAGACCCTGCACTGACCGTGGCTCAGGGTGACCCCTGAACCTCCGGGGCAGCTGCTCCTGCTTGTGAGGCAGCAGAGCCTGCCCTGGCCATGAGGGGCTGCAAGCACCATCCTGCTACAGCCCCAGGGAGCACCCGGGGCAGCCAAGTCCCCCAGCAGACGTGCAGCTGAAGGGAACTGCCTGTCCCCCCAGACGTGTCCCCTCCTGTACTGATTTTGCTGGCAGAGGGATTTTGGTAGCATTTCTGAATTTTTCTGTTCCCAGCAGACACAGCCCTGCGAGCTGAGCTTCTTGGTGTAGACAGAGACCCACAGAACACAATTTATTTGGCATGTATTGTTCACTGTTTATTTGCCTACTGATTTTACAGGAGTGCATGTATCTCCCACTGGTGTGTACAGCTCTGCCTGTATGTCTCTGGCAGAGGGCCATGGCAGGGGCCTCCCGAAGGGTTTTCCTACAATAAAAATTCAGGGAAATTTCAGTCACCCTACCTGTGCCTTCCCTGTACCTTCAGCAGTCTTTGCATCCATGTGAAAAGCTGGTGAGGTGGCTGCTCACCAAGCTGAGGCTGGGGTGGCTGCTGTTCCTCTTCTTTGCCTCGCAGCCCTGCGGGTTCCGCAGCTCCTGGTTTCCCCCTTTCCCAATGGATGACCATGAGCAGGGAGTGGGACAGGTCTGCAGGCTGGTGGGCTCTGAGGTTGCTCCCAGGCAATGCTGCAGTGGTGGGGACACCGTGCTGTGGCAGCAGAAATGAAGCATGGCAAAGCCAAAGTGGCCTGAAGAGCCTGTTGGACACCTCATTGTGGAACAGTGTCCTAATGCCACCAGCTTAGTGTATAAGTGTCAATGGAAGTCACCAGATATCCCTGTATCCAGTATATAAGCTGCATTTTTTTCCTATCAAATACACCTAAAATTAAAATAAAGCAGGGTAGATTTAGATTAGACATTAGGAAGAAGTTCTTCACAATGAGGGTGGTGGGTCACTGGAACAGGTTGCCCAGAGAGGTGGTAGAGGCCCTGTCCCTGGAGACATTCAAGGTCAGGTTTGATGGGGCTCTGAGCAACCTGATCTAGTTAAAAAGGTCCCTGTGCACTGCAGGGGGGGGCTGGAGTAGATGACCTGTAAAGGTCCCTTCTAAGCCCACACATTCTATGATTCTGTGATCATGACCTGGTGGCTTCAGGAGATACCAGCTTACTGCTGCCAGCACCACAGCTACCACAGCAGCAGCAAAGGCAGCAAACCCCGGAGGTGGTGGATGGAATTGATCCTCTTTGGGTCAACAAACACACAGATACATCATCCCTGGAAAATATGGGTAAGAATTGTCCTTTGTTCTCTTTGTAATACACTCTCTTTTGTTCCTCGCTGTGTCCAGCAGGGGCTGCGCCGATGAGCAGTCAAGGCTCTCTGCTCCCCACTCCCAAGATACCACATTTTTGAAAGGTCTCCATCCCATCCCTGCCAGCACCCCCCCCAACACCCCTCTCGGGCACTCAGGCGCCTTTGCCTAATTGAGGCAGCGGCTGGTTTTAATACGAGGTCTGAACACTGTTTTGTTGGTCTGTTTTTTTTAGATCCTAAATTGCTTTCAGAGGGATGGTGCATCATTCTCTCTCCCCCCCCCAGCCCGCCCCGTGCTGCTCCAGCCTCTGCAGCCTCCAGAAGATGGTGCACTGCTGTCAGGAAACAATGCTGGAAGCAGCAGTCACTCCAGTTCACTGGCACAATGTCACACAAAACGCTTTGTGTCTGTCAGCACATTCCTGGAAGGTCACAGTGAATGATGAATGCTCCTGTGTAGGAGCTGAGGAGGGCTTTTTTATTTTCTTCTTCTTTTTTTATTTTTTTCCCTCTCTCTTTTTCCATGAATTGCATCACTTGGCAGCCTCTTGGCTTCATTCATTTGACTCCTGTGGTTACAAACCTTTCCCAATTGTTGGGAGCCTGCTTCCTCCACAACCCCTCTGTGGCCAAAGCAGGATATTCATGAGTGACTGGCCTGGGGAAGCTGGACAACTTCCAGCTACTTTCCACAGCAGAGTTGCTCACTTCCCTCCCCCTGAGGTCTGAAATATCCTGTGGTTCTGGTTAGCTTTCTCTCCGGATGCAGATCAGCTCCAGCACATGCAGCATCATGTGATGCCCAGGGTGCTTTCAGCACAGCTCATTGTGACACGGGTTTTATTTAGACCTCGAGTAGAAAGAGATGAGCAAAGCTTTCCGATGTGAAGTCAGGAGGATATCTGACTTGATCCTGAATGAAAAGCTGATTTTCACTGGCATGCAGCACTGGAGTTCTCCACTGAGCTTTGCACATATGTCCAAGATGTTTAAAGAATGCCAATAAACTGTGATGTCATCTTTGCAGCTCCACTGCCATTTCCTATGATTTGGTTCATGATTTCTTCCCCTTCTGAGTTACTAATTGCTCATGAAGCTTGTGCAATTGAATGGGGCTCTTCTGTTTTTTCACACTCCCTTTCCCCCTTGCAGAAAGCACTGCTAGTGTTAATTGGGGAAAAACACCTACAGCCAAATTCAGCTTTACTTCTCCATGGGAATTTAACGTTCCCTGCATAGCAGTAGGCACCCAGCACAACCCAGCCAGCCACACTGAAGGGTGTTTTGTTAGCATGGGGAGTGTCTGGGTGGGGAGGAGGGTTCAGGAAAGCCCAGGCCAGAGTGCAGTCGAAAGAGGAACACCTGCATCTGCAGATGGTGCTCATGGGCTGCTCCCAGGCTCAGGGGGCACTCATCCCTCCAAGGGCTGGAGACACATTTAATGGTCAGGGCAGGTTACAGCCTCCAGAACATCTGCTTTTGTGTGCACAAATGCAGCAGGGCAGAGATTCTGAGAAGGGACCCCCAGAGTACATCCGTTCAGGTCCCTTTCTCTGTCCCTGAAACCACCTGGCAAGGTCCACACTGTTAAAGTCTCTTCACTTTCTAAACAGGGGGGCTGCATCTAACTTGGCTGGAGAATAGTCCCTGGTCTAGTCCAGTCCCTGCACTGTGCCACCTCCCTGGCTGTGCCCAGGGACTGTCTGGAAGGTTCTGGCTGGCCCAGGTCAGGCATGGTCCTGGCACTGATGTCTCCATTCTCCTGCTCAGATGATGGGCCCTGTGCTGGTGCCCTGGCTCTGCTTACCTTGTAGTGTGGATGTGGCTGGGCAGACTTGTGTGGGCTACAGGGCTCACCTGTAGGACTGAGAATCTTCCATTTGGATAGAAGAAAAACATCCTGGGGCAGAAAAAACTGGATGGAAGGGAGAGGGGGAAGATGGAAAGTAAATTCTGAGTGAGAAAGAGAAAAGTGTCTGGACTTCAGAAAGGGACTAAATAAAGCCAGAGAGATGTTGCAAAATGTGGGATGAAAGGAAAAGATCTGTGAAACCTGAGGGCATTTCATGCTTTATACATTTCCAGAGAACTCATCAGATCTTTCAAGCTGCCAAATAAATGTCAGGAAGCAGAAAACCAGAGGTTCTGCATAACTTTGGTGTAACTTTTTTTTAAAAAAATATTCAAGTCAGAAAAGGTAATTAAAACTCGTTTGGGTGTATTTTGATTTAATTACCTTTCTTGGTGTTACTCTTTCCCAGGTGTGCATGTAGAGGCTCAGGTTTCATTGTCACTTCTCTTGCTACAGACTAAGATCTGTTCCATACACAGGCACACAGCATCAAAATCCTTCATTGCTCCGAGGTCACTTCAGATCAGGTGAGCTCTTTGTCAGCATCACTAACAGCTTGATAACAGTAGGTGGAAGCAGGTTTTCCAAAAGACCTAACAGGTTTGAAGCCACCCTTTTCTTTCCACTTCAGTGTTTTTTTGGTGTCTCCAAGGGGATTTGCTGACAGGACCCTTATCTGTGTAGGGCTGGATCCATCCATGGGGCCTTGACCTGTGGGCCCATCTGTGAAAAGCAGAAGGCAGTCCTGACATCTGCAAGGCTTTGGGTGAAGAGCTGGAGGCACAGTGTGTGAGAAGCTAGGTCTGCAGTGTGTTGCAGGAGGTGTGAGAGCAGTCCATGCAGGTGTGCCATGACCAGCTGGAGCAGCCCAACTGCAGCGCCTCAGGCTTCACCAGAGCATGGACTTGCTCAACCAGCAAGGTAGGTTTGTAGCTGGTGGCTCTAAGTCCACTGTGTCTGCTTTTCTGCTGCAGGCTCTGCAGAGACCCCATAGCTCTCTGTTGTGTCTGAGGATGGGAGATCCTCAGCTCTCCTTGGCACATGGGCACTGTGCTCCCAGAACCTCTCAGGAGGAGATGCCACATGTAAGACGACCAGTAGGAAGGGCAATGGTGCTGCCAGCACCTGCCTCCAAGGGCTTTCACAGAGATATTTGTATAATGACTCAGATATAAGGAGCTCCTCTGACTGCACAGAACAAGAAACCCTCCCAAATCTCCCTTTTTTGTCTGTCCAAGAGCAAACCTCAGTGTGCCCTGATGCAGCCAGAAGAGCCTGTAAGAGAAGATAAGGACAAGCAGCCCCCTGTCAGTCTCAGAGCAGCAGTGTGGGTACTCAGGTGTCACCATTTGCTCCCAGGCCTGGTGCAGGAGAAGGTCTGCTGGCATGACAGGAACTTGAGCAAACTAAGTAAGTGCTCTAAGGATCTTCTCAAGAAGATCTCATTGCACCAGCAGTGACACCAATGTGCACTTGTCATTGGGATGGATGGAAGGAAGGGACTTGGCACATGCAAACACATATATGAAGAAAAAGAATGACAGCTTCTGAAGGTGGTCACAGAAGGTGATTTGCTGAGCACTCAGATTAGACCCATGCAATTACAAACACCCTGCATATTTTGTCCTCTGCAAATGGCACTTAGATACCAAGGTGCTGAGCACTTTGTGTCATCTGAGAGGGAGCCCTCAGCTCCTGTAGGCAGTGCAGCTGGAGTTTCCCTGGATGTCAAGATCCACAATGCAGCAGAGCTACCTCAGAAGGACAACATGGCTTTCTCTGCCATGGCCCATAACTGGTGCTGGCAGAGGAAGGCAGCATCATGGTGGTGTAATTGGCTTCTCTCCCTGCTGTTCCAGTGGGAATGGAAGTGGGTGAGCATGAACCTTCTCCACATGTGAGATGGCCTGCTCCTGGGTGGTGCAGGATCCCTGTGTCCTGCCTCCTTGATGTGTGTGCCACAGACAAACCCATATTTGGTTTCAGCTTTGTTTTCCTAAGGCCTCTGAGAGGGAACAGCCAGGATACTGCAGGATAGATGTGAAAGATATCAAACATGATTCTCGATTAGCCAGTACAGAAAGTCTAGGCAAAATTAGCACTGAAGGCAGAAAGGGACTTCCTGATGGACCTTCAGCTGAGCTTGGGGTCCTACTCTTACTGCATGCCTGCAGAGGGTTTGAGGACTGGAATTCATCCACCTAAATGCAGGCATTTGGTCAAGGTGTCTAAGGGAGATCAGTACAAAGAGACAGATGCAGCCAGACAGGGGCTCAGAATATCTGGTGGTGCCCATCCCGTGCTGTTAACTGCTGGGAGTCATTAGGAGGTTAATCCTTGATTTGGAGCCTTGAATAGTGCCCAAATTAGTGGGGGGCACAGGGTGAAGTACCTAAGGACCCAACTGAAGCAGTGGGGTGCAACACTTAGTAAGAGTAGGGTGCAAATGTGCACATGTTGTTGGGTCTGACTGAGGAGTGAAGAAAGAAGATAATACATTAGAAAAATTAAAATAAACTTTTTTTTTTATCCTACTGTAGTTAGAATGTTAAGAATTTATCACCTGAGATAAAAGACTTAATCATTACTGAACCCTTTGGCAATTGTTTTAATAACATTAATCAAGATGAGATCATTTAGTGCTAATGGGGGTGTTGTAAGTACTTTTATAGGATTTTCACTGAAATTCAAAATTAAATAATTGGGCCATTATCCTAAAGTGTTTTCGTCATCCCTCAGGGAAGTCCCAGTTTCTTGGTTTTCATCTGCTTGATTATATTTCCTCTCAAGCATTAATTCTGATTGCCCTTGACAATTTTGGAACACCCCCTCCCAGTTATTAATTTGACCCTCTTCTGGGCAGTCCAAGGTTGGTTGCCCCAATAATCTATTTTGTCACTGCAGTCATGGACAGGCAAGATTTAAAATACCACTAAGTGAGTGTGGTGATGGATGATGGGACAGGAAGGATGGTGATTGCCATCGGCTAAAGGCTCTAGTGAGTTGTGTTTTTCCCAACACCCAGACTGGATGAGCAGTTGGTCAATTAATTGCCCAATTCTGCATATAATGTTACCCTAAGCATGCTCAGTCCTTAGTAGGGGCTGTGGTGTTTGCACTCGGGGGTGCGTTGGCAGTTGCTGAGGACATCATGGAAGGAAGGCAAGGCATTATGGACTGAAGTCCCAGCTGATCTGCCAAAATGGATCTGAAACAACCCCATAACAACAGCAGGTATCATGCAGGATGTGGTAGATTTTTGCCTTTCTTGAAAAAGATGCCACGAGTGGTGCCCTGGGCACCCAAAATGACACTAAATGTTTTGGGCAGCTGCACTGAGCCCTACAGTTGGGAATCTGTTGGAAAGTAAGACTCCACTTGCCCCTGTATACCCATCTACATGTAAATTAGGTATCTAGCTTCTGTTAGGGCCAGTGGAGACCCAGCTGATGCAGTCACTGGAACCCAGAGAGCCATTTGGCTTCTTAGCCACTCTCCATCTGCAAATGGACAAACTGGATCAGTCTCCAGGCTCTGGAGCCCATGTCAAGGAGATTTCTGCTAATGCAGTGAGAACTTGGGTGTCTCAGGCTTCATGCAGCTGATTGAACTTTGATGTCTAATGCCTTGGTAGATGCTTTAGAGCCTTCTGGCTGGCCTCCAGCTGTGCCTTCAGAAGAGGCAGGTCATCTCTCCCAGCCTGATGCAGGTGTCTCTTGTGACACCTACAAAACTTGCAAGAAGGCTGCAAGTGGGCACCAAACACTGTCTTCTTGTCCCAGATCATAGGGTGCAATACGTGAAGTCACTTCAATACAAATGATAAAATACTTGGAATTACTCATATAATGATACATTCATTTAGATGATAGCCACATTAGAAGGTTTTGTTTAATCTGGTAGAAAAGACTGTATCAGTCACTCTTAGTTTTGATGATCACAGGAGACGTTGCCATTTTAAACTCACTTCAGTGAATTGTCAGGTCATGTTTGGTAATTCACGTGACTAAGCCTGAAGAATGACAAGACAAGTTAACTGGAATACATTTCAATATGAAATAATGCATATTTTTTCATATTCAACCAACTTTATGACTGCTGTTTTCTATTTTTTTCTCAGAATAACTGAAAGCTTCTAATCTCTTACTCTATTATGGTGATTCAAAATACTACAGGCTGGCAGATATGTAAGTATGAGGCAAAAGATGGAGGAAGAATGTCTTTCCACTTTTTATCTTGCCTGGAAAAAAAAGCTCGGAACATTTCTTTGAAAAGACTATTCTTAGTGCAAAGATCTTCACTTGGATCATTGTCTCAAGCCCAATAAACAACCCACATTGCATACAGCAGAACTTCAGCTTCATAAATCACATTTTCCAGGGCTTTATGTGACAATTAAGATCATATTTTGCAACCAAAGTGTGTATGTCTTAAAGCTTGCACATGGTGTTTGGTTTTAACTGCTGGCAAATTACTCAACATCTCAGACTTAATTCCTATCTTTTTCATTCACAGAAAGAAGTCAAACTATTACACTCAGCAACTAAGGTGACTGAGAACAGTTATTTTCAGGATAGGTTAATCATTGGGTAGGACTGTAAAGATGTCCTCTTATTCCCAGGGGGTGGCAGTATCTCTGTCTTCGTGTGCTTTGTGCTCTGACAGAGAATTCTCAGGTCTTGCAGCATGCACTGGGCATGGCTCATCAGGAGTGCAGGATCCAGGTAAAAATATATGACGTGTATCCTGTTTACACTTGCACAAGTATAATAATTCAATCCTCTACACAAGAAGGATGCAGCAGGGTTTCCATTTTAGGAGGTTAAACTCTGCCCACGTGTGACTTTGTTGTTACTCAGCAGCCTGCAGTCGCGGGCTGCAGCTGGCAGACACGTCTCTGCCACAGCTGCACATGATGCTCCAACAACACTTGCTGCATCCAGCCCCTGAAATTACTTATTCAGACCTTCCAAAGGTCTAACTCAATTCAAGCTTCAGCTGAGCCAGAACTGAGTAAGGATGTCAGGATTCCAGTTGCAGCAGGTAACCAGTGCAGGAATGAAGCTGAGAGACAGACACATCCTGTGCCTCTCATTCCTGGCAGAATTGCACCAAACTACAGTCAAAATGGCCATAAAGAACCATGTCTTGAGAGGCCAGTTTTTCATGACTAACCCTGTGGGTTAGAGCAGAGGAAAAGCAGCTTGATTAATTGTAAGATTTGTTTTCATTTAATAGATTCATAGATTTCCAGGCCAAAAGGGAGCACTCTGATTATCTAGTCTGACCTCATGCAGAGCAGAGGCCACGGACATTCCCCAGTGATTCCTGCACAGAGCCAGCAGCTCTCCCCTGCTCCATGAGGGAAGTCTCCAGCCCTGTGGCTGGGCACTACCTCAGGCAGTATCCCCAGCCATGTCCTGAGCTCCTTTTACCAGCTTGTAAATCCTGAGCAGTTCTGCTTGGCATCTCAGGGCTTGCATGGATGAAAGTGAAATCAGAGCTTGGCTCACCCTTCCTCACACCATGGTAGCCAGCAAGACATTTGATTTACTGCCCTGTATAAAATGTGCAAAAGCTCCACATTGGTGTATCTGAGGTACATTGCTCTATCTTGAGGTGTCGTGTTCAGACTCAATGGGGGAAGCTGAGGTAACCACTCTCTTTGGTCCAGTCATGAATTGTGGACATGTTTGGCTGACAGGGAAGGCTCTTCAATACTTTTACTGCAGTTTATAGGTATGTCTGCACTTCTGCCTTGTACACATCAGATTTTATCCCTGGTGTCTGTGCTGATCCTGCATTCTGCGTGCCATGAGGGCAAAGCCTCCAAAGGACTTCATTTAAGAATCCACCATATCATAGAATCATAGAATCATAGAATCATAGAATGGTGAAGGTTGGAAGGGACCTTAAAGATCATCAGGTTCCAACCCCCCTGCTATGAGCAGGGACACCTCCCACCAGACCAGGCTGCACAAGCCTCATCCAACCTGGCCTTGAACACCTCCAGGGAGGGGGGCAGCCACAACCTCCCTGGGCAACCTGTTCCAGTGCCTTCCTACCCTCATGGTGAAGAATTTCTTCCTGATGTCTAACCTAAATCTCTCCTCTTTCAGTTTAAAACCATTACCCCTGGTCCTCTCACTGCCCTCTCTGGTGAAAAGCCCCTTCCCACCTTTCCTGGAGCTCCTTCAGGTACTGAAGCATATCCTGAAGCAGCTCTTTTCAAGCACCTTTAGAGAGATGTGCTGAACTCTGGAGAGGAAAAAAGTGAAAAGAATGACATTATGGAGAGAAAATCCCTGAGTGTAGTCAAATTATATATTTATCCTTACTGCTAAAAGCAAAACCAGCATATTTTAAACACAGCTAAATCTAATGTGACAAGAAATGAAAAAATGGAAGTACAGTCACTATGCAAGTTAATATTCTGCTGCTCAGAAATATTCTGCATCTGTGCATCTACTTGCAGTAAGTAGCAGACAAACACTGTTTTGCCACAGTCAGTGGAGGAAAAAGGAGCTAGAAACAACACCAGGCACCAGTACAGACTGGGAGCTGACCTGCTAGAAAGCAGCCCCATGGAGAAGGACCTTGGAGTCCTGGTGGACAACAAGTTATCCATGGGGCAGCATGTGTCCTCGCGGCCAAGAAGGCCAATGGTATCTTGGGGTGCATTAGGAGGAGTGTGTTCAGCAGGCCAAGGGAGCTTCTCCTCCCCCTCTACTCTGCCCTAGTGAGACCACACTTGCAGTATTGTGTCCAGTTCTGGGCTCCCCAGTTCTAGAGGGACAGGGATTTACTTGGCAGGGTCCAATGAAGGCTATGAGGATGATGAAGGGACTGGAACATCTGTCTAATGAAGAAAGTCTGAGAGACCTGGGGCTGTTTAGTCTGGAGAAGAGAAGACTGAGAGGAGATCTTATTATTGTCTATAATTATTTGAAGGGTGGGTGTCAAGAGGAAGGGGCCAATTTCTTTTCAGTTGCACCCTGTGATAGGACAAGGGGCTATGGGTGCAAACTGGAACACAGGAAGTTCCACCTCAACATGAGGAGAAACTTCTTTACTGTGAGGGTGAGGGAGCCCTGGGACAGGGAGAGAGATTGTGGAGCCTCCTTCTCTGGAGACTTTCAAGACCCATCTGGATGTGTTCCTGTGTGACCTGCCCTGGGTGTTCCTGCTGCAGCAGGGGGAGTTGGACTCAATGATCTTCAGAGGTCCCTTCCAACCCTGACCATTCCATGCTTCTGTGACTCTGACAGCTTTGCATGTCCATCAAGTTGCTAGGGAGTCAAATCCAGGTTTCCTCCAACCACATTTCAAGGCCTAAATTTGTCTGAAATTGCCCCGTTTCCTTCAGATGCACAATTTCTGCACTATGAGCTGTGTGCTCTGCACTATGTCACAGTCTTTTTCAGAAGAAAAGGACACAGTGACTTTAATCTCTAAGTCTAAAGTGGATATATGAAGATGATCCATGATGCTATTATACTAACCACACTTCCCAAGTGATACTTTCTAATATCAGGAAAATTTGTTGCTATGGTGACTGGCCTGACCTGAAACAGTTTGGCTGATGCTGAGCTTCCCTTCTCTTCCCCAAAAAAAGAAGCTAAATATAACCTTTGGGAAGGCAGTTCTGCTTTTGATTAGGTAACTGCAGTTTGTCATGACCTGTTGTTGGTGCCATAGCAGCTTATTAACATGCTCAGTTAGAAGAAAGGGAGAGTTTAAAAAAAGTGGGCTTGAAGTAGGCTCCAATTTTAACTGAAAATTACCCTTGTAGAAGGATGTTGTGCCCCCCCATCTTAGGACACATCTAGAATGGACATGGAGCCTTCAAATGGGCCATTAAAAATGCAGGAATTCCAGTAGTGGGTGGATTCAGCATTACCTGCCCACAGATAAAGTGGACAGTGGTGTGATAAAACTTCCTTGGATGCCTAGCAGATTGGTTAATTGGCCTCATCATTAACACACATCTTACTTTAATCCTCTGCTGGATTAACAGGTGATCTTCTGGGGATCCTGAAGTGAAGCCATTTTTTGTTGAACATTTTCTGTTCTTGGAAGGGGTTGGTGAGAAGAAGGAAAAGTCAAGGAGGGACACCCCTCTGCAGCTCCAGCTGCGTGCTGGGACATGGTGCATTGATGGGTAAACAAGGGCTGAAATCTACAGAAGGTCCCAGGCTGCTAAGGAAGGACTCAGATGGCTTATTTGTGTTTAAAGACCAAGAATGCAAATTGCAAGGCCAATATTCAGCAAGAATTCTGCCTGCTCTGGTTACATTTTCTAGGCACCTAAGGAAAGGCTGCAGCTGCTCTGTGTGATCCAAGGTGTGCCTGGACTTCCTAAGGGCAGTAAATGGCAGAAGCTTCTGTAGATAACCTGGAGGTGAGGGCAGCCTGTCTTTAGAAAGTAGACCACACATCTTCTCAGATACCTCAGACTTCAGAATTTTTTAAAATAACCTCAGTTCAGGAATGTGAGCTGCAGTCCAGGAGTGGGGTCTGGGGGAAGGAACTTGGGACCCTCCTTGTTGACCCCTCCAGAATGAAGCAGCATTGCCCATTGTAAACCAGCAAGGATACTGGTCCCTTTTCCTTTACCTCTCCAGTAATAAGTCCTCCTTCCCATACTGGCATTCTCCTCCTCCCAGTTGAGTGCTTTCACCACCATTCTCCAGACTTAGACTTCCTCCTCCTCCTTTTTCTTTATGGCCCAGGGATTTTGCAGGTCTTCTGCATTTATGGATCAAATGATGTTCTCTGTTTTCTGACAGTATTTCAAGCTGTGAATTTTGGTCTTGCCCAGGGGCCTGTGCTTTGGAGGAAGACGTGCTGACATTTACTACTGGGCTTTTGGCAGCAATTCCTTCAGTCTGTGGACACTCCATGTCTGAACAGGGAAACAAGGGACTGAATGCAGCACAGTGACATGCTCAAAGTGTCCTTGTGTCTCTTTGTGAGATATGGGGTACACTGATGGGAGGAGAAGCAACTGACTTGCTCTGCATTCCTGGCATGTCATCTCATCTTTCTAGGGTCTCCTTTCCCCACCAACAAGAGGAGGGGACTCATTAGGAGCTGCTCAGAATATCTCCACTGAAACAATGCCTGGTTTGAAAATTAGGTTCTTAGCTAGCTGACCAAGGAAATTGATGAACAACTTCTGCATTGCTATAATTTTTTCCCCTTTTGGTTGAAAAAGTTATAAAGTAGAATTGTTTGGCTTTCAGCCATGTTTAACTCACAAGATCTTTGCTTTGCTAGATCCTTTTTCAGGAAAAGACCATTCTAAGCACTGATATTTATATAAGGCATTTCAGAAACTAGCAATGAAAGATGATTTGAAGTGCAACAAGCAGGAGCAGGAGTGTTATCACTGAGGACACCAGCAAGACAAGGTTTGTAGGGAGAGCCATGTCTTTCAGTAGATCAACAAATATAATGGGGGGAAAAAATGGGCATGAAGACACTTCCTCAGTCCTCACTAACTTCACTTACAGCAAGGCCCTAGGTAGTAATAAAGGACAAAGAAGTATGTCTTCAGCTTCTCCAGAATTGCTCTCCAGAGTACATAATTGCTCTCTTTCACACACACACACAAACAAGCTTAAAACCCACTTATCTTGCACAGGTCTGCAGCTGCCAAGTACTGTGCTCTCCAAAAGCTCACAAAGAAACATGGGATTCCTCTTACTTCAACAAACTAACTGACTTTGACAGCTAAATTTCCCCTTAAATATGTTTAGAACTTCCTTTATACAGAACTGTGAGTCATTCTGACAGGCTTAATTTGAGAGCTGAATGTGTTAAACTGATTAGCCATTCAGGTTGGAGAGACTATAACCAGCAGAGTGGTGGCATCTGCACTTCCAGCAGTACCACTGGGTGCCTACAAAGGGAAAACACAAGAGTCAGTAAAAGGTGTGCTGGAGCTTTGATGGAAATTGTATCCTGATGCCTTCCTGCTCTTGACTTGATGTTCCTTTGTTATTTCTGTTTTTATAATGAGGAGAATATGCATGAGAAGATGGCCCTTTTTTACCTGCATCCTCTTGATGGCAACATGTGCATGTTCCCAGCAGAACTACACACCTAACAGCACATGTAGCTGTTTGCTGGAGTTGATAAAGCACTGCATGATAGACAAAAACATCAATTGATTGACCCATCAATTGATACTTAAGGAGATGTTGAAGTTCAAATGTTTGTTAAGCAGCCTTGAGGATATCTGGATCTGAACTTCTTGGTTTCTGTGCTAAAAGCAGGTCTGACCTGTAAATAAGAGTGAGTGGAAGGGAGGGGTAGCCACAAAGTCAAGTGTGATTTACTTGGGAAATCTCTAGCTGCTTTTTCTTCTTATTGGTAAGAAAAGCTTTCCAGAAGGTGACTTAAAGAAGAAGCCTGACTCAGATCTTTAGTACTGTCAGGTGAGCTCAGGGCATGAGCTGACAGCTGAGCCCAACCTGGTGGCACAGGCCTCTGTCCCACTTGTTCTGGGACAGCTGGCAGGTTCTCCAGGAAAGGAAACTCAGGTAGGAGTGTTCATGAGCTTTCTGCAAGCTCTGCAGGTAGGTAAGGCAGTTTCTGCTTTGAATGTTCTGCTAGATGACTGTCTCTGTTTACTGCTGGGAACACCTAAAACTGGCAAGTTAAATTAGGATGAGTAATGGTAGGAATAACTCCTCTGCCCCCTTCATTCTCAAAGAGTGATAAAATCACACAGTCTGAGAAGACTCACTTGCTTATTGTGTTGTGATCTGGGCCCTCTTTATGAACTGACTGATGTGACTTTGGACCCAAATCAGCCCCTATCTCAGTAAGTCAGGGACAGGATGGGAGCCACAACCTAAAGCTGAGGCTGATCTTGTCAGTGTAGTCCTTTCTCTGTCTCCAATTCTTCAGCAACTAGAAGTTTAAGAAGCTTCAAGAAGCCTAGCTATATCATGTAGAGCATGACATTTTGATGTCCTTCATATTTATTTTATGGACAATATTCTATAGCCAAGTACTTGGAGAATAAATGGTAGTATAGTGGGAGATAGTCTCTAAACTAGAGACAATTTAAGGATTTGCATGGAAATCATAATCTTGTCACTGATACCTGAAAAATCTTCGCAGCTCATCAAATTCAGTGAATGTGTCTGTAGTCAGGAAGGAAATGTCTGCTGAGGTTTCTTTCTCTTGCTATCCAGACCCTCTGCATCCCTCTGGAGTGCATTGGGAGTGTGGAAGAGAAGATAATGAGAATGCAGAATCCCCATCAAATAATAACCCAGGAGACAAAAGAGGATTAGAGCTGTATGAAAATGAACACTCATCTGATCTGAATGTGCCAGTTCTAGGAACCCTTGCATGGCTGACAGCTTTGGAGTGATGAACTCTGCAGAGAACTGTTTTCCTTCCTTTGCAGAGAACTTTCCTGCTGGGAATCTCTTGCATTATCATCTTCCATGGAAAACGTTTGCAGCCCAGTGGAATGGACAGGGAAAACATGTGACTCCTTGGGGGCATGTTCACCTGTGTGTCTGCTTGTGCTTTGCATCACAAACCTACCCCATTTGGAATGTTTGAGGTGTCAGAGCTTCTCCATGGGTCAGACTGCAGATCTCCAGAGTCCTCAAGGACCGGGGCTCCTGTAAAAGCACACGTCAGAAAAAGATGCAGTGGTACATACAGAGGCAGTGCAAGCAGATCAAGTACATACAGAGGTACAAACTGGTCTAGGTCTTTTGGATCTTTTTATTTGCATATGATTATCTTTTTGGATAGGACTATATTAATTAGTAGTTTCAGATTTTTTTTTACTATAAGGAACCAGAAAAGATAAATCCAAGTGAATCTCTCTGCTCTTGTTGCCCTGGGATTATAAAGCTGATTCTATGTGGTGCAGTCTAAGGTGTGCCAGGAAACAAAATAAAACAAGCCAACCCCCCCCCCCCCCCCCAATATCTAACAACTCTTAAAATAATGTTTCTACGGTTGCAGATGCAAAGATTTAAAAATTATCAAAATACCAGAATTAATGTTGTCTGTGGTTTTGCATTCACTTTCTTAGGTTACAGTCTTGAACTAAATAGTTACATATGATTTTCCCCCCTCTGCCAGGGGGATGAATCAGAACTGTGCTGTGAGAGCATCTGTTGTCTGTTAAGTCCCCTGACTCATTTGTTACACAAGCTGGAAGAGGTGGGGGACAGCAGGGAGAAAGTGGGTTGTCTGAGGGCTGAGGTTGGTGAATGTCACTCAGGAGAACTGGATTTCACCCCTGCCTCTGACACAAAGATCATATGAGGAACTATGCAAATGATTTAAACTAGATTTGTTCTTTCCAGTCATGAACCAGTGGAAACTAGTCCAGAGGAGGCCACAAAGATGATGCGAGGGCTGGAGAAGCTCTGCTTTGGAGACAGGCTGAGAGAGGTGGGGCTGTTCAGCCTGGAGAAGAGAAGGCTCCAGGGAGACCTTAGAGCACCTTCCAGTGCCTGAAGGGGCTCCAGGAAAGCTGGGGAGGGACTTTGGACAAGGGCATGTGGGGATAGGACAAGGGTTAATGGTTTTAAACTGAAAGAGAGGAGATTTAGGTTGGACATTAGGAAGAAATTCTTTGCTGTGAGGGTGGTGAGACACTGGCCCAGGTTGCCCAGAGAAGCTGTGGCTGCCCCATCCCTGGAAGTGTTGAAGGGCAGGTTGGATGGGGCTCTGAGCACCCTGGTCTAGTGGGAGGTGTCCCTGCCCATGCAGGGGGCTGGATCTAGATGATCTTTAAGATCCCCTCCAACCCAAAACATCCTGTGATTCTATGAAATGACACTTTGATCTTCCTATTGTCCAGATATAGATTTAAGTTCCTTCATGGATCTCTCTGTTACGACCAAATGTTTTCTGGCCCTCCTGCTTTGTCCTTGCTCTGGAGACCATACTAGGGAGCTGAGTCCCCTCATCCAGTAGGAACCATGTCAGAACCTTGGCAATTAATTACAGGGTATGTGGCACATCCAAAACTCTTGGGTCCTGAAAATAATTTAGGACAAGGCAGAAGTGGCCTAGGAGAGGTGATGATATGGACCATGCACTACAACCAAAGGAGGACCAGCTAGCTCACCAATCTCATGACGTTTTCCTCGGTTTTGGGAACTAAATAATAACAGATTTTGTTCACACAGAACAGGTTGGAGCTGAGCTCCTTTTCCCAGCAGTTCTCTTGTGCAGTGCCATGCAGATACCTCATCACAGGACTGGGTCTGGCAGAGCTTGGCTGCTGATGGAAGAGGGATGATGCAGATTTCCCACGTGTACACTAGCAGGACATGGGACATGTAGTCAGGGAAAGGACTGAGCTGAAGGATTTGGGGCTTAGCTTGCAGCTCTTAGGAGGTTTGTGTTCAGCTTTTCTGCCCTTTAAGCAGAGCTTTTGGGCTGCCTGCTCTTGCTTCAGTCCTGTTCCAGTCCTGTCCCAGTTCCATCTGGGTCCCATGCCTGGCTTTTCATAAACCACCACAGAAATGTCAGGAAGTCCAGGTATCCCCCATTCAGGGGTTCTTATCCCATTCTCACTCTTTCCCTTTCCCAAAACTCCTTTTCCCTCACCACATCTTCAGCCAGTCTTGGCCAGTCTTTAAACTTCTTTCAGTCAGCTTATTCTCTGCACCAGCACTCAGTCCTTGCCCAGGAGGGCCTCATCCCAGTCCCTGTGCAGTCCTAAGCACAGTTCCACACACACTTACACTGACCTACCTCTCTCCCCTCAGCATGGCCATGCCCACTGCTTGGACCTGTGCCATACCTTGTTGTTGCCAGGCTCTACCCCTTATTTCTCTTCCAGGTTTCACAGTTTGCTGGGTCCTTCCCAGGCAGACGTGGGGACAGATATATTAGCAGGGCCTGTAGCAATGGGACGAGGGGTAATGGTTTTAAAGTAAAAGAAGGTAGATTCAGACTACAAATAAAGAATCATTATTTTTACAATGAACCTGGTGAAACACTGGAATGAGTTGCCCAGAGAGGTGGCAGCTGCTCCATCCCTGGAAACATTCGAGGGCAAGTTGGATGGGGCTCTGAGCAACTTGAAGATGTCCCTGCTCATTGCAGGAGGGTTGGACTAGATCAGCTTTAAAGGTCCCTTCCAACCCAAACTATTCTATGATTCTGTCATTCCTCTGCGTTAGTCCCAGTGTCTATTCCCTTACAACTTCTAGACCTAGTGTTCTCTTTCATAAAACCCCACCTTTTCCCACACACTTCCTTTTCCTGGCAGCCTTTGATCTCCCTCCCTGTCCTTGTCCAACAGGAGGTAGGTAGCTCCCTTCTCTGGGATGCTGCTTCAGCAGTGGCTGTACTGAGAGTGCAGGAGGGACCTGGTGCTGCACTCAGGGCCCAGGGTTGCTCCAGCTCAGGACATGAGGGAACAGCCATTACAGAGGAAAACTTATTTCATTCCTATAGCCCTCTGCTGCAAAATCCTTTTGTTGTTAAACTTTCTTTTTCCAGTGGCTGTGAAGCACGTCTGATTCAGCCAGATACGGAGCTTGTAAGGAGCTGGGATGTGCTCAGTGAAGACAGACTGCCTGGAGATTTCAGCTATTACACTCTGGCAAGTCTTTATGAGGTATGTGTGAGCTACTACTTGTCAAAACCTTGTACATTTTTAGAATGTGGATGTAATTCACAGGGAATAAAAATGAATAAATAAGGTTTATCCTTAACAAGGGCAGTGGTCATCCTCCAAACAGGGTTCCTGCAAAATAGAGTTCCAAAGTTTTGCAACTACATTTTTAGAATCATTGTTTAGCAGTTGTTTATATATCCCCACCCCTTTTTTGTATTTGAAAAGGTCTTAGTGATTTTTAAAAAAATAAGGTAGCATGAGAGATGACAAGTGTGAAATCTCAGAATATTTCTCCAAGCTGCAAATGAAAACATGGTTATACAAAAAGAAATGTCAGGCAGCCTTAGCTGGGATGAAAGGATAGACACCAAGTGGAAGCACAACTGGACCTGCTATGTATGTCCCTATCCACATCTTATTTAGCCAAATAATTTTCTTAGAAGCCAACTAGATTATCTCTAGTCCTTCCACTCAAGCCCTCTGCCTAAAATGATGCAAAGCAAACACCTTCCCACATTCTTCAGTCTCTTTTTTAGTAGTCAGAACCAGATTCTCTTGTTCATTGAGGAGTAAACCTCCTTAAAAGGAATGTAAAAAGTGAATAAACGGGATCCTGCTGGATTCAGCAGACTGCAGTGGTGGTTTGGAACCCCTCAAGGGCAGTGCCTGGCCTTGTGGATCCTTGAGGAGAAGTGGGGCTGCCCCTTGGGCACGTGCAGCGAGTGCCGGGGAGCCACAAACGGGGCTGTTTGCATCTGTCTGGCTGTGAAGCTCCTCTGAGAGGAGGAGGAGAGGGAGATCTCATAATTTTACCCCTAAGTAATTTTTGTTATGGAAACATACTCTTAATTTGTTCCACATGAATCTTGGGAAAATGAACCTTTGGAGAAGTTTATCATGTTTCTAGTCTAGATAAACAGCTCAATAAAGAATGGGAAGTATGTATTTTGTCAGAAGGCACCACTAAAAAACGTTCACATATGGCAATGATTTCCTCAGTATTCAACAAAAGATTGGCTCAGGAGTCTTCTCCTGTAGATCCAGATCAGATTTACCTCGGTGGTCATGTCACCTGACTGGTATGGTGTTTCAGCTGTGAGTCAGCAGAGCAGCAAGACGTTGCTCTCCAGCATGTAGAGGATTTGCCCCGTCCTTTGCCCCTGGCTGGCACTGATTTTGTTTTCAACATGACTGTGGAGTGATTCTTCATGGTTACAGTTACAAATGAGTTTGTCTTAGAAGTTTGTTTTGGCTTGTCCCTACCACCTACCCCGCCACCCTGCTGCAGCAGGACCTCGGAGCCAGTAATCCAAGCTGGGAACAAGATAATGTAGCTTTTCAAAATGTGAAGGGAGTGGAAGGTTTGCTGGATTATGGCTCAGAAAATGAAAGTGTTCCCACACCAGTAAAAGCCCTCTCTGTTTTGCTGCTTTGTCCACCTCCTTCAAGAAGTTAACAGAGAAATGCTTTATTTCTCTGTGGGACATTCTATGCATTTCCCCATCATCCTGGAAAGAGAGCTCCTGTTTTAGTCATCACAGTTTAAGGACAGACGGTGGTTAGAATAAGAAAAGAGCAATAAAGGACAGGGATGTCAGTGTTAGCTCTTTGTGATGAGCTGAACAGACTGGATTTGAGCCCTTCACTTCTGTAAGGTAGTGATGTAGATTTAGATTCATAATATTTATGGTCTAAGTGAAGATGATGAGCCTAAATTAAAAAATGTGACCCAACTAAATAAGAACCATAAACCTGAGGCCCCTGAACTTGCAGACCCCTCTGCTCAACCAGAAACCAACTGCAGCTGACTACTTTAAATTTAACAGATTAACTGATTTCAAGTGAGGTAGCACTACAGCTTTTTAGCCTAAAAATCCCACAGTAGGAGGGTCGCCATTGCAGATGTGGGAAGTATTAACATCAACATTAGAGCTGAAGCCAGTCTAGCTGAAACCCTGTCAGCAGACAGGCCATCTGAAGGCTTGTGACTGGCTTGAAATAGTGAGCTTTAGAAAGGAGGAAGCATTATTAACTACTTTTACTTGCCTTTGGCTTATGAGCCTGTAGAGGTAGCATATTACAACATTTTCAAGTTTTCTCCTGGAAGCCTTTATGAAAGAGACTGAAAACTGAGATACTTGGCTAATCACTTGGCTCTAGAAAGAGAGTCTTTGGGAGAGCACCAAATGTTGTAATTACATTACTAGAATAGGTGTCATAACATTTTGTTTCTTTCTGGGTGGAAAATGAGAGAACTGCAGTTGTTGACGAGTTCTTGGATAGGAAAAAGGTGCTTCACACAGGAGCCCATACAGCCCTTTCTCAAGTATCAAGCTTGATTCATCCCTACTCATCACTGTGAGGGAATTCAGATTGTTGTGACAACTGTTTGACATGAAGAGAATTCAGATGGAGTCACATTGCAGCTCCCTCTGCCATACACAGGGGGCCTGGGGGCAACTTAAAGATCTGCCAAACATCAGGTCAGCAGAGTCCAAGCTCAGCTGGCATATCAGATGGAAGCAAACCATCCAAGGGATGTTCAGGCTAATAATTAACTTTAGAAGTTCAGTATGAGATGTGGAAACCATCAAGAGTTAATATGCAAAATATCAGATAACCGTTAGGGTGAATTTATGGGCATCTGCACTGCCATGTCAGACTGCTGCAACACTAACTCTACAAGATGTTTTGGTTTCTATTGATTAGAATTTGGAGGAGGGAGATATATTTAAAGTCTAAGATACAGCTACGATTACGTGTGATGGATCTCAAAGTAGTTCAAATATTTACTTAATACATGATAATTTAAATGAATTAGACATTAGTTTACAATTGCAATCAAAGCGTGTTTTCACTAAGACTTTAGCTGTTCTAATGATTCTTGTAAAGAAAAGCCTGCTGCTTGATTGAAACATGTCCAAAAGGCATCACAGCTGACAGGAACTTGAATTGGTCTTCTGCATTCATGTCTGATAGCAGAGGCAACAGAATCTGACAGCAGATGTTAAGGAGGCAACATTTCTCTTTTGCTTCTAGGAGCAGCTGACAAGGATCTGCAGCCGAACTTCAAACAATCAAAAACAAACAAACAAACAAAACCACCACCAACAAAGTTGTCCAATTAAAATTGGATTACTCCTTTGGACAGAAACACCATTAAAGGAACAGCAGGGGCAATGAACAGGTCCTGATTATTTGTAGAAGTGAGTATTTAATGTATTTCGCATTGCTTGCCTGATTTTAATGTTTCTGAGCTCCCTGTTCTCATTTTCTTGCTTGATCATGATGTTTAGCTGTGGCAGACTGATCTGCATTTCCTGAAAGTAAGGAACCCTTACTGTTTTTGCCTTTTGGGCAGGAATATATGATCCTCATTTACCTCAATGGCTCTTTGAGCTGGAGTACAAATCTGTTCATCTCCCAGTTGCAGACTGATTTCTTATTTATCCTCTGTAAAATGTGGCAGCTTCTGAGGAGAGGTTAAAACCTCTCACCTCAATGCTGTTTTGCCCCGATATTCAGTGCAGCCTATGGCCCAATTGTTAGAGCCTTCAGCTGCCAGCAGAGGATTTACCTTTATCTTAAGATATTTAAGTGTCTACATGAGGTATCCACTTAAAGAGTCTGAACTGCAATGACAGTAAAAGGAAAGACAGTGCAGCCAGAGTAGCCTGAAGAGCAATTTAGACGACCAACTACTACCTACCTTCTGTAGGGTCCAGTGAATCACTTTTCTGGCTGTATTAAGGAGCCCTTCCAGCAGACATCTATCTTTATTTAGGTGTCCTACCCTTGAGTAGAAACCCACCTGGAAGGTTCCAGTCTGTCTTTCAACCCATGACACCCACTGCCACTGGAGATGCTCTAAGATATGCTCAACATCTATATGGGCTTAGCAGATATGATACACGACCTGGAAGAAAACTCCATCTTTTTGGAGTTGCAGCAGTGGAAGGAGACCAGGTAGACAGGACTATATGTCAATGTTTGGGCAAATGAACTGAGGATGGAGGATGTGATTTAGTTGCCAAGATGTAGGTGCTCACTGCATTTTGAGACACCCCTTGCCATTCCAGGAACCTTCCCGGATCATAGACATGATGAAGGATTTGTGGGAGTCCTGCATCATTCTGGAGTGGCAGCTATGGCTTTAAGATAATCTCAACCTCCTCAAGTTTCACTAGATGCCTATGTTCAGGTAAACAAGTCCTAGTTTGAGAGCTGAATTAGGCAGCTGAGTCCCAGTATAATCTCCACATAAAGAAGAGAGAACTGTAGCCAGGTTTCCCAGGTCCCAGCCCAGCAGGTTCAGCCCTAGGAAGAAGGCTTCAATCCACATCCTGCTCAGCATGTCCTACAGAGATGTTTGCAGAAGTTCTCCTCATGAGATAGCATTTTGTAAAGCCTTTTCTTAAACATGGTCTCTTTTAATCTGCTGCATAAAGCACAGAGGGGATCTGAACACTGTGCCCAAGGGGTTTAGTTATTTTTTACTGTTGTGGATGTGGCTTAATCTTTATGGTGTCCCAGGCACAGATTCTGCTCTGACATGGAAGATCCGGCATAGGAAATCACTTTCATGCCCATGTGCAGAGAACCCTACTGTTAGTTATTAGGAATTGGAGTAAAAAGAGTAAACCTAACACTGCCAAGCCCACCACTAAACCATGTCCTTAAGCACCACGTCAATGTGGCATTTAGTTCACCTTTAGGGGTGACTCAACCACTCCCCTGGGCAGCCTGTTCAAGTGCCTGACAACCCTTTCAGTGAAGAATTTTTCCTAACACCCAAACTAAACCTCCCCTGGCACAACCTGAGGCCATTTCCTCTTGTTCTATCACTTGTTACTGGGCAGAAGAGACCAAGTCCCACCTCCCTACAGCTTCCTTTCAGGCAGCTGTAGAGAGCAGTAAGGTCTCCCCTCAGCCTCCTCTTCTCCAAACTAAACAATCCCAGTTCCCTCATAAGACTTGTTCTCCAGCCCCTTCCCCAGCTCCATTGCCCTTCTCTGGACTCTCTCCAGCCCCTCAATGTCCCTCTTGCAGTGAGGGGCCCAGAGCTGCACACAGGGCTGGAGGTGCAGCCTCACCAGTGCCCAGCACAGGGGCACCATCACTTCTGTAACAAACATATGGAACAGAACATTCTCCTTGGAACAGAAGAGTGACCATAACCAATTCTGAGTCCATGTTGACTTTAAAGCTGATTTCATTTGCAGTAGATTAGAAGTCTCACTTCAGTCAATGTTTCATTATTAGAAAGACCTATCTGTGGGACCCTGGATATCTTTTGATAGCTGCAGAGTATTAATTAGCAATTAGTTCCTTAGTCAAGACGTGATTAAGTAACAATGACTACAGGGTACAGGAAGCTTTTCTTACAGTTTTCTCAACTGGGAGGGTACAGGCAGAGCCTTTGTCTCTGTACCTGTGACATTGGCCCTTAATTCTTAGGCCTGGTTCAGCACTCTCAGAATACAAGTTTTCTCATGAAACTAAAAATATTTTTCTCACCTTAAATATTTAAGGGAACACTTTTTTTCTTTTTTTCTTTTCTTTTTTTTTAATTGTAATTGAAAGAAAACATTTTTATTTAGTAGAACCCAAACAATATAAGTGATTAAAACAGATTTTTCCCAGATTTTCAGTTCACTTTGAATCAAAAAATCAACAGGTATAAGTTTTAAAGTCTTGAAATAATTTACCTCAAGTATTGAGGAAAACAAAAATCCAGCTTTGTCCTGGCTCTCCCTGCACCCTGTCAAGATGTCTGCACTGCCCCTTGCCATCAGCTGCAGTAAATATCCACCCCAGCCTGTGAGCAGCACTGAACCAGGGCAGGGTCCTTGATGACTCTGCCTTGCCAGAAATCTCCTTCCTTTGTGCACTGGATCCAAGAATTATGGAGCACAGAGGAGCCAGCAGGAGCACATGCTGCAGTTTGCAAAATCCTTCAGTGCTGGGTTTGTGCTCCTGTCCTGGGTGCTGCCATTGGGCACATCACCCTTCCTGCAGGAGCACCAGCCCAGCCTGTGCCTTAGAGCCACAATTTACAGCCCATAATGCCTGCACTTTGGTCATAGAATGACCCAGATGTGTTGAATGCTATTATAATTACTGCAGAATACATGAGCATAGGAATGAACTAAAAAAAACCCAAACATTTTCCAGTGACAGACTATGCATTTTTGGTGATTTCTCCATCCTGAAGTCAATGTCCATATAAAACTGTTGATGGCCATGATGATCAACAGCCAGACACTGAACTATTCATTAAACTGCCCTGCTCCATTACTCTATGACATACCTTCATGGAACTCCACTTAAAAAACCCCAAACTGAACCCTGAACAAGGGGAGGACCCAAACCAGTCAAGCCTGATTTGAATCTAGGACACCAAATACATCCTCAGAGCAATTTCTGGATGGTATTCATGCTTCATTTAGCTCTTCATTTTGTTCTCCAAGAGCTTCTAATGAACATACTCAGGATTTAACAGTTTCCTTTCCAAAAAGGAGCAATTTCAAGATAAGAAAATGTTGCCATTCACACAAAAAACCCCAGCCAAACAAAGCCCAGGCTGGCCTTTTCTCTTTAAGCAGAAAGCCTTGTGTTGCTTGCTGTTCTTGAGGTAAAGGGATCAATCTGCAACATTTAGACTTTGACTGTGAGATGGATAAAAATCTCTTTGTTTCCCACATTTGTTTGGCTCTAGGATATCAGCACACCATATCACAGCTGTAAGCTATAATTATGAAATTGTGATTAGTATTCTGCTCTGAAAAAACAGGGTTTTCCCATTGTTCTACATCTCTTTCCTGTGGAGACTGGACTGACCCATGATTTAGTTCATTAAGCCTGCCTGAGGCATCACTGTTTAGAAATGGTGAAGTTGCATCTTACTCTGACACACTGTGCACAGACAACATTTAAAATATTTCCTGATACCTCTAATAATCAGAGTCATTTGTCAAATGAGCAGGGAGTGCTATCAGCCCTCATTCACTTGGACCATCCTCTCAAAGCAGACAGAAAATCACCTATTTTGAAGGTGAATTATCTTGGTCAAATAAATGTGTACCCATGTATGTAAACAAGTAGTCCTCTCCTTTAGATGTGAGCCATGCAAAGAAAGTATTTAGCTTCATTATCAACAACAAAATTATTTCTGCTCCTTTAAGTATCATTATAGGTTTTCTATGGAGAAGACTAATTCAGTGCTTTCAGGAAAGAAAATATTTGTGTCTGCTAAATGACTAAAACAACCCTCCCCCCCCCTTTTCTTCTTCAAAGGCATCTCTAGAAATCGCTGTGGCTAGATCTGCAAAAGAATTTTAAGTAAGAGTACAACCAAAACCTCTGAAAAAAGATGCCAAGAGCTCTTCAGAGTCTTCACTCAGATTAACTGACTTAGTGGGAATCTGGTTTAGGGCATATCAGGCCACTCTAAGGATATGTGAGAGTTGTGGGGAAAATACCAGTAATTAAAAGCCTGATTTTAAATGTCAATAGTAAGAATTCTGAGCCTAAGGTTACACATATGTTCGTGTGTCTGGCTGAATCAGGACTTTGGGTTTATATTTATAGGACTGAACTTCCCCTCCCCCCCCTTTTTTTTTTCTGTACAGAAATAAATAGCCATTCAAGTTGATATTCTCTGCAGTCTCCCTATAAATGCCTAAATATGTTCCTTGCAGACTGCAGAGAATTCACAGATATTAAGAAATTACCCAGCTCCTAAATGATACCCAAGCCAAATGCCAGTGAAACTCTTAGTGGTCAGGCACCTCATGGCATGTGTTGCTGTGGTTCATACACTGCCTTTGGGCCATATCACTTCCATGCATGGTTTTCTAAGAGCTAATCTCTATGTGCCCAAAGTGAGATGATCATCTGATACTAATTCTTGTTGTCTGGGGAAGGTGACCTTACACGCCCTGATTCCATTGCTGTACAAGTACAGATGATAATACTCAACACCAGTGCAGACAATGAAACACAGTTTTGGTTTCATTTTTCATTCTGTTCACATCTATCATCTCAGTAGAGATGATACAGCCAAAAAAAAATTCCAACTAATTTGATTTCTGTGGTCTAGTACCTGACCATGACTCCTTGGCTAATTCCTGCAGCAAGGGATTCCCAGCTAGTCTCTGTGAAGCACAAAACTATTTAGTTGTTGTGGTGAGCCCAGACTGGGGGCATTTAATTTGGCACAGCTACAGGTAAACTAATATGAAGGGCAAAAGAATCATAACTAAGATTTGGAAACTGAAAACCCAGGTGAACACTTGGGCAGTCAAAATAGTCAGGATTTGTTGATTCAGGACATTTGAAAGAATTCTCAGGCCTTCATGCTACTGCAGAACACTTTTTCCAATGTAAATTTTACTTGCATTTTACCTGCTGCAGCAGCAGATCATTTACTGGGTTTAATACACTCCTGTTTTCTGAGCAGTTCTATCATGTGGGCTTCTTCATCTCTGGAAAACCCCACCTGCATAAAATCAACAACTTCATCTTGGTTTCCTACCATTTCCTACTTCCAGTTCTCCAGCTGGAAAGATTTTTAGTAACTTAAGTTTTTTAGTGGTTTGAAAGAGTGTCAAAATTTCCAGCTTAGGTGTTGTTGTGGGTGGGACTGAAAGGTCTTAAGGTCACTTAAAAAAATCACCTACTATGATACCAGGAAAAGGTGATTTTAATACAGATTTATGAAGGTGGGACAGAATTCGATGGCAAGGGTCACTCTATTGCCATGTGGAAGGGACATGTAAGGGTTGGAACTGGGTTGAAGTGACTTATGTGAGGACCAGGGGAAATGATTTATACAAGGGTAGGGGAGACTGAGTCAGGATCAGGTTGGAGTGATTTGCACAGGGATTGGGGAGAAGAATGAGGAAGACCCTCCTGTTGAGTCACAGAATTCAGAACACACGCTCTTGCTTTCTAGACTCCCTCTCAGAGCAGTCCAGATGAATCCACCCCCAGTCCCAGACTTGGTCAGCTGCTCACAACTAAGGGGTTTGGGTGCAGGGATTTCAGTGTAGTGCTTTAACACACCATCATGGGTCTGCTGTACAAGGCTGGCAGAAGCTGGGATCTATGCTACTTTGCAATGGAGCAGCTCCTTCAAAGCCAGTGTATGACTTAGGCCAACTTCAGAAGAGCCCCCCAGTACAGACCAAAGCCTCACAAAGTGGCACAGCTCACTGAGAGCTCAGAAAAGTGTGTTCACATCACAAAAACCATCCCATTAACAGTGGCACTCTTCCTGGGAGAGAGGCAAAGAATTGGATGGACGTGCACTTGAGTTATTCCTGAGAGATAACTCTGGATCCTAGGCAATAAGGCCTCCTTTTACTGGGGTACCAGGAGTCAGGAGAGACTAAGAACATCAGCGTATCCCTGGCTCTTCCTCTGATAAATTACATCTCTGAATAAAACTGTGCAGTGATGCAAAACAGTTACTGGGTCAAAATGTCACTCGGGAAAATAAGAGAAATGTTCCTTTCAATCAGAACAGCTTGGTTTGCTGACTGGCAGCAGGAATCCTCTTCCCAGCCCTCTGTGGGAGAGGGGCTGGCAGCCTCCCAGGGCACCCACAGCCTGCAGGCTCAGGGCACAGGTGCTTTGGGCTGCACAGCTCTGCTCCCCAGGAAATGAGGCTTTTCTGCAGTGGCTCTCTCATCCAGGAGGGACTGGACTGTTTGCTACCACAAATGCATAAAATTCAGAACATAACTTAAACTCCACTTGTTTGATCTAGCCTCCTGTCCATAATTTGACAAAAAAACCCCAAATTTCAAAAGAACGAGACTCCAACAGCAACCGAGGATCACAAACAGATCTTTGCAGAATGGAGGATGAAGGGAGGAAGGGCTGGGGAAGAGAAGATTCTGAAAATAAAAGAGAGATTCTCCTTTAATTATTTTCTAAAACTCTGATATACTTTGTGGAGGGATGAGCACCATTTCAAACTTCAAAAATAGAAAATAAACCATGTAGGCAATTTAGCAGATGATCAGAAGGATGCTAGGAATGAGAAAGGACAGGGAGAAATGTTCTGATCATGATCCATATCTCTTGTTGATGGAAGTTGGCTATGGGGACTAAGTAGGTGTACCTCTGGATCAAGGGTGAGCACCAACATATTTTATTAGCATTAAATCAACACATCATGATCTGGATTTCTTTTTATATTTCTGTCTCTGCTGTTAGGGATAGGTCATCTTGGAACAAATGTCTACTTTTCTTAGTGCTACTTTTTGGCACAGGGTAGAGAGGAGTCATTTGACATCTTAATCTTTTCCAAATACATGAACAGCTCAGCCTTCCCCTTCAACCAGGGAGTTAGAGAGGGAGCAGGAGAAGTTATGAGGCAGAAAGTGGAAAGTTGGTAAGGGGTGGAAAAAATTATTGATGTGGTAGAAAAGAGACAGAGCAGGGTTTCTCTAAGGGAAGGGAGAAAGCAAAATGCCTGAAATAATCTAATGTTAGAGCTATTATAATTTTAGTAAGGTATTCAGATACCATGGTGATGAGCACAGCTGATATATCTAAGCACTCTGGGATAGAATATATTCAAACAAAAAAGATAATTAAAATAGTGCTTATTTAGATGAGGGATAATGTCTCAGTTCCTATGCAAATGAGCATAGTTAAAGGATCACTTGCCTTTTTATGAAAATGAATATTGAAAGTTTGATGAGAAACTTGGGAGAGAAACATTCTGGAAGTCAAAGCAAATGCAATCTCTATATGCAAATGAATTCAATTAATTTTAGCAGCCATGTATGAGTGTAAATGAGAAAATCAATGATTTTCAAAATCTAGTAATTTGGTAGCCATTAGTCTCATTAGACTTTCTTTTTAAAGCTTAATTATTCAAAAATACAACCCGATTGAAGTGTGCTTTATAAAAAGGACACATTCTTAAATTAATTACAGCAGTGATTTTCCCTCTAGCATGAAGATACTGTGCCAGTACGTGGCTTTGTTGATGGAAATACTACTTTTTGCTGGATTTGGGACTTGATTTAGGTAAAGAGTTGACCACACCTCTGGAGATCACCTAAATGCTTATGTAGTAGCACATGAGTAGTCCCCCTGGAGCCCATGGAGGATGTATTGTTTGTATCTCATTTTTGGGGACATGAATGGACAGAAGAGGCTGATGAAGGGTCCAAGCTGAGCAGAGAGGTGACCCATGCCAGCCACACCACCTGCCAACCCTGGGGCTGTGACTCCTCAGCACGGGCTCCTGGCAGGTCCACCTTTCCTCAGCTGTCTGTGGGGAAGGAACTTCAGACCATCATCTCCAAAATAGCCTCCTGGCTGCAGCATTTACCCAGGAAACAGTGCACTGAGATTTGTGTTTGTCAATTTGGAGATTTAAACAGATTACAACTGCAAATTTGATCTTTTTGAGAATTGTCTGTGAACGTGATGAGCTATAAAGACTCTTTAGTCCTAAATAGCACAGTAGCCATTTCAGATGGGATTTAGTGTTTGCACCACTTACATCTATAAGCAGAATGGCACTCGGACCTCTGTTCTGAGCATGAGCTCCTGCTCTGGTTTAGCTAAGTTCATCCTATTGAGCTCAGTTACCATCTGAACTGGGTGGCTGCATCCAGACTGCCTGCTGGGGATGGGCCCTGGCCTTGCCTTCCTCCAGAACTGTGCCAGTTCCCAACTGGGAACTGTCTGAGTGAACTCTGCCCAGCTCAGGCCAAACTTGTGCCAAGGACCATTCTTAAAATGGATCACCATAGACCATGAAGTTAATGTCCTTGGGACACATCATGGCACGGTTTCATTTGCTTGTATTGATGAACTTTACTAAATAAATTATTCCAAGACATTTTAAATCCATTTCTTGTAGGAAGAAGTGTGATTAGCTGGATTTTTATCTATGTTCCTGGGCAGTACGGTGCAAAAACTCACTCCCCTGCTGCAGCAGTGGCCTATTGCCACTCCTCCATCCTCCCCTTCCACTCCTCACAGAGCTCCCCCTCACTTCTCTCCTCCCCTCTCACCTCCTCTTCCAAATAATCAAGATACAAGGAAGATGTACTTTCAGAGAGCCAATTAAACACAGCAGGGCACCAGCTGAGATGAGGAGCTGCAGTGACTGAATTTAAATCAAGCTGCAGTTTCTGAGAGAAGATCTCTGTACCATCACTGCAATATTTGTTAACAGTGGCAAGGGCTTCGGGTGGGTCTGCACCCCACCAGGGGAAGCTCAGCCTTGCTTGGGATCATTCTGTGAGCTGGAAGTGTGAGTTAAAAAAAAAAAAAAAAAAGCAAAAAAGGTTAAATTATTGACTGTGAATCACAAACGTGGCTGCAGAATTTTATACTAAGCTCTTCCAGGTGACAGGCAAATGAAGAGCAAAGGGGAAAGAGGCACAGTTTGGTAAATCACAGCATTAACATACATTTATATAACACGTGGCTGCAACAGCTCAGGATTGCAGAGGATTTTAAAAGTAATTATCTTGTATGTAAGGTGGCTGCTCTTCAGTAGTGGCGTTATCATCTGTCTGTACTCTCTGCATGACACAGACAGCTTCCACACACGACTCCACTGAAGCAGAGCCTCTTGAAAGAGGGAGGAATTGGTGCAACCCCATGGATCTCCCATTGGGCACAATTGCGAAGAAAACCCAAAACTTCAGTCCCACTGCAGAACATCTCCCCCAGCCCCACTGAGGAACATCTACCTCAGCCCCACTGCAGAACATCTCCCCCAGCCCCACTGCGGAACATCTCCCCCAGCCCCACTGCAGAACATCTTCCCCAGCCCCACTGTGGAACATCTCCCCCAGCTCCACTGAGGAACATCTCCCCCAGCTCCACTGTGCCACTGTGGAACATCTCCCCCAGCCCCACTGCTCATTCCTCTGCTGCTAAGTCCTGGATCTCCTGCAGAGTGGGTCAGACTGGCCCCTGGGCAACTGGGGGGGCTGCAAGACCCTGTGTGCTGTGGGGCTGTGTGTGTCACCCTGTGTGTGTGTCACCCTGTATATGTGTGTGACCCTGTGTGTGTGTGTGACCCTGTGTGTGTGTCACCCTGTGTGTGTGACCCTGTGTGCGTGTGACTCTGTGTGTGACTCTGTGTGTGACCCTGTGTGTGTGTCACCCTGTGTGTGTCACCCTGTGTGTGTGTGTGACCCTGTGTTGCCCATCCAGCAGCACACTTGCTCCGTGCTGCAGCTGAGACAGTGGCTTTCTTAGACAAAGAAGAGAAAATGAAAGTGGAGTGCAATCTCTTTTCCAGTCTCCTGCGATGCTTGTAGGGGCAAATGGCACCGGAACACGTTTCCAGAGCACGGGGTATCCCAGAGGTCCATATGTAGGTGCCACCAGGAGGCTCTGGCAGTGCAGAGGAGGAGTTTCTGCAGGACTCCTTTGGTGAGCCCCAGCAGAGCCATGGAGCACTGTGCAGCGTGTCCCAGGGAGCACGTGTGTGTCCCTGCCAGCACCCTGCCCAGCAGCACCAGCACCAGCACCAGCACCAGCACCAGCAGGGCTTCAAGGCTCAGCTTCTTCCAACAACTCTGCCCTTAATAAATGATTAAACTCTGCTCTTACCAGTAGGTGCCAGTGGAATCTGGATGGGTTGCAGTGCCCTGGCTTGACTTCTCTTCTGTCGGAAGTAAGGCTGAATGAAGATGGGATTATAAAACCTGAAGAAAGGCAGCTGTGACTGGTGGTTGGCTGCAGATGAGGAGAAAGAAGGGAGGCATAAAAGGCAAAAAGGGTTTTCTTGAGCACTCAGGCTGGCTCAGCCTCTGTCTGCTTAGCTTGCTGAGACCAGACAAAGTGACCACATGGCCCGTTCCAACCAGGTCTGCAGAGAGCCCCAGGTATAGGGCCTGATAGTTCTATGAATTAATAATAACAGTAATAAAATTATATAGTATGATTTCATTCTGCAAATGATTTAGGGACATAGTTTACAGGAAAGACACAACACTAAGGAAAATTGTATCGCATGGTATAATTCTTTATGAGTTTTTTTGTACTTTAATATGATATAAAATTCATATTAATAGGTGCTATTATCATGAAGAAATTTATAGCCCAAACATGGCAGCTTCTTTGCTGCAAGATCTACGTAGAGAAAGTTAAACTTGACAATTTTTTTTTTTTTCATTTGTATGGATATTTAGGTATGAAGCAATGAATTCTTTACACTTGAGAGCATTTCTATTATATGCTTTTTTATTAGCAGCTTTGTTCATGATCAGCTTTTCTGTGGCATCAGTAAAAAAATATGGGATCTGTGCATGGGCCAAAATGACATCTGTACTTTTTCACTTGCATCAGCTGAAGAATGTGTAGCCTGGAGACACAATTAGTGCTGGGCTGGCCTCTTCCCCAGATGCATGGTCTCCTATGCATAGGTTTATATGCCATATGTGAAGGGCCATATTAGTCCCACTTGGGTCACACTTTCCTTGATCACTTCAAGAAGCAGCTCCACAGCAGTGGCTGTTTGTAAAGATGCACTTTTCCATGGCTGAACTGGCATCTACCTGTAGAGTGATTTTTCCATTAAACATTCTGTGTGAGATGTGGAGACATAAAACACACCAAGGTACATTTATCAGTGAAAATCTATCAAGATTAAATGCCTCTTCTCTGACAAAAAAAAATATAAAAAATCTAGATGTAAAGGCTATTTTCCTCCTTTGACTGGAGCTATAAAGAAGTACCCTGCAGTGTATCTGCATCCAGATGGGGGAAGTTGCTGGTTTCTTCACTGAGGCTTCAGCATGGTTCCTCCAGAACAAATCCACAGGTCCATTACCTGACCTAACGGGCCAGTGCTAGGACAAGGGATTATTTCCACTCCTGGCACTGCTACTCTTGGCAACCCTTTCATGGGACTGAGAACAAGGAAGTAGAGGAATGTGTTGGGCCCTTAGATAAAGCTACAGACATATGGGCTTGTTACTACCTATCAGCAGAAAAGAAAAAAGATCATAGCATCGTAAAATCATTTTGACTGGAAAAGACCCTTAAGATCATTGAGTCCAACCATAAACCTAACACTGCCAAGTCCACTGTGTCCTGAAGTGCAGTGTCTATATGACTGTAAAACACCTCCAGGGATGGTGACTGCACCACTGTCCTGTGCAGCCTGTTCCAGGGCCTGGCAGTCCTTTTGGTGAAAAGATTTTTCCTAATATCCAGTTTAAACCTCCCTTGGTAGAACTTGGGAACATTTCCTCTTGTTCTATCACTTGTTACCTAGGACAAGAGACCAGCCCCTACCTCACTCTAACCTCCTTTCAGGTAGTTGTAGAGAGCAGTAAGGTCTCCCCTCAGCCTTCTCTTCTCCAAAATAACTATCCCAGTTCCCTCATAAGACTTGTTCTCCAGCCCCTTCCCCAGCTCCATTGCCCTTCTCTGGACTCTCTCCAGCCCCTCAATGTCCCTCTTGCAGTGAGGGGCCCAGAACTGCACACAGGGCTGGAGGTGCAGCCTCACCAGTGCCCAGCACAGGGGCACCATCACTGCCCTGCTCCTGCTGGACACACTGCTCCTGATGCAGGCCAGGATGCTGGTGGCCTTCTGGGCCACCTGTTCAGCCAAAATGATAGGGTGTGGAAGAAAGTGGGAGTTTGGATTTTTTTCCATCCTGTGCAATACAACTTCATTTGTGCTGTACTTCTCCACTTCACCTCTGAGCCAGAATTCATGGCCACCTGGGATGTGCTTTGGTTGGAAGTGACTGAGGACATCCCATAGGGAAGAGCTAGACACAGTTGGGTTGTGTACTTGTGCAGGTGTGCTAGGGGCTTTCTTGCTGTTCACACAGGAATGCCAGTGCAACGCTTTGATCAGACTCTTAGGTACATTATTTTCGTCACATATTTTGGAATATAATTTAGAAAACATTTAGAAAAAAAACCCACAAGATAAGAAATATTTCAACCATTGTCTTCTGCCTTTAAAACAGGTAACCTAGATTATGTGCTGTACGTTGTATTAAGATATTACAATTGGAGCGAAGAAGAAAAACATATTTAAAGGTTTGAATCTATCTTTGAAATGGTTTAAAAAAGCACCATAAACATTGAAAAAACTATATAATAATAATAATAATTTGGATTTTTGTAAAATTATTTACTGATCGTTTATTACAGGTAGCAGGTGGGTAGTGGAGGTATTTTTTAATGCCTTTACTACACAGTTTCATACCTTAAAGCCTTGATTGTTTTCTGGGAGAACTTTACATCTGACTTCTGATTTTTTGACTACTCAACAATGGGATAATTGCAAATCATGAGAAACACTTTTTATTCTAAGTATCATATGGTTGGGTTTTTTTTCTTGATAATATATGTAAGTTTTTAGATGTTCATGTATTCATTTACAACTCCAATTTCTTCCAGCTGTTTTTAAAAAGTTATTATAAAGGAACAATAATTTGAAGACCACTGACGTGTGTCAATATCCCATAATTTTCTTAAGCACTTGAAAGCACTGTACACTAGTGGAGCACAGTGCAAGATCAGGGACAATAACTGATGCCCTCATAAGGTGAAACTAGAAAACTGTTTTGAAGTAAAGCCAGAAGGGTGGTAGAAAAGAAGAAATAGTGGGAGGAAGAGCAAAAACATGGAAATGAAGATTATTCCTTTTAGGTCCATCATCTAGAGTAGGTCTGGCAATGTTAGAGAGAAAACAACAAAAAGCTTCCCTCCAGAATTGACAGGAAGACATATGAAGTTTTTTGGCATGATGTGACACCCCTGTCCTTAGCCATTGAAGTGAAATAGGTTTGTCTCTAGAGGGAGAAAGGCAGCTGGATGATGAAATCCCTGCCTTATGCTCTTGTTTTTTTTCTATGATGGGTTCAATCATGTATTTATCCACAAACTCATCAGAATTGCAACGGTAATCAGAAATGGTCTCCATTTATCATCCTGTTTCTAACAAGAAGAGGTAACAGACCATTTAAGTTACAGTGCATTAATGCTCATTACTGCTCTAATGAAGATTTGTGTTGCTTTTCCAAGAACCTCCAAGCTAATCTTCAATTTTTTCCTTGCTTTCAAAGAAGCACCAGTTTTCACATGACTTCAGCCCATTGGAGCAAGCAGAGTTATTAGTCTGAGCATTATAAAACCTAATTTCATAAGGGAAATTAATATGAAAACCACGAGGTAACATCTTGTTATTTCATTACTGTGTCTGAATCCTGTGAGTTTGGCAAACACTGACGGGCTGCATCCCTGTGCCCAGACTTCCCTGCTAGAACCTGGGGCTGTGGTGCTTAACACATGGCTAGTATTAAACTATTACCTATTCAGCTGTATTCAAGTAGATGTGATTGTGATGTGGTAGAATGAACAGATGGCCATTGCAAATCTTGCCTGGTCTAGATTTCTACAGAACTGGCATCACTATCATTTCAAGCACCTTCTTTCTTACAGTGAAGCACTCTGGCTGCAGTGGTGCATCCCAAATGTTCTTGGCTGGCAGCATACCACGTGCCATTACAAATACTCCAACCAGCCCCATCTCACAGCAAATACTGCCTGGGAGCTGGCTCTGCTTTGGGCTGTTTATCCTGTCCTGGTGAGATGCAGTTCCAAAGGAGAGCTGCGTGCAGAGCCCGTTGCATGGTGCAGAAAGAGCCATGCCACAGAACCTGCTCTGCTGGTGCTTGGTGGCACTGCTGTCTTGGGGCAGGACATAGCTACCAAGCAGACAACTGACTGAACTTTCAAATACTAATGCAGGCATTGGCACACGTGTCCCCTGCAAACTGTGGACTCGTTTTCCCTCTGTTTTTGCATGCAGCAAAATTGGGTGTTGGTTCAACCTGAACACCTGTTTAAATACCTTGCCCTATCGGACTGCCCGAAGTGTCTGATTCTCCCAACACAAGGAGCTGGTTTCCTGAGCTTTGTATTAAGGATTTGTTGAAACACGTTCATCCTTAGTACTTACTTGACACTGGGACACAAAGAACTCTACAGAAAGGAAGTCACTTAGTGGACTTAGGAACAGTTAAATGCATCCTAAGGAAAGACCAACTTGAGTGTTGTTTGAAGAGCTTTAATTTTGTTGGCATGGCTACTAGGAACTAAGAAAGCCCTTTACACTTGGAAACAAGCTTGCCAAACCATTTCCTTTGCGTATCTTGCTCTGCAGAAGTAACAGAATATTCCATTTCTGAGTATTTTAGTAATGCCAAGGGAAAAGGTGGATGCAGAGTCAAGGAAAGCAGCTTTCTGACCAAGCTGTTGCTGCCTGTTCCCATGGTTTAGGCGTAACAGTGGTGACACACAATTCCTCCTTCCCGTGGAAAGAATATCTGTCACAAAGAGCAGTTCTGCTGCTGTCTGGAAGACTGACCTTTTTTTACTGGTAGCAGCTTGGCAAGTGTTTGTTTTAGTTTTTAGATACGCAACTTGCAAAAATTAGAATGGGCTCCAGGGATTTAACCATCGTTCAGTTTCACATCTGCTTTCATCAGCACAGCTCCATTGCCTTTGTTCCTGCTGGTGAGAACTGGAGGAGAATTAGACTGGGAGTTTCCAGATTTTACTATGCAGGAAAACTAACATTATTATAAAGTGAAGAAGTTTAAGGATACTGTGGAGTGTGTCTATATGGAGGCATAGATCACTAACTTGGATTACACATAGCAGTCAACTCTGTGCCCAGTAGTAGGTGTATGAAGAATAAAGAACTTAATGGTGAACAGCTGTTTCCACATACTTAATAAAGTGTGCACGGCCAGTTCAAGCTCTATAAAGTGTTGAACATAGCTTTACAAAACACATACTGGGGCCATGCACATTTTTTCAGAGTGCATCAGCCATTCTGGCTGTTAAGTTGTGTCTATCTTTTGATTTCAAAGATAGATCTCTGAAAATATTTTTCTTGTTTTTCATAGTGTAACTGAGGCTCAGATGATTGGAACTAGATGGTCTTTAAGGTCCCTTCCAACTCTAGCCATTCTGTGATTCTATGATTTTTAAAAAACAGCAATGCTTCTGCAAAAGGAGAACTAAGTTATTACTGTAGGTGTCTTTCCATCCCAGCTATCCTGTTTTCTGATAGGATAGTTTTCTGAAGGAGGAAAGGGTGGTGGCTTTAATGCTGGGTTGGCTTTTTGGCTTCAGAACTGTCAGGAATGTCAGCATCCCAGGGGAGCTGGTATTCAGAGAAATTCAGAGTATCTAGTTAAACTGCAACTTATGAGTGAGACCTTGGAGCCCTGGGCACTAGAAGTGGCCCACAGCTGTTCCTCACCCAGACATCAAGCCCATGTTCCTCTTTTCAGAAATGATGATTAGCAAACACTGAGGTGTGTGTCCAGCCATGGAGGTTTGTAAGGTCCTCTGGGGCCTGAGCAACTAACATGCTCTCATGCCTGCTTTGAAAGCAGGAGTCCCAGGGTCGAACAAAGGACGATTTCCATCGGTGTGTCTGCTCTGGAGTTGTGTCCTTGCCTTCAGTGGATATCAGCTCTGGTCCTGCAGAGTGGCTGCATAGACTTCTTGCTTTCCAGATGAGTCCCTCTGATGCAGTAGGTCAAAACTACAAGCTCATGTATATTTTTGAATCACTCCTTGCTTCCAACTTCCTTGAGAGGCCAAGAACTTCTGGGTCTGAGTTTAAGCTGGTTCAGGAAAGAAGTGGAGAAACTCTGCAATGGGTTGAGCAATCATGGTAGGACAGCTTGGGTGAGAGGAGGCAGCTTTAAGGAACAGGTTGTGCTACAAGTTTTAAAAGCATTTTGAGAATTGCTGTTATTTAGCAGAGGTTTAATTAAATGAGACTAAACAAAATCTCAGCAATTGGTTTAATACCAGAAACTTTCACCTATTGAAATAAACTCTGTGTAGAGAGGACCTTCCTTAAAGGTTCCTCTTCACTACCTGAACTATATAAACAGTAGTTTAGAAAGTACATATTTCTGCATTTTACATGAATGCACAGTATTCTGCCAGCTAGCACCAAGTTTGTACAAGTAAAACAAAATCCAAATAAAAATTCAAGAAGGCAGCACAGCCAAATGAAGATCAACAGGGTTTTAAACAGTCTATAAATCTCTTGCCTCCACTGCCTGGTTTCCATGCTCCTGTTTCTTCAGTTGGCCTCCAAGCCTGGAGGACAAGAAACTTGCACATTCAATATAAAGAAATGAATAAACAAAATGGGAAATTTTAAATTATTATTATTTGACCCCCTCTCTCACATACATGTTGTTCAATGTCTATGCAGAAAATGCTGAAAGAGCATGAATATTACCTAGTACAAAGTCAAGCAAGGTTGGCAGCACCCAATGACAATTACCTGCTGACATCTTCTCAAGTGGTCATGTGTGTGGCTCTTTGCACTCGGTTCTCTTTTACTTCAGACTTTTTGATGTGATTTACTATGTTTATTTTTGACAATGTGGGAAAAAAAAGATCTTCCAGTTTCCTTCTCTTGATGCTTTTGTGCAGGTTAGTCAGGAAGCCTGGGCTCTTCAGACCTGCCTCCTGGTGAGGCCGAAGAGCTCCCAGCTCTGCACATGTCCGGGGTGGACCTGGCACTAGAGGGCGATGGAGACATACACTTTCCGGTGAGTCTCTGCAAGTTGTTAGAAAGCAAAAGCAGGGGAACAAGAAGACATGGATGAGCAAGTTCTTAAAAAAAGGGTGAGCTGCGGCATTATCACCCCTGTTCCCTTCTGTTCTCACACCTTCTCTATGGTTTCTGCTTATTAAATTCTGGGCCTCTAACTCTTGCAGTGTTCTCCTCATTCCTTGCTTCCCAGTATTACCACCTTCTGTCCTTCAGAGTTAATGCTCTTCCCTTTTGCATGTGATCTGAAATCTGCTCCCAACTGCTGATCAAATGCGTTCTCCTCAGGAGTCTGCTTTCTCTTTTCCTATCCATGCTTTCGCTTCTGGAATTCCCTGATCTTACTAATTTTCCGTCCTTCTGTTCACTCTGCCCCTTCCTCAATGAATCTCTTCCATTCCACATCCTGTCCCTGGCCTGCCCTCAAAAAACACACAAAAAATGTGAAAATTAGAAAAATAAGAGGTAAGAAGCTGCTTCATCATCTGTGCTAGCAATAAGGGCACTGAAAAAAAGAGGCCTGGATCTTAGTCTTGGTCCTAGAATGTCCATCCATGGTACGTGACACAAATAATTTGTAAATAGGTACCACTAGCTGGGCTTTCCCATAACCTAGTTAAGTGTTGTAATCACTTAACCTCAGTGTTATGGAGCACAGCTTCTCCAGGAGCAGTGCAGGGTGTCCTTCACTGGTTCAGTGATGGTCTGAGACACCGGTAAAGACATCTTGACCTGTGGGTGAGGAAAGCTAAAGACTACACCTTTTGCTGCATAACTGGGTGCTCAGGTTGCTGTATGAAATTGGATGGGGTCCTAGAGAACCATGGATAAGCCTGTCAGCTCCTGGACTGGCAGTGTGGTTCCTGAATCCCAGAGAAGACATCAGCATACCTTGGGTGGGACCTTGCTCATCCGTTAGCTGGAGGAGGCTCCATGTTCACATAAATGTCAGTGCTCACTGCCTTGTCTCAGAGGCAGCCAGAGGAAACTGCCCTCTCTGCTGTGTGCAGGCAGCTGCAAGAAGTGCAGGTGTGGTCAGGCAGCAGGAGTGGTTTGTGCCTGTGACTGGGGTGGGAAGTTGCATCCCAGCTCTGCCAGCACCTGCTGCTACTAGCAGGTTTTTCTCCTTTTCCCTCTTTTTTTTTTTTTTTTTTTTTTGCCAGTTTTTCCCCTTTTGTAAGTACCACACCCCATTAGAAATGTGAGCTGTGCTGGTGATCCGACTGGGCTGTGTGGGATTAGTGGTGGGCTGAGCTGCTCCCACACCAAATTTCAAGTGATGCATAGAGGGAGAAGGAGGGCTGAATAACGAGAGGGTGGAGGAAGAGTCCACTCCCAGCCGTTGAAATGTTTTAAGAAGGGCATGCTGAAAATTGCAGGAATGGACAATGCTGGTCCTGCCCATGGAGAGTTCCTCTTGTATTTGCTTTTCATGGCTGCACACCAGACAGTGTCACTTTACTCCCATGAGTTGTGCCCCCCTCTGTGAGCTGGGTGGGCACGTGCTCACTTGCCATGAAGATGAAACTCACCAGGTAAATGGCACGATGCTCCTGAGCTCAGTGAAACTGGGATGCAGACACATCTCAAAAGCATCAATTTTTCAGTTATTAAGGTGACGAATATTTTCTCCTCCTCCAGAAAAAGCAATCTCTCTCCTCATCACTGCGAGATGTGATTTCAGCTGTATTTCCCTGGAAATGACATGAGGACAGGAGGGTATGTGATTGAGAATGAGAAAGTATTATACAGACTTGCATTCAAATTCATTATCAGGCAGTGAGACTGATGACTCAGAGTCAGAAAAAACTGAAACAAGCAAAGATCGTGTCTCAGTCAGTGCTCATAACAAACTTGAATTCCCATTTTCACAGCTCATCTACATGGGAATTGCATCGAATGCTTAGGATCAACTTGCATATGCTGTTCCTACTCAGTGACACAACAAATAATGTATCAGGAGAGCATTTTAATGCACTGCATTATCATACAGCTTGAAATGTGTGCAGTTCAGGGAGCGTGTGCGTGCGTGTGTGCGTGTACCTTCTCACTTGCTCATTCCCTCACTGCTCCTGTTAGAGTAAGGTCTTCTACCTGAGGGACCAGATTAAAAAGGGGTCAAATTGGGAATCTAGGAGTTTGGTAAAAGTAGCAAAGAGACAGGCATACTTTAAATTGAAGGTTTACATTCCGTCTTTGGCACTGGAGAATTATCTAATGTGCAAGCAGATTTCAGAATCTGGGCCAGAGTCCCTGCCAAGGCAGGCTCACGTGGTCTCCCTCTGGCCTCATCATCCAAAGAGATCAGGCCCTTCATTAACTGCAGAACTATGATCTCAGAGTCAATCAGCCCGAGTGGACCTGCTTTGACAATGTGGTGATTGTGCTGTGATGATTCACTAGTTCTGCAGCTTGCTCAGTACCAAAGAATCCCAGAATGTGCTGCATCATTAGCTGATTTTTTGGATCACTGATAGTAAAACCAAAAACTGACAAAAATATCTTTACAATGTTTTCAGTGATTGATACAGTAAAAAACAACTTCCCCATAACCCAATAACTAAGTACCAATTCAATAGATTAAGCCAAGCAAAACTACATTTTGAATTTCAGCTTTTCTCTTGCTTTGTTTGATGGAAAACCTGGGTGCCATGGAGAGGGAGAAGCTCAACACCTTTACCTTCCTTGCTCTTCAGCTATTTTCAATACCCATTTTTATTTTCTTTCCTGCAGAGTGCTTGGCATATCTTGGCTGATGTGTTTGTAGAGGGGCTGTGAGAGCTGCATGGGCCTGTTGAGCTGTGAGAAGCTGAATAAGTGCTGGAGGTCTCTCTCCTTGTCTTTCTGTGCCAGTGCCCCTGGAGCTGTGCTGTCAGTGATGGCCTCCCCAGGACTGTGCTGCTAACTTACTCCCTTTGCTTTCCTACTCTTCCTGGGCCTGGTGGGTGAATTCACACAGACACTCCCACATCATCTCTTGGGCTGTGTTCTCTTCTCATTGCTGAGTCTCAGGCTTTCCAGGCAGCTCACAGGTAAATGAAAATGAACTGAAAACCAGATATGCAAACTAAACAATGACAGGACCTGTTTTCTAGCCTGAAGGCCAACAGAGTTATTGTGGCAGCATCTGTGCTATGTAAGTGTCTTCATGTATGAAACCAGATGTGCCACATGCAGCTGTCCACTGTGCCTGGTCCGTGCTACCTCCTGAACGCTACCTGGCTGACCTGAGCCAAAAAGCATTCCAGGGAACATGCCTGTGGGCAGTTAAATGCTCTCTGATGTTCTTTACGTTTACTAGCCATAGACTGAGGATCAATTTTTGGTTTATTCACTGCTCCTTTTCATTTGGTTTTCATTAACACCATTGGGCTATGAGAGGGAAAATGCTGGCCAGAAGTGGTCTGCCACCTTGGCTCTCCACACACGTGTGGGCAGCCTGCAGGCTTCAGCCAGACCTGTGCTTCAGTCTCCTTTTCTTGGTCAGAGAGGCAGTTAATTTGACCAGTTTGAAGCTTGAATATATGGTTCTCATTACTGGCTGTTAAATAGCATTGGACTGGGTATGGGTCCTACAATTTATTCTGTCATCCATGAGTTGGTAATGATCAAGAGTGACGTGCTAAAAGAAGTGATGGTTTCCATTAAGATTGTGTTAGCCTAGTGTTTACAAGACAAACATTTGAGATAATTGTCTCTTGTATTGCCTTTGTTTGAATAGTTTTGAAGACTTTAATTGTCTTTAGATATTTGAGGAATGCTTGAAGAAAAGCAGAGGGCCACATCAAGGAAGATGAGAAAAACTTGGTGCTTCTGAAGATCACAATAGAGACTGGTAGAAGAGCCCACAGGTGCTTTTTTAAAAAAGCATCTGACTGTGGTCATTTAAATAGTACTATTTGATAGTATCTTCTACAACCTGTAAATCAAGAACAGCCTGGCAAAGCAAACACCATTTGGTTTCACTGACAATATGGATGTCCCAGTTTAAATCCTCAAATATTATTCAAATAATTTAGATTGGCCTTGGTACTCCCAAGGCATACAGGGAATACCACCTATCCTAGACACTCTACAATTGCAACCTCATTGTAAAATCTGTCTGCAGTGAAGGTCTCACCCTGAAAGGCAATTAAGAGTCCTGAACTTCTGTTACTTACGGACATCACTTCATAACATAGTAATTCATCACAAAGTGACTTGAGCAGAGCAGAGTCTCCTTGTTGTGCATGTCAAGAAGTTCCCTACTGGGATGTCATCTCATTGCTTGCATTCTTTCCATAGGAAGGGTGTTAGAGTATCTTGCATTGCATAGTGCTTGATTCTAGAGCAGTAAAGAATTAGCCTGGACAGTGGCCCTGAGTGCACCCTCAGCAAGTTTGCTGATGACACCAAAATGTGGGGTGAGGTGACACGCTGGAGGGAAGGGATCCATGCAGAGGGACCTTGACAGGATTGAGATGTGGGCCATGCAAACTGCATGAAGTTCAACAAGGCCAAGTGCAAGGTCCTGAACCTGGGTCAGGGCAACCCCAAGCACAAATACAGGCTGGGTGGAAAATGGATCGAAAACAGCTCAGAGGATGATGACTTGAGGGTGATGGTGGATGAGAAGCTCAACATGAGCCAGCACCGTGTGCTGGAGCCCAGAAACCAACTGTGTCCTGGGCTGCATCAAAAACAGTGTGGCCAGCAGGTCAGGAGAGGACATTCTTCTCCTTTACTCTGCTCGTGAGACCCCACCTGGAGTCCTGTGTCCAATTCTGCAGCCCCCAACACAAGAAGGACATGGAGCTCATGGAGAAAGTCCAGAGAAGGGTCACCAAGATCATCCGAGTGATGGACCAGCTCTGCTATGAAGACAGGCTGAGAGAGTTGGGGTTGTTCAGCCTAGAGAAGAGAAGGCTCCAGAGAGACCTCATAGCACATTCCAGTGCCTGAAGGGGCTACAGGAAAGCTGGGGAGGGATTTTGGAGAAGGGCTTGTAGTGAGAGGACGAGGGATAATGGGTCAAAACTGGAAGAGGGGAGATTTAGATTAGACATGAGGAGGAAATTCTTTAGATTTAGACATGAGGAAATGTGAGGCTGGTGAGACACTGGCCCAGGTTGCCCAGAGAAGCTGTGGCTGCCCCATCCCTGGAAGTGTTCAAGCTCAGGTTGGATGGGGCTCTGAGCAACCTGGTGTAGTGGGAGGTGTCCCTGCCCATGCAGGGCAGTTGGAACTGGATGGTCTTAAAGGTCCCTTCCAACCCAAATCATTCTGTGATTGATGACTCTATGATTTTTCCAGAGGTGCAGAACTGCTGTATGAAGTTACACAGATAACACTTCCAAATATCAGACAACACATGCTGACTGGAGCGACCATATTGTCCTCATTTCCTCTTCTGTGCTGGTTGCTATTTATGTGGAATTTTCCTACCATAGTGGCATTACTGTCCCTGACTTTTAGGGAATAAAAAATAAATACATTTCTAACATGGTTGCAGGATTTTCTTGAATAAGTCAAGATTTATGAATTATGAATGTTAAATCTCTCTGGAAAATCCATTTTAATGCATTGAAGAAAAACTTACAGGAGAAATAGCCTGTTGAGTGTGTATATAGTATTTGATTTCCCAAAGGCTGAAGCACATGGGGTTGAACAGCTACACCAGGAACAACACACCCAAGCTGCACACATGGCACAAGGATGTGAGCAGCACAGAGCTGGGACACCAGCAAGGGAGGTGAAGAGTGGCTTCATTTAAACATGAAGGCACAGAGACGTGAACAGCAGGGCTGAAAGAGAAAATGATTGGATAGAAAATTCAGTGGGAAGGCAGTGTCTTTGCTGGCCCTCACTGCATCAAATACAAACTGAGGAGCAAGAGCACTGGTGGGCTCTATGTTGATGCTGACCAGGACAGCTCCTCTTCCAGAGGATTGGAGAAAAAGAACAAAAGAAAATGCAAATCAGGACCCACTCTGAAGGTTGCTGCAATTCCTGCTTTCATGAGGTGGTGAATTCAGGCCTGCAGTTCTGGCAGCAGTTCTGTGGGCACTTTGTTCCCATGCAGGAACATCTGCAAGTATGAGGGCTCATTGGCCTTCAGCTGATGGGACACCATCTTTGGGCAAATGAAGGTTTCTGAATGGGAAATAGGGAAGAGAATTCCTCTAGCTTCAGAAATGAGTAGGAAACTAAGACAGACCTTTCTGCAGAGACAGGAAAGTACTTTGCAGACAGAGAGCACCTAATCTTCAGACCTGCTGCTAATCTGTTGAACAAGCCTGGGGAAATCAGGTAGGGTGCAATTTCATCTACTTCTGCTTTCTTCTCTCCTGCAAGGACAAGGCCATCAAATGAAGCCACAGCAAGACAGGTCCAGAAGGAAGAAAAAGAGGTGACTCATTAAGCAGCAGGTATTTGAGAAAGTTCCAGATATTTAAAATAAGCATGTCAGGGAGGACTGAACAAGCTAACAGAAGAGAAATTGCTTCAAAATGCATATAGATGCTCATGCTGAAGATGTTTCTTGAAAGTGAGAAATGGAACTGGTTTTGCACTTGCATGAGAAACAGGAAAACATTGCCAGGTGTGTCTGGGGAGCAGAAGAAGGGAAGAAATGGGACAAAGAGGATGGCCATGTCCCTGGAAGGGCCTGGGAAACCAAAGACCTATGTTTGGGGGAGCACGATGGGTCTCACTGACACCTCCACAGTTCATGGAACTGGTTAGTTCTGCTAAATTTACCAGTGGGCCTGAAAAAGTAGACCTGGGTTACACTTCTGCTGTAGAATTCACATCATGGGTGAGTCTGATGAATGCTTCAGATGCCTGATTTTGAGTGGGACTCTGGCTCTGCCTCTCTTTCTTAGGCTATAATTCTATAAACCTGATTTCACACCCACCATCTTTAAGAAGTGAATACACTAAGGCAGCTGGACACTACATTTTTGAGCTGATATATATGGTTACAAGAAGACAAATCTGGGCACCAAATGGTAGATTTTTCAAAAACACAGGTTCATCTGAACTGAAACCATCCATGGATTTAAACTAAGTAACAACAGGGGCTGCTGTCCCCTTCTCTTTTTTTTTTTCTTTTATTATGCAAAAAAGAGAAATACTAGAAATTTTCAGATGTTTTATTTTAACACTTAAAAAAATCCCAACAAACCAAACAAAAAATAAAACCCCAAAAAACACCTCAACCAAAAACTCTTTGGACTCTTTCTTAAAAAAATGAAATAAAGTACATCTTTTTCCCAAAAAACTCCTTCTTGCCAATATCTGCTTTGCACCCACACAGCTGATGGAATGTGATGTGCTGAATATCCTTAAATAGTGTTAACTTATGTATCCACGTGACATGAAATATACCTGCAATTTTATTTTTCCCCCCAGGCATGTATGTGCAAAGGAATAAAATGTGATTTATTTAATCTAACCCAGAAAGTTTCTTGCAAGACTTTTAATGGAAAGCTCAAGACCTCTCAGATCTCACCTAATTGTGCATTGTCAGTATAAAGTGGTTAAGGTTAGTGCTTAAGGACCACACTGATTTATCACCAAGTGCTTGTTTACCTGCCCTTAGAAGGAGATTATGTCTGCTGTTTTCAGCAAGTGGTGCCACTTGAACACAGGTTTCATTTTCCTCCTAGAAATTTACCCCACCCCTTACTGAGCTATTAATCAGAAATCAGTGGACTACTGTAAGTCTGTTGGGGATGAAATGAAGATCTGTGGAGACACCTTTCATCTCATTTTACTCCTTTTATGGGACCTCAGCTTCTTTTGTAACAATTCACTATTTAATAGCCACTGGTACTTTAGCCTGGAAGTTCAAAAGATCTGTAAATTTCTTGACATAGCTTATCTGTCAAGGAGCAGAGAGCCACAATAAAATATGATAATAAATTATTAATCAATAATAGCTGACAAGGTTCCTCCTTGCTCTGCCCTGTGAGACAGACTGAGCAGTTGGGCCACAGGAGGGGTTGTCTCTCACATCAGAGGACTGTATGGAAGAGCTAAAGTTTTGAGATTTTTCTCTTGAATTGTTATTGTAAAGACATTTTTTACAGCCCATAATGTTATTTCATAGCCTTAACTTCTCTGTAGTTAGATACAAATGAGAAGACCTAGGAAGGTGAAAACTCCCCTCTGTTTTACAATGGGCTGTTGACTTTGGAACCTGTTTACAACTCTTGGACACCAAAGCTGTTCTTTAATTGACATGGTGTTTAGCCAATCTGCAGACAATTAACAACTTTTTTAGGTGTGATGGGGTGTTATTCCTAAGGAGGAAATAAAGAGACATGTCAGGGCATTCTCTTTTAATCTCCACAGATGTGGAATAGGTTAGAGGTTTCTGATTACTGTCCTGCTTACAACTACCCTCCATTTTGCATATAAATACAGACAGTGGCCACTGCTAATCATGGTGGGCACTCAGAATTGAATGATGCTACTGAAGTTAATCAAGGGCTTCTTCTGTGCACGAGAACAAGCAGCTTGAATTATTTTTTGCCCACCCCTTCCTGTCCCTTGGGCCATCTGAAGGCCAGCCAAGGCTGGGGAAGGTTGATGGTCTAATATGTCAGAAACAGAATGGATGCCCAACACTTCTTTGGATAAATGAGTTAGAATCAATGTCTTTATCACTGAAGCATCTGGCCTAGTATTAACTAATGTGACAAATATCTGTTGCATAAACTTCATTTCCTCTCTGTTTGATTTGTTTTGCACTCATTAGTGTCTAAACTTTACTAACTAAACAGAGGATTTTCTGTCCTGGTTTCTTTTCTCAAAGAGCTGGAGACAAGCTGGACACTGCATGCCTTCCTGCCAGGTTTGCCCTGTCATCTCTCTGAATGACAAATACTGCTGCTTCCCAGCAGGTGTAAGGGCATCTCTCTCAGTCTTAAGAGGTGGGACAAAGAGTTAGGAAGCATCAATTAGCTATCAGAGATCTTCAGCACTCTCTCGGCCTCTCTCAAGCTCCCGTAACTGCCCCATGCCAAAGAAGTGGCACAGGGTTTTTCCTTGTGTTGTCCTTCACAATGTCTGAGTGATTCCCATGGCTGAATTCAAGCCCATCACAGGAAAAACTGGATCACAGAAGGGCTCTGTGTGAATATTTTACTGCAAGATTTCAAATATCTTGTTTACTGCTTTACAAACAGGGACCAGCAATGTTCTTCTTTAATGAAAATTTCTGTGAAGGACAGAGTGGTCAGTGAACAATGTCATCTGGATGTTTCCTTCAGGGTGCTCAGGTTCCAGTAAAATCAGTGCCAGCCTCCTGCATAGGTGAGTGCTACATGGTTTGCATGTGGGGAGGAACACTTCCAAATCTATGGGTCTGGCCAAGAGAACTGCTGTTGCTAGGAGAGGTGTCCTAAGCCAGGGGATTTCATAGAATCATAGAATGGTTTGAGTTGGAAGGCACCTTAAAGATCATCTAGTTCCAACCCTCCTGCAAGAGCAGGGACACCTCCCACTAGACCAGGCTGCTCAGAGCCCCAGCCAACTAACACATGGAGGCTGCAAATCAAATTGAAGCTCCTGGTTTCAAGTGGGATTAAAGATGAGACAAGCTTGGAGGTGTGTTTGGTGCTAAGAGAAGTTTATGATGGGTGGTAGAACATACAGATGATTTTAAAAAAGACCTGTTGTTTGCATTCATGCCACCTATATTAACACCGGAAATTCGTCACTCTTGTGAGAATCTGTTAACAAGACAAAAGCTGAGTACAGAATATGCTAGAAGGGAGTTTGGCTCTGAAGGTTTAACAATGATAACACCATGGCTCCCTAAATGTAAGCAGTGCTGTTTTCCACTGCCTTGAATTAGAATGTTAAGTCTGCATGATACAGTTTGCTCAAGTAATTTGCTCTGAGAAAATCTTCAGCTTTATTATAATAATTAATTCAAAGAAAAGACTTATTATTGTGCTGAACATATTCTTCTATGCTGGGAATACTTACTAACTGATTCAGTAATATCACTGCTGTTAAGAACACACGGATGTTATCGGATTGCTGAACGTTGGTCTCTGCTGGGAACGTTACATGCTCAGAGAGGTGGAAGGAATTCCACACACCCTGTGATGCTCTAGCAAGTCAAAGTGTGGACCTTATCCAAATAGGTGCCCAGTGAAATACTGAATTCCAAACAGAAGGCTGCACATTCCCCACGTGCAGAGAGCTTTAGAAACTCTAGAGAGAGTGAGAACCTCTGTGCTTCAGGCATCTAAGACAAGACCCAAGCTACGAAAATGGGCAGAGCAAGGGCCTGTTCCCCAGCTCTGAGGCCATGTAGCACAAAGTAGAGTCCTGCCCATGTCTTTAAAGTCTCTCCCTCTTTTTCCTTTCCCCACTGCAAGAACACCTCATCTCCTAGGAGGGTCCCTGGTGCATGCCAGTGCCCAAAGCATACCTGGGAGACCACTAACTGTCTGAAAACGTGCCAGAGTCATGCCAACAAACAAGAGGTGTGGATGGCTGGGTTCCATTGTGGATCCATGCCCCTGCCCTAGCACTGCTTTGTTTGCAACCATACCTTGAGTTAGGAAAACTATATTCCACTTGGGATTAATAAAATGCATCTAACTTCTCCAAAGTCAATGTGCAACAGATTCTGAGTCACAGTGAGCTGCATTTGTTGGCAACTTCAGCAAGTCAGGACAGTGGTTGTATGTGCTGCAGCTGCACTGGTAGCTGAGCACAGTGACCCCAAGGAAGTGAGGGTTGAGGATCCTGCAGGGCAGGAAGAGCTCACTCTTACACTTCCTTTGGCTCTCTATTTTTCCCACGAGTGACTCTGAGACTTATCACATGTTGCTTTTCTGCTTGGTTTAAACTTTGCTATGAATTATGAGGCCTTATGAGGCCTCATTCTGCTTTTTTTAATTTCACCTGCTGCGTTTTTTCTTCCAGCTGCCCTTCTAATAAACGCCCCCAATAACACTCCTGACATTTTTGAAAAAAAGAAACAAATGCAATGTTCTGGCTTATTTATGATCATCCATATTTATGATCATCCACTCTCTGTGCTGGTCCATTGCCATTCCTTGCTGGGTAGTGTGTGACATAAACTCCACACTCCTCAAGACCAGTATATTTAGATGGCTGCTCAACTTGTGTAGAACTTACAGCTGCAATGTTAGAGTTTGGGTTGAAGCCACACAGAGAATTTGGCCCTTAACACTGTTTGGAGTGAAAGATGATGTTTGGAGAGCAAGTCTGAGACATTAGACTGCCTTCTAGATATCCAAAACCCAGTTTTACAAACTACAGAAACTTGTATTATTTGAAATTACTCCAGCCAAGAGCTACATTATTGATGACATAGCTTCAACACCGACAGTGGCTTGAATATTCCCAGCTGGAATTCCTGCTCCCAGCAGTCAGGCGTGAGGCTTATGTAAAGATGATAATCACCTCCTGACTGCCTACTTTCCCTGCCCACTTAGTAAAGTACGTTCCTGCAGGGCCTGAGCTAAAACCCATGTGAAGTTTATGGGACACTTTGTACCAACGCTTGGGAATGTTGCATCACTTCAGAACTGTTTTTATCCCAGGGAACCTTAAAGTGTATTTTATGACTAATCATCAAGAGCTTTTACCTACAGCTACAGCTGGGGTGAGAGGCGTAGCCAAATAACCACGATGACACACTTTATCCTGCTAACTACAAGTGCTGCTTTGGCCATGGGTCATGACTCATTTGAGTCATGTGAAACCTGCCACAGTGTGTAAAGTTTACCACAAGTAAGGGGACCTCAAGGTTTTAATGTTTTGGCTAGCAAGATGCAGCCACTCCCACAGTGAGTTCCACGGCATCCAGTGGAACCTTGGACATCTGAGCAGCCAAGTCAGCTCTTCCAGGAATCAAACAAATTGTTCCAGGGAGTCTAAGTATTTGACCATGAAACAAGTCCCACTCTCCACTTAACTGAGGCTAGACGTTCGGATTGTTTGTACCTTTTGACGACGTTCCACATGATGAGCCATAATAACCAGCCATCTTACTGCTTGGAGAAAATTTCCTTCTGAGGTCTGCCTGTGTTCTGGGATGCTCTTTGTGCAGTCCCTTTGTGGTAAAGCAGCAACACAGGAAAATACAACCCTGAAAAACAGGCATCAAATGAACTAAATCCAGATTGCCTAGTGCCTTTGAGAGGTCACTGTGGAGGAAATCATGTGCAGCTCATGTGAGAGGCTGCAAAAGAAAACACCTTGTTCATGTTGTGTGTACATGCAGTCTGCCATATTGCATGGAAATCTTTAATATAAGGCAAAAAATGAACATTTTCCTTTAGTCACAGCAGCCTTCATTGGTCCTGCCTAATTTCCAGCAGCCAGTTGAGGTACTCAAGAGAACGTCTTATTCATGGCAGGCCTGGGCATGCACCATGGTATTGTACCTGGTGTGCATCATGGCATGGCTGTTTCAGAGTGAAACTGCATCACCACTGGACAACTATGGAAGGATCCATAGGCAAACATTTTGAAATGTAATCCCCAGGACAAGAAAGACATCCTTGGAGCGGGTCCAGAGGATGGCCAGGAAAATGATCAGAGAGCTTTCCTATGAGGAAAGGCTTGAGAAAGTTGGGGTTGTTCAGGCTGGAAGATCTCTCAAAGTGTTCAAGGTCAGGTTGGATGGGGCTTTGAGCAACATGATCATAGAATCACAGACTCATGATCTAGTGATCCATGTCCCTGTCTATCCTATGGTTCTATAAAATGCACACTGCTCAACTGAAATGACCACACTGCTGTTGGTAGATTCTGTATCAGTTTATATCCCATCCTTCCCCTTCCCTTTTCATGTTCTTTGTTACATTCAATGCATTTGAGATTTTTCTGTTAGGTCTTGTTTGTATAGCAGTTAGTGCAATGGGGCCAGTTCTAAGTAAGACTGAAAAATGCTATCACAAATATTTGAGAGTCAGACATGATTTTGAAGTAGTAACCAAAAGTAGACCAAAGTTCCTGTCCTTAGTGGAATGTCTGCAGTCACTGGTCAGCTATGAACATTTCAGTCCTGCTGGATGGGATCCATCTCACCTGGTCTTAGAGCCATGTTGTAATTATAAGTAGATCATCTAAGCTAGTTATGTAAGTTACGTATCTTCCACTAAATAAAAAGAGACTGGCCCATTCTTTTGCCAATACTGGGAAAAGTCCTGGCTACTGAAATATGTCCAGACTTTGTTTTGGAAAGTGTTAGTTGCCCCAAATCAAAACTACTCCAGGGACCATGCTAACACTGAAGCAGTACAGACAATGGCATGCCAGAGGGTGGCCATGTACACTGGCCTTAATGGCTTTATTCATTTAAATGTAATCATGGGCACTGAAGAAAGATGGAAACTTGCAGAGGTCAGTTTATGCCACCCACTGAACCCACCTACAATAGATGGGATGAATGTGTTGATGGAGGTCCCTGTGTTGACTGAGGCTCTGTGGGAACAGTGAGGGCTGAAGTGCACGGGTTAGCACAGCAACCTGAATTGCTGCCTGTTGCTTCCCATGAAGGGTTTGGTGTCTGGAGCATTTAGTGCCACCTGCTGAAGTTTGACAGATAAGGCACCTGACCTCTGGGGCACCACACTCTCCTCCAGCAGCATCTGCCAGACCAGCACCCAGTCTCCAAAGGCTCTAGATGCCTATTTTGGACACGGGACTGGTGCTCCTCCTATGAACAACGTTATGACATGAGGTGGGGTCTACACTTGGTAGCAGCCCTATTGTGAACATAAGCACAACACAGAGAGATGGAGAGTGGTGGAAAGGGAGTAGTACCAAGAAAACAACAGACATCAGTTTGACTCAGGCTTCCAATGTGATACTGTAATATGGTAACTGAAAAATTGCAGAATTGGTTTGAAGTGATGGAGACTGGGGCTGCATGATTGCATAGAAGTGGGTGTCAGGCAAAAGTTTATTTTTTTAGTGTAAATGTGCTTTATTTCACCTCTGGTGAGTTGCATGTGGATGTCTGCATTGTATAATGTACTAATGTGTTTTGCATTCCTCAGTGGTGTCAAGTAAATTCTTTGGTCAACTCCTATAAACAGTGCTTAAATCATAAATGAATCAGACATCTCAGATGGCCATTAAGCTTTTGCCTGTGGAAATATGAACGTTTTATATTTGCTGGCATGTGCAAAAGGTCATTATTTATCCTTCCTAGCCAGCTAGATGTATGAAATTTTACTTGCTGGAATAATTCCTTGGCATTTCCTACCATCATGGAACATGCTAAGTATTTCTTTTTTTAACAGAAGGCAAGAAGGGAATATGACTGTGTTGCAAATGTTAGTTGGAAACAATTTGGAACAGAGAACTGAATGTCCATGTTTATCCAGGAAAGGTAGATGGAAACTTGGAACCACAAAGGTATTTTCAGCTGAGGAGGTCTGCACGATCCATTAAGCACTACCGCATCATTTTCTCAAAAGTCTGGCACTTCATCCTCTTCCTCTGGAAATTAATGGCAAAACTCCCAATAACTTCAATGGGAATAGAGTCAGGTCGTAAGTCCAAAACTCTTCTCCTCCCCAGGTATCAAAAAAAGATCTAAATGATTCAAGAACTGCTTCTAATCCCTCTGAAACTGATTTTATTGTAAGTAGGAGGTCAGAGAGCTGTTTTCCATGAGGCTGACTTCGGAGGGCAGATCTGTTGACATACACTTTTAAAGACTGAGATGCATTTTGTCTATGGCTATCCAGGGATTAAAGGATTCCTTCAGAATCATATTTTAGATGAAAACTTTTGAATTTGATGCTTTCTGTTTGTGAGTAGGTGAACAGAATGACAGCCAGAAAAATGCTGGAAGCCTTGAGAGCCACAACACCCATTACTGGATCCTTCAGTGGGCACTGTTAGGAGGGGTCTCACTGAAGCAGAAGACTTCCTATTCCAGAAGAAAAGGCTCTGTGGTAATAGATCTTAGTGTAGTGGCAGGATCTTTGGAATTGATTTGGATTTTGGCTTGGTTAAATTGCCCTCTGTAGAAGCTTTTTATTTTCCATTGAGGAGGTAGGGATCCTGGGGGGGGTGTTCGTCTTCATTTAGCTCTTGTTAAGAGCTCCAAGTTCAATGGGATAAATGCCTGGATTGGTGTCATCAGATAAATGAAAAAAAAAAAAAAAAAAGGTGAGGAATTATGTTGACTGGGGTAGGTATAGCATGATTTCTTCAACCAGCTTATACAGTGACCTTCAGACTTCTTTCTCAGCTTTCTGCTGCTATTCCCTGTGTGCTTGAGACCGAGGTGCATGGAGCACCTCAGGAATGGGTGTGCAGGCTTGCTGGCTGGGATCCCAGCTATCCCAGGCCAAGGGCATGCCCAGCACAGGAGGGGCAGCAGTGCTGTCCTGCACCTGAGGTGCCTGCCAGCTCTTGTGACTCTTGTGGAAATGGTGCCTTTTGTATTCTGCTGACTGGAAGCAGCTGGTGCATTAGATAGGCTGTTTTGGTGGGAAAAAGGCCACAGGCCTACACCACAGCCTGACAGGAGGTAATTTCTAAGTTGCATAGCTGAAGACAAAGAAAAAAAAACAAAAAAAAAAGCAACTCAGTGCTTTTAAAATGTTTATGCTTTTTTTAAGCATAGAGAGTGTCAGGATGGATTTATAAAGTTTAAGGTCAGAAAGAATGCCTAGGAACTTCTTACTTGGCTTCCTTAATAACACAGCCTGGAGGACCACACAAGGGTTTCTTCATCTGTCTCAAACCTTAAGAGATCTCTGTTCTTAATTAAATACAAAAAGTCTGGATAAAACTGATAGGGCAAGTCTATTCACTGACTCCATACCTTACAGGATGTCCTCAGAGATAACAACAAAGACATGGGAAGGTGATTCTTGATCTTGTTTTCAAGTTGGCACAATTTTTGCCTTTCTACTCAGAAATCTGACTGTGCACTTCCTCAGATATTTCTGTGGCAAAATCTTGGTGTTAGTTGTAATACTCTGCTACAGCCAAGCTGTTCACAGCCCAGGTAAATAGGAACTTTGATGTTCCCATAATGAGAACAGTAAAATTAATTAGCCTGTTCATAAACCAAATTTAAACCTGCAAAGATTTGAGACTGTTATTAAAGTACTTATGAGAATACTATTATAAAAGTTAAAAAGTGGAAAAATATGCATTTTATTTTGAAATGGTGAGAGAATTAATTATATGTGAAAATACATTGCTCTTTGTGTGTATTTAGTCAAAGGATAACCTTAAGTACTCCTCTGAGACATTTTGGTTAGGTTCCTATGTCTGATATACCTATTATTTTTCAACATCTGATATGAACATTAAGTTATATAACTTTTATATGCTTTTACTGCATATAACCCAAGTTACATAAATTCCAGGCCTTCTGACTGTTTGCAATCTTTAAAATGTAATGAGCTGAAAGATTAGCTTTGAGCCCTGGGGCCGGATTGATGTTTTGCTTAACCATTCAGCTGAGAACAGCTTTTAGAGGGATAACTCATGCTGCATCACATCAATAATAAAACTAAAGACCTAGATCCAAGCAGCTATGAATGGGAATTAAGTCTCTCAGAATGTTATAAACTTAAATGAAACAAGTCTTAAACAGACGGCAGCTGCAGGCACTGGATCTAAACTGCATTAAGATGACATAATATTCTTTTGGAAACAATAAGGCCTCCATTGACGTGTTCTATAAGACAATCCCTCAATGGAAACGAGTAACTAAATTAACATGCTGTGATGAAAGATGACTCATACTGAAATACGAGTCTCAGTGGGGTTTCAGCATCTGAGAAACATATCCATAAGTCAGACTGTCAAACGGAATGCTCAGTTTCAGGGGCATCCTCTGGTTAGCTACCATTCAGAGAAGTACAGAGGAAAGAGTAAGATTTTCCACTGATGGCAGGGGAAACAGGACAGGGGGAAGAGGAGAAGGCTTTTGTTAAACATGTGTGTTTTTATTGAAGATGTTTCTGTCGTGTTCTTATGTCCAAAACTGATGATACTGATCCTCTCTTTTTACTGGTACAGACTCCTGACTCTTTTAAGCCCCTTGGTGTGACAATCCCTTTCAGTCTTGCTGCATGAGATGTCCCTAACATGCCCACTGCCATTCCCTCTGCCTCTCAGTGTGGCCTATATTGTGCATGGCTTCATGGCAATGCAGTGATGTTGCTGCATGGGAAGGAGGAGCTGCCTTGAACAAGCAGAACTTTGAAGACAGAGGTCTGTTTTGTGTGGGATCAGCTCTGGCTGGTTGCATTCAGAGCATGTCTGTGGAGTACTTAAAGATGAGAGAGAGAAAATTGTCTCAAAATTGTCTCATTTCTAGAAGCCATTTTGGGTTTGAGAGCACATGACAATAGAGGTACTGGGATGCAGATGTCTGAAAAGATGCAGGCAATTCTGCACTGAAGAGGAACATTAGGGGCCTGGGAAGCTTCAGTGTTAAAAGCTAAGGTGAGTGGGCTTCAGACCTTCCTGATGAGGCAATGGAAGAGAAAGCGAGGGTTTTTTTTAATTCATTTTGTTTTTGGTTTTGTTTTTAAGGAAATCCGTGGGAAGAGAGTGCAGGGTATCTCATGCTGTATCACCCCCAACACCAGTGTTTACAGCTATTGCATTTAGAAAGGATTTAAATTCCTGATCTGCCAGGCCTTTACAAGGGATGTTTTATGGACATGATAGCATCCACAAGCTAGATACATGAAACTGCTGTTCTCCAGAGTGCCCCATCATCTGTTACAGGCAGGTTCATACTCCTGCTCCTCAGAGTACAAAATCTTGTTGTCAGGGTGCCTCTCTGCACTGTGAACTCCTGTGCACATGGAGCTCCTCGAGTGAGTCCAGAGAAGGGCCACAAAGATGATCTGAGGGCTGGAGCACCTCTGCTATGAAGACAGGCTGAGAGAGTAAACATGGATAACCCAGGGAACTGTAGGCTGGTCAGTCTAAGATCTGCCAGTGACTCCACAGGTAACAGCAGAGTGGAGAGCAGCCAATGCACTGCAGGGTGGAGAAGCTTTTCAGGGTGACCTGGACAGGCTGTAAACCACCATGTCTGCTGTTTTTACAGGGGAAAACAAACAAACTGGTAACCATATCAACACAATGCCAACCTCTCCTTCAATTCTTTCTTGGCTGTGCCTATAGCAGATGCTGTGCTTAACCTCTGGGAGAGGGGTCTGGTCTGTACTGTGGGAATGAACAGACTTCAGGGTCTTTTCAAATAAACTCTTGTTTGCACATGATCATTCAGGAAAATACTCACCAAATTAATGCCCTAATCCCTACATTAATGGAATTACTGCTTGCCTTGAGAGTCTAATCCACATGTCACCTAGTAACATGCACCATCTCACTGAAATGAAATATTTTGCTTTAGGTTCCAGGGGAAAACATGTCCCCCAATACTAGCTATGCATTACATTCTGGGCATAAAAGAAGATATTTCTACATGCATCTCAAGAGTGTACCAGGCAGTACAGAAGACATCTTTAGATAAGGACTGTTTGTGGTCTGGTTTGTTAGAGCAAATGAAGTTGCCAATGTGGAAAGACAGAGAAAAACAAGAATTCCATGTTCTGTTCCCATGTTCGTTCTTTCTTTCTTTCTTTCTTTCTTTCTTTCTTTCTTTCTTTCTTTCTTTCTTTCTTTCTTTCTTTCTTTCTTTCTTTCTTTCTTTCTTTCTTTCTTTCTTTCTTTCTTTCTTTCTTTCTTTCTTTCTTTCTTTCTTTCTTTCTTTCTTTCTTTCTTTCTTTCTTTCTTCTTTCCTTTTTCTGTCTTACTGGAAATAGTGTGAAAACTGCAGCTGGCACAGAAAGTCTCTTGAACAAACACCATAAGAATATTTTCAGTAGGAGAACAATGAGGTGTCAAGTACAGCTGTGTTTTATATTCAGGTCTGCATAAAAATGAACCAAATTTACTTTCCCTCGATACCCTTGGAAGTGAATATAAGGGAAGATTCATATGCTATCTTGAATGCAAATCAGATTTGAATGCATGTTATAAATGGGGGGCAGAAGAGTAGTTGTTTCTTTGCAGATCTATTGCCTTTTGATCTAGACAGTATCATACACGAGCCTCAAGAGTTCTCCTTCTGAAGGGTGCAAGGCACTATGATAATTTCCTGAGAAGTTTATTATTGCAATCACATCACCTTCCACTTCAGTTTACAATGGATATCATCTAGAAAGCCACTGTTAGCAATAATTATGATCATTTGGTTAATAGCCTTTGCTGCCATTTATCAAATATTTCATTCCATGAAAGAATCCGCCAAAGGAAAACAAACCCCATGAAGTCCTGGTTTGGGAACATTTTGAAACACACTAAGCAGACTGGATTATACTGAGAGTGCTGCAACTGCAACAACATTTCTTGTAATTCTTTCACAGATTTTCCTTCCGACTCTGGATCTTTACATCAATGAACTTTGAGGAGATGAAAGGAAGCATTTGGTTTGCCAACAAAACTCTGCAGCTGTTGAGAAAAAACACCAATTCACTGCTGATCTCTGCGTGCAAATGCCTGCACCCCCAGGACCTCCTAACTGTGTTGGGTTGGTTAGTGCTCTGTAGGTAGTGAACTGTCAAAGGTTTGACTGCGACCGGAATTAGCGCTGCAAGAGGGGACTGCTGGTCATCAAAAGGCAGTTTGCTACAGGGCACCTTCCAACTCTATTTCAGCATCTGGCAGTTTGTGGAAGGGTAGAAAGCTATTTAAGCTGTCATTACTCTTCAGCTCTAGGTCACTGGCTCAAGTATGACCTAATCAGTAAAGACTGTGAATCATTTCCATCTGAGGGATGTTCAGCAGCCTGTGTAAATGCGCTGGCAGGCACAGCGAGGTTGATTGGGAAAAGGTGCCCACGTCAAAAAATCCAATAGTACAAGTCAGCAGATCTACTTCTACTTTTAGAAAGAAGAACTGAATAGGGCTGGAGGCAACTGGCTGTGTTTATCAGATACAAACTCACCAGATTAACACTATGTAAGATGGAAACACAACTTCTTCTTGAGACTGGGTGACTGATATGGATTTGAGAGAGCCAAAGTTTATGACTGTTTCCATCACTGACCTACTGCATGATGAACAAGTCATTTCAATCCTGTTTGCCAAGAACTGGTTCTTCAAGGCAGAGAATTTGATTTCTGCATATTCTTAGGCTCAGATACTGTGTAAGATTTACATGTAAAACATCTATGTAACACTAATGATAGGAGATAATATAATATTGACATTTAATTGGTAAGAAAAGTAACTCCATATTTCAACTCCAGGCTCCGAATCTTGTAATTTTCACACCTTCCTTACTGATAAACTTTAATTATAAATAAGCATTTTCCACCAGCATACACCATTAAAATCATGGCATTTCTCACTTGCTGCAGTTGAATTTGGGATGATACTTGCATGATTCTGAATGTATTCTAGTACCTGGGAGGTACACTGAAGACTATTTTAGTGAGATATTTTAGTGGTGAGATATTCACCCCTTAGGTTTGCTTTCTTTAACTTCCTTGATGGAAAAATTTGCTTTGTCCTGTGTTCTACATGAATGTGCTATTTTTTTTTCATGATGTGTCTTTGTTAGCACAGAACACTTTGGTCAGATCTTGAATAACCCCATTGCTCCCAGTGCAATTACACTGAAGTATAGTCTTCATTTCTTCCTCACCACAAAAACATAGAAATAAGAACAGTTTTCAATTTCTCCTTCTGAAATACATTAATTTAAAAGCACTTCCTCTATAAGAAAGACTTGAATCACCAAATACCTTGGTACCACAAGGGAGATACAGTAATTGAACCTTATATTGAACCAATCTGAGAGTTCTACAGAGTGTAGACAAAATTGAATTTTGTCATCTTGATGGATAATGCATTTGTAGGGGGTTGGCCTTGGCTGGCAGTCAAACACCCACACAGCCACTTTCTCACTTCCCCCCAGTGATATGGAGGGTGAGAAAATAGTAAGGAAGAGAGAGCCAGAAGACTTGTGGGTTGAAGTAAAGACAGGGAAGTCACTTACCAGTTACTAATACAAGCAAAACATTCTCAACTTTGGGGAATTTACCTTTATTTCCTGCAAATTATTATAAATATTTGAGTACTGATTAGTGGGAAAGAAAAACAAAAATAAACAAACATTGACACACCTAAGGAAACATCCTTCCTCCCCCATTCCCGGGCTCAGCTTCACTCCTTCATTCCTGCCTCCTCTCCTCATGACTTCTTATCACCACAGTTAACACTCGGTCCCTTCATTCTGGTAAGAAGAGGCAGGAGGGGTTTCTGGTCACGAAGTAGCAGTTTCTCTCTGCTGCTCCTTCTTTCTCACTCTGTCCCTCTCCCCTGGCAAAGGTTGTCCACAAACTGCAGTCCTTTTAGGGTTATCTGCTCTGTACTGGAGTGTCTCCTTCTCCTCTGGCCTTGATGTTGCCCCTGTGATTCTCATTATTTACTTTTAGTTGGCTCCTTCTCTCTCTCTCTCTGTCTCCAGTGTTTTCTTCTGCACTTTCATAAATATGTTTTCACTGAGGCACCACAAACGTTGCTGATGGGCTTGGCCTCCAAAGGGGCTGCTATTTACAGCACGGGGCAGCCCCAACCTCTTCCTGCAGAGGCCACCTCTGCTTTAGGGATCACAGAATCCCAGAATCATCCTGGTTGGAAAAGGCCTCGAAGATCATCAAGTCCAACCATAACCTAATCCACCCACCATAACCTTTATCTACCCATTCAATGCTTAAACATGACTGGATGCTCCAGTCCCTGCAAGCCTTGCCATGTACGTGCAATTTAGCATCTTCTTTCAGTGTTGGCAGTGGCAAAATTTAGTTTTATAGCAATGTAAGAGTGGTGTGTGAAGGAAAAAGGTGAAGGAGGTCTCGGGAAGGTTAGTGGGGTTTTGAAGAAAGATACAAGAATTCTGTGGAGTACCTCTTCCTCAGAGGCTTCAACCTGCTGTTGTAAACCAGCCTGCACTAACCCCAAACCTGGAAAGGACCAGGAACTCCAGGTGAAAAAAATCATACTTGCTCAGGTGAGGTAGTGGTGTGGGTCCTCCAGTGGTATCACCCCTTTGAGTGTCACACCGTCTTCCTGACTCCTTTGTGACTGTTGCTGAGGCCATGTTCTTCTCCACTGCTCCTGGGACAGCATGTACTCAGCCTTCTCTCAGTATGGCCTCTACTCTCTCCATCCTACCTGTAGGATGGGAACAGGGTTCCTCTGCTCCTCTTCCAAAACTTGCACATTTTGGTTCAGTCAAAGGCAGGCAGAGAGGAGCCAGGCAATGGTGCTCTGGCTGTTTCAAACCATTGGCTTTCAAAGGAAAGATCTCATTTGTCAAAACCCAGAGCTACTTCACTACTATATCTTTCAGTCCAAGCAATTTCAGAATTTATCTTATGACAGTTAAATTATGCTTTGATATTAAGATAAACATAAAGTGATCTGTGTTGTATTGCTTATCTGTTCTCTCTCCAAATATATTTTAGAAAGTGATCAGTCTAAGGCAGAGCACCAACCATCTTTGCTCTGGGCAAAAGATCAAGATTTCAAAAATAAATTGCTATTTATCCTTCATTGTTGCTTGCTATGGTCTTGTTAAAGTCTCATGAACCACTGGGCTCCATTCTGCCTTAATGATATTCCATCACTCATCTCTCCTTTTATGAAGTCTGTCCAAACTATGAACAGATTAGATTAATTCTTTAATCCTGATGGGTCTTTCTCTCCATCAGTTTTCTTCCTCTTTTATTTCTGTTTAATTCTGGACATTTTACAATTCATGACCATTCAGCTTTTTGTTTTCTGCTTCCTTTTCTGGGATTTTTGCTCTAAATTTCTTCCTGACTTCAGTAGGGCAGAATGCAGACTTGCTTCAAGAAAGGAGAGGTATTTCTCATGTTCATAGCTCCACTTACTCATTGTACATTGACTGGGATGTTTCATTGGGAACAGGAACAGCTGAACAGTACCTGAGAGCCTCACTTCACCAAAAGAGTAGAATACACATTGGACTTACAGTATTCTATTACTATTTTTTGAAATAACTTTATTAAAAAGAGATTCCTCTGTGACTCACCCCCCCCAGTCCTTTTGGTGTTTCTATTCAGCAGAACTGGGCCTGGCTCCATTCTAAACAAGCACTTGAGGCTGTTGGGGGGCAGGGGTCTGACAGCAGAGCTGTGTAAAGCTGGGGTGGGTATTGTGAGGCAAGAAGAACATTTGAGAGGCACTTCATTTGAAACTAGCCCGATTTGTGTCTTGTGTAATCTTTTCTTCTACCAGGTGAACTTGCAAAATTTCTTGCACAGGGGCAGATAAGGCTTAAAATATAACCCATAAGAACCATCAGGAAAATAAAGCCTTGAAGGAAATGTGGCAGGAAATGTGGGGGACTGAAAAGCAAATGTTCATCTGCCTTGCACGAGGAATGGATGCCACAGGGAGAAGGGCTTCAGGCAACATCATTCTACCCCGTGGCAGGCAGCTACTGTGGCACATCGAAGCAAACAGGAACTCTTCTGTCAAAATATTTTTAATGGCAAATTAAGCTTTTTGCAGAATGAATATCCCTACAAAATAACATTTGTTTTATTGATTAAAGCAATGTATAGCAGTAATTAATCGGTTTCTTAGCAGTGTGGTGTAGGTTGGGTACCTCAGGCACCTGAGTTTGTCCAAGCTTTGAGCTTGCCGTGCTGGACCTCACTTCCCATGGGCCACCACAGCCTCCTCTTTGCTACAGAACAGGCTGGGAGATGCAGTCCAGCTGGGAAGTCTGGCTTAGAGGGAAGAATAATGCAGTTGTCCGTGCAGCAGTGGTGATCAGACTGACTGGGATTTCTGCCCTGGACTTATTGGAATTATCTCTGTAATGGCCTATCAGGTTACAATGATTTTAATATATTAAACTGGATCAGAGTCCAGGCACAAGCACTGAAATGTAATAATGCCTTAAATTATTAGCAGGGTACTTGATATACTTTCATCATAGTCTCCCAAAGAATTCCCAGTCATAGTCTGGCAGGTAGAATGGGCCAAGCCCAAATCCCAACAGACCATTTGGATTTGACACCTTGTTTTGGATTTTGAGGATACCGGCATGGCCAGACTGCTGGTTGTCATCGGGGTCAGAGAATTCAACCTAATATAATTTAATTTTGGTTTGGATGTAGCCTCAGTCTGCCATGCCTCAGCCTCGACAATCCAACAGTATGTATTTCTGCAGTAATCTGTCTCGAGTTGACATCCTTATGTAAAGGAGAGAGGAAGGGAAGGCTGAGGGAGATTGAGGGGGATTTACTTCTTTTAATAACAGCTCTGGGCCCTAGCATGTCAGCAGCATGTGCTTTTTTCTTGCTATCTGCTTTATAACAGGATGCCTTTCAGGGATGGTACCGAAGCTCAGACAGGCTAAAAATATGCTCCTGAAGGGTTTCTGAGACATAAAACTGATGATGTCTGTACTCTGGGGGCCTGATAAAATTCTTCTCTTACTACAATTCGGTCTGTAACTAAATGCTGAATAAAAGTGACCTTGAATTATATGGGATCTTTTGAAATTGCTGCATATGGAATGTCTGCAAATTTGGCGTTGAAGAGACCAAGCTTCAAGCTTCTATCTCTTGTAGAATATCAAAATTGATGTGCTATCCTTGGCTGAGAGACTTTTTCCTGACCTCATTTAGATTCCCAGCAGGTCTTGTCCAACCTTACAGCAGTGTAAGTGTGGGAACAATAATGGCAATAAAGAGGAAACCAGGGAAGGAAACCATTTCTGAACCTTCAGAGCAAAGGCTCTGGAAGTGACTCAAAGCTGCTCTCATTCCCTTTGTCCACCTAGAAATGTAGTATTCCCCAAAAATGCATAGATAACTCCCACATCAGAGAGAAAATTCATCTGGGAATTGGATTCCCTGGAGATCCAAAGAGCTGATCAGGTGTCTGTGCATGGGCAGAGTAGGCAGCTGTCTAGAGGAATGTCAAGAGCAGCAAAAAAGCTCTGGCTGCGCATCCTGCTTTGCCTATACCCAAACCCTGGGAAGCCAGGTTTGGGGCTGCTGCTCTTGCTAAGGGCACATGATGGTGTGGCTGTAGGCCTGGCTCTACAAGAAGCAGCAGTCTCTTTGTTCCCTTTTCTTTACCCAAACCATCTCCTTCACAGCAGCAGGGAGCAGACTACCTTGCTCTCAAGGTCGCTTCACTTGCTCTTTGTACCACTCTTGCCCCTTCCACCTCTGTTACTCAGTCCCATGGTAGGATCAGTCATGTTCCAGCCAGGCCTTTCCCTTCTTCTTTCAGTTGGTGTAAATGATTTATTGTTATGGTGCTAAAAATCTTTGGTATGGGTCTACTGAAGCAGTCCTCTGCTTTAAGCTTTAGCAACGTTTCCCTGGCTCTGGGAGGAGCTGGTATTTTTCCTTGCTATAAGCTGCTATTTCCCCCTGTCCTTAGCTCATGTCATTTATGATCCTAGAAGAATTAACAATTGCTGGTCTGATTCACATGTGCTTTAAGCTGCTCATCTATTCAAAGGCCATCTCAGACAAAGTGGAACCATAATTTCAGAAGTGTAATTATCTGCCTCCCTATACAAGAATAACGGCTGGCATGGACATAAGGGAAATGAACAGATTTGGGGATGAAGGAGCTGAACTGCTTCACCTGTAGCATGGTAATTAAAAGGGTGCACCTTCTCTGGGTAGACAGGCCCTTAGTTCAGACTGTGTTGTGTTCAATCTCTGTTACTCACCCTGATTTTTCCTTTCTGAGACTTTTTAATATTTTACCTGCTCTCTTTTCCCACTGCAGGGGCACAAAAATAGTTTACAAGTTATATGTCTAAAAGCTAGAACCTTTAATTGGTTTGTGCTATATAGGATGCAGACAAAGAAGAATTGAAAAGGATCCTGGCTGAGTCGAGAGCATGACTCTTAAAAAGAAAGAATGATGTAAGAAAGGTAGCATTTTTTAGTAAAGGAAAACCAAGAGAGCAAAGCTATTGATCCACATGTGACTGGCTAAAACCAGACTTCCAAATCATACGGATTTGGGGAGCCATTTGTTGGTTACAAAAACAGAGAAGTGCTTGGAATTACATCAAAGCCATTTGTGCCAGGGATTGTGCAACAGACAGTTGTAAAACAAGTGACCAGAAAAGAAAGACTGGGGAAATGGAGAATAATATCTGTTTATAGGCAGTTTACTAGAAGAGTTCCAAACATAGCAGGGAGTCTCAAATATTCCTATCCAATCAAATCGACCAGCATGGGCATGGCTTTAAAAACAGTAACAGGAATATTAAGATTGCCTATCAGGACTGCTTCCCTAAGAAAATTTCTATTCTGTTCTTCCTTGTCCCCCTGAATATCAACTGCATGAATGAGGAAGACAAGGTCTGGAGAATGTATGTTTTAGGCTGCGGATCACTGTCCTGTTCCAGCTCTCTCCATGCTAGCACACAGAGCTTTTGGGTCCTTGGTAGTGACTTTATTTTGGAAGATACTGCTTTTGCATGCCCACAGAGAGATCTGTCCAGTCCTGGCTCCCTGGTCTGTCTCACTCAAAATGAGGTCAGCCTGACCAGGATTTTGATAATTTGTCTTATCTTGACTGCAGCAGGTACAGTAGTTTCCCCTTCAGCTGCTCTGATGTAACCTGGGTAACCTTTGAGCAGAGGGCATGAGAAGCAGTTGATGGGGGACTGAGGGTGGGAACTTACTCCACCCACACAGGGTTGCTCCTGCAGAATCCCCATCAGCTTAAACCTCTGGTTGTTTCCTCCAGTTACCATTTACAGCCAGCACTTAAGGTACGAGTTCTGTTCAGTATTCTGGGAAAAAGTAGGCATGTATGTGGCAAATACAAGTAATCACAAGGAGTGATTGCATGAAACAGGCTGGAATTCATCAAAATAATTTAGTTTTTACTATTTTATTTTTTTTTCCCAATGGACTATTTCATTTTCCTATTAGTACCTAAATTGTATCTTCTTTAATAATTTAATGCAGACTGGCTCAGTGTTGATGTAAGTCCAGCAGAGATGTTGTCCCACACAGGAGGAGGTTTTCAATACTGTTTCAAGGAGCTGAGCTACTGCTTTTTTCAGTGCACTGTTCTTTTCCTCTTGGTGGCAAGTAAGATATATATATATATATATGTATAATCCTTAGGTGCCTTTGCAAATATCGCCTGAAATCTTTTAACTTTGGTTCATCTATCTAAACAGACCTAGGAAGGAAGGCTGTTTGGAAATGATTTCCATGGAGCAAGACTTGCACACCTCTGTTCAAAATCTCAATGGAAAATATTTTTGTTGCATTCAGAATGAATCTCCTCAGAAAACCTCCTAAAGAGAACAGAAGACAAAGCAGAAATCTGAAATATTAGGAAATACAATGATCTAGAACTCCAGGAAAGTACTCAAAGCATTTCCCTATAATTTCAGTATCCAATGTGCCTCTTCCTTCCTGTGTTTTTACTAGCAGCAGCAAAATTTTACAGTGATGTATCACTATGTTGTACATCTGCTTTGTTTCCCCTGATTTCTTCTGCCTTTTGAATTTCCATGCTTACAGCTTGTTTATTTATGGACACAAAGGGTTGGGTGAACCACAGAAGGTTTAGGTTTAGCTCTGAATTTAGGAATGATCCCATATGTATTTATATCCAAAAGTTCTTTATTTAAAAATAATATAAAAAAATAAATCTTTTATCTCCTCTCTCCTGAAAATCAGCTTGAGTTTTGTTTGGAGAGTTTGACTTACCTGGGGGAAGAGTGTAGATTTTCCAGTTTGATTCTTCAAAATCTGTATTTCTCTTCTGTTTGACACCTTTCCTTTAGCCTGCACTGTACTCCTCTGCAGCTCAGAGCAGTACAACAGTGCACAGAGATAAGGCAACACAAACAGAGTTGTTTTGAGAGACAAATATTAAGAAAATAGAATCGAAATGCAGTTAATTTTAACTGACAACTTCAAAATATTCTGTAATTCAGCTGCTTATTTTGAGCTCAATTCCAGGAGCCTCAGTAAGCAGCACAATGTTTCTAAGGGAAAGCCAGCATCTCTCTGGTGTGTGAGGCTGAACCTTCAGAAAGAAAAACACAGACAAAAAATCAAGGCCAGTGAAAGCAGCTTGAGGGAGCTTGGCCCGCCCTGCTTTTGCTGATCACTGGTTAATAGTTTTCCTTAAAACCCCTTCATGAGCCAGTCCTTCTTTTTCCATAGTGGCCTTCAAAAATTGCTCCTTTCTAAAAATTCAATAGACTTTTTGAACTACCTTTTGGTTTTTTTACCTTAAGTCAAGACTGAAAAGCCCACACTGCTTCTACGCGGTTGTATCTGTACCAGGTACAGGAACTCTCTGTTTTGGTTGGGTAGGGGAGAATGAGAACCCCTTGGTCTAGGGCTATTTGTCACTAATAAGTTTCTGAGATCCCAAAGGAAATATATTTTATTGTATTCCAAATGCTGTGTTCCAGATGTGGACCTCTCAAATTCCTGCACTCCAGGCATGGGACAGACATTCATGCAGATCTGACGGGCCTCAGTAGTGCCTGATCTGTTAGCACATGGGATGCAGGTGGAGAGGAGGAGGCAGGACTGGATGACAGGGTCCTACAGAATTCTACAGGCTTCTACACCTACTGGCAACCTTGTGGACTTGCTAGATCCCTAGCTGAAGTATAACCTTAATGACATACCTTAATTACAGCTGAACTAATTTGGACACAAACTGAAGCAAAGGAACACCTCGAACAGCTGTAGGTAGGCTAGGCTGCCGATTTGCAAAAGGCAAATATAAGGAAACAAAACTGAATGGTAATATTTATCTTCTGTAGATGGCAGAAGCTGAAAAACCAAAGCTTGGTATTCTGTAATTTATGCAGATTTTATGCCTTACAGGCACTTTACACAGATGTTTATGGTTTGGGAATGAGAGATGTTGGCAACCAAAGATCCATCTCCAAAGAATGTGTCTGAACCAGCCACCCATTTGCCAAAACCCACTTTTCAGTGGTACAGGAAAAAAATCTGGGCAAGTATAAAACTCCTGTCAATGAGCATGAATGGCATAGCTAATTTTTACATTGGTTTCTTATTTGCTTTCTGCATAAAAACCAAAGGGCATTTTGCATAAAATACACGCTCTCTTTATTTGCACAGAGCAGGAAGAGAGTCCGAGGGTTTTCTCTTGTGTAGGGCTTTTTGATCTTACTTCTGAATCTTGCCTTGTATTAGGTACCTCTGACCTTGCATTAGGCAGACAGCTTCAGGTACCACCTCTTGGAAACATTTGCTGACCTAGGTAAGAAACTCTTTCTAGTTTTGAACTTCTTGATTCTGTTACAAAATGTCTTCCATTGAGCAATTTCCCAAGGCAGGAATGATCAAAGTTCAGGACTGGAGAGTGGGAAGTAAATAAATGCACAAACACGCAAGAGGTGCTTACAGAACCTTTGAGATTTGAGGTCTAGGCTCAGATTCCTAGTCCTGAGTCACCGAAATTAATTGCTTAATTTGGGATTCGTGTAAAAGTTTGCAAAACACTGAACATCAAAGCTGTTTACATAGAACAGCTCAGAAAGCTGATGGAAAGCACATTCGCTCGCACTTTTCCATTATCACCTACATCGTCTGCAGCCTCTGGGCAAACCTTTCTGACCTCTTGATCAATTCTCATGTTTTTGAGCCACCTCCTAGAGAAAGAAATACATGTACTCAGGTGCCAATATTTCTGCAGTTCCCTGACTTGAGGGAAGGAAATATTTGTCAACAAGTTATGTTAATCAGACTGGTAAGAAGGTGAAACAAAAATGGGCAAAAAGGAAGAATGAACTAGAAATCTGTTTCCCACATCTTCTCCAGGTCCTCTTTGAGCTGAGCAGGAATGTCCTCAGGAGAGACTAAGGAACAAAGAGCTTGCAATGGGTAGCCTTTCTCTGTGCTAAGCAGGAAGTGCCAGCTTTGAAGTGGCTGATTAGTTGTAGTTCCTTCAGCAGGGAGGAACATTGAACCTGTGCACCATAGTGCCCTGGGAGGGTGTCCACTGCCCCAGTGTGGGTGTAAACAACTGGCACCATCCACTATCCATCACCATGCCTACAAGCATGGGTGTTGCAAGGGAGAACTTGGTGTTACTTAAAGCATTAGAAAGCCCTAATCCTTTGGCAAAAAAGGTGGCATCTTAATGTGTACCAATCCCAAAGTGTGCAAGGAGCTCCATGGATTGACTAATGCAAGAAGATTCTGCCTGTGGATGTCTCTTGCAACAGCTTTCCTTCAGAAGTGGTCTTTCCCAAATTTATTTAGGATCAAAAGGACTTTTCATTCATGTACCCAAATAAAAGCACAAGGTTCTTGACCTGGCCCTTACAAAAATATCCAAAGGGCTAAAGTTTCACAACTCCACTCTTCCTGTGCAATAATTCGCCCTTGAGTCATTCCACTAAAACCAAGGGAACAACTTTCAAATTAAGCGTGAGTGAAATTCTGACCCTAAATGACTTGGCAGGATCACACAGGGAGTCTGTGGCAGCCAGCCCAGGTTCCTCAGAGGATAACAGGGCAAACTGGCTGAGCAGCAAAGGTCCTGCAGGATGACAAGAGGTGGAGAAAGACTACAAGGGGATGTATTGTTCCAACATATCAAGCTCCCAAATCTGCAAACACACCGTTTTCAGAAAAGCTGGCTGTGTCAATTCAAGCAGCCCTGGGGCAGGTCTGAGCTTCAAGGCCAGCACTTGTGTACTTGGTAACACGAGCCGACCCTGGCTTTGGTAGCACTGCAGGGATAACTTTGGAGTCAGAATCTATGATTCATGAATGGCTCCTCTAATCTAACATGCACGTGCATGCTTCACTCCAGCATCAGCCAGAACAATCTAATCTCTCTTTTTTAAAAATAAACATCTTTATTCGGATCAGCACAAGGAAATTTCCATTCCCTTTCTGTGTTTCAAGAGCTCTTTCATCTCACTGAAGAGGCAAATGGTAAGCAGCAAAACCAAAAGTTTTCCCAGCTCAGAATATTTTCAGGAGAGAGGAATGAATAGTGCTAATCTTTGAATTGTATCATGAGTAGAATTAGAAGTTGAGCAACTTCCCACATGTTTATTGGGCTGGTATTTGCAGTTTGTGAAAATACATTTAATTGCTCCCCCTCCTACTGCTGTATCTACTTGTAGGTATGGAACACAATCAAGTTAGAATGGGAAATTGTTTTGCAGGCTCTGCGAGATCACAAACAATATTGAAAGGCTCGAGGCTCTGAACAGCACATCCCTTTAGTCTGAACTTCCCTGTGGATACATGGTGACCTGAACTACATATTCACACAAAGTGTGAAAGGCTTCTGAGGTGTCCAGACTGTGAATTGGGATGTGTGAAAGTGATGGGCACAACGGGCAAAACTGAATGTTACAATTCACTGCTCATAAAAGCCTGATGGACATTGACAGTCTCAATTAGAGTTGTGTGAGAAAAGGCAATCTGTTTGTGAAGGAACAGATGGCACGAATGGTGATATTTCCAGCTAAAGTAAACCTAGGTTCTATAAGGATGATCTTTCCAATAGGCTGATCCAGACTCACCAGACATGGGTTCTTGCTAATGAGCTGGAGTCATAAATGCTGATAGCCTGGGAGCTCACACTCCCGAGGGGCAATGAGTTTGAAGCCTAGACCTTTGTTCTCTTGTAATTAGGAACCTGGAAGCTGTAGGAGCCTACAAAATTGCCCAAAAGATAGGGTGTGGAGCACCTGAGATCTGAGGAGGTGAAATGCAAGATTTCCACTATCTCACTTGTCTGCCAGCTCCTTGTGCATGCTGCTGAGGGAGGAGGTGAGGAGGTCGGAAGATGCATAGGTTGGAAACTTCCCTAGAAGGCTAGCTCCTGAGGGAACCTGGGCTCCAGGGTGTATGGAAAGGCCTCCACAGAACATTTTGATTTCTGTGAAACAATATTGCCTGGCAGAAAAATACTTTGCTGAAGAATATCTGACAAGTTCTGGCCATACTGCTTTTTTCAAATGATTTTGAGCTGATGTAATTGATATCTTTTTCAAGGCTACCTCTAAAAGTCACAATCTAATTATAACACTTTTGTAAATGAGGAGTAATTCCAGTGAAGACAATAGAAGGACAGTAGTGGGAACGTTAGGGTAAGACTTAGACTCTGTGATTTCAAAATTGCTGCAAGCCTCAGAGGGAATCTCCCTGGGCCTGCATGCCATTTTGGAGAAGACAACAAGGGCTACATGGGTATGAAAGACATAGATCATTGAATGGTCCAATCCCCACAGAAAACTGCAGGCTACAACATCTTTCCAAGTCATCTAGTGACATCTTCAAGTACTGATGAAAATCCACTGTTTGAATAAAGGACAATATATTACAGAGAAACTTCAAGACTCTTATTTCTGACACCTTACCAAAGCTAAATGGTATGAGGAATAAGAAACTTAAAGGATATAGTGATAATTAGAAATTAAGAAATGACTTATCACTGCAAACTGAAAATATCTTAACTACAGTTTGTAGTAATCAGCCAAATTACTGGGCTTGATAGTAATAAATGCAAATAATTATAATTATTTATAGATGGACAGAAGTCTAATCGTTAAACATGCCATGGATGTTGGACACTAAAGAGTAATTTGACTGGATCCCTGCTACTTTATACTTGCTATTCATTATATTTATTAGCCATTACAACTGTGTTTAAAATTATTTATGAAAGAATTTCAATCCTATAATTAGGATTAATATTGAAAGTCACCATAATTGCTCAAGCGAAGTTAGACTAAGAGTGCAGAACCCAACTAAACAGCAACTTTAGCTGTTGCTCTGCCAATTTAAAACATCACAATTAGAGCTCTGGCTAGAACTGATTTTTTGTTGTTGTTGTTTGTTTCTTTGGCTGCCAAAATGGATGTGAGGATGGGCAATTCAGGATGCAGGATTCACTGTAAATTTGTTTGGGGTTCTCACCTAAGCCCCCTCAACATATTGCATTTACTTTGCCACAAAGCACCATATTCAATTTGAAAGGAAATGTTTTGTTTGCTGGCAAGAAATGCAGAAGAAGTGAAGGACACACTTAGAAAGCTGCTAAAAGCTGCAACTACTTTCCCCTGCATATTCAGTGCTTGGGCAGCTGGGATGGAAGAGATCTGGTGGCAGGTTTGTAGGTGGCACCAGAGTGGAGGGAAGGGATGGGATGAATTTTGCTGGTAGTTGCTCATTTGCTAAATAGGAATAAAGACCTGCTGAAGCAGGGTGGAGGAAGTTGCTCCTCAAAGAACTTCCAGGCTGCTGGCTGGATTAATGATTTGAAAAGGATGCTTGCTAAGATATTGTCTGTCTGATTTTGGGTAGGGAACTGAACTCAAGTGAGTGGCCTGATGATCAGGCAACAGTATCTTCTACTTGAATGTGTCAAACTCCAGCTCTGAGAAAGACTAAAATATCTCTAGCCTAATGGCAAGGACACTTGTCAGGCAGGTGGATAATCTGGGAACCTGTTCCCATGCCAGTGAAAGCTTGGCAATGTTGCACTGTAAACCAACCACACCCATGATTCTAGTTTCTTTAGGGGGTTTTTCCCATGTGAAATGTATTTATTTTTAAACTGAAATTTTAACTACCACACTGAATTTGAGATGTAATAAGTAGATGAAGTAAGATGATAAAATATTATCACAAGAGAAATCAAACTGTATTTTGCCCCTTTAACATTTAATTCCCCTTTTCATTGCACTTACATGTTTAAATAGTTTAGTCAGTAAAGGCTGAGTGGTAGAGATGGCTGAGACCTCAGAAATGAAAAGAGGCAATATTATCAGATTTGATCTTTGGGCAGGTTGCTGCTGCTACCTTGACTTGCAGAGGTGCAGAGCCTCTCTGTGTGCATCCCTCACATGGAAACAGGTTGAATTTGTTGGCCATGCACTGACCACCACCTTGTGCAACACATCTTTTTGTGTAAGACATCCTGCCACTGTTTGTGTCTCCTGATCATCAGAGAATCACAGAACCATAGAATCATGTAATGGTTTAGGTTGGAAGGGACATTAAAGATCATCTAATTTTAACCCCTCTGCATGGGCAGGGACACCTCCCACTAGACCAGGTTGCTCCAACCTGCCCTTCAACACTTCAAGGGATGGGGCTTCCACAGCTTCCCTGGGTAACCTGTGCCAGTGTCTCACCACCCTCACACTGAAGAATTTCTTCCTAATGTCTGAACTAAATCTCCCTCTTCAAGTTTTAATCCATTCCCCCTTGTCCTGTCACTACAAGCCTTTGTAAAAAGTTTCTCTCCAGGTCCCTTCAGGTACTGGAAGGTCTCCTCGGAGCCTTCTCTTCTCCAGGCTGAGCAACCCCAGCTCTCCCAGACTGCCTTCATAGAAGAGGTGCTCCAGCTCTCTGAGCACATTTGTGGCCCTATGATCACTCTTCATCTCATGCAGTATAGGGCTGGAGCACCTCTCTTATGAAGACAGGCTGAGGTAGTTGGGGTTGTGCAGCCTGAAGATGAGAGGATGCCTGGGGGACCTTATAGTGACCTTCCAATACCTGAAAGGGGCCAATAAGCAGGCTGGGGAAGAGCTGTTCACAGGGCATGGAAAGATAGGACAAGGGGTAATGACTTCAAGCTAGAGAGGGGCAGATTTAGGTTGGACATTAGGAAAAAATTCTTTAATATGAGGGTGGTGGAACAGGTTGCCCAGACAGGTGGTGAAGGCCCCATCCCTGAAGACATTCAAGGTCAGGCTTGATGGGGCCCTGAGCAATCTGTTCTAGTGTGAGATGTCCCTGCTTATTGTAGAGGGGTTGGACTAGATGACGTTTAGAGGTCCCTTCTAACCCAAGACATTCTATGATTCCATGATTCCTGGTTTCAGACACACAGCTGCAGCTTCAGCTGAGGTGAGTAAGGTACCAGTTATTTAAAACCCCTCCATCAGGAAGGCATCCAACACAAGGCTTGGTGCCTTCTTGGTGAACTTACAGTATGTGGCAGGTGCTGGTCTGGATCCCAGCATCTGGCTTGCCATAATGTGACTAGTAAGTGCTCCTGATACTGTCCAGCTGCATTTAAGGTCTAATCTTCTGCAGTTCCTCACTTTCCCAGGGAAATGCTGCCCAAGACAAGGGACAAATACTGATTCTAACAGCATTTTGCACTTCTGTCACTAATGGGCTGGCTCAGACTTTTTTCCTCCCTCTTTCTTACTTAGCTTGAGTGTCATTCCTTCATGTTTACACTGAGACTTGTGTCATTGGTGTGGATTACATTTGGCCAATTAATACTTCAAAGAAGCTTGAAACTATTTTCACTTCCCATTTGCATTGTGGAAATATCAACGTACCCCAGGGGGGATTTTCTGCTCCTCACCATGTGGACATTTCTTCTTTTCTTTTTGGAAAAACCACTGCACAACAGAGGATGGGGAAATGGTTCTGTAAAAAGAAACACAGATACATTTTCAACATAGATACTGAATCAGATTTTAAATTAGAAATAGAAGCTAGTATAAAATGGAAAGCAAAGCTTTTGCAAGTCCAGTGTTATTTTTCAATCAGTATTCTTAGCACTAATGGTAGGAAGAGGCTTATCTCAACCTCTGGCTTGAAAAGATTCCAAGTGAAATGCCTTGAATCAGAGTCTTTTATGTATTCCACATGTTATGTTGGATATTAATGTTTAAGAATGCCCTGGTTGGAGTTTCTGAGCACATTTCTATCCACAGATCGCATCAGATTCAGGGGGGTTATATTAGGTCTATGCTTTAACCAAAAGTACATTTTATTTGCAGGACACCTTTCCACCCAGGCACCCCTGATAGAAACCATTTCCTAAATGTTAATAACACATCATCTACAATTATTGCTGCACCAGATATTTAGGTAAAGAGAATGTTTCAAGAAGGCTGGGCTGGGCTTAAAAGCAGGAAAGAAAAAGCAGAATGTCTCAGCTCAGAGGCCAGGGCATTCCAGAGAGCAGCCAAAATAAAGGCAAGACCTGTTGTGTGGAGCCCCTCCAGCACAGCACCCTCCTGAGTTCCTGGGGGGAGATGAGAGCCCTAATCCATGAATCTCAGAGACACAGAACAAGAAGTTGGCAGTAAAATAGCTGCTCAAACATTTTGACTGAAGTGGCTTTCCTGAAGCTTTTCCTGGGTTCCATACAGATATTTTTATTTGCTTAGTAGATATATTGTACAGTGCTAACCCAAGAAAAGTAAATATTGATTCCAATCACTGAAATATTAATCAGAAATTCCTAGTGTAGACTGTTCCCTCCCCACATAATTCTTTATAATTATTCCAATCTAGTATAGATATTTCTTAGTTACACCTAAATTAATGCCTTTGGAAACTAACATTTTTTCTATGTCTGCAAGGCGCTACGCTTTTTTTGGGTCTGGTACCCAAAGCCTGAAATGTATTCTTCCTGGCATAAAATCAAAAGAATCCAAACAGGATATCACATCTCATAAAGAAACTATGCATATTACACAAGGTTTCAAATGTAGAAACAGATACTTTCAAAACTTGTGTCTCAGAATGTAACAGAAGCGTTTCAAAACAGCAGCAGCTGCACGCACCCACTTTGTGTTTCCTCAACATCATCCAGAGATGAATTTTTACAGAACTGGCTGTAGCATTTGCAAACAATTAATGTACTTGCTCCTGGTTAGGACACATTCCTGTCAGATGCTGAAAAGCTATGCAATTGATTCCTACTCAAAAGAATGAGACCACCACACAACCTTCAGGTGCTATGGTTTTTACGTGCCTGGTTCATTCCAGCAAAACCTGTTACAATGCTGGAAATCACCAGATGGTGCTGGTAAAGACAGCCATGCAAATTTTGCTGAAAGGAATATGTGGTCAGTCACACCTTGGAAAAAACACTACATGAGGAATGGCCAGGGTTTGTAAACAGTTTTGGTTGCCCACCGATTAACCTCACTCTTGATTTCTGTGTTCCAGGCACTCAGCAGCAGCTGACACATGCTGTCCCTGTGCTGTGACAGTTGTAGTAGGACACATCTGCAGAAGTGTTCAGGAAGTGAGAATATTTTGTGGCCCAGGGCATCCCAGTGTGGGTGTGGGTTAGTTGGTCCCAGTGTGGAAGGACCAGTTCAGGAAGGCAGCTATCTTAACGTTTGCTCTCTCATGTTTAGTCTCTCTTCTAGCACTGCAAACATAGGGGCTCAGTTAGTTCCAGCAACAGGGGTGCTTTTTTTAAGAGTGTGTGATGTGAAACTGCCTAATTCCACAGGAACATTCCATATAGACCACCATACTGCCTCTAATGGTAAAGATTTTTAGGCCATATGGTTTGTTCGTATTTAAACCATTGTCCTACAGTAGGAACGTGTCACAGTTCATCACTGGCTCTTTGAGCTATGCTTCCCTCAAACCACTGAAAAAAGTTCTAAAAGGCAGTTCACAGTTTATTCCTGCTGGGGAAAGCTTATATCAACCTCTGAACTTCCGTATTTCTGGACTGAGAAAAATGGGTACACTGTTTCTTCTCATAAACAAGTTGTTCCCATGTTCTGTGGGAATGTTTACATCTAAGAACGCTCCATGTGCAGGTGGTGACCTGGAGGAGTAAAGCACTTCCCACTACACCAAGAGTGACCCTTCCCATGTTAGCTCCACACAGCTCAACCCGGGAGCCGTGTGTCTCCAGCTGAAGGATATTTCTTGCAGTCCAGAGAGTGAAGACTCAGCATCTGAAATAAGGCTGGCCCTTGGCTGGTCTGCTCCAACACTGACAGTCTTAAATATCCAGTAGCTACATTCACAGGCCTGTTTTTGTTCTGACTCAGCTTATTTTTAGGAAATATATCTTGAAGTTCTGGGGTCTTACAGTAAAAACACTGGCACTTTTGGGAGAGCTGGTATTTAAGCCATTAAAAATGTTTAATACAGATAACAGCAAACTGAAGAATTAGAATACCTTATGACATAAAGTTTCATTGCAATCTTTAGTTTTTAAATTGAGTGTGTAAACTGAGGATGTGCCATGTGAAGGACTTTGAAGAGACAGAAGAAATCTCAATAACCTGGAAAGTCCTGATTTTGAAGCCCTTTCTCTAACCAATACCTGTTTACTGGAATCAGACTCTGTGTAGAATTCTGATTGCTGTGGGAAAGCAATTTATTTTTAGCAGAAAACAAGCTATGAAAGGTTTTTCTTTATCCTGTTCATTGTAAGAAATGGTGAATAGATTTATATCTTTGGTAATGGATTTTCCAAAGTGTTTTGCAAATGATTGGTCACATAGGGGGATGTGGAACATGCAGAACCAAGAATAACTCCTGTATTCCCAGAAGTGGGATGTTGAAAATATTAAGGCTTGTGCCCCTTGAGTGTCAGGCAAAAAGAATTAGTCAAGTCCCAGTTCAACATACCAAAAATTCTAGATGGGCTTTCGAGATCTGGTGCTTTACTTGGAAAGAAGATTGATATCTTGCTATAAAATTGAATTTGATAGTCTCTGTCAAAGGGAAGGAAATGGAGCATCAATTGCCAGTGGTGGGGAGGACAGCTGATTGGACATGCTGAAGCCAGGATGCAAGTACTGTGCTTTAAATGGACTTTATCTGTAGTGGATAAAGCTCATTTGCAAAAAGATGTAGCATTTATCCTTGAATAAGAGCAGGCATATAGGAAATTAACTATAAATAGTTCAAGAGCTATTCTGTGCAAACACTCCCTGTAGGTAACATCTAATAGTCAGTTTTCTTTGGAAAATTGACAAGATTTTTTCTGGATATTTAACTTTTCCTCAGAGAGAGAGAGAGATAGAGGTATGAAGAGTATCCATTTAAAAATACTTAATGCTTCACTGATTCATGGCTCAGTGAATGCTAATGGCAACAGTGATTCACCCATGATTAATTTATGTTATTTTTTTTCCCATTCTTTATAAAACTGCAGTTTAAACCTGCTATTTATTCAAATGATGGCAACAGCCAGACATTGCTCTGAGGATCTGAGCACCGTTACGCTGTTATCACATGTAGTTAAAAATTGGATTAATTGCACCAAAGATTCACAATTAAAGCATAAAATTACATATATATCGAATGTGAGTTAAACAAAGAAGTGAGGAGAAGACAAGGTAGCAATGACACAAACATGGTCATGGTGATAAGTTACACCCTTTCCTTCCCAGCTGCCTGGCCTTTGTGCAGTACATAGTGAACCTCACAGATGAGGTGAGAAGGCAGTTAGAAGAGGTTGATTGAGTGGATCCCTACTATTGAAAGGAAGGAGAGACAGAAGGACAGCTGGACACAGTGGAGATCCAGATTGGACACTTGAGGGAGCAAGAATGAACACTTGTAGATGGGTACAAAACAATGTACTGCTTGTTGAACTGTTGTTCTTTGAAAAAAGATGCTCATGGAAATCAGCTGGATTTCCAAGGAGTTACCAGGAGATTCACTTCACCTTCCCTTTGCTATTTAAAAGTAAGGCTAGTTTGTGCTGGACAACCATCTCCAGGATCTTCCCCAAAAGAGGGGTCTAAGATGGATGGAATTAATCTCCATTTGCAGACACCTTTCTCTTTCCACTGACTATCGAAGCAGCCAAAATGACCAGTGTACACCAGATGTACATCTTCTGGATATGACAAGTAGGTGAGACAAATCCCACTCTAGAGGAAGCCCCAGTGTTAGTCTGCTGATCATTGTGTTCATGAATCTTGCACTACGACACATTGTTATCTGTCCTAATGGGTACTTGGATTTGGTATACACTGCTGAGGAATTCAAACCCCGTGAGTCTGAGATCACTGAATTTGTGTGTGATATGAAGGTGAAATAAAGAATTGTCACCTGTGGCCATGGATCTGTGGGGCAGCCCAGGATCCATGTGTCCATCCTTTGCTGCTAGGGATATGCTTGTTACCAACCTATTCATAAAGTCACACCTTGATTGCAGTTACTGTTCCTCACTCATGTGAACTTCTTCTTTCAAAACCTTTGTTTACTTAGTTAAGAAACACTAAGAAATTAATATTGATTTCAAAATATCACCTGGTACTTTTAAGATAAACCCATTTCATTTAAAAACAACTGAGTGATTCTTACAGAAACCCAACTATATTTCAGAGTCAGAGCTGCAGCACAAGAAAATAGATGTTCTACTTTGCATATTTTCTGCTGGAGTGAAAGGAATAACATATTCTAAACGTGTACTGTTTGGGTTTGAGACTGAAAAAAAAAAAAGGGGGATCAATATAACTATATGGCTAGCAGGGGACTGCTTCAGTCCAGGCCAGGGCAAGGTGGTTTGAATCCTGAGCCTGGTAGGCTATGTCTGTAACACTGTAAGGACTTGGGGATCATCCTCTGAGCTGGAGGACAAGTAGCACAGAAAGATTTTTCTCTCATTTAAACATTCTTTCCAACTGAAATCAGAATCATCCATACTGGAGATAGTCCCTGGCTCAGGCTGAACCCCACCTGGGAGCTGCAGCTCCATCCCGTGGTGTCTGCCTGGGCTGGGGCAGCGGCTGCGATGTCGGCTGGAGCTGGGCTGTACAAACGGCCGTGGCAAACGGCTACAACCGGCTGGGGCTGCACCGACTGTCCTGGCAGCACTGGTGACAGAGGGTCTGGGGAGCGAGCACTGAGTCCAGCTCTTTCAGCTTCCTTTGTGTGCTCTAGCTCTCTCCTCCGTTTCTTCAGCTCCTTTCATGCAGCTCCTCGGCGAGCAGGCTCCACGAGAAGGGGCAGGGAAGCAGGAAGCAGGGAATGGCAGCATCCCGGAGTGCAGGGAGGCAGGGAGTACAGCAGGAGTGCCCCCAGCCACCCAAGGCTCTGTGTTACCTCCTATTCCCTTTCCTTCTTGTCTTCTCTCTCCTTTCTGTCAGCTGCAGAGAACAATGGGCACCAAGGACCCATAACGGCCCATCATGGCCGTCCTATTGCCATGCTCATGCAGGCTGGTCTGGCCTTTTGTCTGCTCAGTCCTCAGCTCCTACCTGTGGCTCCTGTAACACTATTGCTGCTCCAGCCAAAGGCTGGTCCTGGCTGCACACATAGCAAGGGGGGCAGGGGTCTCTGCCCTTCATTGTGTAAGTCCCACCTGCACACTGCTCCCCCCCCCACCCAGGGTTGTCACCCTCTTCGGTTTGTGGTTTTTTGTGTTTTTTTTTTTCTTTTTTCGACTTCTACGTCTCTCTAATGCAATCGATTTGTGTGAGAGACATACCTTTTGTGGAGGCCAGTCCTCCACACACAGCCAGACTCCAGGACCATAACGAAGTGGCTAAGTTAATGAGTAATGAAGGGTTATGAGTCAATTCCCAGTTTGGGGGGCTCAGGTGGAGTAGCAAGGAAGGAAAATAGGGACATTAAGAGCTTGAATAGAATATGATATTTCAACTGGAAAGGACCTACAATGATCATCTAGTCCAATTGCCAACTTGCCACAGAGGAAGTTTCCATAAAACAGTATATTTCATTATCAAATGAAAATAACCTTCTCAAGGGTTGCTTTTGCACAGTGTCTTCCATTTCTTCTTAGACTGTGAGAAAATCTTCAGTCTTGGTGACTTGAAGGCTGTTGATTTGTTTACAGGTTTGGCTGTGAACTTGGCGATGAAGGATTCTGAAGACAGATCAGTCCACTTGACTTTTGCTCTTCTCTGTGCCAGAAATGGTGTGAGTAAAACTAGTTATGTTCAGGGGGTATCTTGAATCTGTACTAAAGATTTATTTATGCTCCACTAGAAAACAGAACTGTAAGATCTGCAACGTCAAGCATCACTTGAGAGGTGGGTAGTGCTGGTATCAAGAGGGAGCAGTGGTATCAGAAGGCAGGGTAGTTATTAATTGTCATCGTCTGCTTTAAATGGAGTGGCAGAATTTCATAACATTGGTGGGGACTCAACACTCAGGATACTGTGAGAATATGGCCCCTGGAGCTGTGCAGAGTGAAGAGAGAGCATATATCTCCTGCATCCTGACAAAGATATTTCATTTGGCTGCTCAGCATTCAAAAAGCTGAGGAGGTTTTTCAGAGTTGAGTCTTAAGACTAAAGATGTCCTGAAGCAAAAATAAGGATGCAGTGGTGAATTAGCCACTACACTGACCATTACTACAGGGCATTTAACAAACTGCAGGGCAGTTTACACCAGGGGACAGGGAGCAGCTCTGACTACGTAGCATCAAGCTCATTTTTGAGTGCAGGAAAAGGGATCACTGAAATCAGTTCCAGAATCCTGATTGTGGATCTTAATTCTCAGCTCACAAACTCACATAGAAACAGGAACATCAATGGATGCTTTCATCAAGCCCCAAACTAAGGTTCCAGGTTATGTAGCAGCTCTGTTATGGCCTCTGGAATCTAGAGGTAAGGGACATGACACAGACAAATGTATTTCTGCTTTCCTGCTTCTTTGATGGTGTGGTGAGATGCCTTCCATGGAGATGCATGAACATGTGATGAGCAACGTTCTATATTTATTCATGTTAGCAGCAGATTGTACAGGTGCTCTGCTGTGCCCATGCTTTCTAAAAACATTAAACATGTCTTTCAAAAAGCACATCCACCCAGCTCTGTGCTCCTGAGCTGCATACAGAATATGTCCAGATCAGGAATTTTTAATTTTCAAACATTTCTACATTTTTGTAAAGACAGTGGATGCATTTATGCTAAGTCAGACGTGTATCTTGTTTTTAAAATTACTAACATAGGTTCTTTTACCTCTGCCATATCAACCTGGCCATTTAGATTACTGACTTGCAGGGGCAGGGACTGTGTATTATGACATTAATCTCTAATACCAAGGAGAAAGAATCTCAGTCTCAGCTAAGCTCTTTCAACAAGACTAGAGTAGATATTAAAAAAACCTAAGCAGCCACCCCAAGCTCATCACTTCAGAGAACGTTATATTGGACTGAGCCCAAAGGGGCACAGCCAGAGAGAAGGACTTGTAGTACTGGGTGCTGTACAATATAGCATGTAAAAAAAGTGGGTGCTGCCTGAAACAGCCCAGAGCTCATAAGGAGCAACAACGTCTCTGGCAGTTTCTTCTTGCTTCCCTTCTGTAAGAAAATTGCATCTTTGATACAAAGACTGATCATTGACTGATCTGTGGTGAGAGCACAGAGTGTCCATCTTATGTGAGCAGGAGAGTTTGCAATGATCCAACTTCATTTTCTGCCTTGTGTAACAGAAAGCTCAGCCCTAACTGGATCAGGGACAGTCAGCCCTGCATACTGGTTCACAATCTTGGCTTGAAGGGACAACATCCTATGACATTCAGTGGGATTATTTGAAGCGCAAAAGTTAAAGGTACATTAAATCAATAATAAATCACTGGAAGACATTTGGAGTTCAGAGCTCTCAAAAAAACATGTTAAAAGCCCAAAAGGATGAAAACAAGGCTATCTAAATGAAGATAAGCTCACTTCCATGTTTTTTTTTTCTACCTGTGAACTATTTTTGACCTGGAGGATTTGTACCATAAGGCTAAAATCTCCTTTAGGCAATGATTTACACCTTGCATACCAATAACTTGCTTACAGTTTACAGTGTTGACATGCAACATGTTCTGTCCTCATCCCTGGCATCAGAAGATGTGCTGAAATGTGACATGTAGGCTCTGAAAGTTAGCTGGAAGCTATGATTTCCAGCAAGCAGGGAGGTTATGGGAGGAAACCAGGTGCAAGTTCTGCAGGTTAACCACAGGCAAACTGAACTAAATCTCTCAGTGGCAGTGGCAGTCCATTTGGCTTCTGTGCTTTTTAGAAAATAGGCACTGCAAGAGTAAGGCTGCTGCTTGTGCTCACATGACTGCTCTTCAATGCCACTTCTGCAGGGGTTTATGTGGTGCTAACAGTGGGGCAGTCATTTTTTCAATGATGTGAGACAGATGGACACTCTGCCTGAAGGATCTCAGTATCTGAGAGTATGTTAGTGCAGATTTCCAGTGCAGAAGGGAAAGATAAGAGCCCCGTGTTGCCAGTCTTTTGAGAACAGGGCACTTTTGGTTCCTATTACAGAGAAATCTTCACTATAACCTCCCTGAGCTCTCATGGTCAAGCATTCAATGGATTTAATAGATGTGGGCTATACTTTATTGCCCTCCAGTATTATTACTAGAGAAACTCCACACACTTCCAAGGTTTCCTCAGATGACTGTACAGTTGGATGATGGCATGACTGTGTGTTCAGGGACCAGCAGCCTCAGCAATGGAATTCCAGAAAGTTTAAAAAAAAAATAGGAAAAATGTCCTGCCCGAAGCTGTAATCATTGAGGTACCAGCATGGAAGGTGACCAGCTCTCAACAGGTAAATGGATCTCTAGCAGATTGAACACACAGAACACTAAGGTTCTGGTTTGTTAAGCATGTAGTCAGAGGTAGTGGCAACAGCTGCTAATTCCAGAAGGATGGAGAAAACAAGCCCCTGTGACACCCTGGCTGGTGCTGTAAACTTGATGCTGATGGATGGACAGGCTCAAAGCAGCCCCTTGCAATGCCTCTCACAGAGCTCCAGGCTACCTCAGAGTGGGCAGTCTTCTTCTTTTAGCAACTGCTTCTATACCTCCTTCCCCTCAGGAATAGCTTTGGCTTTAGAAGGTATGAAAAGAAAATGAGAAAGTGACCTTAAGGTAGTGAACATCTTTAGGATAAATTAGATCAGAGTCCACAGTGTCATTTAGGTGTCTTTCCCAGCCTTGGATGCTTGGCTGAATAATTTCAGGCACATCTACATTTTGGGAAGGTAATGGATTCAGGGAGTCTCTGGGTGCTTTTTATTTTTTCTGGATTTCTGAAGCCTACAAAGGCAGTCAATAGCACTGGTAAGGATTATAGACAAGAGAATTTCATCAGTGGTTAGCTTCTGGTGAGTCTTCTGGCATCATTTCCAGGTGCCTGAATTGTCATGGATTATGGAGGTGGCTTCACTCCTAACTGTGGAAAATGATGGAGATAAGACTGGAAACTCTTCTGAAAGCTACAGAGCTTTTCCTGAGCTCTCTTCAATGTTAATAGACAGCTTCCATGGACAGCCAGCTCTACCCTTTCAGCTTCTTAGATGGTTTCCTTCTGCAATCATTCCTTTGCAGTATGCTCCCCTAGGAGGCTACAAGCCCTCAAAGAAAACCACTTACTACTCTTTTACTTTGCTAATGAGAGTTTGATGTTTGCTCTAGGAAGAAGAGCATAGAAGCTACCAGCAAGTATTGAATTTCTTACAGATTTTTGTTGCTGTTCTGCAGTGGAAGTCTGATTTAATTGATATTTTATGATGTTCCAGTGGGTCTCCATTTAGTTTAACTGTCACACAAGCTGGAGTAAGAATTGGATTTGCAGCTAAGAGCTTCTGAGTGGTTTCTTTTTTAAGCTGTGCTTTCTTGCATGAAATAAGCTCTGAAGACTTTTAAAACAGTGGTCTCTGCTTTAAGGGCTTGGTAGAACAATATTCTGAACTTGATTCTAAGCAAACTATGTGGGCATTTCTCTTACTGCTCGGGCAGAGTCCTGGTGATTTAAACTGCTCCAGCCCCTGAACAATGCAACCTAAAACACCTGGGCTCTGGGGGACTGTGTAGATTATGGTCATGACTGAAGGGCTGGGTGTTGCACAACAGAAGTGTCATAAAACACAGATATTTTTTAAGTCACAGAATGTCAAAAATGTGTCTGCTGCAGCCTTCCTGAATAGCCCCACCAGGAACTGAAATACTTGAATCAAAAGATGCTGCCACTTAAAATCTACATTTTTTTCTTTGAGAATGATGCTCATTTTTTTCTAAAGGAAAATTTAAAAAATTGCGATGTATCTTTAGATTCTTAAATAACTTTTCCTAGTCATTTTGGCTTTTTTGAATGATAAAACCAAGTTTGGAAAAAAAAAAGAAGATAAAATATTGATTTAATTTCAACCTTTTCAGATGAAATTTGAAGAGTCACAGTCCTGTGTGTGGTAGAAGAAACAGGGTGTCCTGATTCCTGCATTTATATTTGCTGTGCTTTATGGAGCTGCAGAGCTTGGTGAGGATCTGGTGGATCAGCTTTGATCAGATGGAGCCTTAGAGCTCAAGTGTCCAGGGTCTAAGGCTGAAGCACAAAGTTTGAAAACAGTCTCCCAGATTGTGCAGGGCACAGAAGGAAGACTGGTGTGAGAAATCTCTTATGAACCCTTCCTGAATCCATCACTTACTGATGGTCAGAAAATAATGGTTTGGATGGAAAATGTAAACCAGCTCTTAAAGTACATCTCCCCTGTCTGACAGACAGGATTCACAGCAGGGCTGTAACCAAGGAGCAGCATTTGCATCAGGAGGTACCTCTTCAGTTTTAATTTGGTTTGGAACTGACTTCTGGTCTATTTTACAAATTCTTCTGTTGTCAGACCTACCCTTCAGCCTCTGCCTGAGTGTTTGTAGGTGATTGCACAGTGATATTGCAGATGTTTTTATCACACAGTTCTGCACGGGTAGTTACAGAAACAAAGGGAAGACACAGCCTCAAAAGATCAGAAATGGACTGTCACTGCATGCCCATCTTTCTGATTTTGGTAAGTATCTCAATGCAGAAGTGAAAGGTAATAATTTTTCAACGACAGAAAGAGAACCTGACAGAAATAAAACTGTCCTGACCACAAAACAGTTGCTCTGTAGCTGTTGTTTAACCAAATACATGGCTCACACTAGTCCAGTCCATACAAGAGGCTGGCAAGTTGTCTAGGAGATACACTTCAGATGGATTAAGAGCAGAAGTGAAATGCTTCCAACACATTTAACTTAGACCAAAATGCAGGGGAAAAATCACCCCAAAATAATGTAATTGTTTTTGCTTGGTGGCACATGGCACTATTTTGCAGTTCAGAAGTGACATATGCTCTCACTCAGCTGCTGTGCCCCAGAGGCACTGTACTGGGTAAGGAAGCTCTACACTGGTTTATAAAAAAAAATACATGTCTTTGCTGTTTCAGGGCCTGAATTTGGTGACCTGAAAGGAAAAAAAGCAAAACCAATTTGCTTTCCAGCACAGCAGATAGGGAGCCTGCTGTTTCGGATGGGAGATATTTTATCATTTTAATATTTTTAAAGCATCCTGTTAAGCACTATGTAAATATACATTGAAGGATTAAAGGAGGTGCAGAACCTGGCTGCCATGTTGAGCAGTGCAGCCTTCTCTATAGAGAGAGCATGCCTGGGAAAGGGTGGGAATACTGTGCACTCTTCCAAAAAGCAACCAGTCCAGGTGCAAAGAGGAAGTAAAGCTTTCTGAAAGTGACCCCTGGAACTGACATTTTCAGTATTAAAAGAAATCTTTATTGGCACTTTGTTAATTGTACCTTGCCTGGATTTTTTGTGACATCTTCACACAATAGCTGGGGGCTAGAAGTCATTGAGGTGTTTGAAGCGCAATATCTAGTAAAACATTTATTTTATTCTTTCTTGTTTAATGCTTTTAGGAGAATCCCAGATTTTCCCCAGGGACCACTTTGCATAGCAGGACTAACACATTGAATTTCAAGGCCAATTTCTCTCACACCCTTGTGTGGGAGAGCAATAATGCTTGCTAGAATTGTCCATCTCCTTTCAAGCATGAACCTAACTAAGCAAATTTTCAGTGACTTTACCCTCTTAACATACCCAGATCTGTTGAGTCTGCTGGTCTGTGGGTGAGACTTGCTTTGCTCACTATCAAAGATTTTCACGTGCCTTCATCTGAGAAATGACAGGGAGACCCTTTCTTGGTCCCACATGCCAGATAATACCTGTTTGGATTTGAAGCATCACAGGAGCAAGAGAGAAGGCACACACAGTACCTGGGGTCCCAGCTCAGTGGAGCACTGCTGAGATGCACCTTCCCAGCTATGACTTACTTTTGTGGCATCCTTCTGGCCCCTTAACCCTGAGTCCCAGAATTCATTGTCCCCTCAAAAGCCCTTACATGGCAGTCTCTCATGGGTCACACAGGTTTGTGCTTGTCTGTGCACTAAAATGATGCATCCTGGGCTGTTTTTGCAAGCTACTGAAGGACTGCTCTTGTACTGCACTGCTTTTCCTAACAATTCCCTGTTTTAAGTGGCACCTTCTCATTTAAACTCCTAAACCTTTCCCAACTAAGCACTGCAGATTGCTGAATGAGTGAAAGGCTGCAGATTTGCCTATCTCTGGGAGATAATGAAGCCTCAAAACAGTTGTTGTAAAATACCAGCTCGCTGGCTGTTTATGAGGTACATAAATTACCACTCACGGTTCGTTCTGCAGATTAGCACATTCTGCATGTTATTCATTTTGGTTTTTGCTAGGAGGCCTGTAAGAATTCAGTGCTTTAGAAGTACAAGTAATAAATCTACTGCATCACTACTCTGGTGGGTCTGTTTTCAAGCCCTCCCTGCAGTGCAGAGCCCCAGTTCTGCTGGAGACCTGCATGTGCTGAAACTGAAGCATCCAGAGCTTGACTCTCAGCGTTCCTGTGTGTGATGAACCGTAACCGTACAACCCCACAGACAGATTTTGGTGCCAATCATTAAGCATTTAGCACGAGGCTTTCTGAATAAGCACTATGAATAGATCATCTATGTAGGAAATCAGCAAGGGCACTCGATTTGATAGAGCAGGTAGTACCACAGGACTGCTGAGGAGGATCTTTCTGGGAGCAGCACAAGCAGCAGGTGGGGAGCTGCTAACAGCAGACATCAGCCTTCTGGCTCTTACCATTTCTTGTAGAAAGTGAAACGTGCTCTATTAAGGGGCTCATCTTATTCCCAGTACTAATGTCTGGACTGAGAATCGACTAAAGCAGTTCTAACATTCTGCTAGTTCCTTTCCTACGTTTTTTTTCTAAGGAACTCAGCAATGAGTGGAGCTCATAGCTGTGTGCAAATGGCTGGCTCTTCATGTCACAGCCAGAGGAGTTTCAGGGAATGATGGAGGTTTTGCTCATGACAGTGAAGGCTCTATTCAGTTCCCTAAACAGATGTTTTGAGAGTACCTTAGACAACCACATGGGATTTACAGGTGAAAGAGAGGAGCTACAGAAAGCCTGTGCCATCCTGAAGCAGTGGCTGGAGGCTCGCTGGGATAACACGGAGTACCTCAAAAGGCCATACAGGACCATGTTGAGGCAAACTGGCTGCCTAATGTTGGCCTTGGACTCTTTACTACCTGAGCCCTAAGGTTTCAAATCGATTGAAGTGTATCAAGGCCTTTGTTTAACACTGAGCAGCCAGTGCTGGGATGGCAGGATACTGAGTGCCCCTGAAAAATCAACAACTGAAGATGGAGCAAATGAGTGACTTCTCCAGGTGCCTAGTTTAAAAACACCTTGACAACTAAGGGAAATTTGAACACTATTTATTGTGAAAATCATTCCCTAATAGTTACATGTAAATTGGCTGAATGTTAATCCTAAAATCTTTAATTCCTATTTTTTTATTCAGAGTGCTGGACTGTAATTCTTATATAGAATTGCTTGTGAACATGCCTAAACCTGAAAGGTCCCAAAGTACCTGCAGGAACAGGAATTGCTGTACTCACTGGTAATAGAATTTTCCTGTTACCATATGGGTATGTTTTCCTTTCCTAAATTTCCAACCACTTTGTTCTGTGAGACCTAACTGATGGGTAATATCTATTTTCCTATCCACAGAAATAATAGCTTGTAAGTGGTGTGGATGTTGAGAAACACTCTTAGCTCTTCCAGCCCTGGAAATTCGCAAACTCCAAATCCCAGTTTTTTCCCCCTACATTATGCTAAAAAGAAGAATTAAAAAAGAGGATTTTTATGGTTCTTTGGTCACTACTGTAACTGTTTCTCTCACCTGGATGGAGATCAAGAAACAAAACACTGGGAAAAGATAGCAGGACATAGATGAGATATTTTTATTACTTTGTCAAAGTTGAGCCACGGCTTGTTTTACTAGAATTTGACTATTTCCCTTGCTGTAGCAGAAGTAAATTAAGTTACTTTTTGCATGTGTTGAATGTTTTCAATCAAGGTTGCACATGAAAGGTTCAGCTGTTTCGAACTTTACCAACAGCACGAGCCCCTGCCCCTTGGGTCTGCCAGCTCCTGCCCCTGTGCCACTCACTGCAGCAGGGCTGGTCCCCAGCTCCCCACAGCCCAGCCCAGCCTGGCCATGGGTCCTGCTGATCCCAGCCCACCCATGGGCCCATGTCCCAGCCTGGTTTTGGCCTCTCCCCATCCCCAGGGAGGTGCCTGATGGCAGCAGTTGGGACTGCTTGGGGCATCCCTCCTGCTGCTCCTGGCTGAGGATGGGGTGGGCCTGACACAGGTTGGGAGGATTTGACAAAGCCCCATGTCACCAGGAGCCAGGAGAGGGGGAAACTGCCCTGGATCATGGCCTCGTGCCTGGGGAAGGGTTAGGGTTGGGGTCATTTCTTCCCCCTGGTTTATCAGTCAGCAAAAACATTTTCTGAGATGGGCAACTGTAACAGAGTGCTCTGAAACTGGGGAAATATGCAGGGAAGTTAAAGGCACAGCTGCCCAGTGAGCTTGTACAGTGGTTCTGTTTATTTTGCAAATGCTGCAGGCTTTGGAAACACAGATCATCTCCCCAAGAGTAGTCCCAGAGTCTGGTTGCCAGAGCTGGGGAGTCAGCTCTGTGTTTATGAGCAGATGACACCAACAGGAAACCAGTAGCTATCTCATCTTTCCTGACACCCCAGTGGGAACTTGTGTTCCCTTGAACCACTCTTCTGAGAAAACGTGATGACTGACCAAAGGTTTTACTTATTTAGTGTGCCAATGGGGCAAGGCTGTGGACATGCACAGCTGTGTTTGGAGCCAGTTTGCCAGGGAGTACCTCCCTGGGCAACCTATTCCAGTGCCTTCCTACCCTCATGGTGAAGAATCTCTTCCTGATGTCTAACCTAAATCTCCCCTCTTTCAGTTTAAAACCATTCCCCCTTGTCCTCTCTCTGCCCTCTCTGGTGAAAAGCCCCTCCCCAGCTTTCCTGGAGCCCCTTCAGGCACTGGAAGGTGCTCTGAGGTCTCCCCAGAGCCTTCTCTTCTCCAGGCTGAAGAGCCCAAGCCCTCTCAGCCTGTCTCCATAGCAGAGCTGCTCCAGTCCTCCAACCCCTCCAACCTTCATGGCCCTTCTGTGGATCCCCTCCAACATCTCCATGTCCTTCTTACGATGAGGGCTCCAGAGCTGTAAGCAGTACTCCACAGTACTATCCTATATCCCTGCCCTGTGTCTCTGTATACTGAACAAATGAAATTACAGAGAACCATGTCTGGATCCACTAATTTCATGCTTGGTTTAGCCATAATGTGAAAAAAAGAATCACACTATAGTCTGGTATTGAGTGTACTGCCCCTTGGAGCCCTTGGTTCAAGGAAGGTACTTGCAATCTTAATTTTAGAACTCATACTGGGGCTGCTTTACTCTTTGAAACGTGAGAAGCGCAGAGCAATGTCCTGCAGCCTCCATCTGGGTGAGAGCTTAGCTTGAAGGACAGTCATTGAGAATGTGAGGCCCAGGACTCTTGTCTCTGCTCTTTGAGACACTTCAAAATAGGTGCCTGCCATAATCATCAGTCTGTAGAGCAGGAGCTTCAGCTCCTGGGAGTGAGGGCAGACTGTGTGCATCCATGTGCAATAACATTAATGATTATTTAGCTTCCTCCCTTATGTCCCCTCTCAAGAGACAGGGAGATGGTGATGCTGCACCTTGGAGATTATGGCACTTACTGGGGTGGAAGAATGCTGGGTCTCATGGCCATGGCTTTAAGGGAGCACATGGAGTTTTGGTACATTGAGTATTTCTAGGCTTAGCCCACACTTGGAGCAAATACTGACAGATTCTTGCTGGCTAACAAGCTGTAGGTCTCTCTTTGATGTATGTCTCTTTTCAGAGAGGTGAATGATGTTTTTACATTTCCACTGTTCTGAAAAATGTAATAATTTCATCAGAGCCTTTCTATGATTACTGGCTTAGTTGCAGGCATTTCAATTTGCAAAATAAAAAACATCTCATAAATGAAAATGAGTAAAACACAAAAAGGGCTGGATAAAAAAATCCCAAATACACCAAGCTCTGGAGGCTGCTATTAATAGGAAAAAAAGAGAGAGATAATGAATAATTCATGTAATTGTTTTGGAAAATATTTTTTATAAGAAACAATATATGAGGAGAAGGTTTATTTCTCAGTCTTTTCTTTGTTGACTGTGTAGGGGCAGAAGCATAGGGAAGAGAAGCAAAAGATGAAAAGCTTGTGTTTGTCCAGAGGAAATCCTTTAAAACCACCATAACATCCATCTAGTGAAACTGTGACATAGCATTCACCTCTGTCGTGTTTGAATCCCTCACATTTATTACAGTCGTTCTGAGTCACAAAACAATTAGGAGATGGAAATGCTCAGATGTAGGATCCAAGGCCTTTCATAGAACCATAGAATGGTGAAGGTTGGAAGGGACCTTAAAGATCATCAGGTTCCAACCCTCCTGCTATGAGCAGGGACACCTCCCACCAGACCAGGCTGCACAAGCCTCATCCAACCTGGCCTTGAACACCTCCAGGGAGGGGGCAGCCACAGCCTCCCTGGGCAACATGTTCCAGTGCCTTCCTACCCTCATGGGGAAGAATTTCTTCCTGATGTCTAACCTAAATCTCCCCTCTTTCAGTTTAAAACCATTCCCCCTTGTCCTCTCACTGCCCTCTCATCCCATGGCTTTTAGACCTTTGTTTCTCTCTCTGCTATCTACGTTTGGAATTTAGGTGACCATCTTTTACTAGATGTATATAGTTGAATGAGATGAATCCAGGTCTTTGTTAATACCAGATTGCAAATTAGAAACGGAAAGTGTTGTACTTTGTAAGAATGTGTCCTAGTGCCATTTAAAATCTATTTGATTTTCAGTTGAATTAAGATGCTTAGAGAAATTTGTTCTGTCCTTGCAGGACCCCTATTAATTCATTGTTCCAATAAAGGAAGTTTGCTGCTCTTTGAGTTTTAACCTGGGATTGCTCAGATGCATATTTCTGAGAGAATTCCCCACAGTATGTGGCCAGAAGGTTACTGATATATTGTGCATCACTACTGTGCACTCAGGCTTTTGAGTCAAATACTGCAAGATCAGAAGTTGCCTCTGTGTTTCTACTGGAGAGTGGGAAACAGGAGTTGTTGTTGTTAATTGCTATGCTGGAGGTTTAAGGCAAAACCACAGAATATACATTCCTTGATCTTTGACATATATATTGGTCAACCTTTTTAAATTTTGCAGTATCCCATAGGATGTGATTCATCGTATTAAATTCTCCTGTGAACCTGTCAGGTTGTGTACTCTGAATCTTTCAGTAGTCAGATGATTAAGAAACAGTGTGGTGGTTTGGTTCTGGTGTGGTTTCGGTAGCAGGGGAGGGGGCCCAGGGGTGGCTCTGGTAAGAAGCTACTGAAAGATCCCCCAGCTCAGGGGAGCTGAGGACAGACCATTAGAGGGACAATAGATGCACCTCCCTGATTAACTGATAAACGAATTGAGACAGGAGCTGAGCAGAGAGCAAGGGGAAGAGCTGCACTGGAGAGGTGAGAGCAAGGCTGGGGTTAAGATCCCGAGGTTTATGAGGAAGAAGGGGAAGAAGGTTCCCAAGCAGAAGTTCCCCTGCAGCCCATGGCGAGATGGCAGCTGTCCCCCTGCATCCATGGAGGAAGGTGGTGGAACATTCCCTGCAGGCACCAGGAGGGCTGGACTCGGATTAGCTGCCAGGGCACTCGGCTGATGCCGCTGTGGCAGAGCCCGGCGCCAGGGGAGGTGCCTGTTCCCGAAGCAGCCCCTGACTCTGTGGGCAGCCCGCGCTGGAGCAGCTCCTGAGGGACTGCACCTCGTGGGAAGGACTCATGGAGGAGAGGGTCGTGGAGGACTCTCTGCCATGGGAGGGACCCCGTGGGGAAGCAGGGCAGGACTGTGAGGAATCCTTCTCCCTGAGGAGGAAGGAGCAGCAGGAACCACCAGCCTGGGAACTGACTCTAAACCCCATCCCCCTGTGCCGCTGGGGGGAAGGAGGGAGAGAAACCGGGAACAAAGTGATTTGGGCCCGGGAAGAAGGGAGGGGTGGGGTGAGGTATGTAAGCCCTGCTCTGTGTGGTGTCTGTGTCCTGTGGGCATTGGATTCGTGTAAAATTAAATTAGTATTTTTCCCCAAGTTGAGTCTGTTTTGCCCGCGACCTTAATCGGTGAAGAACCCTTCTTGTCCTTGTCTGGACCCATGAGCTTCTAGTTGGCCTTGGTACTCCCCAAACAGCTTCAAGATAAAGGCAAACCCTTCCAGGCAACGTGGGAGTTGGAGGGAAGGGCTCAGGCTGCAGGAAGAAAGAGGCAAGGAGGTATCAGGAAGCCTATCATGGTTGGGTTCTTCAAGACTTGCCAATAATTACCTAGGAACCACTGAACTTCTGAAGCACAGAGTTCTTTCATATTACTGGTCATCACATAGTAGGATTGAAAGAATGCTTAATAAATATTGATCTTCAAAGTCATTCAGCCAATCAAATTAACCATAGCTTTTAAAGCCATGCTTTAGAACCACCATCTCCAGTCTTCCTTTAGAAAACACGTCTGCATGGCAATCTCAAAGAGAGATGGCTCCAAAGTAGCATGTGCAGCTGGGGAAATAGTGGGTTTATGAACAATTTCTGCAGGCAGTAAACAATTAAGAATAATCACAGCATCTGCCTTTAGTAACCTCATTTAGCTGGGTATTTCAGCTACCTGATCCCCAGAGACCTTCAGGGTAGTCAATCGAAGGAGACATGTTCTCTGAAGCACCATCTGGAGCTCTTAACTTGTCTCCTGTCTTCAGCCACCTCCTGAAGAAACTCTTCCTCTGCTGCCTAGAGAAAAGCTGGAGAAACCAGCCATAACATAGCTGACTAAATTCAGGGCTTAAAGATGACATCTGTGCATGAACTTTTGATATGCATTTCAGAAAAAGCATTCATATTTTGCTCTCATTTTTCCTCTGTTCTTGTTTTGCTGTGTCGCCCAAACCACTTAGACCAAGAGTGTTTGATTACTCTGTTATAGTTGGATTTATGTTCTATTTTGAGGCTGTTTCTTTACAATATCCATTTGTACAACTGCTTCATGATTATATAATAAGGTTATTGTCCTTTACGCTATATTACCACATGAATTCACATAGTAATCAGGCATGTGCTTGTTTTTAATGATTCCTACATTACAAGCTTCTTTATAAGAGCTAGCTGTGCTATCACTTGTTACAAATTTTTTTTTTTGTAAAATATGTTCTAAGATAAGTTATTAATGAATTTAACTGCACCTAGCAATTATTTCATAAATATTAATAAAGAACATGCACACAAACACGCGCACACACACACTTCGTATAAAATTATGTTGTGTACTTAACGGTCCCTTATCAAGTTAAATTTATGGTTATTGTGCTTTCATGTTTGGTGAGAATATAAAACAAAAACTATTTTAGAAAATTGTCATTCACTGAAAGTAGCGTATAAATCCATCCAATTTTTCACATAAACTGTGACAAATGGTTCTTGATTTACAGCAAAAATCTCTCTAATCTACTTCAGAGTGAAAATGATCAAATAACAAATAGCCCAGGCTACAAAGAAGAAAGACAGCACTGATACTCCTTCACTCATCAGAAGAACGCTTGGTGACCCAGTTTAGCCAGTGATCTTGCACCTCCTCTCCGTGGGCTGTAGGTTTTGTGACAGAAATGCCATCAGTTCATGAAGTGCCTGTTGGTTATCTGCCATACAGCACAAACAACACCCCAGAGTAGATCACCTTGACAGTCCAAGCTGCAGAGAGATGTTGTCTGCAGCATGTCCCACCACCCCAGCTTCAGCTGCCAACACAAGGAGGACACAACGGCCTCCTCCCTGCCCATTTGGTCCCTTCCCCTGAGAGCCACAGCAAGCAGGGCTTGGGCAAGAGAGGGAAAAGTGGCAGCCCAGTGACTGGCCATGGTTTAGATCTGGATTCATCATGCAAATAAACCTAATTTATAAAATGGAGAGAGGAAACAGCTGGATGAAAGGAACTAAATGAATTCTCTGATGGAGAGCAGGGCACTAGTAGAGCTGGGAGTACTGTCCTGAACCCAAGCCCCAAAGCTGTGCCATGCAGAATGACTGCCAGTGCACTGGTATGTCCAGTAGGACGAATCATAATCCCACAAGGGTTTTTGGGCAAGGGATGCATGCTGGGGGATTCACAGGCAAAGATCTTTTCTGTCAAACTCAAAAGCAGCATGACTGACATTTTCTAGAGTGATTTTTGTAGCACTTTGCAGATTCCCTACCATCAAAAGGGGATAGAGTAGGCAACAGTGGAAGCTGCAGGTATAGAGTCATAGTGAGTGTTTTCATTCTGTATCCAGGGTGCAGATCCCCAGGTCCTGCTTGGACAGAAAGGTGTGTGAATTGTAGTTCCACAGGATGGAGAGTTGTCAACAGGCAGGAGCAGAAATTTATTTGGATTGTGTATAATGGGAAGTGAGGTCAGACCCAAGTACATAAGTTTTGAGCTATTTTGCTGTTGCTAGTTTTTAATGCAGTAACATTTTAGCACTCTGGTCACACAAAACCACTTAAATCATTCAACACATGATGACTTTTTGAGAAGCAGACATTCTATTACGTTTTGCACAACCATTTTGCATATACTGGTAATATTGGGAAGGAGTAAGGCATCTATTATTGGATCACAGGAAAAAAAAATCCACTCCCTCAAAAAAACCCCCCAAAAAAACTCCAACAACAAAAAAACTAGGAAAGATAATTAAAAATGTCATAAAAATTATTAATGGCATTCTTAATAGCCAGGTCCTTGTCACAACACATTATAACATTTCTTTTGGAGACATTACGATGTATCACAGGGAATGGATAAGGTGACCTAGTAGATCTTTTCTCTCTCTTTTCTCACATAATCATGTCAATCAGCACTAGGTAGTCATAGTAATTTATACCTCCCGTTGCTTCCAGACTCCATTATTGCAACCCAGTCCCGTTAGATAGATCTACAACCTGCAACTGCACCATTGCTGGGGGTGTTCCACCTGAAGAGACTGCCAGGAGAGGTGTGATAAATGTGGAGACCTGTCTTAGTGAATATTTCTGGCAGAAATGGTTGGCCTGACCTTGCCTTCAGGGTTCAGGTGACACAGACACTGCTTTTGAGTGGTCTTTGTCTCTTTTCAAAGCTGTGTGAGAGACAGAAGAGCCCACACTATGGATATTTCCCGTGTGTCAAGAGTCAGATTTCCCAGGTTAATCACCTTCCTGGGTGGAAATAATGAACAAACACATGAAAAAACATAGTGAACACTTTATGCTAGTAGTTATGATTTGGAAATGCTATTTTTCCTAGTAGGCATTGCATTTTAAGGTGTTTATATGTGGTGATTCCACTGTAAGAATTGCTTATGGTAAGCTTCAGCATTCTGTTTAAATGTTCTCTCTCATCAATTTCATTAAATTTCATATTTCAACAATATGCAAAAGAACTTGAACCATACAGCTCTTTACTCACTCGACTGCAATTAATTTTAAAGTAATTTTTAACAGAATCAATATTACTTAGATTCTTGTAGTCTCTCAAATTTTATTTTATTTTTTTAATATGGAATTTATTCTTCTGGTCCTGTGTTTCAATTAAGAATGGGCATGATTTTATTTTTAATTATAAGAGCTTGAGAAAACTAGGGCTGGAGGAGAGAAAGCCAGGTATTGCTGAAGCACAAGAGTTGATCAGTACACCCACTGCATCTTTGGGCATGCAATCTTTTTATGCAGAGAAACAATATGAAGCCTCATGCAAAGTTTCAGCATTTTTAGTGATGCTTTTGACTCTGAAATGCCAACATTTTGCAGAGAAAGTAGCTGAATCAGCCCAGAATAATTGTATTAGCTGAAAGAGGCAGCCAGCAAAATATGAAGTTAGGTATTTGAAGATATTTGAAGGCAAATTAATCCTATGTAGAGAGACTTTGATTTGCATGAATACAAATACCTCATAATTCCAAAATTTCCTTTACAAGTGACAGAGTATCTGAAAATCTAACCTGCAAAGTGAAAGAGTTAATGTATCTATAGAATACTTCCCAACATTAAGCAATATTTGACCCAAAGGGGTAGCTGGAGAAAAATGTTCCCATTTTCATTTAGTTTGTGGACAGAATTTTGTCTTCCAGTGTTACCATTAGCAGCTGCAAATGGTGATACACTGTTAAAATTCAAACTATTTACTTGCAGCGTAGATTGAAATATTCCTAATAGATTTCATTGTGCAAGAAATGGCTAGGTCATCTTATGACTTTGTAGTACCAAAAAGACCCCAACAAAGTCAGAAAAATGTGATTTCTAGGGTCTGAGGCATGTGTGAACATAGAGAAAGCTGTGCCCTTTTTAAACAAACTATGTGTTTTCTCAGTTTAAAAAAATAAAAAATAAGAGGAAATACCTTGTTTGCAATAAACAGAACTTTTCCTCTACAAAACTGGATCATTCCAGTCATAGGTGAGTCCTGAAAAACATGCTCTGTTTCCTGTCAGGATTAAATGATTAATATGACTGAATCTGGATTGTATTAGGGCACAGTTTTGTTATTGCTTCGCAATCTCCTTCTCTCTTTCTCTGTGTTCACATTTTTAACAACAACAATATTGAGAAGTTTTATTCTCAGTGGTGTTTATAAGCTGTTCTGTTGGCATGTTGTCTCACACAGGACAGTTCACCAAGAACCACTAGAAAATACCTTGTACATAACCTACAGTGCTGTTATGACAAAGGCTTTCTTGGTCTGTGTGGGAGTGGGTCTTGAAGAATTAAAAGTACAGAAATCCTACCTAGGCTAAATCTTAGAGTGAGGTCATTGTGTCTCTTCTGGGCTGCTTGGTACTGGCCTAGTGGAACTAGGGAAGTCAAAGGATAATGGTGGCACAAGGAGAACCACCCCTAGGAGAATTCAGCCAGAAATGGAGGGATTTCTAACTATCACAGCAAAAAAAAAGAGAAGAGTTTGATGCATTGCAGCCAGACCCTAAACTCTGGTGCCTAAGATGAGATCCCACTTGAACAGGTGCCTGAGTACAAGGAAAAGTTGCAGTGGTTCACATTCCAGCAACTGCCCCGTTCAGAGTTGAATAAATCCATTCAGCACCACAAAGTCTTCTCCATTCCTAGATGGACATGTGTAGGGCTGGATAGAAACGTGCCAGTCTAAGGGGCTAAGCACCCAAGTGCTGCAGTTCAGTGGCAGCTCAGAGCTCAGCCCTCCGTTCGGGGCAGGTTTGCTGCAGTCAGAGATGCTCTGAGCATCCGTGGGGCAGAGCTGAGGGCAGGGCAAAGCCCAGCAGGCAGGGCAAGGGCCTGGCAGCACCCACAGGAAGAACGAGGAGAGGTATTTGAGCCTTGGGACTTACTCTTGTTGGGGGTGATTGAAATGTAAACCTTCCCTGCCTGAGCCAATGAGCCCATGCCAAGCTTGCTGAGTCTGGGCTTGGTCACCTTGCAATGCTCAGGCCATAGCAAAGGGGACAATGCAGAAAGCCCATGGTGCTGTACTGCTTGTAGCACACTTCTGAAAGAACAGAAAACTGGGTGCCAGGCCCTTTTTTTCTGGACTGCTCGGATGGTTCATATGGGTTTATAATATATTTCAGTCAGCAGGAATATAAAACAACCCCACCAGCTTCTAGTCTTGCTGTGCAACCCTGTAATTGGTGCTGTGTGGCTGGCACCAGGACACTTCTCTGGCAGCACATACAGCTGATCTACAGAGGTCATGGTCATGGTGTTTACTTTGTACAGTGGGGTGGCTGTGTCTAAAATGCCTAAAGGAAACAGTCCATGTTCTAAAATCAAACCAAGTTTAGAAACTGGGAAAGCAAAGCCATGGCATGCCTGGGGCTTGTTTAACAACTGAGCAGTGCCAGTGGCCAAATTCCAGGATGCAGAGTGCTCCCTCCCACTGTTTAACTTCCTTCTTATATATATTCTGCCAGGCAGCCAGCTCTGTTGCAAAAATGTAGATGTAAAATGTCTATGTGAAGCAAACAGTCAAGCTCAAAGTAGTGAGTACTCATTGTAATCAACAGAAAAAAATCCTTTTTTAAAAATTTTGTTTTGTTCAGTAACACACCAAAATATTTCTAGGATCATTATTTGTAATTTATCTCTTTAGAGTCAGATATTTAATAGGTAAATTGAATATACATTGGCCTGCATAGGTAGGAGCTCAGCTTTAATGAAAAAGGAATTGAGTCATCCATCACTGAAAGCCAGTGGTTTTCTGTCTCTGATGGGTCATATTTTAGTGGTCTTCAGGTGAAAAAAAACCAAACAGACAAAAATGGATGAGATTTTCAGAGAGTTCTTGGTACCTAAGACTCTCTTAGTTGAGAAAGGTCCCATGAAGCATCATTTTGCTGTTTAGGTCTAGATACTTTTACAAATTTGATCCCATGGTACTTCTGACTGTCTTGTTCATTGCCTATTAACACTTAAAATACAAATGAATTTTACATTCAAGCCTTATTGTCATCATTTATTCAGCAAGAAATGAGCACTGAGATGTGGTGACTTAAAATGAAACCTCTGATTCATTTAATGTCATGGTCTGTTCCTTGAAAATATTGGTCATCTTTCATTAGTACTGAACTTCTCTCCAGATTCTTTCTTTGTGTCCATTTCTGTAGAACATTTCACATGATCTCCATTTGCTTGTATCTCTGAGAAAAGAAAAGTTTAATCATCTCTGTAGGAAATCAGCCATACTAATGCTTGGATAATCACAATATTTGATATACATTTAATGCTGTGTTTTAATGATCTGGAGGAAATGAATCTTTAAATCTGCCATCTACTAACTCTGACACTTCTAAGTCAAATTTCTGTACTGTTTTGTAGCTTTTAGGCAATTCTTCACTTGCCAGGTTTGGCATCAGGCGGAGAAGGCTGTACTGAGTCACTGCTCATCTCAGTGTTAAAATTCAATTTACAGTTGCACAGATGTTCTGAGATCCTTTGAATTTAATGAGGGTGACTCACACAGATGAGTAAGGAGGATGGACTCTGAGTCCTCTAATGCTTTCTGAGATCAATGCACTCCAGATGAAAATCATTCAGCTCAATACATGCTATCATCCTGCACTGCCCATTATCTTTGTCCTCTTCCCTTGTCTTGCTGCTTAAAATAGGTGTGTTTTGAAATGAACAGGTTTTAGTGACCATTACCTGGCTGGCAATAATGACATGACATTTCCTGCCTTATTTCTGCATTCCCCTACTAATGGCTGCATCAGCCCTTGAAAAGTTCTGTTACATTAGGTTATTCTTTACACAGAGGTGGCAGCACATTATGCCTCTGATGCTGTTTTGTTAGTACAATTAGATTATTTTCAAATTCAGATTAAATTATTTTCTTTTTAAAACAGAACAATCAAAAGCAGCTTGAAGTAAATCCTGTTTGTGTATATGAGTTTGAAACATGGCAAAATACTGGGACAAACACCATTCCCACCAGTGGTGTAGTCTCACCTGAATCTGTGGGTGTCTGTGAAGTATCACCACACAATCAGAAATGTTACTGCTGAATTTGAGTTATGGGAGGAAGCTGGAACATTTACATGAACAGAGACTGAAACACTTGGAATTACTTGGAAAGTAGAATAATAAAGGAATGTAAACTAAAGTATATCAACTTCCTTGAAATGATGGATTTTGAAAGAAGTCAGATCAGGGCTTGCTTTCTCCCCATCAACTTTGAGAGAGACAAAGCATGGATTTAGTGAAATCTGAAGAGCAATTAGAAAAGGAAGAGATGCAATAGGACATAATGTAACTGTGCTCCTTGGGTCTCATTGTCTCAGGATGTTTATAAGGCCAAGAATTTCACAAGCAGTTAAGAGGCTCCAAGTATCACAAAAAGTTTTACAGTTGTAAAAATTAGTACTACAAAGCTTTGGAAAAAAAAGTTATTCTCCAGGGTTTAATCCAAATCTTAAGCTATCATGCTGAAGAGATGTGGAAGGATTGGAAGGATTAGGATGTACTTTCACTACCCCACATTAGTTTAGTACCTTGAAACATCTGGTACTGCTTATTGTCAGAGACAATATCTTGGACTAGTTGGACCTTCATGTTTGAAAAAGAATAGCAAATCCAGTGCCCAGTTTCATAACAGCTATTTCTGGATACTGTGAGCTGCCTCCGAGCACCTCTTTCATGGCAATCCCTCTGCCCCATCCATCCCAAGGGGGCAAAATTTCCTTCTTTCCCTAGGTCTGGAGGTTCCTTGATAGCAAAGGTAGTCCTGCTGCCAGGAGAGGCAGATCCACCCTGGGAAATGTACAGCAACCCCCAGGGGAAGCTGGACCATACAAGTAGGCAAGGGAAGAGCAGAGCCAGGTGGATCTCTTTTCTTGTCTCTTCTCTTTTAAGGGTAGTTCTTATTTTAAACATGAGATTATGTCTGTGTCTGTATCTGTGTGTGTGGGGGTGAGGGGTGCTGGTACTTTGTAACTGGATGTAACCGTTAGAAACAGTTTTGTTATAATCAGATTCCCAAAAAGTATCTTATATTCCATTTCCATTTTGGCAGGGAGAAGAATCCTTTGCAACCTAAAGGTATTTGCTGTCTGGCATATTCAAAACAGTATAAAGTGAGCTGAAACCTGCCCAGACTAAAACCAAACAAGGCAATACCAATAAGCAGAATGAGGATTACTCCACTTACTACAATCTTCTCCGAAAGGATTCACAAAGAGGCACCTTCATAGCATGTGGTTTAAGGTCCCTTTTTCCTATCTGCAGCTTTGCATTACCAACATTAATTGCAGTGTCTTATTCTTGCCCGTTTCATTTTGGCTGATGTCCAAGGCAGTCTAAAAATAAGTTTTAGCTGGCTGTATTTCAGCCTCAGGTTGATGAAGGATTTATTGATATTCTGGTTTGTTCCACAGCTTGTTGTCACTGTGAGGTGATGTGTGTATGTGTGAGGGAGGCAAAGAAAAGGAGAGAGAGATTTTTTTTTTTCTTTTTTTTTTTTTTACATCTACCACACACTGAGGAAATCTTGCTGCTTTTTGTTCTGTCTCGGGGTCCCTCATGACCTGGCTTTCTCATGATGGCTTCACTGCAAGTGAGCAGCTCAGAGAGTCATTTCTGCCATCCGGATGAATTTGTGCTCAGATTTTGAGACAATGCCTTTGTCAGAAGAGTGTGCACGACACCTTCAAATAGTGCAGAAATGCACATAATATCTCTGTCAAGGCTGGGGGGACTTTTAAAGCAATGTTTCTTATAGTTGCACCTCAGAGTCTGAGCTGAGGAATAATCAAAATTGGCTCCACCAGAGGCCAAAGCTGATGTGAAAGACATTTACTTTGGTAGGAGTCTCTGTTCTTTGCCCATGAGCACAGAATCCTTGTTGCTCTTCGAGGTACAGGAGCATGAAATTCCCAGAAGAGCTCCTCCTCTTCCCCCCTTGGCAAGCAAGTACATGTCCTCTGCTGCTCCTGGGAGCCTCCTCGTACAGGTTTGCACGTGTTTGTGCAAAAAAGGCTTTATACTCAACCTTCTGGGTGTACTAACCAGGTGCACTCAAATAATGAACATTGAGCCTCCTCAAATAATTGATATTAAATATGTTGGTCCTATAATAACCACAGTGCTCTAGATCATGAGGTTAAATAGAAGCCTGAGCTCTGTAATGTTTAATGTAGGATTTCTTAGGCCACTGCAAAGGCATACATAGAAATAGTTGTGCTGTATTAAGAAGGTTGGTAGAGATTTTAACTCTAGCCCACAACTCGGTTTGTGAATTTCATATACAGTCTGAAAAAAATGAATGGCTGGTCTGTGAATGATTGTGCAGATACTTACTAAAAAGAATAATGCTGTATTAATCAAGAGAAAAGGCACTGGGGAGGCAAAGTCAATTTTGGTTTATTTATATGCTACAGAATTTTTATGGTGTAAGTAACCTCTTTCATTTTTCCCATTGGGACCAAAAAGTGATAGTGTTCTAAATTCAGTTTGTTGTTATATTCTCATGTGTTCTCCTTTTTTCTAGGGCTTTGATAGTGTGAATCATTCTTGGCTCATGCAGTCTGAGTATTTCAAGCCTGAAAAGCACTGTCTCCCGAGTTCAAAAGAACATCAGATGCACTCAGCACATTTCAGAAAGCACTGAGTCCATCCCAGGGTTGGCACCAGTGGGTTTTCATTTGTTAATTTGCTATTTTTTTGCCCCCAGCAATTAAAGTGAACATATTCTTGTTGTTGCTTACCATACAGAAGCTGGGCAGTCACTCTTCATACACTCTGGGTATTTCATAACTTTTTTCAGTGAAGTATCTGTGCTCACAACTTAACCCATTCCAGGGCCCAGACACTGTCTGTGTACTCATAGCATGTGTCCCAGTATGACTTTGATCTGGGCCAACTGGTGTTCCTCCAAACAATTCCCAGGAGCCAGCACAAACTGGGGACTATTTCCAGAATGCTGCCTGGAGGCAGCTAACCTCTTTGGAAGGCCAGGATGGGCATGTCTGGGCCACACTGCTGGTCTCAGAGCTGAAGGTCCTGACACTATTAAATGTAGCAGTATTGATGTAGTGTCTGTGACCACCAGCATAAAAACCACATGGCACATGAATCCTAATCTAGTAACTCAGACCATCACTTGGGAAGGTTCCAAGTGAAGTGCATTCATGGTTTTCTTCAGACTGGAAAAATAATAATGGCATGATATTTGAGAAATGTTCCCCTTCCCCTTGATGTGCCTGACCCAAGGTTGGGTTATCTGTTGCTGCTCTGTCTGTCCCCATGACTACAGCATCTGAACTTCAGCAGCTTGTGCTTAGTGCCTTGCAGAGCTGCCTGCTGGGGTCCTGGGAAGGAGAGAGCTGTGTCAGCAGGGCACGCTGCCCAGACTGGTGGGTTCTGCCATGTGGATGCAGCTTTGCTGCTTCCTGTGCCACAGCGAGGACACGGGAGAGACCTGAGCTGCTGTTGCACTGCACAGACAAAAGGACAAACAGGCTGCTGCTCACAAATGCAAACGTGCACAGTGGGGAAAATCAAGTTATGCATATCCCAGTGTACATTTACACTCCCTGCTTCTGTTTCAGAGTCCAAAGGCAGTGAGGAATGGCTGTTGCACACCGTTCACCTCACTGAAATCACTGAAATTAATTTCAAAATGAGATATTTTTCATCTACCAAAATGTGGCTGTTTGCTTTACCTGCCAGAGTTTCTCACCCTGTACAATAACAAGGTGCTCGTTAGTGCTCACCTTCCTGCTCAGTTTATAGATCATAAGAAATAAATAGCTTGGGTCTGCATTTCCAAAGATGATCTCTGGTTTGCCATTCTGCTGTCCCCTAAGGTACCCTTAAAGTACAGATCTTATCATTTCAGTCAAAGATGCTGGGAACTCTGGCTGAAATTTGCCTCCCTGACAACACTGGCCCATCAAGCCAGGAGGTAAGGACCAGCCTATCTACCCCAGCAGCAGGTGAAGCCAAGGGGCCAGTTCCTTTGGAATGCCTAGGGTGCCATTTGCTGCAGCAGTTCTTGAGACACACAATCTTTAGTCCCAGCTCCTGGGTGGACTATGAGACCCTCCCAGGTAGCATTAAATCCTGGACTTTTGTCTTGGCCTTGGACTGTGAGAGGTGGGCCTGTGCAAACTGCATTAAGTTCAACAAGGCCAAGTGCAAGGTCCTGCACCTGGGTTGGGGCAATCCCAAGCACAAATACAGGCTGGGTGGAGAATGAATTGAAACAGCCTTGAGGAGAAGGACTTGGGGGTGATGGTGGATGGGAAGCTCAACATGAACCAGCACCGTGGGCTGGAGCCCAGAAACCAACCACGTCCTGGGCTGCATCAAAAGCAGTGTGGCCAGCAGGTCAAGGGAGGGGCAGAATCCCACCTGGAGCACTGTATCCAGATCTGGAGCCCCCAACATAAGAAGGACACGAAGTTCCTGGAGCAAGTCCAGAGAAGGCCACAAAGATGACCCAAGAGCTGGAGCAGCTCTCCTACAAAAAGAGGCTGAGAAAGTTTGAGTTGTTCAGCCTGGGGAAGAGAAGGCTCTGAGGAGACAGTTTCAAACAGAAAGAGGGAAGATTTAGATTGGATATGAAGAAGAAATTCTTTAGTGTGGGGGTGGTGAGACACTGGCCCAGGTTGCCCAGGGAAGCTGTGGCTGCCCCATCCCTGGCAGTGTTCAAGGGCAGGTTGGATGGGGCTCTGAGCAACCTGGTCTAGTGGGAGGTGTCCCTGCCCATGCAGGGGGGTTGGAACTAGATGATTTTTAAAGGTCCGTTCCAAACCATTCTATGATTCCATTCTATGATTCTATGATCTCAAAAGTATTTAATTTGTGCCTTATCTGTTTTTTGTCATTTAAGATGGTGACCAGATAATTTTTTGTGGTCAATTTAATTGCATTTTAAAAGGTTTCTGTGGAACCTGACAGCTTGTTTCTGCCCTCTTTTAGCTAGAATTCAGACACGAAACAAATACTTGGGCACTTGTCACAAGGGGACTGGAACTGTCTGCAGTGAGATGGTGGGGCAGGAGGGCTAGAATAAAGAAAGCATCAGATGCTGATATTGTAGAAACTCCCTTTGCTGGCAGCTGGTTCATGCTAGAACATTTTCAGCTTCTCCAGACACTTATTCCCACCTTCTTGCCAAACAGCTGCCATTCTAATTATAGCAATCTTTCACTGTATTTTTTCCCCCCCCCACTAAAATGCTTACTAGATGTGTTTACTGTGAAATAATGGGAACCTTGTTTCAACTTTTGCCTTCCTAAACTCTGGTGATTAGCTCCAGATTTCCCTCCAGCCCACTTCGAGGCACAGGTTTTAGCCTGCCTGTTACTCCCAAACCCACCCTCACAGATCCTTGAAGTTCTTACAGACTCAGATACCCCCATTTGGACACTCCACCACGATGCTCAAGGAAAATCTTGACTTGCCTGTCTTTCCCAAAGCCATGTGCTATTTCCGTGGCTGACCTGGGAGCAGGATAGGGCAAGACTTCTGAGTTGCTCTCCCTTTTCTTCTGAACCTTCCTTGTTTTTCTTCTCTATTGTCCTCTACTCTTTAAAATAAACTCAGGACCATAAGACCACGTAGTGACTCAGATTTATGGTACATGATGAGTTCCATTTAGCTCAGGTAGCTGGGCACAGCTGGAGCAGTGCAATGGGAGTAGGTATGTTTGTGTGTTCACAGGAGGATTGGTTTAAGAATGGAGGAAGAAGCCACATTATATTGTGTATGGCTTGTCAGGATTCGTTTTTAGAGTATGTGTCAAAAGCCTCACATTATTCATAGAACCCAGTGAAATAGCAAGAGAGGGAGTGGAGTAAAAAGAAACCAAATTGGCTATTCCTCACAGTATTGCAGATCCAGGAGAAGGTTACATTGGAGTCTCCTGTCCTGAGACTTCAGATAACTCCATTAACCTCCAAACTGTTTTTTTTTGTCTGGAAATTTCATTTGAAATAGTTTACACCGAGACATCTACAGTTCACTGATCATTAGAATCAGAGCTGTTCAGTATGATGTTTGATTTGCAGCATATGTGGGGTATGCCCCCAAACCATTGTCCTGGTGCCAGCAGCAAGATTAAGGTGCTAAGGGCTGGTGAGGTTTTTCTGAAGGGAACAGCACTGGAAAGAGATCCATCCGTTTGCTGTACACAAGCATCATTTAGCTATTAAAAAATTCTAAACCAACAAAGAGAGTAAGATTTTGATCTTAATTAAGATGCAGTAAATCCAAAGCAGCTTCAGCACACAAATAAACATTTTGAATTTACATTTCTATTAACTGAGATGAGGATCTAGCTTAGTAAATATGAATTTACTTTACCATGTGATCTAATATTTGATGTTGTCTGTGGCTTTTTTTTTTTCAGCAGAAGGGTGTACTGTGTTGTGAATCACCCACCATGAGACCTCCCTCCTCAGAGACATCTGCCCAGAGAGATCTCACTTTATTCTTTCAGTGACTAAGTGGGAAACAGGAACCCCAAGGTGAGCACACTGAGCATATGTTTCCCCCAGGGAAATGTGTAATCATCAGAACAGCTGAGATCTGAGTCTCTGAACCACTAGTTAAAATAATTTACATAAGAAAAAAAATATTTTCTTATAAACCTTTTCCCATCCTCTCATACTTAATTTTCTTTTCCTGCTGTAGTTAGAGGGCACTGTTTTCCTTCAAGGCTTTTGGGCAGCTGTGGATTACCTTATGAAGGTAACGTGACTGTGCTGCACAGGAGAGCTGGATTGATTGGCATGAAACATAAACCTATCGACAGAGAAAATCAGGCATGCTGATAGCTCTGTTGTCAAGGCAGATTTATCTTTCCCTGCAGCCTTGGCCGTCCCACTGCCTGGGATTAAAGTGCTAAAATTCTGCTGTGATCATTGCAATGATCTTGGGTTAGAGTCAAAGTTTTCCATTGAAATTGGTTTTGAGAGCAAACTGAATTTCTGAACACCCACAAGCTTTTTTCCATCTCTTTGAAAATGTTGGGGACTTTCACAGAAAGAGAGAGGATCTCTCTCGTCACCCCTTGCCCAGTAAAATCCCCCCAGTGTTCCCCAAACATCCCTATCAACATTGCTATGTATTTCCTACATGATTTTCAAAGCTCCTCATCCATCTTTCACTCTAGTGTCACAGCTCTGATTTTATGCTCTTCTTTTGACTTATACTCCAGAATTTCCTGCACTCCAAATTTGTCCTTTAGAACATTCCCTCTGGCATCCAACTTTTCAGATAAGCTTTAGGACTTTCACTTTTGGTCCTGTCTCCCATTTTGCAGAGGTGCCTTTCCTACAGATTGTCCAAGTCGTACACATTGTCTGCCGTCAGCAGACTAGGATTTCCTAAAGGAATTGCATCAAGCTCTGAATATATTAATGGCTTAAACTGCTCTCAGGCCTCCAGAAATACTTTTAAATGGTCACCCATTGCTTTCCTAAAACCAAAATGGCAACATTGAGTCTTCAAGATTGAAGTAATGGTTCTCCACATAATGTTGTAGGGATGCAAAAATATGTCAAGCCCATGAATGAAAATCAGATCTAAAAGTCAAACATCTTTAAAGGAATCTTTTCTTTTCCATCTGGTCAGTCTTACACTTTATTTAAACTCTCAGTGTCTCTTTCAGCGGGGTAGAAGTGGGGATCTAGGCCCAAAACAACCAAAGCCAGATTAAAGGACTCCAGCTGTGTACAATCCACTGCAGACTCTGACACCCTGGTCCTATCTAACCACCAGTGCACCACTGTGGGGATCCCTGTCCTTGTCTGGAGCAGGGACGCCAGGTCAGGGGAATGGTAAATTACCTATAATACAACATGTTAGGAAACAGGTACTATTATTCCATTTTTCACAAGTGTTAGAGTTGAGATGTTAGAGAAAAGCATTTACTTTTCCTCCCTGTTTCCTCAGCCTGAGTCCAGCACAGCACAAGAGGCTGAAGGTGCCCGCAAATAACAATTTCACGTTGATAAAATAAAATTTCCACAAAAATTTTTACCAAGTAATTTCCAAGCAGCAATTTTTCCTACCATGCCTATCATTTTACAACATTTTGTAAACACTTAGTCCCCTCTGCTGTTAAGACCAGCAAGGAGGCATGCTGGCAGCCTGCTGTGGTGGCAGAGGAGGAGGTAACTGAGCTCTTAGCATTAAAATACTGACTGCTTTCTAGGCAGGCTTAATGTACACTGACATGTAAAGTGTGGGGCCATGGTGTGACTGCTGGGGATTAAAATAGCCTTGTTATAGAATACTAGAATTTAGTTCAGTTGTAGAATATCAGAGTTGTGTGAATGCTTTAAAATTAGGGTGAGTTACAACTTGCTCAGCTTAGCATGAGTGACTTGGTTTACCATGTGTAACTGGAGTGTTGAGGCTTTAGGCCACACGCCGGAACTGAGCTTTAAATTGAACCTTTGCTTAGACAGGTGAAGAAGGCACAAAAAAACAGTAAAAAACAATGAAAAAGTACTCAAAAGGAAATTTACACATCGAAGGTTGGCTGACACTCCAGTTCAAGGAAGCAGCCTACAGAGAAGCAATATTGAAGAGCAGCAGAAGACAAGATGACAGCAGAAGATGAACAGAGACCTTCGTGGGGGAGAAGTACAGAATCAATCAATAAAAAGATGCAATAATCACCAGAACCTGATTGGATAAGCACTCGTGTGTATGTTGCATGGGCAGGTACATGAAATAGATTGTGAGGCCTTAAAAGGTACAGGTAAACAACCGAGATGGGTCTCTCTCTTGGGCACCCAGTTTGAGCTGGAACAAACCCGTTTCCTGGCAGAACTGAGGGTCCAAACTCCTCTTTACAGTCAGGGCTGGATCCAGCCACACCTGGACTCCTCTCTGAGAAGGAGTTGAGAAAGCAAGGAGGTCCAGTCTGAACTTCTGGATGCAACAGGAGAGTCTTCCCAGACTCTTTTATAGCATTTCCATGCTTAATTCCATGCCAGGACAAAATTCAAGACCCATGACTTGAAGGCATTCCTGTGCAGACCCAGCTACTAACAGAAGGTACAATGTCATTTGGGGGGTGGTGCTAATGAGGTGGGAGGGGGCTGAATCTGGAGTTGGTGTCAGGCATCCTATTTTATGCTTGGCATCTTTCAAAACTGAAAATACTTTAAAATTAAGAAAAGGGAAAAAATGGATTTGTGTAATTAAAAAAAAGAGGGAAAAAACTTAGTCCTTTGTCATCTTTGAGCAACTCGGAGATACAGAAAGGAAAATCAAGGAGACAGAAGATCTGATGCAGACAGAAAAGAGTGGGTTCAGCAGATGTAGGTGGTGATTTCTCTTGAATTTATCAAATCTCAGTTTACACTTTCAGAGTCTCAGTTTGACAGCCAAAGATGATATCTGCTTCCCAGCAGCAGCCTGATTTCAATGGTTTCAGCTGCCTTCTGAACCAGTAGGTGAAGAAAACTTGCGTTTGGGATAAGGCCTGAAAGCAAGCAGGAGAGCACAGCTCTGTGCAGTTTTTCTAAACTGTTCTGGCATTGGTGTATTGGTTAGATGTCAGTAGGACTCTGGTTAGATGAGAGTTCTACTATGCCCTGCAGCCCCTGCTATCCACACTGCTAAATCTGTGCTTGGGTACGACCAAGGGGGCAGCCTCAGCTGGTGGACGTGCAGTGGTGGAGCTGCATGGACTGCAGTCAAGCTGTAACAATTGATACCAGCTGAGAATCTGGACATAACCTTCTATGTTTGTTAAACATCTCTGCCTGTCTTGCTTTTGGATGGTCTTTTTTTTTTTTTGTTTTTATTATAATCTGCAAATAATTTGGTTGTGAAACTTTTGTCTAAGAGTTTATTGAAGTCACACATGAAAGTAACCCAAAATACACACTCACCTGTAGTGCCCGACTTGGTGATAAGATAGAAAAATTCAGGAGGAAATCTCAAGAAAAAGAAACGACAAAAGCCAAGGACAGTGCTCAAAACTAACTTTTGCCACCTAGTCATAAGCCCTCAATTATTATTGCTTAGGAAAATGTATCTCTGTTTAAAAACAACTTGACTGGTCTCTACCTTTCTGCAGTTAGATTTCTTCTACATTGCCCTTTTCTATGTCCTCCCCCTTGAAAGCAATTCCGAGCTGTGCAGACCTGTTTTCCCTTTCAATAGATTTATTAAAACTGAATTTTCCTTTCTGTTATTTTTCTGAATTCTTTGTAGCTTTTGTCTGATCTCTGTATGAATGGCTCCTCAGACCACTCAAGGCAAGGCAGTCAATGACACATATAAATAACACACTTGGTCCTGCCAGAGAAGTTCCTGTGGCCGCTAAGCCAGCCTTGGGAGCAGCTGCAGTTCCAAAGCTGGGATCACTCTGTGCTGGAAGTTACAACACACACTTGCAAAGATTTTCTTGGACTGGAAAGAGACATTATCCAGGACAGGACCAGAACGAAGCAACAGAGCTGGGGTTTGGGAGGCTGGTAGCATATTTGCCCTCTGAAAATACCAGTCACATCAGGATTTTTTAAACTGTTATATTTTATATCATACCTTCCCAAACAGATGCTACGTACAGTATTGTAATAGAATTCCTTCTTGGCAGCAGAGACAGTCTTCTCCAGCAGTTTCTAGTCAATATATCCATTATATTGTTGAGTGCAGTTCTGCTTAAAATGAAGAGGCAGTGCCTTGCTCATGTAGTGTTCTGGCCTCTGCAGCACTGAGGAGTTTGTTTTTTCCAGAGAATCTCTCTGCGCAATGACTGCATATGGGTTATGTGGTAACTGCATGAAATTATAGGTCCAGAATCTTATTGTCTTCAGTTCTTTCTTCTTTGGGAGAAGATTCACTGACTGATTTTGAAGATGTGGCTATACTGGTTGATATACCAGTTGATATTAAAGACATAAAAAGAGACTACAACAACAACAACAACAAAAAGAGAAAGAAAAAAAAGACAATAAATTGCTCTTCATTTCTATGGGGGATACAACAGAGCTTCACATTGCAAAAAAAATTTAGGTCAGATATTAGGAAAGCTTTCTACATAGGATATAATGAAGCACTGCAATGGTCATGGCAGTCTGTGGAATTGTAATTAAAGGAGGTTTTTGAGAAATAGGTTAAAGAACTGTCAGGTAAGAAGGGCTGAGGTACAACTGAAGCTGTCCTGAGACAGCAGCATGGGCAAGGGAACTGCTGGTATCTCTTCAGAACCTGTTTTGTATATTTTTCTCTGTGGTATTTTGGAGAAGCAGAGTCAGATGCCTACACTTGTGAATCCATCTGCCTTTGTCCTCCTTGATAAAGGAAATGCAAGTGTGTGCCCAGCTACTGAGGCGTGCTGTGAGGGTAAATGCAGTAAGGATTGCTAGCCAGTCAGATGCACTGACACTAAGTAGGGAGCTGGAAAAGACAGATAGCACATGCTGGAAAACTTCTGTAGGTTTGGCCAGAGTGCTTGGACTGAAACTCTGTTATCAGCATCCCCTGGGCTGCCAAGCTTTCAGTGACAGCAGAATTTAAACACTCATTTCAACGACTGCTGACTCAGTTCTGTGTGAACTGAATAGGCAGTTCCTAGATCAAGAAGCAAAATATAAGAGATTCCAATTCTGCAATTACTTACACATGAACCTTAATCTACTTGGGTAGAACTGTTACGTGTCACTATTCTGATGCATAAAGACAGTGACAGATACAATTGTTTGCAGCACAAAAGCCTCTCCAGGCTGTACCCAAAGCATCCTGAAATTAGGTGCCAGCTTTTGATCCACAAAAACTGGCTTATTTATAATTTTAATTAAAATAAACCCCCAAACCAACCCCCCAAAGCCCAAGCCAGAATAGCACACCGTGTGCAGCAGACACATGCTGATAAGATGTCTGGAGTCCCTTGCAGCAGCTTCACAGATCCTGCAACAACAGAAGACTCAAACAATTGCTTTACATAGTTCTGTCTCTTAAAGCTCCACATTCTTAAGTGTTTCAGTTCTTAGCATGTAGAACTAAGACACCTGTTTCTTCACTCACAATATTAACTTGTGGAAGATCAGAGGTCTGACTCAGTTAAAATCCTTGCAGCTGATGAAGTGTTCTGTGGAGCAGGTACTATTTGGGTAGCTATGTTTGGATGAGTCACTCCTGGGCAAGGGAGGGAAATAGGGGTGGGCAAGGAAGTGTTCAGCTCATCCTAGGACAGGTCAGGTGGAGTCCTCTGTCTCGTTGAAAAGCTCATACTAAATTTTCAAAGAAGTAGAGCCACAGAGTCATGTAGATGTTTTGCAACTTACCATCAGAATGTGTATAAAAAAGGTTTTGCATAGGGACTTTTTCTCGTGAAACAGGGCAAAGAACACCCAGAGCATTTATAGAACAGGACAGTGAAATCCAAGCTTGGTACTTCAAGCAAGCCTGGAGAAATAAGGATACAAACTTTCAAATACAGTTTCATAAATGTATAATACAGAGGATATCAACACTACTGACCTCTGGATCTCAGTTTTGTGCTTTGCTTAACATTTACAGTGCACTGACACTTAATCTATATTGTAATTTATTATTTTTGTACAATAAAAATCCTTCATATTTTGTAGGCTGCATTACTAGGTGAAGTGAGAAGGAACAGCTGATTTTCAATATTTTTTAAAAATCAGGCCAGTCATTAAGTGAACAAATAGAACTGGAGTTATTTATTTATTAATGTAATAATCTAAATTATATAAATTATGTAGTAATCTAAATAGGAGGACACAGTTTAGAGATTTAGAAGCTCCATATTTACTGCTCTGGGCTTATTCAAAATCCCTGCATCAGGTACTGAAGTGTGGAGTTCTTACATAAGAAATTCAATTTTCTACTTAAAACATTTTAATTTTGAATTTGTTATAGGCACATGTTGTTACAAAGTATATGATTTTAAAGTCATTACAGTATATAATTGCAATGTAGTTAGTGCATCCAGAATCTAAAAATACATATTCTAGGAATGAGAATGAAATTAAGTAATTACATAGGAAGTTGATGTAGAGTCTATATGAATTAGCAGTATTTAGTTGCTTAAAATATGATGTTGTTTTATTAAATTGTAGTTTCAGTATGTGTACCTGAACTACAAAAATTATCATTGTTAATAATCAGTTGCTTGTATATGCTTTCCTCAGCCTGGTGGTGTTCACTGGGCCACAGGCACAGCGCCCAGCATTTCTCCCAGTTTTCCCTTCTTTTCTCCAGTGTAACCACTTCAGTCTGAGCCCACTGCCCAGTCTCAGCCTGTGCTAAGGTCTTGAAGAATTTCAAAGACTTTGTGCATAATCCCATTTATAATTGGTCTCCTAGAATTCAACTTCTTTCCTACTATGAGAAATGGTGAAGCTCCTTGTGCTTGTTCCTACAGAATGATGCTGTGGGCAATATCCAAACTACCACGTCTCTGCTGATGGTGCAAAGGGCATTTCACAGAACCACAGAGTCGCCGTGGTTGGAAAGGACCCCTGAGATCACGGAGTCCAATTGCCACACAAAAAAACCTCACAACATTGGCCACTAGAGCATGCCCTGAAATACCAAATCTACACGTTTCTTGAACACCTCCAGGGATGGTGACTCCACCACCTCCCTGGGCAGCTGTTCCAGTGCCTGACCACTCTTTCTGTACAGAAATTCTTCCTTTTATCCAATCTAAACCTTCCCTGCCACAACTCCAGGTCATTTCCTCTGGTCCTGTTTGCTGCCCTGTGCTGCCCATGCCTCTCATATGGGGTATGGTCAACATACAGCTGCTTTGAGTTGCCCAGCCACCCCCCACGAGTGTATTGCCCTGCTTTGGAGCCAAGTCTATGTGCTGGTTTTGCACCCTTTGTTTATGGATCTCTAAATCAAATGGAAATTTCAGGGAGAAATATGGCAGCTGATATGCAGTGAATCCAGGGCAATCTCCATGCATGACATAAAGATGCTGTACTGGTTGTAACAGAGAGGTTTGGACATGGGACATGGTTCCAGCTGCATCATTCCAAGCTCTGGCTCATCTTCTAGGTCTACTGTGGAATAAATGTAACAGAGCTTTGTCCAAATATGCAGCTGTCATTTGCCTGAATGTTGCAGACTCCCAGAAATCTCTAAAAAATGTGCTGCACCTGCTGTTCCTAATAGAAGGACTAAAATCTCTGTACCATTCCTGACCTCCTTCCCCAGCAGCAGCCTGGCAGGTGCTCACCCTACAAGTAATAATATTTGCCAAGTGAACTGCTCACTGTTCCTGCTTTGTTCAGTTATCATTTATGCTTCTATGTAACCATCCTTCAGAGGCTCAGCTGACACCCAAAAAACACTCAACATCATGATTTTGTGGTTGAACACAAGATTCAAAGTGTGATGTGACTGTAACCCTCATGACAGCTGGTAACATCCTCAGGGAATCTCCAGAAACACTATGTGGGGCAAAGGGATTTCCTGTGGTATCAGCTAGTGAGATCAAGGATATCTGAAATGGAAATATGGATAATGGCAGTTTTTTGCCTCCTTTTAAGCATAATATCAAAGTATCCTTCTTTGATATAGGCAGAAGCAGGCTTTGGCATGGGTGAAGAGACTGCTGGTTGCTACAAAGGATGGTTATATTGAAGATGAAAAAAGTTCCATCTTCCCTTCTTTCTCTGTTTTTAAATCCCTGTCTGTTCCTGTGTTGTGCACAGGGTCTGGTGTAGCAGAAATGGAGTGAATGAAACCACTCCCATTGACTTCATTGGGTGTTGGAATGATGCCCAAAAGAGAGAGGGAATGCACTTTCTCTAGAAGCAGTAGTCCCTTCTTCTTTCACAGTGCCAAAGTTTCTAACCACCTCCTCCATTTGTTTGGGGAAAGCAACCCAGCCCATTAAAAAACTGTTCCTTTCCTTGTTCATGTATGGTCCCAACGGCTTGTGTGCTTCTGTTAAAAACTCTGCACTTTCCTGGATAAAGTTTGGTACAAAAAACAATGTTCTAACCTCAAAAGCAATGACATAGGGATGGCTCTGTTGACTGCCATGGACATGTCCATGGGAAGGGCACAGTTCCAGCATTCCTGCTGCACCATTACAAGCTCTGGGACATCTCTTAGAGCTCACGTTAGACAAATGACATGTAGTTTTGTCTAAGTTGACTGCTACTTGCAATAAAAACGATTGTAAATGTGTAAATGGGGAGCCACCTAGTTACCAGAGCTTAGCAGCTGGTATGTGACTGTTTCCTTCCTCATAAGGAGCACCTGTATCTGCAAACAGAAACCCATGAGTTGTGGGCACGGATGAAGAATTTTTTCTTCTGCAATGACAGTCAGTAGGTAAAGACCTAGGTGACTTGGGTAACTCTACAGTCTCATCTTTTCCATCTTTCTTCCTGCTGTCATTGTTTAGAAAGCTGACTCACAGAAGCTTGTCCTGTTTAAAGCCTAAGCCCCATGGTACAGTTTTTAATTTTGATAACACTGTGAGATCCTGAGTCTTACCATCAATTAATGAATAAAAATGCTTTGGGGTGTTGATAAGCAGGGTCCTATACAGATACAAATAATCTGCTTCATGCACTGTGCCTTTGAAGTCCTCTCTTTTTTGCATTCAAGAAATCCTTCCTGGGAGCAAGTGCAAATTAGGATTCAGCCTTCAGCCCTTCCTTACCAGGGTCTATCTCTGAGCATGTAATTAGCTGCAGCTGAAACTGCAGCTATTTAAGTGTTTAAGCACCTGATTGCTCCTGGAAACCAGACACTCATGTGTCTAAATTACAGTAATTTTTGTCTACTCTCTGCAGGTTCAGTCTCTGGCCCCAAAGTAATCTGAATCGCTCCTGTGTCAGCAGAAGCAGTAGGGGATGCCTATTCCCTGTGTTTTTCATAACAGGGCAGGAGCTGTACAGCATTTTTTTGTAACTTTGTAGACATTTTTATGGCATAGCATTACTTAAGATTTGTGGATTTTTAAAACCCAGAGGAGACAAGAAGTTTTCTGAGCATGTTACTGGACTTACTGTAGCAGGAAGGGATCCAAGACAGAGGAGAGAATCTGTGCTGAGACTGCAGCTATGGCTATTCTCAAGAAAAGAGGAAAAAAAAATAATTAAAAAGCTCCTAGATTCTTTCTTTTGAAGGGCATCTGTTGTGAAAAGCAGGTCTCTCCCAAGATCATCAGGAAGAGTGGGCTGTAAAAAAACAGAAAGGTGGTTGATACTGTTCAGGGATTCTCAGATGTAGAGATCCAGGTGTTACTAAAATAAAAAGAACTGCTGGCATAGCTGAAAAATCACTAGCTAATAAGAATGGATTCAGCATTGCCTGGGGGGTGCTGACAGAAGCTGAAAGGACCTCTCCAACACACTAAATTTATCTTACATAAAGGCTGGATTTTTGATTCACTGCGGTTGAATTCGGATGCTCTGTTTCCATTATCACTTACCCTCCTAACACAGCCCATTGATTTTACTGCCACCTCTGTTCTCTCTCATCCTCCTGTGTTTGTTTTCCAGGGAAGCAGTGACTGCAGCCACTGCCTCTCCAGAGCTGCTGGCCAGCCCCAGCCTGAGCTCCTCTGACATGGCCTTGCACCCAAGCAGCACCAGACACAGCAGCCTGGTCCTGGGCCTGCCCCAGCCAGAAACCTTGACACTACACTTCTCTCCTGTCCAGCTACCTTGCTCCAGCAGTTACTCCTGTGCTACACACTGGCACTTGGAATATTCAGGCTAAACAAAATGTGTTGCAGCCTGTCAAAAAGCCAGGTGACAGGGTTCTATTTCATACAGTCTCTCCTTAACATCAGCTTTGCACCTTCTGCAGTGTCCACACACATTGCATGTGCTCACAGCAGACCCAGAGCACATACATTTATACTTGTCCCTCTCAGATATATATGCACAAAAGCTAAGGCAGATATGTGTTCAGGCAACATGCAGTGCTGAAGTGATCACCTCCATGATTGCTCTTTAGCAGGAATCATCTCTCAATTAAATGTATCTAGGCCTCTCTCCCTGGTGTGTTTATACATATATTTTTTATAGATAGATTTGTGTGTGTATATAGATACATAATACATACAAGCCATGCATATTTTATATAGAAGTTAATAGCATTTTCACATGTATGAATAAGGCAATTTAATTATATAATATAAATTATTATATAATATGAATTATATAATATCAAATATAACTGAATTGTTAAAATTTGGGTCTTGAATCTGTAAGACAGTACATACAAAGCTTCTTTCTCAAATGGGAAATAGCAACCTGCCTTTAAAATGGGAAAATCCTTGCAATGCAGCCTGTCTGCCCATGTGGAGCCACAAATCCAGGGTCACAATCTACCACCCTCTTCTGTACCCAGAGGGGGAGGAGAAACATTGCATTGCAACACTAGGCAAAGCCTCTGCTGACTTCCCTGTTTCACTGACTAAAGCAAAATGAAATTCTCTACAGTCATTCCAGGTAGAATTGCCTATAAATATACACAGAAAAAAGGCCATATTAAAATTTATAGCCACTGTACATAAGTCAGAAAGGAGCAACTGTAAAAGGAGCAGCTTCATGCTGAGAATTGAATTCTTCCTTTCCTTCCTCAGCTTCAGGATTTTTCTGAAAGAACCTGAGGATCTGATTCACCTCTGACTTCACTGAGAAATCTGGGAGCTCTTGAGGTCCTTAAAGATACTGCAGAGAAGTGTCTAGACCAAGAAGTAAAAGAAATTCAAGCCAATGGTCTCCCAGCCTCTGGTCTCCATTATGTCTCCCCAAACTCTAAGGTAGCCCAAGTGGTTTAGTCTGCAGGTTGATTTTGTCTCAGCTGAAAGCCATGAGGAGTTTTCCGTTCACTTTCAACATTGCTGGATCAGACTTCAATAATTTGGTTCCTGAACCAAACCCTAGTGATGTCAATAAAGTGCCTTTTGTGCAGTTCAATGGGTTTCTAGATGTTCCAGTAGTTCCCTATTAGAAAAAAAAAAAAAAATAAAAAAAAATTACTTATTTCCTTAGTCTTCTTCCAACCAATGTGCTTTTGGCTTCTGAGTGTCATGTGTGCAGGGGAAAGGCATTATTTAGGCACTTTTTAATATTTACTTTGGCAAACAGCCTTAATAATCTCTAAATTTAGATAAAATTTCAGTTCCTAAAATAAACCTAAGCTGTGGGTATTGTCTGAGACAAAGCATTAACACTGGCTCCAAACTGACACCTGAATACTTGATAAAATTTTGTGGGTTGTGACATTATTATCACAGCCACAACCTGTGTCATTTTTTGATACTGAATTGACTCCAAAGTGTTGCACAACGAGAGATCTTATAAACACTACTTAGCAAATGATGCTGAATACTCAGGGAAAAAGTAATTTTTTTCAAGCCAGAAACTGAATGTTGGTCTCACTTTACACCCAGAGGGTGCAGGGCTCTGTGGGTGAGACAGAGCTCAGTGTGTTCCCAGGCAGCAGCAGTTTATTCCCCGGGTAAGGAATTATGCACTGAAATCAGTGTGTATTCTATTGCTAGGATACTTACACAAAAGAATCATTCCTTAGAAAGAGGAGATTTTTGGATGCTCAACATTCTTTAGGTTATTTCAGGCTCAGATCACTGTGATGCATGTCCTGGTCTGGGTTGTTTGGCTGTTTGGAGTCGTTGCTGGCTGTATGTTAAAGCAAAGCTTTAATGAAGGTGGCCACTGGTTTCCAGTAGCAAGCTTTCCATCTGAGGGCTGTGTTCTGGAGGGCTCTTCTCTGCAGCCCTTGCACTCTCCCTGGCTCCCTGCAGCTGCCCTGACCTCAGCTGCTGCCACACGTTCTTCGTGTGGTGGGAATGAGAATGGAAATTGGTCCAGTGGGGACTGTGCTCACAGCCAGCAGAAAAGAGCTGCCACTGGGCCAGCTAGAGGTGGCATCAGACATCAGGTAGTGCAGTGCTTGCTGGGGCACTCTGACTGCACAGCACACCACTCGGGGGGGATGTCTTTATGTCCCTCAAAGAACACAATGTTTGTTTGGGACTAAACTTGGAGCACAGAGATTAATAATTATTTAAATGTCAAAGGGTGTAAACAAGAGCACCTTGTATCCTGGAGGTGATTTTAGAAAGGACAGTGCTATTATGCCAAATTTATGGATGAGGGAAACCTTAGGGTTATGAAACAAAGACAGCAAATAAAGGGGGTTAAAAAAAGGGTCGCTAAATCTTTGACTTGTGAAAAAATTTCTATTTTGGTGTGTTGAAATAATCTATGCTAAATAAATTATGCCTACCAGGCATCTGGCCTTACATCTCCTGAATTCTAGTCCTGAAGCCTAAGTGTTTATTTCAGGGGTATTGTTTTTATAGCATGCACAGGCAGAATTTAACATTTTACACTGATTAAAGTTTTGGTTTAGTTTTTGTTTTAGGGATTTTTTTTTTTACTGTCTATATCAAAGAGAAAAAAAGGAGGAATTTTCTGTGTTTTTCCCATATTTGGTACATTTATTTGCAGTGTGTATTTGCCTCCCCCTCTGCCACTATAAGTTACTGCATTTATAGTATCTAACATTTTTATCCTTTCAAAATCCCTGTGGATAGGTCAGTACATTGAACAGTGGTGTCTCCACCTGGGTGTGAAGGAAGGATTACAAGAATGAACCATGGCATGGCTCAAGTTCACTAACAAGCTGGTGGCAAGGCAGGAAAATAAACTAAAAGCTGAAATGACATCCCAGAAATGGACTCTTCTGTCCCTTCTCCCATCACACAACAGCTACCATGGGGTCTGTCCCCCTTGTCCTTATGGCAAAGTGGACTCTAGTTATGCTGCAGTATAATCCTGCCAATAGTTGCCCACAATCAGCTGTGTATCTGGTGAGGTTTGGCCACTTGCTTGGCATGTCCTTCCCTATTGCTCCTTAGTTTTCTTCATTATTATCCAGTAGGATGTGAATGATAGGAATGACTTGTCCTGGCAGACTAGGTGCATCTTGCTGTGAGGTAGAGTTATCCACATCATCTCTTTTCTCTGCAATACTGAGAACAGGGGAAAGCTGCCCCAGACATGGTTTCTGGAGTGCTAAGCCTGCACTTTTGGCCCTGACATTCACCTTCTGGGATCAGAGAAGTACTGTGCCACCAGAGCAAGGGCTGGTTGCACCCCAACATGCTCTCTTAGAAAGGTGACTTGTGCAGAAAGGCACCACAAATTTTGCTGCACTGTAACTCCCCATGAAACTACATATCCAGCTCCAGTCCCCCTTCAGAGAGGTTTGTAGAGACATTGCTTTCTACCCATCTAAACCGAAAGACATGCTGTAGGTGATGTCAGCCAAATTCCCATAATCCCCCTTAATTCTGGGTGGTACCCATCAACCCTCTTCAGTAAGGCAAGTGTAATTAGCTGGGTGACTCTGATAGACTCAGAGGTGTTCAAAAAATGGGGGGACGTGGTGTTTCGGGAAATGGTTTCGTGGTCACAGGGTTGTAGGGGGGACCGTTGAACTTGATGATCTGGAAGGTCTTTTCCAACCTTGATGATTCTATGAGTCCAGGATTCTATGACTTTGACTAACTTCATTTCCTTCAGGAGCACATCCGGGTCCATTGTGGAGCAGAGCTGCACATGTGACTTCTCTGTGGACATCTGGTTCTAGAGGTAATTTCGTTGGGCCCAAAAGAGAAAAAAGTTGCAATTCCAATGTCAGCTAGGAAAAAAAAATTGGAGCCTTTTATCTCAAAGAAAAAGGGTAGCATCTGTAGGCTGCAAAGTTCAAGATGATGTTGTTATTTCCTACCATGGGGCTTGACTCAGTGGAGCTTATTAAACAGTTTGCTTGCAGTGTTCACGTGTTGAGACCATTTCCATCTTCTAGATCATAGCAGGGAAAACTCATTTTTATTATCCTATTTTAGTATTTGAAGGGTCATTTTTAATTTTTATTACCCTATTTTAGTATTTGAAGGGGTATAAAAATAGGCTGCTGCCATGGGCAGGTTGTTACCACTGCCATTTGGCTACTTCAAAAAAATATACGTGTTGCAGGCATGGGATTTTTCCTACAGGTTTCAAATATAGGTTTTCTCACAAAATGACCTGGTCAAAGTAAGGACTTCTGTGTGGTACCTGCATAAAAATCAGGGATAAATAATTTTAAAGCTCCACTAAGAATTTTGTGGGGTGTTTTTTTCCTTTTCATGACTCCATTGAGTGTCAGTATAAATCTTCCTTGGTGAAAAGCAGAAATAATTCTATCTCTGAAATGTCCTAAGCTGTGTTTTTCAGGCTCCACGTTAAAAGAGGTGCTTTAGGGGACACAGGAAAAAGATATTTGGATGCACCTGGAAGTCAATGTTTATTATGTTCGTAACAAATGTTTTTTGAAAATCAAATTAACTTTTGCTTGTAAAATATTCTTAACATTTAAAAAGACTGGAAATCAGCGAAATGTCATAATCTGAACAGCTGAAGTGATTTAAATATCTTCTTAATTTTCCTTTTTTTCTCCCCTTGGTTTTTCCTTCGGTTTCTTGTGATGGGGGGAAAAAAAGGTGGGGGAAAATTCTCCTGTTTCCCATTTAACAGACAATCTGGTGCCTGCCCTGTTTTACTCCCATGGGAAAAGCACAACAGATGTACAGAAAGGACTAAAGTGATATAACAGAAAAGTTTGTCAGACATTGGACTGCAAAAGTGTTCAGAAGCTGCTCTCATCTTACCCCTCTCATTCCCTGCAGCCGAGGCAGGAGCCTGAGGAGTGGGTGTCACCAAAGGGTCCTGGGGCAGGGGGTTCCAAAGGGTCCTGGGGCAGGGGGTTCCACAGGGCTGAGGCACCTCCTGCCAGCAGATTAATGCTGGGAAACTGGGCACCATTTGAGGAGTTACATGTTGATGCATAAAAGTATGGTTTTTGTGCTGGAAACTAGATGTTAAGGAAAATTGCCTGGATGCCCTTATCAGTGCATACCAAACAATGCACAAAAAGGCTGGGGCTGAGCAGAATCAACTGATTTATTCTTTCATAGAAGCAAAGTGGAAAATTGTGTGAGTGTGAGGCACTCGAACTCACCGTCCTGGCTTGGGCAGTTGCTCATGTGTAGCCAGGGTTGGATTCTATGATTGATTCTATGATTCTATGATTGATTCTATTATTCTATGATGCTTTTACTCAGTCAAAATTATTGACTGACATGACAAATGTGATTCACCCTTTAATTAGTGAATATGCACAACATGAATATTGTAGAATTCCCTCCTTTGACCTTGACATTATATTGTGGAAGATTATTTTGTCTTTTCACCTAGCTAAGATTTCTGTCTCCTTGGGGAGTTGAGAAGACTGCCTGTGAGCAGCAAGGGTGTTTTGGGAAGAAGTGACTTGGGAACATCAACTCAGTAAGTTAAGTCTAGTACAGTTCACCAGTGAGCCACCATTTGATAAAAGTCCTGTTTTTTCCCCATCCCGATCTGAAGATTACTCAAAAGAACTGTATGATGAAAAAGTTTGTCACTTATTAACAGTGACTTAAGACTTCTCTGGCTGGCTGTAAGGAATCATAAGCAGTAAAACCTGGTGACTTCTACAGCAAGTCTGTCTTCTTTCTTGGAAGCAGATTTCTAATTTATGAAGGCAACTTCCTTCCCTTAAAGATGCACAATTCATCAACCTCGGCTTAGAGGTGAATAGTCTTTCATAAACAGAAAATTATATTTAACTGGTCACTTTCTCAGTAAGTTCCAATAGATGAAGCTGGTTTGAATCTCCAGATTGTTTCCTGTAAAGCAAGAGGGAGGTTAGGGCACTGCCTGAAATCTGTCATGAAAGCTGAAGCTGAGCCAACCAGCAACCTTCAGTGTTCCCGTCCTGGGAGAGTAAAACGTGTCAGTGGAGGAGTTTAACAGATTTGTTGTCATGAATATCATTTTGAAACAGAAGGCAAGCTTGTCTCACAGTGCAGTTTGAGAACCCAGCAATTAATGCTGCCATCCAGCCAGCATGAGGGCTTGATCCTCACACACCACAGCATCTGATTGCTGGGCTGCCATGGGAACACCTGGCTGGAGGAGCAGCGTGCCTGGCTCGGGGCAGAGCTGCTTGCATGGCACCTGCAGCACACAGACTGTCTCCACTGGTGGACCTCTCACCTCTGGAAAAGACCAATACCAAGACTCTCCTCTCTCCAGGTACCACTGCAGCTCACATCAAACTTTTCTGCAAGGTGGCTGTTCATTAGCTCTCTGTGTCCCTTTCAGCAGCAGTTCACCCCACCTCTGCATGGACTGGTGCCTCTCTGCTCCCAGTGGCCTGTGTTGCTCTCTTTTTGCTCCTACAAGGGGAATTTCTAGATGGTTTGAGTTTTCAGTAGAAACCATTTGCTGTGGTGACACTGGCTGTTAACTATTTCTTTCTCACCTTTATTTCTTCCTTCTTTCTTCTCAAAATAAAATATCTCTGTGAGGGTTATACAATTAATGATTACTGGTGAGAAGTTAGGCCAAGAGGCAATTCATTCCATAAGGAATTTATTTTTAATTTAGTTAGTACATTACACATCTAAGTCCTATAACACCAGTAACACAGAAAGCAGTGGTGGATGCTCAAAAAGCACTAAGCATGACCTGGGGGAAACGCCCCTGGCTGAAAAGTGTACTCAGGAGCATGGCAGAAGTCAGGGAAGACTCACTCAGAATAATGTTGTGGAGGCAAAAAAAGCTGGGAATTGCTGTAAATGATATGACATTACCACAGGATAAGCAAAATCTACTTACGTTAAGGATGGGGAAAAAGAAAGTTCAGCAAGTGAAAGTAAATGTGGAGTGGGAGGGAATGTGCTCATCTTACCTTCCCCTGCTGGGGAAGCTCCTGGCCATGTGCAGAGGTCTGGGAGAGAAGCCCAGGTGACTGATTTCCTACCCAGAATGTGATGTGGAGCTCTCTTCTTATTGCTCTTCCAATATTTGTTCTGTTCTTTGACTCCTCCAGAGCTACTGCACACAAAATAAAATGACAGTTCTTGAGGGCTTAATGACACAAATGGTGAAAAGTACAAGGAAATGTCTTGACATGAAACAAGTCCTCTTCTCTTTGCAGAGTCTTTTTCATCACATATTCATGAATTTTCTATTCAGTGGGCCAATAATGATACTCATCACCTTCAGTAGTCTTGCAAAGGACTTTCACTAAATTGTAAAAATAATTATGGTTATGCCATAAAAAAGGCAGCATGAGGGAGGCTTATAGAAAAAGTGCTCAGGGATTCACAGTTAGCAACAGCAATAAATATGTGAAAAAATAGCAAAATTATTTGAAATTTAGGAGAGCTGGTATGCCAATTAAAAGGAGTAAATCAAGCCTAAAACATGAGTAACCAAGATTAGAAGAATGCCACTTTTGTTTTTCATGTATGTGTTCTTAATATCTTATTAGGAAATCCAATTCTGAAGTCCTTAACTCATTTTTTATTCACTCCTCACTCAGACAAAACTCTAATCAACTTCAGTCAAGACCTTACCCCAGCACGTTAGATGATCTGTGTCATGTTTTACTGCCATCAGATGGTAATAAAAAGTTACCACTATAAAGTATAATGAGGTAAAGGACATTTTATACTGAATGATTTAATAACACTTTCTGCTTATATCGTGCAAGCCAAGCAGGGATCTCACAGTGCTTTACAAACACTAGTGATCATGTTTTAAGAACAAGATATGTGATTAAGTAAATGAAAATATACTTTAGCTTTCCTGTTAAAAAGGCACTGTCAGGTTAGATGGATGAAACACAAATCTCTTCAATTTAGGGACCCAAAGCCCAGCCATTCTGTGTGCTGTGGCTCTGCTGCAGTGTGGGCACATCCTTACAGGCTTTGTTCAGATCTCCTGGTGCCCAGTCTCCTTCTGCCTTGATTGGGAAGCTATTTTGTCTTAGGATCGTCTCATATACAGAAGTTTCTCTGTGTCCCATATTCCTTCAAAGGTGACATTTTAATTTGTCTTGCTTGGTTCATTCATTCATTCTTAGCACTGATATATAGGGAGAAAAACTCCTTTCCAGAAATGCAGGCTGACCATCCACATCGGTTGGGGAGGATTAGCCTCTTTGTCAGAACTACCAAATTACTCTCACTGCATTTTAACTCAGTTAATTTCAAGTGAAAATAATGCAGAAGGAAATGTAGCAGAGGTATGGAGTTATTTCTGCCACGACTTGTTGATGCCTTCTTATTATTTTTTACTGTTCTTTAAGCAGAAGATAAAAATATCTGAGTCAGGAGCCTTCTGCTCACAGTGGAAATGTTCAAAATGTAATAATAAAATTCTATTAGGCTGTCATTGCCTTTTCAGACCTTCTAGTCAGAGAAGCTTTCTTACCCTGAGAGACCAGAGATCACAGCCTGCCAGGCCACAGGCTCACAATGAATGAAAGAACAGATTTGTATTTGTTGGAGGCTAAAGCCAAGGCTTTGCTTTAGTACAGATTGCAGCCTGGTGCTTTGGGTGCAGAGCTGCAATAGCAACAAGGAGCTATCACAGATGGGGTGTCACTGCTGTGTCATGAGGAGATACCAGGCCCTGCAGAGTGTGTTTGAGATGGAAAAGATCGACTGTTTCAGAGGATCTGTATCCATGCTGTGGTGAGATAAAATATCTTTCTGTCTAATCTTCACCTTAATTCAGGTGATTGTTAGTCTTTTTTACTGCTACTCAGTCATTTTCATGGCTCCATCTGACCTTCAGTCCTATCCAGCACTGAGAGAGTCCTTATATACCAAAAGCCTTTACTGAGAAAGGCCCACATACAACACTTACTTCTGTGTGATAATCAGAGCACAGCCTAATATGTTACACCAACTTTCATCTGGTGTAGCCCACCTATTTGTCTGTTCCATGGCTTCCCAGCAGTAGACAACTGTGACTTCATTGTGTTGTTTTCTTTTTGGTCTTTTTTTCACCCCCAAGATCTTCCAGAGTTAACATCTGATGTCTGCTCTTCTCCCTTCCTCCTGCCCTTTACTGAATTTCTTGCAGCAGTTGGTCTTGTTTACCCGAGGATATGCCACAGTCAGAACTTTGTTTCCTCTTTTATCTGATCCTGAGCATCTCCAGAGGAAATATATTTTGTCTTCCTGCAGTGCCATCAACTCTTGCACAAAGCAGCTTAAATTCTTCCTCATTGAGTTCCAAGTCTACAACCTATGACATCCACTTGTCTCTACATTTTGATTCAATCAGCTGTACTGAAAAATCATTCTGATGTGAGAATGTATTATACAAACAACTGTGCAGAGGCCCAAAGGCATTTGGCTGGGTGTAAAAGAAAGTATTTGGTTGAGTAAGTAGATGTAAATAATAAAGTTCCCAATCTATCTACATTAAATAAAGATTGTCCTTTGTGAAATGAAAAAGTTTTTAGAACCAAAATCTAAAATCACAGCCCTATTTTTTCTAACAGTTTGGTTAAAAGTTGTAATTTTTTTTGTATGCATGTGCTGTTATTATTTTATAACAATATAGTGTTCATTAAATGCAAAAATGATGTTTGAATTTCTCTTCAACTCTTCAGAGTATTTTACTGTCAAGCAGGAACTGATACACATTTCTCTTCTCTCTGTTTCCTGAAAGGAACCTGGCAGTCCCAGAGTGACCCGTGGTGACTATTCTCAGCACGGGTGAGTCATTCATGAGAGCTTTTGAGTCAGAGATGGGATCAGTTTCACACAGGCAGCAGAGTCACCACTACTTGCTCTGAAAGAAACCAAAGTAGCAGTGGGAGAGAAATTACTTCAGCAAAACTTGGCTATTTTCTTGCTTTTCCAAATCCTAAATTCATATCTTCTGGAGCCTGCACACATTCATTATTGGAATGTATTGTGTCACCTGCAAACCTTATTTTGATCAGCTTGATAGGAAAAAATCAAATGTATTGGGCTTTGTTATGCTGCAGCTAGAATGGTTTTCTCCAGGCAAAGAATGCTTTGCAGTGACATTGAATGAGAATTCATTCCTTTGAGGTAACAATGAATTGTCAAAGGGATAAGTAAAACATACTTTTAGGTAGGACTAATTCTAGGATAAAGTTCTATCTGTCCTAGAGTCATAAAAGAGGTTAAGGTAAGTCAATTTGTTAGGAGAATCTTAAGCAATGACTGAATGACATTTTTATTCATTTCAGTGCATTTATAGATTTACCTGCAAGTGGCAGCCCTTTCCATTTCTATTTAGTGAAATGAACAACCGAAAAAAATTCCATATCAGGAAAATAAAATGTAAGAATCCTCCTTTGGAGACAAATTTTGCCATTCTTCAGTGCCACCCTCATTTAACATCCAGAGTCTCCTCCCTTTAGTGATGTTTGCTCTTTTAGGATAAAAACTCTTTTCCCCTTCCCTCCTGTCCCGGTTTCTCTAATTAACAGATTAGCACCTACACCTAAGAAGGAATTTCCGACCTGTTATCCTAGAGTCCTCAGCTTCAGTCTCCTCAAACACAGATTCTGGTTTTAGAAAGCATAATTTTAATTTTAAAAGGACAGACTGTCGGGGGGCATCAATAAGGATGAAGCATGTGATTACTGCAGCTCTGCCCCCGTGGGACAAAGCAGGGGCTGAGGGACAGGTGCTTGCTCTTCTGGCCTCTGGTGCTGGGACATACTTGGCTCTCTCTTGGCTGGGCCTGCAGGTGGTTGTGGTTTCAAAGGGGCTGTGGGAACAGGACAGAAAAAAATTATTTAGTGGTGGGTGTGGTGCTCTCTGTGACCTGCTTGCAGCAAGGCACTTGCCATTGCATCCAGGTTTCAGCTGTTCTTGGAGTCCTCCATGAAATATTTTCTCTAAGAAAACTCAGCTTTTACAAAATCAAAATATTAATAACACCCTTGGATTTATTTACCTTTGCACTGGAGAAAACATACGTTAAATATGCTGTTCATTTCTGTTTGTCAACTAGAATTCTTGGATCGTTCAAATTAGTTGAGAACACTAAGCTAGATGTTCCTGTTGTAACACTTTCCTAGCAGACATCAGTGTTCTGATCCACACTTCTCCTGATTAGCAAACTTCCCAGGAAACGTTGTTATCCAGAAGTCTTTGCAAGGAGCATGGTCCATAGGAAATGCACATTGCCTGCTTGCCCATCAGGGGGTTACTTCAGCTAATGAAAATGTGATCATTCACTTCCAAGGGGAAGTCCTTCCCTCCCATAGGGATTTGCAATTTGCTGTTAAGGTTACTTGTGAAAGAGCTGTGAGTTATTTCAGTCGAGCAACATTTGGCAAAAGTGTAAAAGTTTCTTTTCATCGGCAGTGTTGAAATACAAGATTCTCGACAATTCAAATGTGATAATTATCAGTGGATATCTATTTATATCTAGACATATATTCCCACTGGGCAGAAATATGAAAATATAAACTCCTTTACAGCATTTGTAATGTGGAGAAAATTATGAAATGTCACAATGATTGATGAAGTGGAAATTCAATATTTTTTCAGCCGAACCACAGTGTCTCAAAATTTCTGAATAACAGTTTCTTGATTTGTTATTGAGGACACCTCTTCTTTAATGATACCAGTAGTTGCACAAGCAGATGAAGTAGTAAAAATTATAAAAATGCTTAATATGATGTTCATTCAGCTGATGAAATTTTGACGGCACTGATTTGTGTCCTCATTTTGGCTCGTCTTGGAATTATTTACAAGCTCAAAGAGAAGTCCATCCAGTTATGACCTTGAGGATTCTGTTTTCCCTGAGGATCTCCCAAGCTTGCTGAACACCTCTGCAGTAGTTCATGAAACCTGAGGGGTTTAAAAAATATTTACAAGCCTATTGCAATGCTGGCAATAATAGCCCTAATTCTGAAAGGAATAAAAACAGCAACCCCTTATCCAAGGACTGTGAAGAGAGTCCTGAGACAGACCAGCAACTTCTGAACATTTCTGTCTGCAGTTCCACCTTCATAGTAGAATCATAGAATCATAGAATGGTGAAGGTTGGAAGGGACTTTAAAGATCATCAGGATCCAACCTCCCTGCTATGAGCAGGGACACCTCCCACCAGACCAGGCTGCACAAGCCTCATCCAACCTGGCCTTGAACACCTCCAGGGAGGGGGCAGCCACAACCTCCCTGGGCAACCTGTGCCAGTGCCTTCCTACCCTCATGGGGAAGAATTTCTTCCTGATGTCTAACCTAAATCTCCCCTCTTTCAGTTTTAATCCATTAATGCTTGTCCTATCACTACCAGCCCTGGTAAGAAGTCCCTCCCCAGCTTTCCTGTAGCCCCTTCAGGCACTGGAAGGTGCTCTAAGGTCTCCCTGGAGTCTTCTCCAGGCTGAACAGCACCACCTCTCTCAGCCTGTCTCCAGAGCAGAGCTGCTCCAGCCCTCAGATCATCTTCATGGCCCTTCTCTGGACCCTCTCCAACAGCTCCATGTCTTTCCTGTGTGAGGGCTCCAGAGCTGGACACAATACTCCATAATCCTGTTTTTAGTTATAAAGTAGCAGCTGGACTCCTTAGAAAATAAAGCAACCAATCTGAAACATGTTCATCTTTAACTTCTACACTGCTTTAAGAAACATCTGCTTTGATGTGGTGTGAATGAAGAGAAATCATTAATTTAAATATTGGGCCCTTGGACTGAAATCTAATCTTTCTTGTTATACCCTCAGAATATCTTTCCCCAGCCTGAAGGTTTGTTTTGTGAAGCTGTAAGCAACCTCTCGTAGCAAATTCTGACCTGGGATGTTGCAGTGGCTGGATCAAGGTTATACTGATGAGAAACGAAAGTTTGAATGAGCACTTGAGAGAAACTTTGAACAAGTAGTAAGGCCTTGAAAATGGGGAACAGAAGGTTGTTTGTATGGCAGATTTAGTCTCTTCATGGGCTTTAGCAAGAGCTGCACGCAGTTGTGTGTAAGCAAAGTGGGAGGGCACTGCTCAGAGGAGATTCAGGTCAGTTTTTTGAGAACTGGAAGATGAAGAATTACAAAATCACAGAATTATCACAGTTGGAAAGGACCTCTGAGATCACTGAGTCCAACCATCAGCACAAAAAAAAGCCCAAACAAACACAACCAATGACACAACCTTGGCCACTGAAGCATACCCCTAGGTGCCACGTCTACACTTTTCTTGAATAATTCCAAGAAAAATCTGGGCCTACACAACAGGGGACAAATTTGGCCTTACCCAGCTCACATACAACTCTATTGAGGTTTAAAAGCTACTTGTTCAAATCATACCTGATTGAAATGGATGCAGAACAACTCTGTGCCAGAGGAAGCTATTTTGTAAAGATTCATATTTTATACTTGATCCAAAAAACACTTGTAAATGAGAACTTGTCCACTGATTACAAAGGATTATTTTTCAGGCTCCAAATGAAAATTTCAGCCTGACAAATGTTGCCTCCAGTTTTCTGTCCCATCTAGGCAGGATTAAGAAGGTCAATCTTATTTCCCATCTGAAAAAGCATTCTAATTAACTGAAGTTTTACAATACGAGACTAGTGTGTAAAGGTCTGCTCTGACTTATCATGATGGAAAAACCAAAAACTAATGTTGTTAGCCTGTTTTGCCTTCATTCTGCATAATTTAAAGTCCAATCTGCACTTGCTTTATGGGAGGTCAAAGAAGCTCTGCAGTAAAAAGAACACTTTCAAAATTCCTGTAAGTGCTAAACTAATGAAGCAAAAATAGTGGTAAAAAGAAAATGGCAAACAGCTGAAAATATGCTTTTGTTTGTAACAGCTAAAAATAATGCAGTCAAATGAACTTGTCCCAAAGCAAACAATCTCTGTCAATCCTGTGTCCTGAAGGGGATAATTCTGGCTATAGTAAGTGAGATAATCTGTCCTCTGTGGGTAGTTTTATCTTGGAGTAAAAATCACATTCATTGTGATAAAGGCACTTGAGATACCGCATGTAAAGTTATGGCAGAAGTTTTTAGTTTATCAGCTGTTTCAAATCTATTTTTTTGTTGTTGTTTGTTTAAAACTAAAAAAAAACCCAGCCCGAACCAAATCCCCAAAACTAGAACTTAACATTCTAATAATGTTGGGGATTTTCCTGTTTTGGAAAGTGACAGGTTGATACAGTAAAATAATCCCCACCCGCCCCCATGTTGCACTTGCATGCAGCCCATTGAATTTGGCATCTACCTGGGGCACAATTTTAAGTGCCTAACAAAGTGATGCTTGTAAGGGGGATCCCTGAGTTGCTTATTAATGCAAAGAAGACTGCTTAAAGAAAGGCACAATGACTCTGTGCTCTGAGGTATCTGTTTTTCTTTATTACATATAAAGAAATGTAGGCTTCTATTTGAAGAATAAATTTTCATTAGACATGTACAATTTCAGACCATGTTAAGGTGGCAGAATAGAACCAGCCCAGGTCTGTCTAGTTTTTGACATTCCTTTAAAGACTTTGTCTTGATCTGTGTCTCATTTTTTTTGCTTCCCTCTCTGGGAATAGAAGATTTGGTATCTTCCCTTTGTCCATGTACTCTTCACTTCAAGACTTGTCAGGTCTTATAGAGGACCTTTATATAAGTAAGACTTCTTTGTATTGTAGGTAGTTAATCATTTCAGTGAGAAGAAAATGAAATTTATAGTCAGTGTAGGACAGGAGGATAGCCTGTGCAGTTTGTGGGGAGTCCCTCCCTGTTTGAACTGGCCGTGAGACTCCAGAAGACTGAGCCAGGCCAAGCCAAGGCCCTCCAGTGAGTGGCACTGCCTGAGGGCAGCAGAGCCAGCACTGCCTTCAGACACTCCTGTCGCTGGGGTGGTTTGGGTCAGACTTTCTGCACAGCACTGCCCTGCCCTGCGTGGGCCTGGGGAGGTGCTGGGCTCTCACCAGAGCAAGGCAGGATTTGATTAGGGAATTCTGGCTCCCTGCAGCAGGAAAGAAGCAAGGCAGCACTACCTACTGCCTCCTACTTGAAGGGACAACTCCTTGAGCTACAAAAAAAAGGAGGCCATGGGTTTATATTAGTCAGATCTTCTGACTTGGGCCTTTATTTTCATACACTTAGCCACTTATACTGAATAAATCCATGCTTGCCTTCTAAGCAGGGGACATTGAAGTATGAACTACTATCATATTTTATAAAAAAGCTGAAAGGAAGGTCATGGATTGCCTCAGGAACAGAACCCAGGACCTCATGCAATAAGTTTTAATCTTAACAAATCATCCATATGGCCTTTCAGATTAAGTATGCTTTTCGTAGTAAATCTCTGACTAATAACCCACAATTTTATTCTGCAATCAAGGATAACAACCAAGACTCCTGATCTCTAGCATGTGATTAGCAATAAGGCAGAAGTTATGTGATCCAGAATGAACATGTGGGTCAAGATCTCTTCTCACAGCTGGCTGTGATGGAATAAAAGGTTTCTGGTATTCAAATACCAAATACCCTTAACCTGTGAATGAAGTTGTCATAATTGATGGATATATGATTTTTCTTGTTTTAAATTTTATTTTATTTTACTTTTTATTTGCTGTTGGTCATGTCATGAGAAATTACACCACAACACATATTTCTGATACAAGAATATTGTATAAAAATTACAAAAAGGTAATAATATTAAGGTATTCATCTTCCTTCTTTGGCTGGGCAATTAACTTGCTGAGGTTTAACAAATACATTTCGAGAAAGGAAAAAAATTACTATCAAAAACTTGTAGTGACACTAAGGATACACCAGACACGTCCTGTAAACTCAAAACCTGAGAAATCAGATGTTGAGAGAGAAGTTTCCTGAGCTGCTTATCACTTTTTCATTGTCTGAAATACTGCCAGCAGCATTCCCCCAATCCACATGAACTTCCTACATTCATCTGCAACAAACATCACAAAGAAACACATTCCAGCTCCCAGACTGGTTTCTGTATCTCCTCGGGGTCTCAGGCTTGCTGAGGGATAACACTTCCCTAGGGCACGGAACAAGTGCGAGTCAGAGACAATCTGGTGATAGAGGGGTCAGCCTTCAGACTGGAGTGTGAGCTTGATGGAATTCTCCTTTAAGCTGCTACGTTTCCAGTAAATGACACAAATCCCTTATCTAGTCCATTGGTCAGTACACATTTGCTCACTGCAATAGATCTTCTGTAGAAATACTAATTTTTAAATAACATGAATTCTTTTCCCCTTCCCTTCCCTTCCCTTCTTGGGAAAAAAACAAAGAAAGGAAACATTAAACCCATTGTTAGAAAGGGTAGAAAGGAGGACTCTGGGAACTACCAACCTGTCAGCCTCCACTGGTCAGTGGGTAAGGAACTGGCTGGATGGTCACATCCAGAGGCCAGTGGTCAATGGCTCAGTGTCCAGACGGAAAACAGTGACAAGTGATGTCCCTCAGGGGTCCATACTGGGACCAGTGAATGCATCCTGGAAAGGACAACTTAGAAGAATATGACAGTTGCATTAATGGATGAATAGTGTGGAGAACAGACAAGACTTGCTGGGATTCTTGCAGTACAGGAACTCAGGAGGACACATGCACAATAAAGTTATCAGGTAATGAGTTTAAAATAAACAGAAGGAAATACTTTTCTGTATTGTTGCATAACTGCACTGTGAGGTCATTTCCATGACATGCTGTGGATACCAAAAATATAAATGGAGTTAAACAGGGTTTAGAGAAATTCATGGGAATGCATCCATAAGTAGCCTAGATGCAATGTCTGGCTCAGGAAATATTTAAACTGATGATTGCTGGAGCTGCGAGGATGGACCAAGAGTCAGACACTTCACATGTGTCTCATTTTTTCCACTTTTTCCTGTATATTCACTGTGGGCCAGAGACTCCAATTCATCCCACCATAGAAGCAGGAAGGGTCGTGACCAGGAAAAATGAAAGATAATGTTTTGTAAGTAGAGATATTTTGAGCTGGACTTTGACTGATTACAGAACCTACAGAACCTATAGAAAATACAAGACGCACATAGAACAGAACTTTGAAATTAAATGACATTTCCCTACCCCCATTGTCTAGTTCAATAGAAAAGCTGAATTTTGCCCGACTCTGTTCCATAGTTTTCCCTTAGCACTGCCATGGGAGCAGTCTTGCTCCCCTCCAGAGCCTGAAGGCTGTTTGGAGTTCCTGAAGGCAGGGGCACAGTGGGGCTCAGTGTCTTCCAGTTGGCACAGGTGACAGACAGTCCTAGTCTCCTATGAAAGGGAATGTGAGCAAAGGCCCTTTGAAGAAGAATGCTGTTTCATGGAAACAAGGAATGGGATCAATTACTCCTAACATCAACCATTGGAATATAGGTCCAAGCACTCAGACTGCCTACAGTGATTCACCATGTGGGCTCTTCCTGTGCCTGGTGAAGAGATAGACTGAGTGTTTGGTTCTCCATTGATTGTAGGGGGTCCACAAATAATTAGTTTACAACAAATACACCACTTTTTATATAGCTAAAGTTAGGGTAAATGTGACCCATAAGGTCCAGCTTCCCAAGGGAACTCCCTTGTCTGTGTGTGGGGATTTTGGTCACTGAATTCTGTGACAAATCCCAGAGTTGAACTTCCCTAAACATTTGGACGTCTCATTTTGTTTTCACCTAGATGTTATTGTCTTCCTGAAACAAATTATCCCTTAGTCAAAGACAGTGGATTTCCAGCCCTAAAAAGCCTTTTATTAGTTAATGATCTAGATATAAAATAAACAGTAGCAATGTAATTCCTATCCACATATTACTTTTTCAGGGTCTCTGTGATGCCCCCATCATCCCAGGAGCTGCCTGGTCAGTGTGCTGCTCCCCCACATTTGCAGACAAGCTGAGGCTGACAAAAAAGTTTCCAGTTAGTGCCAAGTGAGTTGGTGTTCTTGTAATGTGAAACAGTTCTCCAGTGGTCTGAGACCCCGCATCTCAGCTCATGTGGGACATGGAACAATTAACAGCTTTCAGTCTCTTCACCACCAGTGCTGAATATGAAGTGACAACTTAGAGCCTCACCATGAGCAAGCCCTGATCTACCCAGCCCCCCCTGGATATGCATTTTTAACATAACTGAATGTAATTATAACAGAGGATTTTTTTCATGAGAAAAAAACTGTGTAGTGTTCTATAGCATGCCTCAATTACAGATCTGATATTGAGTGAGGTATTTCATTCTTGTTCTCAATACATAATATTAGGTGACATTTAAAAAGGAAAGCTTAGGGCAATAAATTGGAAAGGCTACTTAAAATTATTGTTTAGTATGAGAACAGATAAAAGATTAAATCTCAGTTTACACACTATTCAATATAGGAATTTATCACCTAAATTAATTCTCCACAGGAAGGATAACACAGTCTCAGTGCTTTCAGTCTCTCTCCATGCATTTTCTACACAACGGTTCTTTCCAGAAACCTGAAGGCAGTGTTGCAAAAATCTCAAATAATACCTGTTGCCATTTTATGAACTCCACAAGGTAAAAATAATTATATATATACCTATGGAAAAGCTAGCTGGAATAATACCTGTATTTTCTTTTGCCAAGTCTGTCCACCTTTGCTACCTCACCCCCTCCTGTGATTGCAAGACTCTGCTAGAGTGCAAACCACCGGCACCTGGAATTCCCTCTTGGTTTTAGTCTCGTGGCAAGAAAGGAAGCAGAAAGGGGCATGTTTATCTGTTGAGCACATGACTTACAGGATCAAATACAGTATATCCTGAAGAAGTCTTGCTGTCTTCCACTGCTTCTGTATTTATTAGTTGATGGAGTTGGACAACAATAGATATTTGCATATTATATAATTCTTTTATATAACTCTATTGTCGTTAGCTTTTAGAATAATCTATAAAGGAGAAACTGAGGCACCTGTCTGGGATGTGACTTTCCCAAGGTCCTGCAGTGCTCCTTTGCCTAAACCATAGCTGGAATTCCACCTCAGAAGCACTTCTGTCTTCTCTTGACTCTCAACTTCTTTCTTCTTATCTTCAAAGTACTGTTTCTTATTCTAAGACATGTATGTGTAGCATGCTTACTTGTGCTTTATCTTTTGAATCCTGACTTAGCATTCTCTGCCTCACAAAGAAGGTGCTGGTAATTTTCATCATGTTATGTCAAAGGTAAAGAAATACTAGACTCTGTTTTATAACTGGCTGAAGTCTCACAATCAGGCATTGCTTCCTTCAGCTTTGGAAGAAAAATTCAAAGAAGCTCTTGCCCTGCAGTTATTGGCAGCTGCTGCAGTGGTTAATTATCCATAGTTGAATCTCAGATTTACTGTACAGCTGGATCAGCATTTCTGCAGGCTAGGTAATCTAGAAATGGTCTTGTGAAGCTTGGCAAAGGTCTACACACAGGGTCAAAAAAACCCGCTGGGGATGAACACACCATTTTAATGTCACTGCCACCATTCTGAAGCTCTGAGGGGAAATGGGAAACTCCATTGTCTGCTGTGGAGAAGACACAGCTTCTTTCAAACTTGCTGTTTTAGTTAATTTATCCTGGGATTGCACCGAGGTGAGTCTGTTCTGGCAAACAAGATGCCTTTCCTGCTTGCTGCTGGGGGGATCTGGGCTCTGGTGGCATCCTGGCTGTGTGGATGTTAGTTCAGCTAGGCTCCCTTTGGGGACACAATGGAACATTTATACTGTGATGGAACTGGCACACGGTTTCAGCAATGGTTTAGTCCAGAGCCTGTTTCTGACAGGCAGTTCATATCACTTATGCACCCAGTTTGCTCACCCCTCCTCCAGCACATCAGTATTCCTGCAGGACCACAACTGTGGCCACCCACACAAGTTCTCTAGCCCCATCCCAAGACATGCTTGATGTTTATCACAGTATATTATAACCCTCTCTGATTAATTATGACAAAGCACTTGCATTTTGAAATTAAATACAAGAAACAAATTAGGAACTCTGTCTCAGGGCTACAGATTTACTTTTCTGTTCGTAAAATAGCACAGGAATGGGTCCAAGTTTTGCTCCAACAGCAAAGGGACAAGTCCAGGTTTTGCTCCTTGATCATCTTGAGTGTTAAAGTAGTAGAACAGTCACTCTCACAATTTTCTTTTAGTCCATCTAGTGCCATCCTAAACTACTGTTAAGCAAAGATCAGAAACACATCATGGTTTTATTCCCAATGTGTAGTCTGGATGCTGCCACACTCTTTTATAGCAGAAAAAAAAAAAAAGAAAATTAAGAATGTAGCCAGCCCTCAGGGTCAGGGAATGGGCTTTTGGAAGGTTTTCTTTGCTGGACACTCTCTAGAGGTGTAATGTGAGATGCACAGAAGAGCCTGGTCAAACGGCAGATTTGATCCAGAAGGGCCACATGGACACAAGGCACCCTGAGCCACCAGGCCCTGGTGCCCAACGTCCCTGTGTGCAGCACGTGGCTTTAGCAGTGTTGAGATAACCTGAGTTGTCCAGGCTGCTTAGGTGTATGGTTACAGCAGCCTGGATGAGATTTTCAAGGAGAAATCCTGGATGTGTCCTGTGGATTGCCATGAATTAGGTGCTTCACACGCCTGCTCCGAGGCCTGGCTCGTCAGTTCTCGCAGCCTGTTTCTCCTGCCTGAGTGTTGTAAGACTCAGGTAGGTTCCAGCAGGAGCTGCTGATGGGGACTGCAGCAGGGGAAGGTGAGGTCTACAGACAGCCTGAAAGGAAGGCTGAGGTGAGACCTGCTGCAGTGCTGAGGCACAAAGCCACAACTGCAGCTGGGAGGTTCATGCAGGGCTCACAGCTTGTGGGTCTGGAGAGACAAAAACCTCTCCCAGGTTCCCTGAGGAGTGTTAACAGCTCTATATCCCAAGACCAAATGGCATGAGTTAGCATCCTGTGAAGGTAACACACATGAGTTAGAATCCTGTGAAGGTAACACACGTGAGTTAGAATCCTGTGAAGGTAACACACGTGAGTTAGAATCCTGTGAAGGTAACACACCCACTAAAAATACCTGAAGCAAGCAAGAAGGTCTTACTTGTGTGGCGACTGCAGTCAGGAGGCAGCTTGCTCCATACATTTTATTTGGATGTGAAAAATATCAACCCAAAGGTGTGGAAAGTACAATTTCTGTATCTATTTTCACCCAAGCAAAGCTGGAAGGCTACAGATCAGGCTGTATAGGTTTTGGTTTAGTATCAGAAGTCTGACATGCTATACATTTGAAGTCTCATATCAGCCCTTGAGGTACAGAATTACAGACTTAGGGTAACAGATCAGATTTCCATTTCAGAAGTTTTGATGTTTCCCACAGAATAGGAATTCATTTTCATTAAGGCACTAATACAGTTTTGTCTCATTATGTCAAAATGTTGTGTTTCATAATTTCATTTAATCTCATTTTGGCATATTAAGTAAGACACACTGTGCATGGTTTCAATTATAATGTGGCTGACTAATAGTTAGCTATGATATGTATTCACAATGAAAAAATAATACATTGAAATTAAATGTTAAAAGGCTTCAATCATTTTTTACTGGGAGCTTCATGTTATTTATTTGTCTGGTTCTGATGATTCTTTTTAATATTTTTTACCACATTTATTTATTTATTTATTACAAACATAATTAATTTGAAATGAACTAGTAGGAATATATGGCATAGAAAACACACAAATCCTCACAATATCTCAGCTCATTTGTTCTGTTTTTGATTTGTGGAGAGCAACAATTTGATGGAGAATTGTGAAGAGTTATCTGGAGCTGAAATGCCTTACCACAGAGTAACATATGACTGCAGGACTGGGAGAAGGCAGGAGCAATGGCAGTTTCCTTCCTGCTTGTTTCACTCAGAGCTCAACAGCAGGTACAGGGTGTTCTGAGGTATTGCAAAAACTCGTTAGTTCTCTGTAAGGAAAGCTTGCCCTGGAGTTCACAGTTATTATCCTTGAAGCTAACGAAGTGAGTTGGAATTCTGCACAGCTTCAGCGTAGCGTGTTTCTGCAGTCACTGTGTCACCTCAGTTGAACCCCTCTTGGCTCTCAGAGCCTTGCTGCAGCCCATCAGCAACATTAGAGGTTCTGGTGAAAAAATGCTTCAAGTTCTTGGGTAATTTCTGGATTAATCAATGGAAATTTTTACAGCTCTAGTATTTTTCTTCTGAAAGGATGATTATTTTTCCTATTTTGCCTTGAAATGAGCAAATGGGTAACACAGACTCCAAGACTAGGGTGTAAACAAACATACAGCTTCAAGGGCTGAGAATTGTATTCAGGCACAGAGTGCTGTCCATTGAACTTCCCAGGCTCTCCTAAACCTGCAATCACCCTTGGCACTGGACAGCAGGTAGTGTGCTCTCTGCTTGCAGGTGCACTATGCTGAGCTGCATCTGTAACACTTTTCCCCACAAGAATCATTTATTTGGATGGTAACTCCCCCATTTTGTTCTGCTTACACTTTTGTGCTAGAAATCTATGAAACCTGGACGTATGGGGTTAAATTATGGATACAAGAGGCAGATGTATATGCACTGGGCCAGATTTTGAGAGGCTTGTACCTGGTTGTGAGAGCTGACACGTTAGGTGGCCTCCATGCGATGCTGCTGGCTTGTGCTGAGCTCTGTATTCACTGAAGAACACAAAAAGCACAGGACAGAGCTGGCTTATATTCATCCTTTCTTTAATAGCCCTGTGGGGCAAAGCTGCTTGCCAAGGAAATGGTCATCCTGAGTGGCACACGATCCCTTCACCATTCCTTCTGGGGCAGCCCAGCTTCACTTTGTCCCACACACAAGACTGACCCCTGTGAGACCTGTGTGGCTCACAGCTCAGCAGCCAAGTGCACTCCTCACAGGGAAACCAGATCAAAAACACTCAGCCAAAACACTCCCACATGCCAGCCCACTTGTACCCTCACAAAATCCAGAGCTACACTGAGATTCAAAATGTCTCAATATGAATTTTACTGTCTAAATGCTTACAACTCACCTGAATGAGGGAAGGCTACAGATAAGGAATTTAAACTCAAAGCCTCAGTTACTGCTGTCATGTCAGTAGCCTCACCAGAGCTCTGAGTACATTTCCATGACTTGGCAGCAAATATCATGTCTACACAAAATCTTCCCAGTCCTCCTGGACAAACTAGTATGCACTGCTACCACAGAGAGTGACAAGTGCAGGGACCATTTTATATAGCAAATGAAAAAAAACAAAGCTGCCTAATTCAATATTTTATGCTGAAAAATCACTTAAATATAACAATATAAAATAAAATTAATTTTGAATGAATTTACAAGCTCTTAAAATTTTCCATATTACAGGAATCATGCAGAAGGTATAATGGAAAAGATAATACTATTCTTTGTATTTTACTCTAGTCAAAATTCTGTATAAAATTAAAACAAAGGCTTATGTTTTGTGAAGTTTGATCAAAATGTTGTTCAGTGTTAACTTATTAAAACAGCTAGAGCAGCCATGTGGTTACAAATTATGATATACAACTAATTCTGCACAAGTTTAGGAAATCAATAGAAATTTCCTATACTGTACTGGCAACAATAAAATTCCATTATGGGAATTTTTCTTGTTTTGAACTGCCAACACCTCTTGGAGTTGTGTGCATGTTCGTGAGTGGGATGGCAGGTGAAAAACACACAGAAAACATACAGAAACATTGTAGTTCTGCATTTTCCTGTATGGAGTGAGGATCCTCAGAGCAGACCTGAGGAATGAGACACCCCAAGTGCCACATGCTGGGGTGGTGGCTTAGGAGGAGTCACAGTGTGATCTTGAGCCAATCTCATTGTCACCTGGCTCTGTTAGCTCTTTAATGGGGGCATTATATCAGGTTAACATGGGAGCTAACAGCTAAATCCAAATGTTGTAGGACTGACAAGGCTATTGCTTCCCTTTCATTTCCATCATGGATCCATAAAATACAGTTTGATAGCCTGCAGGGTAATTAACTTGCATGCACCTCCACCAGTAGTGGAGAAAAGAGTGGGATCCAGCCCCTCCCAGAGGATCCCTTAACTCATTCATGGCCACACAGGGTTTATTTTTATGAGCAATGTTTTTTTTTTTTCATTAACTTCTGTTTTTCACTAATCCCAGTCCAATCAGACTCTTGCAAATGGGACAATGAGGGATATTTTTTTCAAACTAGGCCTTTTCCCAGACAGCCACATGAATTCTGGGTGCTTCTCAACCTTCCTAGCTGAAGTGCTCTGCAATCTGGGTTCAAATACAAATCCATGTCTCATCCCTTGTTTTTACCATGCCATTAAAACCCAAACCAAACCAAATCAAGCCAAACCAAACCATGCACTTTGTGGGTGACTCAAGTATCTATTTTGTGTTTGGGGGGTCTGTAAGGACAGCACCCACAGCACCTGTTCTGGATGGAACTGAGCTTGTGCTGATTTCTGTTCCACCACACATTCCCTCATCACAAGGTGATGTCAGAATAGCTGAAGCACCTGCATCTCTGTGGGCATCATGATGAGACACAGGAACCTCTTTGTCTGTGGTGTCTTCTACCTGATCCACTCCTGCAAAGAGGACACGGCCTTATAAGGGCTTAGATCTGATGTATGGTTATTCTAGTTTTTTCTTTTGTTTATTCATGACAGTTACTCAGAAATTGTGCAGTATTCTAATGATCACAATTGTGTCCAAAAGAAGCACTTCTCTTACCAGCACCTCGATTTTCAGTACTTGGCCCAAAGGATGGCATTGAGCTGCAGCTGTTGAAGTTGGCTGAATTTTGATGACACCAACTGCTGAAGCTGGAGTAGGGCTGTGCTAATCCTGCCATTTATATTAGCACAAAAGTAATTGAATACTAAAGCTGCTCCATTTGCATTACCAAATCATTTCAGTGAAATAATAGCATGTATGAATCTTTATTCTTATGGCATCAAATAAAACTGGCCTTTTGTGCATAAGATTTATTTCAAAATAGAATTAACCATGAACAGTTCTACAGGGAATTCCTGCCCTTTTTTCACATGAGTTTTAAGCAGATTTTTCTAAGGCAGGAATCAACATGGATAATATTACAATTCAGATGGGCAAAATAAACAAGTACAATTTCCTTTAATCACCTATGAATATGCATAAACAAAACATCTCCTCTGTGGTTTAGATATCAGAGGCTTAATGCTAGAGTAAAAAAGCTTTGCAAAAAAATGTAGGGAAGGAAAGCCAATCAGCTGAGAATAGTCAGTCAAAATCCACAGCTTTCATCCCAATTAGATTAAGTGGCAAGAAGATTTAGGTATCATGGAAGTACTCCATAAATCCCACAAGATTTGTTGACTTTTTCAACCTCAGTTAAGCCAGCATCCTGGATAACTGTTACAACAGTCCTGAAGAAACAATGAAACCCAGGGAATGGCATGTTTATTTTCAAATATTTATAGAGTGACTTGGATAACTTTGGCAAGGGAAGAACAAATCCATCTTAATGGGTATTAACAGCAAATAAAACTGCACAAGAGACTCTTTGGTGTGAAGAGCTTATAGACTAATTGCAGGCACTGTACAATGAGCAAAAGGAAACGACACCTCAGGCACAGTGAGATAAGAGAGGCCAACAACTCTGCTTCCAAGGCCCCACAATTAGCAATGTTAACAGCTGCATGATGCCTCTACACATATTATTGAGGGGAGCCTGATGCTCCCTTGGACATAGGTTTCCTTACTATATCAGAGAAGCAAAGGAAGCTTAATTTGAAACAACATTTAGCTCCTGAATGGGCCGAGGTTCCATTTGCCCATCTGAGCAAATTACCATGTCAAGAATTTGCAGTTCCCCTGAGCTGCAGGGTCTGTCTGTGTGTGCTCATCAAATATGGATTCATTCAACTGGGCAAATGGGAAGCTGCAGTGGGGCTGTGCTACCTGTTTGCTAAGAGACTGCACAGATCCTGAAGTGGCTGCTCAGATGTCAAGAGGTAACTTGTAAATTAAAAAGAACAGAGCCCATGTTTGAATCTTCAGGTAACCTTGTAGGAAAGGTACTTGAGAAGCAGCAAGGTTAACAGTTTGGTGAAAAAGGATTACGAGGATATTCTAAGTGTAAGGGAGAAGGCTCCTACATCTGAGGGAACTGGTGTTAGTGGTGGAGCAGTGATTGCCCACAGTAAAAGCTAGGGTGCTTGGGAGACCTGGACATGCTGAGCATAATCATGACTTCTCACTTAGGACAGGGAGATGTAATAAGGGAATTCAAAGAGCTTATTACTGGTCTCCATTGACTTCTTTGGGAGTTATGGAATTATCAACAGCTCCACAAAATCAATACATGTTATTGTTCAAGGATTCATAACAGTAGGATTTATACATTTTTGTACTAATATCAGGTATTATTCGAGAATACAGTGATGAGGAATTGTGCTTAGTATTCATGAAAAGTTTGAGATCTGAGTTTGAGTTTTGCATTGCAAAAGCCATTCATTTTGTAGTAAAAATAAGGTAAGCCTCAGCTTTTTTTCTCCACTCTAGTTTTACTACCTGTAGGATAAAATCAGAGACAAAATGCTAGTATGTGCTCCCTTTGATTTTTAGGTGCAACCCAAGCCTGCTATCTCCTTTCATCTGGAATTCACAGATGAGCTGAAGAATAATCATTTTGTTTGGCATGTGTGATATTGTTCAGCTATTTTTACAGAAGGGCTGAGCACAGCTGTCTGTTTCAGCCCCATAATACACTCCTTGCTTGGTTACACGAGACAGTTATTTCATACCCAGTGCTGTTAAAAGCAACTGGGGTCACTAGCTTCCCATCTAATGTTTCTGGCTCATGGAATTTTTCAAATTGACAAATAGGTTCAGTGTGGGTTCAACACAGATTTTGAGTCTTGCTTTTTGCTGATACTTTTAAAAATTCCAGCTCCTTCTCCCTCCTCCTCCCCAGGCACTGCAGATTAGACATAAATAGACACTATTCTCACCCGTGTCACTTGTGGTTATGATCGCCTCATGATCCTGAGCTGCTGCAAAAACATTCCTGTGCCATCCATTTTTGCCTTCAGTGTTTACCTCCTTGTCAATTTGACATTCATTCTTCTGATGTCAAGATATATTGTGTGTAATTCTATTCAGATTCCAACTTGCATTTTTCTTCTAGTGTGTCAGAAAATGCAAGTAAAAGGAAACTAAATAGAACAGGTTTATAATTTTTTTTTTCAACTTTTAATGAACTTTGATTTTATGTTTCCACTTTTCTCCCCAGTCTTAATCCATGTCCCTGTATGAAACCTTCATCAGGTGCAAACAAGCACAACCCTGCTTAGCTGAATAAAAGCTATTAATTTACAGCAGCTGAAGGTTTGGTCCCAAGGTTAGAGTATCACATTGCCTAAGCATATGTTTTTATCTAATGTGGTTCTGACTGCTTCATTACTCTGTTGGTTTCTATTGTGAAGAGGAATATAAGCTCTTACTTTTTGCTTGAGGACAAGATGAGTGGTATGATTATACACTTCTTATCTTTGTCTGGTGTAGCACACCTGAGGAGGTGAAGAGCAACTCCCTGGTAACAACCCCTGGCCTGGGCAGTAACAGGCACCCTGTGCAGATCACTGCAATTCTTTACTCTAAATTAATAATTTAGCAAAACTGATTTCCCAGCTTGCAGTTAGTTATATTATAAAGAGGTTTTTTTCAAGTATTTCTTTTTAATTTCTGGTGGCAACAATTTTACACCATCCTTCTTTATGCTGTATTCTGTATCTCAAGCACCATTTTCTTCACCAGAATGACAGCACAGATCACTCTTGTCTGAACACTGTGCACAGCATTCACTACTTCAATATCATGTTATGCCTTTTTATTGAATGCAGTCTCTTTGGGTTGTGTTTCTGAAGGCCTTCCCCCAGATCTAATGGCAAAGTCAGATCTTTCAAACTCTTCTTAGATTGTTTTACCCAGATTATTTTTCTGGAGATGCTAACACACGTCTTGATTTAATCTTGCTTATCTGAATGGTTCTACTACAATGTGAAAGCTGCACTTATCCCACTGAAGAGGATGCATTATGTTCACATTTGGCTTTCAGTTAAGATGGATTAGTACCTATGAACTGTGCTGTAGTTCATATTATCCAAAACTTTCCAGTATGAAGAGTGGTTTTGTGATTCTTAAAATGCTGAAAAATACTCATTACGTGCTAGAAACTTTGGATTCATTTGGAATATTTTTATAATTCCCACTTAAATATAAAGATAACCCTAGATCTCCTTATTTCTGAAGTTCTACCACTTTAATGTGAGGCTAGATAGGGACCTGGAATCTGTCTGGGAGGGAAGGAGGAGGTGATCAGCCTAATGTCAGAATTTTTCCTTCTGCAATGTCTTGAAAATTGCTTAGATATGACCAACTAGTCAGGCATCTTAAAATTGCAGTTCACATACTTTCAGGACTGAAAGACCAAATCTTCCTAGCTTATTTCTTTGGGGATATCATTGCCACCAAAGGTGGGCACAGTATGAAGGGCTAGGAAGAGAGATGAGGGAAGACAGACGTGTGTTAGGAGAGTGCCAGTTCGGGGGGAAAGGGTATCCTCAAGGGAATGGATGAAAAGCAGAAGGAAGCAGGAAGAACAAGCCTATTTCTGCTGGAATAAATGTCTTCCACAGCCCAGGATGTTACCTCACATTCTTTCATTGTCAGCAAGGGTCTCTAACATGCACAGGAAGTGGAGGGGTTTTTCCCCCATGGAGGCTGGGACATACAAAAAGAGCAGATGTCTGATGAACTTATGTTAGTTTTTATCTCCACGGGGCTTTTTCTCGGTTCAATCCAATGGTCAAATCAAGGCACTGACCAGGTACCTACTGCAGATTATTTTTTATACTCATCACTGAGTTCACATAGCTTCCCCCATAATTAACACTAATATTGTTTGGATTTAGAGCAGTGATGATGGCTTCTTTCCTTATCACACTGCGATATCCAAGACCTTTCAGTGTTGCAGAAAATAACACAATTCCCTCCCTTCCCATCCAGTCCTCCATCTGAAATTCAGACTCACTCCAGAACAGCCCAGAGACTATAATTGAGGGCAATTGTCCAGAGTATGAGACATCATATTTCAAGTTCCTGCTTTAAAACAAGATAAACAGGACATAAACTTTTGTTAGTTTAGGCCACACTCTTGCCTGGGCCTCAGAGTCTTACAAATAAAATTCCTCATGAACTTTGACCAGTACAAGTTTCAATGAAACTGAGATGCTTCTGTGGAGGTGTTTCAATGTCACTGAACAAAGAAAAACAAGCCCATTACACTGGGAAACTGTTGCTGAGTTCTGCTGTGGAAAGTCACTAGAAATGACAGTGGAGAGAAGCAGAGAGTGTAAATCACCTGTTGCAGAATTTGGAGGGTGATAGAACTTGAAAAAGGTGATAAAAATAGAATGCTTCTATCACTTTTCAGAAAGCAGTACAGGAAAGAATTTCAATTAAAGCTGTTTCTCATATTAACCTTAACATTCTCTTAGTTATTACTTATTGTTTTTATTTTAGAACTACACAAAAGCCTTGTTGTGAAAGAATAGTATAAACAATGACCTAAATGAAGTGCTTTCTAAGTTCAGACAAGACAGCTTTAAATACAGGTTGTGAGCAAGGGAACAAAGCCAAGTTGCAGTCTAGGGCTGTCCTGTCACACGGGGAAGGAAATCTGGTTGCATGGGTGAGTAATCGGCTCCACTGATGGTTTTCTAGGCAACTAATGGCACCAATTTCCTTTACTGGACTTCTGTGAAAATAAACACATGAAGCTAAAGAGAATAAGAGGCTCTTACCCTAAGTAAAAAGTTGCAGAGCTATTAAAGATGAGCTGTTACAGAAAAGCTACCCTGGCATGATACCTCCTGTAGAGAAGTTCTTTCCTTGCCATCTACTGCCAGCTGCCACTGGAACCCTTCCTAAGAACCACGCTTTGTTCTAGCTGGTGCTACCACCCACTCTCCCTCCCTGGTGTAACTCAGGTACCACTGAATGAAGGGTTGACAAGGACGAGCTATTGGAAGGTGACATCCATGAATGTTCTCAGAATCGTGCTGATATTGACCTTGGATTTTTTTCTATTCTAGTAATTATTGTAAAATCAAATAGAATTTTTTTTTTTGCACGATAGTTAACAAACCAGATGTACATATACTTGCAGATGTTTCTGAGTATTTATTATGAAAACACCCTTCATGCCATAATTTTCTTTCAGCATGGAGATGGGCCTTCCCTCTGAATTACTAACAGGCCTTCCAAGCTGTAGCTTGTAGAAGAAAGAAAATAGGACAATTTTCTGTAAGCAGTTTTCAGCTGTGATCTTACACTGCTGGAAACCTAAAATGTTGCTGTTGGTTATACAGTAGCAAATGTTTTTGTCATTATTTTATTAAATTTCATAGCAAAGGAAAGGAATGGTGCATCAATGCTTTATGTTTTCTTTAAAGGAAAAGCTAACCTGGGTCACAGGGGGCCAAGGGGAATATCTACTATAGGCTCCTTATCTATTCTACTTGCAAATGCCAAGTGATTGGACATCTGTGAAGCCATACTTCTAGAAAAATTTTCCCAGATCATTTGATAGCTTTTACATCTGTAGCAATGTAGTGTGGGTCATATTAATAACTCTGCCTAAGCTGGACAAAAACATTTCTGTTAGGATTTATTTCTCTGAGTAACCTCTACAAGAAAACAATTCTGAATTTCCAGAAGGATAATTACAATCCCAAACTTTAAATACCTTTTATTTTTATGCTTCTAGAAAACTCTGGATTTATACACAAAATACTGTTTTATGGTATTGCCTAGGTCAGAGGACATGTAAAACCAAGAGTTAGGAAAACACATCTTTCTTGGACTTTGTTTTTCTAGAAGAACACATTTCTCAATTACTCAGTAGCTCCACAACCCAGTCACAAAAGGCAGTGATGTGGTGGGTTTTTTGAGTGGAATCTTTAGTACTGCAAGTGAAGGGTGGATCTCAGCAAATCCTTACTCCTTTTGAGGGAAGCTACTGAGCTTTATTTGGTTATGTTCCACATGGTGCACATTCCTTGCTGCATCTTCTCTGTGCTGGCACTTGAGACAGACTCCAGCAGGAGTTCAGAATGCTTTGGGTGCTATTCTGGATACAGAGATTATCTGAACAATTTTTCCAGTATTAGGCAGTAATGCTTCCACTGAGGTAATTGCAAAAGTTATTGTTTTGACTTGAGTAATTAAAATGCTTTGCTTAATGCACATAGTTCTTTCTGAAACAGAAGAATTTAGTCCCTTTTCTAGGGAAGAAGTTTCTACTGTAAACGCACTGTAGCACTGGTTGCTTTTTGTCTTACATAGACACATGGTTCTTTCTCACTTTTAATATTCAACCTAATTAGTGAAAAAAGGTGGGAATTAAAATATAAAGGATGGATTCCCTCTGGGTGGTTCTATCCTATATACTGGAGTGGGGAAGGGGAATCCTAAAGCAATCATTAGACCAGCATGGTGTTGTCAGCATAAAAGACTATGTGGCTCATACCAGATGCTGTGACTGGGTAGAACACAAAAGCTCTTTTGCTTTGCTTTTAAATTCTGCTCTGAAAGGCTGTTTATCCTCGACACACAGGACAGCTTCTGCAGTGGACTACTTATTTTGCAGGTCATAAAGCTTTATACAGAGATTTCATCACCAAACTCAATGATCTGTGAAGGATCTTGAACTCACAGACTCATCCAGGCTTGATTTCAGGATTCATTCAACTGTTCCTGCCATTCCTTATCTTCAGCCTTCATTTTCCATTCATAATTTTCAATTAAAAAATCCTTACTGAGAGTTGCAATTTATTTTTTTAAAAGATACATTAGCTTCAGTTAAAGAGAGAAGAGTGTCTTGACTGATTAATGTCTGGTAGATTGGCAAGGGTCTTTTTCTTGAAGAGAAAAGACCAGATGGATACATCCGAGTGCATTGTCCTCATGGAGCACTGTTTCATGTGCCTGTTGGAATCACTATATCTCCTGCCAAAGACAAGGTATGTTCACCAACTTCTACCTCCTCTGCTCCTCAGTCTATCTTGAAGTATAAAAGAATGTATTCCAAACATATCTTTCCTCTAGAAAGTACATTTTCTATTCAAGATGAAATGTGGTTGGGTTAAAATACATGATGTTCTCACTGATTACTTGGATAGTTTCTACCTATTTTTTCCATATATTATTGGCCACAAAGTTAATTTTTAAATTGGATTCAGTATCCATCATGCTTCAGGTGTAACACAGTCATTCTCATCTCGCTGTGCCAGCAGCCCAGAAACACACCTAAGCCATAGGATGTCCCCAAGGTAGATGCTTGCTCCCCTTGGTCAATGTCTTTGTAGCTTTTGGTCAGCTTGCTTCCACCTTAGTCACTTTGATTAAATGTCTCAATACAAGTAAGAAGAACTCTGACCATAATGAGAGAAAAATGTCATTCCAGAGGTGAGGATTTTATTCCATTGGGATAAAAAATAATTGTGTTGATTGACTGCCTTGGAGGTCTACTACATTTTCCATATACCAGTAGATGCAAAGGCCTCTCCCTGAACTTCATGGAAGTAGAATGCATGGGCTCTTTTCTACTGCTTTGATGTAGAAATTGAGAATAAAGTTAAAGATTATGTAATTGTGAATAGAAATGAGCAATTATAGTAAAGCCCCTTGAAGTCAAAATGATATTTAAATAGAATGAATTTATAATTCAGTTGTTAGAAATGTCTCTCTGAGGGACTAGCTCTTCATAGGTTACCAAAATAGAACGCAAGATCTAGCAGTTCTGAACTAAGCATCAGTTGATTGGTCCTGCACAGTAAGTGGTACCATGTTCTTGAACACACAAAAAAATGCCAGGCAAACAGCATTAGCAATAGTGCCTGATTTTTCTTTCATATATAGTTTCTACTGTGTTAATGATGGTTATTTCCTAGGATATAGGTAAGAACAAGATGCTGGGTTAGACAAGGCCAACAAAATTCGCTTTTGCTATTACCTGAGGATCAAACAGAGTTTGCAGTCTGCTGCTTTGAAAATGATGCTTTTTTAAGTTATGGCACAATTAACTGATTTGTTTTTCTTTTTTTAAAGTCAAATTATTATCTGTCACAACTAACTTGCCCTTCTTTATTAATTTTTGATGTCTCAGCAAATTGATCCAAAAATCTCTCACCTACAGTTTAGGATCACTGAGAATGAAGCTTGTTTGCTTTTATTCGTAATGTTTAGTGGAAAAGAGCTTTCTTCTGTCCTGAAACAACCCTAATGACTTAACATGGGTCAGCAGGCTGCTTGCAGGCAGTGCTGGGTCAGCAGAGCAAAGCAATAAGCACATATTTTACATTTATTGCAGGCTGGGGAAAACAACGGAAATGGTGTTAGCAAAGTACAAGCCAATCTGCCCTCTGGAGATTACCTGCAATCATTTAATGAACTTTTGAGACTTCTGAGTATCATTCTGCCAGTGGGCCATGTGTTTCACATGTCTGTCCCAAAGCACAATCTGTCATTGTCATCCTCATCAGTGCCACTGTATCTCTTGTGTGGCATCTGCAGTATTTATAGACAAATACCAAGTCAAGCTTCTCCTAAAAAATTCAATTTAAATAGACCACGTACTGAGCAAAACCACCAAAATGGGATGGAATTACCCCATTACGTGCTGGAGGCTGTCAATATGGTGGGTGTTGTTATCCTTTGGTTGAATCTAGACTTACTGGCTTCACTAAGCACTTACCACACAGTAAGGGTTGCTTTGCAAAAACTGCTCTTAGCTCATCCAGACGTCTCCCATAATCAGAAAACAGCTACAAGTACAACCTGCCTCAGTCAGAACTAGGAGACTTGGGGCCTCCATAAGTGAATGTTGTGGTTTTATTTATTGTAAGGCTACAACTTACCTCCATGGCAGACAGTGTCATGGCAAGCAGCCTGCCCAGGCCCTCAGCAGTGCCAAGGGTTGGCACTACACTGAAGAACTGTGTTGCATTCACCCTGTTTCAATGAGTTCTCATCAAGTGAGGAGAACAAGTTCTCATCAACCGGCCTCACTGGATATGATCTTCAACACAGGTCTGAAACAAACCTGAAATGTTTATCTCACTTTCTATCTCCAGTAAGATTTAATTATCACACCAATGTAAGTATAAATACAATACCATGAGATCAATACAATAAAATCAGCCCTTTCACAGCATTTTAGCTGAAATCCTGGCCCACCAACTGCTTTGCCTTGAAATGATATTACAATTCATATTGAAATGACAATAATTATATTTTTTTCCCACAGGCCTCGTGCCCAGGAGCTAGGTACTGCTGTCCTGCTTCATGGCTACAGTGAACTCTGGTGGTTCAGGTCTTCAGGATGCATTCCTCTGTTACACCTTAGAATCATAGAATGGTTTGGGTTGGAAGGGACCTTAAAGATCATCTAGATCTAACACCCCTGTTATGGGCAGGGACACCTCCCACTAGACCAGGTTGCTCCAAGCCCCATCCAACCTGCCCTTGAACACTGCCAGGGATGGGGCAGCCACAGCTTCCCTGGGCAACCTGGCCCAGTGTCTCACCACCCTCATAGTGAAGAATTTCTTCCTAATGTCTGACCTAAATCTCCCCATTTCCATTTTCGATCCATTACCCCTTGTCCTCTCACTACAACCCTTGTAAACAGCCCCTCCCCAGCTTTCCTGTAGCCCCTTCAGGCACTGGAAGGTGCTCTAAGGTCTCCCCAGAGCCTTGTCCTCTCCAGGCTGAACAGCCCCAACCCTCTCAGCCTGTCTCTAGAGCAGATCTGCTCCAGCCCTCCGATCATCTTCATGGCTCTTCTCTGGACTGGCTCCAACAGCTCCATGTCCTTCCTGTGTTGAGGATCCCAGAATTGGACTTCTCCTTTGCTACCACTCACAAACTCCAGACATGTTTTAAGTCAAAGTCACAATTTCAAAGGAATTTAGTGATGTGTTTAATGCCAACAGTGGACTTAAATATGAAAATGGGACAGTCATGGTCAGCTTTCCTGGGATAGTTACTTTTATGAAAAGAACCAGAATCAATAATTTTTCAGGTAAGAAGTGATATACTCACTGTTTTTCAGAAAACTAACAGGACAAATGTGTCCTGTTTTAAGAGCCTTTTAAGGGGATCTATACCCTAAATGTCCATTAAAACTTTGCTTTAGTTTTCTTAAACCCTTCTATCAGCTTGGGTCTGAGTGCCCTGAATATTTATGGATTTCCACCAAAATCAGCAGATCAAACAATCTGGCCAGTGCCATCTACTTCAAATCTCCACTTCCTTTTGCAGAAAGCTATCTCCAGTATTATTAGTCTGTATTACCAGTGATGGAATATTATTTGCAACTAATTATTCACTTCAGTTTGGGCTGTCAAATATAGCAAAGTGTAAGAAAACTTGATACAAAGGGAATGAACTAGCAGCATCAATTTCTATTAAAAGACTCAAGATTTCCATCAGGAAACAGTGAATGAGATCCTAGATCTTTGCTTGACTGCTCCATATTAATGAGATGCATGCATAGAGTGATTCCTGATAAAAATCCAGGAGGACTGTATGAAGGGACTCTTTGCTGTCTTTGGTTTTCCTCATTTAGAATTGTTGCAGGGTTCTACTGAAACAGCAGCAGGTGTTTGAAAATGGCAACCAAATCTGGGTCAGGCTATTTGGAATGCTCCAATCTCTGCTTACCTTTCTTGTGCTAACTCCTCTGCAGCCACAGAAAGGTGAATCAATTTCATTGGCTCATTTGATCTCATAGTTTTTCAGCTTCAAATGTCCTTCTGGTACTGTGCAGCACAGCACGGGGAACTCTGCTTTCTGTGGTCTGTAAGTTCATACAGACTAGGGGGTAATATTTCTCTACCATTTTTCAATCTAAAGTGTGGCTGAGGAGGAGACATTTTAGAAGGGAGGCTGTGTTGAAAACAGCCGCTCTAGATAGAAGAGTAGAATGGACACTGCTCCATTTCCATGTTGGTTTGGTAACTCAGAGCAGGTTCACAGCTGCTTCATAGACCTCCACTGGAGAACTGAAATAACATGAATGGCCATTTCCCACAGATGACATGAGAAATATCTTGGGTTTGTAGCCTGTGTGAGATCTCCTGGAACATAAACATAACCATCATGGTTCTTCATAGGTTTATGTGACTGGAAGGGATAATTTGAAGATCTGGTCAAGTCTGCATAACAAAGATGAAATAGCACATTAAATGTGGGACTTTCAACTTGACTGTGTAGAGACACACCTCAGAGGGACATGAGGTAGCTAGGAAAGAATCAATTCCTACATTAGAAGAAACTACCTCTAAGACAAAGCTGTTAGACCCACGTGTAGGATACAAAAGGATTTCCCAAATCAAGATTTTTTTCTACTTGCAAACTACTTGTAATTAAATTGTTTTCATTGGAATAAAATTAAGCACTTAATTGTGTGACTACTCTAACAGTGTGTTAAAACTGACACCTGTTTGGCTCTGTCTCAGCTCAGCAGGGACATGGCAAGGTCAGGCTTCACTTCAAAAATGTGCCACACAAAACAGTCCTGTTCTGTGAGAGAGGGTCTAAAATGCTTTATTCTTACTATAAAATATTGTATTATTTATGAAGTGGTAAACAACACCCTTACTGGCTGACTGACATTCCATCAGAGGGTTTTATTCTGATACAATGGGAATAGCTCTGCCTTTTGCTAGATTAGTCAATTTTATTGACCTAATCCACTGAAGACACCTTCTACTACTTACCCGAGAGCTGAAGCACTGTTCATGGGTCTACTTTTGTGGGTCATCCTTCAGGAAAAAGAAGTAGTTGAGCAATAAGGGGCATGTTAACATTCTTTTTTTTTCAGAGTGGGGACACTGTTTATGTAGCCAGGATTGCCAGAGCACTTTTACTTAAATGTGTTTGTCTCTAAGTTAAGCTCCAAGCCTTAGTGACTTACCTGGCTACCTTTCCAGTCAATGAGGGAGAGACTTCCAGTGGGTGAACTGCAAGACATGAGTGTTGCACTGCCAGGGAACAAGATTCACCAGCATGACTCTCACTAGGGGGATGTCTGCTTCTCTCCACTGATTGAAATGTAATCAGTATGCCTGCATTTTAGATGTCTAACATTAGATCCTTAATGGCCACTGGTAATAAAAAAAAAAGGGCCAGTGGGGCAAGTTATTGGCAGAATTGTGATGTATCTTGACAAGGACATGATGGCCTAAGACAATGCTAAGATCTCTCCTGTAAATTGATGGGAAACCTGTGTAGCTGAGCAGAGGATTACATGAGACTAAACAGATGTGTGCTCAGCTTGCTGATCTAAAAAGGTGTTTTGGCCCCTTGCTCCAAATATTTCACAGAAACAGGCTATTTGAGGAAGGATGTTGGCCAAAGAGCTTTGTGAATATTGATTCATTTTGGTACCTGAACTGAAAAATGAAATAGACCTGTGAGTGGAAAGTCAAAGAGAAATGTTCAAGCCTCTTTGGTAAGCCAAAAAGTTAATTTCAACTTAAACAAATTTTTGGAGCCAGATGATAAGTTTTGTTTTACTTTCAAGGCTTAACCTGCTTTTAAATAGTTAGATTTACAAGAGCACGGTTCACAACATCAAAGAATAAATGATGTTTCTCTTACAATGTAAAGTTATGGTATTCACCCAAGAGAAAAAGAACCCCTTGGAGTCCTGTCTATCCTCACTCTAATTCACTCGGTGGGCTTCAGCCTGGATCTCAGGCTTTGGCACTACCTGAGTGCCTCTTCAAAACTCAGGCTCTCTGCCTTCCATTAGCTGCTTTCTCTTTGGCATAAAGGTTAATTTATAACCAACTCTTAGGGTAGCATTTGTATCTCCTTCTCCAAATGATGAGATAACCACTGATCTGTAAACTCGTTTTCTGTTCTGATTAATAGTGAATTCCTGCAGGGGGGCAGAGGCCCATTCCACTGTATACTAGACACAGAGGTTAGGGAATTCATCTGAAAAGGAGATGGCAGCTCCATATTCAAATCCATGATCTAAATCAGGAGGCAACTCTGTTCAATGAATGAATTAAATTCTTCCAAATCACTGAGAAGTGTCCTGCACCACAGAACGGCCTCAACTTGTTTTTCTTGGCTTTAGGTCTCTTTTGGGCATTCTGGAGGGGAAAAAATCCAGTACTTTCAATAACATTGTAATGAATTTTCTGACCTTTTAGGTATTTGTGCTGGTTCTGTGTGTGCTTGTGACGTTATGGCCAACACCTTTCACCAAACTGGAACTATTTTTGCCACGATGTTTACCTACTTGAAATCACCTTTTCTTTTTGCACAGCTTTTGTTAGTGGGTCTCAATGCTCAGCACCTCCCAAAAGAAGGCCCTGGGAAGTACTGACACAGAGAGAGGTCTGTAGAATACCAAGCTGCTAACATCCATGAGGAGGCCAGCATTTCACCTGTGTGTTAAATCTATGTATAAATATATGCCTGAGGTTAAACATTGGGAGATTTCATCCACAGGCAACAAAAAGGGGGCAGAACAGCAAGCAGACACATAACTCTAACAACATCAGAAAAGCAGATGAAGTACAAGGAGCCTGCTTGTGGGAAATGTTTCCATATTGAAAATCTAGAATGGGTTCTCCTCTTTGAGGCATTTAGAAAGAAATACTTTCCTATTGCCTGTTAACAAGGGCAATATACACCTAAACATAAAGATATTAAACACCAACCAAACAAAATGTTTTGCCAAAATAATAGAGTCCTCACATCAACCAATCAATCAATCAATCAATCAAAAAAGTAGTATAATAGTCCATAGTATAGCACATACAGTATATACAGTAAAAAAGTAACCATCCATATTTCAGGGTCAGTCCTTCACTAAACCCTGTGCCAGCGTGCTCATTTAACCCTTCATGTGATGAACCACACCTAAATGACACAGATGTTCTCCCACAGTAAACTGCTTGCATGATCAACACTGGTGTGAGAGCAGATGTCACTCTCTTTGCTCTACTGCTTGTAAATCCATGCCACTTTCTGTGACTTTGAACAAATGAAAATTAAAGGACATGCACAGAGGTTTTTACTGCTCTGTTACCTGTATAGATCACATTGCCTTATAACTTCATGCTGACAGCTTTAACAATATCTTTATTGAGTAATTTGAATGTAGTCCTTTCAGGTAGTGGACATCCATCCAGCATTTCTGAAGGTAATTATTGAATCAAATAAAGTGCTAATGGAAACAGGTAATTACTTGAGAGCCCATGGGTAATAGTGGGAGGTAATTATTTCAATATCTGCATGCTCTTACTCAAATTGAGGATGGATTGCCACAGCCTTGCTCTAGGAAATTCTGCAGTGCCACTACTTCATTTTTAAAAGGGTGGGAGAGAATCTGGTTTAAACAAGGCTGCATTTCACACCATAAAAGGGAGCACAGTCACATAAACGCTTTGATTTGATAAAAGAATCTGTAATTCTGACAGGTTAAAGTAGTGCAGTGTAAGAAAAATGCAGCATTTCTTAAAAGACGATTTTTACTCTGTACAAAGTTGATTAGAAAAATAAGATTCATTAAAACATGGATGGAAAACATCTGGTTATATGGCAGATGGTAATTCAGCTATCAACACATCCAACTGTTAAATGAATGGCCTGATTTAATCCAAAAAGTATGGCTTTCCCTCCTCCATGGCTCAATCATTTGCAGATTGGTGAAATAATTTTTTTTCATATTAAAGTGAGCTCCTCAACAATTCCAAATGATTCAAGTCCTCCTTTCCCCCCTCTCCTCTGGCATACACCTTCTTTATTCCTTGGATTAGCAAAACAAAGACAAATGGTTCATCCTTAATGCGGAAAAGTGGAAAATTTGTGTGTCCTTTCCAGGCATTATAACACACTGGGCCAAATTTTTGGCTGCTGTAACATTGATTTCTAGGGATTTGAACTGACTTGATCTGGTTTCTCCTATACAGTGGAGAAGGGCATCCTCATTTACTTCCTGAATTCCTAGAATAATTTCATAATCAGAAGTATTGCAATAAAGATCTCTTTAGATACTCTTGTCAGAAACAATTTCCTAAACTGATTGCAGTGAATCCCACTTTTAAAAGCAGTATAATAAAACAATTATGAGGCTTTTCACACAGTGCCTTTGATGATCTTGGAGGCTAGCAAAAGCTGTCATTATACATGGACCAGAAGGCATTTCTGGCCTCTTGTCTGTTCACTGGAGAAGACTACGTCCTGCCTTGCATTATACTTGTGCAACATCCTTGCAGTCAAAAGGGTTGTGAAACTGAGACCTGCAGATAGAATTTCAGATATGTTTGCCCTGCATTTGTGTTGCTCAATTGCTGTGCACTGATTTATGTGTTTTGGGAGGTTCCTAAATGTCTGTATGTGCCACAAAGAAGGTCCTTTTAAATGCTTAGAATTGGTCATTATTGATTATTTAATAAGTGTAGCAGCTTTATGTTTAATCCTGAAATTCTCAGGAAACAAAACTACCAGTCTTGGTGTAGCAGGGAGAGCCTCCCAGGGATCCTGACATTGAGGGAGGGTGTGGCAAGTGGTTTGGGCCTGCCCAAAATCTAAGAAAGGTAGAAAAGATGTTAATTTAAGGATAAATTCCTTTAGCAGGGAGAGGATGTCAGGACCTTAAGAAAGGACTCCTCTGGGACATCCACTAGACATTAGCTAAGAGGCTTCGATGTGTTTCAAACAGAATATTAGCTGCAGCTACTGTTTATTACTATTAAATTTATGGGAGCTGTACAATATAATGAGTTCCTTGACTGTGATGTTAATCTGGATGAATGACCATCGTAAGCATGCTGGGAACTAAGAGACTAATAGAGTAGAAACAGACACTGAGCAGCAACAAATCTTTATCATGGAGCTAAGAAAGCAATGGAAAGAGTGAGAAATTGTATAAATCACACTTTTTTATACCTCATAACAGAAATTAAGCCACATAATAAAGTAGAAGTATAGAATTATAAATAAAGTATCAGTATAAAAATATATGGTAAAAACATAAAATGAAATTATTTCTTGGTCATATTGGCAAAAAGAGAAGGAACAAAAGAACTTAAAATATGGGATAATAAATTTATTTTCTTCTCTTTTCAGTGAGTGATTTTCAGTGCAGTTGATCTTCTTGGTTAGGACACAGAATGTCCTTTGACTCCCACAGGCAGGTGCTGCTGTGGCTTTGGGGAGTGCAGGAAGCTTCCCACCCATATCAGCAATATCTCAGGAACTGACCCTTGGTCTTCTCCTCGTGGATGCCTGATGTTTATGTTGAGCACTTTGAGGAAATACATGAGGACCTCAACTTCACTTCCCAATGGCTAGGAATGCAGGCTAAATTGGTCAGTTTGCACCTCCAAGTGCACAGCCACAACCAACAATAGCAGAGAAATGGCAGCATCTTTTATTGAAGTTACAGGGATCCTGTAGCATAAAAGTCCAGTGGAATTAATGTGCTGCTACTTGAATATGGGTCCTTTATGTTGTGCTAGCATAGCAATATTGTTACATCTCACAAGGAAGTCTTTAAAGTTTTAAAAATCTCTCCTCTGCAAACCAGCACCAGAAGAACATAACAAAATCACCTTCATTCATCTATTGATAAATTTCTCCACAAGTGTTTCATTATTTGTTCTTTGAAGTCTGAGCCAAACAAGCTCGTCCATGAAAAATGCCTCTGTCTCACTTAGGGGAAAAAGAGTCTGGTATGCAAGGTATTCTCAAGCTATGTCAGGAATTTAGCACATTAAAGACTGACCATATTTCTGGAGGTACCTGTAATAAGACTCTAGAATTTATGTACATATAAATATCCAAAACCAGCATCCACTTCTGTTTGCAACAGACTGGGGCTGAAACTTGTTGAACACTGGATTTCTACTATCCAAGATTCCAGTTCAGGAATGCTCTCCTGTTAATGAATGGACTTGAGCATGGCAATTGCTTTCAGCACACATTCCTCTCCAAGCAAAAAAGCAAGGAATAAATTTGGCAGCAATAAGAGCACTGGGCAGGCTGTCTTAGCTCATCCTCAGAGCAGTTCAGAACAAGGTGGAACTTTGGAACAAACTTACACAGTTGTATAACTGTGTGTAAGTCAATGAACCTTTCAGGTAGAAAACTTTCATTCCTCTCCTGAAGTTTGTTCACATTCAGGGCACACTTCTTTGGAACATAGTGTTTAAAAGTAATTTCCCTTGAAGTGAGTAAATGACTCGCCAAGACAAATGTTTTGACCAGGAGTTTGTATTTACTGGCATGTTGCAGAGCTGGGATCAATCAGCAGGCACAGCTTCAATTGCCAATCAACCTTTAGATAGTCAAGAGCCTGAAAAATTACTTATGCACTGCTGTAATTGTAGAAGAGTAGGTATCTGTTTCCAGTTAGTAAAAAGGGGGACAGATCATTCAGTAGATCATTATGGAACCAACAGATTCTGTTTTTTCCCTATATTTTTAATATGGTTTCATCCATTCATACAGAGAGTGTATCACAGAATCAGAGTCACAGAATGGTTTGGGTTGGAAGGGACCTTAAAGATCATCACGTTCCAACCCCCTGCATGGGCAGGGACACCTCCCACCAGACCAGGTTGCTCAGAGCCCCATCCAACCTGCCCCTGAACACTGCCAGGGATGGGGCAGCCACAGCTTCCCTGGGCAACCTGGGCCAGTGTCTCACCACCCTCACACTAAAGAATTTCTTCTTAATGTCTGACCTGAATCTCCCCTCTTTCTTCTTCCTCCCCTCTTCCCATTTTAACCTCTCATCCTCTCACTACACACCCTTGTAAACAGCCCCTCCCCAGCTTTTCTGTAGCCCCTTCAGGCACTGGAAGGCCACTATGAGGTCTCCCTGGAACCTTCTCTCCTCCAGGCTGAGTAGCTTCAGCTCTCTCAGCCTGTCTTCATAGGAGAGGTGCTTCAGCCCTCGGATCATCTTTGTGGCCCTTCTCTGGACTTTCTCCATAAGCTCCATGTCCTTCTTATGCTGGGGGCTCCAGATCTGGACACAGTGCTCCAGGTGGGGTCTCAAAAGACCAGAGTAAAGGGGCAGAATCCCCTCCCTTGACCTGCTGGCCACACTGCTTTTGATGCAGCCCAGGACACAGTTGGTTTCTGGGCTCCAGCACACATTTCTGGCTCACGTTGAGCTTCTCATCCACCATCACCCCCAAATCCTTCTCCTCTGGGCTGTTCTCAATCCATTTTTAATGTTTTGCAAATTGTCGATTTTCGTGTAAATATTTTAAAACCACAATTCATAGCAGTAGCCCAAAATTTATTATTTTCTAATATATTTTCTGTTAACCCTTCTCTGAAATTTTTTATAAGAATTTTTTTTACTGAGGCAGCCAGATGTCAGTAGTAAGAGGAGGAAACTAAAAAAGGACATTTTGAGGCCAAGGCCAAGTAAGATGTGTAACAAATGCTAAAACTTCAAAGCACACAAAGATCTAAAGGGTCCTACTGTTACTTTTCTAGTTGAGGTGACAATGAAATGGTGGGGCTCAACTCACCCACCTTCACATAAATAGAGTAGAGAGTCCTGAGCTGGAGATCCAGATCCCTCCTGCAGACAGAGGACAGAAAGAGAAGTTTTCTGGCATGTAGGTGATCTCCTCTGTAATACCCTTCACTGTGAGTGAGATGAGTGGCACTTTTCAGCTGTCACCTCTCCCCATGGGCCATACAGGTGCTCTGTGCCATTAGCTTAGGTGCAGGTATCTCCACTTGACACATTTTGTCATACAAAGTAGATTACAGTTTGGGTTTTTTTCCAACACAAATATATGCAGAAGATATTGTTGACAAGGATCTCTGCTTGGTGGAAAAGCACAGGCTGTTCCAGGTTAGTGTTTCATGGAAAAGCCTGAGGTTAATATTTGATCTTTCTTCCACATATGTGGCTCCACTGTGACTTCAGAAAACTTCATTGAATAGATACTAATTTATTATTAGGCAGATAAGATTATAGTACAGCTTTAAACATGAGGAGAATACCATGCTCATTCACGTTTGGAAGTTCATTATGTTCATTAAATCTGGGCCTAATTTAAGTGTTTTTTTTGTTGTTTGTTTGGTTTTTTTTTTGTTACTCTTTTAATATTATGCAGAAGTAATTTGTTCAATGTGGAGTGAGTACATGAATCAGCTATTTTATTTTTCACATCATGGTTTCATTTGAAATATCCCCACTTCATTATTGTTCTGTAATATGGTTTTAAAATCCTCCACTTTGGAACTCCTCACCCAGGACCCAATTAATCTCACCTGAATAAATATTCTTGCAACACAAAGACTGTTGAAATCAGTAGACAAATCCCACTGAGCTGAATGGACACACTCAAAGGGAACAGAAGTCTTTTCATAATCAGTGTTACCAATTCTCAAAAGCTTACAACATTAAATCAAAGCCAATTCTTTGTGCTCAGCATAAAATGCACATCTCTACACTATTCTGATCAGCTTCACATTCCAAGGCTATTCTATTCCATTTGAAAATGGTCCAAAAATATGGATTTAAGTGAGAAACTTTGGGGGTTTATTTTCTTTCATTCGACATTAGCTATTTTCCCAAAATTAAAAAAAACCTAATTTCCTAGCAATTGGCATAGAGGAAATGAATCCTTTGAAGTGGATTATCCAAAGACATAAGTAGGCAAAAACCTCCAGTTTATACATACAAATGGTATAATCATTTAATTACAAAACCAGACATGATGAAATATAAATGTTTTATAATATTATAATGAATATGCAGTACCAAAAAAGCTATGAAATATTGGCAGATCATTGGGCAGGTGATATGAAACTAGCAAACACCCATCCAGGCACAGTCAAGACTCCAGTTTGTCATTTTCTGGCCGAGCAAAGTGAAGAAAGGAAACACAGAGTATTTCCCTCCACAGCCTCATGGCATAGAAGTCCAAGAGGAGAAGCCTGGTGGGAACAGCCTGTATGTGGTGGAATAAATTAAGGCAAAAAGATAGCAATCCAAATGAAATTAGCAACAGCAGCTTCTGTCAGGAACATTCTATTGGAGCTGCTTTTCCATTTTTCTGGAAGACAGAGGCAGAGGATAATGTGATTAATTTTTCAAATTACACATCTCAGGATATGGGTTGTGCAAAAAATCCCACCATGCATGAACTGTCAGGCATGAACATACATCATCCCCTCTTCTGTCATCTCTGTACTCCCACCTGTTGGAAACAGGCATGGGGAAAGAGAAGGGATTTGATGTTCAGTGATAAGTGGTGTGACACCTCTCTCTGCACCTTATTTCTGCAGGCAAAGTGCAGAGGGGGAAGAGCAAAACAACAGTGCTCTGTCCCACGGGGAGCTCTGTCTCACCAGAGCTGAGCTGTACCCAGCACAAGATCTATTTCTTCTCTCATGCTTTTGCCCATGGGGAATAGAAGGGGAAGAAGCCAAGACACAGTTCAAATGACCAGGTAAATGAATCATTCCACGATCAGCACAACATTAAAAAAGAGAAAAAAAAAAAAAAAAAGACCAGATTTACTGATTTACAAAAAAGAAGTTAAAGTTTTTAAAGGTAAATTTAACCTGACTATACATTCTTGTCAATGAGCTTTATTTTAGAGGACGTTTTAAACAATGCAAAAAACCAAAATAATTGAATTATCCAGATGGAAAACCAGCTAGCATTACTCTGCTGATTCTGCTAGATACTGATTTCTCTTGTCTAATGTACCAAAACTTGGTCATCACAGTAACAGCTGGAGCTGCACTAAGGAACCAAACTGGGAGGCAAATTGCTCAAGAGTCTGAAAAGGTCACTTGAAGCTGCCCAGCATGGCTCTAGGAACAGGCAGCCTGGCAGAACACAGGCTGAAATAGCATGGGAAGTCCTAAAGCAGGCCACATCTGGAATACTGCATCCAGTTCTGGGCTCCCCAGTTCAAGAGAGACAGGGAACTACTGGACAGAGTCCAGGGGAGGGGAACAAAGATGACTGGGGGATTGGAGCATCTCCCTGATGAGGAAAGGCTGAGAGAGCTGGGACTGTTCAGCCTGGAGAAGAGAAGGCTGAGGGGAGACCTTATCAATGCCTACAAGTATCTGCAGGGTGGGTGCAGGGAGGATGGAGCCAGACTCTGCTCAGTAGTGCCCAGGGACAGGACGAGGGGCAATGGGCACAAGCTGGAACATGGGAAGTGCCACTGAAATATGAGGGAAAACTTCTTCACTCTGAGGGTGACAGAGCCCTGGGACAGGCTGCCCAGGGAGGCTGTGGAGTCCCCTTCTCTGGAGATATTCCAGACCCCCCTGGATGCAGCCCTGAGTGATGTGATCCAGGGGATCCTGCTTTAGCAGGGGGGGTTGGACTGGATGATCTCTAGAGCTCCCTTCCACCTCTGACAGTTCTGTGATTCCATTATTCAGTTGCCCAAAAGATCAAGGCAAGGACTTACCCTGCTCTCAGGTTGCTGCCATTGGTAAGAGGGGGGAGAGCTGATACAGGTCCGAGGGTGATGAGGAAAGCAAAAACAACATTTGATTTTGTGAGGAGAATGAAAAAGAGCAACTGAGGGACAGTCTAGCGATCCCTAGGATGTTTGTTTGGCAAAGTTACTGTAGTTTATCTGGTTTAGAGACAAAGCAGGAAAGTGGGTCAAAACTGTGACCTGGAACTAAGTCACCCAAGAGCCTGTGCTGGGAGTATTAACTGTACAGTTATTTCAGAACTGAAAGGTCACACAACTGCCATCTCAGACTAATGTTTTGTAGCCTTGCTATTTGTCCTTTGGATACTTAAACTTGTATTTACAAATTATATTTTCTGTTACTCAGATGCTGGGCTTATAGCAGACAGAAGAGAGCCCTGTCCATGATACATCAGCCTAAATATAAGATTAAAATGTGTCTGTCTTCCTCTTGTAAGGGTCTACTTTGCTGTCTGATGGGCAGGTGCTGTTCAAAACTCTCAGAGGGAGACTCTGACCACCTGTAGTTCTGCCCCACAGGGTCTGCAGGACACATTTTCTGCTGCAGCAACAGTTGCTGTGCTCGATAAATAACACATGCAGAGACATGACTACTGGGTTTGATATTCACAGAGCAACAGAACCTCATCAGCCCCGAGGTGCTGAGCAGGAGTACTGAGAGACAGAGAAAACAATGAGGTCTGCTGAAGCTAAACCCCACTTGAGTCATATTATTTCTCCTGCTGTAAATGTTATTAGTAGGTATTGATTCATTTCACTAGTAACCACGCAGCAAACCAAAAGCTTTAAAACCTTCTGCTTGGGTGGGAAGTGTGACATATAGTGGTCTGTGTAGTGGCTGTAAATGGGCTTGGTTGATTATATCAGTGTAATTAAGTTAAAATGTCACGAAAATGAAATATTCTGGAAAATCCAGAAGTATTTCCTTACATGGTGTGAACAGTATATGAGAAGCATGGGTTTGTAGGTGGAATAGCACACACATAAAAAAGTACTCTATATGAACCCATCTTCAAATTTTATTTTTATAGCAATCAAAAGTAGGAAAAGTTTTTTTGAGATTAAAGTGTGACCCACCTCTGATGAGTAGCTCTTGCAAACCTCAGTTGGACCTTTTGAAGTGAACAAAATAAATAGAATCCTACAATTATTCAGGTTGGAAAAGACCTTTAAGATCATCGTGTTCAATCACTGACCTCGCACTGCCCAGTCCACCACTAAACCATGTTCCTCAGCACCACATCTATACATACTTTAAATACCTGCAGGGGTGGTGACTCAACCACTTCCCTGGGCAGCCTGTTCAAGTGCCTGACAACCCTTTCAGTGAAGAATTTTTTCCTAATACCCAATCTAAACCTCCCCTGGCACAACTTGGGGCCATTTCCTCTTGTCCTATCACTTGTTGCTTGTGAGAAGAGGCCAACTCCCACCTCCCTACAGCCTCCTTTCAGGCAGTTGTAGAGGGTGATGAGGTCTCCCCTCAGTCTCCTCTTCTCCCGACTAAACAACCCCAGTTCCCTCTGCTGCTCCTCATAAGACTTGTTCTCCAGCCCCTTCCCCAGCTCCATTGCCCTTCTCTGGACTCTCTCCAGCCCCTCAATGTCCCTCTTGCAGTGAGGGGCCCAGAACTGCACACAGGGCTGGAGGTGCAGCCTCACCAGTGCCCAGCACAGGGGCACCATCACTGCCCTGCTCCTGCTGGCCACACTGTTCCTGATGCAGGTCAGGATGCTGGTGGCCTTGTGGCCACCTGGGCACATGGTGGCTCATGTTCAGCTGGGTGTCGACCAACACCCCCAAGTCCCTCTCTGCTGGGCAGCTCTCCAGCCACTCCTCCCCAAGCCTGTAGCATTGCCTGGGGTTGTTGTGGTCCAGGTGCACGACCTGGCACTTGGCCTTGTTGAACTTCCTACAATTGACCTCAGCCCATTGATCCAGCCTATCCAGATCTTCTGCAGAGCCTTCCTACCCTCAAGCAGATTAACACTCCCACCCAACTTGGTGTCATCTGCAATCTTACTGAGGGTGCACTCTATCCCTTCACCTAGATCATAAAGATATTAATAAGAACTGGCCCCAGTACTGAGCCCTGGGGAATACTATTTGCAACCAGCCACCAACTGGGTTTAACTTCATTAACTACAGCTCCATGGACCTGGCCATCTAGACAGTTTTTTACTCAGCAAAGCCAACACCCATGCAAGCCATGAGCAGCCAGTTTCTCCAAGAGAATGCTGTGGGAAACAGTGTTAAAGGCTTTATTAAAGTCTAGGTAGAAAACATCCACAGCCTTTCCCTCATCTACTATGTAGGACACCTTGTCATAGACAGAGATTAGGTTGGTCAAGTAAGACCTGTCTTCCATAAACGCATGGTGACTGGGCCTGATCATCTGGGCCAAGAGAGTCCTGGAAGGGCATGGCAGTGTTTGTTGCAAGGATCAGCACATTGTAGGTGGCCTGAGCACGTTGTCATTTTGGGTCAGTTGTAAGGAGAATAGGGATGAAATAGTTTTGGAAATGTATGGTTTCTTCTTGGATCAAACAGCTCAGACGAGATGTGGATGTAGCCAGTGAGACCAACCCCAATGATCTGTCAAACTTCCCCATGGCTACATCCTTGTCCATATAGAAAGGGTCAGAGGAAGTCAAGTGTTTTGAAGTTTATATTAAGCAGAGATGTTTCCATCTAGCAGCTGAAGGAAGCCCAGTTCAGCTTTTTTTTCTACTTTGGCAAACCTTGCCTGGGGACCACCCCAATTCTGGCCAGATTTTGGCAGATGGTGGCTGCTAAATAGAGCGATGAAGCTGTAATTAACATACAGGATTTGGCCTGTTCTGTTACTGGCAACTCTTGTTCCAGTTTCTCTGAGAAGGCTGCCTACAAGTAGAGGCTTGGGACTAACTGTCATAAAAATTAGGCATGAAAATTAGGAGAGGAATTGTCATCTGCTGCAGGGCTGCTAAACTGCACTGAATAAGGATGCATAACACTGGCTTCTATTTATGTCAAGTTAACAAAAGCCTATAGTTCAACTTAGTCAAGTTGGATTACAGATACACATGTAAGCTCTTTGATTCCAAAGATCTCCTGGCACTCAATCTCGCTCCAAATATTGTGAAGATGTATGTGACAAATGCATCACTAGAGACTGATTTGTGTGTATCAGATACTGCATGTTCTGCATTGCCCATTGGCAGGCCTGAAATGCAGCTTGTACAAACTCCCTGTGTGTAGACAAGTGGAAACAGGATATACTAGATTTTAGCTGTTGGAGACACAGCTCCTGCTGTTACCATACAGCCAGAGATGCATTAATGTTGGGCCTCTCTGCTACTTGCTGGGCTGTCTGAATGCAGAGATGGAGTCAGACTCGAGTGGAGGTCATGGCCAGAGATGGCCACAGCCACTGATGTTTGAAGTGGCAGACTGCAGAGGGAAACACAGCCCCAAAGCAATCCTTGTTTGTGTATTTCTAGATCTTGTAATGGACACAACAGTAAAAACATTTCCTCTCTTGATTACACACATCACTTAAACCAGTTTATTACCCAGAATCATAGGTGTACAGGCATTATCAGATTTTTTTTTCAAACTATTTCTTTTTATTGGCATGAATTAAAATATTTTAAAAGAGTTTAATTGTACTTGTGGTCCAAAAGGATCTTAAAAGAAAAGCAACATTTGAAAATAATGTATCCTGTGAGATTTTTCTTTCTTTCCTACTCTTTTTATCCACATATTATTTTCTTCAACACTTATTTTATTTTGACAGTGTCTGCGTCTTGCCCTTCCATCTAACTTTCCACTGCTGTGAAAAGTGTTTTGGAAAAAGAGGTGGGTTGCGTTTTTTTTTTCCTTTATTTTCTGACATAAGGACAAGGAAAAAAATTGCTTGGTGGAGTTCTTATCTTCAAGTACTTTGCCAATCTGATGATAATGAAAGTTATTTCCTCCTGTAGTTAAAAATACACTTTTCAAAGTAATCATTTCACTCCTCCAGCCACTTCTGATGACTCACTGCCTCAAGGCAGGGATCCACAGCATTGTTTGTGAAGTTTACAACCAAAGAATATTAAAAAGATACCATTCGGTAAATCAGTGTTTCCTTGAGTGTGAAAAACAACTAAACCCAGGTGGACGTGTGAGTCTGAAACTGAAACAGAATACACACATAGAAAAATGTGCTACATAACTGTTCCAGCCACTTGATTGATGAATTCTCAAGATCTTGGAAACCATCTGACATGGCAAATAAAGCAAAATAAGGCCAAATCAGTGTTCTGAGAAACACTTGGAGTCATAAGATGCTTTGGAACTCCCACTTGGCCTGCTCTGGTCTCAGGGTTCTGCTTATAACCATATAGTTCAGGTGTCAGGATATTTCCACTATATTTCTTGGACTTGAGCTCCTCTGTGCAGCCTGTGTTTTTGGCTAATCTTCCCAAGTTCTTTTAACGTGTTTAGTGGATCTCAAAAGAGTTATAGTTATTAATGAATTAAGCCTGTTGCCCTGTAAAGACACATGTTCAACAGGGTTCTTCTGACAGACTCCTGCCCAGCCCAGCCCAACCCAGTGCTGCAGAAATAAACATAGCACTTCCCCAGGAGCACACAGCTGTGTCACAGAGGCAGAGGCACCCCGGGCTGGCAGACATCTAGAAAGTTGGCTGCTATACCACACAGGTGGAAAACCATGGGAAGCTGATCAGAAGCAGGACACGTGGATGTTTAAAAATACACACAGATGCAACAATCAAAACCTTCATGCAGCAGTGTCACTTCTGAGTGATGAAACTTCCAGCAAAATCACTCACCATATCTTAAGTATGACTTTGCTGTGTGAGAAACTGCTGAAGCAGCCTGCCTGGTGGCCCTGTACCACGCGTTGTGTGGGAGGAGGTGCAACTTTTATTGTTACTGTGGTTGATTAACCTTCTGCTAAGGAAACCTCTGAAGAAGTGATGTACTGCAAGGAAGAGCTCTTGAATCTCTGTGCAAAGGCCACTCTACCTCCAGCACTGACACAGCACTGCTTTGGGGTGGGACCCTGCTCCTTGCTGTTCTTCCACACTTGTAGTCACTGGAACAGGCTGCTGTGACTGTGGAGGTGGCGTGTTGGGTCTGTGCAGAGCAACCAGCCAGTGCCCACACGTGTGGGCAGCCCCCCAACAGTGACTTAGAAACGTTTGTCAGTGAGCTGGAAGGATGGGTTGTTGGAAGAGTGGCAGAAGCAGCTTGAGGCTGTGTGGGAGCAGAGCTGGTGGCCCTGTGCATGCCCTGCCTGGGGAGAGGAGAACCAGCTTTCTGCTGGTCAGGAGCTTGAGTGCCGAGAGATTCCTGTCAAACACAACAGCTAAAAATAGCAAGCTGGCTCTACATCTGGAGGGAATCAGCAGGTGATCCGAGGGCTGGAGCAGCTCTCCTGTGAAGACAGGCTGGGAGAGTTGGGGCTGTTCAGCCTGGAGAAGAGAAGGCTCCAGGGAGACCTTAGAGCACCTTCCAGTGCCTGAAGGGGCTACAGGAAAGCTGGGGAGGGGCTTTTCACCAGGGCTGGTAGTGAGAGGACAAGGGAGATAATGGATTAAAACTAGAAGAGGGGAGATTCAGGCTGGACATTAGGAAGAAATTCTTTAGTGTGAAGGTGGTGAGACACTGGCCCAGGTTGCCCAGAGAAGCTGTGGCTGCCCCATCCCTGGAAGTGTTGAAGGGCAGGTTGGATGGGGCTTGGAGCAACCTGGTCTAGTGCGAGGTGTCCCTGCCCATGCAGGGGGTTGGGACTAGATGATCTTTAAGGCCCCTTCCAAAACAAACCATTCCATGATTCTTTGATTTACCTCAGCTGAGGAACTTGTCCCGTGTAACCCTGCTCTTGCACTCTCTGCCAGCATTTCAAGGGATAGTTCTGTGGTCTTGATTTGACCACATCCCAGTGCAGAGTTTAGAGGTGGGAAAAGTTGGTATCCTAAGAATTTAATGTGATTCCTATTTATAGTTAATTTTGAATGAATTTTTTGCTGTAAAGCAAAAGTTTCACATATGGTAAGAAGTTGCTCTTTTTTTCAGCTATCATAGGATGGTTTAAAAAACAGCAACTCAGGAGAAATCAACAGAAACACTTTAACATAAACCTATGACAGTGAGAAGAAGGTGTGTTGTGGTCTGAGAATCCTGGAGCCTCTAAAACTATCAGGTACCTGGACTTGCAAAGCTGTTATGTACAATTTACATGTAGTTTCAGAAAACATGCAAGTTTGCATGAGGAAATTTTTTTTGTCCCTTCTACTGAAACCAATGCTTAACTTAAAAAAAATTAGTAACATTTTACCTGGGAACACAGCACATTCCTGGTTTGAAGTTAATTTAATAAATGAGAAGCCATCCAGGGCTGCAATTAATTAATTGTCAGGACTTTCTCATATTAGATTTCATTTTTTTAAAAGAGAGCAAGAGAAGTGTACCTTGCTTTGGAAAATTTAAAAGAAAAACATATTTCAAACCCTAAGAAAACTTTTCTGTAATGCAGTTGGGCACGTTTAACACACATTTCATACACATGTAGGTGTAAATCAGTAAGATTTACTTTGACCAACTTCAAGCACCCAGAATTTATGCAGCTCACTCCTGTGTTTACAGTCTAAAAGCAACATGTCAGTTTCTGCAGGATCAGGGCTTGTCAGTAGAAAGGCTTTTGTGAAATGGCTCTGTTCATTCTCCTAGTTTTTCTGTGTAAATCTGCTGTCAACATCCTGATGCCTTTCCTTCAGAACTAGAAAATTTCCAATAATCAGCCCAAGAATAAGAAGATATTGCTATTTGTAGCAAGGAAGAACAGCTCTCTAAACTTCAAATCTTAGGAAAATGCTTCAAAAAAGCTTCCCAACCTGGCATTTCTTAATCTGAGCCTGTTCCAGCTCATCTCCTCTGTTTCTTATTGCCATTCATATCCTTGTTTAAAATAGCAGAGTCTCCATCAATTTTTATTTCCCTGTCATCAATTATTCCTCTTAGCCTTGAGTCATATTAACCAAAGCTTTCATACTTTCCACCCATTGTCATCTGCCTCATGCTCAGATTTTACTTGTGCTTAAAGTGCTCTTAGCAAGAAAAAAAGTCCACACTGTGTGATAAAAATGTGATTAGGAGCCTATCCTTTATTCTGTTACTATAAGACTAAAATATAACATTAGAGGTAGATTAATAATTTGTAATGAAAAGTAAGCAAGAGAAAATTCTAACTATTGCGATTTATCTGCAATATTTTGCAAATGTATTATATTCAGGACATGACATAAAGCAATACAAGATGAGCTGTTAGGAATTACAGAATGCATGTGTATTAAATAAAGCCAAAATATAATGTGATATTAGGTCATTTTCAGTGTACTTTATACCCCTGAGTTGTTAATAAGTAGGTAGCAGCATTGAAGGACTCATCATTTAAGGAGACTTCTCAATAGGTTTGTAATGTTTTTCCTTATATGAATAACATGTTTTCAGTGTTTCATGTTACAGCTTGAAAATCATGTCACACTCATTACTGTACATTAAGCCACAGGACTTTGGCTCTTCTCTGAGTTAATTAGTGAGAATAAAATAACAAAATACCTTAGTACATTAGAGCTGGTGTACAGGAAGACAGAAGGAAAAAGGAAACTCATTTTCAGTCATGATTAATGTACACATTGAGTTCCACAGAGCAAACACGTGCACAGATCTATTCACACACTTTACATTGCTAGCTTGGCTGTGATAGAGAACAATTTTTTGTGACCAAAATCTATATGGAAATAACACAGCTAAAGATGTTGATTTCCCAACCTAATTATCAGGCAGTGCCTTTCAATTCATTTGTGTCTGAGAAGCATTCAGATTTTACACAGAGTCCTGTGCCATACTGTAGAGAGCACAGTCCCTAGGTCACTTCAGAAGACTTGCTCTCTCTTGTCTCCCCGGGGAAGATAATTCCCCCTTGATGCTGACAGAGCCCTGCACCTCTCACACAGAGGCAAGGGTCTGGCATGTCTCTGGCCACCCGGTGTTGACCACCCAAATGCACTCAGGGAATGGAAGAGGATTTAGACCCTACAATCCTGCTGTATGATAATGGTGATGACAGTGAGCAGCATGGCACAAAGGGGCTCAGCTCTTCTGAAAGGTCACAGAAAATCACAGTCTGATACTCTGTCATTAAACAAAATGAAAAACATCATCCAGAGACATTTAGCTGCAAATATAAGACAGGAGATTGCAGGAGCCTGGGTGGTGAAGAGAACTGAGAGAAATGGCTCTTTCTAAAAGGCTTTAAGACCCCATTAAACCGACCTCCTCAGACTTCTGAAGAGTTCAGCATTTTGGAGACTTCAGTTGCTCTTATGGAAGCAAATGCAAAGTGACACTGGAGTGAGTCTCAACTGTTTCAGACCTCGTTTTGCTGGAGTTGTCTCTATGGATATCACACCCTCTGGTTTTGCTTTGAAAAGAAGAGTATGTCTAGTCTGAAAATCCAAATGTGACTTTCTTCTTGCTGAAGTGGGGATCTGCAGTGATCACTGCAATGAGTCAGGCTATGGTTTACAAGGGTTTTTTCCCACTGAGGCTGGTTTGCTCTAATGGTTATTGATTCAACAAACTGTAACCGGGAGGAAAGGAGGAGGAGCTGTGAATGGAGCTGGGCTGGAGGAATTAAATTACTCTAATGTAACTTCTAATGGACCTTCCAGCAGCGTTCACTCCTTCCAGAAGGCCTTGAACACAGCTCTGTCCCTATTTTCAGCCATCATTTCAGGCAGTTGCATAGCTAATGCTGTGTATTGATAAAAGGAGAAATGCTATTTTTGCTTAGTGTCAGGAGGGCTGGGTATCACGTTGAAGGCATAGATTGCTGAACTTCTGTCCTTGAAATACTCACGGCTTTCAATTTCTTTCTCAGCATGTGTTTAAATATTCCCGAGAGCCCCAAACTGCCTCCAGTTGCTTCCTGTTTAAATAAAAGATGATTCCTCTTTTTATTCTGTGGAATCCATTCAAAGGAAAAGGTCATGCCCAAAGGGAGAAAGCAATTTCCTCATTCTTCATTTCAGAGCTCTAGGGATTTGTAATTTAAGTTTCCCAGAACAGTCTCCATTTTTTTTAATTGATATTCTTTTTTAAAATTTATTTTTTTTTTAAGGGAGAGTGGCCATGTTTGTCTAGTCCTAAAACAAAACCTTTCTAGCATTCAGAGCTGTTAAACCCCTGGCAGCTCAGAAAAGCAGTGTGCCTGAGATAGTCTCAGGTTAGGCAGAAGCACAATTAAAATAACTTATTTACCATCCTTTATTCAGTTGATGCCTGTGACCAGTGATTCTAAATGCACCTTTCTTTCCCACTTCATAAGGGGAGACCTCAAAGTATTTCACAGGGATGAATTAATGTTTAACAATAAGCATTTCCTGATCAGTGGCTGCAAGGTTTTGCTTTTTCAGAATGTTTTACAACATCTTTGTCTGAACATTGAGGTGACCTGGCCACTGGACTAATGAGAGAAAATCATTCCAGCTGTCTTGAACAATGTTTGAAAAGAGATTTGTTTTCCTCTTGATGTACTAAAATATACTGATCTTAAAAATGTCTTTTGTCTCTTTTTTCTTTTTGTATGCTATATTGTATCTTAAACTAGATCAATGAATAACAGAAATAGGATAAAACCTTCAAGGCTAAGCCCCTGTGGGCAGAGTAAGCACCAGAGTAAATGGATAGAAGTCCATTGATTTATGTAAAAGTTCAGGATGGGAAACCAAAATATAACATCTGAAAATTATTCAATTTGGTTCATAGAAATATTTTTAATTTTTGAAGAACAGATGACAGACAGATCTCTCACATGATGTGGACAGTTGCTAGAATAAATTACGATATGTAAACATTTATTTTAAATGTTATTATAATATTTAGTAGTGTTTGACTCTGTTAAAAAAAATCATAACCAGGAAACCAATATCTTTGACCGGAATTTGAATTATCTTAGTTTACTTGCATTTTCCTTCCTTGTCAGAAAGAAGGTACTTTCTGAATTACTCTGCCAAACCAACACGTGTGCAGAATGTCTTTTATATTGATGAGTTTAGGCTTCTTTTTCTTTCTTTGCAGCTTCTTTTCCCCACTCCTCCCTAATTACACAAACTTACTTCAGTTAGATGTCTGGAAAAACCCTGCTTTTTAGGATGAGAAATACTGCTGGGGCTCCCTGTCACCTACTTGACCACCTCTACATGGTTTTGGGTTTGTCACCAACCCTCCTTTTGCTCACATCTCCCTGACCTCCTTCCTCCCCCCCAGCATGCTCCAAGCTGTGCAGTAACTTCTCCCGTTGCACCTGCCCTTCCCAAGGGCTGCCCCAAGAAGTGTGAGACCAAAGGTTGTCCTCAGTCACGGGCACTGGGGTCCCACTCACCACAACATGCCTTGCAGTGGCCCAGTTTGAAGCCTGGAGCCTCTCTGAAGTGATGAACATTTTGTGAGTGCCTGATGTGCCAGGTTTAACTTTGTGAGGCAGGGACAATTGGCAGCACAGCAGCTGCTCTCCTGTCACGGTGGGAGAGGCCACAAAACAAACTGGTCAAACTGTTTCAGCCTAAGTCATTAAAAGCTGGGGTTTCAAGCTTAAGTAAGTGAACAAGCTTAATTAATATTTACAAATCAAAAATTGGCTTAGAGCTGTCTAGATTATCTCATGTATAATTCAATGATCAGAGATGAGAACCAAAGGCCTGCAATCTCCCTTCCTTAATGTAACATGAAGGGTACACATTTTTATAAGTAGGCCATCACCTGTTCCTATCCCATAGCAGGCCAGGCTGATTACCTCCTACACGTGCATTTATTATTCCTAAGTATGTACTGAAAACTATGGATTAACTATTTTAAGAGCATGGCTCATTTGTGAATTTGCTGCCTATCTTTCCACAGGTATTTTTTGCACTGGTTACCCCAGTGAGTGGCTAAGAGAGTCACTGTAACAGTAGAGCTAATGATAGGGCCTGAGACTGTGATATACAACTTCCTTATAAATAATCATGCAGGTTGAAAACATAACCACAGATGCTAAAGGCCCTACAGCTTTTTGGCATACAAAATAGGTACTTGGGAGGAGTCTTGGTGGGCAGTGAATACCATTGGAACACAACCCTACCAAACCAAATCAATAGTTGTTTGTGGAGACATTGGGGATCAGGCTTCCTTGCTGTGTGTCTAATGCTGACTGAAGCCATGTATGAGAAATTGTCCTATTAAGCTGACTGGATTTTCACAGGGGTGCCATCATGGCTATATAATATTCTTAATCTGACTATGATTATTGCTGCTTGGCTTCAACAGATGAAGTCTGCAGGGACGTGTGTGTGAGGAAGATAACAGGAAGGTTGACAAGAGACAAAATATGCTAAAGAGGAAAAAGGGACTGTTGCTGTTCCATCCAAGGTGCTGGAAGTGATCTCTCCAGCAAATGAAAGAAGCCAAGTGTTCAACTACTGTTTCTAAATTTGCATTTAATGCATGCACAATTGTATGCAATTACAAACCCATCAATACACCTCAATGAGTATTCAAGTGAATGTTAAAACGCTGCATATGCACATTTACAGTCTGGTGTACAAACCTGGGTAAAATATCATCATGTGGAGGGACAACTTTCCAGTACTGACTCAACAAATATATTCAGAAATGAAAATACATAAGCCTGACCCATAAACTTCTATACTCTTTCATTAATAAGGTACCACCTATGAGTAACCTAATAGTAAAATCCCAACCTGAGGAATAAACCAAACCAAATCAGATGGGACTCCTGCAAAACTCTATGAAGGACACGCTGCTCTTTCCCTGCTTCTACCTTCTCTAATGAACAAATTGTTCAAAGATATGAACCAAGCTGTTTTAAAACTTCAGACTAAAGAATGTGCAGCAGGTGGCAACATATGTGTCCAGTTAGTTCCAGCCAAAACAGTCTAATTTGCAGGAAAGGGTACAGAATTTCACTGTGACTCAGCTGAGGGGGCGATCCAAAGAGAAGAGAGGCTCTAGCTCAAGTGCTAGGCCTGCTGAAGAGAATAGTTACTAATTTAGTGGCATTTCTAGGCTATACTGACCTATTGAGTGTACAATAATGCACTTTATGCTCAACTATGAGATCTGGTCTTCTTCTATTCCTCCATTACCAGAAATGCTAAAGTAAGAGTATTTATATACGTTAAAGCTTAGGAAAGAATAAACCAATTAGGCCAAAAGCAAAGAATGTAACCTCTGACCTTTCAGCCATTCTAATAAACAGAATTTAATATTTTATTATTTTTAAGTAAGTGTAGCCTTCCTCTAGGGGTGTTTTAGTCACAGCTTGAACCTGTTAACACCTTCCTAACTGCAATGGGATTGTGTCCTGTCTTGTCTGAATTAGTAATTTTGAAGACAATATATCTAGAGCAATCGTTCCGGCCAGCAACTAGTGGCACTTGGATGTTGAATAAAGAAAATAAGAATGAAGGAAGCAGTAGCCTCGTGAAAGCAACAGTCAAAACAGCAACTAACTTATTAAAGAGCAACTGGAAGCTGTTACAACCTGCTGGGTGTGTGGCTGCATTTTAGTTGTTTCTTTCAAATTCCATCTTCAGATTTACAGGCACTATCATAGTTGCAAAAGTAAATGGATTTTTTGGTTTACACCAAAACTAGCACATTGAGGCCCAATCACACTCTAAATGTCATGTGGGTAGGCCTGCTTACTGAAACCACCTGACTCAAACGTGATTAAATTCCATTAGATGGAACATAACTGAATGTTAAGCATATTCGTAATGCTGAAAAAGGAAATATTCCTACATCAGATCATGAACAACTGGTGGAAGGATTCAGCAATTTGTATTTTATTCTGGTAACAAGCTCCTAGTGAGGGAAGGAGAGAGGAAAGCTGAGTGGGTGGCTACTGTTGAAAAGAGTTGGAGCTTGAGCTTTCCTTTCTTTTGGGGAAGAAGTGTTTTTTGGGAGTTCTTTTTGAGAAAATAGAACACCCATGGTCAGCTGTCACCAAAAAGAAACCAAAGTGTACCTCTCATCTGAAACCAAGCCAAGCTAAACCAAGCCAAACTAGAAAGCCAACCAGAGTTTCATAGCTCAGGAAGAGTTCCTGGGAAGGTCTCAATTATCACCAAACCATATTTTTCACAACTTCCACACTTTTACAGACTATTTCCAATAGGCACATGTATTGGAATGGTTTTTCATTCTGAGTGTACAGAATAATTAATGTATTTTTTTTTCATGTGCAGTGCTAAAAAACAGAGAGAAAAAATGTATTGAGGGGTCTTCTATCTCACTGGTAATAAAATCCAGGAATTTTAAGAGAATAAACTGTTTTTTTGTTTTGTTAAAAAAGTGCAAGTAAACAAAACTGTTGAATAAAAAATGCAGGCATCTTGAAATTATTCTGTTTTGCTAATTCCAAACATATTTAAAATCATATTGAAATGCTCTTAGAAGGAGGACTGAGCCTCCTTCACTAAACACATCACATAGAAGAAAACCCTTCACTGGTTGCTTTTGAATACATTGCAAAAGCATTGATTGTAAACAATAAGTCTTTTAGAACAGCTGAAAACTAATTTTCCTTTCTGTTTTTTCTCAGCAACGTAACATTCTGCCACTACACTGAAACCAAAAGTTATTTACAAAGCTGTACCTTCATGTGAACCCAAATCCTCCTGGAAGGTAGGCAATAGTAGCCAGATAGAGTCTGCTTTTACGATTGGATATTTAAACAATTAAAATATAGAATGAAACAAAACAAAAAACAAACAGCCAGTTTGATGGTTCCTGAAACATCATTAACAGCTCCATAAATTAAGACTCAGTGTTAAGAGGAAAAAAAAAAAAGGTAATATTATTACCTAAATAATTTGAAAACATTCATTAAGAATACGAGACAGTGTGGGATCTGGAAAAAGCTTTATCCACTGTATCCTACTTTTTATTAGATTTTGTCACGTTCCTCCTTTTCACATTCAACCAATCCCTTTTTTCCTTGGAGATGATTCAGGCATTGCCTGGACAGAGTTCTGTAGCCTGGCCCCCAGGGTGGCAGCAAGGTGCTCTGTGCACTCATTGTCAATGCCAGGTCAGCAATCAGTCTCAGATGCTGCACTTTTTGTTGTCATTCTGCACACTAAGAAAGCACACTAAGACTCCCTTCTCAGGAGGTGGTTCAGCTGGCATTACCACCTTTTTTCTGTAGTGAAAACAGTACAAATAGAATAGTAAGGAGAAGAGAAGGCTCCAGGGAGACCTTATAGCACCTTCCAGTACCTGAAGAGGCTCCAGGAAAGCTGGGGAGGGGCTTTTCACCAGAGAGGGCAGTGAGAGGACAAGGGGTAATGGTTTAAAACTGAAAGAGGGGAGATTTAGGTTAGACATCAGGAAGAAATTCTTCCCCATGAGGGTAGGAAGGCACTGGAACAGGTTGCCCAGGGAGGTTGTGGCTGCCCCCTCCCTGGAGGTGTTCAAGGCCAGGTTGGATGAGGCTTGTGCAGCCTGGTCTGGTGGGAGGTGTCCCTGCTCATAGCAGGGGGGTTGGAACCTGATGATCTTTAAGATCCTTTCCAACCTTCACCATTCTATGATGATTCTATGTTTTTCACTTTCCTTTCTTACTTCTTTGTGCTGAACACTGATAAGGGAGAATTCAGCCCAAAGCTAATATGTAATTTTTCAGATAATGATTCTGAGTATCAAATGTTTGGCCTGTGCTTTTGGAATAGCAGACATATTAGATCACTCCATTTGTGGTGCTCTTGTTTATTAGAAAGCAACTTGTACTTTATCTTCTCAGCCACAATCATGTATAATATTTTGGGTAGTAGAATCTAGTTCTGATCATTAAATTATACAGTTAGAGCTGCATTCTTACTGAATTTCCAGGTTAACATTTCTGTTGTGACTGCCTGCTTTAGTTATGGCTACAGTAGGTAACCAAATGTTTCTGTCATGACATAATGTCATATATAAATAAGGAAATTAAGAAACAATTCTTTTTGCACAAAAAAAAAGAGCAATCTTACCCTAGCACGCTGTATTTTGGAAAGACTATGATGTTAGGAAAGCAGAATCTGAAGCTTGGGTGGCGATGCATTGTTCTTTCTTGCCCAAGACATTCTTCCTGAAAAAATCCTGCCATCAGTCCTCTTACATAATGGTACATCAAAAATAAAGCACCAGATTGTAACTCAATAGTCAATCTTTGCAGGCTCCCTGACAAGTTGCATTATCAAGCATCTGAAACTCTGCACTGGGGGATGCTGAAAAAGCATAAGCTGGAATGTGGTAAAGAAGTGTGAAGACATAACATTAAGAAACACTTCAGAATAATAGTGTATAAATTCTGTATGACTCAACAGCTGTACAGGTAGAGAAAGCCCAGCGTGACATCGGCTGATTTAAGAAAACTTGAAGGCAGAATTAATCATTGATGTGGCTATTTCTGGAAATGAAAGAGATTTTGAAAGGGAGGAAAATGTGAAAACCATACAGATTGAGTGACTGTACCATAAAATAAGATTGCTCTTGGTAATTTAGCAGTAAAAGTAAAATGTGGCCAGAACTAGGATCTAGCAAGAATGTGTTGGACACAGAAATTGTCTGGATTTACATATGATCTTTGCCAAGTCTACCATTCTTGGAAATCCCTCCTGCATTCCTGTTTCCTTAAAGGGAATTCATGGTTCATTTGTTTGCTTTCAAAAATGAATATGAACAACATCCATGTCCTTATGGGAAGATGCACACTGTAGCCCAAAGCTCTCTATGCTAACAATGCAAGCAAATTCTGGTGCCTTTCCTCACCAAGTCAAAGAGTAGAGACTGTCATAAGTAAACATGGTCGAGATCATCAGCTGTGTTCAAATCATAGACAACCAGATCTTCAGCATCCCTGGTAGTGACTGCATAGAGACAAGAACTGAAAGAAATTAAAAAGAAAAGGCAAATATATAGCAGAAGAAGGCAAAACAGCTAATAGAAAAGAGAAAGAGAAGGGAAAATTGCCTGAAGGCATGACAATTTGGACAGGAGCTAGCCGGGAGCATGACATGCAGGGTACAGCAGTGAGGGGAGCCTCCTACCAAAGAGCCAGGAAAATATTTTGAAATATGGGACTTAGTCAAATGCAGTATTTTACCTGAAAAATTGGCAAGAAAGAGATTTGCTCACAAGTCAAATGCAGTATTTTACCTGAAAAATTGGCAAGAAAGAGATTTGCTCACACCTGGAATTGTAATTCTATGTGAAGCAGACTTGGCATAGGTGTTAAGAGAAAGTACCTGATTTGAGTTTCCAGGGTCTTTGATGTAGATATAGCAGATAGCCACTTGAAAGCCTCTTCTTTAAGGACATGAAGTAGCACAGAACTACCTACTCCTAATAACTTGTATAGAGTCTAAAAAATACTGCCAGGGCCTGATTTTGATCTCAGAGTCTCCAAATTGTACAGCCAGAAATTTCTGCTGCTTTAGCAACTGTTATGGACCTCAGCAAACGAGTTTCTTTTCAGCACAGCTCTCTCAAGTCAAGCTGCTAGTCCTGCTGGCTGGTAACACGTGTATTGTGACAGGCTGGAGGGAGAGCACCATTTCATGAAGTATGTGGGGAAACAGGTTTTAAATTCATGGAAAGCTGTGTGCCTAATATGCTAGCTTTCCCTCTTTGTCTGTGCTTACCTTTAAGCAGGTTTAACATTGATCAGAACTATCTAGGGTGACAACTGGCTGCAGTAAAAAGTACTCAAACAAAGTGTAACATAAAAAACCCAGCAACTGAAATCCTCAGACAACCTTCCTCCCCCCTGCACGTTGCTGTGCTTCTCCTGAGGTGATGCCCCTTCATATTAAGAACAGGCTGCTGCTGGAGCCATCACCTTCAGAGTGTGAAATGGAGTGGCATTAAGTTCTGGCTGCTGTGACTCATATTTGTTTGTCCTCATACAGCTCAGATTTCCTGCTGGCATCCTAGATTGCAAGAACATACGCGTGGCACATCCATGGAGCAATGCCTGTTTCCTCAGACAAAGAACTGAACATTGTGTGACTGCAGGCCCACCCCTCTGGAGATCAGAGAGAGCAAATCTGTTCTGATGATAAAATCCATGGATGATTTCATGGGAGAGGAGGATGAGAAGAAACATTTCAGCAATCCCACAGTAAAGCACTGTAGCACTCTTTCTGGAAGAGAGGCTCTGAATGAAAAGTGAATATATGTGTAAGTAATTTCTGACAATGTAGACTCAGGGCAGAACTACAGCTGCTGACCTTTTTGTTGTGTTTCACAATAGTCACACATTTTGATCTTCAAGTTCTTGTTAATGCAAAGTTATGTAAAAATTGCTACATCAGAATACTTTAAAAAAGCTTTTTGAAAACTTCCTTTGTGAGAGAAATTTGTCTCAGCCTATTGCTCTGAAGGTGTTGACACTTTAAGTTTGTTTTCTTCATCAAATTGTCTTCTCAGTAATGCTGTACAACTTCCCACACCAGGCAGGGCTCTGTGCTTCCCTTCCTGTGCTGCCCACTCATCCCCCTGGCCCCTTGTGAATGGATCTTAAGCCAAGGACAATGTCACACAGCATAAACTGCCCTATCTTGACATGCAATTGAGAAGCCTTCTGCCTCTACACCATTGACACATGGATGAAAAACAATGCAAATTTGGATCAGCTAAAACCAAGACCATAATCCAAAAGTGTATCTTGGTCTTTGTCATTTAGATGTTGGCTGAGACAACAGAGAAGCCTGAAGAAATGTGCACCTCTGGTGTGCGAGGGACAACCCCCAGAGCAGACAAGAGCCTGGTTCCTGCTGGGTTCAGGACAGAAGAAACACTGGCTTCCGTTGGCTCAAAATACTGGAAGTGTTTAATAAGGCAGGAGGAATGGAGGGCTGAATTCCCTTCAAGATACTGAATTTATCCAGGTCAAGGCATCATTTCCTTGCCCAAGGCTGAAACGGACTCTGCAGCAGTGGCTCCCCAGTCCCAACTCCTGCTAACCCCACTCTCACTGGGAACTGGAAGTAACTGTTTCCAACATGAGGGCTGATGAGCTAAAGCTGCTTCTTGAGTGCTATGTAAGGTAAATGTATTTTTTCCTACCAAGCTGGGCATTCAGAGATCCAAGATCCCTATTTTCACTACAGGTAAGATGTCTTGCTCCCGTGCAAGGAAGTAACACCCAGAGTAGTAGGAACTGAATGATAGTGCAGCTATTCCCTAAAAATCAGTGATACCATGTTGTTCAAATAAAAGAAATGATCATTTGGCACGCTGTTAAACACTGAGCCTGTCTGAGCACTGTGGGTTGTTACATTTCTACAGACTTACAAAGACAGGAAAATTTCCCGGCGTAACTTTCCTGACACACACTATCTAGCAAATCACTCTTGGGACAGGATTTTTTGCTGAACAAGTTTAGAACTAAAACTCCCAAAGAGCACTTCTCTTCTGGAAAGTTTTATGAATTCCTTTATATTTGAATCTTTTTACCACCCTCTCAAATGTAGTTGGAATCGGTTAGTGGGTCCAGAATATTTTTTTGGAAAAAATGAGGCGTGCAAGCCGCCGGCAGCCAGAGAGCTGAACAGGCAGCCAGAATGATCCCAGCCACACCGTGTTCTTGGGGAACAAAACTGCATTGGAGCACCAGCCCAGTTGTCTGAGAGCTCTCATCTATAACATTGGAGTAAAAGTAATGTTGGCTCATGGTTTATTAAAGGTCTTGTCCTAACCTTAATAACCTCCCTGATCACAAATGGAAGATAAATTACTCAAAAGTCTTCTGACACAAACTATTATGTCCTGAAAACTGCATTTTTTAACTGTTAACATTAACAATATTACTTCTTCCATTTCACCAGCAGTAATACCATCCCCAATATATGGTGTGTTCTTGGCCAATCTTTTCTTTCTTGACTGGGCAGCAGTGGCTCTTAGGCTTCTAATAATCTCTTCAAGTTCTCTCACTTTTTGTTTGCATTTGTCTCCTGCTCAATATTACTCATACTTACCCTTACCTTTGGGAAATTAGTTATTTAGAAGAACTGTATATGCAGATGATTAGGACTGCCTTCTGTTTAATTAATTACCTATTGAATATATCCAGACCATGATCACCACTCTGTAGGCAATCACCTACTTGTAGGTCCAGGAAACAATCTTTGCCCATCTTAACAGCAGATAAAATAAACCATTGTGGGGTTCCAGACTTTTATAGAGGAAATAACATTCTGTAATTTTTAGAAACTGTGATGATTGTGTCCCACAACCTACACTACACAAACAAATCATGATTAATTTTCTGTGCATGATAAGAAGGTACAGTGGACAGTTTTCTGGTGTACTTCTTTGTCCTGCTACAGACCTCCCATGATCACCATCTCCTGAGCTAAGTCACCCAGTTCCCAATACCCACAAATGCTTTGCTGCATCTCCGTGTGTTCTCCCATTGTGTCCTTACATCTTGTAGCCAAATGTTTTCAAATTCCAACCAGTTGAAACATGCTTGCTATAACCTGCTTTGCCAACTACAGCACCCATCCGCTTTCCAAAATTTTTCTGTTGTTTTTAGCCTAAATATGTGAACAAAAAAGTAATTTCTTCACTTTATTTCTCCCATAGTTCAATCCATTTGCAAAAATATGAGTTTGTACTACATTGTTTTAATCATCTCTATTGATAAAGCTATTATTATTGTATCACTATTAAACAAGTCTTCCAGAATATTCCAATTTGCCATTCACCAGGGAGACTAGTCTCTACTCCTTAATTATAAGCCTCTGCTCATATGAATTGCATGGAAAATTCCCCAAATCCCAAATCTGCCCTTACATATAATTTGTATACCTAACAGTCCACTGCTTTCTCACTCATGAAGTGAACGCATCTCCTGGGAGGTCAGTTGAATCCTGTTTAAAAACATGAAGACTATAATTTACACAATTCCATGTGGTATTTCCCTATGGAAGAATGACATACTTGCTGCAGGAGCTTCCCAAACTTATTATTGCAGACCTATTTTTTCTCCACTGAAGTGCTGCAGCATCTCACTGTCGATGTGATGTCTGCTGATCTCTATCCTGAGAGCCTGAGGTAACGGTGTTCAACAGTCACCAGGCCATGTTCACTGGTAACACTAAAGCTGATCAGATTTCACTGGAAAATAAAAAAAGACTGATCTCCTCTCACTGCTTCTATTGAGAAACTTTTCAAAAAAATGACTTCTTAGACAGTTACTCTCTAATTTTCAGCTGTATTCTTGAGTTTGGAGAATTTGTTGTTCTCTGTTTTCCCCAGTATGTGGTGAGGAATGACAACGTCTCTCTCAAGGAGGCTGAAACATCTCTCCTGGATGCTGCTTGCTTCATTCCATCAGGATTATCATCATGTACAGACTTGGTAGCTTCCTGTTCCTTCAGGGACTTGTTTGGTATCTGACTCACTGGGTAGCTGGTAGTGCTGCTGCATTTACAGGAAAGTTGAAGGTTTCCTGATTTTCATTCTCTTTCACTCATCAGGACACTTACTCAGTTTCCTAGCACATTCCTGTCCCCCAGACTCTTTGCTTACCTGGGTGTGGAATGGTTTTAAATAGCTGCTTCTAGATGAGATGTTTTTATCCTATGATATGTTGCCCAGATTACATCAGAGGCACTGAAAGGAGCAATGCATGAACTGACAGTCTCTGTGCTTACACAGAAGGCATAAAGATCCTCCCTCTCTTGGGCTTTTAGATCCAGGTACTTGCTGGAGTTTTCCTGGTTATAGACTTGCAAGAATACCAGGTTAAAGCCACTTTCTTGACTGAACTGAAGGATTTACCACAGAGGATGAAATTATTATTACCTCATTTTAGCCATCTAAACCTTGGGCATTTTTTTCTTGTTAGTTATGTGTGTCCCTTGTGTAAGATGGAAGTGGAAAGAGGACAACCCACTTACCATAAATACTTATTTTAGGATACTTTCTGGAAGTGCCTTTCCCTCAATCTGCTACACAAAGGGCCTATACAACCAACTTTAATTAAATACTGACGTTTTAGATGTCTCCTAGTTAATTCTCTCCTTAAAAGACTCTAGGCACTGCTGTAAATTTTGACTCCGTAATTTCCATAGATGACATTTGACACTTGTGTTTTCTGGGGACAAAACACCACTCACATAGAAAATACACACGTCCCATGTGGTCTGGGAGCTGGTTTTGCACTGAAGGGTTTTGCAAGGAGGCAGAGATTATAAGTGAGAGAGGAAAGCTGCTTCTCATCAAAAGGACATATTAATTAGTACCTTTCTTATGGCTTCTAGACCTGGAATTGCTGCTGCTTCTGTCTTAACAGCTGCTGCTTGAAATAAAAAGACATTTTTTACATTTAAAGAAGCAGACTATAATATTCATTTCTCAGGTGCCAGTAATTTCCTTGGATGCACATGAGCCAGCAGTGTAACACATTATATAGTGTAAATGACGTTTCAGAATTCATTGTGAATTTTCAAATTCACTTAATTCTTTGTCACTATTTTTTCCTTAGCAGAAACCTGATAGATCCCAGCCTGGAAATCTGCTTTCCTTCAGCAAAGGAACAGCGACATACATAAAATTGTTTCTGCAAGTGACTTACTGAGAAATCCAGATTATTCAAAGAAAAGACATTTTCTTAAACTGACCAAAATGTTACCAATAGCATTTGTGACAATTAAAAAACCTTTTCTGTGGATGACCTTAAACAAGTCATTGGTGTCTCGAAAGCTTCAGATGCTCCATTTATAAAAGAGGGGTAATAATATTTCCTCTGTAACATGCCCCAAGCCATACAGATTAAAAACTAAGCAGCAGCTCTTCTCTTTGTTGGTATTAAACCCTTGCTGAGAGGACACAGCTCACACTGCCATTCCCACCAGACCTCAAGATACTGTTCTGTGCCTTTTGTGGACGATTCTGTACTTGATGTCCTAACTCGTTGAACATAAAAAAATAAACAAGATAATGTAATTGTTCTCTGCTTTACCTGGTCTGACTTTCAATAACAAGCTGGCTCCTGGGGACAAGAGCTTGCCATATTCTCCTAACAATTTGGAACAGCTGCATGTACTTCATTCCAGGCTCTCCTCCTCGTAGAGTTTATCTCCAAAACCACCTTAGAGCAAACCCCACTTGTTTACTTCAGTGGAAGTTTTTCCACTAGGCATGTAAACTCATCCAACCTATCTCTCCCTAGTGTTTATATATAAAAATACCTAATCCGTCTCTGCCAGAAAATTCAAGGAACAGAATAAATGTAGGCTATCCAAGGCTAAACAAACAAAAAAGTCATCAAGGTTTTGGAAAAACTTATTAGTTCATTTTCATTGGAAGAGCAAAGAAAGCAAAGCAGTGAGTGAAACCTGGTTTCCTAAGTTTGTGTCCTTGGTTCTCTGAGCATACATCTGGGGAAAAAGGCTGCCAGGGCTGTGGCTATCCTGTGTCCATGGTAAGAAAACATTTGAGCTTCAGGAGAATGGTGAACAGATAGTCAAAATGGTAGCTGAATATTTTTGTTTCCTAACAAAATCAAGCTGAAAACAGCCACAGATCCTCACTAAATCTTACCCAGTAGAGCCCTAAAGGCCAAGCTCTTCAAATGTGCAAAGATTTAGTTTCATCATCTGTGTGTTCTGTTGGAGGACCTATGTTTTATCCCCTGCAGTGCTTTGAAATCCGCAATGAGAAACCAAACCTCACAGAATCACAGAATCCTCATGGTTGGAAAGGGCCTCTGAGATCACCATCAGCACAAACAATCCGAACAAACAAAACCAACCAAAAAAACCCCACACTAACAAACCCCAAAACCCCGACAACAACAAAACAAACAAACAAACAAACAAACCAACCCACACAAACACACACTCCACCAAAAAAACACACATAGAAATCCCCCCAACCTCAGCCATTAGAGCATGTCCTGAAGTGCCACATCTACATGTCTCTTGAACACCTCCAGGGGTGGTGACTCCACCACCTCCCCGGGCAGCTGTTCCAGTGCCTGACAACCCTTTCAGTATAGAAATTCTTCCTAATGTCCAATCTCAACCTCCCCTGCCACAACTTCAGGCCATTTCCTCTGGTCCTGTCATTATTCACTTGAGAGAAGAGACCAACTCCCACCTCCCTACAGCCTCCTTTCAGGCAGTTGTAGAGGGTGATGAGGTCTCCCCTCAGCCTTCTCTTCTCCAGACTAAACAACCCCAGCTCCTTCTGCTGCTCCTCATAAGACTTGCTCTCCAGCCCCTTCCCCAGCTCCATTGCCCTTCTCTGGACTCTCTCCAGCCCCTCAATGTCCCTCTTGCAGTGAGGGGCCCAGAACTGCACACAGGGCTGGAGGTGCAGCCTCACCAGTGCCCAGCACAGGGGCACCATCACTGCCCTGCTCCTGCTGGCCACACTGTTCCTGATGCAGGCCAGGATGCTGGTGGCCTTGTGGCCACCTGGGCACATGGTGGCTCATGTTCATTTGCCTGTCAACCAATGCCCCCAAGTCCCTCTCTGCTGGGCAGCTCTCCAGCCACCCCTCCCCAAGCCTGTAGCCTTGCCTGGGGTTGTTGTGACCAAAATGCAGGACTGGGCACTTGACCTTGTTGAACCTCATACAATTGCCCTCAGTCCATCATTCCAGCCAGTCCAGGCTCTGCAGAGCCTTCCTGCCCTCAGGCAGATCAATACTCCCACCCAATTCGGTGTCCTCTGCAATCTTACTGAGGGTGCACTCAATCCCCTCATCCAGACCATTGATAAAGATATTGAACAAAACTGGCCCCAAAACTGGCCCCAAAACTGAGCCCTGAGGGACACCACTGGACTCATTCCAGTCCTTACATCCTAGAGCCTGTGATGTTTGTTGGTCACACATCTGTTGTAGGTTTGTGCAGTCTTCAAGGAAAGGATTATTTTTTCCTCTCTTTTTCTCTGCTTCCAGGCTAAATATTGGTAAAACCCAATCTGCTCACCAATACTGCACTGCTGGAACCTTCCTGGCCTAGGGACACATTAGGACACAGGACTATGTCCTAACAGTGTAACAGGCAGTAGGAGGCTGTTAGGGAAAAATGGTGTTGATAGAAAATATTTCTAGTCACATCAAAAAGAATAAGTGGTATGGAGATATATCAGTTTGTGTGGGGGGATGTCAGCATGCTAGATCGAAGTGCACCTGCTTTTACAACTAGTCAGCTTGACTGCTGCTTCCCCCAAGGGAGAAAAGTGACATGGGATCCCCAGAGTATGGCTCAAATATTAGTCAAAGGCTGACAAGTGTCTGGACCGTTTGCTGATGCCTGCAGAGATGGCCTCCTCCCAGGGGAGGAGCTGTGACCTCAGCCCTTCCCTTGTATCAGTACAAATCTGACACTATTCAAGAGAATTAAAAGCTTTCAGGCTTCCTGAGAGTAATGAGCAACTAACTTCAGCCTAGTCAAGGAAAAGGCCTGAAAAATAATAATCTTATGTCCAACCTCCCATGGTAGACACAGTAAACAAGAAATTAGATCAGAGTTACTATTGATTATTGAAGCCTACTATCAAGATCACATCCCTCTCAGATTTTAAATCAGATCTTTTAACCATGTTCAGGCTTCAGGATATATCTGTCACAGGCAGTAACCTTGGCTATGAAGCAGCATATTTGCCTCAGGGTTGTGAAAGATCTGCAGGGAAAAAATTAGACAAAACCAAGCACATTGCTCCAGTCCTTTATTTCAGGATGTTTCCGGAGTGTAGTGACAAGTGATGGCTTTTTCCACTTTCCAGAGCATGGTTTGCTTATACTAACAAATGAGGGGTCACAAACAGTAAGAAAAGGAATACCCTGAACTGTACACAAGGATTGGAGATCCTGAGCTGAATGCTTCCAGTCGTGGTCATATGGTCATGCCTTAACATTTGGTAATATTATGGGCTTTGGTTTAGGTTCCTCCCCACAACATACATACACACAGCTGAAGACACGTGAATGACCAGACTGTTCTGATCAGGTACATCCTGAGCCTTAGAGAAGTCAGAAACTAAAGATTTCTCTCTCCTGAATTAGCAACAATGTCCAACAAAGATGCAATTAGAAGATCACTCCTAGTTCATGGCTTCTCACACACGTGGCAACAAAATGTCCTGACTCTCATTCCCATACTGTGTCCTACCATATTCAGCTCTTTTATTCTACTAGCTGGGGAGCACAGGCCTGAAGAGACACTGTGGGTGATAACACCCAAGCTCTGCTATCACAAGCACCCATGCACTACAATAAAACCATAAAGGTAGCAGCCTTCAACTTCAAACTAGGAGATAAGAAGCATTCTTTCAGAATTTCATTTCTGTGATGGTTAGGAAGCAATTCTAATTTTATAATGATTTTGGGACTCAACATGAACCTTTTGGATTCAATAGAAAAATTAAGTTGGACAGGTAATAATATTTCCCTTTATCATGTTTTTGTCTTGTGGTATAGTCTGAAAGCTTTCACTGGAAACAGATGCTTAGGAAGGATCTTCTGGTTACACTCTTATTCTTGGAGCTCTCTGCAGTTCTTGGTACCACTGACTTCTGAATAGCTCTCTGTGCCAGGACATGGAGTCAGCTCCTCTGCTGTTGTAGGCACCATGTCTTATTATCCCATGCATTAAAGCCCAAAATTTCGTCTCAAAAGCAGCTAAGATTTCTGCCTCTGTTTTGGTTGGAAAGCTGTTTTAAAATATCATTGTTCTGACTGTTTTATTTTCCAGAGCCATTTATTCATGCATAAGTTATACTAGATTTTTGTAATGCCAGCATTGTTCTTTAGCTTAAAATAGCTCTTTTGAATCTCTTCTTGCCCCCATACAACGAACACATATCCTCTCAACTTTTGGTTTTTAGTCTGAATTCCTGCCAGACAGACCCTCTACTCTGTTATTATCCTGGCAGTCCTTCTCTAACTCTGCTCCAGGCTGAGTTCATATTTCTTGAACACAGATGATCAGAATCATCTCCTCAGCCTCTTGCACAACAACATCAACGCTTCCCAGTCTCTTTTGATGATTTATTTCTAAATACATCGTAGGAACATAATATTTTGGGATAGCTGCATCCCACTGGCTCAAAATCATCCTCTTTCCAAACTCGAGAACTCTAAAAACTTTTTTATCTGGTTGATTTTTTTAAAAAATTATTTATTTAAAATGGCATCATTTGGTATAAAACAAAGTGTGTTTAAAATACAAAAGCAGTGTTCCTGAGTGTCTAAGGGAGTGTCTTACTTGTCATAGTGTCTTTTGCAGTCTACTAGTTAGGCACCTAAGCTAGTGCTCTAGGCTCTTTTTACCATCCATGGAGGGAGACAAGCACCTCTAGAGTGTGATTTAGTGCATCCTAAAATAGGTGTCTAAAACAAGAGGGAGGCACTGCTCTTTGGAGATCACCTCTCTCTCCCTGGAGATCATAAAGGGAGCCTAGACAACTGTCACAGATGTTTTGCTTAACCTGTGTGTGGCTAAAGTAAAGAGAGAAATCTGAAGGATGTAGACCTGTTGGAACATGTCCAGAGGAAGACAATGAAGATGATCCAAGGGCTGGAGCACCTCTCTTATGAAGACAGGCTGAAGGAGTTGGGGTTGTTCAGCCTGAAGATGAGAAGACTCTGGGGGGAACTTATAGTGACCTTTCAATACCTGAAAGGTATTCTGCAGTACTGCAATACCCTTCCTATTGAGTACATGATATGCCAGATTATAGCCAAATATTTAGCACAGGGCCTTCCGTTATTTAGTTTTCATTTTATCATTTTCATTTTTTATCTTGTGAATGAGGTTGATATATTCATTCATATTATCACCTCCAAAAGGATCGAGATGAGGTTAAAGGGTTTACCTAAAACATATCAGAGTTTGATATCATTATCTATAGACATCTTTCAATAAGGGGAACACTGCTAAAAAGTGCCCTGCTACATTTATTTTTAGTAGGTAAAGAAGAAATGTACTTAACATTTTGTTCCTTAAATGTGAAGAGGCACTTAAAGATTACTCCTCCTTTCATTGTACTGAGCCACACTTTCCATTCACCCACCCCAAAATGAAAAAAAACCATAAAGCCCAATGAAAATTCAGTTGTGAAAACCTGAGATCATCTTTTATCTTTCACTCAAAGGCACCCCAAACCTTCCACAAGTAAGTGTAAAAATAAACCTGAGTGTGCTACTTCCCCCCTTCTGTCACAGGAAATCTTGCTGAGACTAATCTGCTCTTTAGAAGGTTTACTTTTAAATAGGATTTCCTTTCCCCACATGTACACACACTGACTCAGGAAGCTCCAGTCTGAGTCAATGTTAAATGCATTTGGTTTTCAACTTGAGTTGGCTTGCAAATGATGGAACCAATGATTCATCATTTCCATCCTGACCTTGATTGCTTTATATGCACACTGTGGCAGGTGAACTGTCATGTTCAAGATCATCAAGTTGTTTAAGGGGAAACTGATGCCATCCATTAGCCTGACATGTGAAAGACACATTTGCATGTACGAGAACAAGTTAGAGGAAGGTGATATGCCACTCAGGTATTTCAAAGAGTTCCCATTTTTTGCTAAGTCTAGCATAATTTACATAGTCTAGTAATGCTGCACAAGTTAATTGTAATCTGTGCTTGTTACAGACCTATTATTTCTCAGTCATTCACTTCTAATACCTAACTAAACTGATTTTTTTTTTCAAGATAAGTCTGTCTGACAATGGATTGACTACGTGGTGTGCTATACCCATGATTTAGGAATTCTGATTTTAAACGTGTGTATAGAGCTGCATTGCAGTCTGTTTTGCTGGCATTTAAAATTTCTGAATGGCCTTTACATGTCTATTTACCTTGTCCCCCAGTGTCCAACAGAAAAAAAAACAGAATTAAGAATAAGGTGATTCATTGTGTTACGGGCCAAATCTCCTCAAGTGCTGTTTCTCTGCCACTGTCATTTTTTCCTAAGAATCTGTCAGAACAGATTTGTTCACTCATTTTCATTTATCATTGCAACTTTATACACTTTATATGAGGTGGTGTAAGAACACCAGATGAAGATACTTGAAAATCATCCATTTTGAGCAGAAAGCAGAGTTTGAAGAGTCTTTGTCATATGATTAATGTAATTTCTCCTTGGAACATCAGACCTACAAAGGAAATTCAGACCATGCCTCAGCGATTGATTTTGATCACTTACCAAACCTTAACAAATCAACCACTATATACTTTCTGGGTCACAACATTTCTAAGGTCCATTGTCCTAAATGGAAAGTCCATGGAGAAGGCTGGGACTGCACAACTGCCTAACCTTCCTGTTGAAATGGGTCGTTTTCACCCTATGCCTATATGTATATCTCTGCATAGAATGACCAGCTTCCCCATCCCTGTCTTGGGCTGACTGACTCCCTGTGCTGAGGGCAGGTGCTTACTTTTTAGGCAAAGAACTATAAAACTAGGTAGCCTGGATGTAAACCACCACCAGTGTGATCCATTGTACTTGACTTCATACATCTATCACTCAACTGCCTAAGCCTACATCTTGACTTCCTCTTTGGTCAGTGGACAGAAACAGACTCTTCTTGAAGGTCATCTTTGCCAATAATTTATGGACACAGACTTCAGGAGGAGTTGCATTACCATCTGGTGCTGCTGCGTGGTTCTCTACAGTTGGCTAAAATTTAAATATCCTACCATTAGATGTCTTAGAGTTAAGTGGGATGGATCCACCTTTGGTATTTTAGGTCTCACTAAGACTGATTTCCCTGAGCCTGGGCCAGGCACGTTTACTCTAGTCACCATGAATGACAGCAAATGGCTGAAGAGTCACAGTACTTCCTTCTGGGAAATGCTAAGAAAGATATGAAAAGAAAGCCTTAATAAGACAACAGAAATGTCTGAAGTCCAGTGTAAGGGTGGGTAATGGTAACAGTATTGTTTAGAAGGTCTCCAGGCATCTGCTGTTTGGTGAGTGGCTCTTTTTCCACTCTGTGTCCCCCAGAGTCTGGCCATGCTTGACAGTCCCCAGCATGAACACAGCACGTTCCATCAGGTGGACTCTCCCACACAGTGTGTGAGAAGAAAATGTGACTCACCAGAGGTCGGTAACACTTATTTAGCAGGGGATTTTCACTTGTGGCTGTCACACATTGTAGGCATAATAAAACAAGAAAAAAACAAAACAAACCTGCAACCCAGATCTCTAGATAAACAGATAAGAAACTTACCTTTACCTTCCCAAGTCCAGGTCAACCCTGCTCGCCCAAAAAGGGTTTTGCAAGAAAACCCTGGAACTTGGTCCAGTGATGGCCACAGGACATCCTATTACCAGAGCTTTGTGATTTCAGCAAGGTCATGTTACTTCCAGGGCAGCAGAAGAATTCAGAATGCAGTGTTGCCAGGTGCAGGAGAAGGGTCTGACTGTGTGTTTCTCCACCCAGATCAGCTCTCAGTTCTGCCTCTAAAGACTGAACTGTAGCTGGGCAGCCCCTTTGGAAAAGAAGCACTGAAACTCCCAGTGTACACTTTGCACAGCTCTGTTATTACCTGCAGAAGGGGAGAGTGGTCTCTATGCACAGAATCCCTGTAAATACGAGAGATCACATTCCTTATTATTTTGTTCAGAAAACTAAGAATAATAGAGCCATAGTACTAGTAGCACTGGTTATAAAGCTATTAAAGAGTAAATATAATGATGCACTTTGAAAAATCAGCAAAGGTAAAGGTCCAAACCTCAGGAAGCAGAAATGACAACAAAAGGTGTGTTTTGAAAATACAGTGCTCTTAGGGCCAAAAACCCCCTGTATCAGAACTCCATCTGAAAGTCTCTTATTTTCTATAATCTGCATGCACCAAATTTCACTTTTTATTTCCAGTGCAATCCCATTAAATTAGACAACTATAATACATTAGGATTGAAAGGGAAATATCCCAATTACAGCTTCCCGGAAGAGTTTTGTCTTGGCTTAGATCCCCTACTTTTAGGATCTTATAAAATCCTTGAAACATACCTGGGCCATATCCCACCTGCTTTTTTGGATAAACAGCAGCAGAAGGAACATATCTGGGTCTTGAGTTACTGCATAATTGTTTTCTTGCTGAAGGTATGATAGTACTAGGGATGGATTTATTCAGCTGTCAGAAGAAAACAAGCAGCTGGAAACCAGTTCCCTTACCAACTGCAAGAGAACTATGGGGAACTTGTTTATTTACTACTAAAATGTAGGTATTTGACAGGACATCTGGTCCCATTTTGTCAGGAGTGGCTGTCCTGAAGGCAAGGTAGCCTGAGCATCTGAGGACTGTTAAAAGCACATAAGAAATGGGGACTAATGTCTGAATATTTTCAGATCTTGTACCAATTTTTGTTTGAATGTTTTAACATCATATAACCTTCTGTGCAAGACGTTTTGGAAGCACAACAAGCTACCAAACCCAGATAGTTCTCAAAAAGAATTTTCTTTGTTCTGATTTATCTCTATAGTAGTATTAATATGCTTTAAAAATGAAGTGAGCTCAAGACCCATATCCAAGTGATGAACCCCCACTATTCACAAAGCCTTGCTATCAGCACTAATGAAACTAACAGGTATAAATAGTCAATAGAGCCTAAAAAAACATGTTACCTTTTTGGTGTAAAATAAAGAAACATTTTAAAAACAAAGTCTTCAAACCTTTAGTGCTCTGAAAATTAAATCAACCCCATTTTTCCTTAACTAAATAACCACAAGAATACAATTGCTTTATCTGAGTCCCTGTTCAAAACATTCTAAAAATAGTTGGAGTGCACGTCATGGGCACAGCCTGTGTGTGCAGCTACTGCTCAGTGCAACTGCCTGCTGAGAGTCTGGGGGCTGGAAGGAGGCTGGCACTTGCTCCTCCTGGCACTGAGGAGCAGGGAACCAAGAGGATAGAAATGCTGTCTCTTTCCTTTGGTTTAATGAGAGACCTATGGAGGAAGGGGCAGTATTTGGGGAACAGAGAAAGAGGCCATGAAAATAGGGGATGATTTAAATCTCAAAATAGCTGCAAAGCTGTAGATGAAACTATAGCTTATCAGGAAGGGGATTTTAAATCCTGTAAAAGCAAGACAAGCTAGATGTTTTAAAAAATGGTTTTGAGATATGGTGCAGAATGGAAGTTATTTTCTCCCCTAGACTTGTGCAGCCCAGAGCAGCCCCGTGCAGGACCGGCAGCACCACCAGGTCCTGGTTCCCTGTCAGCCAGCCACAAGGATGATGGACAGCAAGGAAGGTGAGCTGGCAGGAAATGAGGCAGATTTGGAAACTTCCTGATTTCCTTTAGCCTTTTGTTGACGAATGAGAAAGAATTCCAAGTTCTTTTGGAAAATGGCTGACCAGCTTTAGCTACTGCCCTTCCTTCCTCACTTCTGCAGAGTATCCTCCTGCAGTCATGGGAACAACAACCAGTGAAGAAATAGGAACCCTTTTGTGTTGCACAAGGAAGCAGAAGTGTGATGGCAGCTGCTTTGTGAACCAAGCAACCTTGGAATGTCCCTTGCCCTCTGCAGGGACTGCTAACCTGTGGGAAAAAGAAAAAAGAGAGAAGAGTGAGGAATGGAGACAGGAACAATCAAACCGTGAAGGAGATTTCTCAGTGTGGGAGGGATGATGGGCTTCAAAGCCCAGGGGCAAGAACAAGTAAAGATTAATCACAGAGCCATTGCGAGAGTAGACATCACCTCCAAAGAAAAAGGGCTGGGTGCCATGGGTAAGAATGGTTTTCTGAGTGAGCAGGTATGGAGACCAATTCTGATTTTGGCTCAAACACCCACCCACATGCTATTTTGCAGATGCAGACTTTTCCATACCATGAGGCTAAGCCTAAAGCCACAGCTGATCTGAAGTTTTCTTTCTCCTTTCTCTCCCTCTTTTTCACCCACCATTTACTGCTCTGAAGAAGGGAGTGTGAGCACAATCCTCCTCTGAAGCCCTTGTCCTGTAGGAGAGCAGGACATTGACTGTTAGCTCAGAGGCAGAGGAACTGTGACAACTTTGACAAGTCAGAGGCAATACACCTTTTCTAAAGAAACAGACAGCCTTGAATATGGAAGTGTACTGAGAAGACTATAAATAGTGGTGGTGACATACCATCCTCCTTGTGTGGCAGAATGTGGTGTAACAGGTGACTCTGCATTCCACATAGATGGAAGCTGTCATAACAAGAAGTCCTTTTTTCACAATTACACAGGGACAAGGAAAAGCTTTCACTGACACTCTGCCTTCACCCCCTGAGAGAAGGGTGGCCCTGACCTCTTCAGTAGCTGGCTTTGAGCAGTACAGCCCTGCTCTGGCTAAGACTAAAACCCTGAGTGGTTTGTGGTTGAGTATTCCAGCCTGAGTCACCCAAAAGGAGACCCCTTTTCTGAAACTGAGTAACATCACTTTTTGAAATCAAGTAGTTCTAAAATAATCTCAGAAATCCTTATAAAAATCCTGACCTTACAGGCTTTCTCAAGATGAAAGTCATAATGCCATGGGGAATCAACACACCCCAGGAAACCTGTCAACTTGAGAAGTCATAGGCAACATGACATAGTTATTTTAAAAATATCATATGACATCAGAAATGACCATGTAATAAAGGACATTTCATCATAGCAATATTTTGCAGAGCAGTGAACCTTGCAAGGTTTGTGCCATGAGGCAGAAAACCTGGAGCTGGGAATCACAAAGCAACACTTCAGCTGGTTTATGTAGTACAGCAATTGTTCCAATGCTACAGAAGGCCAGGAAACAACAGAGCAGCCACTTTCTTAGGTTGCAGGATGACACCTCTGGATTATTCAAAGTAACACACATTAATATTTTACTCTGCTTGGCACCATTTACACATGGAAAACTTTGCAGGTCTTAAGGCTGGACTGTGCAGCTGATGCACAGAACCTGCACTGTGTGCCCCTGTTTGCTCCATGGCTTTGCAAGGATGTCAGAAGCAGCTATGAACAATTTCCACCACATCTACAGGCCTTGTCAGAGAGTTACAAGATCTCAGGTCCATTCTCTCTGTCTTCCATTAGGCCAACCAGCAAAAGCTGAATGCAAGCTGCTCCTTTGTGTTCAAGCAGGAGAGGGGAGAGGAAAGGAAAAGCAGACACTTGTTTAGACAGCCTGCAATCAATGAATGCAGGGATGTGTGCCCTGGGGCAGGGATCAGGCATACATTGGCCTCACAAATGGCTGTAACAGTTTGAGGAGTTTTGCCTACAGACTCCTGTCTCTGTAGGTTGCAATGTCTGAATATACTTCAACTGCCTCAATGCAAAGACCAGAGGCATAGCTAAAAGGTGATAGGACCTTAGTTAAAGCTAAGTTCTGGGCTTCTTGGTAAAACAGATGAGGAATGTTCATATTTCTTCTCTTCTGCAAGAGCTGATGAAGTGTTGTTCTCTGGTTGATGGGAAATAAAACACCAAACTGCTCGAGCTGCTAACTTCAGTGAGCACACACCTAAGCCATGACTGAACAGGACCTGAAATACCCACATGAGACTGGAAAAATAATTTTGCGGTCAAGAGAAAAGAGGACCTTGTGGTTACTTCAGCAAAGCAGGGCAAGTTGCTTAGAGCCTAGGATGAGAAATTCAACCCTGTGCAAGGAATAAGTAATGTAGTACATATTCCTTGCATCGTCTGAATCTGTGCGTACTGCAAACCACATGGTTAAAATGGATGTGTTTGCTTATAAAGGTACTGTTAAATTCTCAGCAGTTTGAGCTTGTCTCAGTCTAAGACCAAAAGCCTCCTGTTTACCACCTTCACAATGACTCTTACTCATAATATGCCTGCGACTTCTCAGGATGACACTTCTCCGACTCTCAGAGGAATTCCTGTTCATATTATAGATTAAAACCAGTAGTACATGTGTCCCCATTCATTTGTTTTGGGGTATCTGCCCCACTTTGCCCTTTCTAGGAAAATAACTTTCCCCAGATATTCTAGTCTTTCTGTTGATGCATCAAGAGGGTCTTTTACATCACCCCTTACATGGGCACATTCAACAGTGGCCTGCAGCATTTTCTACTCTTTTTCTTCCCTAGGCAGATAGAGTATCCACAGGCTAAACTATAAAACCCTTGCTGCAGGACTTGCCAGTATCATCTAACCCTCTGCTGAGAACAACAGGCATTTCAGAGAGTGTTTTCAGAATTACCTTTCTCATGTGGTCACAAGAGGGGTTGCTTGTTTGTATACTCTTAAAAGTGCAAGTCTTATAAATGCATTTGGCTACAAGTCCCTCCCTAAGAGCACTGTCATTATTCTGAAAACAAGCCCTGTAACCCAGTTAGTAGAATCCCCAGTGTGATGGCATTGCTACTAATGGGCAGTTTCTGTTAATTCCATTGGCTTAAAGCTTCCTTTTAACACAGGTAAGAACACAGCAAGATTATGGCCTTATCATATTTGAAGTATACATAGTATGATTCTGATAAAGTGTTCATAACCAGAGAGTGACTATGAATTAAAATGAAAACTTTCAACATATGTTAGATTCAAACTAATTTTGTTCTGAAATGCAGTACGGTCAAACAAGGGAAGAGAGGGAGGGGTGGAGGGAGACAGGGAAAGGTGGAGAGGGAGAGAGTTCATTCCAAAAAAGAAGTCAGAAAAAAAGTCAGGGCATTTGTCTAGGAGTCCTGTATCCAGTTCTTAATCTGCTGGATTTACAAGGTTTTCAAGGTTTTTCTCATCTGCCACAATAGATCTTATATTTATTCTTTAACCTCTGGTTGAAAAACATTTCTAGTCCTAATTTTTTTAAAGACTAATTATATCTATTTTGGCTTAAACGTCCCATGAACTGTAATGGGAAGTACACCCATATATGTAGGGGAGGTGATATGTTATAGTGTGGCTAAAGTTGCCTTGATAGAGCTGATGTCAAAGCTTCATTAGAAATACTAATATGTGATAGTCTGAAGTTATGCCTGACTTTGTCTCCTTTAAAGGAAAAAACCAAACCAAACCAATTTCCTCTTTCACATTATGGACATTGATAACGCAACTCCATGAGATATTTTTCTTCCATATGCTTCAAAGACAGGAGAGAATTTCACATATCATCTTCCTTTCTCTAGAGGAATGAGAACAAAGCTCTATTCCAAAACCCCTGGAGCCCAGGAATTACAAGACCACATATTTCCAAGCAACCTGAAGTATTTCCTATTCAGAAGCTTTCAGCAGTCCCATTTGCACTGTACTACCAAGCTCTGCAGCATGACTACCACCCCATCCAATTGGCATGATGAGGCAGGAGGACAAGTCTCTGCTCAGGCTCGATGGCTGTTCAGTAGGCCATGGCAAGAGGAGCATATTCCCAAGAGCCCACTCACTAGGCTCAAGTGGCACCTCTCTCACTGGGGCACTTGTCCAGTGAAAGTACTTCAGAAGACAGCAAGTTTTCATCAGAGTGCAAGCAAGTTCACAGCTTATGAGTGACACCTCCAGTAAAGGCAGGCAGGGTGAGGAAAAGGGTGAGGGGAAGAGACATCAATAGGTAGAAAAAAGCTTCCACACCACACTGGCAATTTTGTGGTTTTCTTTTGCCTTTTCTAATTTCTTTGCCTTTATTCTTCCCAATTCAAAAATCAGCTGTGTGGAAAAATTCCTAAGCCAAAAGAACAGATAGCTCTAGTAAGGAATGAGGTGAGGAGCTCCTCGTATTCATTCAGCATAAAGCAAAGTAAAACTGGGGCCAGCTGGGAAAGGACTGATGTCTGCAATCACAGCAAATTGCACCTGCTGCCAGAGCTCACACCTGTGGTTCTGCTGCTTTAATGCTGCTCTTGCTTTCCTTCTACACTAAGAAACAACAACTTAGATTTCCTGCAGAAAATCATTGTCACCCTGTATTACAAAATATTGCAGATGCCAGTCAGACCATATAGACTTTTCCCCATATTAAAACCAATTTAAATAAAGATTTTTAATTTTTTTAGTAGTCTAAGACTTGTAAAATGTGTTTTAGGGTGTGAAGTAATTCCCATTTGAAAGCCACAAGTCATCTCTCCCACACACCAGAGGTAAATGAATAGAGCTGGATAAGAGCAATTGATCTGAATGCTTGTTACAGAATTAATGAAAAGGTTATTTAGCTTAGGAGACAGAATATTTTTTGTGTCTGATTTTGAGAGACCAGGGCATGCAATTCAGAGTTATTTTGTAGTAGGTCATTCATAGGATTCGAAGACAGCCAAGTGAGCCAGTCTCTATTATAATGATTATATTTAATGATTTAACTATCTTAATGGATTTTGCAGAAATCAGTTCAGTCTCAGAACAATATCTCAAAATCTCAAGCTAATACTACTAATAATTTGTTTCATAAATAGGGAATTAAAGTTTACCAGAAGTTATTGTTAAAATTATTGATGTCAACGACAACAAGTCAATGTCAGGAAATGAGTTGTATTTAGTTTTTGACACTAAATGAAGGCCAGATTTAACACTGAGTCTTGGATTACTCTACCATATTACAGAAGGGTAGACTTGGCACTGTGCAAAGCTTGTACCCTTCAAACTAGGCCATGAGAGTGGCTGAAACCAGGGAAGGATATTTTGTTATCCCATTTCATTCTCTAGGCAGTTGCACAAAAAAAATGGGATTATGTATGAAACTGCCAACAGCCACTGTCTTTGTGTCTCTCTAACTGTGCTTTAGTGGGAGGTGGTATGTAAAATATTTAAATTAAAAGAAAGGGAAATACTAGAAGTGGGAATAACATTTTCTAGAAGACACATCTTACTTTCAAAAGTAAAGTGGAAATTTAATTGTCAAATGTATTTGTGTGCTTGGCAGTGCAGGCATAATTCTGCTTTCAAGAGCATCTCAGCAGGTTAGGTGTTCATTCACCTTTGCTTTAGGGCCTGAGCATCACCATGGGAATCTGACACTACTTTGATGGATTGAAATACCTCAAAAAATCTGAGTGTTGACCTTCAGTTGAATATAAATGGCTGTAGTCTACCCTACAAATAACATATAGGCACCTAAAGCAAAATCCGAAATTTACCTGATCAAGCACAGGTGGTTTATAGAGGTCTATATATAAACTAATAATCTAAATTCACTCTATTGGGTGCAATTTATTTCAAAATAGGCCAGATGAATCCCACTCTAAAATATCCCTGTTTCTGTAATGGTTACTTTGCTCCATTGGTTATGAAAGGGAGTCTGTAGGACTCCAGAAGAAGGGGTTGACATGTACAGATACCTTAGGGTTACAATCCTTAGTAATTTAGTTCATCTGAGCTTTTTCCAGAGCCAGCCAGATGGAAGTTATGTGCTGGGATGTTGGTCTATCAGTCTACACGATGTGAGACTTCTATTGAGAGCAGCACAGATATGCTAAATTACACAAACTGTCCTCCAAATAGCAAAGAATCCTATTCACAATCCCTAAACCTAAATATTCCTGATCCTAGGGGATTTGTTATATTGGATCTGAATCCCGAAGCTTGAACTCAAAGGGTTCACTTAGCTCATTGTTCATTTCTTGTTAATAAATTTTGATCCTCTTCTCAAACCAATGACAATGATAACAGGGAGGAGAGAATCAGGCCACAGAGAGGCATTAAAGTGAAAGGCAGCAAGTGCAGTGACAATAAAAATTCATTAGGAAATCTACATCTTTTGGAATATGTTACTTACATCCTATTCAAAACACTGGGTAACACCTGATGTTAGACATATTGTTATTGTAGGTGATAATTACAACAAAAATTCTACCAGTAAAAGTCAGTCCAATCAATTTAAATCTATTCAGTTCATGTCTAATTAGTACATATAAAATATAAATCACTTGCATGTGTATCTGAGGAGCTTTTAAATCTTTTTGATTATTACAGATAAGCCATTTGTTCTGCTTCCAGTTAAAGGTCAGCCAGTACTTCTATTAACATCTTGCTGTCAAGGTTTTGTAAGTTGGCTGTAAAAATTCACTTGGAGTGGAGAAAGTAGGCAACATTTTTTTCAGGCAAGGAGAAAGGATTCTCCCTTATAAGTAAAGACAATCTAAAATAGATGTCATTTTACAAATACAGGATGTCTGGTATAAATTCCCTTTCACTTGATTCAGTTACAATTTTTGAGCTATACATATTGACATTAGCAGGGGAAAAAAAAAAAAAAGAGAGCTTGTTAAGGAGGAAAAATCTCTTTCTGTTCAGGAAATGGTCAGATTTTTGTCAGGCAAAAGCAAAGCACTAAATCTAGCAAGCACTTAATCTATTACTTTTATGTAACAACACTGAAAAGTGGAGAATGGTCTTTGGACGCATATCCCCCTGTCCTTATATGCCAGAAGGATCAGAAGTTGCTGCAGCAGAAAATTCCTTTTGCTTCAAGTAGTGGTCTCCTTGGAGCTGTGTGTGCACCTCATTAGTCCCAACAGGGATCTTGCCAGACAACCTTGACGTTCACTTCAAGGGAAGCTAGAGTGCACTCCAGGTTTGACCACTGGCCTACTGACCTTTGACAAGTGCACACCTCTGTGTCTCACTCTCCCCTGCAGATGATTTCTTCTGTAAAATGTTTTCACACATATCAAATCAAAGCAGATTTCCAGCAAGTTTGAGGATTCTAACAAATTGTGATGAGGGGTCAATATGCTGGAGGGCCAGGGTGCCATTCAGAGGGACCCTGCCAGCTTGGAGAAATGGGCAGACATGAACCTCATGAAAATCAGCATAGCTAAGTGCCAAGTCCTGCACCTGGGAAGGAGTAACACCAAGGACCAGTGTGAACTGGGACAGACTGGCTGGAAAGGGATTCTGAAGAAAAAGGCATGGAGATCCTTGTCATCCATCCATGAGCATGGATTAGCAGTGAGCCCTTGCAGAAAATGTGGTCCAGAAGATCAGCAAGAGTATGGTCTGCAATTCAGGGAACTGATCCTTCTCCTCTGTTTAACACCTGTGATATCAAATCTGGATACAGTGTTCAAGAAAGGCAGGCATTTCCATACTGATGTTAGTCCAGCCAAGGCCATCAAGCTGGTCATGGGGCTGGAGCCCAGGTTGTATGAGGAGAGGCTGAGGGAACTTGGTTTATTTAGTCCTACAAAGAGATGATTGATGGGGGATCTTGCTGCTGTCTACAGCCACAATTTGGGTGAGCAGAAAAAAGATGGAGGTGCACAGTGGAAAGGCAATGAGAAAAAAAATGGAACATGGGAAATTCTGGTGCAATATAAAAAGGATGGATTTTAGCATGAAGGTGGTCAAATGCTAGGGCAGCTTGCCTAGAGAGGTTGTGCTAGCTTCATCCTTGGAGATACTCAGTATTTGACTGGGCAACCTGATCTCAGACCAGCTCAGACCAGCTCAGAGCACAGGATGGAGTTCATGACCTCTGGAGAATTATTCAAAGATACATGGTTCTTTGAGTCCACTCTTTTTACCTAATTTTAAATGATTATGTTTGTATGTACAGCTCAATTGAAATGGTCCTTCTCAGACCATTTCACCATGTTCACTTTCTCAGCAGCTGACGCCGGAGGAAGTGAAGCTTATTGTCTCCTGTAACATAGCACTAACATGATTAAATCAATATTTTTAAGAGCTTAGGCATACAAATATTCTGGGAAAACCCCCAAGTCAGAAGACCTTGGGGAGGCAATATTCTGTAGCTCTAGCAGACCTACGATAGGCAGGAGATGACACAGACTCCATACACAGCCAGGCCTTACCCTGCCCTCTTAGCAGGAGTTGCAGCATTGTCCCTCTTTTTGGTCATTGTTGTCAGTTGACTCCTCCCTGGACACCAGATTGTTTGAGACAGGTAAAGGTTCTCATCAAAAGCTAAAAATCAAGTGTCTTCTGGGCTGCAAATAATGTTTACACTGACCCAAAGGTTATTGCACCTTCACACATGTGCAGAAAGGCTGCAAGATGTCTTGTTGTAACAGCAGCCTCACACTGGTGGAAATGACCACGCAAAGCACTTTGCAGTGGAAAAGCAAGGCTGTGATGAGTTTGCTGGAAAGTTGTCTTTGTCAATCAGTACTGTGTTGGGTTGGATGATTTCTGCACTATGAAGTTATGCACAGCATTTCCTTAAGTTATGCACAAGTATATTTAGCGATGCAGAGTTTTATACTCTGCTGTGAAGAGCTTGTGCTGTTTGCAGGGTGAATCACCATTTGCCAGGAGGAATGTTAACTTCCCTGTGCCAGCTCTGGCCCTTGTTTTTTTCTTAAAGAGGTCTTCTGTACTGGGGCAAATTCTTAGAAACACTTCTCTGATGCAAGGAAAAGCCTTTGGAGAGTGTCGAAAGAGTCAAATATTCACATACATTAATTTATTTGGCTACAGAGTCTTTTTGAAACCTGATAAACAATGAAACTGCAGATATTAAAATGTGCCCTTTCAGACAGTACAGATCACATCCTGCTTTCAGTTCCCCTGAGGCAGCTCAACTGTGTGTAGAAAGAAGGCTATAGCTGTATATAATTGAAGTTGCTCTTTAGAAAAAATGTGCAGCTTCTTGATATATCAAAATATGCCAACGTAACACAACAAACAAACAAACCAACATATACCCCAAGATTCAACACAAGCAATTTTGGAATTCCGGGACATTGCTGGCTTTCCATCTGTCTGGAGAACAAGGCAATGCGCTCGTGTGACTATTCACCCAAACCAGTTTCAAAAATCATCAAGCCCTCTTCTCTCTCATTATGCAGGTGGTGTGCGGTGCCAGATGGAAAATAATTTATATGGTTTCAAAGTTCCCTGGATCATGTAACAATAATTAATACATTTTAAAATATGTAGGAACTCTCAATCTCTCTCTACAACTGCCTGAGAGAAGGTTGTAGGGAGGTAGGTCCTGGTCTCTTCTCATAAGTAAATAGTGACAGGACAAGAGGAAATGGCCTAAAGCTCCATCAGGAAAGGTTTAGGCTGGACATTAGGAAAATGTTTTTCTCTTCAAGGGTTGTCAGACACTGGAAGATGCTGCCCAGACAGGTGGGTGAGTCACCATCCCTGGATGTGCTTAAAAGTCATATAGATGTGGTGCTTGGGGATATGGTTTAGGGGTGAAAGTGGTAGAGTAGGGCTAAAGGTTGGACTTGATGATCCTAAAGGTCTTTTCCAACCTAAATGATTCTATGATTCTATGATCTATATGACAGTGTCTGCTTGAGTCTATTTTTTCATGTAGTTAGAAACTGTTTTGATAATTAAAAGTATTTTTAAAATTCAAATATTTGTTCACATTCTGTAAAGTTATGAATTCTGGATCGTGTACATAACTCTTGGAATCTTAGAGAAATAATTAGAATACATTAAAAATAATTTGTTGGAAGATAAATTATTTTAACACCAGAATTTCAAAGTCATAGCAAACAGGATCCTAGTGTTAACATGGAAGTCCCAACTTGTAAGAAATGGAATTTGCTGGTGGTCTCTCAGGGGATGTGTCCCTAATCTGTATATTTGGTGATTACAGGCTATTTATAACACACAGAAATTAAAATATTTCCCCAGTTTTATTCAGCCTTTTAAAGGGAATCTGGAGTGGTTAACATCCAACTGTTGGGGTCATAACAAAATGGGGGAGGTGCCTGCTGAGTCTGATTTACAGACACCTATGGAGAGGAACTGAAGAGCCTGGCCATTCCCATTTCCAGCTCTCTGCTGCAGGAGGGAGGAGTGTGAGCAAACCAGGCTCATGGCAGGAGGCTCCTCTCTGCACTGCCTTGTGAGAGTACACATCAAACTGGGGTACAGAGGGCATCATCTTTCAGAGCTGCTGTTCTTTGCCTCTGATCCCACTATTTAATGGAACTACTAGAGAAAACCTGGACTTGAAGATGACGGTGGATGAGGAGCTTAACATGAGCCAGAAATGTGCACTTGCAGCCTAGAAACCCTGTCCTGGGCTGCATCAAAAGCAGTGTGGCCAGCAGGGCCAGGGAGGTGATTCTGCCCCTCTACTCTGCTCTTGTGAGACCCCACCTGGAGAACTGTGTCCAGATCTGGAGCCCCCAGCATAAGAAGGACATGGAGCTCTTGGAGACAGTCCAGAGGAGGCCAAAAAGATGATCTGAGGGCTGGAGCAGATCTGCTTTGGAGACAGGATGAGAGAGCCAGGAGAAGAGAAGTCTCCAGGGAGACCTCATAGCACCTTCCAGTGCCTGAAGGGGCTACAGGAAAGCTGGGGAGGGACTTTTTACCAGGACTGGTAGTGAGAGAACAAGGGAGATAATGGATTAAAACTAGAAGAGGGGAGATTCAGGCTGGACATTAGGAAGAAAATATTTAGTGTGAGAGTGGTGAGACACTGGCCCAGGTTGCCCAGGGAAGCTGTGGAAGCCCCATCCCTGGAAGTGTTCAAGGGCAGGTTGGATGGGGCTCTGAGCAACCTGGTCTAGTGGGAGGTGTCCCTGCCCATGTAGGGGGGTTGGAACTAGATGATCTTTAAGGTCCCTTCCAAAACAAACCATTCCATGATTCTATGAGCAGAAATGCTTTGTCTCAGTGTCCACTGAGAGAGAGTGAAGGGAATTCACTGACCCTAAACCTATGGACCGCAGATCTGAGGGCAAGAACTTGAATACAAATCTTGTTGCCTGGTTCTCTGAGATGCTTACAGAGATGAAAAAAACTAAAAAGCCATTAATATATCGTGTTTTAAATTATTTTTCTCCAGTAATTTCAGATGTTTGTTGTTTAGGATCCAGCTTCAAAACAGGAGTCCTAAACTAGATTAGAGAAGACTCATTCCAGGCAAGAAGTCATGGAAACTCTCAAAAGTTTTTTGAGGTAACCATAAAATACAGAGGATGTTACAGATATGACACCACTGGGTGGGAAAGATCAAGGAAGGAAGAGAAGCACTCCTGCTGCACTTCAGCAAATCAATGGCACTGATGACAAGTGTTTTCCTTTGTACTGTGCACAGTTCATCACAAACCTGCCTGGCTCTGCACCTGCAGTTAGATGCTGCTTTTTGTATTGGCCATAGAAACCTAAACCCAAAGATCTCATCCCTGCTTTTGCCAATGGAGCAAAATTCTCACTAATTTAAATGAAATAAGCTGTTTCAGGAAGATTCAGCTGTATTCCTCTTGCTGTTTCCAGCAAAAGGTGCAGAGTAATGTGCCCTGGAACATTCTGATTCTAAGCAATCACCTGTTAGTTCATGTAAGTGTACTTAGAGATTGCTCTTCCTCCCCCACTCACTACTTCTACTGTGCATTCATCTATCTGTCATAATAAAGCTATGTAATTAAGAGTTTTAATTTAGAGTTCTCATTAATCATCAGATAAGACCTCTACAGTCACAGCCTCATCATTGCCAAGAACATCTTGTGAACTCTTCAAATTTACTTTAAAAAGTTGAAACCCACCACAGTTGCATCACTATCAACCCAGTCTAAATTTCAACCTACATTTATAATGAGATGTTCAGTCTTCAGACACACATATTTCTGTTAATACTGTGTTATCTGCTAGAATTCAGGGACTTGAAGGACTTGGGACATCTTCAGCAATATATCCATGAAAATTCCTCCCTGAATCAGAGCAGGAACCATGTCCCTGCATGAAGAGGGCAGAACTCAAGGGTTTCTGGTTTTGCTGAGTGACAAGACTTGAAGATCTCCTGAATTTCTGTTTCACAGCTGGGAGGAAGAAGGGGTAATCCAGCAGGCTTCTGGGAAGGGACTCTGCAAGCAACATGTTGGCTGGAAAGAGATTTCCCTTAGCAGAATGCTGATTATCCCCACCTGATACAGGATCAGATGCTAAAATGTTATGTTATTGCTTTCAATTCTAGGGAACTTGCCCACCGTGGTGGTTGTGCTACTACAGCTATGGCAAAGTTTTAACTGATTAACTCCTACTGAAAGTGACTGAGAACTAATCTGACTCTAAAGGCACAAAGGTGGAACAATTTTACAGTGAAAGTGTAGGAACGACTGATGCACTGATAAAAAACTTGAAGAAGATTAAAAAATAAAAAATTGTGCCTTTCCAACTTGGTAATGGATTTAATCTGCAAGCATGAATACCATCCATCTGCAAAGAATAACTGTTGTGTATCAAAACCAGCAGAAAGAATACATTTGAATTGAATAATCCGTTTTTTTGGATGTAGGCTTGAATTAGATTAGTTTTGTTCTTCTGTGAGCTTAGGGACTACAGATAAGGCAAACAGATGAAGAAAGAAGATAGAGGTGGAAGGTAGTAAGCAGAAATTGACTCCCTGGGGAGAATAATGGAGTGAAGGAAGGGTAGGATGTGAACGGAAATCCAGGAAATGAATTATAGAAGGTGAGTGTGGAGTAACAGAGGGAAAAGAGAAAAGATACCAGGAGACAACAGACAATGGCAATATATTGGATCACACACAAACATGACCACGTTAAGTGTCCTTTGCAGAGAAGCCTGCTTCTGAGTGTGACAGAGAACTGCTGCTTTAGTGTTATTTATCCCATTCCCAGTAACTCCAAAACCTTTCACAGACTCAGGGCTCAACTGTGCATTGCTCAGCCTGGAACACCCGCTGGGCTGCTGGAGCAGGCTAAGCTGGAGAGGGCAGAGGTTTTTCTCCTGATATACCCCTCACTGGGGCTGCTCTCCTGCCTTTCTTCCTGCTCCATTCCCAGGAAGGTGATTTGGACCACAGAGAGCTCCTGTGCCAGTACACAGTTGGTCTGGGGAAGATGGGGCACTCTCCTTGGCTGCTCACTGGCTTTCTGGAACTGCCTCACCTTTTCAGCATGGCTGAACAGCAGCAAAGGCCATTGCTGCAATGGAGCTGCCTCACAGGGAGAGGGGAGCAGGAACTACACTTACATAACAAATAAAATTAACAAGTAATTTTCTGGCCCAGAGAAAAAAATATTGGGTAAGCTGCAGCTCTACTCAGAGACAAAGCTGGCCAAACTTATTTAAAAAAATTAATATATTATTTTCTTCCTAACAAAAAACAATCCCACATTTCATTGAGCAACTTAGTTGTTTTTAGACATGAACATTGTGAGCGAGAATTTTGGAAATTATACTTAGCATGGAACTAATTCAATCGAAATGTTCAGTCAGCTGACTAATCTGGGGAGCTTCCATATGAATACAGGATTACATTGATTTTATGTACGTGCTCAGTTGTTCCTGAGCACTTGACAGGCCTGACAACTTGATCGATAAGTGATCCCATTCACACAGACCTGCAGGTGCCTTTTGTGCTCTCCCTGCTGGCAGATGACAATCAGCCCCATTAAAGGCAGCACAAAGCATCACCAATGGCATGTTTCCTGTCACACAAGTACAGCCAATGCCTGGTATGATTTTATCTGAGAGAAATTATTTCATCAGCAGTCCAAGATTTAATCTATTGTTAATAATGCAATTTAAAGCTTTTCTCTCTTGCTTCTGATCAACCTAACTGGAATTTAAATGGGTGGAAGGGACGTGAACAAGCTCACAAGGGGAAGAGTTTATCTGTGCTGCCTGTGACAGCCTCTTTGATGTTGGATGTGCAGGACTAATCCTCCCAATTCCAGAAACCACCCTGTGAACAAGAAACAATTTACCAAAGCTATTATGTCACATAGTGCTGCCTTAATTTAGGTTTTACAGAAGATTCATGTTCTGTGAGTTTGATGTGTCTGGAAGATACATCAAACTGAGAGCTGACAGGTTGTGTAAAGCTGATGTGACTTGGATATCCTATTAATGATCAATTACTTTGAAGCTTGTTTTTAGCGTTGTCTTTCTGCTTTGTTTTTACCAGCATTGTTCAATTCATTGTAAACTACTCTAGCTTGGTATATGTGGGGAAAAAAAGTTGTCAGAGTGATTTTTAAAACATTTAATGTACTGAAGACACAAGAGAAAACACACAAAATAGGGCTGTAACAATGCCTAAAAAAAGCATATTGATTTCTGGTAATGGATTTATTCTACTGTGACACTGCCAGTTTGTAGTACAAACATATTCTTCATGAAAGATCTGAACCAATCATCATAAATTCTGGTAATGACTTTCAAGTATTGCTATTATTATTTAATATATTAAAGTGAGGTTTGAGTATTAAAGCTGCTTATATAATAAGAAAACCTTCTTACTCAGCATATCCATTCCCTTTCAGGCTCTGAATATAAACCTGCTTCTTTGGGTCACATTCTGCATCCCTCAAATCCAAACACTATTTGATGGGTAACTCTTATAGAACACCGTTTTACAGGAGTGTTGTACCTCAAACCTGTCACAAAAAAGAAAAAAAGGAAGAAAGAAAAAAAAAAAAAGAAAAAGAGGTCAGCAACACTTAGTCTGTGTTCCTGTCAAACAATATGAGTTTAGAGAGAATCTATGGTAGGGTGGGATGTCCTGAGGGGAAGAGTCAAGAGGGTGGGTTCACAGATCCATTAGGGAGGACGTGACATGCTCACAGGACAGCATGGCTAACCAAACCAAGAGGACATCAGGAAACCTAAATTCGGAGGCCCATAAGAGTTTCACAGACAGCTTGCAATTAATATGTGAAGCTGGTGTTTGTGTGGTGAAAATATGACGTAAAAGAACTGAGTGACACTGGGAACTGGGGGAATAATCTGTGTGCTCTCAGGAGGAAAGAAGATTAAATTATTGTTGTAATCAAGACTGCAGAAGATTAAATTATTGGTAACAAACCTTTTCTGATTGCTGGACAGAAAATTGTGGGTTTACTCCCAAATGGGTGTGAGACATATTTAATTTTCCTGTTATTCCATGTTCCTCTCTCTCTGGGCTACAGCTCCTGTGAGCTGATAAACTCTTCCATCTTGGGCACCTCGATGCAGGAAGAGTGGGTGCAGAGTTCAGCCCAGGAACCTGGCAGTATGCAAGGCTTCCTCTCAGCTTCCAATGGCAGCATTAAGGAAGGCTTTTCAGCCCAAGAACTGTCACCTGTGGGGTGTGTGGGGGGAGAACTGTATTTTGAAATATATTTCCCAGTGGGGGAAAAATATCCACCCTCAGTATCTGAGCTAGGAGTTCAGTTTTGTCTTGCTGCATTTTATGTTAGAGCAGACAAGCAGAGGGAATGTCATGATGACAAGTCATGACACGAGGTTGGAAAAGCAGGCCTTCATTCAGCAGCAGCAAAAGGGAAGGTGAAAATGTGGCATAGGTAGCTTTTCCCCAGGGAGGCTGTAGAGGAGGTGCACTGCACAGCAAAGAGAGCAACGTGTGCTCCCTAAAGGAGCAGTCGGAGAGTTAGGAACAGGGAAAGGAGACAGTAAAGACTTGTAAAAACTACAAGAGAAAATGACTTTGCAAGTGCATCAGCACAAGTGACATTGTCAAAACAACAAGGCTGAGGTCCTGCAAGACAACTGAGTAAATAGCTTACTAAAAATGGGTGGAACAGGAGTGTCAGTGCAGAGGGAGACAAAATGAGAGAGCTTGAGCAAGCAGTGAGAGAAAAGAAATTGCTCTAAATCCCTGGATGAATTTTGAGGTGAAGAGAAACAAGACAAACATCTAGTAATGGATCAGGAGAATCACTAGTAAATTCTGAGGACTAAAGAAACTCCTTGACAGCTGCAGCTTAAAGGGAAATGAGACCATACATATACAAATATCAGGGATATAAGTTATTTATTGATGACTTGCCCAAGTTAATTTCCAAACATGTGTTTTAATAACAACTAAAGTTACACTTTAGAAATGGGTTCTGCTGACAGTGAAGAGTAGGTATGAATTTTCCCTGTCCTTTCAGTAATGCTTTAGATGCAAGCACTTTCAGCCCAACATTTTTGCATCCCTATTTAGACAAGTTCCTGAGGGACAGCCAGTCAACAGGATACACTGAGCTGTGGTAACAGTCCAGGGTCACCATTAGAACAGCAAATGCAAAGGCATGTGAGTTAATTAATTGTTAGTTAATTGTAAAATGTTGATTGGATATGCCTTGTGTTTGCTGTGGATTTGGAGGCACCTGTGTTGGGTAAGTTACCCCTTTGCCTTGGTCATGTGTTTAACCGTGTGAGCTCTCAGGGAGAAATCATACCAGTGGATCAGGATAACTCTTTCAATTCAGTAAGTGACCTTTAATACTGCTGTCAATATCCCAGGGATCAGTTAAATGGTGGCACAAATGAAGACTTCCTCCCACTACTACTCCTGATTTTAATGAATTCTCCCTATGCTATTTGTAAAGTAATGACCCATTTTTTATTATCACACTACTTCTATTCTACATGGAATCTTATAATGATTTTGCTTTCCCTTGGAACATCTGAAAAGCTTATTCCCTAATTCTGTTAGGAGTCCCTAATGATCCATGCATATCAAATCCAAACAAACCACCTGGTTTTGATTGTTTCCTAATCCTTCTTAAAATCAGAGGCCCATCATCGGTGGCCTCTGCAACAGAACTCTGCAATTAGCAACCCACACAAGCTCCCCTCTTTGTCATCAAGCTGTGTGTGTCTGCTCAGGGAAAATTGCTGCAGCTGTCAGCTTAAGTGCAATGACAAATGTTTCTCTGCATCTTTGGTTTCAACCAGTTTTGCTCAATTCAGGATGGCTTCACCGGCATGACAAGTTACACAAGTGTTGCCAGAGAGGAAGACAGACAGACAGACAGACAAGCTGTCAGGTGTCAGACAAAGCACAGGGTAACCCTACGGGACGGTGCACACCCTGCCTGGCTTTAGCCCCGTGGTCACTAGACAGCAATACTCTTCCTAGCACTGGTGGCAGGGTGCTACATAGCATGGTGCTTTTTCTCCTTTTTTTCAAGGTTATATAGAATTCTACTGGGTTATTTCTCACAAACAACCTGGTATCAATACGGTGCCATTTGAGATCAGAGGTTTCAGATAATGCTGATTCTCTTTTTCTTTGTCAGAGCTGAAGAATTTTTTCCAAACCTTCTGTGATGTCTAGGGTTCTGTCTACAGCTATTTCCCCTGTAAATTGCACACCTTCATGTTTAAAGGCTCCAGAGTAAGAAGTTCCTGCAGCGATTCAGTAACTTCTGAGGAAACAATTCTGAGAGGGGAGGAGAACTGACATTCCCAACCACGACAGCTTTTCCTCTAAGAAATCTGAAGGAGCTGGGCCAACTGCTATTAAGTCTGCTGTGAGTTAAGTGCCTATTTCAATTGAAAAGTTTAGTCTGTGGCAACTACAATGACAGACCTTGGCATTTTCAGTGATGCTCAGCACTCTCAGAAACAAATAACGCTAATAATGGGAACTTTAAGCTGACAAGGATGTATTAACAAGGGGAGAAAGAGACAGAACTGGTCACCTGAAGGGTTGAGCTTGTAATTAAAACAGATAATTTGCACAAGAAAGGATTCCACTGTGGTGAGAACTGTTGTCTGTTGCTGTCATTGGCAGGCTCAATGAAACATTACTGAATATTAGTGTCATTGATGATCAGGACAAACCATATTGTGAATGTTGTGGGAGTCAGTGCATTACATTCGCTTTAACTAAGAGTCCTGAATTAATCCTGGAAAGGAAAGTCTGAGTCTACAGCACTCACTGAACCTAGTGATTATTACTTGAGCAGTGGATATGTTGTTTTCATTGCACAAATAATAGGGGTGCTTGCAGAATGCTCTTAAACACCTCAAAGGAAAGAATAAATTCTCCAAGAACCTCATTCCGACATCTCAAATCCATCATATCAGTATTATTCTGATAATCTCTTGTCTTTTAATTAGTGATGCTCAGGAGAAGGACAAGGAACTTATAAATGTATGGATGAACCAGTATCTGATTAGCTGTCTTCATGGAATCTTTTTTGTGTTTATTCAGAGAAAGTTAAATTTAAAATTTGGAGTGATCATGATTATTGGTCTACACTTTTTTTTTTCCTAAGAGAAAAACGGTTTTAATTTTTTTTTCCATAGTCCTGTTGTTTAAAGTATTTTGATCAATTCACCAAACACATAGACCCAGCTGAACAACAATTTAGGAATCCAGAGACATCAAACCAGCTCATAAAGTGCTGCAGAGTTGGAAAATGGAAATGCAAGTTGTTTTCCAAAGTGTTCTCATATCTGTTGAATGCTCACAAAAAGAAAGTGTAAATAGCCTATGAAACCCCAATATGGATGTTTTTGCAGAAGCTCTGGTTAATATTGCCCACCTGCTCTTTCTTTTCCCACCTGTTCTAAGCAGCTACGTTGTTGGATGGAGCTGGTGAAACCCCTGCAGACTACAACCTCTTGTTTACAGCTCATGCCCTGGAAGGAAACAGCCAGGAGCTAAAGCAGGGGCTTCTAATGCTTTTGAAGTGAACACCAAGCTGATGTTTTGCAGTTCCTGCAGATACTTTTGCCTTCTTCTTTCATTCATCTTTAGCCGCTGGGACTGTTTTGCTGCCTGGGCTTCTGCCACTGCTGTCCCCAGTGTCCCCACATCACTGCCTGAACACTGCAGCATCCTTCAAACTCCCCCTTGACCATGGGACAGAAGTTACCAGCGTGAGCTCCACAGAACAGCCCTTCTAGGGTGTCCTCCAAGAGGGGGTTCTGCTTATCTGAAAGAAAGCAATGACTGGGTCTCCCTCACCTGTCCATGGTCTCCCTGAAGAGAGAGCTCTGGATTAGGTGCCTGTTGGGGTTCAGGTGTTTGGGGTACATGCTGTCCATCTCCTAGGACCGACTGTGTTTCAGCACAGCTGCCAGACAGCATGTTACACCTTGCCATGATTGCTACCCTCAGTTTTCAGCAATCAGTTACAACCCTGCTCACCACTACCTCATTACCAGCCTGCCTTTGATGTTGCAGGGACATGAGAGAATCTCTGCCCTTTGTGAGCACAAATGAGCTGCTGTGACAAAAAAACGGAACAGCTGGTGGAAATATGGGTTTGAACCAATCATCTGAAAGACTTGCAAGTGTGAGGTTCCCACCATGTCACATAGGCCTCTCCCTGGATACAAAATCCTGAAGTATGAAAAGGGACGGCCTGGCAGCCACCCAACATTGAGTATTCCAAAGGAAATCCTGGCTATCAACGTGCTGTATTCACATTCTGCTCTAGCATCTGGCTTCTTATAAGACAGATCTTAATCCAACAGAGCTGAGTAATGGTGAATGTGAGCAACTCATTATGTGAGGTGTTGTTAACACATTCACATATACATATGTACACATTTGAATATATATATTGATAAAATAGTTTCTACCAGCCCACTACACTTGGCAGTCATCCTCTCAGCTGTTCTTTCCCTCTGATAACATCACCTCCAACAGGGCCAGCCGTTCCTTCCTTTGGAAAGCCTCTGTGAAGCAGTTCAGGAAAACAACATGATGGAGCACAGTATTTACCTACCTTCCCTTCCTCTCCTGCATGAATCCATGCAGATGCCAAGGTGCTGTGTACCTAAAAGGTCGACTCCTCATTTCTCTGGGGGTGCAGGTGGGAGTGTGCTTAATCACTGCAAATTCATTAATTTGTCTTACTGATCCCTCCATTTGCATGCTGTCAGCCTTCTCCTGTAAAGCTAACAGAATAATCCTTGTTTTAGCACTGACCTTGTCTCACATCATGCTGCCTGAGGACACAAGACTGCAGATGACATTTACTGGACAGGGCTGATGTGTTGTTGCATGGTCCCTGGGACTTGGGTGATGTGGAAGGCTGCTGGCAGCTCAAGTATTTAACCAAATCAAGAGAAAGCCCTGTGCAAACTTCCTTGTGATTTCCACTTGGGATATAATTGCTCCCTTTCTCAGTGCTATGGACAATCATTATACAGCTGGGAATGCAAACACAGATCTAGGCTGAGGAATGTCAGTACATTGAAGGAGAGAGACAGGCATGAAATACCTGCTGTTGGTTCAGCAGTGCAAACCTTGCTGAGCACATTGCTGCAGCTGCCGAGGAGGTGCAGTCTGGCACTTCTTATTTGGCTTTAACCTCAACAAAGGAAAATATTTTGGCAGGATCTCGTTTTAGAGAAACAACAAAAGAGTGTCATTTATAATAATGTGATGCACCATTTTCTGTTGCCGTGGCCACAGAACAATGAAGGCATAGATCAGTTTGTGGGGAAACTGTCTAAATTACCAAAGGCTTTAATAAACAAGCTAGCAATTGATGCTTGAGGGCAAGTAGCCTTGCAAATGAAAACAATTTTGAATCCACATTAAAATCTCTGCACTAAATTGCAGGTTCAAATGGTTTGGCTTCTAGACATCTGACTGCTGTTTTGTTGACTCCCATCAAAATATTAACATTTGAGCCTGTAACAAATGGTGCCCACAGAGCTGCAGTGTCTTTCTCTTCTTAAAGCAGGCACTAAGTGTAGTTACATGTCCTGTGTTCCAGTATCACAACAGTAAGTAGTAGCTTTTGAGCTCAAGCTACGTGAATATTCTTTACCCAGTCTATGTACAAAATAACCATCTTATTCAACATTAAATTTCAGTTCACTGGTGTGGGGAATGGACTAGTTCTCCCCACACACAACAAAAAACATTTGTTTTGCAATTTTCTGTTTCAGTATACCCAGACAAACATAGGCTAGATTAACTGTAATCCCTGACTACTGATAGCTGCTCCTATGAGGAGTGGGTAAGGACTTTGGGACTGCCTGGTTTCAAGAAAAGAGGGCTCAGGGGTGACCTCATTGCTCTCTACAGCCTCTTGAGGAGGGGACGTGGAGAGGGAGGTGCTGATCTCCCTGGTATCCAGAGACAGGACATGTGGGAGTGTTTCAAAGGTGCCTCAGGTGAGGTTCATACTTGACATTAGGAAACATTTATTTACTGAGAGGGTGGTCAACACTGGAATAGGCTTCCTAGGCAGGTGGTCGATGTTCCAAGGCTGTCAGTGTTTAAGAGGTATTTGGGCAATGCACTTAATAACATGCTTTAAGTTTTGGTCAGCCCTGAATCGGTCATACAGTGGATGAGGTGATCACTGTAGCTCCTTTCCAGTGTAACTATTCTATTCTATTCTATTCTATTCTATTCTATTCTATTCTATTCTATTCTATTCTATTCTATTCTATTCTATTCTATTCTATTCTATTCTATTCTATTCTATTCTATCCCTTCTGACCAATAGGAACTGTTGCACTTGCCTTCACCAATCAGCTTAATTTCACATTATTTTTTGGGAACCAGTACTGGAAAAATATGGTTGGAGTGAAAAGTTTGGAGATGTGCTGGTTTCTGAAATGAGTAAGTGACTGGGTCCTAGCTGAGCCTTAGTGTCTCACATGCTGGTGCAAGCTCAGTGACAAGTCATCTCTTTTTCAGTTTCTCTACTATAAAATGGAGATAGTGAGTGAAGCCACGAACAATACTCTGCTGTGAATGACATTAAAAGCTGCACAGGGTCTAATCTTCAAATTGTTGTTGCCATTTCTACAGGTTCTGAGAGATTCCCTCTGTATGTCTTCTTTCACTGCTGAATAAGACAGTAAGAAGATCCTTTTAATTTCTCCAGATTTCAAGAAGAACAGGGGAAGAGAAACAGAGTAAAAATATGGATAGAAACCATGGGGAAATCCACAGTAGTGTGCTTGCCACAAAAGAATAAATCTAAAAGAGGGGCTGGATCAGGGTAATGAATGTTTTCTGTGTTCAGCGAGCTTTGAAGACTAGTTTTTTGAAGAAAATATGACCAAACATCTGGTTTAAGAAAGAAACAGAGAGTAATATTGTGTTAAGCATCAAGAATTGCTGTGTGTACAATTTCTGCTATGAAAGTGAATTATTTAGTCTATACTCTCCACAAAAAAACTCGTACCCAGGGTTTCCTGCTACTGAATACCAGCAAAAGAAGAAATGGTAGACCAGGACCTCATGGTTAAACCATCATGCTGTAAGATCAGTCATGGCCATACTAGTACCTGGATCTGACCTTTCCCAGAGCTTCTGCCCAATGGAGCAGAACTGGGATTATTTTCTTGGCTATAGAGTGGTCCTTGGTGGAAATGCCACTTGACATTTCAGCATTACAAGTCTCCACTAACCAATCACCTCTGCATGCATTTCCTTACCCTTGCCCCTTTCCTACCAGCACGGGTGGGGATCATTCAACCCACATTGCCTGTGGATTAATTTTCAGATGCACAGGCAAGTGAATTTATAGGTTGCCATTAAATGTAACCTATTGAAATGATGAACTAAAACTTCAGCTGCATAAATCTGCAAAGCTTCATCAATTTATACTGGCTAACACCAGCTGAAGATCTAATTCATAATGACAGAAAGGGGAAAGAGTTAATACAAATCTAAGATAAAATTAAGAATCTCTAACGACACTAGAAACTGGGAGGTTTATTGTAACACTCTGTCCAGTAATAAGAAAATCTTTCACAAGCTTGATAATATTTGCTGAACTAAGATGATTAAAGAGAAGGAAATACTGACTTCATGCATATACTGAATATTACAGAACAGGGAAAACCAGAATATAAACAGATAGCAAATGAAAATGTGGAAAATCCCAACTAGATTGATGCACATCTCTCCTGAATCACCCTGCTCAGAAGTGACCTTTTCCTTACAAATAGAGAGGTCTGTGTGCTTCATTCTGTTGTATTATAATTCCATATATGTAACTGAAAATCAGAAAAGCTGGGATGAGTGTAGAAATAATCACAGAATGGTCACGGTTGGAAAGGACCTCTCAGGGTGCTACTGAGAAAAGAAAAAGAATTTGGAAAAAATTACAAATATTAATTCCTTTCCATTAAAACCACTTCACTTAAAAAAAGAAGAAAGTGTTATGTAAAATAAAAAAAAAAAAGGTTTCTAATTTCTAATGGCTTGTAACCAACAGCCTTTACAAGTCTTGTGCTGTGCAATACAAACTGACCCAGAGAAAAATAGCTAGATATTTAAAAATGTGTCCCAGCATAACATAGACTGTTTATTTATTATCAATAATATCCTCTCAAAAGTCATTATCTAGTTATTTTAACAGAAACCAATGTTCTTTCCTAAGCGCATTCTACCAGAAACAGTGGTTTTAAGAATAAAATCAAAGAATAATATAAAAGATGTGTGATAAAAATCAAAAGAATGATTCATAACTTGTATCAAAAGAAGAGCCACAACAGAGAGGTGGGAAGTCCAGGAAGTTCAGAAACAGAGACCTGCAAGTCTTTCACAACATATTAGATTTTAAAATCAGAGGGAAACTACATGTCCAAATTTTAGGTCAAAGAGCATGTTCCCCAGCTGGTTACAGAGTTAAGCCCTTAAACTTCCCTTTCTGCTTTCACACATACTTCAGACCCAGGTATTACAGGTTTTCAGATGGCAGAGAAATTGCCACACTGCAGAGTCATTTCTTGCCTGAATTTGCTAAAGTTCTTCTTGTGGTTAAAGAGCTGGTTGCTATCAGAAATCTTCTCCTGTAGATATGCAGACTGCTGTCAAGGCAACTTCAGTATCTTCGCCATGTAAGAGAACCACAGGAACTTGCTTTGAGTGATCAGAAGAGTGTCACCAGTTGCTTTATCTCTTTAAAATGCTCCTGTTTGGAGTTAGGTGTTTTTAAGTTCTTTCTCTCTATTCTCCAGAATCAAGTTCACAGCATTCAGCATCACAAAAGAAAACTTTGAAGAAATGAGGTAAAACAGCTACCAAAAAAACAAAAAGGGAAAGAAAGTAATATTGAAAACATGTTTCATGACTGAGTCAAAAGTCATGAATTTTTAAGAACTTATTCTTTGTTTTGGCAATAGAAGATCAGTTTTGGAATGTCACTATCATGCATATCTTTGTGGCTGCAGAATTGCATTGTGTTCTGGACACCTGGGGGAACCAATGTTTTATCAGCCTTTCCAAACGTCATTTCTCTTTGCAAAGGAACTGCGTGGGATCCTCTTGCCATCTCCTTAGCCTGAGTCAGCAGACTCACTGATGAGACATGTTTGATCTGGCTCATAAAATTCATAGAATCATAGAATATGCTGAGTTGGAAGGGACCCCTCAGGGTCATGGAGTCCAACTCCTGTCCCTGTGTAGGGCACCCCAAGAATCACACCATGTGCCTGAGAGCATCATCCAAACGCTTCTTGAACTCAGGCAGGTTGGTGCTGGGACCACTGCTCTGGGGAGCTTGTTCCAGTGCTCAACCACCCTCTGGGTGAAAAACCTTTTCCTGATATCCAACCTAAACCTGCCCTGATTCAGCTTCCTGCCATTTCCCCCAGTCCTGTCAGTGGTCACAGGAGTGAAGAGGTCAGGACCTGCCCCATCTCTTCCCCTTCTGAGGAAGCCCTAGACTGCAGTGAGGTCACCCCTCAGCCTCCTCTTCTCCTAGCTGAACAATCCAAGTGACCTCAGCTGCTCCTCATAAGTCCTGCCATCCAGACCCTTCACCATCCTTGGGGCTCTCCTTTGGACACTCTCCAATAATTCGTAACACCTATGCTAAAAACTACCCAATGAAAGGGGTTTTTACTCCTAAGAAGTTATATGTAGTAATTGTCTACCCTAAAAAGAACAAAACAAAACAACACTGAAAAAAAAACCTCCACAAAACCCACAGAATAGTTGTTATTCTTTTCTGGATCTCTCCAAAAATTTTGTCATAGGTTTATTTTTTTCCGAAAGAAGCTCCTCTGCATTGTCATGCAATCTTAGTTGGAGGAGCATTGGACAGTGGGCATAATTCAGACTCCCTTATTTCTGTGGGAATTAGATTCATTGTCTTAGGTCAAAGCCCTGGAAGACTGAAAGTGACTATTTCAAAGAATAATTTGTTCTGGCAAAGAGGCCTTCAGCCTTCAGATAAGCACAACTACATAATTTGTCTCACAGAGTAAAATGTACTGGAAAGAGGGCTCTGTTCTTGCAGAATCGTGTTCCCTGTATGGATAATTGCTGTTCAGAATTTAGAATCAGTTTCTCATGAATATATTCTGCATTTTTATTAAATTCACTGTTTCTGTTACCTTGCTTCCTAGAATATTCATAGAAAGAGAACAAAACCCGTAACAAATACAAAGGGAATCTGTTAATTTCTTTTCTTTCTAGCCCAACAAATTTTATGCAGTAGTTTTTCAGTTCAGGAGAACAGCATAATTCAAATCTTTTCTCTTTAACCTACAATTGCAGAAAGTCAATCTAAGAATTTTTAGGCAATTTTAAATGAATGCTACTGAAGTGAGTATTCAGTCGATGAAGAATAGACATTTTAATTTCAGTTTTATAGGAGTGGAACATAAACAAGGGTTGCTTCCAGTATTTTCCAACAATATTCTTTTAATCTGTGTGGCATTAATATTGTGTGAGCTGTAGTCTAGACGAGGCAGCAGAGTATAAAAGAGACTGAATTATGCTGTGTCTACAATCAAACCTGATTAAGTAATGCCCTGCATTGCGTAATTTCACCACAGTTGGAAAGAACAGCTAAAAATGCATCTGTTGAGATAAGCTCTCCATTGTAACTTTTAGGCCATTTGGTAGTTAGTAGTGATGGGTCCAGCTGCAAGGATAACTTCTGTTCCTCCTCTGAAGGAGTCTCTAGCAGATCAATGGTAAAACTGTCCCCTCCTAAGGTCCAGAAGGTGCACTGGTAGAGAAGAATAAAATCGTCCAAGTGCCAATGACTCTGGAATGGCCGGGCAATCTAATGTGCTTTGGAGATGATTATTCATGGATCTTAGTTAAAGGTCAGTTGCTCAACTGCTTTTGCAGCCTGGAGCAGGAGCACTGGATCAGAGAAACCTGTGTAACCTCCTCAGCAGCTCAAGTCTCCAGGCAGTTTCCCTCAAACTCTGCGTGGAATTAACATCCTGCACAGAATGAAAACATCTGTAGAGATCGGTTCCCCTCATCTTCGCCCCCAAGTGTGAACCCCAAAGGATATGATCCTTCTGCTGTCCCAGTGAAGGAGCCTCCATCTTGGAGCTTGAGCTAGAGAGGTTTCCTCTTCATTTGGGAGATACTCAGCTCAAACACAATATATCAACTAAAATTACACATGAGTGAATCTGGTATAACTGTACATTTCTTACCCACCTAATTTAGAGCTCATCTGGTATTCTTTGCTTTCTGTATTTTCTTGCCATGCTCCATTAAATCTCTTCCACCACCCACTTTGAAAGTGTCTGACTTCCAGAAACATATGAAAATGTCACACAAGCCCCATAAAGTATATATGCCCAAGATTTCTTTTGAGGATGGGCATAAAGGCTCACTCATAAACAAATAAAATATCAACTACAGAAAAGCTTGGACAGCAAGAATTATTCTTTGTTTGAGATGTAGTTATTTAAATGGGATTGTTCCTGTTTTGGTACTTGGCCTGCAGCACTTAATCATAGTTTAAACGAGTCCGTGCTCCTACAGAATTAAATGCATTTTTAACCATTAGTTATATTAACAGTGATTGATTCTCTGCCCCCAGGACCTGTGGGAATGCTCCCAGGTAATTTTGCAGGGTGTGGGACCAGGGCTCAGATCCACTGCTCAGCAAGATGACCAGCTCCAGAACTGGAAGCAGTCAATTCAATCATGTCAGTGGGCTCCTGTTGCACCACTGAAATGAAGGTGACTTTCCCTCTGCCTGTAAAGAAAGGGAAGAGTGAAACTCTCTGTGCTTGTGAACTTCCCAGAACACAAAACATAATGAGGTGTATGTAAGCATTGCTCCCCAAACAGGGCTAGCCCTGTCTGTGATGAATGCAGTGTCACACCTGGAAATCACCCAGGCCCAATTTAGACCTTAGCAGAGGGTCCTTTGAAAACACGTTTCATAGCAGGGTTTCAGGCCCTGAGGCCAAGTTTTGCTGCCCTTCTTCATGAGTAGCAATTTTCCACCAGCAGCAGGCACAGCAGAGCCAGGTGAGGCAGTGCAGTGTGCTCGGGGTGTGAGCACAGAGATCCTCTTCTGGCCTGGGCACCTGGGGCACCAACTGGCTCTATAGCAAAGCAGGTGAGCTGCCCAGCAGGTGTCTGTCCCTCTTGGTATTTACCACAGTCCTGCTGTTCATAAATAACAAAATCATGTGCTTTTGTGCTGACAGCTTTAAAAAAACCAACCAAACAAACAGCAGACATTTGATGGAGAATTATAACAGAATCTTGATGACAAGTAAATTAGTTTAAAATCAATCAGAATGCAAGCAGACCAAATTATTCATTGTCACAACTTTGCTTTTTGGGCAAATGCTACCTTTTAAAAAAGTTAGCTATTAATCATTTTCATATTAAGATGTTTCTAGAAAGTAGACATTTCTGTTGTATTGCAGTGATATCTACTGAAATGTTTTTGCTATGATTCTTTAAGCTTCAATAACTCAGTGACCACGAAAGCCAAAAGTGACATGTCTATAAATCTATTGATTCACTGTTTCTTTCTCAATTTCAGTTGGCTAAAACAATAATTTTAGTCCTCTTCCATTCTTAAATACTTCCACCAAAACATTACTCAATGGAGTCTGTGTGAAATTTTAGTTCTTGTATTTGCTACTATCTTTTGGAAGGCATTCAGCAGCCTAAACAATCAGGATGGTCTCTAGAAGGATTTTTTGAAAGCACTTAGATTTAAAAAAAACCAACAAAACATAGGTTTGAAAAGGATTATAGATATTTCTATTAAAAAATTCAGTAGGCATTGACCTCTTCATAGTGCAGATGAATATTACCCTGTGCTTGGTACTGTGAATTTAAGTGGAAATTAGGTTCTCAATAGGAGGCCCTTACTGTTACTGCAGGATATTAATTTTAACAAATAAAGTGGTATCTTTTGATGAATATCTAGGTTACAGCTAAACCTTCACTGTTCTATTTCACACTCTTTTACTGTGTACCACAGACTTCCTTCAATATGGAAACTACTGTCTGCTTCCAAAGAACAGCAGGGAAATCCCATGAAAACTGCAATTATAATAACTATAAAGAATTAAAATAGCTCTTGGGCACTTTTTATTATTGTTGTTCTCGGTTGTCAAGGGGAAAAAATGATCGAAGAAAAAGAAAGATGTGCTCCCAGCACTAGGGAAAGCATTTAAAAGGATCTTGTAAACAAGCTGGCAACAATTCATTCAGGGTTATACATTTATCAGGGGGGAAAAAAAGAAAAGGAAAAAAAGAGGGAGGTGATGCAGTAAGAGGACTCCAGTTGAGAATGTCCTGTGGGGACTGCAAAGTAAATTGTAGCAGTAAAACTACTATGATTAACTAAGGGCAGCTGAAAGCACATGTTTAGAGGTTGGTAGGGAAGTAGATGCTCTCCTATTAACAATCACAGTGTCACCTGGAGAGAGAATCTGTTTCTCTTGTCATTCAAAGACCCGGAACTGCTAGATTTTTTTCACATTAAATAAGATTGTTGGATTTTCTTTCCACTGACTCTACTAGTTGCTTCTTATTCAGTGAAAATTACTAGAAGCACTGACAGTGACTATTAAAGACCTGTTGTGGCTCCTTTATCTGGGCAGTAATCTCCAACAAACCCTGAGGCTATTTAGTCACTTTTACACCAACCAGTAACAGCCGTGGGTCATTCTTGTACTGAGCCAGTTTTAGATACTCCTGAAAGGCTGAAGATTTCCTGTCAGGCCTTTCAGATATGAAATCTCCTCCCTGGACCCATAATGACAAGGTCTGGAGACACAGAAAGCACTTTTTAAATGGTCTGTTTTGAAAAGGCTGATTAACAAAGAGCTCTTACATGCCATGAGAGACAGGCAGAGCAGGATTTGATTGGAGCTATGGCCACTGCACCAAAAAAGAGGGAGCTGGTCAGGGTGGCAACAGTCAGGACAGAGGATGAAGAAGCTGCTTTCTCCACATAAATATCTGGTGCTGTTGCTGTTACTGAATGGTTGGTTTGCTTTGATATGGCTGAACCCCTCCAGCTGGAAGGACACTTTTGGGGAATACTCAGAGAAACTTTCACCTTGGAGAATTTTTCCTGCCCTTTTATCTGGAGGTGGCAGTGTATTTCTAATTTACCAAGTCAGATGGATTTGCCAGGGAGAGGAGGACAATTTCAGTTCAAAGCCAAATGAGAACAAAAAGTATGGTTCTTTCCCTCAAAATCATTACCAGACTAGAAATTCTTTTGGAGGATATGATTGCCTTCTCCAGGAAGAAACATGACCTCCTCACCCCATAACAGGTTGTTTCCCTTTTCAGGCCATCTGGGGAAGGACTCGAGGCAACAGACACAATCGTGCCTATGATCAAGGAATATTTTTCATGAGAGTGGTTCAGCACTGGAACAGGTAGCCCAGAAAGGCTGTCAAGGCTCTGTTGGAGGTTTGGAAAACTTAATGGAAAATGTCCTGAGCATCCTGAACAACTTTGAATTTAGTTCTGCTCTGATTTGACTGCGTGACCTTCAGAGGTCCTTTTTTTTCCTGACATTATTTATTTCTATGACTATGATTTTACAGCTGATTCCCACTTTTCCAATAAACAAATGCTCCCAGCTGGTGGCAAGAAGACTTCTCAGAATTACAATTTCTGAAAGGTCTGTTCTTTAGTAAGACAGAATTAGAGAAAAGGCATGCAAGATAAAAATAATATACCTTGCAGTTACCACTGGGATCACTGGCAAAATGAGGACATACAAAGAATGCCCTGTGTTTAGTAAGGTATAACTAACAGCATTTCACAAAATCTCAGAATTCCTAAATAACTGGGATTGAAAATATTAAAATAAAGCATTTGATATACTATGTAAAGTTTTGATAGAGGACTGAATGGAGAGTGACTGTGCAAGAAGTTTTTATTATGGTTACACAGTGACTCTGCTACTTTTCAAATACAGCCAGATGGGAAGCAAAAAAGATCCTCCTCCTCCTCCTCCCAGCCAACTCTGCAGTCTCTGCTTGTATCTCAAGAGTTTTCCCAGCATAATATTGCAAAGACTAAAGATTCTGGCTGGGGTTTTCAGGGTCGTGTGGTGGGTTTGCTGTTCAACCCCCGCTGATTACAGCAGACAACATCCTTAGAAAGAGAACCCTGCCTTTATCTGCCTTAACTCATTTCACTGGTCCTTCCATACTGCATCAGGCAAAAGAGACCCCACCTGTCCAACAGAACCAAAAACTGTGCCCCCACATGAAGAGCAAACTTATTTTTGCCAGCAAGTAAATGCCTAGCATGCATTTATCACTATAGTTTTAATCAGCATCATCAATGAAGTAAATAATTTATTCCTTTAGCACCTTCCCTGTTCTCAGTCAGTGAAATCTGGTAGCAGTTGGATTTCCAAAGACCCAACCAAAAGACACTTTAAGAATTTAATTCACTATATCTGGGAACTTTAAAATTCATACATTTACATACCTCCTGATTAAAGGCTTCTGACTACCTCACAGTCAGACTGAATTCAATGCCTGTAAGCACAGGATTCAGCATAAAGACAAGGAACAAATATGTTGAGAAATTACCACTTTTATTCTGTGTGTCCTTTGTGAGAGCTGCACTTCAGGTAATAGGTGAATCACTTTCTACAATCACTCCCCTAACTCTTAAGTAATTCAGGGACTCAGTTGGCACAAGAAACCTAGAGACACACAATTAAGTTTGAACGATGGCACCTCCTTGCATTAACATAGCTCATTATTTAATGCTATCAAAACATCAGGCTTAATTACATCTGAGGATCTAAAAATAAATGTAATAGTTTTTTTCTCTTTCAGTTATTTCTATTAAGGGCCTCTTCTTTCTCAAGCATATACAGGTATGGGATGAACAATGCAGTTTCTCTGACCACGTCTATAACCTGATTTAGTTACAGTTATGCTTTATATCAAATGGAAAATAAAAGAGAGTAAACCTAGTTGTGAAATCCTGTCTGTGAACACTGGAACTACTGAATGGTTAGCAAACCTCCTGATGCACAGCTGGCAACCTTGCTTCAACAGGAGAGAGAAAAGGTAGGCTTGCCAAGGCAGAGGTTTTGCTGCTGTTTATTGGGTGCAATTAACAGGAGGCAGAGACGTTGCCCCACACTGCACATGCATTCACTCCATGTAGTTTCAATAGGAGATCTCTTTTCAGTTGGACAACTCAGGTTCCACTAACAAACTCTAGAGTGCCTCGGAACCAACTTTCATAATTTAAAGCTGTCTGAACCAAGACAGGAATCTTGTTTTTGTCTGCAGCCAGAGGAGGAAAGAAAGATCAGCCACCTCCGGAGGGCAAGTCAGCACACTGTAGTGAGATGTGGAATGAGTGTGGCCGTGTGGAGAGCAGCTGGAGCAGCCCACCTCTTCTTAGCAACTACAGACAGAGCTACAGGAGCACAGTAGATTAGACCTCTGCCTTTACACCCCTCAGTGTGAGATACTCTTCTGAGAACAGCCTGTGCATACACCGTCTAGGCAAACTTCCTCCAGAACAGTGCTCTTGCTCCTCTGCTGTCCAGACCTGGAAAAAGGAATATGCACTTTTCATACTGTCACTGATCACTTAGTTATTTTGGCCTACAAATAAATAATAGCTAGAAGCAAGGGACATCACCTCAATAATTGATGTTTTCTTGGACCTCATTCAGTTGAACAGCATCAAGCAGAGGGCTTCATTCTTCCTTTTCCCCCATGATGCGTGAAAGAGGGTGAGAACACTCCAAAATGAGAAGCTTCAACTCTATACCTGCCCTGTAAGATATTAATTATCTTTTTAGAGTCCATTAGCATCCACAGAATTGCACGAGCATGGAGATTTACTGTACTCTCCTTTGCTTTGTTCCACGTAGGAAACTACCTAACCCAAGTGTTCTGCAAACAAGAGGGAGCTCTGAGTTCAGTCTGAAGGTGTAGGGCAGTGCTATGGACAACTTCCTATTGTTCACACTTAGAACAGTTCCATTATTACTGTCATCCTATGGAGTCTAGAGACCTATGCTAAACTGAATTTCCAATTTTTGCCCCACTGAAGTTCACTGAAATAAATCTCAGCCTAGAAACAGATTGACTGTCACACTGCAGAGTGGTTTTTGCTATTGTTTTGGTACAAATTGTCACTTTCCATACTTTATCCTAGCTGACATGTGCAAGCAGCTATCAGATGTCAAAGGGCACACAGGTAAACTGCAGGTGATGGTGTTTTTTCTGGAAAGCCTAGAGAAGGCTATAGCATGCATGCTGATGACAGTGTAGCTGACAATGCTGCTCAATTTATCCTCAAACATTTTTGTTCAGTGGAATATAAATGAGCCCCTGCCAGACAAATATTTGCAAAAAAATATTCATATTGCTTCATTGTCAGCCAAAAGAGAGATTACTAAGTTGTTGAAATCAGGCAAAACTCCCACTCATAACTCTTGGCTGGAAAATATGTATAGATTTGCTCCACTGAAAAAGGCTTGCTGTCAAATCAGCAGATGAAAGCAAGATTGCAATGAGATATGGCACACACCTTTCTGAGCTTTGTCTAGTGAGATATTGGCACTATTATCAATAAGCCTATTGCTATTCCCTGCCTTGCAAGTAATCTCTGAGCTTGTTACATTTCTGATTTAACTGGTAATTCTCCTTCAAGGGCTGGGCTCCAGCTCGGGGATCCCACTCCATGGAGCAGACCACAGCAAAACAAATAAAACCACCAAACCAGCCCCCGTGATCCTCAGGCTGCAAGACATTAACCTGCAGAGATTTACAAAAAACTCTCAATCAGTCTGTGCCACTAACCAGTCTGAGGGGAGCAATGACATCCTCTGGACTAACCTGGGGTGCAGGAAAAAATGGTGCCTAATGACAGGACATAGAACGTGTCTCTTGCTTTCTCTGAGAAGTGCTCCCCAAACAGCTGCTCCAGTTAGTAGCCAGTAACAAATGTTTGACTCTCTTGCTTCCCCCTCTGTTTTTAGCTTTGCTGCCCATTTACACATTGTGCGTATTAGTAGCTTGTTATTTTAAAAGTTATCACATAAGAAAGAATGAAATGCGTCATGTGTTCTGTGTTCGGTGCTTTTCAGAAGAAAAAAGAGCTCTGTTTGCTTTGGCAACTGCAGCTCAAGTAATTTGTCTGAACAGGAGATGGAAATCTTGCAGCATATGGCTGCAGATATAAATACAGCTCCAGAATTATATACAGACACACTATACATTAAAATGAAAAGCATTTCATGGGCAGTTGGTCACAGCAATAGTTTCAAAAGGCAGGATTTAGTTACCATTCCCAAGTCTTCAGCCCTTGCTACACATCGTATCCTGGACTCTCAAATCTTTATTGTAATCTTAACATAGCTAGAAGATGGCAGATGCCCAGGTTGATCCCCAAGCACTCCAAGGCATGCCCCTTTCCTCAGAGGCTTCTTGATACACCGTGCAGAGAGCAGAATGAGACAGAATGGTGGGTATCAAACAGGAATATATGTTATCTATACCATTAATTTTACAATAGAGAGTAGAGTGGAAAGTGTTGAGTGTTCATTAGCTCCTAGGAGAAAATTATAGTTTGAAGATTGTTATTTAAAAGTCTTCATAGCCTGAGTTATTGCTCACAAAAAAGCAAACTCTTTTTCCTATACACAGTGTAGCAAGCAAGAGGGATGGAGCTGTTTCAGTCTGAATATTCTGGAGTCAGGGATTTTTTGATGAAGGATAATAACACAAGGAAGAGACCTGAGGGTGCCATGTGTATTTCTGAGTTATCTCTTCTAACTTCAATTTATATAAAGATCATTTTTGCCCCATTATTTTCCTGAAAATCCTCCTATTTTCCAATTCATAAACCTTTGGAATCAATGGAATTTCTCCCCACTCCTTCAAGTTTGCTTATTGCTGAACAATCAGGTTCAGACTGGGTTTTAGAATGCATTGCTACATCACTACATCTCTAGAGTTAACCTACACAACAGAGAATATGGCTTAAAAAGCAACAAAGCAACTCCAAATGACTGGTTTTCAGTGTTACTGCTGAAAGTGAAATCTTCCTTAAGTGTTTGTACCAAAATATGGCCCCATCTGTGTGCAGGCTGGCTGGGGGTGTAAGTAGGAGCGTTATATGGTGAAAGCTGGGGAAGGAAAGAAGAAAAAAAAAAAACACCTTAACAAATTCAGACCTTCTTGGAATAAGTATCTGGGAAAAAAATACAGAACTAGAAGTGGGTTCCCCATTCAGGTCCCTCAGATGATTAAGAGGGCTGTTACTGGGATGGTTCCTGCTGTTCCCTTGCTGCTGGGCTGTGGCAGTTGGGCTCACGGCTGCAGCAGTGAGGAAGGGCCCCACAGGTGTAAAAACCCATTCCTGACAACAGGTACCAGCAAGCATCATCTGAACTACTCCTGAGATATGCAGTATTTCGAGCATACCAATAGGGGGAACAAACACCAACTCTAGAGTTTCACAGCATGCAATTCAATCCTCACATGCCATTTGAAAAGCTTTTAAGAGTCTTGCTGGCCAAACAACAAAGTTATCTTCAGAAGGCATCAGTAACTGATTCTTTACCAGGTATTGTCTAACTGACCAATTCTGATTTTGAACCAAGAATCTAATTTCAATGGGAATTACAAGGAGTTAAAAGGATAGAGTAATTCCAATTATTGAGACCAAAAAAAGAAAGAAAAGAGAAAGGAAATGATACAGCAAGATAAAATCTTTTTCTATTACACGAGCCTTTTGTTTAAACACCTAAACTGATCCTGATACTGAGCAGAAGTTTATCATACGTTGCAGAGGGATTTTTGTATCCTTACATTATTCTGCAGATAGAGGAAGTTAGTCACCAATGTAATAGCATGGAAGGGTATGAATTAGTTTTCAAACCTATGGTGCATGACAGAGTGTTCTGTCATAATTATTATTTTAAATCAGATGGTTTTAAGAGAATGAAGCAAAACTTGAGTTGCAATTCTTGTTTTATCACTACTGGAGCATGAGGTGATTTTCTCATAAGCCTGACTTGCCAATCTGACCTTGAAAACAATTTCATTCATTAACCCTCTGTTGACAAAAGAAACCCTGTTCTTGTAGGAAGGCAAGTCTTGACTTTTCTTTACAAAAATAAAAGATTAAGCAATCCATAACGCCCCTGTCAGACTGAAATATGAGCCCAACAGGATGCAGTAGAAACACAGTGCAATCAATGTTTTTCAGGCACTAGGCATTAACAGCAAAGTGTTCAAGCTCATTCTGGACCAATTTGCATCAATGTAGTAAAGATAGTATCTCTCTTCAAGTGAAGTTAAGACACAATACACTATGAATCCCCTATATAGCTTTTGTTAACTGTCACTGAAATCTGAGTATCTAGAAATCCAGAAACTCATGGGAGACGTGTGAATAACACTTGGTTAAGTCTGGTGCTTTAGTTTAAATAAGAAAGTAAAAAATCTTGCCAAGCAGTCCCAATTTTTGTTTTACTGAAGGCTACTCCAGCATTTCCAGTGTACACTTTGCTTTCTATTCTTTCATTCAGAGAAGGACAATATCTAAATATTTACAGCAACCCATATTTATGAAAAGCAGAGAATAAGTTTACAAATGTCATAACCAGCAGTATATACTCAGGTTATCTGTTAGGTACTACACAGGCATTATTTAGTTTGGTTAGGCTGTGACATTCATCACGATATCCAGGTGCTTTACAGCTGCTCAGAGAAACATTTGTTAACAACTGGTGTCATTCAAAAAAGCTGGTTCAGACAGAGAACATCCCTGTCTGTGCCAGACACATCCCTTGAAAACTAACCTCTGTGGCTAATACACATAAATTAAACACATGCAAAAATGAACTCATAAGAGCAGACAAAAAGATTTAAAACCAAAAAATTGATCTGTTTTGGATGCCACTATAATATAGAAACTAGAAAATCCTGAACAAAAAGTTTTCTCCCAAGAAAAGCACATATTATTTCCTCACTGGAGAACAGCCTTTGGGACCAGCATTGAAGCTACAGTGAAAGACAACCAGAGAAGATGAGGCAGTGCTGGAGGTCACCAGGAACAGAGCCAACCGTGGTTTTTAAATTACAGCCAATACCTTGATTTTCATCCAAGGCATCCTGGAAGCCAGGACAGAGCCCTGTGTTCAAAGAGTTGTGTGTTCATAGCCCACCTCAGCTCCTGTCTCCCTCTGCCAGCATTCCACACTTAGCTCCTTTTCTTCCCTGGCTCAACTAAAAAGGATGCTCCTCTTCTTCAGCTACTCCCATGAGAGCTTCTCCATGTATTTCATCTCTTCTAGCTCCTGACCACCTGGGAATTGGAGTCAGGCCATAATCTGGCCCTGCTTTTTTCAAAGCAGCTTTAACTGTAAAGTTATTTCCAAAGGCAGAATATAAACGATGGTGAAGTATGTCATCTCCTTCTGCAGTTTCCTCCACCTGGCCCAAAATAGCTGACCCTTGACAGAGCCACACCACCACAGTGCTTCTGACACAAGAATGAACTCAGCTGCAGGTTTTTGGCATTCACTTATGATTGCTCCCACCTGCCTCTATTATTTATACAATGCTGTTTTGGAGACCACTGTCAGCATGAGGAAAAGTTTACCAATATAATTGTCCTGGCAAACCAGCCCTGTGTGGGTGCAGCTTCTGCTGGCCAGAAAGAAAAGAGAAAAAAAAAAAAAAAAGTAATTTTATTGGTACAGAAAATACTGGTTCCCAAGTGGAACAAGTTATTCTGGTAAAAAGACTTTCCATTCTAGTGTAACCATGTCTACACCAAGCTTTTGACAACATAAAAAAATGGTTAAAATAAAAATAACCTTAGCTGATACTGCTGTGCTGGAAAATATGCCTATTGGAGACCTGGTCAGATGCTATGAAGGAAAAGCCAGTTTTAAGGATAAGCAAAGAGAACATATCTTCTCTGGTAAGAAAAGGGGGGAGAGGGAAGGGACCAACAATGAATTTGTAAATATGAAGCATTCATTATTTTGGACAGTAATTTTTTCCTGTGAAAATTTATAAATAGAGGAACAAATCTAATAATCTTGGCCTTTTATTGTCACTCAGGGCAGTTGAAACCAGAGCACAATAAAAATATATTAGATTTACCATGGGAAACTGGCTAAAAGTGGGACTTTCCAAGGCGAGTCTTTTTGTTGTAGAAGTGCATTTTAAGTCATCCAAATGAAAAAAAACAATGAAAAATTTAGGCTGAGGTGAACTGGAAAGTAGAAGCTTCTCCTCCTCCTTTTTTAGGGTTAAAACCTGCCATTAAGAGAGAATAAGAAAAAGCAGTACTGAGAGCTGTGACACTTACAGGTTGGGTATTTTGTTTCTCTCAAGAGACCCCCATAGAGGAGCTTTTTCATTTTTCTTGCTGACTCAGTGAGTTCTGGCACTGTAGAAAATGCTGAAGGTTTTCTTAATTGTTATGTTGCACAAAGAAATATCTCTGTTGTTACTACAATTATAGCTGCTATCGGTGCTGTTTTGCAATCTGTTTTCAGAGGAGGTCTGGCAGGATGAACACTGTCATTTCTGACTTGCTGCTGCCCAGGGCAGTGGGTGACTGTAACAACATCTTTTATTGTTCCAGCTTCCAAAAGGTAAGACTCATAGTTGCAGAGTGTGAGAAAAATCTTGTTTCATCTTTGTTTTATTGAACAACTGTCATGATGACAATGGGAGTTGTTCATCAACAGCATTTCACAGCCCAAATTGCAAAACTGCTCAGTCCCCTAGCAAGGACAGGACACGTGTGTGAGTGGCAGGCACAAAGACTGACTGAAAGGAGGAAGGCAGTGGCTAAATTGGCCTTTTTGCATTATTAGGTCTAGCCCTGCCTTCAGGTGAAATAGTTTATAGTGAGGGCACTGAGGAAAGCCTCCTGTTAAACCCTAGAGCTTTAGTGATGGGTGTGAATAGGGTCCTGCTGCAAATGGGCAAGCAGAGAGGAGGCTGTGCAAGAGGGGCTTGCATTCCTGTTAGCCTGAAAACAAGACACAAGAAAGAAATGCTACGTTGAGTTTCAGGCTTGCTCCTGGTGCTGTGATGGCTAAAGCCATTTCTCAAACTGTCTGGATAGCAGTGTATGCTGACCATGTGCTAAAATGGGTGGAAATAATAGTCTTAAATAATCTTCAACCTAGACAATCAGAAGACAGACTAAGGTTTTTTTACATTTCCACCAAAAATTCCTAAAAAACTGGCAGTGCAGAGTTTCAATTTTTGGACTCTTGTGCCTTTTCTACTATAAATTTTGTATCCTAGTAGATTACTGGCATGAAATAGTTTCTGTCAGACCCCATGGCTCAATGCACAGAAACACACACATATTCCTCACGTCACTAAAACAGATTTAAACAAGTGTCTGCAAAGTCAGATTCTGGGGTGGATGTTTATATTTTTGGATTTTTTTATAAGTTCATTGGAAATATAAGGAGCTTCTCATGAACAGTGTGAAAACACTTCAAGCATTTTCTTCCTGAAGGGGAAGAGTTGATTTACTAGGCCTGAGCTCTGTGCCACGCTGTGCTGAGGACTCGCTGGGCACATCCATCCCTGTGATTTGTAGCAGAGCAGTTACTGTCTGATCAAGGTCTTCCAGCTTCCCCACAGCAAGGGTGTACCAGTAAGCAGAAGTAGTCCCAATCAGGTCAATGAATCTCCTCAAGGGAGCCAAGCTTCATCCGTGTCTGTGTGTTTGTAGGAAGAGGGATTTAGGATACAGAATTTAAAGAGCTTAAGGTGCAGAGTACTAACTGCAGTGACTGCACTGTAGGGAGAATGAACTTGCAAATAGCTTCTTATAAAACCTTGCTTCACTTTGCAGTCTTAAAGCTTCATTTTCACATTTCAGGGCCAGTTGCTGCTGCATCACTGCCATTACTTGTACACTCCACTAATTGCACTTGAGTCAGATTAATTTTATGCCATGGGATTTCATAACAGTGACTGTAAGACTAGCAGGCAGAAGAGTCTTCATCAGTAATGGAACCACAGAAATTAGACAAGGAAAAAGTCATGTTATTAACTCATCTACTCCATCCCAGTGCCAAATGATTGTTTTCTAGAGAACATACTTGAGCTCTTTGTCCAGTTACATTTCAAACAGCATGAGCCACACAACAACCAGCCAAACACAGCTGGGCTATACTTCCATGGACCTCTTCACTCAGAGAGCTTTTTCTGAAAGCCCATCCAAAAGTAATTTGACTTGTATGACCCATTCTGAGTCTTCTCAGATCTAATGAAAATAATTGCCTTTCGCCTCATTCCACATCTCCAACATTCTGATCTCTGTAAAGTGATTGTCAGAATCAGCCTCTCCTGCTGTAACTTTTCTCTTGTGTAAAACAGTGTTTATAGCCCTGAGGGGACCAAACACACATGCAGAGAGGTGGTTGTTTTGCTCCTGGCTCTCAGCTACCAGGACTGTCCAGCTGTGACAGGAGGAGGGCAGACATCAAGTTACAACAGCAAAGAACTGTTCTGGTGTTAAAGTGCAAAGGGGAACACTTAATCAGTGCCAGTGGGCCAGAATTTTTAGTATTCACCCAAGTACATGTACATATGTACAGAAAATAACATCACTGAAGACAAGTGAGTTTAGAGGGTGAAATGGGAAGAGTAGGCCCACCATATAGTGAAGATTATTCAGGGAAGAGCCATTTGTTCCCTCAGAGCTAAAGTTTGCTGCTCCAACACAAAGAATAGCCTGGGAATATCTGCCTTTGCAATGTCCTGGTGGCTTTGGTCCTCTCCTTTTTTCTATGCCTGTCACTAGCAGTTGACAACTTCTCTTCTCACTGTGCAGCTCCACACCTAGCAAAGCAGCGTCATCTGTCAGTCACTGCTTTAAAAAGTGTAACTTCATACATTCAGAAGACTTTAAATCAGGATGTGCTGAGAGTTTCATACATTTAGATGTGTGGTGAATTTTTTTCTGGATGACAGACAGTGAAGAAGCAACAAAAGGAAAGAGAAAAGTAGGAAAGCATTAAAAAAGTGTAGTGACCGAAGAGCAAAATACTCCTGGAGATTAAAGGGTTAAATCTTCAACCCATTTTCTCCTTCTCTTTATACAGGAGCCAAGGGGATGGCTGATATTTTACTGCAACAGCAGCTGATGCCCAAAATAAGAGTTGGGAAGGGCAATCGGACATTCCCCTACTGAAAAATAATTTCAGACACCATTAGGCAGACACAGTCATTTCTGATGCTCACCAGGAAATCATGGTGGCAGTCAACGAGCCCCAGTCCTCCTCTCAACATATCAAACCTATCTGTTCTCCTGTAATTCCCACTATGTCTGCTCTTGAAAACAGTCGAACAGCTTGCTTTGAATTTGAGCTTTTCCCATCCGCTGCCTTGCAGTCTCTCTCTTTCATCACCTCTCCTGCACAGAGGCCTAGTGCTCCTGCCAACAGCAATTCCTGTGCCACCCTCTCCCAGGAGGACACAGCTTCCTAATTCTTTCTTAATATATTTTTCCCCTCCAGTTTTTCTGAGTAAATCCCTGACCTCTATTCCCGTAGGAGGAAAAGCACGGGGCTGCAGGCCACTTCCAAACCCAGCTGCAGGGTTAATGACTTTTGGGAAGGCTGTCACTGAAGGATTCAGCCCCTCATAGGCAGTTGCTTCTGCTTTGACTATTTGCAAGGGAGAGGGGAAAATGCTTTTGAATGGACCCGAGATCATAAGGAAACTGTGTGTGCTTTGGATCACACATTGGGTGTTCCCTACCTGCTTAGTGGAGCACTTCCTAATCCACTGCATGTTACCAAGGACAACTTGCAGGAGGACTTCAAGGGGTGCCCAGCAGAACTGGCCCACAGTGGGCAGTGAGGAGCCCCAACACCCTGCAATGCCTGCCTGAGAGAAAGCAGCACCCAACCCCTGCACCCCAGCATGCCTGGGCTCTGGGTCTCGCACAGAGGCAGGCTGCCATGAGGAGGTGATTCTGGCATCCTGTCTCCTCCTGATTTTGAGAAGGCTGGGAGCTGGGACTCTCACCACCTCCCACAGTGGCAGCTTCTCCTGACTTACACTGTGGTTCTGATAATAACATTTTTCTTTAGCTGAAGAATGAAAAATGCAGTGTGACTAACCACGGTAGAGAAACTGCTGACCTCAGGGGTTAGTGCAAGCTCACGTTTTGTCCACCTTCTCCACTGAGAACAGCCAAGGTTGCAATCCCTACTTCTGATTTCTTTCTTTTAATATTACCAGTCAGCTGGATTCCATAAATGTCTGTGTTTACCCTTAGCCACACAAGTGACCCACTGCTAGAAATAACCAGCGCCTTGGAGAAAGCTGAATGCATGGAGAAAGCAGCATTAACTGTGTCATCTTTCATTGTAAAACTCTAAAAGTGAACAAAATATACAGAGAATGAAGTATTCTGTGATGGGATTTCAAGAACAAAAATAACTGAATGAGAGGATGAGAAAATAACAACAGCACCAGTACATTTTATCAAAATATTTTACATTAGAAAGGCAGAAATTGTCAAACTGTAAAGAACGAAACTTGCCTGAGACCTTTGATACAAGATACAGACTTTTTCCAGAACACATGAACTGACTGAGAGTAGTAATTGCTGTAAGTACTTTTCATCTCCACTTTTTGCCCATGATGTAATTATTTTGACAGTTAATAAGAGATTCAGGGTTGCATCTCCATCTTTCTTAGCTTGATAGAGCTAACAGATAAGATAATCCCCCCCCAACAATTCAGGCCCTTGCCATGAGTCACTGTCTCTGATGAAGACATGTCACTCTGTTTTCTTGGGCACAAGAAACTGTCATTTTTTTGGAAACTTTTTAATTGGGAACTAGGTTTTCCTGGTGTGTTGATTCAATGTGTATGTATTAAGCACTAAACCAAGGAGTTGTTGCTTTGTCTGTTCTCAGGCACTGAAATCTTTGGAGGCAGTTTCATGACAGATAAAGAGTAAGACACTAGATTGGTGGAGTTAAGGAGGAATCAAAGACAGAACAGTCTCTCAGACACACACATGCACACGTGCACTTCCCCTCATTCTCACACCACTCTCAAGAATTTCTTGAATTTCTCTGTGAGGAGGGCAGAAGCTACACCTCAAATCCTAACTATTTCCATGACAATAGACTAATTTGCTTAGGATCAGAACATATTATTTAACATCTAGAAATCAATTTTCATCTATTTACATATTTTGCAGTAGTTTTTGTTTTATTGTTTCTCATTCTTTTTCCATGTGCCTTAATTATATTTCCTGAATGGTTTAAAGGATAACCAGTTTTAAGAACTTACAAAGTATATTCCCAGACAGCTGCAAGGCCCAAAAATCAGATGGACCATGGCTATCTCTGTAATATTGCCTCTGCTTTCTTCTAGCTGAGAGGAGAGTGATGAAGGGTTATTCAATGTAATGTTGATATGCAATTAGACAGGGTGGAGGAAGAAATTTTCTGCTGCTCTTCCCAGGCTGTGTTTACATTAGTTACTAAGAGCTTATATCATGTTGTCTCCAAAATGGGAACTAACAGCTTCAACATACATTCAAAAAAGCAGTTTGAGAAAATGGGAAGAGATGATCTCAAATAATGTTAAAGAAAGCAGATGTTATGAGAATAGCATAAAAAAGTAAATCACTCAGCTTGCAGTTACCAATACTGGTTCAGAAACATGAATAACTAGTACAAGCCAGGATGTCACACTGCTGATTTCTTCCACTGCCTCTCTCTACTAAAAGACAGCTGGAAAACCCTAGCAGCACCCATGCAGTGCAAAGCATGGGGCTCCTCCAAGCTTTGCCACGTCATGGTTGGTGCTAGAAGCAAACTGCAACACTTGACAAGTACATCTGAGGTGCTGAGAAGTGCACCGAGCATCATGATGGTTCTGAACAGTCTTCACAAGGCCCATGGTGTTATTTCGTTGTGGTAACTCTTCACCATGAAAAAGGATGCATTCACAGCCTTGTTTGAGGAGTTAATGTCAGTTGCTGGAGCAATCTTATATGTCAGGTTGGTCTAAACACAAATAGAAGTGAACTAGAGCATCCTATAGGGCTGGAACGATGTGGATGGTCATGCTCGGTGAGGACAGTAAAGGCTAGTGTGGAAACAGCAGGGCAACAGTTGTCATGATCTCCAGGAGTCAGGCATGACTTCATTCACTGCTTCTGGAAAGCAGAAACCTTCCAGTCCCTTAAGAGTTGCTGCAAATTCAACATAGCTGCGTGCAGCTCTGGTCCTGGCTGTACCTGTGGAACAGGCTCCTCACTTGATGCCATCTGGAGGTCTTGAAGAGTGGTGTGTTTGAAACACATAGTGTTTCTCCAGGCACCTCCCAGGTTATATACCCCTAACCTCCTTCCCTTCTGCCTGTGCATTGCATGCTCCTAAAGGCTTTCATCTTGCAGTGATGTTTAGGGAGATTATCCAACAAAAGTAGCAGCTGGGCTTTGGAATTAAAACCTGGGCTCTGACCTTGCCAACATCACTTTAAAGAGTCTCCCGCGGTATCAGTGAAATTACCATAAAATTACAAATGGCACAGAAATACCTGACAAGACAGAGCAGTCCCTGCTTCTCACAACACAAGAAGGGGCAGCCAGTGAAATTATCTGGTGGTTGCTGGAAAGCAAGAGCTTTTTCACTTAAAAAATATTGAAGTTATAGAGTTCACTGCACTGGGATGTTGTGGGGCCCCAAAACATTTAAGAAGGGATTAGATCATGGAGGAGAGGTCTGTTTGTGGCTATTAAACTCTATCACAGACTACAATCTCTGCCTCCATTAAATCAGGCTCCAGTTCACAGGTTACAGCAGGAGAAATATCCCTTTATCTGCCTGACTCTTGTCCTAGGCCTCTAGTTTTGCCCACTGTTATCCAGGACTGAACTAAAAGCACTAAAAGGACTTTCACGCTCACCCAGGATGGCACATTTTATGCTCTTACCCTGGATTTACAACTCTGTCACTGGGGCTGGAACCTGGCCCATGGTATGTGGTCATTTTTCTGTGTTCATTTAGCTCTTGTACTACACTTCAGGCTGTGGGGGCAGGCAAAGACAAACAGCACGGCGAACTCGGCCTGCCTGCCTGTCTGTTGAACTCATTTACACTAATTGCTTCAATGTACTGACTGATTTCTTTTTAATTTATAAAATATGCCTATCCCTGGATCCCAATGCTTGCACAACAGTGGGAGCGGGGGGAGGAGGGGAAATGAACCTCACTAAAATGTGTACCATGCTGAGATAGGTACACCAGAAAAGCCTCCACAGAGAAAAGAAACAGCTCTGCAGAGGCTGTAAAAAAAAAAAATTGCCCCTTCTTTTCAGCATGAAAGAAATTAAAATAGATTCTGTTAGTGCCAAGGAAAAGGCAAGTAATGGATATAAGAGGTTCAGAATTAGGATGTCTTGCTTCTGGGCTAAAGCATCACAAGTGTATTCTAAAATTGCAGGCATTAATGTATACATAAATAGACAAAAGGAGCAAGCATGAAACAAAGAGGAACTATTAGGTGGGGCAAGCAGCTGGTGAGAGGGAAAGGCAGCTCAGACACAAACGTAAAGTTTGGGAGAGGCAGCTCTGGGACAGCTGAGGCTCAGGCTATAATCAGACAGAATGGAGAGCCACAAAAATAAAAAGCTGAACCCAAAGCTGCCAGTCTGAGGAGCAAAAATGTAGTCAGTGAGGCGAGCCAGAGGACAGGTGCCATCTTAGTGTAACCTAACCCCCTTGCTCAGGGCAGCAAGACTATCCCTGTGCACATTAGAGATGCTCTGCATCTCTTCTTAATATACAGCCTGTTCTGGAGTCACTCTTTATTGTATCATTCTTTTGTTGAAGCTTAGAACTCAAATTTTAAAATATTCCTCAAGCATGAACTACTTCCAGGTGTTAGTATTCCACAAGGTCCCTCACCACTTCTAATTACTTTCCAGTAGTTTCCTAAAGCTTTGTGGAAAAAAAGATATGCCCAGCAAAGAAAGGATTCTGCTTTTCCCTTTATGCAAATGATAGAAAGTGCAATACCTGATAAAGACAAAAAGACAAGGATTCCTTAACATTTATGATTGTGATTTACCCTTCATTCAATAAGGTCCAATGGAAGAAACACTGAATGGGAGTCAAGAGACCTAGTTTTGTTAGCAGTTCTCGTTGTCCTTTGGCTAATAATGCATACAGTCTTTTCTCTGTAAGAACTGTGTTTTTTCTCAAATATAAAATTTCTCTATATAAACCAAATATAAATCCAATGCACTATCCTAGCTATCCTATCCATTACTTTGATTCCTAATGCTAATCCTCACTTGCCTACAACTTAATGCTCTATAAATCTTTCTGATGTTCTTTTCTCTACTTAAATTAACCTTGGATTATCCCTTGTAATTCAAATACATCAACATTTCAAAAGAACTTTCCTGCATTTCCTTCTTTTGTTCTTCCTGTGTAAGCAATTAAATTGTTATCATAAACAATTAAAAATGTCTCCAGGAATACTGAAATCCCTTGTCTCAACAGGTGAATTGCACAGTGGTGGGTGGAACAAACCTTCCTCTCCACTGCTTTCCATGGGAGGTGCCTTATCAGGGGGTTCAAAGGTAGCTGGACCAATGAGTATTTTTACATTTGCTACAGGTCTTTTTTAAAAAAAATAATCTTATCAGCAACACAATGGTCAGGATCAGTGGTGTTGCCTTTCAAGAGTGCTTAGCCTGGCACAGGCTGGCTGCCATGAGTCACAGTCCATAGAAGCTGGAGTTATGGAAAGGGAACAGGTGAGATTAGTTCTCAAAGCTCTGCAGATGGTCCAGGTGTGCCTGTACACAGCAGGGTCTCCATGTGCCACCACAGGCACAAGGCAGGCTGAAAAGGGCTGTGTGAAAGCAGGTCTGAGCTTTGACTTCCACCTCTGTGGTTAGAGGTGACTGACAGCATTCTCTTATGGAAGAGGGAGAACCTGGAAAATGTAGGGAGTGGATCCAGGCCTGCTCTGAGTGCGTGGGCTGCCAACTACCAATGCAGATCACAGGGGAGCTTCCACAGACGGTGCTGAAAGGAGGTGGAAACCATCTCAGTTCCCTGTACCCTTCGTCCCCACACCACATCCAACTGAGGTCACTGCTTTGTTCAGAGCTGACAGGACACAGGAGATAAACAAAGGGCAACATCACACATGGGTAACCTTCCAATACCTGAGAGGGGCCAATAAGCAGGCTGGGGAAGAGCTGTTCACAGGGCATGTAATGATAGGACAAGGGGTAATGGTTTTAAGCTAGAAAAGGGTAGATTTAAGTTGAACAGTAGGAAAAAGTTCTTTAATATGAGGGTGGTGGAACACTGGAACCGGTTGTCTAGAGAGGTGGTGGAGGAGCCATCCACGGAGACATTCAAGGTCAGGCTTGATGGGGCTCTGAGCAAGATGTTCTAGTGTGAGATGTCCCTGCTTATTGTAGGGGGTTGGACTAGATGACCTTTAGAGGTCTCTTCCAACCCAAGACATTCTATGGTTCTGTGGTTCTATGATTACATCACATGAAGCAGCTTACAGCCAAACCCCAAATGCCAAAATACAAATCAACAACTGGAAGATGAAGCCACACAGGACAAATCAGAAATATAGCACATTTTTTTAACTGTGAGGAATACAAATGTTGTTAAGTAGACTATCAAGGGAAATATTGGGGCCTTCCCTTCAAGACTTTCCCATATCATGACCAAGTGCCCTGGTGGAAGTACAGTAGGCAATGTGCCATGCCCAGTGCAGGAGCAGCTGGAAACAATTAACAGCAGTTTAACACAGAGAGTCCATGAACTGAACCATTTCTTAGGCTAAAAATTTCAGCAGTGAATACTCTATAGAGTTTGACTCATTCACAAACAGCCTAGAAGGTGAAAACAAACTACCTAAGGCGATTCTTGGCTAATAGTTAAGATCAGCATATAAATGAAAACAAAACCAAAACCAAAAGGGGGCAGATTTTGGTAAATGTGACCAGACAGAGTATTCCTAAAGTATTCTTTAATATTCTTTCCATGGAAGAAACTGGAGGATAGATTTCACAAGTTTCCAACTTCTTACTTCCCGGTGCATGTCTTAAAGTAGTATAACAGCAACTTGACACCCAAAGAAACATTTGTTAGAGAAATCTAGGATGTGTAAAAGCTTGTGCCAGACCATCTTTAGAGTAGATACAACGACTGTGAGTGCAGCTGATGCTACCAATGTTACAATGCTAAACCAGTAATAAATTTTTTTATGGATTAAATATCTGGGCAGCCAATCTAGAGATAATTACTTGAGATTCTGTACAAAGATTAGTTTCATTTTTGGAACTTAAGCTATGAATACATTTAATTTCACCCTATATTGCTGAAAACAAAGATGGAAAAGGGAAAGCAATATGAAAATAGTCCAAGATGGGATAACTGACAGATCTGATGTTAGAAGAATATCTTCACATATATCAGTGCAACTGATAAAAACTAAAACTGTTGCATTTCTGGTTTTCAAGCTTTTTTGGGAATGCAGAAATTGCAGACTCACATGAGCTAATGGAGTAATGTCATTTAAAAATGATCCACTGAGATGCTTGAAAAACATGAAATGAAAGAATAATAAATGTATAGCTGAGATTTCCTTGTGCAAACTTGATATAACAGATCTTTGGAAACAACAGCTCGAGTTGTGACCTGTCCTGAAGCATTGTTATGAACATCATGACCATATCTGGTGAGATCTGAGCGACATGAAATAGTGTGAAGATACAAATAAGGGTCCAGTTTGCTGTTTTCTTCTTGCTTAAGATCTTATATTCCTGAAGTGACTCTCTTCTTGGCCTGAAAAATTCACAGGTCCTTGATTGAGTCAGCTGTACTAGCTCAGAAGTAGAGGGAGATCCACACTAACCTCTCATGCAAGAGGGCCACTGCCATCCCCATCAGGCAGGAGGGAACTGGTCAGTCTCCAGAGGAGAAGATGTGATGGTGGAGACTCTCTCTGAGCAGATGACCCCAAGAACCACTAGCAGCTTCCTTGCTCCCTGGTAGATTGACCTCTGACTTAGGCAGATCACCTTGAGGGGTTCCTGCAGTCAGTGTTGAGAAGGAGGTACCTATATGATGTATGTCTTCAGCAAACTTGTCTCACACCAGATTATATGAGTTTGTCAGCTGCCAAGTATAGATACTGGGTTCCTACCTTAATAAATGTACTATTGATCAAAAAGAAAGCTGTCACTCTTCCCCATCCCTCCAGAAACCAACATTTTAGATGTAATGTTTTTCTGCCTTCCCTCATGCAGACATTTCTCTCTGCCATAAGACTCAGGTTAGCAAAGACTGCTGTTTCTCTGACACAGTCATAAAAACAAAACCACACACAGACTGAATTCAGGGGAAGCAAATGTACTCCTTTAATTGCTTGTTTGTTCCTTCCCAACCAGCTGTCTAACCTCTACATAGATTATTAGTGAAGCTATAAATGTGAGCCTCACAGTGCCAGGCACTGCCTAAATTGGATAATGTGAATTGCAACTTAGCAGTGGGTGCTCCAGGATACATGGTCAGATTCACCTACATGGTTAGTTTCTGATCTAGTTATCTGGATTTCTTTAAGAGTCAGTGGAAAAAAACAGGCCCTTCCAGACCTTAATTTGTCTCTTTGTAACAGAGATATCTGAAATAGGTCAGATGACTCACTCTTCAAAAGCATCTATTTTCCTCTATTGAGCCTAAAGTCACAAGTTCCAGTGTAGACACCTAGACTGTAGATGGTGAGAGTCAGAGGAGATCGATTGCATGAATCGTGCTCTATTTAGCCACAGGCAGCAGTATTTTAGAGGCATTTGTCTTGCAAAATTGGGTATGAACCTAATTTCAGCAGTACTTTCTTCGTACCAAATGCCAAACTTCATCTCAGTGCTTAATTCTTTTAAAAACTCTCTCCTTTCTGAGCACAAAGGAGCATGAGTCAGGGCAGCCCTGCCAGCCTGTGCCCTGCAATTACATCTATCCTGGAAGGCAGGTCTGACCCTGACCATGAGCTTGAGCTGGGAGCTGCCAGCCCTTGCCATTCCTTGCCTTTTGGAGTGTTCAAGAGACTGGGCAAGGGACATGCCTTGGGAAACCTGGATTTCCCTGCTCTGCACTGTGTCTGCTCCAGAACATACTGAGATGTAAGGTGTACTCTGTGCAGACCTCATGTGACCCTTCTGCTCCTAAAAAATTGGTGGGCAAACAATTCAGAGTCCTTCCCAACACTGCTTGCTGCCAGAGGGTGGGAGTTTCCTGCAGGCTGAGCAGGGGCCAAGTACAAGGCAGCCGACAAGGATAAGGTCAGCAGCAATCCTGACTTCAGGTACCTCCTCAGATGAGCAAGATCAGTTAAATCTAGTCATAACTCCTTTGACTAACTGGTCTTGGGTGCCCAACAGCAGAGGAAGACTCAGGTTGTGCTACTCAGTAAGGGACACACAAACCCTGTACAGGAGAGTGCCTTCTCACTCTTCTGCTCCTGGGTCTGTGAACTCCTTCAACAGTCGCCTCAACACCAGCTGGAGCAGGACTGCAATTAGATAGCTCCAGGTAGCTACTGCTCTGATCTGCTTCCTAGATATCAACCACATGATATCCTCTTGCTGGACTCTGGAGCACAGTGTGAGTGAGACTTGAGAGCTCTTAATAAGCCCTTTCCTCATGGATCTGTTTGGGAAGCATCACTGCCTGGACAAGGCTTAATCTGACCCACTTAGGTTTCTGCAGCATATTCACCACACTGGTTTTGTGATGCATTTGAGGAGCACATTGAAGCATATTAAGTAGCATTTAGTATTTTATTATTTTATTTTTATTTTATTTTTTAATTTATAATAATTATTGAACAGTGGCTGTTTAGTGCTTGAGCAGCTGTTCTTCTGACAGCAATTCTATAGGATGCACAACAGAGAAAGTTTCTTTTTCCTTTCAGACCTCCCTGGAGCATCTGCCCAGCACTAAAAGTGAAAGGTTTCAGATGCTGCCCTAATATAAAACATTGTGGCTGTGAGGTTCTGTGTTCATTCTCTGTTCATTGCGAAATACAAGCAAAGTTTTTCTTTTTCCTCATGACTGTTTGGTGTCTTGCTAAATTGCTGTCCAAGGGCAAATTCTTTTTGTCATCCAGACCTGTAAGGTTGCTAAGCAAACACAAGGATAAAGATTCATTCTGATTACTCAATACTTGTTTTACAAAGTCTGCTGCTGAAAACAATATTGCGTCACACAGGCTCCTTTTGCAATACAGGGTGGGTACCTAAAATCCCAAATTAAACAAGTTTCAGCCATAGGTGTGTGTTTTGGAATCATTCAGTTGTAGAGAAATGGAAAACTCCAGAATGTTCAGCATAAAAAAAGAAAGGAAGAGGTTAATTAAGGTTGTATAAAGGCCAGCAAAATGTTAAATCATTTAAGGATTGGGATAATGACTATTTGAAATGCATCGAGTTTCCTGAAGAGTTTGGCTAAGGTAATGTCTCCCATTTTAGGGCATATCCACACCACCAAAGTCATTAGAGTATTTAAAGAGTTTGTATTCAAGTCAAAGGGCATTTTCAGATATTGCCAATGGATTTCAGACAAACCTGTTGACCAGTATGATGTGAACAGAAACCCGACCACGAGCTTACCAGAGATGTAACGAATATTGCTCATTAGTTTTGTCTTAGGAGTTGCTTCAGCCCACGTGCTCATGTTTTATGTGCAAAAGTGGTGTTTAAATGGAGAGTGGACTCCAAGCACCTCACAAGTCTGTGAATATGAGGCTTGGGGAAGTAAATATCCAGAATGCAACAAGGTGGTAAAGAATCAAAAAAAGAGGTTTGGTTTGAGTCAGGAAAAAACAAGACATAAAGATGAAAAGTCAGGTGTTCAAGGAGGAGACTAACTCCTATGTAAATGGCACTTGGGTGCCCAAACTTCCATTAATCTTGGAAGTCATCATGCAATAGGTTCTGTTTTCTCAGTGGCTTTCAGAACAGCAAAATGAATGAACAATTTGAAACAACTTGTGTATATAGACAGGTAGGTCTGCAAGCTTTAAACTTTAAATTTTAGGTGAAACAACGTTCTTGTTTTCTGACCAGAAGTGCCATGAATTCAGGTGAATGGGAAATAGTCTGTGAATCAAACAGCACATCCCTAAAAATATGATAGTTATAAAGCTTGGGAATATGACTAGTACAGTCCTGAAAACACATTCTTGTAAGGATGACTGTAACTTCAGAAGGAAAGACTAAGGAAACAGTGTTGTCTGTGAATCTGTTGGGAAACTGAAGTCTTTTGGCCATTGAGAATTAATCTGGAACAGGCAAATTATAATTTGAAAACAAAACCACTGGACTCTAGTGCAAAGTTACTAGTTGTAGTGGATCTGTCAGTTGGTAATAAGGATCCTCCTTCCAAAAAGGGCAAGGAATTTACTCTGACTCAATTAATTGAGTTTGCTGCAGCTGTGCTTGGTTTTGGTTCCAATGACTTTTCCCATGACAGAGTTTTGGTACCACACTCTTCAAAACATCTATAAAATTCACACAACTGAAACTTTTCAGGGAACAGGTATTAAATTACTTTCAGTAGAAACCTGGCTGTAAAGGCTGCAATCATACAACCATAAAGCAGGAAAAAAATACTACTCGCCTTTTTTACAAGTCTACTTTTCAATTCTTTATTACCTGCACAGGGGGAATGAAAAATCATTTTTATAAAAGTTGATACATAATGTAACATTTTTGTGTGAAAGGCTGAAGAAAACCATCACAGACACAAAAACCCCCACCCTGAACTCAGACTTTGGGTTGTTAAAATTACTCCCACAACATGAAAGAGAACAGCAGTTTGAATTATTGGTAATATGTCTAGTAGAACAGCCCACACAAAGTTTGTGAAATGCTTAGAGAACAAAACATGGCCCACTGCACAATGATCAGCCACAATCTACAGGAAAAAGAACAGAACAGAACTCATCATGATTTATCAGATAATTTAGCACTGGGGTAGACTTAAATGCAGCCACTGGAAATGTGTCCTGAGGAAAGCAGAAAATGTTGGTGCCACCTATTGGTGAGAGTTGAGATTTGGAAATTATTCAAGCTAATTTGCATAAATCTAAAGAAAAGAGAAAATAAACTGGTCCTATTTCACTTCATTCTGAATGCAGCATCTAGACTGAGCTCTTTACTCGGGCTTCCATTCTGCAGAGGCTCACATGGCTGCTGAACAATCAGTCCCAGATTCTCAGTGCCTGCAGTTCAGTAGAGGATGGAGAACTTTGGTTGTGTTTTGCTTCAGTTTGCTTGCAGTAAAAGTTAATTGAAACACTCAGCACACTAGGAAATGTTGAACAGGAAGACGGGTTTGTAGGCTCAAAATATATGACTTTGCCAATGAAAACCTCATTGGATAGCATGTTCCCTGCAGAAATCCTGAAGGTGGTATGTTTGGCACAGAGCGTTGACACTGCTGCTATTCAGTGGTCTGAAAAGAGGATTCTGTTTGACACTGCACACTCCATTTACCAAGCATCCTGGTGAGATACACTGACTCTGAGCAAGAGCAGTCCCTCTTACCACATGGAAGTGACCTTCATTAGGGGATGGCAATTCACCAAGTCTTGCTTTAGTTCCCTGCAGTTCCTGCCTCAGTCTGGTATTTAATAGCCCTGGAGTTGCAGGGGCCACATTCAAGGCACATGCTGCTGTTCCTTGGTGGTTTCTCTTGGAGTCTGTGGCTGCAGATGCTAAAGACAGGAGTACTTTGGTGTGCTGAGGTCTTGACTGTAGCTGTGGTTGAAGACACTTTTTGTACACAGGGAGACAAGGATCTGCTGCCACTGCTAGAAGAAGGTGGCTTATAGCACCTTGTAATGACTAACTAGTGGTGCTGGGGTTAATCAAGACAAAATGGGCCCATATACAAGATCTCGGTGCAGCAGTTCCAAATTTTTAACATGTATGTCCAGTCATGTCCTAAAATCTGCTTCTTTATCAGCATTATCTGCAGTCCAAAAATTAGTAGACATGAACAAAAGCTTCTTTGGCAACTATCAACCAAACTGGAAGGCAACAGAGAGCTTTAGGTAGTCATTTACAGGTTTAATTTCAGAATTATTTTAGAGATATAGCTCACTACAGCAAGATATTAAGAATTCTTCTTGCAGGTCACCTTTGTTGCTGGCAGCTATATATATTATGCATGTATAAATCCTGCTTGAGCACAGCTGAGTGAAATACTAGAATGAGACTGGAGCAGAAGAAGAACTTGTAAAAGCATTGAGATAAGATTTAAATCTCTCCCATATCAAATATGCTGCCATTTATTGTCTCTCACCTTTGCACCAGCCAACACTTCTTCTATTCTTTGTCCTGCTTACTTAGACTGGGACACCTGGACACATCCTCTAATGCAGTATCACTTCTTTGCATGTGAGAGGTCTGGGCACAGCTATGATTTAAATTTTATAGGTAACAATCAAGAGATGTACATTATAAAGCTGACTATGCATCTCCTCATATTTTACTGATTCTGGTTGTAGGTGATCACCTTAGAGAAATTTTGCACTTGAACAATACATCTATATTAAGCCAAATAAGCCGTAGGAGTTAGTATTGGGAACTGAACAGGTCTGTGCCATTTCCAGGGTATAAAATAATCCACATTACAGAGGCACAGTCACTGACAGCAGTGCTCCTGTTCTGGGTTGCCTGCAACACCAGCACAGACCAGTTGAAGCAGTGGATTCTGTAAGGGCAGTGATTGATGGGGAAAGACAGTGCAGTGTGTGTAAGCAGGCAGTTATAGAAAAATCTTTGGGAAGGAAGATTAAAATTGAATGTTCAAAAATGCCATTGCCTAGCAGGAGGCTGGAGGGTTAGTCGAATTCTAAGAACTTTCAGTTTCTTTGTTCCTCTTCCTCACACCTGCTCCATCCCGGGCTCTCTGCTAAGAGGCATCTCAGACAGCAAACAGAGCAGTGAACAGGGAACCCGCATAGCTTGGGAAAGCAAATGGAGGAACAAGCAGCCAGAGCCAGTTCACACGTATCAGTCAAACCCTGGTTGCCTAAGGCAGCAAAATGTTTAATGGCTGTTTGTTGTGCAAGTGGCTGCAGGCTGTGAGGAGCATTCATTTCACAGATTGCCCAGAAGGCAGCAAAAACTCAGCAACTGTGACTGCGCAAGTGACGGGGAGACGTGTTGGCTCCTCATTTACCAAAGCAGCAGATCATGGTGTGGGTTTTCTAGGTGACAACTGTATGCTGTTCCCCAGCAGAGCTCAGGGAGAGACCCAATGCTGCAGTTATCCTTATCCTGGCAGCTGCCGTGGCTACAGAGCTCCCAGTGGCACAAAGTCAGAAGGGAGCAAAGCTGCAAATGTAAACGCTACTGCTCTCTCCTCACCAGCAGCCAACCAAGGCCCAACCAGCCTCCATTGTGAAATCTGGAGCCTTACTGGAGGCAGTCACTTGGAAGAGCTTGTTCTGTGTCAGCCCAGTATATAGGAAAGGCAGAGGAGCTGTTGCAGAGCAAGGAGAGACTGTTCTGAACATCTAACCCCTGGGTACATGTTTTGAATTGTGCTTTATGCAGATTGCCACAGAGGAAACACTGCAAGCAGAAATTGCACCTGCTGGAAAGATGCCTCTGTGCTCCAGATGGTTGCCAAGTGAACAGCCAGGGAGCTGAGCAGTACCAAGGGAATGGGAGGTCATTGCCTTTCTTATTCCCACAGAATTTCACTGCAGTGCAATATGCCAAAGTTCATCCTGGTTAAGGAGAATTTTATTTTCTTTTTTTTCCCTGAACCTTGACATCCTACATAGTAGTGAAATTCATTTCCCAGTCAGCTCTAAATGAGAACTTTAGTGATTTAAGCAAGTTCTCACAGAAAATCTGTAGCAAGTCTGGGAATCAAACCTGTATCTCTCCCTTCCAAATGATAATTTTTCCTAATTCTCCAACATCCCCCAGCTGCACAGTGAAGAAAGGAAACAGCAGGTAAACCCACTCCTCCATTTCTAGTGGAAGATTTCTCCCTGTACTCAACTTTTCCCTTCTGTAACAAATTGATTCACCTGATGCTCTTTCCACCAACTTCCCCAGAAGACTATTTCTACTGTAATAAAGCTCACTATTAGGAAAGATTCCCAGGTTTCTAGTGAAATTTTCTTTTGCTTAGTTTCATCTCATTGTTTTGTTTCAAACTCCTGACCCGTGCTAAATTGTCTCTACCTCCTCACTATGTACCTGATATCTGATTGTTCCTATCTAGGCTAATATTCATCCAATGTGATTTTTGTTACTCCCTCTTATGTCTGTGTCTCAGAAGCATTTCTACTCTACAGGGATTGAAACCCCTCTGTGTTTCAGGGGGCTGCAATTTGAGAAGCTGCAGAGCAACGAGTGCATCTGCACACAGTGTGGTGGGAACCATGGGTACATGTCTATACACAAATGGTGAATCATAACAGTGAATAATACCAGGAGCACTTACAAAAACTCCATGTACTTCTGATTGTGAAACCAGCTGAATGAATTCGGAGAAAAGCCTATGAGGGAAACTTTGGCTTTAGAGAAGAATAAAATTACCTCCTGGTGAATAGGTCTGGGGTAATCTCCACAAGAGCACTGATACTATTACAGTGACCTAATCCTCTTATTTTGCCTCTTGGAGAAATGCTTGGAACTCAGTCAAACTTACTTCAGCTATTTCATTTACATCCAATCTACACTAGTTATGCCCAAACCAGCAAGGCACAGTACATTTTACTTTGCTAGATGTTTCCCATGCTCTCAAACTGTGGGTCCTAAATTCTTGCCACTATGTTGAAACTCCCCGTCTTTAAAGCTGTCGACTTGTCTTCCCACACGTCATTGGTTTCAGTTCACTGCCACATTGTTAATAATTTATTTAGGTGTCAGCACGAAGATTATCTTAGGGAAGTATTAAAATAATTTCTACTTTGAAAATAAAGAAGAAACAGAGAGAAAATCAGAACCAGGATCACAAAGGTGGTTAGGCACTTAGAAATTCAAACTGCTGAATCCTGTTCAATCCCCTCCCATCTGAAGGGGGGATACAGATGATGGGCAGGCACGTTGGAGGAGCCTATTTTTCTCCATCAATAAAAGAGAGTCTAGAAAAGTAGGTGCTTCAATTAAGTGAGTAAAAGGGAAGTAGGAAGAGGCTTAGAAGTTCAAATTCATGCAGGAAACGTATGGACAGAGAAGGAAACTCTGCCTGAATAACCTAACTATGGGACCATCCTTCTGCTGAGTTTACTGGGATGGTGATGATTTATGCATAGCAAATGCATCTTTGTTAAATGGATAAGCTGTCATTCCTTATTTACACTGAGAAATTTAACAGGATTTCTGTCCCCCAGAATTTATAATGAAATGTAAAAGAAAACCCAAATCCCCAAACTATCTGCAGTCTAAGGAGAGGGCATGTTGTCAAAGACTTGGGAATATAATTTGCAAAAATGCAAATGTCTCCTGAATAATTTCCAGGTTGTTCTTGCTACTGCTTATAAACAGGAAAGGTATACAATGTTAAAATAATGACTCACTTGAATTGTTTATTAGACCCTGGAAACAAATCAGCTCCTTTTAAACCAGGCAAGTCCACGTGGAATGACTCACTGTGATTGTTCTTTCATGTAAACTACGTTTCACTGGGTGGCCAGTGTGATCTATTTGTGCTCTGTGGTATTCCCAAAGCTACCTCCTCCCTGCAAAGTCCATTTTACCCAGATATTAAACAAAAAACATTTGAAAAAGATTAATGATTATCTTGAAAAAGAAGGTCAAAATAGTTAAAGGATTTACCCATGATCCCGCAGATGGTCCCCAGGAAAGAGGATTCACCTGTAACAGACTGATGTCAAGTCTTTTGGGTGGTGTCACCCTCCCTCCAACAAAGCTGCTGTGGATTACAGTTTGAATGCTACATTTCAAATGCATAACTTTGGCACAGTGGAATCTCATTAGACCTAGTGAATACAAACAAGAAATTGGGTAGGGAAAATATTCTCCCCTACGTCTCAGTAATCAGTCTGTGAAAAATATTCTGAGAAACATAGAGGAAGCTGACAATAATCTCTTTGCTGCAGATCCAGCTGTCCTACGTTTATTGCTCTGGCACTGAAGTCAGTGGGAAGATTGCCAGAATAAGAAAGGAGCTAGAACTGCAGGATCTGGTCCTTATGTGTAAGTTTAATCATTTTCTTCCATCTGCTACTGATCACAAATGTGGACTCTCTGAGCAAAGGCTGAAGGGAAGGGGGGGCTTTCATAGGTAATAGGCAACAGACATGTTTTTGATGGCAAGGGAAAGAGCTGTGCCCTTCATTTAAATTACCTGCATGTGATTACAAAGTTGTAATATTCTACCCATAGAACATCCTTGATGATTCTTTGGGGAAATTCATGAGAATGGTAACAATGAATCAAAAAGCTCTTGCAGTGGTCAACAGACTTCAGGAGACTGCTGGAGTCCTGAGACTGCTTTGCAAGGATTTATGCTATGAAGCACTTCCAGGATGTGTTTCAAAGCCTTGGGCATTTTAGTGCATTGGGTTTTTGCAGCATCAAGTAGGTAATGGGAGATCTCCAGGGCTTTTATAAAGGGCAGAGGAGGCTGGAAGCCACAATTAAAAAAATAATAAAGATCACAACCCAACTGGTATGAAAAGATGTAGGATCCATTCAGAAGAAAAGCTGATGAAGAAACATTAACAGAAGTTCCAGCATTACAAGCTGAGATGAATCAGAGCATTTTTGGCCTTCAGACAGTGCTGTTATTAAGAATTATTGCTTAGTGTAAAGAGCCAAAAAATGTGCTCAACCCTGTATGAGTTGCAAATAAAGACAATCCCTGCTGGAGTCTGGGATGCTGGTCCCAAGTGCTGTTCCCCACAGCCCGCTGTGTCTGAGCAAAGGATGGCTGACTCTCCTAGGGCACAGAAGTCCATCCACAGCAAGACTGTCAACACAAGAACATTGGTGACAAACATGGTAAAAACATAGGTCCTGGTGGGACACCCGATGGCCCAAGGACTCTCTGTGTCAAAGAGGGAGTGAAAGGCACTGCTGGAAGGACACTCTGGTCTTGATTTGTCTGAATTGTTTCCTGGAAGGTCTCCTTGCCTCCCGCTGACTGCAGAAATGCCTGAGCAGGAGCACATGCTCAACATCAGTGCTGCTGTATAGAAGAGATGGATTTTCCTTCCCTGACCCTGTGTTAAGATTGAGACAGTGGTTTTGACTGGAAATCGTGGTTAATCATGACAGATACTCTGGCAGGATCCTGTGACAAAAAGGATCATCCAATGACCAATGTGAAGGCACAGCCACTGAAAAGCTTGTGGGACATCCTCCTTCTGCACATGGTTCCCAGGCAGAGAAGAGACTTCGGCCTTCAGGGAAAACTTGGAATAATAACAGAGCAATAATAAAACACAGGGCTTTGTTTTTACTTTGCATGGGGCCCCAGTAGGAAAGTTGAAAACCTTCTCAAAGAGCATCTCATGAAGCATTATTAAGAAGCTATGCATTGAGTACTGATTACAGCAGCTCCTGACAAGAATTTCTAAAACAAAAATGCATTCATTATTGTGTCCCTGCTCATGGTTCATGCATTCTTGTCCTTAGATTTTTTGTTGTTGTTGTTTTAATGTATTTTATTTAGATTACTTAAATGCAAACAGGGATTAGTTGTTTGGTTTATAAATAGATTAAAAGATTGCACACAAAGATATACATATATATGTGCATATATGAAGTTGACTTAACAGATAATTCATCAACACAGAAAGGATTTGTTTTCTGTACCTCCTACAGTCAACCTATTTATAACTAGTATTTGTGTACCTAGGTTATGTGAGCATGGTGCTTTGCCAAAAAATTAGTATTCAGCCTTTTCAGTTCCTCATATATAAACTGCTGTTGAGAGTGAAAACTCCCAGTTTTAGCAAAAAATTGCATAAATCCAGTGGCTTGCATTACCATCTGCTCAGTCATCTTTTCTGGATTGTAAAGTGGAAAATGTTGGATTTATAGAAACCACATGCAAAGATTCATATTTAATTCTGCCAAGATTTGCCGTCACAGCAGCCTTAGAGCAGATATGCAAGCCACACAAAACTCAGTCACTCTCCTGGTATTTCTGACAAGGATGTATAATGAGGAAAGTGCACCTTTTGTTATAAAGTCTCCTGATAAAGTGATTAAAAAGATCTTTTATTTCCCAGTGGGTCAGTCATGTTGAGATGGGTTTTTTTGCCTTCACAGATATCCAGCATAAGCACTCTTTGAAATACAAGGGACATGGGCAAGTTCAGGATACACAGGTCACATTTCTGCCATAATTTGGAAGTCCAAAGGCTGCTCCAGATGTTCCCATTCACTATTCTATTTACTATTTCTGCACCAAAGTAATTGAAACAAGGAATATTTATCTTGGACTGCTGTAAGTATCATGTTGGTTTTGTATTGCAGTGAGTTCAAGAGACCGTATAGGGATCCAGAGTGAGGAGCAAAGGGAAAACATTGTAAAGTAACAAAACAATAAAACACATCCAGCCGTGTCACATAAGGCAGAATTGCCTCATTTTGTTATTTTTTAGCACTGTCTCAACTTAGAAAAGAGCCATACTTTGCTACAGGATTAAGACAATTCCTATTCAGAAGAGCTGAAAACATGCAGTTGAAAAGACCCATGAAGAAGCTGCTCACAATCACTGGAGAAGGGGCTGATGCAAGATCACAAGGGGTTTCTTTTCTGAGGGCCAGATCCTTTCCTCTACTGGCAACACCTTTACTAGCACAGGAGGAAGAAATCTTGAGTAACACTTGGTTATTAAAAGACCTCCAGCTGGAGCCCAGCTTGGCTGATGGTAGTCGGCCCTGGTGAATATTCATGCTGTCTTTAGGAATATTTTCACACAGGGAGAGGAGGGGGAGGATTCTTGCAGGATGTCCTCTGCTGCACTTGATTTCAAAAGGAGGCTTCAAGTCCAGCTCTGAAATGGTTGTTTTTCTATCTCGATATTGTCAGAAATCACACAACACTTCCTCATCAGCTCTGTTGGCAACAGCAGACAGGGTGATGTGTGCTTAAATCTAAAGCTACATATAATTAAAAAAAAAAAAAGAATAGGAAAATCAGATCATTGAACACACTTGATTTCCAGTATCCAGGACAGAGATCTGTCCTCTTCTTCTACTATAATAATGCCATTTTTAAGCCTTTCAACTTCACTCTTGCTTTGCATTCACCTGATCCACTGAAGCCACAGAAATGTTTGTTATGAATCGGATCAATGGTCATTGTTATTCACTGCTGTGTGACAACAGGAATCCATGCTGGATGTTCCAGGGGAAGGTGTCAGCTTTTCCGAACATGGGATTAGTTTTGCATGCTGTATGTCATGAAGCTTGAAGGTCAAAATCTTTATAAATATTTATCTTAGTTTGTGTAAATAAGAGCGACATTCTTCTTTTCTACAGCTGTGAAAAGACTGAGCAGAAGCTCTCTTTGGAGAGCCCGAGTTACAACCTTGTGGTCGTGGCTGCCATTTTGTGTAAGACTGATTTTTTTCCTGTGTTATGGCAGGGAGAGCAGCTCCCTGGGCTTCAGCATCATCCACATTCTGCTGTCGTTTAAATGAGGTAACCCATATCCTCACTTCCACTATCTGCCCTACCTTTGTGTTCCTATTACTTATCATCAGCCTGATTAAGAGCTCAAACAAAGATTTAGGCTTCGGTCTCACAGAATCACACACTCCTGTCTCCTGTCTCATGTCAGTCTTGCTCCTTTCTCATTTATGCAGCATGACAGGACTGGGCCAGGAAGTCCCTGCTGGTGGGCTTGCCCAAGGATGGCTGTCCATGCAAAGTATTCTTCCTGTTAATTGCCTAGTGGTGCCAGTTAGAAACCTGAGAACACTGTTTGATATCAAACCTCTAGAATAACTGAAGCAAAAAAAGGAAAGAGGCAGAGCAGTGCTTTGCCCTTTTCATGGTTATGTCATTCTTTCCTCTGTGAGGCCATAAGATTTTTGTAGGGTCAGACTTTTTGTTACTGTTACCCACAGGGTGTATTCATGGGGCGTGTGGAATATTTTAACAAAAGATGTAGATTCTACGTTTTCCATCTGTTGAGTGCCAAATTTACCTTTATCTTTCTCACAGTTATGTTTCAGTCATAGTACTAGGGAATTTTTTACCTTCCCAGAGGAAGTTTTTACATGTATGTTATAAGACCTTTAGATAAAAGTGCTAAGAGAACTGGCAGGATTTTAAAGTGGTAAGTCAGGAATGGTAGGATGTTCACTTCTAACAAGTGGATCCTTTCCCATAGTGACACAGGGAGGTCTTACCACCAAGATTACATTTGGATTTTTAAATAAGGGAACAAAGCTGGTCATGGGCTCAACAGCAGTTTTTTACTTAATTTTGGTAGCATCCCCTGAGATGCACCTGGACACTGCCTGGTATATATAAAAATGTTGGGAATAGCAGCACAGGATATCACACTTCATGCCCTGATGCTGGAAAACTTTGCCTTTCTTTTTGTGTTTGAGGGAAGAGTTCAGAAACTCCGAGAGGGTTACATACCAGAATGACAAAAAAAAGTTCTACTTTTTTAACAAAGTAAAGCAAACTGTAAACCAAATGAAAGGAGGAATTCTTACACCATCAGAGTGTCTAGATTTGCTGTTTCTGGTGTCAGTCCATTATTATTATTAAACATAAATAAGATTAAAATAAGCATGAAGTCCTCAAGGATTTACAAGCTAAATTAGATTTGTGTGGAGATAAGAGAGCAAATACAGACAAAGAAAAAGCAGACAACCTCTAAAATTACTTGTAATGATTAAAAGTAGAGAAATACATAATTCTAGTCAAAAACATTAAGAGGAGCATAGCTCATGTTGCACTGAAAATGAGGAAGAAAAATGTGTACTGGAGACTGAGCCTCAGTATAAGCAGGCAGCTGCCAGAATGGTAGTGCCATCGAAATGGAGCGATCGATTCACAAAAGACAGCTTGCTAGCATTTAGAGCTTTAGAAAGATGAAACTGAAAAAAAAAGCAAAACATAATTCCAACTCGGAGTCTACTCCTACAATGGCAACAAGAACATGAAATGCTGTTTCTCTTGTGGGAATCAGAAATGATGTGTTCAGGGCTGAGGGGCTGGGGAGCAGCCTGAGGGCAGGGAGGCTGGGGGCCCGGCTCTTGGCACATTTCCTGCAACCTGCTGCAGGCCTCAGTCCCTCAGTGTCCCTGTAGATAGAAAAGTGGGATACATTACTACATATATTTTAACTTCTTAAGGGCTATATACACCAAATGGGCCTGCTGTTGGTTTTGACACTTAAAAGAGAAATGAACACCATGAGATCTGACCACACCACTGCAAACACAACCGCTATAGGTGAACTTTCTGTGACTATGTTTTCGTGGCCATTGCTGTTGCACCTCTTCAGAAAATCTCACCTCTGTGGTGCAACTGGAGACAGTGCTACAGCATTAATCAGTCAGCAACTTGTAACTTCACAGTATCAGCTCTCGCAAGGAATTTGCTGTTGTGTCAAAGGCTGAGAGCTGGGACTCAGCATTGTCATTCAAGGCTGTGCATTCAGTGATGCTATTTTTTCCGCCTAAGCAAGTCTGAACTTGCCAGGGATTTAGTCTGCTGACATGATACTATTAAGAACTGAAACTTATTCAACTGGAGTGGACCAGCTTTTTCCAAAACAAGGTCCCATGAGTTGGTTTCTGAAATTTAATAGGAGGCAATAATTACCCTTTTGCTTAGACTGTCTATTTCAAATTGCCTACTCTTTTAAAACATGGCTCTTTATTACTGGTATCACATTGTAGGGTTGAACTGTTCTTTTATCCACAGGATTTTCTGAATATGTAAAACATTTTGGATCTGATCCAAAATGATAAAATTACTTGTTGAGTTCCAAATGTTGTCTTGATATAGAAGGCTGAAACAGATAAAACTGCTGAGCTCTCTTCTGCTGCAAATGACTCAACTTCCCTTTTTCAACTAGTTCTGTGTATGGAATGGGATTACTCCGTTTCTGATAAGGTATGCAGAAATTGTACCAGTTGTTGCTGTAATTAGATAATTCTTATTAGATTGAACTAATTAAATCATTTGCCATACTTGCACACAAAACCTCATTTGCCCTTGAATCACCTCAAAACAAATCCACTAACCTAAACATGTTGCTGTATGTAGGAGATGCAAGACAGATACATAGAGCTTTGCAAAAAGACAGGATAAAGAAGAAAAAAATTAAAAAAAAAATCCTTACTGCTCACCCCGAGCCTACAACCAGATGTTTTCTTTATGAAGAGGATTAAAGCAGTTGTATGGCTATTTTAAATGGCAGTAGCTGCTGGTTTCTCTAATGTGCATTTGAAACCGGCAAGCTTCAGATAGTTTCAAAGAGAGTCACATTTTTGTTTCAGAGGTTTGTGAGGAGCTCAGTCAACCCAGCTACTCAAACAAAAGCCTGAGAGAAGGAAAAACTTGATAATTTGTATATAGGGTACTTAGATGTAGCAGAACTATCTGAAAGTGAGGGATTATTCTGCAGACAAGTTAATAACAGGAACTGTAGACCTAGACATTGAGGTCTGTAGCTGCATCCCTGAAGCTGCTTCAAACACACAGGTGGGATGCAAGTTTGGGCCCCAGACCTGATTTAAACTTTAATTCTGATTTTCTGTCTCCTGTAGGCCAGAGTCTAACTCCTAGACCAATGGTTCTTGCTGGATCAGTCTCTCTTCCTTCTTCAGCAATTGAGTATAGATGTTCAATTTGAGGACATTCAGAAATAATTCATAATGCTGAGTAGAAGGATCCTACTTTATTTGCCCTATCAGACAAATATTTCGTATCTTTTCCCCCTGGCTTGCTTAGACAGCTTCTGAGGATGTGCTTCAGGGGTGTTTAACTTTTGCCAGTGTTTTTGGACTGGCTCCAGGAGATGAGAAGTCTCCTAAAGTTAGAAGTTACAATGAGCTCTACAGCTGTGAAGATCTTGCTCGTGTTCCCTAGTTACCATCCAAATATACGGATAGGACTACTTAACACAAAGATCAAGGAAACAAAATATTCCTCATGTCCCTGTACTAACCAGTACTTCATAGCAACTGTTAAATGTTACCTCCTAAATGTGCGTGGCACCTAACACAGTAAGGCAATAGTCTCAGCTGGAACTTTTCTATATATATATACACATATCTTGATGATGACAGGCAAATGCATTTTGAAAATATGATTCTTCAATGGAATATGAAAAATATGGGTACTTAAAGCTATATTGGAATGTGTAGCATGTGTATTGATTTTGACAATAGTAATATATAGTAACACTGATTCACTGTAGATATGAAAAAGTTATTTTCATATTACCTTTGTTAAACGTGATGCACACACATACAGAGTTTTATTTGAATGTGAAATTACATACATTTCCAGAATAAGATGACTGTCATCTTTGTAATCACAAATGGCCATGGGAAGCTTCTTTTTATATTCTTCACTTATGGGAAAGCTTATTTTCATATACACATTAATCACATTAGCTATGTGATAATTCATTCTCCAGTGCTAGAATGAATTTCTGGGAAACTTGTGAGCAGAAAACATGCCAAGCTGAATTTAAACCAAAGGCTAGTCCTGAGGAGAAATAAAATAATTCCTCAAAACCCCTAAAAAAACGCCAATTCACACCTCATTTTCTGAACAGCATAGCACCTCAGTGAGGTTCCTCTTGGTGGCTATTCAGAGCTGACCTGTTCCTGGCTAGCAGCTGGTCTAACACCAATCCCCTTAGTCTGCAAGGGACATCTGGGAGAACTGTTCCCTATGGCAAATTCTGCCCTGTGTTATCTCTAGGAGCATCCAGTGGGACATGGGGCTGAGGCAACTCCTCAGCACCCTCTCACCTCATCCCTCCAGAATGCAATTTGATGTGGCATGTCACCAAACACGTAAGGGTGAAACAACATGCCCATTCCCTTCTAAAAATCAGTGCCCAATACAAGTCCCAAGCTCATGCATACATTTTGCTAGTCTAATTATATGTCTCAGTTGTATGAGCTCTCCTACCACCCTCTCTAGGCAGTTTGAATAAGTGTATATAATCCATAATATATAGAAATGAAAGGAATCAAACATGACAGTAACTCATCTGAATCCATGCCAGTGACATTGCAGCCCTCTGTATGTGCTGGCAAGGTTGCTGGTGTTACAGCCTGGGGATCTAGAAAGTCTGTGTTTACAGGTACACCCAAGCCAGTTGAATTCATGAGATCAGGCAGTCTTTCTATTGCTTTTGTTTCTCACAAATTCTCCTTTCCCCCAGTGAAAGTGTCTTCCTTTCACCCTTTCTTTTGGATCTAGCTAAGCAGAGTTAAAAGGAAACCACATTAATGTGTGCCTAGTAGTATGGGGCAAAATTGTATCATGAAATAATTCAACCACAGTTCTCACAAGTGAAAGATAAACTAGTTAGATAATGATAAATCAGTCCTAGAAAGACAAGAATGTACCACTTGAATCTTCACATTATGGTCTTTTATATTAGCACTTTTTGCCACTGTATGGAAGTGTAAGCTAAAAATGCTGTTGCACAAGTATGTGATACACACTGTACAGTAATTAAGATGACACATTGCAGCCAAGGAAAGCTTCAAAGTCACACTTTAGTTTCAGCTGATCTGATGTCGTCCTGAAAAAGGCTTTTGACTTCTTGCTTGTTGTTTTGTACTAGCAAATGCAGGTTTTCCATCAATATTCACTGATGCATTTGGTGTTAGCTTGTGCAGTTGAGTAAATCCCAACTCTCAGAACAACAGCATTTATATAAAGCACAATAACTCAGTCTGGAAGATTTGACAGAAGCAGGAATATGTGTCAGCCATTTACTGGTCTGAAAGGGCAGAAGCAGAATTAACAGATAAGGCAAAAACGTTTTTGTTTTCTGCAATGGGCCAGTACCATTTGATCAATGAATGTAAACAGAGCACTGAAATGCTTCTGAATACATTTACAATATTGTTTTACTGCTACTACTTTCAAGACCTTCCAATTAATCTCCTGTACATAGGTCTGTCTAGCAATTATTGGTAAAACTTTATATATTCATTCCTTCCCTGTATGAACATTTAGTTAGTAGCATAAAATAGAAGCCTAATCACCCCAGGTTTCTGCACTGTCAAAAAAAGATGGCCATTTCCAGACCTTGATTCAGACTGTAAATGGGATCTTTGCTCTCTGGAAGCAATTATTCCTCTCCATTGATTATGGGACTGAGCAGGCAATTGAAATGAAGCAACACGACTCCAGTGCTGAGCTGGGTAAGTCATGGCCATCAGCTTCATCTGTGCCATTGCAGCTGCAGGAAATGGACACCCCAGCCCAGGAAAAACACTCTAGGTGAGACCATTTTACTACTGATGTGGATACTGAAAGCTATTAATATCTGGTGCTACTGAGGAGTGCTATTAGCCTGAGGAATCAGGAAAAGAGTGAGACATGATGCAAGATAGCAATGAAAAGCTGGGATTGTCTTTTTCCAGAAACTAAATAATATTAATACATGGTGGTCCTGGCACATTTTGTTTTAAAGAAGTTCAAAGTACTTTATAGATGCCAGTTAACTTTTCAACTAACCCCTATAAATGAAGCAGTTTTTACCATTAAAACCTGTATGAAAGCTGTATGAAAAGACAAGGATTTTCTGTCATTTTTGTCCTTTTCCATGCATTCAACAGTTCTCTTTCAGAGCACATATGAGTTTTCTCTTTCTCAATGGTCTGTTGAGCCCTCTAGGACAGAGAGGGCAGTGGCTGCTGGAGTTACTCTCACATCTGCCTGTCTGCACTGCTGCCAGATGGGCCAATATCACTAGTCTTTTCTTACCTTACCTGCTACAGCACACAATCCACTAACAAAATATGTCAAATCACACTTCAAGAGAAACTAGAAAGCCACCAGATACCATGTTTAGAAGTGTCTTTGAGGAAGCTTTTGCTGTGATTAAAATCATAATGGCACCAACGAAAGCTGTCTTGGTTTAGCAGTCAGGGAGAACCAAAATCCAGAGAACAGAACTGCTCTCTGTTGTCTCCACTCCACCCTCCCAGGGGAAGAAAAAGGGAAAAAGGAAGAGAAACTTAAAGGTTGGAAGTTAAAACGAAAACATTTTTAGCAGAACAGGGAAGGGATTGTAACATGTGGGATAGTAATGAAACATACACCAATATATACAAAAGCCTATTTCAATGGTCATGGGTATAAGTGTCCAAAACTTCCTCCTGGTAAAGCTGACTCTTCCCAACAACAGAAAGTGTTGGATCCTGCAGAGCACGAGCCTCACTCTGAGATGTCCACCAGACAAGTAAAGGGAGGCAGGCAGGCAGGCAGGAAGAAAGGAGAAAAGATGGATTTTTCTGCCCTCTTGGCTTTTATAAGGTATGGCAGGAAATGGGAGGGAATACTGACCCCTCTCTGTTCTGCCTCCTGGATCCAGTAGGGTCCTAAACACAACCCTGTCACTAGGTCCTCATGTTAATACCATAGAATTAGCCTGTGCCCCCCTCAAACCATAACAAAAGCAAAAATAAATCATTCCCTAAGGAATGACCATTCCCTCTCAATCAGCCAGACTGACTGATTGATGTCATAATGACAGAATTAATGGATGGCTGCTTGGGTAACTTTTGTTGTCTTGCCTCATTGCCCATAGATCTGAAATTAAATATTGTGTCCACAATCTAAAACTTTGGGGAAATAACCTTAAGAAATCAGTGAAGCAGAATCAAGGGGCAAATTAGAAGACAGTAAAATGTAATTTTTCTTCATAATGCATGGTCTACCCTTGAGAAGTGATTTAACCATCTGTGGGCCAAATTTGTTCTCTGCTTCCCCACCTGGTAAGTGTACCAAGAGCTGTGTTGGTCTCCAAAAGCACAGAGGTCTCCTTCCAGGCTACAACGCAGAGGTGAACTTATTTGGCCATTGCCCTTCCAGCCTGACAGGTATGGTAGGTCCTGCAGTCCAAGCACTGAAACTTCAAGACTATATTAGCTAACTTTTAGGCAGCTGTCTGGTAGGATTTGTTGTTCTAGCTTAGGGACCTGTGCCCCTGCACAATCTGTGGGGGAAATCAGATACTCCAAAATGCATCCCATCACAAGCTAAAGCCTTGTTGTGGGTATGAACGTCCAAGTCCAGTTGTCTGTTTGATAGAAAGGACAATGTTAAGCCTTGAGTTCACAGCTATGCTCATTTCATCCTGTGCAGAATCACCTAGAATCACAGAATCATAGAATATGCTGAGTTGGAAGGCACCCATCAGGGTCATGGAGTCCAACTCCTGTTCCTGTGTAGGGCACCCCAAGAATCACACCATGTGCCTGAGAGCATCATCCAAACGCTTCTTGAACTCAGGCAGGTTGGTGCTGGGACCACTGCCCTTGTTCCAGTGCTTAACCACCCTCTGGGTGAAAAACCTTCTCCTGATATCCAACCTAAACCTGCCCTGATTCAGCTTCCTGCCATTTCCCCCAGTCCTGTCAGTGGTCACAGGAGTGAAGAGGTCAGGACCTGCCCCATCTCTTCCCCTCCTGAGGAAGCCATGGACTGCAATGAGGTCACCCCTCAGCCTCCTCTTCTCCAAGCTGAACAATCCAAGTGACCCCAGCCGCTCCTCATAAGTCCTGCCATCCAGACCCTTCGTCTGATGGACCCTCAGCTAGAAAGCAATGATCTTGGTAGGCTCTAACCTTTCCTTCTCTCAAAGGAAATAAACCATCATGGCATTTTAAACTGTTGAAGTACAAATTGTTTGAATTAACTAAGTAACAGCACAGCCTGAAATGCTGAAGGTATGTTCACACATTTACATTGTGGTTGTTTCTAGCCACCCTGGCAAGCATGGCAGTATTTTTACTGCATCAGCCATTGTATGTACACTGGCAAGGTATAAATGAGTCAGGGACTGCCCTGTTGGAACAAGCAGACCACAAAGATACCGCAACATGTGAACTAAAACAATTCTATCACTTCCAGAGATCAAGGCCTCCACTTACATGTGGCTCAACGTGCCTAATTGAACCAAGCTCTCACGTCCTGTGTACCCTGAGCAGAGGAAGCAGGCAGTTAACTGCAGGTCAGCACTCTCATATAACTGTCTCAGGCAAAAAGAAGATAAAATCATAATCAAGCTGCTAGTTATTTAAGATAGGAAACTATGAAGACTATTGTAGGCCATGTTTAGGTCATCAGAGGAAGCATTCAAGGAGCACATTCAGTACCTGAAAGGCAGCATATTAACCCTGTACTTGACTGACTCAAATCACAGAAGAGAAACCTCTTTCCATTTCTATTTTTGCTTACAGTTTCTGCTTCATTTTTAGACAGAATATACTCTTCATCCTGAAAGACATTCAGATGCTGTACTTTCTCATTCTGCTGTTGGTCCATTTGAGTGCTTAAGCACCAGCATGACAATGTTTTCTTTGGTAAGTCCATTGTAATGTAAAGCAACATGATTAGCAGAGGTTCTGCTCATTAATTTATAGTGTAAGGGATTATACAGGTTTAGAGAGCACTGTAAAACAGAAAAAATGAGTGTATGCTAACTTGGGGTTGTAATCCACCCCAAAGTAAATGATATAAGGATGGGAGGAAAGCAGATATGGATGCCAGAGGAGTTCATGGTTGGGAAGGAGCTCTTTCAAGGTCTTTTCCAACCATGATGTTTCTGTAACTTTTTGATTCTGTGATTCTCCAAAGACAAGACTGACTCTGGGATCTGTCTTGGTGAGCTCTTCTGTGATGGAAGAAGGAGGAACCACACATGTCTTCCCTGTGTGTCTACTCCTTCCTCTGACTGTCAGGGGTATCTTTATAGAACAGAAGGGAAGAAATCTTAAATTGTCACCACAAAACTGATCTGCGTGGCTCAGGCTAGAACTTCTCTGGAAATAGCCTCTCAGAAAAACACAGATTGGCTTTGAGTGTATTATCACTAGAATTCATGCTTATTCAGCCCAACGTATACAGAATGCTGCTGGGTCAGGTTGTCTTTCCCACAGGAGAGGGAACGTGCCCAGCACAGCTGACAAATCCCACAGGGCAGTGGCATGGACCTGCAGCCTGTTCCTGCATGGCAACAAGGAGGTAGGAATGATAACAGCAGCACAAGAGCAAACAAAAAGCAGCAGTAGTTTTATTTTGATATCTGTAGCTTTCATAAGGCAGTACAGGAATGACAACTGCCCCAGGTGAGTAAAATAGACACTCGGTGCCTAGAGCAGCAATAAAAATACACAGATGTGGGAAGAAAGAGGTGTCACCTGAACCCTCTGCCTGGGCTGCTGCTCTGGACAGGGCTTTCAGCTACAGCCAAGCCCCAGCTCTCCCCTCTTCTCAATCTGGCATTGCCTTGCTGCTCAGAGACACCTTCCCACACTTTGATGCAGGTGCTGGAGGGAGGACTCTCTTATCCCAAGCACTTATAAAATGTAGTTTGGGGTTTTTGTGTGTGCTGAAGGAGGGAGTTCTAGGCAGCTGTTTCAGGCAGTGTAGGTCAAGTTTTAAACAGCTACCTCATGAAAGTGGACCTTTCCACTTTTATTGCTAAGCATCCAGTGGTAGAATACTTTAGAATAATTGCAAAAAACCCCAAGCCATAAGTCACATCACAGAGTCTGTCTCGGTCTCTCTCCCTGTCTGACACAACTGATATTGTGCTGAAAGTTTTCACGCAGATTCTGAATCTTCAGCCACTCCTTCCTGGGAATTTTTATTTCACCATGAGAGCAATCAACTGCTGGAACAGCTTACGTGGAGAGGTTTTAGGTTCTCCATCTGTAATGATGTTCCAAACTTGGCTGGATATGACCCTGAGCAATATTTGAACCTAGCTTCAAAGTTTTAAGGAGGATGCTAGATCAGATGACCTCCAGAGGTCTCTTCTAGCCTGAATTATTCTATGAGTCTATGTGGCTGAATGAGGTTGGTTTTCTGGGCTGGGCACCAGGAAAACAAAAAGAATAGTAACATTTTCTGAGTCTGGCATCACTGCATTTATAAACTGAACTTCACAGGGAATAACTTACCTGGAGAAATATTTGCTATATGAGACATGAACAACTCTGCATTATTTTAGAGAATTCAGGAGTACAGTCTGTGTTTGCTATTTCATTCTGAAACTTCATGGGATTCTGACATTTATAGCAGACAAATTAAAAAATCAGAAGGATATTTTTTTTCTGAAACTAAGAAAGCAATACAAGCTTGGGCCACACATCACACTGAAATATAAGAGATTTATGAATTAGAAGGAGTTCTCTATAGCTTTTTAATCTAAACAGTAGAAGAATCTCCTTAGGAAGTTGTGCAACGGGAATACAGTTCATGGTTTCAAAATAATAGTGTGCTAATTAGTACAAAAAGCTGTTTCTACTTCCAATTAACATAGTTCTAAGCCCCATCCATGCTAGAAATAGCCCAAAATGCATGCAATAGATTTATCTCTGTGGAATTACATCAGACATAATAAATTTACCTAGATTAAATGACTGATAATGTCAGGATGATGTATGGTATTATTGATGTAATCAAAGGATTCTAGCCACTATAAATAAGACACTTTGCACAAAGCCTTTATTCTGGTATGAAAAACATACCAAAAGATTTTTTATAGCTTTTATATTCCCTGTGAATCTTATTGTAGCTATTCAAAGCTGGTATTTTGTTCAAAAGGATAGCAAGGACTTTTTTAGGTTTCTATTGTAACGATTCATGTTTGATAGAGTTATAATTAAATTACCATACTCAGCTTAGCTGCTGGCACAATAAATGCTGCTCTGAAGGGGAACGTTAGAGCATTATGGCAAAGTTTTAAGCCATCAATGATCTCAGAGGAAGGGCGTTTCTTCCAGCTGTTAACTTAAACAAAAACAACCGAAGACTCTACACTGGTCCTGGAGGAGAACAAAACAGACTGAGTTTTACAAAGTACATTCTAAATATATTAGCCTAGAACGTCTTCTCTGTGAAGAAGATAACCCCATTTTCAATGTTGGTCCTACTGTGGAGAAGTAGGCTTGCCCAAACAAAAAGATCTGCAGCTAAAATAGATCTGAGACTTTTTGAGATGCAAAGCTGATTCAGGCATATTTCCTCTGACCTGACTCCGTTGCTTTAGAACTCCATACCACCAGAGTTGGTCCCTCTGCCTTGTCTCCAGGGAGCCCCACAGGAAAGGAGAAAAACCAAAAACCAATGGTTGAACCAGAAACCAGAAGGTACAATTTCAAATTGTGTTTTGCCACGGGCTTCCTGTGTGATTACAGACTAGTTAGTCTCACAGGGCTCTAGCAAGGATAAAAACAGCTTGTTCACAACCTTTCATATATTCTACAGAAATGGAAACCAAATTAGTATCTGGGATCTTCTCCCTTCCATATTTCATGATGGTGGAGGGACACAAGGAAGACATGATCTTCCCTTCCCCATGAGCACATCTAGCTCATTTCTCTCTCCATCCTTCTCTGTCTGTCCTCCATATCCTACACTAAATTCTGGACACCCACTGTAGTGTTTCTGATAATCCTGGCAGCAGAAGTGGTGGAAGATACTGTCCTAACAAAAAATACAGATTGTTTCAAGTTTCCACCCTCTCATTGCTCCTTTCAGAAAGGTTTTACACTGAACATTTTCTTCATTTGCAAACTTAGGCAGGATAATCTGGGCGAGTGGCTCTTGCTTTAAGTAATTATGAAGGGCACAAGGACATGTTTGGCCAGGTAGCTCATGCTTTTTCCATAAGACTGTCTGCTGGGTTTTCAACTGTCCTGGAAAAGGACAGGTTATTTAAGTTATTAAATGTACCACATTCTGCCCAAATACTGTAGGACATCTCCTGAAGTCTATTAACCAGCTCTTTGACATTTCTGGTTTTGTGATCAAATAACCAGGAAGGGAGAACTTTCAGAAAAATATTTCTTTTTATATGAGCTCTTTGCTTCAAGCATCCATTGAGAAAGATAACTGAGAACTGCTAGTACGAACGTCCAGTTAAAAAAAAAAGCTTGTTCTCAAGGGACATGTTTTTGGAAGATCAGATCTCTTTAAGGAATCTTGAAAGGAACTCCCTCCTTTGAAGCTAGCAAATAGGATTGCACAGAACTCCACCCTTGTCCTCTGGAACTACTGAGGTCCACATCTTCTTCAGCTGTATAGCAGCTGTGTTCACATTAGAAATAAAAGCATTCAGTGGGCTTTTCCAGCCTCCTATGGAGATTTCTAGGTCTGCAAAGACTGACTGAACAGAGGGGCTGAAGAGCAACAGAGTGCCAAAGACAAGACCAGAGGCAATGCTAAGAGCACAGCTAGAAGACAAAAAAATACAAGAACTACTTTGTTTTTTTCTTTCTTGTTTCCCTACCCCCCTCCCCATCTGATTATGGTCTGAAATGGTCACTTTATTTGGTGCTTTGAAAACAACATTAGTGATCAAACTAGCAGCAGCCTGAAGACACAGGTAACAGTGCAGCTGAGCATGGTCTGTGTGTGCATAAACTTCAGGATGAGCTGCAATATTTTCCACAGTGGCTGTTATTTCTGAAATTTCTTCCTGCACAAATAAAAGAATAAGCTGGATTGTTCTATAAAAAGATAAATAGTAAGTTACAGTAGATCAATCTCTTCTGAATAGTTTATCCCTTGATTTCTTTAGTCTGTTGTTAGCATCTTGGGCATCCATTATTACATGCCAAACCAGAAATTTAAAGCAGAAAATGTTATTTATTTTCTTTTGATGTGGTTGAATAAATTAAGGTTTTGAAAACTGCCCTAGAATTGCTATTAACATGGATTTTAAATGTAACTTGTAATAAAACAGCAATAAGTATTTCTTGATTAGAATAATCTGACTGAAGTGTTTACATTGGTCACTGCCCTTTTAACTTTGTGATTTAAAGTACTAAGGAGATTAAGTTTTAATTCCTGTTAAAAGAACAGTTCCTGTGGTAGCAGTTTCCAAGAGAACACATTGCTCAACATTTTAAAGGCAATTGTTGGTTTCAAGTCTTGGAAATTTAATTTTTTCTTTTACTACTTTGTTAGTGATCTAATGCGACCTGCTCGGAGCAAGGAGGTTGGACTTGATGGCCTCAAAGGAACTCAAAGCAGTGGAAAATTATTGTGGAACCATTGACAGTGACTTTACTCAGAGACTGGTGCATATGTGAACATCAACTGTCAGCGAAAGAGAGTTCTGTATCCTTTTTTTCGTTTACAGCTTCATTTAGGTGCTAGAATTGGACATTAATGATCCGAGTTTTCTCTGTGCTGTGTGTCTTTGGCTGTAAAATACACAGTGAAATGTACAGATAAATACACACACAGTTGTGCTCAATGTGTGTGTGTCTATATAGATAGACGTAAACATGATATATTTAAGGATAAAAATAACGTTGCCACCACAGAAGGCATATAAGTTGGAAAGTGATACACTCTGGGCTGGGTTAAAATTTAGGGGTGGACAGATGTAAGAGCAAAAAGATCACTTTTGACAAGAATATAGCATCACCAGTTGGCTTGAACTCTGCAGCCTTTGAATCAGAGCTGGCCATGATTAGCTAACCCAGGTAATATACTATCTATGTGTACATAACCACATCTAAGGAGAGTTATAACATCTTAGGAAGAGCTTATGACAAATTGTTTTGGGTTTTAAAAAAATGTCAAACAGAAGCAACATCTGAGTCAGAATCAAGCTACTTCAAGTCTTTAGCTAACCCACACAGGCTCCTCCCAACACAAAGGATAAAGGCTGACTTGTGTCTTGGTGTAAGTCGTAAACCCTTCAGTTGCCCATTCAGGATAGCTAGATTCTCCAAGCTAGATGGTCTTGCCCAGGAAGCTAATTTCCTCAGTTTCTTTGTCTTCTTCTAAGCAAACAGTAGATTTGCAAATCAAAACCAGAAGAGGCATCTGCTGAGTAAGGATTTTTTTCCAACTGATAAATCAGTTCCACTGTGTTAACAGCAAATTCAGCACATTAGAGGCAAAGATGCAATGAAGGGAAATAAGTATCTTTGTGCATCCGAGGAAAGAGAGAGCTATTGTCCTGATCATGAGTTTTAAGAAAGTATTTTGTCTGGCTCATCAGTTTGGTTAAGGTATTTCTACCTCAGTTTAACTGCTTCTTACTGCTAGTGGTGAGCAATACCCTGCCCAGCCTACCCCACCAGCCCTCTGAAGCAGCATGCATTTCTGTTTGCATTCAGCTAGCTAAGAAGAACCACATGGCACATCTGCTGTGCTTGATATCAAATCACAGAAAGCTTGATGAGTGTAATGAGTAACAAGAAAAAAGAATTAGTTCTTCAAATTGTCCTAGACACATATCCCAAACATTGAAATACATTGCCATGCAGTGAAAGAAGAAACAAACTTGTACAATTTATATTTGAATGAAAGAGTTTATAGCCTTTTTATTCTTTTAATGGAGGTTTGTATGTTTATGTGAAGAGATGAAAGATGAAGAAAGCTGGGGAAGAGGAGCAGAATGCCAAAGACACCACCAGATTAAGGACTGGGAGTGTAGCCATAAGAAAAGCCAGGAGACAGATATGGATATGCTTCTCTCTGGTTCTGTTAAAGGGACTTGAAGCTGTGAGCAAATAAACTGTCTGCTGTTGGATTCTTGATATATGGGAAATGGAATCTTGTATGCCTTTTGCAAATAAACTGGAGCACATCTATCACCAGTTTCTCATCCTAGCTAAAATTGGATCTGTCCCAAATTTCAAATATTCACTTGGGTCAGCAACAATTCACATCAAAAACTTAAAACATCAAAGCCTACTGCTATGCCATCTCAAAAGGGTTCTTACATTGTTTATGTACGTTTCCACCTTGCTTCTAGCCTTCTATGTGCAATTTTGGTCATTTTTTTTTTAAAGTACTGGATTTTTGCATTCATCCAATTAAAGCCCAAAATATAAAAAGCATGTCTGACAACTGGCTGAGACAGAAGAACATCAATGAAGTTTTATGGAATTTCTATAATGACTTCCATCAGCTGCTGTTATTAACTAGGCTACTGAGAGGATTTCCCCTTCAAATACTGAATGTAAAAAGATACAAATGTTCATGACAGTTTAGAAGGAATAGGAGATATTTGCTGCAACCATTAAACTACTTTTCTTTCTCTTCCTACACTCAAACTTTATTGTTAAGTTACCTCAACACTCTTGTGAGTAAGCCTTTTCATTCCACCTGCTACAAGTTGCTGCTAAGTGACCACATCAGCAACAACCAGACCCCAGGTGAGCCATGCAAAGGGGACAGGAGAGTGGAATGGTATTCACAGGAAAACCAGCTGTACATGATGTGACCTTGGCCGAATTTGCTGTTTCCAGTGTAACTCCTGCCATGTGAAATATGACTTCAACATGAGTAGTGGATCAGAGCACTGCTCTTCCAAAGTGCATTGAAACGCGATGGGAACCACTGTGCAAGCTGATGCTGCTCTAGAAAAAGGGGAAAAAAAGACCACCCAGAACAACCTTCAGCAGATAAGTTCATTTATTGAAGCAACAGATGGATCAATGACACTCTGAAGTAACTGTTTGGTAAAGGAACCTTCACCACAGCAGTAGCACTAACAAGAATTACTGACAAAGGACACACAATTATTTTTCAAGCCCACATTGCAGCTGTAGTCTTCCTAGAACCCTTTGTACCTACAGAGGACATTTCTGGGGTTGCTGGGTGATTAATAGACTTTCCTTAACTTTCCTGAAGCTGCAGTGCCAACAAGACCTCAGAGATCTCCAAGAGTGATTGGAGAACATGGTGTCCACCCTCAACAGGGTTTTTGGAGCAAAGACTGCATGACCCCTTCCTATGGATGACACCTCACAGGCACAACACAAAGTTGCACACTCTGTTCTGATGTTGTTGTTGCATATCCTAGACTGATTTTCTTTTCCTGAGCATGCAGTAGTTGAGGACATCAGATGTCATGAAATGTCCTGTGCCTTTTCTCAAGAGGTAAGGATACAAAAAGACCTTGATGGAATATCTTTATCCAATTACAACTGAAAAAACAAAAATACCAGAAGCAGTTAATTGTTCAGAAACAATTATTTATTTTTAACAAAATATTAAAATGTTTGTTATTTATTTAATTACAAGAATTGCAACTGAGATTTAAAATAACCCAAATGCATTTTTCTTTTTTTTTTTTTAGTTTTTAAATTTGAGGATTTTGTCTTTTTCTTCTTTTTTTCTTCTTCTTTTTTTAAAGACATTCACCCTTTGGACAGGAAGGTCCAACTTTTCCCAACTTTTTTTCCATTTATGAAGTTTCAAAACTTCTCCCACGTGGGACAATGGACGAGCAGACCTGCACACTGCACTCCCTTCTTTAACTTTCAACATTTTGATGGAAACAAAACTTTGTCTTTTCAAGGCCAGGAAGCCTTTTTCATTTTATTAATTTACTGCAAAACATTCTTGATAAAAAGAACTTCATATGATTTATGAATATTGAATTTACACTCCTGGCTTTAATGAGAAACAAATGAGCAAAGATATCTCTGAATAAGTTTCAGAGCGAATATTTATTTATATTGAGTTTTCAGATTGGATGTGGGACAGCAGCAAAGTGAAATCATGTGTGAATTATATTCCTGTGTGTATATATGGATTTATGGAAACGGAAATCCATATTTGAGTCATTTAGAGAAAATGCATGGCAAAGAGCAGAGCTCTTCTGTGTTTCATTTAGACAGCAACACAGAAAGTGAGATAACACCAGTGAAGATTCTCTTACCAAAGGAGTGTTAAGCTGCTGATCACCAGATACTCACTGGACTCACTTCTCAGTTGCTCTCAATGACTTCTGAGTACAGAAACATCAAGCACATGGTTGCTCTGTCAGCAGATGGTTATAATAAATGCTTTTTTTCACGTGTGGAAATGTATTTCCGTCTGTAATGAAAAAATTTGATTTTACCTCAGATTGGCTGGATGATTTTATTTGTTTCATGAAATTTTGAGGGAAATTTAAAAAGCTTAATTTCATATGGGAAAACCTAAGCCTGGACATTTTTGAAATTTGGGTTTTTTTAAATGAATTCACCCTGCAGCAAAACATTTCAAGGCTATCCAGTTTGTGTTGCTGGGTTTTTTTCAACAGTAAAACACATTCTGAACTGCTCTGACTCTACGAAAATATGCAGACAGCAAGAAAAGGCTATAGATATCTTAGGAAACTTCCCTAATATATTGTGAGAGGCCACTGACTTTACCAAATGATGAACAGATATTTGAACTGCCTTTCCGAGATTGGAAGTTGGCAATCAGAAACAAGAGGCATCATTCCCAACTGCAGGACCATGAAGCTCTTCTTATTTAGTGCTACATCCACTGCTGGTTTGCTTCTCTCTTGCTGTATGAAAGCACGATCCAGTTTAGCCAGTTTGCAGTAGGATTCTTGCTGCAGGAGATGGGGCTGCCTGACACCCTTTCAGAACAATTCCAGATAACAGCAATGATATTTTACCTCAGCTGGTTGTACACAATGTCTTTCCATGTGAAATGCAAAATAAAATCAGCTAGAACTTGGGAGGCAGCAGCAGGATGTCCCAAGAAGGAAATCTTATGTGCGGGACAAAATATATGCAAAAGAAGGAGGCTTTCAGTGTGGTTGGTAGGATTTTATTTCTAACAGGCTTTGTCAAGTAACCAGGAGAAAGAATATTCTAAAATAGACCCTCTAAATGTGATTTAAAACACTGCTCTTCAACCAGGAGGAACAGACAGACAAATTTCTTACTAACTAATTTGTCCTATCACTTTTTCCATTTGGGCCAGAGAAAATAATTTTAATTCATTTAAAGGTAGTTACCTAAAATGGCTGTGGCTCTTCTGCCAAGAAGGGAAAGAGAAACGATAGTGGGAAATGCAATAGGAGAAGGATTCTCAGGAGTCAAGAGGATGTCCAAGCCACAAATGCATTCCAGTAGATCACTAATGAGTGAACATGTCTCATGTCTTACCGCCTGCTATAATCACTCGTTTGATTTAAACGACATTTGGTTCCAATGTGTGTTTCACTTCCAGAAGGCGGGTAAAAATCTAGCTGAAAAGCATCTTCAGTGTTGTCTTTGCTGTTTTGATTAATTTCTAGGCAGGATGACTGTGGTTTGGGTTGCTTTGAGCACTGGCATGAAGAGTTTCCACAGTTTGGCTCGCAGTTTACTATGACCAAGTGTTGTGGCAGCTAGATTCTTTGTTAAAACCTGGTTGAAACTCAAAATTTGATTTCCACAGGAAATGCTGACATTTGGGGGGCTGGGGAACAGCAAGCTCCAATTAAAATTGAAAACTAATCATGTTCTGAACTCTGTGTAGCGGGAGATTCCAGGGGGTAAAAATTGCCTCAGGAAGAATGAACTGTTGGAGACTGATTCTGAGCAGCAACCTGGGTGGCCCCTGGAAACTGGGGACCATGAGATCATCTAATTTCAGAAAATCCAAGATAGTCTGAAACATTCAATGTGTTGAGAATAAAGTTCAGAATCCCTTGACACCAGCAGGGCCCTGTAGCATTTCCAGCTGCATGGTAGGAGGATTGGGAAAGTTACAATTTAAAGTTTCAAATTTAGAAGTGTGAGGGCTGCCCAAATTTTCCTGACTCATACCACAGGATGGCCTTGAACTGCAGATCCTCGACTTGGAGATTGGTAAATATTCTGCTTAGACAGAAATAAGAATGCAATCCTCTTCAGTCACAATGGAAGTTCATTGCAGATAGATACTGTGTTGCAAATAAAATGTTTGTGAAGACCTTATTTTCAACCCTGAAATATCATCCAAAACAGGCTCAGTCCATTGTTGATGTAAATTGGCTGCTTTCAAGCATATTAAGGACCCTATTCAGTAAGATTTGCATTACTCTGCAGGAGGTGTCATTTGAAACTCTTTTGTTTTGCAGGAATCAGTCCAGGGAACACAAAACATAAATATATGATCTTGCCTGTGGCTGTGGAAAGAATGAAATTTTTAAAAATACAGTTTATCTAGAAATCAAGTTCCTTCAGTCCCACAGAAGAAAACCACTACTCCCTTCACCCTCCCAGAAGCACTCCCCCCCTCCATTTTTCAAATTTTAATTAAAAAATGTTATTAGATGCTAATTTAATTGCTGTTCTCATTTCCAGAGAAGTGACCAGAAGTGCAGTAAGTAAAAAAGGAGAGAAGAGTCAAGGAAAAATTCCTTTCAGTGAAACACCTGAGTCACCTAGTCTAAATCTGATCTTTTTCATTTGCCAGCCTGCAAACAGCAGTTGAAATGCACAAAAGTCTGACAGAATAAGTTCTAATCCCAACGTAGAGCACAGTGGATGGCAAATACTTTGAGTTTAAGATAGGTCACTATGGAAGTAGATCCACTGAAGAGCAAAAGGTCAGTTCTTGACAAACAGCCATTCCAGTAGCTGTACGCCTACAGATGTACATTGTCTCCACTTCCATCCAGTTTTCTTTGGTACTTATTCCTCTTTCAACTATGAAACAGTTCCTTGTTCAGAAAATTATGGACTGGCTTAGCTTTCAAAGTTACTGTTCTTCACATTGGGTGGTGCCACAGTGAGCCCTGATGAACTTTCTCACCCTGGATTGACTTGCAGCTGATGTTACCTGGGGATACCATTTACACCAGTCCTGGCAGTAAAGCTGTTCTTAGCCTTGGCACCAAGGTAGCCTTGTGCTGTGAATGCACCTCTATGTCCAGCTGTGTCTTCTCTTGCAGAGAAGAAGCAAGGCAAGCACTCAGTTATTCTGTTCATCTAACTCAGAAAACTGTCTCCCTGTTGAGAACAATGGTCCTTGTCCTTCTCTTCATGATACAGCTCTCTGCTGGGCTGACATCACTGAGGTGCTGTGACACAGAACTGGTCCTGTACACAGAAGCAGTCCTGGAAATCCTGGAAATCATCCTGAGAGAATTCTTCTTTGTAAAACAAAACCAAAACCAAAACCCTAACCAAAACCAAACACATTTAATTCTTTTTAGGATTTTGTTCTTATCATATTTCATCTTGTTGTCTGAACTGCAGAGACATGGAAAAATTGTTACAGGTTTTGAGGATAAATTCAGCAAAATGGATTCATGTTTCCTGAATCAAGCCACAACCAGTCTTGAAACACTCATTCCCTCACACTTTCACAACACTGCTGTATCCATCAACCTCTAAATGCAGTAATGATATGTCCTTGATTATCTCCTCATTAAACAGAAAAAATTAATTCTACCCATACTGCACAGTCTAGATTGAGTGTCTAACTTCAGTACTTTCAAGAAGAGAAATAGAAACTGCAACGATATTTAGTTGTAAAACTTCTGAAATTTTGTAATACTGAATTTTGTGAGGAACAGTCTCAAAACAACTGAAAAATATATGCACAGCTATAGACTTGTATGCATGTGCACATATAGATGTGCAGGATTTATATTCTATTCCAACATGGAATGAGAAGAGTCCCCAGTATTTGGCTTAAAAATCCTTTTAACACATGGATCTTATTAAAATGTACCTCAGTCTAACTGTGGCTGAGCAAACAAAAGTGGTTCCACATGGCTGATAAAAAGCCAGATCAAGAATAGGAAAGAAAAATGTTTCTCCTTGCCTTGCTACCTCCGGAAATCTGCAGATTGAAGACTGAATCATGTTGCCTCTGCTGCAGAGCAGGTAACCACTGAGGTCTGCCCACACCTCCATTCCAACAAGAGGGGAAATGTCAGACATGTTCAGCCCAACAAAGCCCAGCCATTCCACATGGAAACCTAATGGGAGCAACTGCCATACGTGCAAGGCCAAAAGCTTTCCTCCTCTTACATCTTGCAACCTCTGTTCTTCCTGTGACCCTGTGAGAATAAAGAGTTAGGAAGGTAAATTGAGAATTATGCTCTGATATCTTTTTTTATAGGCGTGAGCTTTAAATACTGCAGCATTTACATGTTACCCTATGCTCATTATAATAACTAAATATCATAAATGTTTTATATGATCCTTCTTAAACTTACGCAGTACTTCTTATAAGGAAGAGAACTTGTAAAAAAGTTTACAAGTTCTGCTGGAATGCAAAGGGACACCTGCCTGCCAGAAGTAAGAGCCCTGTACAGCAGCCCAGACCAGCACTCTCACCTCTTTGGTGGATGCGGTTATGGTCGCACACCCAAAGTATCTCCTCTGCTTCCTGACAAAGTGCTGCAGCACCGCAGCTCAGTGTGCCATGTGGGAGAGAAAACAGCTGATGTCTAATCTGCTGATACAGAAATACAAATAGCTTCTCACATTATACAACTGCTAATATGTGATCAAATATTTCTAAACTTAGATGGTTATAAATAGGGAGTCACAAGGAGAGCTAACAGAGCCATGCAGTACTTGTGAGAGACAGAGCAGGCAACCTCATGAAATGAGCCCTATGAAATGAAGCAAAAAAAGGAGATAGTAATAGAATGACTCATCTCAAATGGCACTTCCTGCAAAATGCCACTGTTATCAATGAAGGTATTTCCAAAATTAGACACTCCTCACTATGGCCAAACTTACGGGTATGCACCGATTCACAAACAGAATCATGATTAACCATCAGGGGAGCCTTTCAAATCAAACAACTGCTTTTGGTTTTTTCTTTTCACTACTGGAAAGGTGGTCGGGGTGAAGGAAGCAAACAAGGGGATGGGCAAACTGCGTAGGTTGTGCAATAGTTCTCTATCAAGTGTTCTTGGACTTCCCTGATTTCCAGCTTTTCCTACACTTCTGCTCCTTAGCTCCTCTTCCCGCGCTCCATCACCAGTGAGTGCCTGTCCATCTCTGCCCTCCTGTCTACCTGTCACTGCTGCATTCCTCCTCCTCAGCACTTCTTCTTTCCCAATATTCAGTACATTTGTCCTTGATCTGGAATTTACCTCATCATGATTCAAAAGAGTCTGCAGAGGTTGTAAGAAGCAGATGATGAGGTGAAAACCAAAATGGAGACATGTTAATGGGGTTTGGGTTGGTTGGTTCATTTTGCTGTTGTTTTATTTGCTTCTGCATTATTCTTTCCCAGAAGCCAGAGTCAGGATGGAAAGAGTTAAGAGTGGTCTATGGATGGGTCCTTGTAAGGGGTCTCAGGTGCTCTCCCAGGGATGAAGCAGAGGGGCTGAAGAAATGAACTTCACACAAGATACAGCTCTGTGCATGAGTGCTGAAATCCTGTTCAACCACTCTGCACTTGACTGGGGTGCAAAGTCTTAGCTTCTTCAGTGAAATCTAGTCAAATACAAACCAACAAACTGAAGAATCTGTCCTATATTCCATTCTATAGGAAGAGCACATATTATCCTCAGGATGCTGTGTAGGACTAAGTACATGAAAAAGAGAAAACCTCTTATTAATATCTTGTTCACATAAGATCTGGTGATACCTGTGGGATCCCCGTATTCGTTTAACATCAGGTATCAAATACTGCATTTTCATTAAAGCATCTTCCGTGTTAATAAGGAGATATGAATATGTTATTTCATTACAATGATCTTGCAATTGTGTCTCTTAATTAAATTTAAAACTTAAAAACTTGCAGCTCCAGTGATTGTCGTTTATCAAGTTTGATAAAGACAACTTAAAAAACCCCAGAAATCCCACAATATTTCTATCTGAGAATGCAAGCTATGCAATGAAGCACACCTCTTGAAGCAGAAGTAAATATCTTGGAAGAAAAGTGTAAATTCAAAATTGTTTTTTGGTATGGCTGGAAACAGTTATCAGAACTTCCTGCCATTCTAGCAAAGATTAGTCTGATCTTCTGCCACAGCAGGAGGAATTTTCTCTTCTGGTTGTGCTGAATAAAATGGGAAGAACATCATGTTTTTATTTCATATTCAGGCTTCAAGGCAGGAGGAAATTCAGAGGATGCTGGGTTTCCTCCAAAAGAACTCAATCTTCTAGCATCGTTGTCATCAGTGTTAACATTTACTGTTTTGAGGGCAAAAAAGAGAGAACATGAGCTCACCCAAGTCTTCTCTCTTCAAGCAGGAGTGGGATCGAAGAAATCCAGACACGGCAAAAAATAACATGACTCAGATCCACTACTGCCTTGACCTTCCTTTATCCACAGGGTCCTTCTTACCCTCACCCCTGACAGTTACACGCTTTGTGCTTTATTTTAGCAGTCAGACAGCACAGGAATTATTAAAGTCTAATGTGTTCTACAATCTTTTGTTTGACAAATCCTTTCTAATCACTGCAAAACCAGGCTAGCAATACAATCCTGCTGTCACCTGTAAGAGCCAGTGCTGCGCTCAAGGACAACACAGATTTTTTTAAGACAAGGGAGGGACTAAAACTTATGTCTTTTTGGAACACAAAAATACTTCAAGTATGCAATATACAGAGTATGAGATAACATACAAGACAAATGCTCTGCAGCCCCTTTTCACCACAGAAATAAAAGGAATGGCAGCATCAGTAATGAAAAACATTTATAGAACAGTAAGTTGCCTGGAAACAGATAAGTGTCGTTAGACTTTCATACTTTCTTGATGAATCTACAGAGCGTACAGGGAGAAATGAACTGTAACTTTCACATATGTTTATGTATTGCATTTACATGGCAAACTTTGGGTAGCAGAGGGGCTACAGCAGAGGCTTTTGTGAGGAGAGGCCAGCAGCTGTCCCTGTGTCAGACAGAGCCAGTTCCAGACAGCTCCAACATGGACCCATGACTGGGCAAAGCTGAGCTCATCAGTGACGTTGGTAGCAGCTCTGTGATAAGATATTGAAGAAAGGGTAAAAATGCCATGAGAGAGAGGAGTGAGAAAAAGTGTGAGCGAAGCAACCCTGCTGACACCCAGGTCAGTGAGGGAGGGGGAGAGGGTGCTTCAGGCACGGGGGAAGAGATTCCCCTGCAGCCCCTGGTGAAGACTGTCCACCTGCAGCTCATGGAGGACCACAGTGGAGAAATTATCCACTTGTAGTCTGTAGAGGACCAAACACCACATCAGTGGGTATGTCCTGATGGAAGCTGCAGCTCAAGGAGATTCCATGCTGGAGCAGGAGCTGCAGCCTGTGGAGAAGAGCAGAGCTTCTGGCAGGAACACCTACTCTGAACCAGTTTGTTCCTGAAGGATTGTACCCCATGGGGAGGACCCACATCAGAGCAGTTCATGAAGGACTGTGTCCCATGGGAGTGGCCCCACCCTAGAGCCACCCTAGAGCCCGGGAACAGCTTGAGAAGGAAGGAGTGACAGAGATGAATTATTATGAACTGATCACATGCTGCCATCCCCCTGTTGCACTTGGGGCAGGGGAGGAAGAGGTAGAAAAGTCAGGAAAAAAGGAATGAAGTTGAGCCTGGAAGAAAGGGGGATGTGGGGGAAGGTGGCCTTAGTTTTGTTTTTGTTAATCACAGTGCTTATCTACTTCTAAATGGAAATAAATTAAATTAATCTTCCCCAAGTCAGGTTTGTTTTCCCATAACAGTTACTGGTGAATGATTGTCCTGCCCTTATCTCAACACATGAGCTTTTTTCATCTTATTTTCCCCCCCTGTCTTGCTGAGGAGGGGGAGTGGGAGAGCAACCATCTCTCAGGTTAACCCACCCCAGGAGACATAAAGAGCAATTAGAATGACAGACTGAAAAGCAATAGTTGGCTATATTTACAGCAGAAATATTTTGTACTCTCCATCTGATTGACTATAGTTTTTGGAGTCTTCAGTCAGATGAGTATTTCAAAGGGAAATACAAACATGAAACCTTGTGTTTATAGTGCAGTTCAATTTTTCTGATGTTCACAGACAATTTCTAGGGACTTCAAATAATCTTATCAGATCCTTCAGGACAGTGTCCTGAGAGTCATCTGGGTTTTTACCCAGGTATTTGAAAGCTGGAATGCACACTCAAACTCAGAAGTGTTAATCTGGAGGGAAAGGTGCAGCTGCCCTGTCTCCGTCCTGTCAATCTACATATGCACTCTGCTCTTTTCATGCAGCTTTTGGGCACCTTCTGACCTTCCTATGGGATCTATATATGTAGGGAGAGTACAACACTGAAGGGAATTTTATTATGTAGATGTGAAGGGGAGAAAATTGCTCTTAGTAACTTTCTGATGATCCATTTAAGTTCTGAGAAATTCAGTTTCATTCATAATTCAAGAGAACAAATACATCAAACCACCTGATGGCAAATCAGCTATGTTCATCTAATAGCAGCTCTGCACTTCAGTTGAACCTGCCACAGGAATGAGGGATACAACATTAGGACCTATTTATAGACCCTGTTTTGGCTGACAAGATATAGACCTAAAGGCCATGTGATCAGATGCTGTATGACTCCAGCATCAATGGAAGGGCATTAGATGGCTGCATGCATTCATCCATGGAGCTGGAGAAGAGATTGTGTAGGTGATGCTCAGGCAAGTCTGAGAAGGTGCACTGCTCCTGGCACTCCCTTCAGCCAGGGGGGAAAAAAACATAGGCAGATATTGGAGAAGAGCTCCAAACCTGAGCTGAGAATGCTGAAATGTCAGCTCACATAATGCTGACAGTGAAGGAACTGTGAGCAATTCCTGTCCTTCCCCATTTCTCCACAAGTTTTTTTATATCCTTATACAAGGCTGGGAATATTCAGAGATAGTTTAACATTACAAGATGGAGGGGAAAAAAAAGAATCTTAACATAAAGAAGTACATTAACCACCAGGGTTTGCTGATCCATCAGTTTGGTAGGGTGCTACTGGAACCAAAGCTCAGTTCGTGCTTACTGGATGTCAGTGCTAGGAGGGCACTTGCCTTTGGGCAGCAAATGGACGTCACAAACCAAACTGGCAGGAAAAGAGAGAACCTTTGAAAACTCTGAGGGGACTTCAGCATTTCAATGGGCCTGAAAACTAGCAGGTATGTCCCTCTGGGACTTCAGTTTGTCCCCAGGACATTTAGGCATGTATTGCCAGTTCAGGGATCAGTGCATATGTTGCCTCCTCCCCGTGCTGGGGTAATTTGTACAGCTGCTGCTCTGGGAAACATTCAATTATCTTTCACTCTGAAAAGTCATGAGCAGTCATAGAAGCCCAGAAGTCCTTTTTGGACATGCACTGCCTCTTTGCTTTGGCTTCTGCACAGTTGATATGAACATGCAAGGCACAGAAAAAGCTTTGTAGTGAGTTTGTCATTTTCGGAGAGTGAGAAATCATGGAAATAATTGGGTGCAATTTTAATGCCTCTTAATTCCCAAGGCAGAGCACTCACAGGACAGATGCATCCAGAGGAATGAGAGGACGAATTTGAAACTGAAGCAGAGCCCAACACATGGGAACAGATAAACCTTGTCTATAGAAAAGAACGACACGTGGAATTTTGCCAGCAGTCAGCTGAAACTGGCTCTGTTCACAGCCTTGGAATGTATATATTGTCTCCTCTCCAAGACTTTCTTTCTGTTTGATTGCTTCTGCTTGCAGTCCAGAAGAACAATCACATTCCAAGAGACTATTCTTTTGAGGGTTTTTTTGCCCACCTACTAACAGGATGATCTGGAAACCTTATGAGAACTGTACTTCAGCTTGGCAGACAATCATAGCCCAAGCAGAGCCCAGCCTAAAACCCTAAAGTCAGTAGAAAAGCTCTCCATGCCTGAAGCCCAGGCCCAAAATGCATTTGGAAGTCCTGTGTCTGTGCATGGCTCCAGTGGTATACTCAATCAAGTTAAACATAATGTGACTTCAGTCAGGCTCCAGCTAGGGTGAAGTATGCTGTAAGGATCAGGGACAAATGAAAAGCCAAATTTCGGAGTGTTTTTCCAAGCCAAACAAAGCCACTGAACTTTCTGGGGTTTTCTTGGCAGTTCTAGTGCTACCGGGAATTCAGCTGGTGCCTGTCGAGGGTAACTGACTCCCTCTGTACACTGGTGTGATTCTCATCAATCCCCAGCATTTTTCTCAATCTTTCCAGGCATAGTCATGTTCTTAACAGAGACTGGACAGAGAAGGAAATGGAACGAGATGTTCTACAAGATCTAGATTAATGTCCAGGAAAAGAAACCCCCACCCCTGGGTCACCTCAACAGGTGATGACCTAGTTATATTAATAATTCATTTTAAGGCTCAATTCTCCTTATTTACACATTGTACTCCCATTTCAATTTGTTTGAGTGGTTTAGCCACAGCAGGAAAGAGAATATTTACATCTCTGGTTTCTGCTATGTGTGTTTCAAGGAAGAAACTAACTGTACAGCACAAAGGCAAAAGAACTCCAAGCTGCAGAAGCTGAATACACTGAAAATAAAGCAGAAGTGGCACCATAGCAGGGAGCTGTTACACACACAAGTCACTCTTTATTTGGAAACTTCATGCTTTATTAAGGCAAGCCATGATTCAAGGTGTTGATGAAGTGGAAATTTTCACTTGATTAGTTTTGCCAATTCAGTAAGTTTGCTACCATTGGGATACTTCTGATAAGACAAAACACTGTGCTGATACTCAAGTGAGTTAACTCTTTTTTCTTGGTACCAAGCAGTTAATGAAAAATCTTATTGAATATAAGAGTCTTTAGTGTTTTCTCCACTGTGATCTGAATGAGCTGATCCATAGCAGCTAGTCTGATCATCTCCCTGTCCAGAGCATAATGTCTGGATCCTTTGGGAGTAGTGGATGAGAGGGGCAATTGCCCTACCAGTAACTTATGCTAATAAAATTCTGCAGTGAATTCTTATTAAAAGTTTTACTGTTGCTTTTGTGGTACAAAAGTTCTAAATTGTTTTCATTCTACAGAATTCCAAACAGAAGTTCACCGCAAGCACATTTATTATTAGACTGCAAGAATGCCCAGAGCATGCTTGGCTTTTCTGGTTTGCCTTTTCATGCAAAAGAAAATGAAGTGAAAACAATAAAATTAAAACTCCAGTCACGGCACAAGATAAGGAATTTCTTGTGTCCCTGTGGGCATCCAGACCAAAGACTGTTATTATTACTATTATGGCATTGCAGCAGATGGAGTGCTAGCTAATTACCTCTTCTAGAACTGATTTTTTTTTAAGCTGGGAGCATGGGGGATAGGGGAAGAGGCTGACTTATAATTCATAACATCCCCATGACAGAAGAACCCCCAAAAGGCAAGAGCTGCCTCAAGAAGTGAACACATTGCATCTTCATAGGCCATCCAAGCAGAATATGTTTTCTTCCATGAGCTTGTCACCTGGGCTAGCAATGAGTCTAAAGACATCACGTGCAGCTGATGAAAAATGCCAGAAACACACTAAAAGCTGCAGGAGTGTGTATTTGTGTATGCACAGAGTATTGTTAATCACTTCTATTGCAGCCCTCAGTCCTACAACCATTGTGAAAGTTAATGTGTGCTACACTCTGTGATAAAAATTTTGAAACTTACTTAGTCTAGGAAAGGAGGAAAAAAAAACCAAACAAGCAGGAAATCAACATTTAAAAATTAGGGATCCTACAAGCTGCATCTGCATTTATATCTAAATGGGAGGGCACCTTATACTGGACCTGAGACTCCTACAAACTGCAGTGATACTGGGTGAGAAGTTGGAAATCAGCTTAAAGGCAGGTAAATGAATGAACTAAAGGCAGAAATGACCCCAAACCCTTACAAATAGGCAGAAAGCTCAATGACAGCTGAAGGCAAAGGCTGATTTGACCAGCAGAGGCTGGGCTGCCTGACCCCCAGGCCAGCATCAGACCTAGCCCCAGGGAGATCACTCTGCCAGGCAAGGGTCAGTTGAGGAACACTGAAGCTTTTGTACCCATAACACAGCAGGTAAATCCTAGCTGAGAAATACTGAAGCACAGAATTGCACTTTAGGTTTTAGCTACTCTTTATAAAACCGTATTTCTTAGCCAGTCTTAAGTCTTGTCAAAGCACTTGGCTTTTTCCCCCCCTCAGCTTTTCTGGGCTAGCTTGTTTAGTGCACTTTCTCAACCTAGGTATGTCTCCATAAGTAAAGTAGGGAGTACAGGCATCACAGGGAGTTTATGTCCCAAAATGTGGCTTAGGGGCAAACCAGCCTGTGTAGGTGCTAGTGATGTCCATTGTCACATTGGAGGGCAATCTGTTCACAGAAGCCTGGTACTTTTGGGAAACAGGGAGAGGAATGTGTCAGGGTTCTGGGAAAACAGCAAAAACATAAATTTACTAAACTCTTGAGTCTCAGATTTAAGTTTAGAATCATTTGACAGTGTTGTCTCCAAAACATGTACTGTAATTCTCTTCAAAAAGATGCCCTCAATACCTATGAAAGATCTCAGCATGCCCATAACCTGAGCTTTCATCCTGTTTGCTTTTATATCAGTGTCATCTTCACTGATGCACTAGAAAAGAGAGGCAGAGCTTACATACCCTCTGTGCCAAGTCTCAGTTCAACAAAGCACTGAGGTACAGATTTTTGAGTCTGCAGGTAATGCTGCACAAGCCTTGTTACTGAGCACTTAGTCTGGGCGAAGGAGAAGCCACCCTGGGATTGAAGTCAGTGTAGGTACCAGGTACTGGAAACCCCACCAGTGTCTGTGGCTCAGAAGGCCACGTTGTTGCAGCACCTGGACCCCAGCCTGCTCAGAGCCAGAGCAGAGGTCTGGCTGAGAAAGAGAGTTGTGTTTCTGCTGAGAGATGAGTGTGGGAGGACAGAGGGGTGTTCACACTGCTGTCAGATGATAGAGTTTCTGTAAGGGCCAATAAAGTGATATTAAAAAAAAATAGTTTTGAAGGCACTTCTGTAGGTCAACCTGTCCAACCTTCTGCTCAAAGCAGAACTACCTTCAAAGTAAGATCAGGTTCCTTAATACACTAGCATCAGAGAGGGAGAGACTGCCCAGCCTTTACACTACAAAATAATAGAAATAGCAGGGAATAGTAACACCTATTCAGCCAAAATCCTTAACTGAATCTTAGGTTCTTATTTTTTCTTTTTAATTTCAAAGCTGGTTAGCAAACTGTGAGAGATCTCCCTGTGGCACACAGCATATCATGGCCTACAGTACAACCCTTGGTTTCTGCAGGCTTTCTTCTGGCAGTGCAGGTGATGGATGAAGCAAAGCAAGATTGGGAACTCAGCTCCCACCCGATTTCACCAGTTTTCTGAATGGCCCTAGCAGTGCACTGCAACTAGAGACAAGCCCCAGCCAGAACACAAACCCTCAATTTGTAGACCATCACCATTTGGAGTTCTCCCACTTCCCTCCTCACTGGCCCCATATTTTGAAGCTTTTCCTTACCTATAATGCAGGGACATGCTAGCTTATCCTCCACACACACCACAGTAAGACAGGCAGTGCAACAGGGGAATGCAGAAGTCTGGCAAGGTAGAAAAAGGAAGCAGTTTATTAACAGAAATTATATCCCCTTCCTTGATTTTCCCTAGCTTAAAGTGTTTAATCTAGTATATGTGACAATTAGCTCCTACTTTCTTGAATACCATGGCAAGGTATTGGTAACCAGGACTTGCATAATATACTTCATTACTCAAAATGAGTAATGAACATTCAACAATATTGCTAAGGAAAATTATCAAGGATTGGGCTGAAACTTTATGCCTCCAGCAAAGGTGGGGCATGAAACACCCTGCCCTGGGAGGGACTGCATGACTCAGATGTACAATTCTTTCCTCAATTCCTCCTTGATCCTGGCACATAGTAGTTCACTCCTGAGCTTTTTCACAACTCCAGTTGTAAAATATGACCCACCCTGCAATGGCTCATCTACTGTTGATATAACCATATAACCCTTTGCTTCCTGGGTATGTTGCAAAGGCAGAGGGCAGGAAAGTAAAACTAAGGACTTCACTTACTCCCCTCTGCCTCAAACAATAGCCAGGTAGTTATCTAGATAAGAGCTGGGAATATATTTTTCAGACAAGGGAAGAAATGGAACTCAAATTAAGCAGAGGGAAGAGAACAAGAGATAACATTTAACTATATATTTAACAAGGTAACAAGGTAGATGTAAAAAAAGACCAACAACTCTGAACTTCAGAGCACTGAAAATTACTACAGGAGAACCATGTTGCTGAAAAGGAACTATTGAGCATTTTAAATGCTATACAGGCAAAATATTGATAGTTTAATAACCTAGAGAAGCGAAATGACACTTAAAAGGCATCTCAGAGAAATATGAGATTTTCAACCATGTTAGAAAAGAACTCTATCTTAAATTACTTCACCTGACTTTCAAATTCAAGATTCTATCTTTAAAAGGAGGAATAGGAAAGTCTCTGACAGCCATTTTCTACACCATATACAACTGAACCTTTTCCTCACCCCATATCCACTTCTCCCATTGCAACTAATTCTGACAGGCTCCTGGCAAGGCTTCAGCCACTTTACATTTCTCTGGAATTAGCAAAAATGCTAATTTGGGCAGTTTGGTGCTAGTGCAAGTTCTTTAGCCTGGCTGGAGCTCCGAGGCTATTTGAGATAATATCAAGTCAAAGAACAAAGGGACACCTGTCATGAGCCCCAAGCAAAGGAAACAGATAGTGCTTGAGGGATTAAAATGAGATTTCTCTACGCCAAATGTGGGACAGTGTAAGCAGAATGCTGCAGGAACAACTGGGGTTGCTAGCTCTAAGTCAGAGTGGGGGCGAGGAGGGAAGAAGGGGGGAAATGCTGTGCATTCAAACAGCTGCTGCCAATGCAAGGGTGGGGATGGCCTGAGATAAGCTTCCTGATCCACTTCCACCGAGACACTGGAAACAATGGGGTGGCAGAGGCAGTGGCAGGCAGGGGGACGTGTCCGTGGAACTACACCCCTTCCTCTGGGATGAGGTTATGGCTGCACTCATCCGGACAGCCCCAGCGTGGGACTCCTGGGTCCTGAGCCCCACCAGACACCCTGACCCCCTCACTGCAGCAGTGGGAAAACAACCAAGCCCAAACCCTCTCCACAGCGTGGCACAAGCTGCCTGCCCACCCTCTGCTGATCTCACAGGTTGGCAGTGCCAGGCTGTGGTCCTGCCTCTCATCTTTTTGGATTAGCCCAAACTACGAACTGCTCTAATTCATTAAAACAGGTTTATCCTGAAAGTATGTATAAATTATGCCTTTAAAAAAAAAAAAAAAAAAGTTTGGGTATTGTCAGTTTGGTTTGAGTTTTGTTTGTTTTTAATATTCATGTCACAGAATTGGGAGCCCAGGCAAGACTACAAGGGGAACTTGCTAATGCTGCATCCTCTATAGGAGCATCTAAGACATTATATAAGGGCAGAGCCACATATATCTGGGTAGTGGCAACTTCAGCACAGCATCATAGTGTAGTGGCACAGGGTGTTTCCAGCTAGCTTGAAAATCTGTGGCAGCAACATAGATTACAAAGCTGGAAAAAGTTCCTGCTAGCTAGAGACGTTTATCCTCCTTCAAGCTCTGCTTTTCAGGCAAAAATGTCACAGTGGGACAGTTCTAACCTTGCTAGTAAGTAGTATGGATATTTTCAAATATGATTGCAGTATTTACACACTCGAAAACTTACAGGAAAAACTGTATAAATCTCAAAATAAATAGAGCAAGAACACCACCATTCTCTGCATCACACAAATCTCCTACCAGAAAAGATTGATGCATATTTAGTATCTGATATTTCCTAAGGATGTTTCTGCTCGCTGACGAAATTATTGCACTTTCTATCATTGGTTGAAACTAGAATATTTTAAAATAGAAATGTTGAGAAGAAAGACAGAAATCTTACCACTTTTTTTCCCATTACCTGCTTCAGTTCCTCCAGAGTGCCATTAATATGTGTAGGCTGAATTCAAATCTAGAGCAAACTGTTGCATTAAGCCAAATTTAAGCTCTTACTATTTCTCCAATATGTGTGATATACCAGGGGTTTTGACTAACTGCCAACTACCTCCCAGGTTTGTCAAATAAAAAGAACATAAAATATTTATTCTGCCATCAGGATTCCACAGGCATCTGTCAGACAGAACAACTACCATCTCAACACACACAGAGTCTTGAATTTTGCTTTAAAATTTCTTATTTCAGCTAGTGTTCTCAGGCCAGTGTTCACAAATCCCCAGGCAAATGGAGCCCTTTTCCTCCTGTAAAGTATATGGTCACATTGTGGAAATCTCTTGCCACAGGATGTTGTGTGATGGTTTGCACTGCTCCAATCGCCTGTCTCCACAAATGGGAAAGAGTGAATTAAGGAAGTACCCATCTCCTTGACCTGGATAAGGTCAAGGGAATTGATCTAGGTGGACCTCTGGTCTACTCATGGCCATTCTTTTGCCAAGTGACAGCAGCAGCCTCAAGGGAACTGTAACTGCCCCCACAGCATATAACAATCTTATTTTTGGTCCTTTCACTTCAGCATGAATTTTAGTTTCTGAACAGTGTAAAACCTGTGATTCCCACAGTTCCAGAATTCTTTTGGGATCAGCACAATTTCAGTCTTTGCTTTCAGGCCATCACAGTCTTCTTCCTATGGCCTCACCCAAAACTAGAATCTTGCTTAGAGGATTACATGTCCATATGACTCAATGCTTCCTTCTGTGGTGATTTTAGATAATGCCGTGCTTGTCAGAGATATAATCCTCATGTTTTGGGACACATGCCAAGGAATTACTGCCTGATGTTATAAAGAAACTTTCCTTTGGGCAAGGTACAATATAATTGTCCCTGTGCAGGGATTCTGACACTTCCATCAGGAATCAACATCAAAACGAAAATATTGCAAAATCCCGCTTTTCCAAGGATTAAAAGATAAGCTTGCCAAATGTCTCAAGAGACCAAAATAGAAGACAAAATCCTACTCTATTAAATGAGGCATAATTTTAAGACAGACAATGTGCAGCCAGTATAGTTTTTACAAAACTTGCAGGCAATGATGATCTTCAGACTTGGTCGGAAAGGAGCACTAACTGAGCCAGGGCAGGCAAGTCTCAGGAAACATGGTAGGAATGTCTGTCCATTCCTGAGGGTACCTGAATGTTAGTGCAGAGATTACTTCTATGAAAAAGGGAAGATAGAGGCATTCTAAGTGTCAAATCAGTCATGTATCTCACCTTGATAGGCTATATGGAGGCCCTGCAGAAACTCTTTAACATAACTTCAATAGTGAAACCAGTTGGAGATGCTCTGCAGAGAGGGTTTCTATTATATGGCAAATTACATGTTCTTATGAAAGTATGAAGAGGTTCAAGTTACAGATCATGCAGCCTTGGAGGGGTGGACCAAAATATAAACTGCTGCAAGAAAACAAAATAACTCCTTAGGGCATTTGGTATGGAAAATGGCACTGAGAGGGTTTTAAATGGTATTTTAATCTACTTCTAGGAAAAGGAGTTAAAAGAACCATGGAAGCAACACTTCAGGGCACTTCTGGACTCAAAGATCCCTTCTTGAGTAGACTTATTGCTACTTGAATAGACTTATTGCTACTGAGAATTCAGTAGCAATCACAATGTCAAATGGGCAAAGTCACATCCATTGGAATTGAAGATCTCGTTGTTAGTATGGAAACAAGGCACTTCAAAGCATGTCTAAAGAACCTCCATGGCAAATGTAAAGCCCTTACAGAGACCTTCTGGTTACAATCTAGGACTGTGCTACCAAAGCAGAAGCATAACTTGGCATCTTGGCCCAAAGCAAAATTAATCTCCAAAAGCCCTATCCAGCTGGGGGGGATAATTGCCAGGACAACATAGACAACATAGACAACCTCAGCTTCAGTTGTGACCAATGGTCCTGAGAGAGCTCCTGAACCAGCAGCTTGGAATGGAGTTATAAGTCTATTGATTTTATTTTGTGAGCCAGTTTCCAAATTCTGTAACATGTTGTTTCACCTTTATATTAGTAGAAGACATCAACATATCTAACCTTTAGTCTTAACTTGCAATAAGTATGAAGCAACACCCACTGAGTACTTTGTCCTAGGGGGAAGAGCAGAAGAACCTAGATTTTTTTGAGTTTGCTCCATCTTCTTGCTGTTAGGTTCTCAACGATGGTCATTTATCACCACACTACAAGGCTACTTTGGGGACTGGTTGCACAAAATGAAACACTCATGGAACAAAAGCCTTTTCATAAGGCTGTAACTCTCCCAAGGGCTTGAAAGTAGCTTATGAAGTCTCCTTATCTAACCTGAGCTCACATCTGTTCTTCAGATCACATCAAGCAGGGATCTGACATTAAGTCTCCCTGGCCTCAGGGAAGCATTGTAACCCCTAGGCTACTGTGAACCAGCCAGGTTTGAAAAGAGACCTCAAGAAACCTCACCTTAAAGGAAAGAAATAATCTCAACAAACATTTGTCAAAAAAAATGGCCACAAAATCTCAGTTTCAACTCACCACATACTCTGTGGAAATATCCCACCCAGCTCTGGCTGCTTTTCAGATCATAAGTACAGACTAAAGTGAGACAGCATTTCTGAGGAAAAGACATCTACAGACAGATGGCTGAGCTGTGGCCCAGATTCTCTCTACACCAGTGGAAACCTGAAATAACCCTATGGAGTACAGAGAGATCAGAATTACTCTGGTACTTCAGCTGTGACAGGACTAGCAGTTCAACAGCAACAAGCCCATTTTTCTGTACTTCTCTGTTACTAGCAGAAGTAGGAACTCTGGAGGAAATTTATGGCTTCCCACACTACACACAGTCTTGATGGGGAGGGCAACAGAGGCAAAGATGTTGATGGCAGAAGCCATGTAAGTACCTTGGCACTAAGCAGAACTGCCTCCTTAAGCTGGGGTGCTGTGAAGTAGCTCAGCACTGGAAAGGGGGATTTAGCTTCACAAATCAAAGGAAATTCTGCAGGTTTCCCACGTGTATCAACTCTGCTTCTGCTCAGTGTACTGTGAAAATTATTGTCTAAATTGATAATAGATTCCTCCATTGTAATAGTTATTTGTTATTACAAATAGTTATTACATTGTAATGTAGGTTGGCAGCTGTTGACAACACTGAACTTTCTTTGATTAATGGAGAAAACAGACACCTCTTGAAAAAAAAAAAAAAAATATCACAAGAACTCCACTGTAGTAGCTACCAAATTTACACTAAAAAAATCCCAAAACGCACCAAAAATCCTAACCCTTTTTCATCCTCCCAACTTTCTGCCAATCCGTCCAAATGATTGCTTTTGCAGCTGAAAAAATGAAGGTTAGGGAGCACATTTGTGCTGTTTCATCCAAGATCCCTTCAAATCTTTTTCTATGGCTGGGATTCCTCAGGTCCTTAGCAGTAGATCACTTACATTCTCTACATATTGTACCTGCTAGCTCCAGCCCAACAAGAAACTTTAGACAATGACAACTAGTTCAGACCCTGTGTAGAAGGTTTCCCAAAGGAAAGAGGATCCCCTTTTGAATCTCTCTTATGCAAGGTGTCTTTTTGCCTTCGAGGTAATTATCTAACCCCCCGGCCCTCCTGGAAGACTGCATTTTTGTTCAAGAAGTAAAGGAAAGTTGGGTGAGGGAAACACTTCTCTCAGTAAGACATTTTGAAGTTCATTCACCTTGAGTTGAATAGCTAAATATTCACTGCAGCAGAAGAGATTGGATAGTAACAAAGAGGACTCAAAAATGACCTTGTTAGGACAGCCACAGCAGGACAAAGGCTGGCACTCATCTCTGCTCTGGACCCCAGATGCCTACACATGAACAGGTTTCTAACCATCCTATATAATCAATAATGTCTACAGACAAATTTCAATCATCCCGCAGCAGACATCTGTCCTGGTCAACTGAAGAGCTCTTTAGACTTTGCTGTTAATAATACAGCCTGAGACAGCAAGATGTCCTGTCAAAAGCCACTGCACCCTACTCTGTATGTCCAGCATCTCAGATAACTGTCCCACTCTCTTCTCCCCTTGCAGCTAAAGAGGAGCTAAGACCTTTTCTCTTCTTTGTGTGTCTGTAGAGACTGGCTTGGTCTGCATGATCAGAGAACACCTACCCAACTAGGTCAGGAAGCAAAATAAGCTACAAGCACCCTAGTTTGTGGATCTCCAGGAGGCCTCAGCTGCAGTTGGCCTCCAAGGTGTTAGAATTTTGGGGGAAGTGAGAAACAGGTTAAAATTGAGAAGACTTGAGACCAGATCCTCTGCAATTTGGATTGATTGGGAGAGAAGAGGAATGGAGAAGTCAGCTGACCAGCTCAGGTAACACAATCTGTTATGCAACCACAAACTTCTCAAGTGCCATGATCTGAATTAAAAAAACCAAACAACAAACCAAACCAAACAAACAAAAAACCCCCCAGTATTAGGTTTCCCTATACATTTGTGTCCTGATAAATTTTTTATTATTTGGTTACATTTCCCAAAGTACAAACTGCCCTTCATTTCCTTCTAAAGCCTTTAATCCTTGTATGTGGCATTTTAAATACTAAACATTACAGGTACAAGAAAACTATTCAATTTTATTAAATAATCCCAACAAAAATTAAATTATTTTGCACCAAAATTATTGAAATATCTTTCAATAACAAATGCCATCCAAAAATACTTAATAATTTAATTTAAAAGATCTATCTGCATCTATTTAAGATTTGCTACCTCCTTCATGGCTTCAGATTTTATAACTATTTGTGGCAATCCCCCAAAATAAGTGTACATTCCCCATTATATCTTACCCTGTCACATATTCTTTCATTAATCTATGTTGCCAGGTAAATACCACTACTTTATTGGTGGATGTAGAGCTGTTCTCATAAAAATTTACTTACTACCCAAGGAAGGTCTACATAAGGCAAATGATGAAAACCTGTTCTTTTTTAAGTCCTTTAATTTCTTCTCATGTGCTGAGATGTGTGCTTCACACTGTAAGCTGTGGAAAAGCTATCAGTGCATGGTCAATGTGTATCCTCTTACAGATACAGAACAGTAAGGGAGCTGAGAAATGAGAAATAAAATGTCTGTCCACAAGGTCTTTCCCAAGAATCCAAGTCAAATGGCTATTTTCTGCTCAGCTCCACCTGCACTGTTGCTGGACCTTCAACAGAAACTAGTAAGTCTGAATTAATGCCTTTAAACTTTATTTCTCTTTGTAGGGGTAGAAAGGCTAAAAACCATAGCCATATTAAAGCTGTTGGGAAAGCTCCAACAGACACCGTTTGGGGACAGTATCTTGCATAAGGGACTCTGGCAATAGCAAAAAAATATTAAGCCTGGCAAGAGTGTTGATGGTTTTGTCTGCACAAGCTCAACCAAGGAGCAGTGCAGCCCAGACCAGTTAAACCAAAGTCTGCTGCGAAATGACTCCCATTGGCTGCCTGAACATCTGTCAGGAACACATCCAGATGGCTTTAGACATCTACCCAGAACACCTGCAGTCTGTGGGAAGAAGGAACACCTGCTCCACTGTGATTACTGAGAGAGGAAGTCAGCATTTTTTGGTGTAAAACAACTCTTTCCTTAGATCAAAAGTCAGCAGAAAGTAAGTTATTTGTATGGGTGTAGCAGCAGCACAGAGAGAGGAGAGGCATGCTTGGAAGCATTTGCTCTGAAAACCCACCAAAACCAACCCACTTGAAAACAACCCTGAGATGGAGACTTCTGCAATGGCTTCAATGGAGTCTTTGTAGCATTTCAAAGAAAGAATTACAATTCAAGTATAAAATTGGGTTAAACACACACAAAGTAATTTACTCCTTTTTTTAACTGTCAGCTCTCTGAAACCCCCGTATTTACTTATTTATTTTAATAAATCACATAGAAAAAAGAAGCCTAGTGCTATTCATACAGAATCCAAAATTGCACACACGATAGTGTGCATACTTTCCCAAGGGTCTTGCATTATGGAGTTACTCTTTCCACCTCTGAACTCAAGCTGCTTTTGATGACAAATGCTGCAACTCTGGTTAAACAGCACGTGAAGCCTCGTAGAAGTGTTTATTAGGAGTAGCTCGTTCAAATCCTCATGGTATAGCACAAGGTATAAGCTCTCTTCATAAACATTTTCTGTGAAAAGAAAACAACAAAGAAGCTAAACACAGCTGGAGTCCTTCAGGGATGTACCTTTTCTCCTCCTCAAACCAATATGCCTCCAGCCCAGCCACTTACCACTTGTTGATCTTTTTATGAAGATAATTGTCAAGTAAATTTCAGTTCTCCACCCATAAACTTATGAAAAGTTTTCAGAGATTACTATTCTTTGTGTCTGGGTGTACGGTGGTTTCTTGCTCAGAGAAAGAAGAAAGTTGAGGAATGTTCTACAAGGGGAGGCTGTACCTGAAGAGAGAGAGAGGGAGATTATGACCATGAATGTAGTTAATTGTCTTCATAGGCTGAACTTTTATAGATAAAGCATTATAAACTTCCACCATTTTCAGAACACTTGACAGAACAAGACAGGAGAAAATCTAGAGCTCTGTAAGGGGCAGACTCTAGTTTTTTGACTAGAACTTAGAAGGATATTATCAAATAGAACTGATGTAGAAAAAGAAGAAAATGATATATAATGCATTTACCATGTGAGATCCAGAATACCTTGAAACTGAGAAAAGTATTCAGACTGAGCAGTTTAACAGATAAGCCTTTCATTAAAAAGTGGTGATTCCTGTTACCTGTGAAAATGAAGCACTGGCTTTGTACTCAGCTTTAACATATGTTATGCAAATGTCATCCAGTACAGAGGAAACATGCTCTTGCTTCATCAGTTCTTACAGTCGGGATATTTTTAAACTGTCCTTAGTACTTGAACAGCTAATGTTTAACTAACTGTTTCCCTCTGGGAGGTCCCAGCTATTTCCCACACCAGCTAGTGAAGGCAAGCTGTACATCAGCTTTGCCTCTCCTACTTCATATCTACAATCTCACTTGTCATTCTTTCCAGTAAAGGTCTATGTAGTTTACGTACATAAATTATCTACATATACAAGAGCATCTGAATCATTATTTTACCAGCATGGTTAAAGAAAACAAGACAAAACAAACAAAAAAAAACCAAACAAAAAAGCAGCTGCTAGTTCTGTGCCTTCAAGGGAGCATTGCTGGCACTGATCATCCCCGAGAGCTATAGCGTTCTGATTGCTAATGCTTGCAAAAGTTCTGCCATTTTTAGCTTTCCTTTTTGATATCCAAATTTTGGTGTGGATTAGATGTGACAGGACAGAGGGAAAAAAGGCCATAATATTATTATATTATTATATTTCAATTTTTTTTCAATATTACAAAGGGATTGCTACACTTGCTACTAACTGTAGCATCAATTTGCTACTTCCCCACAAATTTTAGATGCCTTCAGTAAATTTAGACTGGAAGACCCCTATTTTTTTAGGCTAGCTCAGCAGTGTCTGTGCCCAAGAGCACACAAAAGGGTATATAGAGCTCATGTCCAACTGCCTTCACTTTGTTGCCTTGTGTGCAGTACCCCACGTGGCTTTGGGTTGGCTTTTTAGCACATGACCGAGGTACAAACTCTTGCTCCTGCAGCCCAAAGCAAAGGCTTGGCTCTTCTGCTGAAAGTACCTATTGCAGTAGTGAGAATAACCCTTGTGTCCTACCAAGTTATAGCACCTTAATAGGTCCTTAATAGCACCAGAGAGAACATAGCTGATGTTGTGGAGAATCTGTGAGAGCAGCTGCCTGTGCCCTGGCAGTTCAGATAATGCTCCTGCAGGGCTGTGAAGACAACAAACTGAGGGACACTGACACTGGCTCAGACCAAAGCATGCTCCAGTGCAGCACCTGCTCCCAGCTGCTGCAGGCTCCTGGCTGCCCTGCCCCTGGCTGCAGCCGAGCTGCTTGGGGCACTATCATGAGGAGCAGAGTTTCCTTTCAAGAGCTGGAAGGTTTCCAGGAGGAATCCCAGCCGCTGCAGGGCTCATTTCTGTTGCCTTGCCCTGTGCTGCTGAGCTGAGTCTGCTGGTTTCTGGGATGCCTTCAGGGAGCTGTTCTGAAGAGTGTGTTGCTGGGTGTTGCCTTCTGGTTTATGTCATTCACCATTTAGTTCCTATGGCTCAATTTTTTTTATTTTTTATCACAAATCTCATTACAATAGGTGTCAGTATACTGCTTAGCCATACGCTTCACTCACAGATGTACAACCTAGGAGAATCCACTGACAGGGACTTTCCTCATGTCTAGGGAGTTCATCCTGGTGTACACCAAGTCTGTCATCTCCTCTGATGTGTCTTTTCAGAGCTCAGATCCCTTCACATGAATCACAAACAGAGGAGACATAAGAAGAACTTTAAGCAAATTAGTGTATTATTTCCATGCTTCCTCTTTCTAAACATTCAAGTTATCTGCCCAAACGGCTGCTCGCTGAGTCACATGTGTCCCTCACCATTGTGTTTATCAACTATTTATGTTACAATGGAAAATCCTTTAAGCATGACCTTGTCTCCCGAGGCCTTAATTCAGCAACACATTTAAGTATGCACCAGCGTACAGCCTTGTTCTGTGAAAACTTCTCCATTTGTTTGATAACATCAACACACCTAGTACGAGCAGTTGCTGAAATGGAACCATAACACCTGTTGTGGACAAAAGTAATATTTTCAAGCCAAGTGCAAACAGAACCTTATATAAGAATATATGGTCATGAAAGATACAATTTGTTATTGTGGGAAAGCACACAAAAAAGCCCTATATGTATGAATGACTGCCTGTAATTAAAGGTTATTTCTCTATTATAGCCTTGGGCAGGGATGATTCAGTATCACTTCCAGCTACTGCTGTAAGATCATGGAAAACTAGAAGACTGCTATTAAAAAGCAAAACCAAAATAACCTAATCTAGGTATTCTGGAAGATCAACTGTTTTCTGGAGTTTGATTCGAATGACAAGAGAGAGAAGGATAAAGCAAACCAAGAAAAGATCACAGACTTCAGTTATCTTTTATGCATCTAAATTCATCTTGCAACTATTCAAAAAATGCAGCATTCAAACCAGAACAAAACAGGGAACACAATAACCCTGCAACCCTCCATTTATAATTTTCTTCATTTCTTGGTATCAGGAGACTGAGACACACAAGGGTAGCTTGGGCAAAAGACTGAAGTGCAGAACTCTGGCAAATAGTCAACAAAATTAAAAAAAAAAACAACAAAAAACAACCAAACAAAACACAACAGAACCAAGCAAACAAAAAAGAAACAAACAAACAAACAAAACAAACATCCCAACAACCAAATTCCAGGCAGACCAGAGTACCTAGAAGGAAGTGATGAAGATGAGAGATGCAGCACTTTTACCACTGTAGAGTTCAGATTTCTGTTTCCCAAGGGCAATATTAGGATCAGAGTGTTAAAATACCCTGACAAAGACTGATGATTGTGTTTTAGTCCTGATAACAAGAAGAAAGAAAATGTTATCTGGGCATTTTAATTTTAAATGTACTTTGTCCTTTCCACTGGTTTTTGTCAGTAGGTAAGCAGGCAACTCAGCCTGTGTGAGATGACAGCTTGCACACTGGGGGATGGTTTTAAGCAGAGCAGACTTTCAGCAGCCTTCCAAGGATAGCCTGTAAATGTTGGCATACAGCAAAAAAGCATACAAGTGGTCTTCTACTGGTTCTTTCATGAGAAATGCAACTTTCCAAACCAAGAAACTTGAAGAGTGTAATGAGTAGACACTCCTTGACTATGTTTTTAAGGTAAACTGTAAGGACCAGTCTTCTGTCACATGCTATTGAACCTTTTCAGCAAGCTTCTGGTGGCTGGTAAAAAGAGTTGCTTCAGGAAAAGTGTATTGATGGCACAACGGCAGGTGTAGAATAGGAATAGGGGCAGAGTGAAAATGTGGGTTACTTTTGGTCCCTTCTAATAAAATACCCTTTATGCAGGCTCTGCCTGCAGGTTAGGATAGAAGAAGTGAAGCCGGGTGAGGCAGTGGATAAAAATCCAACACTTAGAACAACATAGCAACAAGTATAATTAATAGGACTGTGTAATGTATGAAAGAAGAAAGAACTAGGATTAGAAAGGCAAGTACAGGAATGCACAACATGGTTCTGGTGTCCTTGCTTCTTATCTGCATCAGACTGTGGAAACTTCCTCACTGTTCGAGTTGGAAAAAAACCCCAAAACATAAAAAACACAAATTGAAACAATTATTAAATGGCCATTGGCACCAGTGTAAACATTTCTGGGTTTGAGTATGAAATAAACCTATATATCACTTCCCTATGTCTCACCTGGCTTTGCTTTCCAGGACTAAACAGGCTTCTGAAAACTGAAGAAGTACATGAGAGCCACAAAAGTGATGGCTCCAGGGATGAGTAACTCAGCACCACAGCAGTGGGTCAGTACACCAAGGTAGCTCTGGCTGATGATCCTGCCTCTCTGATAACCTTCCTGGGTTTTACTTAAGACCAGATTCCAGGAGATTTCTTAAAGTATCCCTTACACTGATGTGAGTTGAAGTTGTCTGAAGGACCAGTTTGATTCTGATGTCCCCATAAGTTTCATATGCAACTGGAGCAGCTCTTCCACATCGATTTCTCCATGAGCAATCTGGTGTGCACACCCCCCCATCACTCTGTGACACTACCTACCAAGTGGGGTCCAGCTGGGGGATGTCTTAAAAATGCAATATTACTCCACATCACCCTAACCTGCACAGCCAGAGTATTTGAAGGACTGAGCAACTTGCCTTACACTGCTATTTAAAAACGTCCACTTTAGTTTCTCAAAATGAAGACTGAAAGAAGGCTGAACATATTGTAGAAGAGATATTTTAAAGCCAAGTGCTGAAATGTTCTTGAATCTATTTGGCAAAAAGCTTGATTATGGCCACAAAGTCTTAGTTTAATCCTGAGGAGTTCAAATTTAAAATTAAATGGCATCTCTTTTCTTGATTATCACTGCTGAAATGAACAATTGGACCCCTTGGTATGTAGCTCAAGTAGCATTAGCAACCTGACATAGGGGTCACACAGGGGTGGTCCTGAAAACTCTGTCAGGTTTGGAGGCACAGGAGATGAGAACCCTCTGCACCCTCTGCATTTGTCTGCAGCTTTGACTAGACTCCCTTCTGGTGTCTAGAGCTAGACAAGGTGATTTTCACACAATGGCTTTAGATCCAAACTAAATGTATTCTGCAGGGTTCACTTGTGAAAGTCTTGCTTTATTGGGTCTTGTAGAACTCTACTGGCTTGAATTAGCCTGTTACAGTCAGGAAGTCAGACTAGAAGATCTGGAGTGGCTCTACGAAGCCACAACACTGTCTCTGTTTACAAATGACCCACATGAAAGACTGTGGTTGTGATTGCAGGGACAGAGAAAGCTGGAAGGGTAACAGTTTTTCTGGAAGAACAGAAAACGTGGACTAGTGATTCCTGCTGATCTAGAAAAAAAGCATCAGCACCACAATTTGCTGCTCTTCTTTCTGTCAGCAGCACCTAAATCTCCTAGAGAGTCTTACGCTGTTCCTACATGTTAGGTTTTTTTATTTCAAAGAGGAGTCAAATAGGCTTCAAGATCTCCTCTGTTCCATTCAACCCAACACAAGATTTAATTACTGAAAAGGTTTGGTCTTTTTTTTTGTGTATGTTTGTTTGTTTGGTTGGTTTTTGTTGGGTTTGGTTTGGGTTTTTTGTTTGTTTTGTTTTTGTTTGTTTCTTTCTTTTGGGTTTTCTTTTCCCTTAAAAATAATAATCATTTAAAAAAAACCAGTTTCAGGTGAAGTTGAAGCTTTCCCAGTTTCTCACATATCTTTAATGCAGGGTGTAACAAGGCCTTCAGTACCAACCCTCCAAGTACACTCCCTGCTGTGGCATTCTCACTGCCTCAAAATAACTCAGTGTGCAGTGCAGAGATACAAGTCTTTAATTAGAGATCAGAACAGTTTCAACATATGGGTCCAGATTCTATTCAAAGCTACTGTACTACGAGCACACAATCCACCTTTTGTTGAGTTCAGCAGAAACACAACCTCCTGCCTTCAGTCTGGATATAATACAACCCTCCCTGAAATCGGTGTAAGTCACAATGGGGTGAATAATCAAGACTCAGACTATTAACTAATGTAACTGTTTATTGAAGTTTGTAAAAACTCTTTCCTTCACCCCTTCATAACCAGGCTGCCAAAGTCTGGAGCCAGGCCCAGAGGTTCCCATTTGGTTCCTGCAGGGTTTTCTAAATAACAGAACAGACAGTTGAAAAAAAAACAACACCAAACCAAACCAAAACAATACGGAGTGTTGTGCAATTACTATAAATAAACTTAATTTAAAATAAAATAAAAAGAATCTGGATAACATTAGAAGTCGGTAGTATGATGTGAGCTTGAAACATGATAGGACTTGGTCTGCAGCAAGATGAAGGGTGGATCTGCTGAGCACAGAGAGCTCTCCCTGCTGCAGGATGTGTGGAAGGTCCAGGCACTGGGTTTGGTCATGTAAGTCCCCACTCCCTCCTTTCATCCCTACATCCTCTCCCCAGGCTCCTACCTCAAATTCAAGTCTTAAAGGAACAGAAAACCAAATTGCCTTTGTTTTAGTTTTGTCTCCACAAGCCAAGTTGCAGGGTGGTTGTTTTATTTGAGGTCTGGCAGTGCCACTGGTTGCCCTGGCTGCCTTGGCAAGGCATTGGAACAGGCTGCCCAGGCAGGTGGTGGAGGCACCATCCCTGGAGGTGTCCAAAAAATGGGTAGACGTGGTGATCCAGGAGGTGGTTCAGTGGTTAGGGGGTGTAGGGCAGATGGTTGGACTTGATGATCTTGAAGGTATTTCCAACCTTGATGATTCTATGATTCTATGACACAGCCTGAGGCTCTGGAAAGGCAGGGGGGCAAGTAACAGACAGTGACTGACTGTCCTACAGTTGTGATTAAAGCAATTGGGAACGTAGCACATACCTGGGTTTTATTTGAAAAAGAAATAACTGGCAAAGTCACTAAAAAAGGATTTGTGCATTTGTTTTCCTTTTGACGGGGAAAAGTAAAGCAGCTTAAGGCTTTGAAAATTCCTGACAGTCTTCACAGGGCAACTGTGAAGACATTAAAAGCTCCTTTAAACTGGGATGGTAGCAGTTTGTGAAGCTCTTTTATTTTTGCTAGCACTGGCTGTTTTAAGAGAGTTATCTGAAAAAGCTGGTTCCCTGAGAACGAGAAGTATCTGCTCAGATTAACAGGGTCATTACATGGCAGGAAAAAACCTGTGCTGCAGACTGCATGGAGAGAAAGGTTCATCTCCTGAACAGCAAACGCAGTATCCAAATCGATCAGGAATGCTGCAAGTTGTGGTCAAAATATTTCGCATAAAGAGGATTTAATGGGCTAATTAATTGTTCATATTTCTGTTAATAAATATTGGCTTTGCCTTCCAGACATCCTACCAAAATCTGGAAAGTTGTTTACAGCCACTGTGGGGGACTCGTTTAATGAAAAGCCTTCTTACACAAATCATTGCATATTAAAAAAATGTTTTTATGATGAAATGCAACCTTCACAAACTGTACGAAATGCAGCCCAGCAAAAGAACAGCCCTTTCATCTTTCTTTGTTCCTATAGCTGAGGGAAGGGAAGGGAAGGGAAGGGAAGGGAAGGGAAGGGAAGGGAAGGGAAGGGAAGGGAAGGGAAGGGAAGGGAAGGGAAGGGAAGGGAAGGGAAGGGAAGGGAAGGGAAGGGAAGGGAAGGGAAGGGAAGGGAAGGGAAGGGAAGGGAAGGGAAGGGAAGGGAAGGGAAGGGAAGGGAAGGGAAGGGAAGGGAAGGGAAGGGAAGGGAAGGGAAGGGAAGGGAAGGGAAGGGAAGGGAAGGGAAGGGAAGGGAAGGGAAGGGAAGGGAAGGGAAGGGAAGGGAAGGGAAGGGAAGGGAAGGGAAGGGAAGGGAAGGGAAGGGAAGGGAAGGACACCTGAACAATCACTTGGTGGATAAGGACTTGGCTGGGTGGTCACACTCAAAGAGTAGTGGCCAATGGCTTGATGTCTAAATGGAGACCAGTGATGAGTGGTGTTCCCCAGGGGTCAGTACTGGGACCAGTGCAGTTTAACATCTTTGTCAGTGACATGGACAGTGACACTGAGTGCACCCTCAGCAGGTTTGCTGACAACACCAACCTGTGTGGTGAGGTGACATGCTGGAAGGAAGGGATCCATCCAGAGGGACTTTGACAGGATTGAGATGTGGGCTGTGTAAACCACATGAAGTTCAACAAGGCCAAGTGCAAGATTCTGCACCTGGGTCGGGACAACCCCAAGCACAAATACAGGCTGGGCAGAGAATGGATCGAAGACAGCCTTGAGGAGAGGGACCTGGGGTGTTGGTTGATGAGAGGCTCACCACGAGATGGAGATGGGCACTTGCAGCTCAGGAACCAACTGTATTCTGGGCTGCATCAAAAGAAGCATGGCCAGTAGGGCCAGGGACATGGTTCTCTCTTTACTCAGCCCTTGTGAAACACCACCTGGAGAATTGTGTCCAGTTCTGGAGCCCCCAACACAGGAAAGACATAGAGCTCTTGTAACGAGTCCAGAGGAGGCCACAAAGATGATCAGAGGGCTGGAGCACCTCTCCTACAAAGAGAGGCTGAGAGAGTTGGGATTGTTCAACCTGGAGAAGACAAGGCTCTGAGGAGACCTCATAGCAGCCTTCCAGTACCTGAAGGCAATACAGGAAAGCTGGGAAGGGGCTTTTTACAAGGGTATGTGGGGATAGGACAAGGAGAAATGGTTTTAAATGGAAAGAAGGGAGGTTTAGGTCAGATATTAGAAGGAAATTCTTTACTGTGAGACACTGGCCCAGGTTGCCCAGGGAAGTTATGGATGCCCCATCCCTGGAAGTGTTGAAGGGCAGGTTGGATGGAGCTCTGAGCAACCTGGTCTAGTGGGATGTGTCCCTGTCCATGAAGGAGGGTTGGAACTACCTGATCTTTAAGGTCCCTTCCAACCCAAACCATTCTGTGATTCTATCATTCCCCAGTGAACACTCTCAAAGCATCTGAAATGAGAGTCTGTTTTTTTCAGCTGTGTCTGTGTCTGTTCAGATACTCCTCCCTTTCCTTGTGGTGATAATGCAAAATGTACAGTAACATTTAATGTCATCCTTTAGCCACAGCAGTCATGGCTCATGCACAAGTAAAGTGTTTCCTTTTGTAAAAGAGACAATATTCATTTTCCATACAACACTTTGCTACTGGAATCGAATGGTGATCAAGTTTAAGCATCAATTTATAGACCCTTTTTATCCAAAATGCACTGCAGGGAACAGTGCAGCTGTCCACACTGTGATCCCTCAGCACTGCATCCCTCATCCCAGGATATTTCCATCACTTCTACATTCAGGGTACAGAGCATCCATTTGTCACTTGGAGCACATGTCACCAAGTAGTTTTTGACTAGGAAGAAATCTTGAGAAGATCAAAAGAAGACTTAGACTGAAAAGTTCAGCCTTGTACTGAAAGATGACTTTCTGTGGGTTATCCTGAAGGGAGTTTCTGTTCGGTTGTTTAAAAATAGTCAATCCTTAACCTCAAGTGAGGTCAGTTTGGGTCCTTTGGCAAGCTAAAAGCAGCTCTGACATCTAACTCCTAACACATTTGCTCAGAAAGGGAAAACTACTAGTTCTTTACGGGACATAAGGAGGCATTAAACACCACTCAGAAGGTGACATGGACAGAGAAGTGTCCTTGATCCTGGGGGCAGCCACTGCAGCAGGCAGTGTGCACTGCAGAGGGCCTTCATTAGTCAAGGCACCAATGAATGAGAACCTATCTTAAAGATGATCACTTCAAGTGACAGAGGAAGCTTTCGTTGTGCCATGTGGTCAACACCACTTCACCTCTTTGGCTTGAGGTGTTCTTTGCAGTGCAGGGAGGTGGCATCTATGCCTGGCACCACTCTTACCTGCTAGTCTGTCTGACAGTTCAGCCAGTGCCCCACTTGCATGGCAAGAAGGAACCAAAATCAAGCACAGTCTAGTGGTTCCCAGGTTTTCCTTATTATCATGAGTACAGGAATTTGTGCTTGAAGCTCATCTGTTTCCAGTTGTTGGAAGTTTTCTGTATTAAAGTTCAAACTTTAATGAATAGAAGCAATGAAGCAATTTAAATGGAATGGGATGCATTTGGTCTGACAATGTGAGATATTGTCTACTCGGTACAGAAGCTACTGGATCTTTAATCTAAAGCAAGATTTTCTTCCATTATAGTGAAATAATGGAAATCTTAGGAGCATATAATCTGCTTTCAAAGAACCCTTCAAGTCTTTATAAGTTTCTCTCAAGTGAACCTGTTATGGTTCACTCACCATCAGCTTGTTCCTGCTGTGGATGTTTCCACCCCTATAGCTGAACTGCCACACAAGCCTGTGTACCTCTACATCTATGCACACACACCTGCCTTCCCAGATGTTACTAATGCAGCTGTGCTCGAGCACATAAACAGCTGGGTCACGCACAGCATTCAGGGGCACTGTCAAATGTCTTGGTTAATGAAGAGCACAACATCTGGAACATTAGTAGCCTCATGTTGGAGCTGAGATGAGCAAGCAATGAGGAAGAGATTCAAGCTGACAGTACCGTGTTGCTTCTGGTATCCAAAGTGTATGGCTTCTCAGCTGGGAATCATGGATTACTTGGCCATGGAAAAGGTGCTGCAGCAGTCCTCATCTGGAGGCAGCACAGGCATGCAGCACTTCTGTGTAACCACACAGGGGTCTTATCTCTAATTTAATTTTTAATTGACCAAGACATTTCTAGAAGAGTGAATTAGATGTGCACAGATTAAAAATACCAGTAATAGCTAGGAAAATAGCCAGGAGATGGAGTTTAGCTTCTTCCACTACCTAAAAAATTATTCCATGTTCTTCTTCAAACCGAGTGGTTTCCTCTTCACCTCCACTACTAATCTTCTCATCAAGCCCAGGGAGGAACAGATCAGGACTAATAACACTGTAACCTCTACAGTCTCCCCAGTTATCTTTAATTCTTCTTGGATTCACACCTAGGGAATAGCATTATATAGCTAAGTCCTCCATGACAGTCACAGAGAGGCTCTTCAGCATCCAAAGGAAAAGGTAAACCTAACAGCATCTAATTGAAAAGCTTTCTACTTCTGATTCAGACATGCTGGGAGTGGGATGAATCAATGGTGAAAACAATTTGGAAGCAATTGGTCAGCATGTTGGGACACTGCCTGCATGTGCCACTTGCTGTACCTGAAGTGTTTAGCAGCTCTCACTCCCAGGACTAAACCACTATGACCAATTATGAAAACAAGTGCATTGCCTTGGCATTTCAAACAGTGGATGTGCTTTTGGTAATTGCTCTGCCTAGTCAGTGCTCTGCTGTCATCACTTCTGCCCGCTGGTGCATACATTTACAAACATCATGCAAATGCACTATTTGTAATAAAACTGACTAATGAACTTTAAAGGCCAATTATTTGTACATGTCTGCTGGCTCAGAGTAATCATGCTTCATTCAGCTTTACACTTACATCCTGGCTGTAGTGCAGTATTAATCGCTTGTTAATCTGTGGTTCATGATAAGCATCACAAGCAAAGCTAGATGGAAAGTGGATGTCTCAGACTGGGAAGGTCTGATGCTTCCAAGATTACACAGCTGAGGTGGAAAGCAAAACAGAACTTGGAAGCTCTTTCAAAATAACCATGCCACAATTCAAATGACAGGCAGTCCCCAAAATCCCAGTGCCAAGGGATAACCACCATACCATTTCCTGCAGGATTCCTGTGGGTGCCTGTGCCTCAGTCCCTTGGGCAAGCTGGGACACTGCTTCTTCCTAGGGTGGAGCTGCACCAGCTCTATGCACCTTTATCAGAATGCAGACTGGTTTTGTTGATTTAGCTGAGGGACAGACAACAGACTATTGGGAGAGGATTTCTGACAAACTCACTGGGTACTTGGTTTCTACAGTCTTTCCAAGTATCTGAAACTGGCATCTTTTTGTTTAAACATTTATTTTCCTGATGTGCTTCCTAGAAAGAAGTTTCAGACAGGTAGATTGACATCCTGTTGGCCCACTTCCACATCTGGCTATTCTTTTTCTGCATTAACTTTTCCTGCTTGTCTGTGTCTTTCCTCAACCAAATAGGCACTAACCTATTGTTGGATAACCTATTGTTGTTGTGAACAAAGGGCTAGGATTACATAATTTAATGCACAAAGTAATTATCATCAGGATCTAAAAGCTGTCAGCTGGCCAGACAAAGATGGCTCAGATTCAAAGCAAGTTCCCTGCTCTCACTGGTCTCAGGCTGGGGGAAATGTGCTGGACAGACTGGAATTACTGTCAATGATTTACACCAGCAGAGGAGCAGAGTGAACCCCCCGGGGGCTACTCCTGACTCTGTCACTGACCTTGGATTAGTCCCTTGACTTCTCTACCCTTCATCTTACCTATTGCAAGGCTTAACTGTCAAGAGTGCAGATTTAGAAGTTTAATTAAGCTTTGCAAGAATGTTTAAATCCCTCAATATGAGCCTATTCTGGTTTTGCTTTCTGTTCTAACATCCCCTGCACCGAAGATAACAAGTAAAAGATGTAAACTCTTAGAAACAAACACCTGGAAGAAGCTGCTGTGCCTCTGTTTGCTTGGCTTCCATGTCACTCTGCCAAAGAGGAGGGTGCAGCCCTGCTGAGGATGCTGTTTCTGCAGAGACTGGGGTGACAGGGAGAGCTTGTCACCCAGCTGATGCTGCATGTAGTGACACTGAAGCCCCCAGGAAATTCTTCAAGAGAACAGTTTGTTAATGTCACCACTAAAAACTCTCATTAGAAAAATCATTGCTAAGAGTAAATGCCTTCTCTCTTTATACCCCCTTTTCTGTCTCCTCAGAGCCTGGTATTTCCACTGGGAGCCCAGGAAGTGCAAGAATCTGTCATATTGTCATAATAGAAAGAATTAAAAGAACCTGCTAGCTCTGGGAAGCACGAAGCCTTTCTGTATCTTTTTTTTCCTTTTACCTAGTAAAAAATATGATTAAATTTCACCCAGGAAAGAGGGGAATTTAGGGATGGGAGTGTGGAAAGATATGGGAATGAATGTCACAGGTTCATTAAGAACCAATACGAGGAGAATAAGCTAGAAAAGAATTCATGTGACAAAAGAAATTGAGGCTTTTCAGAAAGCCTCGGGCAAGTGGAAAAAACTCTGCCTCAGTAATACACGTAAGATAAGAGACACTTCATTAAATCAGTTTTTATGTGATTCATTGGGAATCAAACTGCCAGTCCTTGCACTGACAATTGCTTTGATGAATCAAGGAGAGTTTCAGGGCAGTGAGGGTGGAGGGACATTGCACATGGACAAATCTGCTCTGGGGAGCAAGGCCAGGCTGGGTCCTCTAAATCCAGTGTCTCTTCCCAAGATCTCCCCTCTTCCAGCCCACTGAGCAATTTCTCTCTGTTCTCAAAACTCATTCCTCTCCTATTTTTTTCAATGTCAATGCAAAGCAACTGACGGAGACTGAGTGACATTTTAAATTAAAACACCAGCAGTGCCTTGACAACTGACAGCCCTGGATTTCCCTACACCTAATCACAGCAGAGCTGTCCTGGAGGGTGCTGCTGAGAGCTTCACTGTCCCGAGGAAATGCTGATGGAGCTGGCCTCGGGCAAGAGAGAGGTTCGAGCAAGTAAGAACTGGAAACTTTTGAGAACTTTATTCAGCTGTGACCTTATTGTCTATTGATCTCACCAGGTCACAGTTTGCAGTTCTTTCTGGGCATTAATTCTGTTCCTGAAGGGTAACGCAGTTCCTGCTCCTGCAGGAATGGTCTCTGCAGATCCCTGGCATCTCTACATCTCCCTGGAAGTCTTGAACATCCCTGCTCAAGTCTTTTCAAGGTCTTTCATCCAAACAATACACAGCAGTTGAATCAACAAAGTCCAAAATAAAACACGTACCTAAACCAACTGCTATTTCTCCCATGGGCAGGTGATTTCCTGCCTCACCAGATCTTCCTGTTTCTAGTAGTTACTTCCCACTTTTTCTAGGTACAGTTTTATTAAGTAAGATCACTATCAGCGCTCACATCTAATAGCTCCTTTCCCTCAGATCTTTTTCCCATGAGCTTTCTCCAGATGAACTGCAGATTCTTACAATCATCTCCTCAGATGTGGTCTACACCTGCATTTAAAGGGACCTCAGAGAAGGCTTGTTGATGCTAAAAAAAAACCCAAAACCACACATCCTCCTCTGCTATAGGTCCTACATTTGGCTAACAGATGATGCCTTTCTCTAGTGAGCTGACCTGCTGGACATGGTCCATGTGTTAGTGATGCTGTGGTGGGTGATCCTGTTCAACTTGCCAGAATATTTGTCCTCAAGAAAGCACCCAGAAGGACAATCAGTTACTACAGATTTGTTTTTGTTTTATGAGACCACAAACAACCCTTGAAACATGGGAAAGTCATCTGCATGAAGCAAAAGAAATTGCAAGACTTGGAAATAACTCTCTGGCTACCTGGAGGAGACCTTCTTCTGTCCAGTCTTTACTCCATCCACCATTTTCCATTGGTTTCCAAAGCTTCAATAAACTACACATTCCCTTCCTGGATGAGATCTCTCTGTCACCTCTGCAGTGCAGACATTGCTCCCTGCTCTTGTCAGGAATGTCCCCTTGTGCTGCAGGCAGCTACAAGAACAGACACATTCCCCACCTCTGCAGGCTTCTCCCTGCTGAGTGGGTTCTGAAGCATTTGGTTCTCCAGCCCTTATTTCCAAGGTCTCACCTGGCCCAGAAAGTGCCCAAGGCTCAGCAAGAGGGCAGCTTTCCTGCCTGCTGCCCAGCCACAGCCTCATGGCTGAACCAACAGGTAATAATGAACATAAGCAGGCAAATATAAGTGATGCCATCCATCTGTAAACCACAATTACAATTTAATTTGCTAAGGAAATAAGCTGAGGAAAAAGCAGTTCCTAATGTTTTGGGATCAGGCAGTCCTTGCCCAGCAGGGGAGGCCAGTGGCTGCAGCAGCTCCCCGGGGAACACGACAGCACAGCAATGCTCCCAGCTCCCGAGCTCCTTTTGCAAAACAGCACTTGGATTTCTCCCTCTCTTTTTGCTGCCTTATCCAAAGGCAAGAATGAGAGGAGCTCCTGTTCTGAAGGCCAAAGTGGTACCAATAGGAAGTGAACAATGTTAACAATCCTCCCAGCTCTGATGGGGAAGTTTCAGTGTGCCCCTCCCTTCACCTCCAGGGAATCCAGATTCTAGGGCAGTAAACCAAGTAATCCCTGTCCTAAAGAGTTAACATGAGCAAACAAAACCTCCAGAGGAAAGAACCAGAGAACAAACATGTAAATCTTTTGTATACTCAGTGTATAAGATTCTCTAATAAACCCCACCATTGCTGTTATTATTGAGGTCAGCCTCATACAAACTGAACCATGTCTTTTCTTTTAAGAGATTCTGGAGCTCCTGATGTTTGCACTGGTTATACACTGTTTATGACCTAAGCTCTCTCTGTGACATATTTGGAGCCAGATTCTCATTCCTTACACAATGTCCAACTTTCCACCAGGGATCCATTGTGGTTTGGGGCAATCCTGCTCCCAGCACACAGCTCTACCACAGCCTCCCAGTGCAGCACACACACACACTGCTCCCACTAACCACTGCCTGTGCCACTCAGAAACAACAGCAGCACTATCATTTCCTTCCTTACTATTTGAAAATACATCCTTCTCTTCAGTGTTACCAACAGAACTCAACATACATTTGAGTGCCAATAGCTTGCCCACAGCTGCTGCATTTAGCAGAAATGAGAATGATGCTTCTGATGTTATAGGTTTGTGGGTGGTTTTTTTTATTTCAGGAAACAGTTTTTAAGTAAGTTTTGGTATTCAGAAACAATATACAGGCATGAATACACATAATGAATGGTTTCTGTTAGCTTCTTATTAAAGTAGCCATTTTTTGGTTGCCCTGGGAATAAAATTAGTTTATTCTACTCTCTGGTTTTCTTTAAAGGTTCCCTCATTTTAATGTCTGAGTAGAAGTATTGAAAAAAACCATACCCACCCTTTTGTTACTGTTCTTATGAAGGTACCACAAGGCACATGATCTTCCTGAAGGTGTGAACAGCTCGTCTGTTTTGAGGTTGTTAACACCTTGGACTTAAACTTGAACATTGATTCATGGTAGCAGCTAAAAATATGCCTAAAAATTTTATTTGCCTTTCCTTTTAAAAAAAGTACCACAGAGAGCAACACTCATGTACATTCCAATAGAAACCTTTATAAGCCAGTCATTCTTCTCTTAAACAGCAGCAGTTTATTTCTTTGCACAAGTGTTTATTTTATCAAAAGAGTTTAGACCAGCCTTTCAGTGAAAAACAAAGCACTTGGGTACTACACAAGCTGCAGAGTGATTCACAAAGTGCTTCTGCCAGCCTCACATAGAGGTTGGAGCATCTCAAGGAGCTACTTGCTGGACTAAACCAGGGTGCTCTGCCCAGATTTACTGCTTTAGACTGTAAAGGCTTCTAGGTGGAAGAACAGAATAAGCAAATAGTCCTTGTGCTTTTTCTAAAAGTCTCACAAACTGTTTCTGTTTAATAATAAGGCTGGTAAAAGGATGTTTTCCACCTGCAGCCCCCACGGGACGCACTGGGAGCAGATCAGTGAGATCTGCACCCGGTAGAACTGAGTAGAAAAACAACCCCCATACTCATTCCAAACTTTTTTTTTTTTTTTTAAATTGTCCCAGTTTAGACTGGACCAAAATCACTCCTGCACAATTTTTCCTCAAAGTTGGAGTTCTCAGACTGGCCAGTATTCCAATATTCCAATGAGTGAAGTATTTTCTGGGCCAGAGGAGCCCAACTTCAAATTCCCCATTGGATTCAGCAATCTGGTTCCTACATACTGGTTAATCATATTCCTACAATTTCATCCAGAAATACTAACCCAAACGTGGCACATACCCCCTGATGATTTGCATCACTATTACTATGTTATTGAGAAGAGTTTCAATGTCAGTGAATTATTTATTAAGAAAATTGGTTTGAAAAAAGTTTCTGGCAAACCTACCCATCCAGTTGTACACATTTAGCCACCAATGAATAACCCTCTTCAAGATCATCCAAGCACAGAAAAACTTCTTTTTCCACCCAGGGACATGCCAATGAGGCACAGTCCCTCTCCCAGCTGGCGAGATGATTCCAAGTCTTCTCAGCTGGCCAGGCTGCTCCTGGGCTCTGCAGTGTCCTACCCAAACCTTGAACCTCTGCTTCTTATCCCCCATTTCAACATCTCTTCTGAGAAGAGCACACTTCCCCTAACTCTGCAGTTGTATTCTGTTCTTCCACAAGCCCTCCAGACTTTGTAAGGCCTACAGCTTCATCTTATTGGGTTTGGATGGACTTTTGGTGCTTACTTTAACACAGAGGAGCTCCAACACGTGGAGCTGGATTTCTTGGCTATCTTGGATTTCTTCTTATTTGTGCAATTTTTAAAGAAGAGCTCAGAAAATGAAGGCTTTAGGAAACTTATTCAGCACGACATTAAAACCTATGTATAAAGCAAAGCTGAGCAGCAGTCACAAAGTCCCACCTCGCAGAGGGTGCTCCCCTTGGTCAGAGCTCCTGTGTGGAACCAGTGAGGGAGCTCAGGCACCATCTGCCCAGGGTTCAGGAAAGCAAGGAATATGCAGGGGGATAGGTGTGCTGGGAGAGCAGGATGGAGCTGGTGGGCTCAGGAATCCTGCACTGACTGCAGCCCTGGGGTGGGCTCTGGCCATCACAGCACACACATGCTCACTCTCCCTGCAACAGTTTCTGGTTAAAAACAATTGCACAAATCTACAGCTGGACTTCTTACAGTGTTAGGGAAAAAAGGAAGAAGGAGGTCAGCCTATTGATTTTCACACAGTCCCTACCACTGAGGAGAAGAAGAGGTAGGAGGTTTATTTCTCTCCCTTCCTTTTAAAGTTCAGCCTTTACACTACTGTTCTAGTAAGTCTGGTTTGGTTCTCTCCTCAAGGTGAAGCAGCACAATAAATTTCCTCTCTAAAAGGCTTATAGTACATGAAGTCCAGTAGTGTACTGTGCAGAGCTTTGCCAACCCACAGCAATAAACTCCTTTGCCTTGGCAAATTCTGCCTCTTCGTAGAAGAAATATTACCTGTAAATAGTACTAGAAATGTACTGGAAATATTATCTAGTAAAAGGCACAGGATTTAAAAAAAAAAAAAAGATGAGTGAGAAGAAGTGTTGAATGCTAGAAAAATACAAACAACCTGAAGTGTTAAAGCCTCATTTAATGTAAGGATTCATTTTCTGTACGTAAACAATCATATAAGAGGAGGGAGGGAGGGAGGAAGGAAGGAAACAGACACATTTGAAATAGTCAGACAACATCTGGTAAGCAAAGAAAGGAAAAAGCATTTCTGAGAGTGTCCATTTTACTGTGTTCCTATGATTTTTTTATTTTTCAAAGCTGATTTTTAGGTTTCAGTTCCTACTCAAGCTTGGATGCTTCACAAACAACTAAATCTTAGGCAATTACTCAAAAGTCTAACAAAAATATAATAATAACCCAAAGAATGGCTAATAAAAATGAAGTCAGGTTCTACTGGCTGAATTCAGTCTGGTTATACCTGTGTCATATTTTGCATTGAAGCTAACATAGCTAAGCAATAATTGGCTCCATACTTTGGCATAAACTTTTAACATGAAAAATTTATTGTATGTGAGAACTCAGATGAGTTTTAAGTTATTAGAAAAGAAAAACACAAAGGCCCTGAACCTGCTGTCCTACAGGCCAGGACATCTACTTGCACAAGGAGCAATTAAAGGTATTACATCAACATGCAAACACAGGAATTGGCTCGGGCCAGTCAGATGCTGGAGGAACAAAATCCTTCAGTGCTGAGTGTAGGTTATTGCCACGTGTCCTCTGAAAGCTGAGAGACACACTTCAGCCTTCATGGAAACAAAATAAAATGGTTTTGCCTTCAGTTCATTATTTTCTGAAAACCAGTTTGTTTTGCACATTCATACTGCCAAAGGAACAGCCAGACCTGCTTGCACAAGACTAGGACCTCTCCTGCATCAACTAGTTCCTTCTACTAATCATTTCTTGCAGGGGAAAAAGACATCTCACACACAATCTAAAGACAAGATTGTGTTTCATGGTCTCTATAGCACTTGTAATCAAGCTTCCAGTCCTTCCTGTTTCCAAGGCAGTAATTTGATGCAGCTGTGCTGCTGGCACGACCAAATGATGTAAAGCTGAGCTTGTCTGGTGACTTTGGCCCTTAACTATAACTGAACTGCACTCTGCACTTCCAGCCCAGTGCTGGCTTTTCTGTCAGCACATCTAAAGCAGGCTTGATTACCAGGCTTTTCAGAGATTATGAGGCTATTCAGACCAAAAAGCTCCCAAAATTTCCTGTTGCTGTCCTTGCTTCCTGACCCACCAGGAGCAGGCTCTGCTGAAAATAAGATTAACAGGGAAAGTTTCTTGTGGATGCCAAAACCAAAATATTATTGTCAAATATTTACAACGCAAGAAGCACATAGCAGACTGCCTGTGACATGTAGCATTAGCCTAGACTCACATTACAAATTCATTGAAGGAAACAAAACATACTCTAGGTGTGTGTGGTCACAGAACTGTATTTACATGCCAGTCTGGGCCTGTTCTGGACCTAATGAGGTACCAGTGGCCATAGCCAGAGCTGCCAATTGGTGAGGGAACTAACACACTCCTTTAGAGGCCAGCACTGGTAACAGGATCTCCAGACAACCACTTCACTCCTCCTTCCCTCTGTCAGTACCTCACAGGTGTAAGGAACTGAAGAAGGCAATACCTAGGTGTCAGAGAAAAGGAGGACCATTAACCAGGACTGCTAGGAGAGGCCCAAGAGCTGTGTTTTCTGGCTTCTGAAGCTCAACCCTCCTCCCTGCAGCACAGCTTCTGGCTTGGCATCCAAAGGAAAATCCCTCTCTGAAGGCAGGCATAGAGTTTGAAAAGCCATCCTAGGTATACTTGGTTTTTTTAAGTCTGAAGGTACGATTTCAACACAGGGAGTTTCTTTAAAGCTTTTAGGCCACTATTCAAGTTGATACTGTTAAAACAGTTACCTCTGATTTTTTTTTTTTTTTTAAGAGCTCGCTCTGGTACCTGAGGTTAAAGCATAAACTTCACAAAAATGCTGTGGCCAACAATTAAACAAAGATGAAATAATTTGTCTGTTCCCAATGCTGAAATCACTCTCTTCATCCAGTCATGGCCCCAACATTCACTGCTCTTAGTACGGGTTAAGTTCTTCAGGAGCTTGCAGAGTTCAGGCAGAGTGAGGACCCACAGTCCTGCACCTTGGTCTTTCCATCGTGTTTCAGCACTTGAACTTCTTGACACTTGAGGCTGAGAAGCTGAGGAAGCCACTCCTTGCTCGGATTTCCGAGGGACAGGCTCCACTCACAAACCAAGTCCAAGCATTTCCAAAATGCAGCTCCCTGCCAGGGCCCCAGGGCCTGGTGTCTGACTGGCACGACAGGGGCAACAGTCAGGGTTCTTGGAGATGAGTGGGACCTCCAGCTTGTGAATAGTTGCTTGCCCTTTTGGCTGGAGTGGTAGAGGAAATTCACCTTCCTTGCTTCAGTTCTCTGGGGCTTTGATTTATTTATTTCTGTGCAAGATATTGTGCAACATTGGGCAATACCTTCCCCAGCTATGTCACTGCTCTTGCTAGTTGACATTATTAAGGCTCCTGCTAACTTCTTCCTTCTGTCACACATTCCTGCCTGTTTCTGAGGTGAGGTGGGGGTGGAGGCTTTCCCCAAGGACCAGGTGCTGGTGCTGTGCAGAGCTGCAGGAGCCACCCTGGCACAGCACTCAAGTATTTTAATGGGGGCTGTTCACATCAAGCAGCTGCTCCATCAACGAGCTACACGCCTCTCCAGCAGAGCCAAAAATATACTTGTGGATCAATCCAGCTCCCACTGAGTTTGATGGAATGTTTTCCATTGATTTCTAATGAGATTTGGATGACAAACATTTCTGCACAGAAGGCTTGTCTCTAGCCTACAGGGAGGAGAGACTAGCATGTGGTTTCTCCCTTTCACATGGTGTTATTTCCCCAAATCTTCCAAATAAGTGACCTGGGTAGCAAAGGAGACCCCTGGGCACACAGGCTGTAACACTGGCAGTGTCAGCTCCTCGTGAGTGTAGCTATTCAATGTTATAACATTCAAAATAATTACAGCTTTGAAACACCTCATTTGAAGTTGCAATGACTTTCTTTCATGAACTGTTTCTAATTATTGTACTTCAAGTGACAAATTAAATGCCATTTGAAGCAATTATACAAATACTCAAAAAAATTATACATAGGTATGTCAATTAATATAATTAAGTCAAAAGTTACATTTCAGAGCTGATTCAGCTTTTCCATTACAGCCTTGAAATTGCTCATGAGTTGAAAGCAACATTTGAACAGATCTGTAGCAAAGCTGAAGACTAAAGTACTTATTTATTTTTATGCATTTATTAATGGATGAGTGATCCTACATGAATAAGAAGGAATAATACAGTATGCTTTTTCAGAAGCTGCTTTTTTCCCCATTTAACTTCAATAAATTTGATTGTCAAAGGTCTATAAAGGAACTCATTCCTGACCCTCCACTCTTGAGTCACAAGAAAAGCAAATAAACATATTCTAAAGTGATTTAGATGTTAGTTTTGTTTTCACACTGGGATCAATGTGGAGATTCAAGTGAGGCAACATCATGCTAACTTTTTTTTACTGCTTTGTCAATTAACAAGACAAAACCAACAATAGTAACACCAAGTATAATCCTGTGTCCTTTTCAAACCTCCTGTGATTGCTAAAGCTTTTTTACACTATAATAATGCACTCATGGTCCAAAAAGCCTATCTACCTGTCTGAGTAAAAGTGCTGCACGTTGACAAAGTTAAGGGGAGGGAACATGAGCCATCGATAGAATCTAGAGTTCTTGAAAGGTGCTGAAATTACAGCACAGCAGACAGGTGGTACTCATTTATTCCCAGATCAAATTCCATGTGTTTTGTCTTCTCTTCTTGCTGGGTAGTTTCCATAATAGAGAATAAAAATCATCTAAAAGGCATGTATATTTTGCTCTTGCTTTCATATGAAAACATCACTCCCTTGTGCTCTTTTAAAGGATGAGTTGCAATGTTTGACCTACGGTTTGTAGCCCAATGTGGGATGCAGGTGCTGAGATACCATAACCATGGTGGCCGTGGTGTAAATACCCTGCTGGATAAACACTCACAATGGGGAACCCCGAAACAAAATGAATGTTTCAGAAAACTGGCAGTGTGAGAAACTGTGAAAGACCAGGGATTAATTACTGTGACACATACAACATTGATAGCCAGGGTTTTGTGTTGCCACAGTGGTGAACAGTTTAAAAAAATAAATTTAGGCACATTTTTAAAATGTGCACGTCAAAAATATTTATCTAGATGTAAAATGAGAGATCTATTCCTTTTTCAGTGATAATGAACTGTACATTCATTTGGCTTTTCTGGAAAGCTGGCTGTACTTGCAGTTGATTTTGAACTGTGCGAAGGAGGGAGGTCAAAAGATCCTTCTTCAAACACTCTGCTCAGGGAATAATGATAAAACTCAGTGACTCCAGGATCTGCTGAATAATACCTGGCCAGCTGAAGGACTCACACTGGAAAAAGTGGAATGTGACACCTTTGTTTATTTTCTTAAAATATTAAAAGCAACTAAATGTCAAAAAGAGCAAATAGAGCCACGCTGAAGCCTTAGAAAAATACCTCTGAAAACACAAATGTATTGATATGCAAATTAGCATACTTTCATTAACGAGCATCTAGGATAAAGATTTTATAATTAGTCTCTTGGGACTAATAGGATGTCCAGCTATGTCTTGGAGCCATATTTCTCTTTATGCTTTGTCACTGCTACTGAGAATTAAACAAACCAAAACAAACAAACAAAAGAAGACCTCAGAAAACAAAATTCCTAACCAGGAGTGTCACAAAATTATTTTAAAAGAAATGTATTAATTAAAAAATTAGGAAGTAATAAAGCACAGATTTTTAAAAGGTATTTTGGCATGCAGTTGCCCTTAGAGACCCCTCACCAGTTCTGGAAAAGGTTGCTTTGCTTCAGTAAGAAAATGTTTTTAAGGGGCTTTTGGGATTGTGTGAATTTAAGGCCTGATCTTCATTTGGGCTGATAATACCCAAGTGAAGACAAGTAATGAAAACAGCAGCAGAAAAACTTTGGCATTCATGCTACTGCACTCATCACTTGACAGTCTAGGGAGACTTCAAATGCTTCTCTGTTTACAATGAAATGTCTTTTTATTATCATGCCATTGTTTCAGTTCCAGCTGAATGGCAAGGGGTGTGCTTAGAATTTATATATATAATTTCTGTGCATTTTTTAATTGACAGTACACTTGTTTAGTTGATAGAAATTTAAGAAAATAGCTCATCTCTGATTAAAAACAGCCAGAAATCCGGGGCATGGCTTTGCTAAGTTCTACTCCCAGTTGCTCTAATGGCAGGCGAAATAACATAAATTTAAAAAGATAAATAGATACATCAGTCTCTCCACCCCTATTTTTCCCCATAATTTAAGAGCAGTAGAACATGTTTTAGCATTCACAGTCTTTTCCTTCTACCTGCCAGCTGTCAGCATAAGGCTTTCATTAGCCTGACCCCCTAACATTCAAAGTGGGCAAAGGGTTCTGGTAGCATGTTCACTTAACTGGAAGTTCTTCCCAGAGGTGATAATTAGAAAGGTCTAGCAAGCCAATCTGAGGGCAGCTGGAGCAACCCACCTAACTCTCTCCAGTCTTTCTCTTGCTAGGCCAAACATTCCCATGTAAGTAGTACTCAGCTGATTTTTATTCACCAGGGTGCCAAGGCTGTAACAAGCTCTCTCTACGTTGTCTGCCAAGGCACCATCAGCCTTGTGGTTGGTCAGACTTGGCAGAACAGCATAAAAGCTCTTTACTTGCCCTTGATCTCCCCCACTATTTTTGCGTCCTAACCAGGTAGGTGTTGTATACATAAGAACAACTAAATCACTTCTGTGTTAATTAAATTATAATGGTGACTGGAATTAGCTAGAATTTCTACATTTGTCCATCTACAAACAGATCCTCTTTCTCATTATATTTATTGAGGCTCTTTTTCAAGTCAGAACATTGTTCCTCCTTGTTGAAAACCCAATGGACTGATTTTCATTTCCCTACTTTCTGTCTGGCTTTAATGATATCTGTTAATTATAGGTTACTTCATAAACATTTAATTAAGCCTAGAAATCATTCTGCCTGACAAGAGATGTATTTCCTTGTCCCTATCTGGGAGATAGGTATCTGAAGTGTAGTTGGCACAAGCAACTTGCCTATGGAATCAGAGCACATCTTTCATGCCAAATTCAATTCTCAATCGTGCCTACCCGAAGTGGGTAAAATACTGAAAAACAAAATTTCAGGGAAGTGTTTCACAAATAACACTTCCAGTTTTGTAAAACCTTTTATTGGATGAGTCAAGTGGCCCATGCAAAATATTATAACACTACCTGAATAAATTCCTGAATAAGAAGCTTGACTAACGTATTTTGTGAAGATGTTCTACGAGTTGATTAGCCATGACAGGTTAGTCACCTCTCCCTCAGATGTCTTATTTATAAAATGCATCAAACTTACCACACATATGGACACCAGTACAAAGTTAAGGTCTCTTAACTGGAGCTTTCAGGCTGCTACCTGCTTGGGGTTAAGTGCAAACATGCTAATGAAATTCTTCCTCCTGGTGCTGCCAGTGAGATGCACACACATTTCTTCTTCATCGTATGTATGATTAGAGGTTTGACATGTTTACCAAGTCTTTATCTAACTGGGACATCTGTCAAAGTACCAGATTTTTGCAGTGTCCTCACTGCTCTCCTCCAGCCTGACCGTGTGAGTGAATGGGTGATATTCTACCCCAGGCCACAGCTGCCTGGCCAGTGCTGTTGTGTGGGACATTTCAATGGCTGAGGGGTGAAGAGTGGGGTGTAAGGAAAGTCTGATGGCCCATTACCTGTGGCAATAATAAGGGCAATGTGGACAAAGCACAAACATCAGTAATAGCAATCTTTCTTGGTCCCTGTTTTAAACGTTGTGCCTTTTCATTCTTAGAGTAAACCAAACTGAATTATAAGAAAATTTCATAACTGAAGAACCAAAAAGGCATGCAAATTTGAAAGTCTTATCTCTTGTCAGCCTTAAACAATAATATGTTATCTGAGTTGCTCTGAAATTCTGATTTATTCCAGTTCTTTGCTTCCCAATGGATTTTCAGATATTGATTTGAATATGACTGCACACAATTAAAACAAATTCTTTCCCAAGAGCCTAGGAAGCTATTTATGGTTTTACCTCAGTAGCTAGCTGCCACAATTTACCAGTCCAGAGCCTTGCAATTTTTTCATTTGTTAAATGAATTGAAACAATTATTTTTGTTTCAGTTGTCAGCTCTGAAGCTAGTATATATTTCTTTCTTCCTTGATATTGTGCATTTGTTCTGTGTTAAATGGCAACTGCCATTTTGCATTAAAATCCTTTTATTCTTTGGCCTTCAAAGTCTGCTCTCCCACACAGACTCAACATTAAGTTTCCAAACAGTCTTCCTTAATTATAAAGACAATCGAGCAAACACTGAGAGTGATTTAAACTGGATATGGGCATAAAGAGAGTGAGATATGGGTGTAAAGAAAGGATGAAAACAGGTTTAAGTTCAATGCAGAACAACAGTTCCTGGGCACTTAACCCAAAAGAACTAAACCTTTGCTTCTTAAAAGCTTGTAAGTATTTATGAGCCTTATGAAAGAGGAAGTAGGACTCAGACCTTTCAGATGATCACCTTGCCTGAGCTTGAATGTTAGTCAACTCAGAACCAATCTTTCTAAGCTTTCTGCTTATGAGGAGAGGTTGAGGCCTTTGAAAGTCTTCAAAGGGAAAGTACCTTTTGTAAAAGCAGCTGAGTTGTTTCTGTTTGAAGGTCTGAAAGTCAAGAAGCTTTGGCATCTCTGTGAGTCAGTTCAGAGCTCCTGTACAACAAGTAGTGGTAAGCTCAGGACTTCCCAGCAGCAGCCTCTGCCTGCTGAGCATCCAGACTGCCCAGTTCTCCAGACAGTAAGCACATATCTTAGGGTGCTGAAACTTCAACTGTAAGTTCAAAGGTTCAGAAGAAGGAAAGGGAGGGAGGGAGTAACTACAGCAGTCATAATTGAGACAGGAGGGTGAATAATGGGGAAAACAAATGTTTATGCACACTACAAGCTTTAGAGCATTTGTACAGCTATGATGTACATGACACCAAGACTTGGTGATGCAGAACACTGGAACTGTTGCAGGAAAGCATGGCTTGCTTAATAAACCTAGATAGAAGAAATGGGAAGAAATACCATGTCATCAATTAAGATTATATCTAGTCATTGTGAAGTCCAAGAAGATACAAGGAGCAGACTGGCTGAAAATCTCTCGGTAAAGACAAATGGTTAAAAGAGGAAAGTTATCAAGATAAACGCCCACCATGGATCACCTGATAAAAAACCTTTTTTTTTTAAGCAACTATGGGAAGCATTTAAGGGTAGTAGCTGGAAGTAATGGGAAGCTGTGCCATCCCTGCTTTGTAGGAAAGGCAGTACAGAATGAGATGAACCATCCTGCAAATGTTTAGAAAACAAAACAAAACAAAATCCAGAGATGAATTCTATTTCAAAGGTGTAAGATCTTATCAGGGTCATAGTAACACCCTGAAAAATGGGGAGGAAGGTTTTGATACTCTCCTCCTTATGCAGAAAAAGACTGGAGGTACTGGCCAGTAGGGCAATCAGGGCTTGCAAGTGCCCCAGTGCATGTGAGGCTGCATTCCCATGTAATACAGAACTGGAGCTAGGAATAAGCTACATTCTTCTTGCTCAAATGCACATGGTTCTTCAATTAGATTGACAAGAAAATGTACTGGGCTCCAACGTTTCTCTCTGTATAGGTTGCATCTCAAAAGCATTTGTGGATATCAAAGGTAAATAATGCAACAGAGAAGAGTCAATCAATAGCATCATTGAAGTAATTGCTGTGTTTAAACAGGAAACCTTTTGTGGTGTTTTTATACTCTGTGTGGTCCCCATTGAGAAAGGAAGGATGTGTGTGTATAGATAAGTGTGTACATGTAATTTCAGGTCAAGTATTTTGTTCAGGGGAAAGGATGCTTGGAGAATGGGACTATTTTAAATGGTTGGGTCCTAACTGTAAAACTATCCTGCCACCTATATGGTTCATGGCTCAGGAGCACTCATGAGTCTGCAGAGTTCTCCACTGAGCTGTGAAAGTCACATCAAGTTCACATCCACCTTTATGCTGCTGTGTGTGCTTCTGTGGTGGGGAGAACAATCTGCATTTTTCTGTTTTGCCTCAGCATACAGTGCCACACTCTCAGTTACTTATACTAAGTTACCAATATTTTCTGCCAAAACATAAAAGTTTCCTTAGGATGCTTTCTCTTCAAGCTGTGACCCTCCCTAGTCTTTGTGAACTGGAATTTTCTTCTATGAAAGAAAAAAAAAAAGAAGCACCACCTAACTGAAACTGGGGTGCTGAGCACACAGAGGGTCAGTGGGCTGTGAAAGCCTGGGTGTCCTTGAGTTGCATTTAGGGATACCTTATCTGGCTATTTACATTCCTGCATTAGCATGGGTAAAAGAAGTGTGGCTGCAGCCTTGTGACCCTGCTTCTGCATGTTTCTTGGCTTATGCTTCAGACTTTCACAGAAGCACTTTCCTTCAGTCTTATTGTCATTAAGCTTTTATATATATATTTATATGTGTGTGTATTTGTCCAGCTTTTCCTGCCTAGCTTTTATTTCAGTTTATTAATAATTCAGGCTTTTCAGACTGCCTCGTACTGGTTAAATCCCTCCCCCTTTATTTGAGGATGATAAATGAAGCTATTTAAAGAATGACTCATTACAAGTCTATACCCTGGTGGTGCCACCACCCTCCTACACGCAGCAGCTCCTGCAGGTTGGGAAGTGACGCAGAGTCAGCACTTCAGAGCAAGGATCCGTGCTGGCAGCCGCGGCGCCTGAACACCTTCCTGGCACTGGTACCCATGGCAACTGAAATGATCCATTTGAGGTGATAATGGCTTGTTGTTCTGTTTGATAGTTCTGCTGTATTCCTCCCCCTTTCAATTGCAAGAGGAATCTATAGATTTGAAAACCGGCTTCAAGGAACAGAGCAGTGAACAAAAATCTCTCGCCGTGTTTTTGCAAACGTGGAGTAGCAGGAAGACAACATTGTGACAAACCCCACTGAGTCTAAACTAATGAAATTAAATCATTCCACCTTGTCTATAAATGTATATTTTTATTGTTTATCAGTAAACACTCACCCTGGAGGATTTGGCAAGTCTAAGAAAGCAGGAGAGCACATGATGATTTCTCCTTACTCCATGTCTGTTATTTGCAGATCATCGTGATTTCTTATTGCCATTATTAGTATTTTAAGCAAACTATCCAAAAGATAGGGAAGATCATCACTTGCTTCTAAGCTGTTAATGCAAATTTATTTGGATATAACACAATTTGATTTGTAAGCTAATGAACATTTTCCCTGCTACAAGCAGTTGATAATTGGCAAGTATTTTTAATTGGCAATGCTGAACTGCAAATATTTTGGATTGTTCAATCAAACTCAGGGTAACCATGATGCCTTTTGGCAGCTTTTTATACCATGGTGTGCTTGAGACCAGAATCTCCCCCTCTCTCAGCTGTTAGATGTTGAATAATGGAGATGAAAGTAGAATCCTTCAGAATGGCCTTCTTTTTACATTGCTAAGTAGGAGGAAGAGCAGGACATCTGGAGAGGACACTGCCTCTTGGACAGGAGCACCACACTGCCCCTCCATTTCCAGGCAGCTTTGCTGGCTGGTGCCCACCTGTCTGGGGAAGAGCCTCCAAGGTATCTGAGAACTGCAAAAAGACATTTTGGTCCCTCCAGCTCTTCCTTTTTAAGATCCTTACAAGTGTCATTGAAGATCTAAAGCCTCTTTTCTCAGGGCAGCATCACCAGTCAGCAATTTCAGGCATACCTGCTCCTGTTTGGTGACTGTGTTGCCACCCCATTCCCTGCCAATCAAGCCTGAGGTTATTTCTGGTTCTGGTTCAAGAGCAAAAAGATTTCTTTTGCATCCAGCCTATGCATCAGCCAGCCCTTTATCTTGGAAATCCAATGGATTTGCTTATACAGTCACATAAAAAAATGTGCTCTATATTTAGGTTATACTGATGTGAGGATCACAGAGCCTAGGGAGAAATTTTTAGGGATTTCCTTGTCCAATTTATTGACGTTACCTCCTTCAAATCAAGAGTATAAATCATGATGTCCTTAAGCTGGCAAATTTTAGTGATGAAATTGGGACTGAGTTCAACTATGATTTAAATAATGTCCTTAAAATTTGGCCTTATGGCAAGAATTTGCTTTCTGTGGGTTGTGGTTAGGGTTGTGGGTTGTGATTAGAGTTTATTACTTTCTAGCTGGCCCCATAAAGCTTTTCTGTAGTCCAAACATCCACAGTCCTGAGGAATTTAATTCATCCTTTCATAAGACTGCAAAGTAAAATTCAAGAAGCCTACGTACTATTATCCCTGAAATGAAAAGTCTTCTCAGCATTATTTTTAGTTGGGTGTCCCAGAGAAACCAGCTGTCCTCAGGGAGGTCAGAAGCAAAGAAAATATCTTCAAGATGTATGGGTAAAACCCTTTGGGATGGAAGTTTGGGTTTCTTTGTTTGTGAGGAAGGGGAAAAAAGGTGATGTTTAGGCCACAGTATAACTATATTCTTGCAATTT